>VDMD01000004.1:0-1200000 GCA_007026445.1 Schizophyllum amplum | reverse complement strand
CTTCACGGTGTTTGTATCCTGGGCGGGGACGACGCTGCTCTATGAGGGCTTCCTATACGGCCAATGGGAGTGCAACGCGCTCATGAATGTCATTGAGGAGCTGGAAATCTACAAAAAGGGCCTCGACCTGCAGAGACGGCACTCGCAGAGTTTGTCGAGGAGCGCGTAATGGGACATCTTACTAGACAATGGATTTTCTATGTATCCATAGCTTCACTTCACGTTACACGTCGGACTTCCGTTTGCTACTTAGTAGTACAATGCAGGAATAATCTTAAGTTGCAGCTAATACGTTGCCATTCAACGCATGCGACGCCTACTCAACGCATCCTCCGCCCACCACCACCACCCAATACGACCATCTTGTTATTCTTCTTCCTCCGCCCGCTATTCCCCACCGAAGCCCCCCGCTGCTCCATCTCATGCCACGCCGCATCAAAATCGTACTCGTCCTGCATCTCCTGCGCAAGCGTACGCGACCGCCGTCCGCCCGGTGGCACCTCTGACGAAGCCGCGGATAACGTAGACGCAAAGCTGCGCGCGCCCCACGCGCCCGACGCCGGCACCTGAGCTGCCGCTGCGGCGGCCGCCTCGCCCTCCTCCGTACCCGCCGGCGACAGCGACCTCGGGGGCGTGAACGATGGAGGCGGCGCCAATGCCCATGCCTCTTGTTGCTGCAGCTGCGCTACCTGCGCGCGGTCCCGCTCCTTCCTTCCCCTAGAGTCGCGCTCCTCGCGCTTCTCCCGCTCCCGCCGCCGGACGCCGCGCATCTTGAGCGCGCCCTCGAACGCGCGCAGACCCTCGCGACCAACCACGCTCGCAAGGCTATGCTCCTCAACCTCGACGAAGACGACGTCGGCGCCCTCGGGGACGTGCGAGAGGTACTTGCAGCGCTTGCGCAGGTCGGGGGTCACCGTGCTCGGGGTCGCGTGGGCGATCGTCAGGCGGAGGCTGTCAGGGAGGGCGGCGTAGCCGGATGCGGCGGGCGATGCAGCTTGCGCGAAATGCTGATGCAGAATCTTGATGTCGAGCGGGTGGAGGAAGATGGGCAGGCCATTAGCAGCTTGATAAAAGTAGTACGTGGAGGTGCTTGGCGGCGGAGGGTTCAGATTACGTCGCTGCCGTGGAGCAGGAGATGGCGGCAAGATATCTGCAGCGACAGAGGGAGTGCCCTTGAATGCTAGAAACTCGGCGGGGATCTCGTCTGCAGGGTTCGGCGCAGATCGATGCTGCTGCTGCTGAGCTCTCCGCGTCGCAGCGCGTGTCTCCAGCTCCCTCTGCTCGCGCTTCGTTCTTTCAATCGTATCGGAGAGATGAGGAGACTCGAGAGCGCGCGCCTTCTCGATTTGGTGCCGCACCTTGCCCTCGGCGGCCTCGATGAAGCTGACGCCCAGTGTGTCGTTCCCCAAGATGCGCTTTTCGCCCTCGAGCGCATCGAGATCGTGAGCAAGATCGGCAATGAGCTGGTCCGGCGTTGCGAGCATAAACTTGGCATAGGTGAGGACATTGGGAAGGAAGTGGAATGGGGCTTGGTGCAGAGGCAGCACGTCAGACGGCCACGTTGTAGAGCGAGGGAGAGCGAGCGTGGTGATGCTCGGGCGCTGCATCAAGCGGAAACGCATCATCGTGCCCGCGCGGGGCGTTGTCTCCAGGCGCGCGGCCTCGGTAGACGATGACGCCGAGGCCGTATCCGGGGTGACGTCCTGCGGCTCCTCATCAGGCGGGAGCGAGAACTCGTCGAACCACTTGACGGCCTTGAGCTGGCGCTCGTTGAAGGTGTCGAAGCAGAGCGGGCAGCGGACCCACTTGCCCGTATCGGATGTGTTGAGATAGTGCAGGATACATGGGTAGCAGAAGACCTGGCGGGGCGTCAGCGGTGCGGCAGGCGGGGGAGGATAGTATACTTGCATGCCCGCACTTGGTCATCCGGGGCGCAGTAGGGGTGGAGAGGCAGATGGGGCAGGACGTATGACCCTCGTCTCTATCGCCGCTGGAGGCGATCGCGGAGGAGCGCGGGATGATGACCTGCAGGATGTCCTGCCATTGGAAGAAGCTGCGGTGTGTCAGCATCAGCATATCTCGCAGCTGCGTACACTCACATATCGGGGTCCGCAAAGTGCACGGTATAGTCCCCTGTGGGGTTCATCAGGAAGCGATATTGCGCATTGACGAAGCCTGGAGTGGGCTGGTCAGCGCGAGCAGCAGCCGCAATCAGTCCACGTACGCTCTTTGTTCCAGACGCCATGCTGGGCGGTCTTGCGGCTGCGGCGGGGGAGGGCGGCGGGGTTGCTCTGGCGGGGCGGGAGGGAGAAGTTGAGGAGGTGGTTGATGGAGTTTGTGGGCGCCGTCTTGTGTGGGCGCTTGTTGGTCTGGGTGGGCGGCGAGGAGACTGCGTTGCTCATAGACGACAGGAGTAGAATTACAACGACCGACGTCGCTGTCGCTGACTGACATACGCTCGCCGTCACCGCGCCTCTGACTCGGGCCCACGTGCACCGGTCCGATCTTCCGTCTTGCCTCTGCCCTCCATGGCGAAGGGAAGCGCGAACCCGGCAGACGCGTTCCGTGAGTCTGCACGTTCGTTACAAGACTCAAACTGACAGTAATCAGGCAAGGCGCAGCGCAAAAAGGAGCTCAAGAAGGCGAGGGAGTCACTGACACTACCAACTTCCCCCACTCATGCCATTCATCAGTAGAACAAGGAATCCCGCTCCAAGGCGCGCGACTTTGCCCTCGTAAAGAAGGACACCAGCGGTGCGTACTATAGCCCCCCTCTTGTTGCGTCTCTCATGCGCTTCCAGAACTCGAGGAGGAGATCGCCAGCCTCGAGAGTTCCAACAAGGACGCCGACAAGAAGCGTGTCGCCGAACTTAAAACCGAGCTCGAGGCCATCCAGAAAAAGAAGGAGGAATATGTCAAGGAGCACCCCGAGCAGCGCAAGCTCGTCTACCGCGGAAAGCGGCAGGACGGCGCAGAGTCCAGCAAGGCCCAGGAAGAGGTCGTCCCGCAGAAACGCAACCTCTTCAACAAGCACGGCTTGCCGCGCCATCCCGAACGCAGTATCTACTATGATCCTGTCATGAACCCCTATGGCGTGCCGCCCCCAGGCATGCCCTACGCAGAGCGACGTGCGTTCTCTACATCTGTACCTGGTGCGTACTGACACCGCACCATAGCGCTGCGCCCGGAAGAGCACGACAGCGGGGCGGAAGACGGTACGTGAGTTATGCACATGCCGTAGCTGTGACTTATCCCTCGTAGACGACATCATGATGCCAGAAGGCCCTCCGCCAGGAGAGGAACTAGTCGGCAGCGACGAAGAGATACTCATGCCCGACGACCCGCCACCCGGCAGCGCACCACATATTCCGGCAGATGCTCCACCTCTCCCAGCTGGTCTACCGCCTCTACCGGCTGGTGCACCACCCTTGCCTCCTGGACCGCCGCCTCTGCCCAATATGCCCCCACCCGGTCAATTCGGTATACCGCCACCTCCACCAGGATTTCCCCCGCTACCGCAGGGTGCCCCTCCAATGCCGCAGGGTATTCCTCCCATGCCGCAGGGTATTCCTCCCATGCCGCAAGGTTTTCCGCCCATGCCGCCCGGTGCCCCGCCGTTCCCGCCACAATTCCAAGGCGCGCCGCCATTCCCTCCTACTCTGCCGCCGTTCCCGCAACAATACGGCGCGCCGCAATTTCCAGGTATGCCGCCGCCACCGCCACCGCCGCCTCCCTTCCCACCGCAAGGTTTCCCCCAGCACGGCGCCCCGCCCTTTCCTCAACACGGCGCCCCTCGCCCACCGCCCGGCTTCTTCCCGCGCAACGCGAACATGGCCGCTATGCAAGACCCGCTCAGCGGGCTGCCGCACACTTCATATCAGGCGAGGCGGCAGCAAGGCGGGCCGCCGCAGGGAGGACCACCGCAGGGTTCGCCTTCGACACTCCCGCCGCCACCGCCCGGCTTGCCCGCGAAGCCTGGACAAGGCGCTGCGTCTGGTGGAGTGTCATCCCCGCCCACAAACGCGCTGCCTCCCAAGCCCGCAGCAGCCGCCGCGCTCGCGGCGGCGACCATCAGCGCCGAGCCCGAGCTGCGCGACCTCAAGAAGGAAGCCACCGCCTTCGTGCCGGCGAGTCTAAAGCGGAAGCGGCCCGCGGGGACGGTGGCGAAGGTGAACGCGGCGCCCGAGGAGGTGAATGCGGCGCCGGAAGCTGGGGGTGGGGGCGCTGGGTATGCAGCGGAGGTTTCAGACGCACCGCGGGCGAACTTGATGGATGCGCTGAGGGGCGCGGGGTTGAGCGTTGCGCCGCCGCGGGCGGATGTGAATGAGAAGAGAAGGAAGGTGGAGGCGCCGGCGAAGAAGGATGGGCAGGGGGATGATTATAAGGCGTTTCTGGAGGAGGTGGGGGATTTGTTGTAGCGCTTGTGGCGACAAGTAGTGGCACTGTAGATGCCGAGGCCTCAGGCAATCTGTAGCACATCTCCCTGACTGTATGTTTGCGTTGGGCGTTAGTGCCTCAGTATGACAACGCAACGAACGGTGAAGAAGTCGACGCTGCGATTCATTCACGATTTGTGGCACGTTCGAAAGTGACGCTGACTTTGTTGTCTCTCGATGTATGCCATTAGAATGCTACAGTTATTGCATAGATGCGCGACGTGCAGTATGAATGTGTACAGGTCCGTGTATGTTGGTAAAGGATACATGACTGTTGTACAGATGATTATTCTCAGCCTAGTCCGATTAGTCGCTCATCGACACCCCTACTTCGCCCCTCAGACTATCGATATTTAAGTCTCATCGTCCAGAAGGCTTGTACATGAGCGTCTCGTTTGCCGGCCCGTCATGCTTCCAGCTGTTCACGAGCGACGCGATGTCCGGATGGCTCATCGACATCGTCTTCTTCCGGATCGAAGGCGACGGCATCGTCGGCGAGCCTGGCGCGCTGTCTGCGGGCGACGGAGGGGCAGCAGTGGATAAGCGCGACGACGATCGCGCATGGTCCGCCACCGTGAACGTAGGCATGGTCGGCCGACTCTGTCCACGTCGGTGGGCGGGGGTCGAGGAATACGATGATCGCACCCGCGACACGCGCGGCCGGACCGGGCTCTCTGATTGAGGGGCAGGGAACATATGCGCGAACGCCCCCTGCAGCTGACGCAGCTGGTTGATGGGCAACGTGTCTGCGCGACGTCGCCGTAGTGTACTCCTCTTTGCGGCCCGCGCGTCTTCCTCCGCCTCGTCTGCCACCTCGCAGGTTTCCTCCGTCCAGACGTCTTTCCCCTTCCCTTTGTCCTTGAGAGGTGAAGGCATCGATGTCGTCTCCTCCTCGCTGTCGCTCTCGGGCGCGGTTAGCCAGCGCGTGTCGTTTCGACGCCAGCTGCTGCGGTCGTCGTCGCTTTCGCTCATCATGGCTGTCGTATCCGCTGGGAGCCCCGAAACGCCCGTCTTCTCCCTCACACCGTCTCCTCTGACGAGTGCCGTGTCCTTCGTCTCCATTTCCTGCTCAAGCTGTCGCTCAGCGCTGTCTGCGAGCGCATGTGCGGCGCCTGCTTGACTCTCTGGAATAGTGTGCCGCACAAACTCGCGCATGGATAAGAAGGCTCGGTGCGAAGCCTCCAGGAACGGATAGGTCTGGAATATGTGGATGGCGTCCTCGTACAGTTCATGCCGAACTTTGACGCCTGCGAGGGTAGCCTTATGCGCGAGAAGCGTAATCTCGTCGCGCAAGACCTCGGAGTCGCCGGACTGAATTAGTAGCTATCGTGAAGGTCAGCGGCGCGACCGCAGAATGATTCATGTCGGCTCACTGGTGGTATGTCACGGTAGTCGCCGAATAAAGGACTAGCGTAGGGATGGGCCACATATCGCTCAATATTTTCGCCCAAATACATTGCCACAGGATGCATATGTGACTCTCGGTCGGGCATAGGGACGACGTCGTACGCGGCATTGAGCTCCCATGACTCGCAGCTCATGGTTAAATCTGGTAAATACCGATGAGTGCGAGATCAGAAGAGCTAAAAGGCCGTGCACTCACCCACCCAAGGCGACATCAGAATACCACCCGAAGGTAAAGGGTAATCATTATCGCGTAAGTAGAGCAGAAGCGCCGTTGCCAGCCCTCCACCTGCACTGTCACCCGCAACAACAATATTCTGCGCGGGTATATGTAGGTCCTCCACGAGGCGGAGGTAGGCGGAGACTACATCGTGGAGGGGCCCAGGGAACTTGGTTTCTGGAGCTAGCCTGTAGTCGACGGCTGACGGCAGGTGAGGCGCATTTTAATGCCTCAATGGCTGACGACGCACCGAATACACGGCAATCGGTATATTTAGACAAAGGTATGGATATTAGGCGCTGACCGGCAGCGCTGGACAGATAGTATGCTCCTGAATTTATTGTAAGTCCAATTTAGGGACACTAGGCTCGCACTGAACGTACCGCCATGTATGTAGAGAATCACAGTCTCTTTCTTGCCCTCCTTCGCCGGTAGCGATGTGCCGCTCTTCTCGGACGATCGCGTAGCGTGCCACTCAGCTTGCAGCCGCTGCCACGTACGTCGGCCGACCACCCATTCTCCGTGAATAGTACGCGAGCCATCTTCGAGCGCGTCGTACTCAGCGAGCATGCCCCGAAGGCCTTGCCGCTTGACGTGGAAGCTGACGGGCGTAACGATCGCGTCGGACGGTATGGGTGCCATCCCGAGGATGTTCAGGACCATACGAATGGAGTGCTGGGCCAAGGTCAGTGCCTCTTACGAGACATGAAGCTTGTACACTCACAATGTCCACGAGCGCGCTGTGGTCTGCCGCGCCGCGCATAAGCGTATTGATGATCGTCATCTCGATGCCCCAGGACGGCTTGCGCGGCCCCCACAGCGTGTAGTGCACCATCTCATTTGCTAGTTCGGTAGCTATACGCTTGGCTGATTAGTGGGGTCAGGGTCTCATTGTATGCGAGTGACGCACTTTTGTACGCCACCAGGGCAGGGTACTTCCACCACTGCCATATGCTTAGAGGAGGGCGGTCGTACTCCCTGACCGCGCAGTCGACGCGCGCGCTGGGTGGTGCGACGCCTGGGGTCTTGTAGTGAACAAGAGACTTGGGATCTTGAGTGAGCTGTGGATGCGGGCGGGCATTGTCCTTTGCGACGGTGCGCGCTGCTCTAGTGAGCGAGAACGGGAGCCAGACCATTAGGTGCCAAAGCCGGGGAGTTTATGTTTTTCGATCTTGGTGGTTGCCAGAGCGTTGACGTGGTAGGAGCCAAGGAGCGCAGAGGCAGCCATGAAAGCGTCCGTGAGGCGCTGCAGCGGCTATTCATAGCACAAAAGCCGCCCAAATGCGGAAACCGGCGTTACTGCCCCACATTCAGAGATCACGTGTAATCATGTTCAAATCGCAGCCCATCTGTTGGCTTCCGTGTGGCATCTGACAACCTCCGTCGGTCTATGCAGCGTAAGGCAGCTGGCTCTTACGGGAAGGCTCAAGGATGTCGCTTCGAAGATCGGTGTAAAATTTGACAGTTCGCCACCTCAGCCTCGTGATATTGGGGACAAGTGGTGCACAGGCGTGAGGTTCTACCGAGCTCTCAGTAATCGTCTCCTCTGCTGACCACCTCCTTCACTGTTGGCCGCAGAAGAATCGTGTGCTCCTACGGAACCCATGAGTTGATATAGGTACCGAGCCACTGGAGGACGTACATATTGAGCCGTCATGGCGCCCTTCTGATCAAACAAGGGCGGGTATTCTTCCACGATGCCCTGTCCTACCAGGTGGTTCAACTACTCACGAGATCAGTATGTTCAACATAAAGAAGCAAAGAACACTACTGACCGCTAGCAGATATTTGGACTCGCCGGCCCGATCAAGATAACGTCGACAGAAGGGAAGTGTCCCAAAGTTCTTGTTGATCGACTTCAGTAGCGACTTCGCAGTTGTAAGCCTTCAATCGCTGTTCAGTCAGGTCATGATATGAGGCTACCGATAGACGTACCTAAGGGGAACGTGTGGGGCGTCCACTTTGCGTGCGTAATGCGAGCATTCACCCTGCCGAAATTCATTAGTGACGATGATGGCTGCAATTGTTAGCATCGCTACTCACGCCCTCGATCACACGACCACGGCCAGTTGACCCAAAGGTCTCAATAGCGAAGTATTCGCCCTCCTCCATCTTCGTCTGGTCGTCGTTCTTCACCAAACAGACCGACTTCCCTGCATGAATCTGATGCAAGTCGATCGAATGGCCGCTGAGGTTGGCGATAGGCTTGACTGGATGAGAAGTCAGAACTCCACGAGCGGACAAGATTCTGCGATGACAAACAAACCTGGCAGCACCTTTCCGTCAACCTCGACCTCGTAGGATTCCATCGTCTCCTGGATCGCCCCTGCAATCTCACCCAGCCGCGCATCAATACCGGATTCCTGCGGACATCGTCAACAGGGTTAATTTGAACCAGATGTAATGCGCTCACCCGGATGCCAGTGTTTGTCGCTGCCTTGACGGCCTCAAGCAACTTGTCATAGGTTGGCTCCCAGGTCATAGTGAACGCCGAATCCACTATCCTGCCCCTTACGTGGACGCCGATATCCACCTTCATCACGTCGCCCTGCTGAAGAACTAACGAACGGAGTTAGTCCTGCCACCGTCTCATCCGCACGGATGAAGCAATTACCGATGTTATCCCCTGCGTTAGGCGTATAGTGCGCTGCGCAGTTGTTCAGGCTCAACCCGGTGGGAAACCCGACACCAGATTCCAACCCATTCTCCTCCACGAGCGCACGCGTGCTGTCTTCGATGAGGTTCGCAATCTCCGTCATGGTCATGCCGGGCTTTATGGTTCTCTGCGCGTACTGGCGGGCCTGGCGATGTACCTCGGCTGCACGGCGGATGTTCTGGTACGTCGTGTCGGGGTCCTCGCATGTTATGCGTTCAAGGTAGCGCTTTTCCTCGGATGTTGTGCGATACGAGTTGCTATAAGTTGTTCAATACTGACCAAGTCAAAGGACGGGACGACGCACTCGTCCTTGTACGGCTGCAGCTCTCCCTCCGGGTAGACGCCGCTGGGGAAGAGCTTGGACAGCCCTACACGAGGAGGCTCTGATTGTTCCGCAGCCTTCTTCTTCTTCTTAGGCTTTTTCTTCTTCTTTTTCTTCTTGCTTGCCTCGCCTGCAGACCTCTCAGATGCGTTACTCCTCGGTGCGCGTGCGACATACCGCCAGCGGCAGAGACATCAGGTGCGCCCTCGTCCTCTGAATCCTCGTCTTCGAGTTCAGGAGGAACTTGCTTCCCCTCCTCAGGTTTCTCGTTTGTAATGTCCGTCATGACACCAGGGGGGATGAGCGCAGGGAGCTGGGGGCGGCGAACGTCGAGCGCTTACAGAACTCATCACACGCGATTATCGGGAGATCGGATCGGTCTGGCCACGTTCCCTCGGATCACAAAGGCGCCGAGCGGCGAGCTTCCAAGTCACTTCCAACTAAGTAGATATGTGGCAAGTCTCGAGCCTTAATCTCAGCCATTCAGACGGTCTTTACATGATCTCGCGAGGCGAGAGTGTATTCGTACAATGAGATAAGAAAGGATGATAAGAAAAAAACAACTACTGTCACAACAACACAATGTCAAGCGCGGCACAGTACAAGAGACCCTTCGTACAAGTTACGATCATCGCGATACAGGTCATTACAGCTTGTCGTAGTAGGTGTCCAGCGCAGGAATGTCGGGCTTAAAAGACATCGTCAGCACTTGAAACATCAATGCGGCGACCACAACGCATACCTTGAGACCCTTGCGCGTGCGGATGGTGCGGACGAGCTCCTCCATCTTGCTGCCCTTCTCGAGCGGGCTGCCGTTCATCAACTCCCAGTGGTCGAAGACGGACTGAGGGAAGGCCTGGCCGGCGGTATGTGACCGAAGCTCGCCGTTGAAACCGAAGGACTCCGCGACGGGGAGGTAGGCCTTGACGGTGAACATGGGCGTGCCGACGCGCTGCTCCTCGCTGAAGACCTGGCCACGGCGCTTGTTCAAGCAGGAGTAGATACCACCGATCGCGTTCTCCGGGCACTGGATCTCGACGAGGTAGACCGGCTCCTGGAGACTGGGCGTCGCGAGCAGGCAGGCGGCGTAGCAGACACGACGGCAAGTGGGGATGAGCTGTCCACCACCACGGTGAATGGCATCGGCGTGGAGCTGGAGAGGCGTCAATCCTGCAAGCTACAAGGGAGGCGATAGACCTACCGTAACATCGAGGATGTTGAAGCGGATACCACGCATGTTCTCCTCAGCGCACACGCCCTCCTTCGTTGCCCACTGGAAGGCAGCGACGCAGGAGTCCTTGATTTCGTTGAGGTACTGCACACCCTTCGTGACATCGACGAGCAAGTTGGGGCCGGTGGTGTCGGGACCGAAGCACCAGATCTTGCGAGCATCGGTGACATCCCAGCCGAACTCGTCCGCGAGGATACGGGCACGGGCCTTGAAATCGTCGCGAGAGTTGACCTTGCCGGACTCGATGGCCAGCGACAGCTCCTCCTCGATCGGCATGGCCTTGACGTAGAGACGGTTATGCTTGTTCTGCGACTTGGACAGAGCAACCATCGACGACTCGGCCTTGACGGTCTCGCGGTACGGGACAACAGGGTCGGAGATCTTGAGAGGGACACCGGCGTGGTCCTCTTGGAGATCCTGAACATATGTTAATCATGAACGAGGAGACACGGAATGTATGCTCACCTTCAAGCAGATCTCCAGGTGGAGCTCACCGGCACCAGCGACGATGTGCTCACCAGTCTCAGAGATCCAGGCCTGGACACAGGGGTCGGACTTGGAGAGACGCTTGAGACCTTCGACGAGTTTGGGAAGATCGGCGGCGTTCTTGACCTCAACGGCGACCTGGACGACGGGAGAGACGGAGAAGCGCATGACCCTCATGTTGTGGGCCGTCTCCGACTGGGTAAGGGTACCGCTCTTGAGCAGGAACTGGTCGATACCGACGAGACCAACGATGTTACCCGCCGGGCAGTCCTCAATAGGCTCGATGTAGCGACCCATCATGAGGACGGTACGCTGGACGGACTTGATGAACAGGTCCTCCTTCTTGCCCGGGGTGTAGTTAGGGCCCTGAATGCGAATCTTCGGGCCAGAGCGGACCGTGCCGGAGAAGACACGACCGAAGGCGTAGAAGCGGCCCTTATCGGAGGTCGGCACCATCTTGGAGACGTAGAGCACCAGGGGGGCCTTGGGGTCACAGTCGCGAATACCGATGGCGGACTCATCGTCGAGGGGACCCTCGTAAAGGGTCTCGACACGGTAGCGCTGAGCGGTAGCGGGCGAAGGAAGGTTAATGACTATCATCTCCAAGAGGGAGTCACCAGCAGGCAGGAACTTGCGCATGACGACCTTGAGCAGGGCCTTGCCCTCGAGGTCACGCTCATCCTGAGCGAGCTTCACGTCGAGCTTGTCGAGCATGGGGCCGATCGCGTCCTTCTTGAAGTTCATGACAGCGTCGAAGATGCGGAAGATGGGGTCGAGGACGAAGAGGTTGAAGGCACGCTCGAGCTGCTTGCCGTCGGCCGTTGTGCCGTTCGTCGACCACTTCTTAGTGGCGGGGTTGAAGTAGTTGTCGCCCCAAAGACGAGCCATCATCTTCTCCTTGTCGACACCGAACTTCTTGGCGTAGCGGGTGGCGAACTGACGGAGGGTGAAGGCCCAGCCGTGCAGACCAGAACCGAACGCGACGGTACCCTTCTCAGGGTAGACCTGGACATCGCCGAGGGCCTCGTCGTGGTACGTCGAGATAATGACGTTGGTTGACTCGACCGTACGCTGGAAGGACTGGTAGAGGTCCTCCTTGCTGACCTGGAGCTCAAGGAGAGCACGGTCGACCTTGTTGATGACGACAACGGGCTTGATACGCTCCGTGAGCGCCTGGCGCAGGACAGTCTCCGTCTGGACGCAAACACCCTCAACACAGTCGACGACGACAAGAGCACCGTCGGTGACACGAAGGGCGGCAGTGACCTCCGAGGAGAAGTCGACGTGACCAGGGGAGTCGATCAAGTTGATCAAGAAGTCAGTGCCTAAAGCCTGGTCAGGTCGCGGACAACGGATTTTTGCGAGCTGACGCACCAACGGTAGTCTGCTTGATGGCAGAGACATCGTCCTTGTCGACCTCGAAGTACATCGAAATGGCGGTCGACTTGATCGTGATACCACGCTCCTTCTCGTCCTCTCTTGTGTCGGTAAAACGCATGTCACCCGCCTTCGCGGAGGCGATGATACCGGCCTTGGACACCAAAGAGTCGGTAAGGGTGGACTTCCCGTGGTCGACTGTGCACAGTCAGCAACGCATCCGGATCGTATGGCTGTCAAGACTCACCATGGGCGATAACACTCATGTTACGGATGTTCGTGGGCTTGTCCATAAGCCCACGAATCTGGTCTGAAAAGATCGGCGGTTTGCATTATGCCCCTCAAAACGCAACACGTTGTTACTGACCTATGGTGAAGTTGCTGCATCGGCGATCAGTACGACGAGAAGGACGAGGTGAAGCGGTGGGCACTCACACCATGGTGTCTAGTTTTTGAAGGGATCGAGTGAGAAAGCGCTTTTGGTGGGAGGCGACAGTCTCTGATGACTGTCGGGGACAGGTCAAGGAAACGAAGGAGGATGGGCTTCCAAAATTTGTACGGCCCTTATCGATCTCGGTCAGCCTTTTCGGCGGCAGTCACGTGAGAGGCCGAGAGCGCCGGATTTGGACTTGAACCTACAACATTGTCAAGTGGACCCATACCGTGTCAGATTTTGTCATACCGACTGTGCGCGAATGTTTGCGGGCGTGTCAGTACTCCCGAGACAGGCGTCCATCCTGACAACTTACAAGCATATTTGGGACATTCTACATTTCCTCATTCGTGAGTGGTTGTAGGTACGTATGTACGGCACACTACAGCTCGTCAACGATGTGAAGCGGCGTCGCGTACGGATATCCACCCTTCGGCACAGTCTTCTCCATCATCATCGAGAGGAAATCGTGTACGATGTCGGCAGCCGCAATGCCAGTAATCTCGGCTGAGGCAAGTGATATCAGTTGAGATATTCAGCGCGATTGTCGAAATCGGTGCCACTCACCGTGATCATACGCCGGAGCAACCTCCACAACGTCAGCGCCACTGTGACTTAGTGAGTCTTAGTTCATACCACACAGGACCATAAACACGTACACAAAGTTCAGTCCAGCTAGTCCACGCAAGATACGCTTGACTTCGCGGGTTGTCCACCCCCCTGCTTCCGGCGTGCCAGCTTGATGTGATTCAGTGACAAATGAGAAGAAAATAAATGAAACCACTACTCACTAGCCGGGGCAAGCCCTGGGTCAATGACATCGATGTCGAGACTATGCATTCAGGCGTCAATATCCATCCTCAATGGCGGTAGTACGACGATACCTCAGGTAAACGGGCGAGTCTCCGACGCGGTCTCTTATGCGCTTGACCACTTCAGGAACGCCTAGATCGTCAAGGTCGTCGGTCGCAACCACTTTGAAGCCAACAGCAGCGTCATTCTCCAAGTCCTCTGCTCCCTGGTAGATCATCAGGATAATATGCGCCTTGCAAAGATGGAGTAAAAGCCTACATTCATCTTGCATCGGATTCCGGCGTGAATGCTGTGGTTCGACATCAAGCCCTCTTCTTGCGCGAGGTAGAAGAAAGTGCCGTGCGTGACCCGCGACTGAGGGGAAGTCGTGCCGACATAGGCCGGCCAGGTGTCCTTGGTCGCTAAAGTAAGACATGGAACGGCACTTTGCAGAGGGTTTTGACTTACCAGATGCGCATCAAAGTGGATGACTGTGATCGGTCCGTACGTCTTGTATAGCGAGCGCAGAATAGGCAAAACCTGCGAAGACAGTAGATCAGACCAGCCAATGCGTTGACATAAGCAAAAGGCTAGCAATTGTGTGGTCTCCGCCTAAGCTACAGGGAGATAGGCATTCAACCATCCGCTCACGCCCAAAGCCGCAAATACACATACCTGATTATCCGCGGGTGTTCTGCGCCATCCTTGCCGAGTGGCTGGGTACCGGTCAAATGCGTAGTCGGTCGTCCTATAAGAGTATTGTACGCGACTTCCATCTGGTCGATGGCGAGCGCGTTGTCGAAAGGCGAGACTGGGATCTGGCATACCAGTCAGCCGCAAGGTCGATGCTGCTGCAGAACACACTGACATCACCGCAGTCTACAATCTTCAGTCCAGACTCGTAGGGATTCATCCCCCACGCCATCGTGTAACCTGATAAGATAGATCAGGTCTACCCAAGGCGGCGTGTACGCTGCTTACCTCGCGAGCCCATTTGCCTGCGACTGCCTGAGCGTATCGCGTAAGGCCCGAATCGTGCGCTGAACGAACCGACGTTCAAGGATAAATATACAGGAAATCAACGCAGAGGGCTGACCCAGTCCTGTAGGTCACAGCTATAGAGGTTATGAGCGCCTACATGGGAGTGTTAACATTGAAATTCCGTACCGGTGTCGAAGGGCATGCCGATGACTGCGATATCGTAGTCGAGCGCTTCCTGCTCAAGGCACGTGTGGTAAGGCAGGTGCGAGAACGACAGAGGACCACTGAAGGTCTGGTCGAACTGAGGCCCATATTTCTCTAGCCATCGAGGAGATTTGACGCTATCGCTGCCGATAGGAGTGCCCTGCTTAACGAGCTCATCAAGCTCGATGCGGAGGTGCTCTTGCTCGCCGAGATGAGCGCGAGCGCCAACGACGAGGAGGGCAAACACGGGTAACGTTCTCAGCATCTTGAGACCTCCGAGTTTTGGGCCGAGGGTGCGAGAAGTGCACTTGATAGCAGGAAGCAAGCTGGAGAGCGTGATGCGGCGACGACTGAGTGAGATAACATGAGGCATTCGCCGCGGGGAAGGCCCCAGTTGACTTCATGTCCAAGCGCCAGAGCGCAGGTCATGCTAAGCGAGAAGGTCAGTCACTGCATAAACATGTGTTGTCCGAAAGTACTTGTACAATCAAAAATCAAGCAAATACACCTTTAACATTAGACAGCCCCTTAGATCGGTCCCGTTCTCCTGTCCGCATTCCTCAGCTGTACGATCTCCCATCGTCGGCGGTTCCGCGCGGCGCCACCAGCCTCGCGCGCATCTCGGCCTAGCCGCAGCATCCGCAGGTCCCTATCCTTGTCCGTCGAATCGTCCACTTCGTCTTCTTCAGCACGCTCCTCCTCGAGAACCTCGTTCTCCTTGAGATCGATGTCGACGTGCGCAACCGCCTCTGGCGTCGCTGTGTTGATGCGGGGACCTCCGAAGATCGTCGCAATGGGCGAAGCCACATTGGTCGCGAGGAATTGCGAGGCATCATCCAGGAAGTTGCGCGGGCGGCGTTTCGGGACCGAAGTGAGCAGGTAGACCTTGTCCTGCCATGCGCTGTGCGGGGCCGGCTGAGGGAGGTAGGCTGGATCGCACGAGAAGTGAACTGCGATTTGTCCACTTTCTGGAGAGTATACGAAGCGCGGAAGGGGGTGTGAATACTGATTGGGGTAGGGTAGGGAAACTGGGCGCCTGTGGCGCAAGACGATACGGCTCCCTGGATGCGCATTCGGTGCCTTCAACACTTACGAGAGAAGTAGGGCACACCTTCTATGTCTAGGGCATGACCGGAGGACCTAGAGCACAAAGCACCCGAGGTATCCACGTAGAAGACCTAGAAGATGCAGTTAGCCTTCACATGGAGGAGCCATGTCTATGCTCACCTGGTTATTCGATTCAGGCGTGCGTCGCGCTATTCCAAGCATGTCTGAGTGCTGCTCAACCTAAAAACAGAAGGGGGGGGGGGCGTACATTCCACAAGGGACGGTTCTTTTACAGGGTGCAGGATCACATCCGTGCCGTCCTCGACACTGTCGCCCGACACGTCCCACAGCCTGTTGCAGGCGATGGAGCGTATCACGAAGTAACCAGGTGGAAAGCCATTGATCTCGGGAACTGCGGTCATGGTAGAGCAGGACAGGAGGGATGCAATTGGCGGCCGGTCATAGCGAATGCGTTGAGGCGGTGTTGATCAAGAGCGGCTGCCGAGACTCGACTTAGCGGCCGGAAGATCCCGAAGCGCACCTACGACGTTCAGCATTCGATACTCAACGTGGAGTTGCAGTGTGCTTTGAAAACATAGTCAATCCTGAGCATACATAGTCAATCCTAGAGCATTGCAAATATGGGATACGGTACAGGGGATGTTATTACAGTACACAAGTGACGAAGGCGGAAGCGGAAGACCAGCAAAACAGAAAGCATGCAGATAAAAGCGCGCAGGCGGGGTCCCTCTAGCGATACTCATCCTACTCATCGTCCGAAAAGATATAGTCTTCATCTTCCGGGTCGGAATCGGTATCCATCGCCATGTAGCCTGGCATGTGACGACGTATAGCCGCTGTTTCGGTGGCCTCCGCTTCCTGCTGTTCTACCCAGTCCTCGAGGTTATACCTCATCTTCGAGAGGCCCTTCCAATGATGTTGCGCAACTGTACTACCGCTCATGCGGTTTTCCCAACCGGCGCTCATCAATATTGGTTGGTAGGTGTGCCAACTGACATCGCGGACCATGCAAGGGTTCCTGTGGCAGCAGGTCAGCGGAATTCGCGACGAGATGAAATGGGCAGATATATGCTGACCTGCCCTTCCGTTTCGGCAGCTCGGGGTCGGACGGGTCGAATGCCATATCCATAGTCTGACTACGGTCAAGGACCTGCACTACACGGCCATCCAGAGACCATATCTGCGAGAGATGTCAGACATCGATACAGGCGGCTTGAACGCAGAAGCATACGTGTATCTGTCCATCGGCAGAGCCTGAGTATATGTATTGTTGTCCTGTGGTTTCCGCCGGACTGAAATGGCAACGGATAAGTGTCCGCATAACGGAGTGTCCGCGGAAGGTCATGACGCTGCAGTCTTTCGGGTGCGCGAGCCACTTCGGGCGCGGGAAAGGAGGGTATCTGTTAACGGTCGAGTTTAAGTTCCGTGCCCATGATTGGTTACCACGCGACTGTGACCCACCGATAATCAAAGTTGGTCGAGTAACTTTTGTGCTTAAAGGTGTCAAAGTCATCGCTGCTGTGCATTTTCCGCAGATCCCAGAGCCGCAAAGACTGATCCTTGCCGTTGGAGATGATATATCGGCCGTCACCCTTGGCAGAGACTGCAAAAACCGTGTGAGTAAGGTCATTAGTGCATCGATGTTTATGCAGGTCACCATAAGTGATGCCCTCCGTATGGCCAGCAAGCACACCAGACGGCTTCGCTGAGGCGCCAAGGGATCTTCGATCCCTGACGAGTAACGTCAGTGGCAGTTCAAAGTTGACGACGGAGCGACCTACCAAACTTTGACGAACGAATCGTCCGATCCAGATATCAGCACATTCCCTGACGCAGTGTCCGCCCAGCAACAACTATTCACATCAGCTTGATGCGCTTCAATCTTGACAGTCCGGCGGTCAGCCAGAAGATCGTAAACTGAGGGCATGGCAATGAGCCAGAGCATGGAACCAATTCAACTCTTCAGCTACTCACCAAATATCTTGCCGTGCCCTCCCGCTACGACCTCGTTCCCGTCCGCCGAAAACTTGCAGCTCCATATGCCAAAGTCAGAGCCCGATAACCATCCACGTCCACGTCTGGACTGCTGTCCATCTCGAAAGGAGATCAGCGTCTGTTCCGGATCTGGATCGTTCGTCTTCGTCATGTAGACATCGGGCGACTGGGTGGGCGTCAGCAGCAGGCCATCCGCACGATAGACAACTCACGATGGTCGAATAGATCATCCTATACGCATGTTAATTGCGGGTAGATGCAGGAGACCGTCAACTTTACCTCTCATTATCCGGCGAGAGGTTCGCATCGGTGATGGTCCAATTACCGTACTGTCCTTGTATCGACTGCTTGATTGGCATACGTGTCTGGACGCTGTCTCTCCCAGCGCCTCGGTAGCTGGATTGACGGGTGGCAGCGTTGTATTGCGCGTGGGAAGCAAGGGGCTTCGTAGTGTCGTAGATGTGTAACTCGAAATCTAGGATCTGTGAGCATGGTGCAATATTGACGGTAGGATAGAAGATACCTTGAGAGCACGTGTAATAGAACGAAGAGTCTGAAGTTGCGGGGAGGAGTCAGGCATTTGCAGACACTTAGCAAGACTTCACAGCACCTTGTGAATACTGGCCAGTGTATACGTTGGCGGTATACGAAGCGACAGCTGTGCCGTTCGTATTTGGTATGAGACTCTATTTGGGAGCGGTGAGGCATAAAAACAGAAGGGTAGAAATGACGCACATAATTGTAGTCCTCCTTGAAAACAGATGGACGTTGTGTGGCGCGCTGTGCTCTGACGGACATTGGGAGATCGAAGCGGTCTTGCCTTGCGCGCATCTTGTTCCCCACCCTGCCAAATTCCCCGCTCATCAGGAGCTCAAGCCCCTCCTTCTTCGGTTCGATGACAGGGGGGAAGAATGGTTCTTGAGCATAGTTCGGTCCGTCGTATGGGTCTTCGTCCTCGTCTTCGTAATCTTCGTCATTCTCTTCTTCTTCGCCTTGTCTGCTCGCAACCTGGAGACGTAGGATATCCAGGAATGCGTCTGTGTCTGGATCATCCTCGCGAAGCAATAGCTCTGGTAGTAGCAGCGATAAGCCGCATTATTCATCATCGGTGGGAGGGGACTGCGTACGGCGGAGGAAGGCCGCTGACGAAAGTATTGACTGCGGTCTTGCGCCGCTGTAGCTGTAGCTGGACCCGTCGTCGTCTTGCCTGTCGTCGGACATGGTGGTCGGTGACGATGAGGATCTCCGATTCGGCGACGTAGGCGATGTGCGAAACGGAACAGTGAGTACCGGTCCGAACGTGCCGGACAACGCTGGATCGTTGATGAGGCGCACGTGCTTATACGGACTTGGTCTCAAACTTAGAACTCTGGCCTCCCTGCCTCTGCCGCCATGGGCAGCGCCAACAAGCCCATCTCCATCACCTCCGAGGAAATAAACGCTCTTATATATGCATATCTGCAAGACTCCGGTATAGAGTACGCTTTTCACAAATAGCCTTGAGTGACTGACGTGTGGCACCCCCAGGTTTGCAGCACACGGCATACCTTCTGCGCTCCGAGTCGAAGCTTGACGCCGCACCATGCTTCTCGACCCATATACCCAGAGGAGAACTGATAGAACTGCTTAGCAAGGCGTTGCTCTATGTCGAGGTCGAGCATCACTGGCAGCGCACTCCGGAAACGAAGAACTGCAAGAACGGCTTCTCGCTCCTACAAAAACATAGCTGCACAGCAGCTGCTCAACGGAAGCAGAAGGAAGAGACACGTAAACATACGCCAATGGAGGTGGACAAGCCCGATCCGCCGAAGAAGGCCCTCGCCGAAAAGCTCGCTGCCAAAGACAAGGTTGGCCAGGGTACCAAACGCAAGGCCGAGACTCCCACAGAAGAGCTTGAAGACAACGAGAAGCGGCAGAAACGCGAAAGTTCCACCAAAGATTCTGCGCCTACCACTGCGGCTAGTTCCGGGCGTAAGGTGACTCACACGCATGACGGACATTATTTAAGTCCAGAACAGAGCAATCCTCCGCAATCTCGAATATAGCGACTGACCCGGCGAAAAAAATCAAGCAAAAATTGCGACAAGGCGCTCTGGACGAGGCCACCGACCCACGAGCAACATTAATGCTGTCCGGGCATGCTGCGGAGGTAGGCAGTTCTCAATCTTCATACAGAAGCGCTCTCAGCTTATAAATGACGCGAAGGTCTTCGTATGCGCGTTTAACCCGCATGATACGAGCCTACTGGCCTCGGGGTATGCTGACGTCCGTCGTTGCTATCCCACTGTCTCATATACTCGCTCAGCGCGAAAGACGGCACTGTCCTCATTTGGCGACTCTTCGACAGCCCAAGCGACGGCTTTGCTCCCAAGCCGGCCGACCCCATCAGAGTCGAATCGTTCAAGAAGGCTGACCAGGGCGACTTGACCTCGTTATCCTGGAGCCCGGATGGCAAGCTCCTCGCAGTCGGCTCCTACGATAAAGTATTCCGCATCATCACTGTCGAAGGCGAATTGTACTTCTCGCACGCCCAGCACGAGGTCCGTGTTCGTTCGCACCGCTCTTCATTTGTCTGATCAGCACGCATTTCAGGGGCCCATTTTCGTCGTCCGATTTTCGAAAAATGGTAGGTATGTCCTGTCGGCGAGCCTGGACGGGTCCATAGGCCTTTGGGACGTCCCAAACAAGTGCCTCGTCCGCCAATATTATACCCACCAAGGTATTTTGCTCGTCCGTCCTCTCTGCGTCCCGTGCTCATGTAGACGCCAAGATGCCTGTCTCGACGTCGTATGGATCTCGAACGAGTATTTTGCGAGCTGCGGCGCCGATGCGACTGCTCACATTCTCAGCGTTAACGGCCGGACGGTCACGAAGGTTTTGTCGTGAGCTCTCGTCTGTCTACGTTGTCGTCCAACCAAACTCACGATCGAACCAAGGGGCCACAAAACCGAGATCAATCAGATCAAAGTGAACCGGTCTGGTACGAAACTAGCATCGTGCTCGGATGACAAGACGACTCGCATATGGGATATCTCGAGGCTTAAAGGGCTCTCGCCTTGGGTGGGGACGCCATTCCAGGTTTGAGTTCGTTCTATTCCTCTGTGCTGCTCGGCGGACACGAGAAGAGTGTCAGCACCATCGCATGGCAGCCTGTATCTCTAGAAGGAGAGGATGAGATCCTGGCAACGTACGTGTCATATCAAACTCGCGGTCCTCTACATGCCATCTCACTTGATACTTCGAAGATCGTCGTTCGACGGAACAGCGCGCATGTGGAACTCCATCACAGGCAAATGCCTGGCTACCTTCAGCGATCACAAGCGCCCGGTGTATGCGCTCAACTTCAGCCCCGATGGCAGATTCTTGGCGTCGGGAAGCGGTGACGGGTATTTGCACATCTACGGTGTACAGGTGAGAAAATTCACATCAGGTGTACCGCTTGCGACTTACGTTATACAGGAGAGGCAAAAGCTATGGTCCTGGCATGCCGGCAACGTCAAGCCAGGCGTTTTCGAGATTGAGTGGCAGATGCGGGAGGGCCATTTCAACCGCATTGCGGTGGCTCTCGAGTGTAAGATGGTTGGCTTGATCGATGTGACCAAGATCCCGGCACTACAATATGAGTAGTAGAAATGGGCATGTGCCATGTCCACGGATTGATGTCGTACGTTGCTGTTTATTTTCATGGTGTCCGGATCTGCATGTGGTGCTTGAGCTTGAGAAGAGAGACTAACAGGAGAACGTCGTCGCCTATTGTGCTGCTATACAAGTACCTCGTCGATGGATACATGAGATATCTACATGCCTAACCACTGCCACTGACCAGTATTACTATAGACCGAGCTCCCTCCTATACTCGATGAATGCGACCAGGTTATCCCGGACCTCCTCCCCACGTCGCCGTAGGTCGCGCCCGCCTTCCTTCTTCCGGTCGATCGCCTTCACCGTTCGCCGCATGCCCTCGACTGAGTCCGTCAGCTTAGCGAGGTAAGCGCCTCGCCTGAAGTTTGTGTCGTAAGGCATGTTCTCGTCTGAATAGATGTCAACGAGCGCCGACGCGGCCTGCAGGGCGGGTTCGGTGCCGAGGCGCGGAGGCGTGTTGCCTGAGGGGAGCACTCCGAGCAGGTAGTCGGCGATGACCTGAGGGATAGTCAATATGACGCTCTAACGCTGAAAAGATTGGGCTTACGCGGTTCGCGTCGATCGCCTCTGGGCACTGCGCAAGACATTCTAGCGCTCCAATGCACTTCACGCGCGTTCGCTCGTCCGCCGCCGCGTCGCAGTACTGCATAAGCACCCTGACGTGCTCTTCTTCCGGGACCTAATTCCCGATCAGTCAGGCCTGCCACTCAAGCCAGAGACCGTGCTCACCAAAGCGCCCTTCCATACAATCCCCGCGCCCCACAGCACTCCTGCAGATACATCCCACATCTCGCGTCGCCTCTCCTGCCCGAGGCCGCCGAATTCTGCGCCGACGGCACCGAGGGCGGACCACAGTCCAGTCCATACGCGGCGCCCCGCATCTGCGTCGCCGCTCACTTGCGCGCTGGGCGCGGTAGCGAGGCCGAGAAAGATGTTGTTGAGGCACTCGAGCGCAGCAACATGAATTGCCCCAAGGGCGGAGGTCGTCGGCGGGTGCGCGGCAGGTGCAGCAAGTGGAGGGAAGGAGAGCGCGGTCGGCTGTGCGAGAGCGAGAAGTGGAGGGACGAGCGCAGGAAGGACACCGCGGGTGGCGTCGACGTCGGACGATAATGCTGGTGCATCGACGATATCCTCGTCCCCCGCGTCACCCTCGACATCCTCGTCATCGTCATCGTTGTCCGTTGGGTGCGCGTCCGGTTCAGGGTCAGGCAGGGTCGCGCAAGTTCCCGTCAGAATCTCGAGGGACAGTTGCAGGGTGCGAAGCTTGGATTCCAGCCGGATGAGCTCAGCCTCAGGTTCTGACTGATGATCAGATTTGGGACCGTGCTTCATCGACTCCTTGGGCGGTTCGGCTTCCTAGTTCCGAAGTTAGCCTCTTAGTCACACCATGTCCCGTCGTGACTTACGAGCTGAGCCACACAACGTTGGGCGACCGAAGCCGCTTCCTGCAGGTCAACAGCAGAGATGACGGGCTGCAACAGAGGAAGTACAATCTCCTTGTCAATATCCACAAAGGATGCCGACGTCGGTGGTGGTAGTGGTGCCAGATTTCGTAGGATACCTAATTTCTAGTAAGTGGAGTTCCGCCGAGTATGTGGCGTGGTGGCCTACCTGCAGCAAGCACTCGCAGCATCGTCGCCCTGGTATCATCGGACTCCTTCTCCTTTCCACTGCGCGAGGGCTCCAGCTTGGCGATATCCAGAAGGCAGCTCACGTAGTTTGCGTCTCGTCGTGTCTCCAAGATTGCCGGGAAATTGTCGTCCGTGAGGACGTAAAGACATTGCGCTAAATTATCGTTAGTACCGGTGTTAAGCGATATTGCGCATGGCGCACCTGCTGAAGACACGGTGCCAACGGGGAGCTTATCCCTGGCAGCGAGAAAGGACATGAGGAACGGGACGAGATTGATCTCGTTGATGGCGTTAAGCGCCTTGTTGTTGGTCTCTCTGGATCTAGTCAGTGGGTATGCAGTGCGCATAGAAGGCAGCACGCACGAGAGACACCACAGTGTCGTGATCACACTGTCAGCGAACTCGTAGACCAGTCTTCGTGCATTCTCCGGCGTGGCCTTGTCGCCGGCCAGATATTGTGAGAGGGTGGTAGAGAGCTGGTGACGCATAAGCAAGAGAGTCTCTTGACGGAAGAATTAGATGCTAACCTTGGGGACGAAAGTTTTGAGCGGGGTGAGGATATTTTTGTTGTACATTTCGGCACAGATGTCGTATCCGCCGTCGATACATAGATTGCTGCATGTACCATGAGCTTCGTGCATACGAAATAGTTATAATTATGAGACGCACCGTAGAGAGCCCATAGCTTCAACTATAACCTCTTCCTCCGAGTCCGTCAATCTCGTGATCAGCGCCCCGACGACGTTCTTCCCCTGCAACAGCCGGCGTGTCGAGGGATCATTTTGAATCAAGTTAGACACCGCAACACACGCCCACTTGCGGTCGGAAGCTTCGAGGCTCTCCATCTTTCCATTGCAGGGGATCTGTGAGCGGGGGAACACGCAGGGGAACGCAGCACACACTTTCTGTATGATCGGTAAAATTGCCTGCGTCTTCGAGGACGAGGACGAGGCAGACGCCAGGCCCTGCGGGAGGTGAGAGTCGGGCACCCGCACGGGGTTGTGCCGGCGCATTGACTTCTTCTTCTGTGATTTACCCATGGCGGGAGACAAGGACAAGGAGAACAATGCGCGTGAAGTGATTGATCAAAGCAGGAGCGATCGCTGGATCGGCCCGAGCGCCGGGCGGACTCTGATTTTTTGGCGAGCAGCCAACTTGCCCAATGCCAAGCTACAAGTTCCAACCGTTCATGTATTCAGAAAACTCTCGGACAAGGGTAAGGCAGCAGCGATGCGGCATGTCTTGTGAATCGATTCCTCCCCGGATATACAACGCATACGACCAGATGTGACTATAGTACAGTTGGATGGCGGAGCCCTAGCTAGAGGGTAAGGATAAGCGAGCAGGCATATATACGAAGAGATCAGCAGATATAATCGACAAGACAGATATTAGTAGATAGATAGTAATTATACACAGCAGGCAGCAGAACAGAGCACTCTAGGGGGTATGTGTGCTCGCTCGAGAAAGGACAGTAAGGATCGACAGGTGTTGGGCCGTGAATGGGATAGATAGATAGTGGTGCTGGTGTAGGAATGCTTTGCAGCTCTATAAGGCCACATCCGTAAATATTGAATGTAAAAGAGCGTCTCAATGGTATGCGGGAATGTTGCGATGGATGGATGGATGGATGCCGATGATGATAGCGGAGATGAGATTAGTCGAGACGCGCTCACAGTACATAGATGAAGGGGAGAGATGAGGATGACGACGGAACAGGCACAAGCGAAGCGCGCTGGGAGGCTCCCGTTACGGTGAGGCGCCTGTGCCAGCGCTCTGCGGTCTACGCACAGGGCCGTTCGGAGAGACTGCCGTTTTGCTTCGCGGGAGCGGCGGCACAGGCGTCGGGGCGAAATACGGCGCCTCGTATGGCAGCGTGCGCTTCCGCTGAGGCTGTGGTTTGCGACCCCCAAATGGCGACTTGCTGCGTCGTTCTGTTGTCGAAGGCGACTCCGGCGGTGCCTCTGTTGGACGAAACGCATCAGCTCGGGACTTCGGAAAGATATTCATTGAGGCCGGTCACCTCGCGAGGGAGAGGGGTGTGACTGTGAACAACAAAGCGGATAACGTACCGGCCGACATAGTAAGTGAGCGCGACAGCTGGTCCTTGTTATCCGGGCATGATTTGCGGCGGGGAATCTGCGGGGACGATCCGAGGACAGTCGACGCCCGCGGAACTTGTGGTGTCGAAGTGGTACGTGGGAGCGGCGGTTTCTGCCCCTTCTCACCACCAAGCGCTCTTCGAATGCTCATCGTGAAGCTGCGCGTCTGCTGCACCTCGACCACGAGGCACTCGTCTGAAGAGAACGGCGACGATGGCGCCTGGCCATTGGGAGTCAGGGTCATGGCGCGCGACGGCGGCGTGGGCGGCGTGAGCTCAAACATCGAGGTCAGCTCCTCCAGAGGCGTCGTAGGGGCAGAGTGGGTCAAGGTCGATGGGGAGACGGGACCCTTACGCCGGCGCCGTGGCACGACCTTACCGCGGAGCGGGATCTTGGAGGGAGAGAGTGCTGAAGCGGGGGACAAGTTGCCGTTATCTGCATTTGCGATCTGCACAGGGTGTCCTGGTAGGTCTGGCGGTGTGATCGGGACGGCAGTTGAGGATCCACTGGAGCCGGACTTGAAGGAAGGTGTGCGCGGCGTCAGTGACTGCCTGCTAAGTCGTTTGCGCCGACTGAGTGTCTTGGGTAAAGCCGGAGGAGGGATGTCAAGTCGCATTGGCGAGATGCGGCCGAGGATCGCGTTGAGCAGCGCAGAGACGACGCTCTGCCCGGCGCGTGAGTGGGTCGTCGAGGACGCGACGGTGACGCGACACTCACCAGGAAGAAGCCCGCGCCTGCGAGTAGCATACCCGCCGCGGTGACCGCTGGCGCTGGAAACGACATGTCCATGCCGACGAGAGATGACTGCGAGAAACAAGGATGGACTCTGCCGCAGCAGACACCTCGGAGATGCAGAGATCGCTCGGTAGTCGGCGAGTGACGGGTCGGTGGACACGTAAGCGCTCGGCGGGTGGCTGCAAGGGCGCTGGTAATGGGCGCTTCGCTGGCTGTCAAGCTAACACAGCATGAAGGGAGGGGAAACAAATGCAGGCGCGCCTCGCGCACCAACAGACGGTTTTCTGTGTCACCGGCTGTTGCCGGGCGTCGTGATGGGCATGCGGCAGCTTGCAGCGCCTTGGCGTCCGTTGCTAAGTACGGAGCGCATTTGGCCCTTGGGCTTCAAAATTCACGTTGTTCTTTGCGATGCCGAGGCTGACGCGCTGACGAGGAGAGACTGACACCCTCAGACTAGTCTCGTAAACCATCCTCTAGTAAACTAGAGTCTGGTATCACTTCGGGGGTAGGTCCCGGATGTGGCTCGGAGTTTAAAATTCGATTTTGGCACGTCATTCTATAAGTGCCCGGACTGGACTAAATTGAACGGCTTGTGCATGGGACGATCCGCTTGCATAATTACGGCCTTGCGTTTAGCGTTAGCAAGATCACGTGGTCTTAGAGTTAGGACGCTTGGTCACGTGTCCTTCGACTTACACCTTAAGGCGTTGCGCGTTAGCGTTCGACGTTGCCAACTTGCTTCAATGCATCAAGACAGCATTATTTGTGGCTTGGTATCACATTTGGGACGGGTGCATGTGAGCGTGAACGGGCTGGTTGCAGGACAGTGACAAACAAGCGCAAATACAAGCAAGTGTGCGCGGGTGAATGGGAGGACAGTAACACTGAGTAGTAAATCAGGGAAGTAGTGGGTGTTGACGGCCTGTACTAGTCATGTCGTGGCCGGCGGAAGACACGGAGTGCGTGAGTGAATGAGGAGAGATGCCATTATAGGGAGGGACAGCAGGGTGGAGGGGCAGAAGGGCCGATAAGGGAAACTCTGGAGTAAGTGGATGCCAATAGACGGTCCAAACAATGGATCCAGACAGGGAAGTCCCCCGGAGCTGTCCAGGCAGTGGGCGACGCGGCACCTCTTCCCATATTACTTAATGCCGCACACGCACAGAGTGAGCCCTCCGAGGAGTCAGGACGCACCTCAGTTCTCTGTCGCCGTCTGCCCGCCATGGCACCCTAACTGAGCCACAAAAGGAGTATACTTATCGGGGTGTGTAAGAATTGCGGACAAGAGGTCCGTGGACGCAATGGAAGTGAGCTTATGGTGGCAAGCGAAGGCAGACGTGCCGCTCGCCGAACAGAAGTCCTTTCTTTCAAGAGCTGTTGGGCAGCTGTAGGGCATCGTCAGCGCAATGCGAGATCGAAGGTCAGGCTGCGCTATCCACCTCGATTGCCCAAACACGATACATTGCGTTGAAGCTGGGACACAATATAGAGGACATACTTAGTGGCGCTGGCCGGACGACGGGATGTTACCAAAGCGATTGGAAGGGGTCAGTGACTAGGGAAACATAACGGGGCAAGTGCAAAGACTCGAACAAGGGCAGGTGTGCCAAGTCGCCTGCAGGAGTGATACGTTCCCTCTGAGTTGAAGGACATCTGCCAGTATTCCACACTCACGCCGTTTTTTAGCGTGTGCGGCGGTGCCACTGCACGCTGCCTGTCGCGTCGCCAAAGGCCTACTGCGCGGAGTTTTGGATAGATCATGAATAATGAGCTCACCTAGCCAAGTACGCGACGGCACTGCACGCTGCTCGCCGCAATCCCCAACGCTTTTCCGCCTCCCCATAGCCGTCAAAAAGGTTCTTGAGACTTGCCACGCAGATGTTTCGATCTTGCAGTTTATTTCGCATCCCTTTCACCACTCTGACTCGTGTCGCTGGAATTGCCCTAGAACGAATTAGCGGAAGGACTTCAACAAGGTACAACGACGGGCGTGAGCGGGGTCTTGCCCACTGACCTTTCCCCTCGGTCACTCTGTGCAAAGGGTGTGAAACGTAGCACAGGGCGTTGCCACGACAACGGCCAGTGGCGAGGTCCAGGACGGCACAATGAGAGGAACTCACGCTACAACGGACGCACGGGGTATGTATCGTTGTGAACTCACATACATATACGACAGCGCCGGGCACCCCCGTTGAGTTGCCCGTCGCGACCGTGGCCGTGAGGGATTTCAGCACCGAGTTCGACAGATTTGAGCTCACTTTGCTGAGTATTGCCAAGTTCGGACGTCCATCAAGAGGTGGCCGCTAACGCACGCAGTCATGCAAGCAAGAGCCAGGAGCACGGCACTGCCTGGCATTGGAGGATGGGTACGTCAGGAATGTCGTGAGACATCGTGACCCGGGTGAGAAAAACTGTCAAGCGTGTCGCAGCAGATGGTGTGCATGTCGGACATGTTGAGTACTGGCCATGCACTCGATTACGAGGAAGAGCGCACTAATCGCGATGTTAGCGAGGTTTACAAGACAGAAGAACTTGCATAAACTCACGTCGTATCAGCGAGACATTGTCCATCGCCGGCGAAGGAGGATAGCAAAGGAAAGCGGCGTCGGGAGATGAATGGGCTACGAGGAAGCGTCAGAGAGACTAGAGTCGGTAGGTAGGCCGCGCGACGTGCGAGCGCTCTCCGAGCGTTCTTGCAGTCGGACTCCGACACGGGTACCTACAACGCAAAACAGATACGAACCTAAGACCATGCTCGTACCAGTATGTACAGCATACACCAGAGCATGCCCTGGGCGTAGAAAATGATATATTACCGCTTGAGGAGGTCACTCGGGCCATTCGCCCGCGTGCTAAGCGCCGTGGATGACGCGCGACTTTATTATATAGCAATGAGAGTAGATTGTAGTGAGTACATCGGCTTCGTCGTACTCCGTAAGCAGCCCGTGCGCGTGAGGACCTATGATGGTCGAGACGAACTTCAACAAAATCGGATTGAAATTTCACGGCCCCCGGCGCGTCGGGCCGAGGCCGCCGATCGCTGTCTGCTGCCATCTTCGACGACGCAATTCTCTTGTCGAGGCTCGCGGCCTTCGTGCTGTGCATGAATGCAGAGTCTAACACGGAGAAGGCGAATGCTAACACCAGATGCACACGGCACCGAAGTCGAACGTCATGTGACGTTAGCGCTAAGTCGAACGTCATGTGATAAGTACGGAAGCGTAAGCCCACGTGATGGAAGTGCAAGGCCACGTGATCTTGTGCAAGTCCAATAATTTTGTCCAATGAGGGCACGCATATCATTCGCTGCCATTGACCTGGCTTGCGCGCCCCAATGGCTTCCGCTTCAAGCACGGGTTCGTTTGGCTCCGCGCGTCAGAATTCAAACTCCGAGCCACATTCCCGACCTACCCTGTATGAGGGCCCAGACTACCTCAGACCTCGGTCCTTCGGCATACAGGGCTTCCCCATACGGTAACTGTTGTTGTTCGATGAATGAACGGCAGAGCTGCTGGCATCTCTGGTATCAATTTGTCGGAAATTCCGGTCCGGCCTGATCAGAATAGAGTCTCTGCCGGCGTCTGATGGCGTCTGACGAAATTTTGCGACGTTCTAGCATTCGTCTCGCTTGTTCATTTCCTTCCAAAATTCATGAGTGGACTCAGCGCGATTCGCCTTACAGAATGATGTATATACGGGAGGGAAAATCGTCAATTTTAACGTCACGTGACCGCCTGACCAGGCCTTACCAGCACCGAGTCTCTGATGGCCTGATAAGGCGATATCAGGCGGTTTCAGACGCATCGGCTTTTTCCGACAAATATTTCTACTTACCTCTGAAGCTCAGTTAGGTACTAGGCATGTCCTAGTCTGCTTCCAAACGCGCCCCTGTAACCGGAACGGGGCGAATTGATCTCACGTCTATGCTCTGCTCACTGCGAGAGGGGGAGAGTCACGCGAGAGGAATGATGGGGGCCAAACAGATATGTTGGGTCGCCAAAGCTCTCTCGCGCGGCCGAACCCCGGAGGGCATGGGACGCGCTCAAGCCGGCACAGGCGAGTAGGTACGAGACTGTAGCTAGACAAAAACGAAAAACAAAAAACAAAAAAGCGGATGAGGTGGGAGGGGCAAGAAACGAGCCGAAGCGTAGCTATCGGGCTCTGGGTCAGACGAACGTAGGTGAGGACACGGAAGCCACTGTACCTATCGGGCTCTGGGTCAGACGAACGTAGGTGAGGACACGAGAAAGAGAACGGTAAATACGAGTGGCTGTATATATAGGTGCGAGTCGTCAAAGGGAATGGATAAGATAAATAGCGAGACATGAGATACGCGCTCGCCTGCATAGACCGCGGTCAAAGGTCTTTGACCGTCCCATGAGCTTTTCCACGCTCGGGGACGTCTCATTCGGGAAGGCTACCTCCCAAATAAGGTGTTATCTCCGTGAGTGAATACATCATGTCCTTTCCTCTACGCCCCGCTACGGCGCCAACACGGCGCCACCACGAGCAATCGCAGCTGAGGCGAGTATGATCATCGGTGCACTGATATTCCCCAAGCTCCCAAGGATTGCTTGGCACCTGTAGCGCCAGTTACGCTCGCCCCGGCTGCTCAGCGTGCTCACCGAGGTTGGAGCGCGCCCTCACGAGAGCGAGGCGTGCAGCAAGGCTGTCTTAGCGGCTTCTCGCATCGTGTACGGAGACTGACAGCGCTGGCCATCAGCAAAACGCGAGTAACAGCGACCACTTGCAGCATGTCCGCCACCCTAGTGGTGCAGTCACTGAGCTCACAGTGGCATGAAGGGGGGCTATGTGTTCAAACAGAGTGTACCTCGTGTATATACTGTGTCTATATGGGAACCCGTACTTTGGCCTGCGCTGGAGGCCACGGACATGGCTCTGAAAGTTATAGCACACTCGAGACCTCCCTCCAAATAATTTTGCCCTCGGCACGAAGATATGTGGGGTGCACTTATGGCGACAAGTAGTTCTCGAGCCCTTACTGTACTCAGGCGCCTAAGGGATGCGAGGAGCCGACGATGGGCTGTCCACTGCGAACTTGTACTCGAACTTGATTACTGTAGTCGTTCTCGGGGATAACACCTTTTTCGGGAGGTAGCCTTCCAAAAAGAGATGTCCCCGAGCGTGGAAAGCCTCACGTGACATTAATTCGCCCCGTTCCGGTTTCCAGGGCGCGTTTGGAAGCAGACGTTCCCTGAACGTCTGCCTTGGGAGACTAGGCATGTCCTACGATCTGTACAATAATATTCAGACAGATGGAACCATCTGTGAAGGCTGACCTTCGTGAATGGGATAGGAGTGATGCCCGTGTCGATCCTGTATGAATTCTTGTTACGCGGTCAAACAAGAGGTCGGAAATGCGGTGCTGCATGGTCGTCGACTCGAGTCGGATCGACTTTCGCTATCGCACTGGATTGCTCCATCGTAACATGGAAGACGAGGAGAGGAGGCAGAGGGCTGTGCATTGGGCACGGACCGGTCCGAGGCGGTGTTGGGAGGCCGTGAGGGACGAATTCCCACAGCGGCTTTTCGCCACCAACGGCGACAACGACAACGACGAGCAGCAGCCGCTCGTAACTTATTTCTTTCCATCATGGGCCTCATCCGACCAGCTACGCCCGGCTTCATCGTCACGCTCGTCGCGACGATCCTGCTTGCGATCGTTTCCTTCTGTGTCCCGTACTTCAAATCCGTCTACTTCCTGAAGGCCTCTATATCAGTCGACAGTTACAGCGGTAACATCACCTTTGGTACACTCGGATACTGTCTCGAGCTCTCCAACGGCACGTCGTGCTCCAAGCCCTCCGTGGGCTACGAGCTGGGTGAGTGTCGTCGTCGCGCGCGACAAACATAGCTTACACCCCCAAGACATCAACAGTCTCGTCGGTAACGAGCTCCCCATCGAGATCCCCACCGTCGTGGTCAAATGGATCACCTACGCCCTCGTCCTCCACATCGTCGCCCTTGCCCTGGCGGCTGGCAGCGCGCTCTTTGGCCTCCTCGCGCACATCCGCGAAATGTCCATGACGTGCTGTAGCACCTGCGTCTCCGGCTTCGCCGCCACTATCGCCCTCCTCGCCTTCATTTTTGACCTCGTCCTCTTCTTCGTTGCCAAGTCACGCCTCAACGACGTCGGCACCGCGGAGATGGGCAACGCCATCTGGCTCACGCTCGCTGCGTGGGTACTCCTCTTCTTCAGTGGCTGTTTCTACACGATCGGGCGCTGCTGCGTTTCGAAGCGCCGCCCGCGCTCGGACTGGGATAAGCCGACGAATAAGAACGACGGCCACGCAGAGCAGCTCCGGCTGGACGCTGTCAAGGCTGAGGCTGACCGCAAGGCTCGACAGAAGGAGGGCGGCCTTCCCGCCTTCCACGAGACGCAGCCGCTCACTGCCCGCGTCGATGGGGATCATGTTTATGTTGACGAGTCTTCGCCCACCGAGACGCACGCGCCGGCAGGGTATGTGAAGGGGGCGCAGGGCACGCGCGCGGTCGACGACTACTATAATCAGCCGGCAACTGCATCATCATACCCGCCTCAGCAACCCCGCCGACAGGGCAGCGCGGCGCAGTCGGCATATGCACCCTCTACGTACGCGTCGTCCGCCTACACCTCTAATGCGCACCGGACTACCTCGCCGCCTCCCATGCCCGGCTACGGTGGTGCAGCAGCACCAGCTGCAGTCATGCACAATGCGCCTGCCTCGACCGGCCAGTATCTTTCACCGCACCATTCAGGCGACCAGTATGGTCAGGACTATGGTCACACCGCCGGTGGCACGACATGTAAGGCTGCGAATGATCTTACTCGCCCGTCTGTCCTGACTCGTTCCCCAGACCACTCCGCAGCATCCCACCAACAATACCCATCCGCGTACTCCTACAACGATCCATACGGACAATCGCAGCCGCAAGGACAAGCGTATGGCGATCCGTACGACCAACAACAGGCGAACGCGTACAATCAGCAACAATCCAGCTCGTACCCCCAAGCGCAAACAAGCCCGTACGGCCAACCACAGGCGAACCCGTACATCGCGCAGCACGCGCCCGAGCGCAGTTACACGCTAGGGGGCGATGGCTACGGTGCAAACAACGCCGGGTACGATCCATACGGCGCGAACGCTGCTTACAGCGCGAACACGAACGGGGGCTACGGTGCCAATGCCGTTCCGCCGTTACCAGACAGCATGAACCAGGCGTTCATCGGCGGCTACGGGGGCCCACAGCACGCGTCGCCCACGCACTCGCCGGCCCCGCAGATGCCGTCGACGTCGAGATCGCCGCCCCCCGCACCGATGCAACCGCACGTTGGGTACTCGGTGATGAACCCGAGTCAGGATCAGTCGGGACGCCCGACGTCGGGGTATGAGGATGCGCCGCCCGGGTACGACCAGGACTCCGCGCAGCCGCCAGGCGCGTGGAACAGCAAGCGCTAGCCGGTTGTGTATCTTGCTGCATCACTACCCACGTTTCGCGCTACCGACATTGCTGCCAACGTCGATTAATTATTGAATAGCTGCAAACATCTTTCCTCCTGCGATAACGACCTACCTGCATGTACATTCTCAGTCTGTGTACCCATGTCAGATCTACATACGTATCGCCCGCCTATTTATCCTAGCCATGGACTATATACTTAAGTGCTGCCGCCCGCTATCGTGATGTCTTTCTCTTTTAAACAGGACGTGCCAAATATGCGACGCTTTCCGCTTAGACTGTACAGTCGTGAAGAGAAATGCCCTCCGGAGACCTTCGACGTCCTGATTTGTTTGTGTTATTGGTGTCACTCCCGCAGCTGGTTCTGACTTGATGTGTTTGCAGAGAGTACATAGAGCAAAAGCAGGGAAAAAGTGATGAGTCGGCCCAGGTTCGAACTGAGGACCTTCTGTGTGTTAGACAGATGCGATAACCAACTACGCCACCGACCCGATATCTGTTGCTCAATAAGTATGGATCCCAACCAATCCATTCTGCAGAAGAATGCCTGGCACTGCTCAAGCGCGCACAATAATCCTTATCCTCGTCAACAGTCTCAGAGTCAGAGTCAGCCCTTTACGAGATAATGAGGTCTGCCAGGGCCCAGCAGCTAGGATACTGGCCAAATGGAGATGTCGCGCTGACATCTCCGAATGCGCTTCGCATTGGACCCACAATATCTGATTGCCTAACAAACAAGTCCGAGGTCAGTCGCTTCAAGATCCTATAACCTGACTTCGAGATGGGGATGGGTAATAAACAGCTCCCACCATTCCAATTCCCGTGACTTCTTGCTGTTGTTGGAAGGCGGTAGCGCACGCAACCTACCTGAACTTTGGACTGTCCTCATCAGAAGCGAAGCGCAATTAGCATCGAAGGGTACCGAAAGAAGCGCGCTACATAGAGCGCGCAAGTAGAGCGTGGACTACGCTAGTCGTAGTACACGGGTTATGATACAGGTTGTTATGGGATAACGCTCGACCCAGCTACATACATGCAATGGAGAGGAGAGTTGAAAGAGTGACAGAAAGACACTATCCATCGTGCGAACTCGTCGAACGCGCCTGGTGCCGTCTGCCGTGACCCTCCTGATGCTGACCCTCCCGGTGTTGACCAGTAAGGTTTTCCGCCACACCTCCTTCTCGATCATGGTCCTGCCCAGCTCCCATCACCCCTTCACCCAGACTAGGCGAAACGGCGAGACCCTTGTCACCCCGCCCAGACTCCGCGAGTCTCTGTTCCTCCTCCTCGTATCCCAAGTCCTCTTCCGCGTACTCCAAATCCTCCCCTGGCGGCACTGGCGAGTTCCCTTCTGCCTGCCGGTCCAAAAACGTCTCGTCATCACCCACGCGTGGAGCGGAAGGCCGCAACAATGTCTCTTCTCCGGCAACCGATCGGGCTTCCTCGCCTGAGGGCTGTCCTTCTTCGCCGGTGGGATGTCCTCCCAAGCTGGGGAGCCGCGCTTCCTCGCCTATCTGAGACCCTTCCCCGCCAATCAGGCCCCTTTCCCCACCGTGTGCGCTGTCATCCTCAAAGAGCGGCGGCGCACTTGGCATCGCTGGCGGTGCACTGCGAAGCACGGGTGGTGCGCTGGGCGCAGACCCAAAGGCGTGGCCGTAGTCGAACGGCGGCGCGCTCGGTCCCAACTCGGGCTCCGCGTCGTGGAACATGTTGTAATCGTATGCCTGGGAGTCCGCGTATGCTGCCTGAGAATCCAGGAGCGCCGCCATCTGCCCCTTGGTAGGTGGATCGGGGAACGCGGTACTCGACCCCGCGGCAGCGCGATACGAATCCGGGCTACCCCGCCCCCCAGAGGCTTCGATGACGTCCTCTAGGCTCTCGTCCACCCACGCCGGCGCCTCTGCCCACACGGGCGCGTTAGACGAGGACGCTCCCGCCCCCTGTTCTCGCACTGGAGGCGCGCTCGCCTGGTTCGCCAGTCGCGCGAGCAGCGTCTTGTCGTCCGTGGCGACGTGTGCGGCATGCGGCGATCGGCCGTACTCGCTAGACTCGGGGTCTGATAGTGAGGGATTAGGCCGGGGCCGGCCGCTGGCATGATCCTGGGAGAAGACCGGCGATTTGGTGTCGGACGGGCCGATGTCGAGGGCGTCATCGGATGCTGTGGAGATCGAGGGTGGCGGTGTGCGTCGGCGATACGCTGGCGGCAGTGCTTGCACGTCGGGCAGGCTGAGCGGTGGTGGTGGTGGAGATGGTGGTGACGAGGGGTAAAGGTCGAGGGCGGTGGTACGTGCCTCTTCGACCGAACTTTCTGAGTGTGATCGCGAGGTATTGGACGATGTTGATGCGCGAGAGGGGGACGGAGAGCGCGAGGGCGCTGGCTCCTCATCGTCAGAAGTGGGTGCATGTACGGACACTGCACTGGAATGCATTGCCCGCAAAGTCTTGCGACTGCGTCGATATCTTGCTGAAGATCGCGCATTCGCCTTCCATCGCGAAACCAGCCGAGTGATGGTTCGTTGCTTGACTTCGGCTTCCTGGCGTGCGGCAAGAGACAGTTCTTCTTCGGAGTCGTGTCCGTCACGCCGGCGCCGGCGCAGTTTCATCTCCATGTCAGCCTTGCGAACTTTTCGCCTATTGCCTTTTCGCCAAAATATACAGCTGATCATGAAGACGCAGATCAGGATGGCCAGCGCAATTGAGAGGGCGAGTATGAGTGTTGTTCGGCTGGATGACTGAGACTTGGTCGGCTTCCAGCCATTGGGTAGAGTATCGAGGAGGTGGGTGGAGGATTCGCTCATCCCGTCTGACGTGAGGGTTGTGGATGTTGAGAGCTGCGTCTCGTCATCGACATATGATTCTGTGGAAGTCGTGCAGCTCTGTGGGACTGCCTGAGTGACTGAGTAGGGAGGCAGTGAGGTAGACGCACCGGTCCGCCGTGAAGCGAGTAGTCGACCTTTCTCCAAACGCCGTCTTCGCCCTCCTCGTACTTGTCGGGGATGGTGCGGTCGCGTTTAGTGCGTGACTGTGAGGAGCGTCTGGCGAGCGGCGGTGCTGTCTGCGCGCCTGTGCACTCGTCGGTTTCCAGCCCGGGGCAGAGGAAAACGGGGGGTGTGGGGCTGGCGTGCGCGGAGGAGGATGTGGCGATGACGGCGAGCAGCGATAGGAGGCCTGATGACGGGGCTGGGAGGCGTGATGTGCTGCTGGTAGGTGCGCGGCGCCGTCCGCGAGTGCGGCCGGGTGCGGTGGTCGAGGAGGACGGGCGCGGAGAGGAAGGCCGGTGGTGCATGACAGCGACAATAAGCTGGGCGCCTGGGCTGAGAATTGTCTTGGCCCAAGGGTGGGCGGCGCCAAGGCAGGTGCCAGGTGGACTTTGGACTTAGTCGTTTGTAAGTAGCAGACTCGGTCGCCCGTCAGCCGCCCGTGAAACTGTTGGGCTTTGTTTGCCGCCTAGGCCCTATAATTACAAGTCCTATAATTGTACAACGCGCGATCGGACCGAGTCTCATATCAGCAGTCGACACCGTCGCCGCTCCTCCTGCCGTGCCGCCGCCCGCGCCCAAAGCGGCCCAACCTCCCCCTCCTTCCGCCGCCGCACCACCACGTCCTCCGTCCCGGTTATGTACAGCAACTTGTACGACGGCAACGTCACCCGGATCGCCAGATCCGAATCCGTATGCACCCGCCCCCCCTCTTCCTCGTGCAGCGTCCTAGCAGATATAGATCAGCACATCTCTCTGCCGGCCGGGACGGGGGAAATTTCACACCTCCTCACAAACACGCGGGGACTGCTCTCGCTCTCCCGCGGGGCGTACTCGCTGCGGTGCCTCAGCACATACGAGTTCACGTACTCCCGCCACCGACTAGTCCCTCCGTTCCCGTCCACGCTCGCGTCATCCGCCCCCATAAGCTGGACTTGCAGCCTCTGCGTCCCCCGTACCTATCGCCCAAAGTCATTACCAACGCCCGCTAATCTTAGGCCCACTGAATACACTCACCCAGCGAACGCGGTACAGGTGCTCGTCCTGGCTGACATGTAGCTCCGCTTCCCGCCGGTAGCGTATCGTGTCCTGGATCGATATCCTCTCAGAGCTCTGCACGCTCTGCAGCAGCGACCACAATTCTTGACAGCGGTGGTCCTGGACCACGGTCTGCACCTAAAAATGGGCCAGCCACCGTCAGCTTGCCGCCCCAAATGTAGACCTGCCACCCTTACCTGCTTGATTAGCGCCGCAATAAGCTTGTCCAGGGTGAACAGCTGATATGCCTGCCAGTCCTGTTATTAGACGTAACCTTCACAAGCTGGCAAACTACGGCGCACCTTGAAACCAAAGAACCACCGCATGTGTTCCTCGAAGGTCGCGTTGTCCAGGCTGTCCTTGTCCGACATCCTCTTGTCGCTCGAGAACGACTTCTCCGCGGCGTCGAGCAGGTACATGTACATCATGTCCCGCTCGTCGCTGATGCCCCGCTCAGCCAGCGCCTCTCGCGTCTGCGCCAATAACGCGGGAGGCCCATTCGGCTCGTCAAGCCCGAGCTGTTCGGCAACAGGATTCGCCAGCAGGGACTTGAACTTCTCCGCCGCGTGCCGATGACTGGTCTGCTTACTCGTCAAAAGACGGGCATACAACTCCTGCCGAAACTAATCAGAGAGCCATCCTTCTAGCAAAATCGATGGACCACCGACCTGCAGCAGCCGAAGGAGCATATAGAAAGTCGTGTTGGCAAAGAAGGGCCGGTCAACGTCAGCACCGTAAGCGATGTTGTCCACGGGATTGGTCGTGGTGGGATCCTTGATCCACACGTCTGGCGACCGCAGCTCGTCGTCCTTGCCGACCGTCTTCGATGACTTTGGAACTGGCGACCCAGCACGAGACTCGGCAGGCGAGGCCGAGGTACCGTTGAGCTCTTCCTCGCGCTCCTGCGCAGCTCGAAGCAGCCGTCGCCGCAAATCGCCCGGTGGGACGCCAACCTGAGAGCTGTGGCTGCCAGTCGACCGCCTGCCGCTACGCCCGTGATGCTGCTCGCCGTGCCCGTTCACCTCGTGCTCGTCCTCGTACGCGTCGAATGGACCACACGCGGCGTTGAACTCGTGCGCGTTGAAGCCACACAGCACCGGTATGAAGGCGCGCAAGAACTTCTCGATGGCGCGGCGCTCGTGCAGGTTGTACTGGCCCGGGCTGTGGTCGAGGTACGAATAGACAAGCTTGACAGCATCTTGCAGAACCGCTGTATCCTCGAACTCGTACTCCAGCTGCGGACCGATGGAACCGCGCGAGCACACGGGCACCGCCTTTTCCTTGCCCTTGATGCTCGCTTCCTCCAGCTCGCGCAGCTGCGTCTTCCGCGCGTCCGTGATCTCGCCCACAAAGTGCTTCTGCGTGATGTTCTTTTTGTCGTTGTTCTTGAAGGCGGGGCCCATATGATCGATCGAGCGGTAAAAGTTAGCCGAATCGACCGCTTTCCACGTACGGGCGTACTCCCGCTGCAACCGCCGCCACTCTTCGTCTTTCTGCTTGAGGCGCGCGAGCACGACGGGTACGGCGACCGCGGGCGACTCCTGCATCGACACGAGGATCTCCTGGCCGTTGTCCCGCCCGTAGATCTTCTTGATGATACGCTGGTAGATGCACTTGCTTGGGCCACCAAAGTCGGCCTCCAGCTTGAAGTTCGCCCGCTCCTCATGTGTCATGTCCTCGATGCGCGCATACAAGGGATCCAGGACGGCGATGGTGCGACGGAGAGCTTCGAGGTGAACGTGATACTCGTGCCTCTCCTCCTCGCTCTTGTGCAATGCCTCCTCGAAAGAGTTCTTCTTGTGGGCGACGAAGCCCGCCTCTTCTGAAGCCCAGGTAGGATGGGACACCCATTCGTCGTTGAGAAGCGACCGACAATGTTCATCACGTCCGGAACAGGCCAGACGAATTTCCTAAAGGAAGTCGCAGGTCAGCGAGCGCTCACTGTACACTGAAAACGGATGCATACACTATCGGGGAGCCTCCTGTAGCTGGGACCTTGCCCATCATCCGTGGGTTGCGAGTTCTGCGCTTCGGGGGGTCCCATACGGAGACTGCCGGGCGGCCCGTACTCCATGCTTTCTTTGTGTTCATCAAACCCAAGCAGCTCCTTGAAGTCAGTTAACAAATCGCCTTCCCCGAGGAAGACCTTCGCCCTTTCAATGAGGTCCTTGACGCCGAAGATGTCCTTGGAGAACAAAGTGAGCGTCTTCAAGAAGTCCTCGTAGACCTCACGGCTTTCAAGAGCTTTCTTGGCGCGGTCAAAGAACATGAGTTTGTCGGTCGGCGTCGGAGGATTGGGCATGATCATCGTGTGCTGCAGGTTTTGCATGGTATATGCGGCGGTTTGCGACGTCGACGGCACGTTCTGTGTTGGTGGAGGGGACGGCACGGTCGCGTACGAGTATGTGGGGGATACGGGATCGGGCTTGTGGTGATGCTTAGCCTTCTTGTTGGCCTGCGCGACGGATGAGCGAGAGAAACAAAGCATGTTCATTGTTACGCACCTTGCTCGGGACCGTCTTCGGAGGCGGCGGGGGTGGCGAGGCCTCCTTCTCCACAGGGCGCTTTTTCCGTTTGAGTGGCGCGGACTTTTTCTGCGGCTTGTCCGCAACGGCGGACAGGGAGTCGGGGGATGCCCACATGCCGTCCTGTGGTATGAGGCCCATTTGGCTTGGGGGCATGGCGTTTGGGAGAAAGTCCTTGAACTCTTTGAGGAGATCCGGCGCGTCTTTGAACAACATTTGCACTTGTATGTATACCTGGGGCTTCCATTCAGTTTCAGCGAACAATGGAAGTGGTGGGCGCGCACGTCTGGCGGCTGCTGTTGTTTCTGGTACGCTTGTAGGATGTCCAGGAAGGTCTTGTACTTGGTTGGATCGCCGTCGAAGCGCATTTTGATCTTGTTCAAATACTGGATGGCGTGGTTGAACTCCGCCTCGGGCTGCTGGTCCTTTAAGTTGCCGAGCATGGTTGCTGCGGCATTTGTCTGCTGAGAGGCGGCAGCGGCCATGGCGGTAGCATGGGGAGAATGGCGCAGGGGCTGGAGGCCGTTGTAGGATGCGGGGACGAGGCCGGACATGGGGGGGCCCGCAATGCGGTGAGAGCGTCCGGTAAGCGCGCTGTGTATTGTTGTTCCCGTCGGGGTTGTGACTGTGATAAGATTTGGATCGCGGGGGTCCGAAGACGGGTCGATGCGGTAGCCGAGGGGGAGGAAAGTGTTGAAGCCAGTGATGAGGTTGGGGTGGCCGTAGAAGAGCTCGGAAACGCGTTGGATGACGCCGGGGGTGTCGATGCTAGAAAGGGAAAGGGAATGATGAGCGGATCGGGAGTTAGAGAGAAGCAAGGCAGGCACGCACACTTGACTCTTGAAGTCCTTCATAATGTCAAGAAACTTGTTGTAGACTTCCGGCCTATCGTGGAACTGGTTCTTGACCGCGTCGAGATAGCCGAGGGCGTCCGTGACGTTGAGCGTGCGTTCGGAGCCTGCGACTGCGGCCATGGCGTTCGCGGCGGCGGCGGACGCGTTTGGCGCAGAAGCCATGGTATCTGCGGTCCTCGGGCGCGGCGTCGGGGGCTTTGAAGCTGGGTGCAGGCCGTTGGGGGTCCCTGGTGCTGTGCGCGCGATGGGGTGCGCGGCGGCGGTGGCGGCGATAGGATTGAGGACTGTATCAGACGGCAACGGCGGAAACCCCGGCCCATATTCGGACACTGGCTTGCGGGGCGCCTGCATCTCCTCGCTGGCCATGCTGCACGGTGACGGCGAGAGTAGAGTGTCGAGACGACGACGAGAGCGCAAAACCGGTCTCCCGGGCCGTTCTCACGACATGCGCTTTGTGGCGCCGCCGGGCCGGTGTCACAATGTCATACTCTCACGATCATGTTGGCTGGCGTTCTTCGTTTGTTGACACTGACAGATTCAGAAGCTTGGTGCTAAAGTTCAGAAATCGCGAGTCGGCTCGAAATCCCATTTCTACTATGAGCGCCTAATACCATTCACAACGTCAACTCCTCTAAGCGATACAGGCCTACACCTGCGGACGCCGCCTCATGTGCCGCGCGGCGCCTCTGCCGCCAATCGCCCTGAGGCTCTTTCGCTACGCGATCCTTGCCTTGCTCTTTATCCGTTTGTTTTTGCTCCTTCTCCGTCTGTGCACGCACGAAGGGCTCCAACGGCCCACGCAACTGCACTACATCCTCCAAAAAGTCGACCTCGGGCGTAACATGTGCGAGCAACCGGCGCAATGCGCGACCCGCGGGCGCGTGCTGCAAGAGCACGGGCACGTAGGTCGCGTCGAGAAGCGCGGTAAGGAAGCGAAGGATCTGAGGAAGAAATTCAGTCACAAGTTGGGGAAGGATATAGATGCGGATGGAAAGGGAAGACGAAGGGAGGTACGAAAGAAACCCACCTCAGGCAACTCCGGCATATCGCCCGCGAGTCGCGTCCGCTGCTTTCGCTTCGCCTTACTCCCCGCTGTCGCCAGCCCTGCGCCACGCATTCCCGCCCACCGCGCCAGCCAGCCCTGGAGGACGTCCAGGATTGCGAGCACGGCACCGGCGTCCGCGAGCGAACGCCGTAGTGCGACACGGAGCGCGGACGGAGAGGCCGGGTATGCCACACAAAGCGCGAGGAAGACCGGAAGCGCAGGCGCGTCGCTCGTAGAGGGCACGTCCACTTGCATGGCGTTCGCGTCGCCCGGAGTTGACGCGCGTGCAACTACGTGAGCAAGGCCATCTGCGAGCTCGACTTCGGGAATGTCGCGAACACGCCCATCCGAGAGGACAAGCTGGATGGAGCCCTGGTGAGTGGCCGTGAGTAAATTGTTCAGTTCGTGACATCCCAGAGGTCATACATACCCAGTCGTTTCTCCTCCGCAGCGCCGTCAAGAGCGCGGAGCCGTCTATCATACCCGCGCTGACAACCCCGGCCTTGATTAACTGACGCACGATCTCGGGCGAGTACGGCACCGTGCCAGCCACGGCTGGACGCAGAACACGATCCAGCAGGTCGCGCACGAACGCATGGCCGAGGGCGTCGTTTCTTTCTGCCTCCTCGCCGATTTTCTCGTTTTCGCACTTTTCTCGTCCCTCACCTTCTCCGTCACACAGGTCCCTTCAATCCCTCCGCATCGAACCACTTCGCAAATGCCTCGTCGGCGGCCTGCGGTCGGTTGCTCGCGAGAGCACCCTCGATGGTCTTGAGCAGCTTCGCGCGCTTCGGCTCGTGCGCCTGACCATGCGCAACACCTCCGTGCTGTGCGAGCCATGTCTTGCTGGCTTCCGCACGCCCCATTGCGTGCGCGATTGTCGATGCGGGCGGGCAAGAATATGGGACGACATATACCGTTGAGCGCGCGTTCGAGCGTGCACTTCCTGACACGCCCGCAGGTGACAGCACCAGTACGCATTGCCCAGCGCCCGCCGGGGCGAGCGCGATGCTGATTCGCTTCTCCTCGGCGAGTGCAGATGGGAGCGTGATCGTCTGCGTAGCTAGCAGCACCGAGAAGGCGAGGTCCCAGATGTGCAGGACGAGATCGCGAGAGGGGTGAGCGGTGGCGGCGAGGAGGACATGTGAAGAACCAAGGGCCAAGAGGGCGACTTCGTGGCTAGAGGGGGACTTGGTGTCGGATGCAGCCTTGGAGGAGGCCACGAAGGAGACGGAGCGGAGCTTGATGGTTTCAAGGGAGGTTAAGAAGGTGTTCGAGGAGCATGACAGCTGGTACGCCTGCCAGATTCCATCTCGTACTGAGTGCGCAGGTCAGAAAGGCAGGAAGCAGGGAACGATGTACTCACATAGGACTGTGAGGAAACCGGTCGGGCTCAGGGTGCAAGAAGCTATATTCTGCAAAGGTGTGAGTAGGTAGATGAGATGATTCTGATAGCGAGCATACCTCTGGTGGTACAGATATTTCTAAGTCAGCCACATCGGCGACTTCACCCACATCGCGCACGGCCAAGACCCGCGCGCGCGTAGTGCGGTCGTCGCCTTCCAAGCATATTGCAATAGCATCATTTTCATGTCGGACCTGGGACGGCACAAAAGCACACGGCTTGGAGGGCACCAAGAACGACTGCACCAACACCCGACGCTGACTGGGCGGGTCGCGTGTCGTTCTGATCTTGAGGTCGTTGCCCAGTAAAGTTAGATGGCCGCTCGGGGACCAGGCGAGCAGCGTCGATGGGCACTCATCGGTGACGCGGATGCAGGACACGATATGCGGTACCTGTACGCTTGCGCGTGCGCGGATGAGCGGCCGGGGGAGAGTTGGGCGCGTTGGACTCACCGTAACGGATTGTTTGGTGCTTGATGAGGAGCTGTCAGGCAAGGATCCAGACAGGTCGTCATCCCACTTCCATATCGTGCGCCCAGCGTCCTCGGATGTAACGTCGCTCGACGCAGCCACTACCGCGTACGTCGAGCAAGTCCCATCTGTGCATCGCGCTACCGAAGGACCCGCAAACAAAGTCGAAGGCCCGAACGTGTGTGCTGCGACTGGGTGAATCTCTGATACCTGGAATCACTTCAGCGTTTGTGCAGACGCCGTGTAAAGCCACGCACATCGAGAGTATGGATGCCGTCCCCCTGCACAGTCGCGGTCACATAGCCGTCGCGCGTGCCCGGTGTGTATGTCGCATAGACGTCAGACACTTGCTGTCTCTGCTTGCCTTTTGATGATTTTTGTTGGGCTGTGTAGTTGGCGAGCACAAATGGGTCTCCTATGGACGCGTCCATGGCGTTTGGAACAAGATGCACAAAATCTCGATCACGATCGGCAGCCCCGGTCCGGCTTCATTGTTGTCAACTTGAACACTTGAATCAACTTGAATGTTCATTCCGAGTCCTTGGGCCTTAGGCCTTGGGCATTAGAGGTCGCCTGTCCATCTTCTGTTCGTCGTTTTAACGGTTACAGCACGCAGAGATATCTGGGGCCTAGTACACGAGTAGATCCAATCTATGCCCCTTCGCCGCGAGCTCGCCAAGCATGATAGAAAATCCTGGTTTCCTACCTAAAATGCGCCACTCTTCGCCCACAAGATAGACCCTCTTGAGAGAAGGAAACCTCTCCACAGTGAGCATATCTTCCAGATGCCACTGAAGATGTTTCCATACTACAGTCCCCTCTCCGAGCAGCTGGTCTGCCGCTCCATGTAGCCTGACGACCTCGAGGCTATTGTGGCGCAGGTCCGGATGTGGCGGGATAGTGAAGAAGACATGGTAGTTGAGCTCACGAAGATCGGGGCATCCATGCAGGCAGGGGGTGATCATGTCCGTCATGATGAAGCGCGCATGAGCTCCTAATTCGACCACTTCGAGTTTGGGGCCGAGGGAACCCCATAGTACTCCGACATCCGATCCTACGAGGGGCGAGTCGAGGACGACGTGCCGGAGCGCAGGTAGAGACCACCGGGAGCACAGCCTGTTCAGTAAAAGGCCGTTGATGACATTCAGCCGGAGCGTCTCGAGGTGAAGCAGGGCCAGGTCCGAGGGTTGTGACCCGGCGGAACTGGTCCCCATGATTCCTCCAATAAATAGATACCTGTCGAGCGCGATAAGTAGCAAATCAACAGAAGACTGAGCCCGGGTTGGGCAAGCACAACGCACCGGAGGCCAGGCGCGTGCGCCAGCACAGTGCCCAGCGAGTTGAGACCGCCCGACCGCTCTGCTTCTTCGTTCCCCCACCACTCCAATCGGCGCAGCGCAGGAAAGTGTAGGGTCTCCGCTTCATATTCGAAGCCGATGGGACCCGGTACAGCGTGTCGCGGGCGGGAGAGTGCCTCAACACCCGGGCAGTACTTCAGTATATGGACAGCTTGCAGAGGCGCCGCGGTGTGTGTAATGGTCGATGTATATGGAAGAACGACACGTCGAACCTGGGATGCCATGGATCGGTATGCATTGTACGGCGATGGGTCATGATGTGAGTGCATACCCATTGGCCGTATCCATGCGGTCCCTCGCTCGCCTTCTGGCCCACCGCGTATCTCAGAGCGGGTGCAGTAGAAGGTAATATGTGCACGTCTTGATAGAGAATCGCGAGAGTGAGAGCACGCCACTGTCTACAGACGAGATTCACGGCAGCTTTAAGTCGAATGTATTCGCGGTCGTCATAAAGGCTCTGAAAGGGGATGTACGAGTCGGAGAGGAGATCGCGTGAGTCGGGAAGTGCGAAACACCACTCAAAGACCTCCAGCCATAGTTCGGCAGGCAATGGTCCGAAGCGAGAGTTAGACGTCATGGTGGGAGGAGGCAAGCCGGAAGCGGACGTACTGTTTGCGACTGTTGAGACCTGTTGATCCTTCAGACACCCAAGTTGAACTTCCTTCATGATGTGGCGAATCCCGACGTTGCAGCTGGCGGGCCTGCTGTGTCCATCTTATCAGAGCGCCAAGCCAAGTTTCAAGGCGCCACTGCTCATGGACCGCCCAGATGCTGCACTTCGCACCTTCAGCCACATCGGAGCTGACGCAAGTAGCTTCATGCCCATCTGTCAGTGATCTTGACTGGTGGACGACTGCCGGGCTCGTAGGATCACCTAGGATCACACGAGGCTTTCGCCATTGTGCATAGCACGCGCCCGCTTTCCCCGTGATGGGTCTTCCTCAGTAAGTAGCAGTCATGCTTCGCGTGTTCTCCGCAGGAAACATGCGCCAGCGGCGGCGACTGCGCACCTCACATAACACGCCATTCGCTGTCGGGCGCTGTTGATCCACTCTTTGAAATTTTTGGCGGCCTGCAGTAAAATATTCGTCGCCCTGGGCCTTCACTAGACGCCAAGTATACCCGACTCACCTTGTATCCAACCAGCAACGAACACATATTTCACGAAGAGTGGTTTTCTCGGAATTCCTCCTCTCTTCGCGTCCATTGGCTTACCGCATCTATTCCATCCTCCGCGACATCCCCATATGCTCTGTATACATGCAACGCTCCTCACCCGCTCACTCTGATAAGGGTTGCCATACGTCGAAGACCGCATCGCGACATGCCGGCTACCCAGATCCTGTGTCTGAATGGTCTGAGACTTGCGGCGCGACCCCTCTACTTCGTATATAAGCCATGATCAGCTCCACCAACAACCCAGCTTCAGAGCCCTCTCCAGGTCGCACTAGCAAAGATGTTCTCCGCCACTGCCAAGGCTGCGCTCGTTTCCGTCGCTTTGTCGGCGATGACTGCTTCTGCGACCCAGTCCGTGTCGCTCAAGGTTGCTGGTACGTTCGTTGGCGCGGAATGTCCATTTCTAGGAACTGATACACACCTGCAGGCCCCTCGGACGTCACCGACGTCGAGAACCTCAAGGTCACCACCACGATCACAAACACGGGCGACGAGACACTCAGGCTGTTCAACGACCCCAACTCGGCGCTGAGCACGCTGCCCGCAAACACCTTCGCCATCAGCAACTCCGCTGGCGCGGCCCCCAAGTTCCAGGGCATCAAGGCGAAGTACTCGAGGGACACAGTTGTCGCGAAAAACCTCAAGAGCTTCACTGTCCTCGCACCGGGCGAGTCCATTGACACCACCCATGACCGTGAGTTTTGCCTATTCCGGGGCTTTTCCAAGCCAGCTGACCGTCATCAGTGAGCGCAGCGTACAACTTCACCGAGTCGGGGGAGGACGCGTACACCTTCGACGCGGCCAAGACCTTCTACCACCTCTCCGACAACGGCTCAGTCGTCCCTGTCGAGGCGACTACCAAGACGCACTCGGCGAAGGTCGCGGGCAAGCTGGCCGTCTCGCGCAAGGGCCTGAACAAGCGCGCAAAGTACAACGGCTGCTCCTCCGACCAGGAGTCGCAGATCGACGATGCTGTAAGCGCTGCCACCACTTACGCCTCGGATGCGTTCAAGTGAGTGCGCGCTGTGTGGAAGGAGTATCTTACTCATTGCGCGCCAGCTATCTGTCGGAGAACACTGAGTCGACGGACCGCTACTCGACATGGTTTGGCGAGTACGACGCCGGCCGCCACGACACCGTCCTCTCGCACTACCAGAAGATCAGCGAGGGTGACTACACTAGCTTCACCTACGATTGCACGTGCACCGACGATGGCACTTACGCCTACGTCTACCCGGATAGGTTCGCTCATTGCGCTGACAGTATGTTCTTTGTAAGCTGACAGTGTTGCCAGCTACGGCGAGATATACCTTTGCCCAGTATTCTGGGACGTCGACGTGACTGGCACGGACTCCAAGGGCGGCACGCTCGTGCACGAGGCCTCTCACTTCACCGACGTAAGTTGCTGTTACCTCTTTTTATGAGGCACGACTGACGCATCTTCAGAACGGTGGCACTGACGACATTGTCTACGGTCAGAGCTCAGCGAAGTCGCTCGCAAGCAGCGACCCCGACCAGGCGATCCAGAACGCCGACAACCACGAGTACTTTGCGGAGAACAACCCTTCGCAGTCGTAAGTTACTATGTATGAACATTTGTAAACGGGCTTGCACTGTACGCGTACACCACTGTATGTAGCTGCAAATATTTGGCAACACGACTTTTTATTGAAGATTGGTCATGATCCTACTATGATCGTTTGACTCTTGAAATTTGAAAGCTTGAGCCTTGCCTTCCGCCAAGTTCAAGTCGCTTGAGATGTGAGTACAGTAGCACCTCAGATCCTGAGTTGCAGAGTCTCCGCACACAGTGCTCGCTAGCCAGTCTCGCTCGTCTCCTGCAGCGGTCATTCATGAACGTTCTTCAACTTGGGTTGACAAGAACGTGTACTTACTCATGATCAAGCGTGACTCGGCATTTCCCGAGATCGGATCACGGAGTACACAATGACGCAGCGATGCCGGAAGGACGCGCTTGTCTAGAAATTTCCGGCTGAGTTGCGGACAGCACACGCACAACTCTCTTCTGTACCACCACCATGCTCCGCGTTGGGTTCTCGTCCGTTCGCCCCTTTGCGTCTTCACGCGTCTTCACCGCGCCTTCGAGTGTTCTGCGCACTCAGGCGACTCGCCAGCTTGCTCTCCAGCGCTCATTTGGGACCTTCAAGCGCCCCGAGAATGTCAGCAAGAAGGCGACGGAGTTGAAGGACCGCTTCTCGGGCGTCTTCAGCTCTGCGTTCCGCAGGACGTACTACCAGCCGCCCGCCGCGCAGCAGGCTCAGCGCTTCGACTGGAAGCGTTTTGGGATGACTGCCGTGAGTAACTAGTGGGATCCTCGTCGGACAAAGTACTGACACATCCGCAGGGAGCCGTGGCTGGTGCGACTGTGCTCATTGACGCTCTCATCAATGGCCAGACCGGGAATGCGCTCTCCTCGGTTGAGCGTGAATACCTTAAGGAGACCTTCATCTACACCGGTGGAGGCCTCGCCCTCACCGCCATGGCGGCGCGCGCTCTCTTCACATCAGGCGTTGCCTACCGCATCATGGCGGCGAACCCTTGTAGGTTGATCGCCTGTCGAGAGCTCCCCCAAGTCTGATTCATGTGCAGGGCTCGTAATGGGTGTTTCGCTTGTTGGCAGCATCGGCACCATGATGGGCGTCTACTACACTGACCCGTCGAACTCGGCTGTCAAGCACCTGTGCTGGCTCGTGCGTGTAGTCCTCACGACAGTCCAAACATGTGTTGACCACATGATAGGGTTTCAATGGCTTCCAGGCTGCGACTCTCAGCCCGCTGTTCTTCTACAGCCCGGCGATCCTTTCGCGCGCTGCCCTGTACACGCTCGGTCTGGTTGGCGGTCTTTCATATGTTGGTGCGACTGCGAAGTGAGTGGCAAGAATACATTCCTGTATCTTGATCTGATTTAGAGATCAGGAACGATACTTTCCTCTACCTTGGGGGACCTCTGCTTGGTGGTCTGTGCATCGTTGCCCTCAGCAGCCTTGCGCCGATGATCCTACCTCTTGGTGTACGCGGCCTTGCCTTCACTGAGTCTATCTCCCTCTACGGTGGCCTCGTCGTCTTCGGTGGCATGGTCCTTTACGAGTGCGTATGCGAGATGTGATACTTTCGCTTTCTGACGTCTCTTTAGCACGCAGAAGATCCGCCACCACGCCAAGCTGTCTGAGGCTGGTGTGATGAAGAGGGATCGTAAGTGGCTTTCTTTGGTCCGTCAATGATGCGTACTGACTTTGCACGTCAGCCTTGCGCGAGAGCATCTCCCTCGAGCTCGACATGATCAACATCTTGTAAGCAGAATTTTGTATGATACAGTCACCTGTATTAACACCCACCCCCAGCATTCGTCTCGTGCAGATCCTCGCGAACAACCAGAGCAACCGTCGTTGAAGGCATGCGCCTTAGAGCACCACCTCTCCCTGTATACTTAAGGCTATCACGGATGTACTAATGAGATCACTGTTTTGACAATGGACATTTCCCGGCATCTTCACTCTCGCCGTCGCGCAAAGAGCGACTCAGAGATCGTGACACAGCTCGATGAGTACCCCGAGTAGACCACTGCCGAGAAGCCTCTTCTGCCTTCTACCATCGTCTTCACCGTGATGACTTCTTCCGATACACGACCGCTAAAGATCAACATCGTCGGCGCGGGCCTCGTCGGTTTATCGGCTGCACTCGCGCTTCGGCGACAGGGGCATGACGTCCAGGTGTGCATACTATCATGCTGTTCGAACGTCTTTGAACGTGTTTTTGTCGCAATCGCCGTCATCGATGAAAGGTCTTCGAAGCTGCTGCGACGCTGGCGCCTCTCGGCGCGGTTATAACGATCCCGCCGAATGCAGGTCGGGTGTTCGAACATCTGGGATTCGATATCGAAGCAAAGTGCCAGCCGCAGCGATACTATGGGGTATGTTCGTCCTGCAAGTTCTGGATTAATGGACGCGCTCTGAGTTTCGAATCATCGGCGCTAGAGCGTAGCCTTTAGGCGTAGTGGGGAGAAGGTAAACGAGAGCGATTTCACATCGTATGAAAGGGTGAGCGCCGTGCACGTTTTGAGATGCGCTGAGACAGCTGCTAATCACCGCTGCCGACCACCAGCCGACGTGGAGCGTTCATAGACATGCTTTGCATAGCGCGCTCTATGAGTGTGCTGTGAGTACAGACGGCCTGGGCGCCCGGTGCAGGTACGGCTCGGCGCGCGCGTCAAAACATGCAACCCCGACGCTGGTACGCTCGTTACCCAGGACGGGACGACGCATACGGCAGACCTCATTGTCGGCGCGGATGGTATTCACGTCAGTCGTTTTCTCATTGTCTTGACCTATTTCAGTCGCTCAAGACCACACTTGGCAGTCCTCTATCCGCACGTTTGTGCTCGGGCACGCTGTAGACGCACCCGCAAGCGCGCGTGTCGCATTCCGTACGCTCGTTCCCATAGCTAGCTGCAAAGCCGAGTTAGGGTGGCTGCTCGGGGAAGGCCCGCGGGGCATGCGTCTCGTATTCGCACCGGGAAGACGGGGGCTCACCCTCACGCCGTTGCAGCAAGACGAGCTGGTCAGCGTGCTGGCTGTGCACCCGGACGAGCGTGATCAGGACAGCGTCGGTGCGTATGCAATCTTGAGCATCGGAACTCGTGCATCGAAGGTCGCGGCTGGGCCGTCGGGGTGTTCTAGCGCTTACCTATACGCAGGGTGGCACGTACCGTCGAGCAAGGAGGAGCTGTTGGCCAAGTTTGCGGACTTTGACGACAAGTTCACCGCGCTGCTCAGTCGTGCGGAGGAGGTGAAGTTGTGGCAGCTGCGTGCGCTGCCGTGGAGTATCCCGACGTGGGTGCGCGGGCGGACGTGCGTCTTGGGGGACGCGGCGCAGTGAGTCTACTTCTAGCTCGGTGAATTTGTGAGTACTGACCCGTACACGTCCTCCTCACTTCTAGTGCCACCCTTGCTAGTGAGTGGGACAATATGTTCAAAACGTGCGTCTAGCTCACTGCATCGTAGCGCTCGGGCAGGGCTTCGCCATAGGTCTCGAGGACGTCGGCGCCCTCGGCGTTCTCTTCCCGGCAGGTACACGGCCGGAGGACGTCGAAGGCCGCCTCCGCATGTTCCAGGACGTCCGGAAGGCCCGCGCTGAATTTGTGGCACGGGAGTCCGTGGAGCAGGCGACCATCCCGGAGAAGATGGGTCTGTTCCTACGCTGTGCGTCACCTGCTTGTCGTTGTGTTGCTGCTCACTGACCGCCGCTTTAGCGGAAGAGATGCGGCAAGAGGTGTGGGGGTACGATGTGTGCGCGGTGGCAGAGGCGCGCCTGAAGGAGCTCTAAGAGGAAAGTTCTGCCGCGCCGGTCGCTGTTGCGGATGTACTTATATCTACTGTCCCGAACCTTGGATTAGACTTGAATGAGCTGTCGTTTGCATTTTTTGCCAGACTGTTGGGCTCCGATCCAGAAGCCCGTCGTATCCTCAAAGCGATGGTGGCGCTCCGGGCTGCGCGCCGAGCATGAGGTGCAGGGGGCAGGATGTCGCGGATTTGTAGATAGACGAAGCAATTGGTAGAGGCGTCTACAAATGCGCCACCCCGAGTGGCGATCTGCCGCTGCGATTCTGCTGTCAACAGCTGGGCGTCGGAGACAGTCGCAACCCGGAATATATTATTGTGCCTTTGCACGTGCAATGACATGTTTAGGTGTCGTCGCCGCCGCTGTCGCCCTCCGTCGCCAGGCCCGTGTCTCGGACTCGGAGGCGGCAGTTGCCCTGTCGGCTCCTTCGGGCGCGACCGACAAGGTTGCCGCCCGCCTTTTGAGCGCCGATCAGTGTCCGGTGCGTCATTTTGGATGTAAGTACGCGACACCGTCATTGAACGTGTCTTCACGCGCTTGAGGGATCATCTCGACAGTTAACACAAATATAGCGGTATATATACACGATCAAGACCAGGATCGAGGATGGTATAATAGTAGGAAGTTAGGATGGGGACCGAGACGGGGTGATAATACAAGCAATAAAAGAGTGAGAAGCGTCAAGCGCGACCGCGCATTATGTACGATGTCGTTGTAGTACGGTTAGGTCTATAGGTCGCGCATCGGAGGCGGCGGGGCGGAGGGCGTTAGTTAAATACGTACACATGTGTACGAGCGAGGTGCGGTCGAAAGCAAGCAGGCGAGGTCAGTACCATTCGTAAACAGATGTGTCGGGGCCAAGAAGAAGAGTAGGGCGGCGGGCGCTGATACGAGTACAGTGGTTGTGAGTAGGCGCGTGCGTGTGTGGGGGCGCCGGACGGAGCGCATGGGAGTGGTACTATGTGTGAGCGCCGTCGGAGGCGTGGATGGCTTTTGCCAAGCACAATAGACGTGCTGGATGGTGCGTGCGGGCGACGGGGCGCGGCACGGAGACGTGGGGGCGAGGGAGGCACGGCTGCAAACCGTCAGTACGGCTTATCACGCACATCGGGACATCAGGTGCTCACCCAGGTTACGACGCGTGCATCCTGCGCGAGTCCCTCTGCAGCAGTGCGCGTCGACTAACTCTGGGAGTCCGCGGACGAGTCCGACGAGGACGAGCTGGAGTCGTCTGACGACGACTGGCGGATGGGAGTTGTCCGCAGCCTGTCTGCCTCCTCGCGCGCCTGAGCCTTGGCCACGCGCCGGCAGTGGTCGCACCAGAGGCGGAGCGTGTACTTGTGCAACTGCTGGGAGTAGAGAGCGAAGGGGTCTGGGGTGTTGTGTGCGCTAGGCATCGGCGTCGGGAGCATGTATAGCGGCGTCGAGGACAGCGGGGGGAGAAAACCGGGCAGAAAAACAGACAAGAGCCAACGGAGGGCAGGAGGGTGGAGCGCGGCGGATGGCGCGGGATTTTATATTCACGCCTCGCTCGCCCGGATCAGACTCCGCGCGCGCGCCGGACTCCACAGAAATTCCTGCAGGCTCGCCACAAGGCCCCCACCCGCCCCATACCGTCAGCAGGCTGTGTTTCGTCGTGTATGTGCGCGCCCCGAGCTCGACATGAAGTCTCAGCAACATGAACAGCGCCAGACGAAGCAGTGCAGAGGCGCTCAGCCAGCCATCAGCTTGCCCCATCCGGCCCTGCAGATGCTATCATCCGCCAGTCGCGTCGCGTCGTTAGGCTTTGATACACGTGTTCGAGAAACGAACCGTCGTCAAGACAAATGCCCGCCGCCATCGTCATGTCCTCGTCGCCCCCGCCGTCACGCGACCGGCCGCCAGCTTCTCGCGACGATGAGCTGCCTGCCGCATTCGTCCAGATAGCCGCCGCACAGCGGGCTCAGCAGCAGTAGCACACAGCTCGTAAGCCCAGCTCCACTCTCTCATCGATAGTAACGGAGACCGCGACATGCGCACGAGGAGTACAGCTCACATGCCACCAACCTGCCTTTTGAGGCGGCATCGTACATCTCGCGCTCCGGCAATCCAACGGCATGAATACAACGCGAGAATACAACCAAGCAATGTCTGTAAGTAAGTACTGTATACCACAACAAAAAGTCCGTTCTGTCCATGCGTTACTAGCCCCGCCCAGAAGAGGATGACCGCTGTGAGACGTCCCGTTTCATACGCACGTCGAGCGTCACGCGCAAGTCGTGGTACTTCTGGAGGTCGAGCGCCTCCGAGCGCGCGACGCCGGCAGAGTCGTTGGGCAGCCAAATAATCGGCGGTGGCGCTATAAGCTCGGGCGGATACAGGATCCCCGCCATCTCCTCCGCGTGGTCGGCGAACGGCAGCGGCGGTAGGTGCGGGGGCGCGTCCGGGTGCGTACGCGCCGCTCGCTCGGTCGCTGTCAGGTCATCCAGCGTCTCGGTCGCTATCATGAGAAGGGTCAGCTGGGTACGTCAGGGAGGAAAGCACCGAATGGACTCACGCAAGGGGACCGGTCCACGGGTCTCCGTCGACGAGGGCATCACCGCGAGCGTCAGGCTCATCATCTCCAGCACGGATGCAAGCGAGCCACGCGTGCGCTGACCGCGCCCACTTCCGCTCACGAGGCTCGTACTTTCCTCGTCGACGTTGCGGCGCCCCTTCGGCCGCGCGATTTCCACGAACCGGTCCAGCGAATCCTGCGCGACATGGCTGAGCGACTTGCGCCCCGGGAGCCGGGTCTTCCACATCGCATATCCCTCCATGAACAGAATGACCGCGCCGCCAACACCGCACAATACGCCGCCTTCAATCCATAGCTCCCGGCTGAGGTAGATGAGCCCGAGAAGGATCGGCTGGAAGGCGACCACCGTCCCAAAGCGGCGCAGGAGCCAGATTTGAAGCAGTCCACCTGTCTGTGACTGCGTCCGTCCGTAAACATACCCAACAAGAAATCGGTGAGCTGCGAAGCGAATTTATCAATATTCGCTCGCCCAAACAGTGGACGCAACTTACCAACTAGGGTTAGCAACAGCAAAAGGGTAACGGCCGGTCCAATAAGCGGGAAGATCAGAGAAAACGTAGAAGCAAATACGATAGCCAATACACAAGCGCCAGTGGCGAACGAAGAGTCATAAGTATGAGGGTAAACAGCTGGATGGGACGTCAGCGAGTGCAACGCACGAATTCGACGAGCACGCACCTCGGAACCGCTGACGGGGCGTCACCGCCTGCTTTTCCGCGCGAAGCACGTGCCAGAGTCTGGTGGGCTGAAGCAAGAGTAGCCCGGGTATGATGATAGCAAGATTGATGATGAGGGCTAAACAGAGGACCATAATGTAGATCGAGCCGTTCGCGACGGACGAGCTGTCGCCCAGGCCGTCGCTGAACGCCCGGAGCGAGAATATGAGCGCGCCGACGGCGATGAGGAAGACGCCGGCGATGACGGTGAGCATGAAGAACGTGATCTTGAACGTAAGTAGCTGCCCGCCGGACATGGAGACGGAGCCTTTGACCTTGGCGGCGTCTATACGAACGATCAGCACCGTCGGAGGAAATAGGTCAAGTGAGGCTTACAGTGCACAGCCCACAAGGCGAGGGCGATGAATACGATTGCGGCGACCGCCGGCGTGAGGACGGTGGCAATGCCAGCTGGCAGCCGGTTGGCGTTCAAAATGGGCTGTAGGAAAGGCAGGTAGTGCGCCACGTCGGGAGCTGTGGATAGTGCGAGTCCAGCAGTAGCAGTCACTGCAACTCGTTAGCTACGCCCAACAGTGACGAACCCGAGCTGGTACTCACGTGCAACTGCGAGCGACAACGCCACCATAGCCACAACGACCCATAGGACGACGTGGTCCAGCATGGACCGCTCGTTCTGCAGAACATCCCACCGCACATCCTCTTTCGCGCGTCCCTCAATCTGCTGCATGCCGGGTATGAACCGCAGGCCGCGCCCGACAACAAGCCAGCCCTTGATGCGCACGCCGTCCGCGATATCATGGTAGCAGCCCGTCTGCGCCTCCGCGATCTCATTGTTGATCGCTTTCAGTTGCGAGCGGTACCGCTTGATCTCGTTATAAACATCCCCGAGCCCCTCATAGTCGACGCCCTCGAGCGGCCGGACGAAGGGCTGCGAGGGCTGGAGGCGCAGGTGTGGCGGTGGCACGGCCTCAGGGTCAGAGGGACTCCGGCTGCGCAAAGGGAACGTCTCGCGCCGGGTTGGGGATGGGGTGTCCTCTGCGCGTGTGCGCGGCGGGCGCGCACGCCTCGGGAACCGCGACGACGTGCTCGAAAACCGCGGTGTCTGGCCCCTCTGCGTCGCGCCGTTCATGCTGCTCTCGTATTCTCCAGGCCTGTCCTTCTCAAGGTCGACCCATTCGTTCAGCTCGCCGATCTCGTCCAGGCGCTCGTCGGGATCGTAGTCGTACGAGCCGCCCAGCCTTCCGAACTCCTCCATCGAGTGGTTGGGGCCGTAGTAGCGTGGGTCTGGGACCTCGTCCACGGAGCTGCCCTCGAGTGGACCGAGGTTGCCGGCACTGTTGACGCGGACATGAGTGCCCATGGGCAGGGCATGGTAGTCGCCTGAGCGTGTTTGGATCTCGTGAAACTGAGTGCCGATGACGCGGGAATGAACAGAGTCGCTAAACGAGCGCCGACCGTCGTCTGAATCGGTGAAGCGACCTCCGCTGATGCCTGCGACCTTATGGAGACGGTAGTACTGAGATGGTGCGACGAAGGAGGTAGGAGCAAGAGACGAAGATGCAAGAGCTCTATTCGTCGACCGCCGCCGCGGACGTGGCTTCTGGAATTCACGTCAGATTCGGGATATCATTTACAGATGTCAGGGGCCTTTACCTGCCTGCCCTGGAGCGGCAATGGTCTTGAGATATATGGCCGACCTTCGGGTTCAGGTGATTGAGGCTGCAAGTCCACGATGGACGGGTCGGGCGTCGAAATCCTGAAGGAATTGATGTACCGCGTCTCCGCTATTTCCAAGTTCTCAAGGATCTCATCCCGCTCGTCGATCAAGAGCGCCAGCTGATGCGTGTCCCTAATATTGAGGTTGTCATCAAGGGGGTGTAAGACGGTACGTACAACCAACGTACACTATCGAGAAGAGGCTCTTGACGTCGATTTCCATCTGAGAGGGTTCTGCGTCTGCATCCCAACGGCGCTTCTCCGACTGGTGGCGACCGCCACGGGGTCGGCTGGGGCTGTCATCCGAATCATCGGGTGAGCTGCCGCCACGGCGGCGCGAAGCGTTGCGGTCCAAGTTCGCGCTGAGCCCGCACTTCATGATAAAGTCCTTGATTTGCTTCTCGCCCCAGCCAATGAATCCGGGAGCGTCGCGTACGCTGAGCCATGCCAGCTCTTGGTCATCGCACTTGACCTTGAGCCACCGCTGTCGATATGCGACGACTGCGTTGAACTCCTTGATGATCTTCCAGAGTGCCGGCAGCAGAGCAAGAACGAGAGCAAGAACGGTGAGCACTATGAGCCTCGGGCGGATGTTCTGGCTGTCGTCGGCCGCGCGCTTAACTAGGAGGTTCTTGATGCTCACGTCCCCTTGATCAAGCATACGGAGGAGTCGCATGAGGCTGAGGTCCTGGAGAGTAGAGTAGGCACCACCATATCGAGCCTGAGAGTAGTCAGCTAGACAGCGGGTGGTGACAAGATAGAGCGGTAGAGCGCCGGCAAGCGCCAGCACGGTCCAACCCAAGACGATAAGAAGACTGATCCAGAGAACGCGTTGGCTGAGCTGTTCATCGGCGGGGAAGAGTTCCGCATCGGTTTGGGGTGATTTGCCAGCGTCGTCGACGTCCGTTGGAACCTTGGGAACAAGAGGGACGGGAGGAAAGAGGAACGCAAAGAAGCCCGAGCCGAGAGGTTTGGGTCGTAGGCTACGATACTGTCAGAAAACTGTGGCGTGAATGATGGATAAGCGCGCACTCTGATTGTAGAAACCATTCCCTCAGCCCATAGACTTGCCGGAAACGAGGTCGTAGGATTGCGAATATGAGCTGCCAGCGACATCAGTACTTCTTCACACCCAAGTCGAACATGTCACGCACCCATATCAACAATCCTATCGCGCTTGAGAAAACCAGCGATGCAAGTACACCCTCCGACGACGCGTCCAGCCCGGCCCCCACGCACACAGGGTCCGAGTTGGCAGCGATCTGGTTGGTGCGTGTCGGTTCGCTGGCTGAGGATGTCATCGTGGGGGAGATTGTGTTAGACATATATGTTGACACTACTGAATCCGAGAAGGACGTGAATGTCGTGCTAGACTGCGTTATGGTTGATATAGGGATTGAGCTCGTGAACGTCGTGAGTGTAAATCCGCTGTTGCTGCTGCTGCTACCGCCGCCGCCGCCGCCGCCCGCGCCCGTCGAGTCTGACTGGGTATCCGAGGTATATGTGCTCGATGTGGTGGACGCGGGCGAGGTCGTTGCGGACTCTGTGCCGGAGGGAATGAAGGTGGAGCCGCCCGACGTTGTCCACCAGTGCAGGTTTGAGGTTTCGGTCCAGGTGCCGGTGTGGCGCGGATAGAGCTCGTCCATGTCGAGGGCCGTCATGGGGGCAGCGAGCGGGTCGTGGAAGTCGTGACGAGCGCCGTGGGAGGCGCCCTCTTTGTCGTGAGTGTCGTCGTTAAAGAGGCCACACTCCAAACAAGGAAGGATTTGTGTTGATCAGGTACGTCACTTGTCAGTCGCGTCGCTGTGGCTGCGCGCTGTGATCGCCGGCGTAGGCTTGGCTGAGATGAGCGCGTCCAGGATGATCAGAGTCAGAGTCAAAGTGCGGAGGACAACACGAGCTCGAAGGACACAGCACGATAAACCCTCGAGAAAATCAGTGCGGAGTGGTGATATCACGGCCCCGAATTCTGTTTCCCAGGGAACTCGGCCGAGAACGACCCGCGGGACCTGGTTTTATTGCTCTTTACTTCCGCGAGACCTGAATGAATAGCTTCCGCAGTAGCCAAGGGCTACTGTCCGTCACCAGTCAAGCAGTTCTAAAGCACATCTCCATCGCAATAACCGAGCCATAAGTATGTCCAAGTCCAAAACAATAGAAAACACATCAAGACGTCTCTTTCCCTAGCGCCTCCAATATCCTCACAAAGCCCGCCGGGTCGATGATATCCGTGCCCCCATACGTCACCCGCTTGCCTGTCCTCGCCGCCCACTCCTCGAGGTTGCCGTACTCGACGTAACCCGCACCACCAACGACGAACACCATGCTCTCCGCGAACGCCATCCGTCGTCCTCGGCTCGCACCGCCTGTGCCGGATCCAGCGGGCATGGCGTGCTTCGGCGCGCGAGGGTCTAGGAAGAGATACTCATCAGTCTCTTGCAGCGACTGGTTAGACGCTGCAGAGGAGTCCATCAACGCTTCGACCAACCGCGTTGCGGGCATCAGCTTGTTTGTCGGTAGGAAGTTCTTCACGCCAGAGATGAGATTCTCCAGCCCTCCAGTACCCAGGCGGTCGGTGAACTGGTGGATGTGAGCGGTCACATTGCGCTGCAGTGTTGCCACTCACCCGATTGCTCAGTGCACCGAAGCCGAGGCCCTTGAAAAGCTCGCCGCCTGGCGCGCTTGAATCGGATTGCATAGCAGGAGGGCCAAACGCGCCGCCGCTCGTCATTTGCAGGATCTCCCGTGTCCGCCTGACATAGTCAAGGGCAGAGGTATCAGCTCCTGCCGACGTCAGCTCCTTGGCGAGCTGCGCGACGTCGTCTTTCGACAGGACGTTATCCGGCGAGGATAGGTAGAACACGAGAATCAGCCGGATCTTGTCCTCTGGTGTGAAGTTGCCGTCTGCCCGTTGACTGCGCAGCGTCTCCAAAATTGTGTGCAAAGTCTGATGGGAAATCCGCGTGAGCCTGCGTGATGCCAATATTCGGGCAGACTCACCTGCTTGTTGATAGCTTCCTCCGTGCTGAACAACTCATCTAAGCCGCGCACTTTGATTTGCTCTAGCAGAGAAGTCGCAATGTTCATGTGGGTGTCTAAAGTCGCTTTCCTTGCCGTCAGCTCGGGCAGCTGGGTGATGGCAGCTTTCAGGTGCGCCGCGTTGGACGTAGGGTCACTGCTCTCCACATCAGAAATCAACTCGTGTATAGCAACACGAAGGACCTCACAGTTGCGAGATGTCATTCACATCGCTGACGCCCGTACTGCGCGTGATCTCCGCCGCGTCCTGCTTGTACTTGTTCAACTCTGTGTCGATATCCTCCGCGACCTGCGGGAATGGATTCGCGGCGTTGCGCTTCCAGAAGAAATCCTTGCTGTCGAGGTCGTACGAGCGCTTCGTTGGTTGCGCTGGCGGTGCGGGTGGTACAGTGACTCGGTTCAGCTTGAACTCGAGACAGTCAGATACGAGTGCTTGGTACGTCCAACCGTGCGACAGCATGGATACGAGATCGACGTTTCGATCCAGGATTAGGAGCACTACGATGTTCATGAGAAAACATGACAGAGCAACTTCGAAGGTCTCACATGGTCGCTGGAGGTTAGCCAACCCAGTTGCCTCTTGGGAGAAGAGTGTGGAGGTGGAGGTGCCATGAGATCGGGATGCAGTGAGCAGTGCATCCCTGATTTTCGTCTCCAGCTTCTTCGCGACCATTTCAGCCGCATTTCCTTTGGGCGAGCGGATATATGGGACGTGGCCTATAGAAATTGGTCAATGAGATGCAAAGGATGCTGCTTATCACGCACCAGTCGTCGCTACTGCGCTGAAAAGACCATTGGCAACACGGTCAATCTCTTCCTCGATTTGTTGCTCCGTGGACGAAGGAGAGTTGAGGATCGCGTACGTGGTCGGGGGCACGGACGACGTGGACGCGGCGGGCTGAACCTGAGAAGGAGGCGGCGGAGAGGGCGGAAGGAGAGAGAACAGCGAAGGGGATGGGCAGATGAACGACAGATATTGGTCCAGCACCTGCACGATGATATGAGTACACCATCCGGCGTAGGATCCGCCGTAACGCACCTGTTCCACAAGTTCCCCGGTCCCTGTGCGGGCAACCGCTGCCGCGAGCTCTTCCAGCAGCGCGCGCGGAAGTGGCTCGACAAAGTTTAGGTGGAAGGATTCGTAGAGGGATTTGTCCAGATCTTCCGCTATACGCTTGATGTTCGCGAGCGTCGGCGATACGAAGTACACCGCGGGCACGTCTGGCAGCGCGGGACGTGTCGAGTGAAGCTGCCTGCGCACAATGAATCCTTCTGCACGCTGTGGATGCCATGGGGACTTACACATGCAATGTGACGCCTGCGTCGCGCAGGTCGGTAACGCGCAGGACGGTCGCGAGTACGTCTTGTGTGTGCTGATCAAGGACGAGTACCTTCCACACCGGAGGGCCGGTAGCGTATGGCGTCAAGGAGCTCTTGGATCCGCCTAATGCAGATCCTTGGGCGCCCTCGACAGGATTGTTCAGATTCAGGAGGGTCAGCAGCGCTTGCGTCTGCGACTCCTGCAGCGTCGTAGATGATGCCTATATATATGTATAAGCCTTGGCAGACCCTTGAAGGTACTGTACTCGCCGCCTTCAATGCAGAGCTCGCCATGCTGGGTGACGCGGACGTGATAACCGGCGCGAGGGTGGAAACAATGGCGGCGGGACACGTCCCTCAAATGGAAGGCGTGTGCTCGCCACGTGTTTAGTTTATGACGCACACACGTTGAAGTTCGAGTTGGAGTGAGCTCCTTTTGGCTCTTTCGAAGCCAGTAGCTTATTGCTGTAGCCAATCGTTTTCCTCAATTCAGTTCCCTTGACCTATGCATCTATATATATGCTTTGATTGACGGAGTCGCCACTACTTAACCCTAACGACCAACATTGTCGAACCAATTCTCTGAAGGCGATTCTCCCATTCATTGACATACTTCCCATTTCGCACTTACTACTTTACACCTACATACAAGGGCAATCCCATGTACAAAAGTTCGCCCGATTCATACAAAGCCTCTAAGACTGAGAGGGGTTGTTCTCCGCGAAATACTCGTGGTTGTCGGCGTTCTGGATCGCCTGCGCGGGGCTGCTGCTCGCGAGCGACTTCGCGGAGCTCTGGCCGTAGACGATGTCATCCGTGCCACCGTTCTAAAGACTCGATGAGCACAGCATCTCACAGATAGTTGAGGCGGTAGACATACCGCGGTAAAGTGGGAGGCCTCGTGGATGAGAGTTCCACCCTTGGAGTCCGTGCCGGTCGTGCTGACCTGCCAGAAAACGGGGCAAAGGTAGATCGTGCCATAGCTGGTGCCACGGTCAGTACATAACCAATCACATAGGCGAATGGCACGTACTCGTCGGCATAGACGTAGGCGTAGACACCGGACTCAGTGCATGTGCAGTCGTAGGTGAAGCTGCTGTAGTCACCCGAGCTAATCTTCTGGTAGTGCGAGAGAACAGTGCTGTGACGGCTGGAAGAGTAGGTGCCGAACCAGGTCGTGTAGCGCGTCGTCGAGCTGGTGTGCGACGAGAGGTAACTGCAGATCATTGAGTACGGTACATGACGTAAGAGAATGCGGGGACGTACGAGTACGCGCTCTGAGCGTAGCTCTGGGCCGCGGAAGCGGCGGACACAAGCTGCGACTGCTGGGAGGACGAGCAGCCGTTGTAGCTGGCACGCTTGGAGACGGCCGGACGTGGCACGACGAGCTTGCCCTCGAGCTTGGCCGAGTGGGCCTCGGTGGTCGCCTCAATGGGGACGATCGAGCCGTCGTCGGTGAAGTGGTAGAGGGTCTTGGCGGCGTCGAAGGTGTACGCGTCCGCGCCCGACTCCGTGAAGTTGTACGCCGCGCTCACTAGAGATGATCAGCTGCATGCCTAGCAACAGAGGAGGTAGCGTAACTCACGGTCGTGCGTGGTGTCAATTGACTCGCCCGGCGCGAGGACGGTGAAGCTGTTGAGGTTCTTCTCGACGACGGTGTCCATCGAGTACTTGGCCTTGATGCCCGTGAATTTGGGCGCCGCGCCAGCGGAGTTGCTGATGGCGAAAGTGTTCGCGGGCATTGTGCTCAGCGGCGAGTTGGGGTCGTTGAAGAGGCGGAGCGTCTCATCGCCCGTGTTGGTGATGGTGGTGGTGACCTTGAGGTTCTCGACGTCAGTGACATCCGAAGGGCCTGGTATAATGCTTCAGTGTCTGAGAGGGAACGCAGTCCACGAACGGACGTACCAGCGACCTTCATCGACACGGACTGGGTTGCAGAAGCAGCGAGCGCCGAGAGGGCGATGGACGCGAGCGCGGCCTTGAGGGTAGCGGTGAACATCCTTGCTAGTGCAACCTGGAGAGGGCTCTGAAGCTGAATCCTCTAGGGAGCGTCATGGCTTTTATACGAGGCAGGTAGGTCGCGGCTCGAGTCGAAGGCCATCCCGACGTAGAGTAACTGATAGGATCTGTGTAGGCGCCATGTCGCGATATGGCCTTCGATGTATGGCAAGCCTTATCATAGAGCGGTGCATGCTATACCGAGCACATGGGCGCGTACCGCTCGCGCACGTAGAGGGGCCACGCATGGAGCGAAGACTGAATCGGGGCAAAGTCGACTCAAAGGGTAGGCGTATTGAGCAATCCAACAATACCCCAGGATGTTGCTCGAGATCAACTCAGGTCGCCTGCTTCACCCAGTGGGAAGACCAAATTCGACGTAGAAAAGAAGTTACTCGAGGGTGTTGTTTATACCACCATAGTTCGCAAAGGGCTTGTGCAGAGGAGTGCGCGTCGTCGCCTGCGCGGCGCATGCTCGTCGAGGAACACGCAGAGTGGCCGCTGGAGAATTCACCCTGGGACCGCGGGCGCGTGCCCTGCACAATGCAACGAGCTTCTCGTACCTTACTACACAATACACTGAGAAGAATGGCAGAAGCCTCGGATGATACGAGACTGGCCGTCAACAAGAATCGCCTGGACGTGCGCGCGTCAGCTGTCAAGCCGTTCAGCGTCCGGGTGGTGGCGAGGATACATCTCGAAATGGAGCTTGACACTTCGATAAGAGAAGGAACGGTACTTACCGCTGGCACAGCTTGTATTCATCCGGTTTGAGAGCAGCGGAGTGACCTGGAGTGACGAGTCCGAGTCGTCGTGGCAGTTCAACACAGAAGACAGATGATCGATCAACAACCACAAACATCGGTAGTGTTGCCGCTGAGCGCGCGCTGAGCTGGCTTAAGCTCCCAATCGGGCAGCTTAAGCCGGCTTAAGCCGAGCCAGCTTAAGTTGAGCTTAAGCGCGCACCTGCCTGTCTAGGAAGGCCCCGCGCCGCATACGCCGCTGTGCAGTATGCAGCTGCAGCCTGCATCATACTCCTCCAGAGTGAGCCCGGCGCATCGCGAGAGGACAGTCAACTGTACCATAATCCACAGTAGAGATTGATGCTAGGATAGAGCACACGGTACTCAGTATCAGACTCGGACAGATGAGTATACAGCTCCGGGCTGGAAAATGCATCGAGGACTAGGTCATGTTCAGTCGCTGGGCATAAGGCCATATTACAAGCATCGGCATAGATATGGACTGAGAGCGACCCCCGGTGCTGGCCTTCAGCTGGCAGCCGCCGCCAGCCAGCGGGGCCACGTCTAGCTCACGCGAGGGCTTGAGCTCGCGCTTGAGTGGAGCACGCTTAAGCTGGCTTAAGCCGCTCCACCTGCCTTATACGGCGCTCAAGCCGCGCTCACGCTTAAGCCAGCTCAGCTCTGCGGCAACACTAAACATCGGGTCCGGCTTGTCTCCCACGCTGGCCTCTCAACATCGCTATGGGCCATTGCGCTTGCTTTGCCTCCCGACCACTGACCGGAGGCTTCCATTCGATCCTACTTGACCCTCTCCGACGCTCAGGATATCTTCTACAACTTGCGTACTGCCCAGGATCTCTACCGTGACCGCATATCCGATGGCACAAATAGCACAAGTGAAGCTTGAAGATTTCGCGGTGAATCAAGCTTGCAGGCTCTAGCGCGCTCTTGCCTCATGTCGAGTCACTAATTCCAGCGCTTCCCCACCTTGCGCCTACGCACCGACAGACGCTGGGGATATCGCAAGCGTCTCCGTGGGATGGACAAACAAGTCATGACCCATCGCTACACGCCGCATACCTATGACATTCCAGGTCCGGTGTGTTTTACTTCTCTATACAACATTCATCATGCGTACAGCGGCGCTACCACAGGTGGTCAATATACCGAAGCATTGGCAAGACTACTCGAGGTGCCCGCTCGACCGCGGCACTCCGTTCTAGGTCCCATCGACCACGACATGAGACGCACACGCTGTCCTTCCCTATCTTCCGTGATTGAGTTATTAGCTGAGGAACGGCGAAGCAGAGCAGTTCGACGGTCTAAATTCACTCCGGATTATGCTGGCTCATGCGCCTGGCCTCTGGTATGTCGTGCGCGTGCGTTCTCCGAGTGTTTATTGAGTTGGCTTATCGTAACCACCAGGTGTGTCCTCCTCGGAGGTTTCTTGGGCTCAACCACGCTGGCCCGCCTGCAAACCGCCTGAGCCTTTCGATCGTACTGGAGTCCGTCATGGGTAGACGGAGCATTCTGGCTAGAAGAGAATTGTGTTGGATTTATTGTCCCTCGAAGTTCTGAATGAGATACTCGAGAAGGTGCGTCACCTCGCTGCATGCATCTCATCAAGTTCAGAGCACAACTTTTCATGTAGGTTTTTTTGCGAGCTCTTTCAAATCTCATGTCGCTGTCCTCTTATGCAGTCGCGCTTTATGCGCTGCTGCGCGACCGTTCACCGTCCGGCACTGTATCTCTGACCTCAACAACCAGTACCTTCCAGCGCCCGGGCTACATGACGACAATTTCGGATGGGTCCACTCAGCCATACGAACGATCGCTCTCCGTGCGGCACGCGTCAACCCCTACGCAGTGAAGAAGAAGCTTCCGCACCCCGAAATGGATCTGAAGTTGGAATCCACTTGGGCTCCATTTATATCGCTCTCACGCCCAGGCTTACGAACCTCGTCGAAGTGACCTTCCACTGCCCTGTGTCCATTCCGCCGCCCCTGCTCTCCACCCTGCAGGACTCCCACCCACAATTTCGCCTGAACGTCGTCAATTGGGCGAGGACTGCCGCTTCGGCGCCCTTCGGCGATTCCTCCGAGCTCGCGCTGGCCGACTCGCCCATCTTGCGTATTACTATCCTGCGGGCCAATTTGTGACACGGTATGCGCGGTTACGAATATCAATGGGCTGCCTCCAAGCGCATTGGTGCGCGCGCGCCAAACCTCGAGTCGTTCCGGTATGGGACCCGTAACATTGGAGGATGCAGGATCTGGACCCTGACCTCGGGAGAGGAGGAGGCGAGCGAAGTCAGAAGGGGCATTACTGCACCAACAAAGTGTGCAAGATTCTCGAGTCGGTCGACTACAAAAAACTGGATCTGCCCACAATCAAGAGGCTGACACGCGTGATCGACTGGAAGTGCTCGAGGAGCTGCGCGAGCTATAAATCCCTGACGACTCCGTGCCACTATCCAGAGGGGCGAATACACGTCATGACACGGCTGAGAGCCTGGTCCCCTTCCTGGCCGCGCTCCCGCCTACTATTGAGTCGCCAACAATCTATATGACCTTAGACGGCTCGAAACCGCCTTGTCGCATTACGGCCTATATCTACGCAAGCTGCACCTGCACGAAATCGAGTGGCCGCCCATCACGCATGGGTTCTCTAACCCCCGCATACTCACTCCGGATGATATCGCCACTGTGGGAGCTGCCCTGTCCACACTTTGCCAACTTTGCGCTGGATATCGACCGCACGGCGACACGCGAACATGAGCGCGTGCCCTGTGTATGTTGACGTTGCTGCTTGCACCTTGACCTCGGTCTCAGACCGCCCGAATTCATGAGCGCGCCTGGGCAGAGCGGATCTGCAAAATCCGACGATCTGTCCGTCCGGAGCGATACGTATGTTTCCCTGGTCAATTCTCAAGCATATATGGCATTTGCTGACACGGAGGAAGAAAGGTGTTCCCCTTCAGGAGCTCGTCATCTGCATGGGAGAACAGAATCGCGAGCTTGGTAAGGGCAGGCGCGTGCACTGGATCCTCGAGGAACTGCAGTGGCGTCAATATTACTTGCGGGTGCTGCCTGACAGTGATGAGCGAGACGACAAGCCCGGCGAGGTGGTCGTCCAGAGCAGACAGTCAAATGCGTGGTACACGTAGACATGTACTTACGATTGATTGACCTATCTTCGCTGTTGGTGCAACGCTGACCACGGAGCCCATGGCCCATGGGGTCCCGCGGGGTAGACATCACAATCAGACTTCAGCTTCATCACAAAGATCGACCGCGAAATTGAATGGGCTGCTCTTCCGAGCCACCTCTTGACAAAGTTTTTTTTTGCACGCGCATGCGCGCGTATTACCTGTTCCGGTCAAGTAGCACCATATTCTCCTCGTCGACCATTATGTCTCGACGGTCTCTGGACGTCAACGAACACCTGGCAGGCTTACCGAGGGCCCAGAATGGCCGCAAGGGGGTCGGGAGAGGCGTATCAAGTCGCGTGGCGTCCACCGAGCCATTCACCGAGTCTTATCGTCGACTTTTAAAGCAAGAGATAATTTATTGGTGCCGTTCTATAGACTTTTCAGTCTCATCTCTTGTTCTCATCCTCAACACCCTCTGCCTTCGCTGCACCAGGCGTTGAGCATGGTCTCCTACACTGTCGCTGGCCTCAGGCGGCTTGCGCTCGTCAAACCCCGCGCCACCGTGATCGCGCGCGGTCTTGCTAGCCTAAAACAGCCCTCCTCGCTTTTTGCGCCTTTGGATACGTTCACGGAGCGCCATGTGGGCCCCGAGGACAGCGAGGCTTCTGCGATGCTCTCGAAACTTGGCTACAAGTCGATGGAGGAGTTCTTGGGGGATGCCGTCCCCTCCAAGATACGCGTTCCATCCAGCTCTGTAGACGACGCAGTCATCCCCGCATTCAGCGAGTCGCAGCTTCTGAAGCGGGCGCGCGAGCTGGCTCAGAAGAATAAGGCAATGAAGAGCTATATCGGGATGGGTTATCACGATGCAGTCGTTCCCCCGGTTATCCTGCGCAATGTGCGTTAGCTATGCAGTTTTTCCTGATCATGCACTAACTATGCTACTTCAGGTTATGGAAAATCCGCAGTGGTACATGCCCTACACTCCATACCAGCCTGAAATTGCGCAGGGACGGCTAGAGTCACTCGTCAACTTCCAGACTATGGTCATGTCCCTCACTGGCATGGATATCGCGAATGCGTCGCTCCTGGACGAGGCAACCGCTGCCGCGGAAGCCATGATCATGGCATACGTCCAGTCGGGCCAAAAGAAATCCACTTTCCTCGTGGACTCTGGTGTGTCTCCGCAGACGCTCTCCGTTCTCAGGATTCGTGCCAAAGGCTTTGGCATGAAGGTCGTGGTAGGCGACATTGCGACGCTGGTTGCGGACGAGTCCTTGCGCCCGTTGGTCAACGGTGTCCTGGTTCAATACCCCGACGTGAACGGCGCCTGCAAAGACTTCGAGGGGTTGGCAAAGACGGTCCACGGCTTCGGCGGTCTTGTTGCCTGCGCTACCGATCTCCTGGCCCTGACGATGCTGAAGCCTCCGGGCGAGTGGGGAGCCGACATTGCATTGGGAAACTCTGCTCGGTTCGGTGTCCCGCCGGGCTACGGTGGTCCGCATGCCGCGTTCTTCGCCGTGACGGACAAGTTGAAGCGTAAGATGTGAGCGGAACGTCTTCGTAGGTTTACGCATACTGATTCGTTCCAGGCCTGGTCGTTTGATTGGCCGTAGTCGCGATTCCACAGGAGCGCCGGCCTACCGACTGGCTTTGCAGAGTACGTTTTCTCAAAAGCGCGTCCGTCCAGGTCTGACCATTCAACAGCGCGCGAGCAGCATATCCGCCGCGAGAAGGCGACCAGCAACATCTGCACAAGTCAGGCTCTGCTCGCAAACATGGCCGCGATGTACGCCGTCTTCCATGGACCCGCTGGCCTGAAGAGAATTGCGAACAAGGTCCATGGCTTTGCACAGGTCTTCCGGTCCTCTGTGGAAACCTTTGGCTTTGCCTGCGTCAATGACACATTCTTCGACACGGTCACGGTTAAGGTCGACAGCGCGAACGTTTTGCACAAGGCTGCTGTCGCTGCGGGCATTAACCTTCGTCCAGTAGACAGCACTCACGTCGGTGTTAGCTTTGACGAGACGGTCACTCCGGACGACCTTGTCAAGCTCATCAACGTCTTCGCTTCCGCCGCCGACGCATCCCCCGTATCCCTTGCATCACTCCAGGCCCCGACAAGCCTGTCCGTGCCCGACTCCCTGCGCCGCACCTCCGACTTCCTCGAGCACCCCGTCTTCAACCGGCATCACTCCGAGACCGAAATGCTCCGCTACATCCACCACCTCGCCTCCAAGGACCTCGGACTCGTGCACAGCATGATCTCGCTCGGCAGCTGCACGATGAAGCTCAACTCGACCAGCAGCATGATCCCGTTAACGTGGCCGGAGTTTGGGAGCGTGCACCCGTTCGTGCCGTTCGACCAGGTGGAGGGGTACCATACGGTCATCCGCGAGCTCGAGCAGGACCTTTGCCGGATTACGGGCTTCGCGGCCGCGTCGCTGCAGCCCAATAGTGGTGCGGCGGGCGAGTACGCAGGATTGTCGGTTATCCGCGCGTACCACGAGTCGCGCGGTGAGGCGCATCGCGATATCTGCCTTATCCCGTTGAGCGCGCACGGCACGAACCCGGCTGTGGGTCCATTACGAATTCAGTGTGCGCCTGAAGCTGACGGATCATGCAGTCGGCAGTGATGGCTGGCTTGAAGGTGGTCCCCGTCAAGGCCCTAGCTGACGGTAGCCTCGACCTGGAGGACCTGAAGGCGAAGGCAGAGAAGCACAAGGACAAACTCGCTGCTTTCATGATCACATACCCTTCCACGTTCGGTGTATTCGAGGCGGGCGTCCAGGATGTAAGTTGTGGATCTGTTTGAGCCATCCATATACTGAGGAAACCTTCTTGTAGGCGTGCAAGATCATTCATGACAACGGCGGTCAGGTGTACTTGGACGGCGCTAATCTGAACGCGCAAGGTAGGAAGAGCCTATTCATCTGGTCGGCTACCGCTGAAGAGGATGTGTAGTTGGCCTCACCAACCCGGCGACCTGTGGTGGCGATGTCTGCCACTTGAACCTGCACAAGACCTTTGCTATTCCCCACGGTGGAGGTGGACCAGGTGTTGGGTGAGTTGATATCTTGATCTTCTAGGACTCGCAGTCTCATGCTGGTTACAGACCGATCTGCGTAGCGGAGCACCTCGCGCCCTTCCTTCCCTCTCATCACGTCATGGAGAACCCAGGCAAGGGCATTGACGCCGTCGCCGGTGCACCCTTCGGCAGCGCATCCATCCTCCTGATCTCCTGGGCCTACATTAAGATGCTCGGTGGCACGGGTCTTGCTAAGTCGTCGCAGATCGCACTACTGAACGCCAACTATATGGCTGCACGTCTCTCCGGGCACTACAACCTACGGTACAAGAACGACAAGGGCCGCGTCGCGCACGAGCTGCTCATCGACCTCGCCGAATTCGACAAGTCCGCCGGGCTCAAGGTCATGGACTTCGCGAAGCGGCTGCAGGACTACGGCTTCCACCCGCCCACCTGCTCGTGGCCGATCTCGACGTGCATGCTTATTGAGCCGACGGAGAGCGAGTCATTAGAGGAGATCGACCGGTTCTGCGACGCGATGATCGAGATTAGGAAGGAGGCGGAGGAGGTGGAGAAGGGGGGCAGCCGAAGGAGAACAACGTGCTGAAGAACGCGCCGCATCCGATGTCCGTGCTGGCGGTGTCGGACGCGGAGTGGAACAAGCCGTACTCGCGCGAGAAGGCGGCCTACCCGTTGCCATATCTGAAAGAGAAGAAGTTCTGGCCGACGGTGGCGCGTATCGACGACGCGTATGGTGACATGAACCTTATTGTACGTCTTATCTGCCTTCCTGCTCTGCCAACGCTGACGTCCATTTCAGTGTGACTGTCCCTCAGTAGAAGAGCTGGCCTCATCCTCATGAGCAGATAGATGTGTAGATAGTTAGACGAGTAGCATGGCATGGGTACTAATCTGTATCTGGACTTTCAACGCATTTTGTAGACAGCGCTCGCTCAACCAGCGCCTTGTATATCATTACAGTATAATTATTACTTTTTGGGTACGCTCTATTGTGATGATGATGATGGCTCCTTCGCCCGCTCGCGCAGGAACTCACCCAGATCCTTCCAGTTCTGCGGCAACTGCTCGTACAAGTCTGGCAGGTGCTCCCGTATCCGATGATACACCTGCGCCTGTGTCTCCGGCCATGGCATCGTGAACTTGAGCAGGATAAGGACGCAGCCAATATCCGGCTGGACCTGCTCGCCACCCATCTGCACGCACACGACCTCGACTGCCTCGCTGAAGCGGCGCATCCGACAGAGGCACTCCACCCAGCTCTGCCAGTTCTTGAGGTTCAGCCGGAAGTGCGTCTTGAACAGCTTGTCCATGATGTTACACGCCGTCGGCCACGCTCGCGCGCGCCCACACGCGTCGAGCACAATGCTCACCGCCGTCGCGTTCACCTGCCCCTGCAAATCGAGCGTCTGCCACACGCGGTACGCGTCCGCAAAGCACCCCAGCCGCTGGAATGTGTCCATGAGCGTGTTCCAGATCGCCGGCCCCGGCGTCAGCGCTGCGTCAAGTGTCAGGACATCGTGGATCTGCCGCACCATGGCCACCAGCTCGCGCCGCATGTCGCCTGCGTCGTCGATGTCTGCGTTCGCGTCCACGGCGAGCTCCTGGATTTCGCGTAGGACGATGGTGTAGACCTCGATGGCGGCAGCAGCGGCGTCTCCACGCGCGCGCATATCGCGAACGACGTCGAAGTAGAGCTTGAGCGGCGGTCCAGAAGTACGACGGAAGCGCAGACGGCAGATGTGGGCGAGGACGGCGGCGTAGCCGGGCGCGTCCAGCGAGTCCCGCGCTCCCTCGTAGGCGGTGTAAGCGGCATCTTCGCTGGGCGCGCCGCGCATAAAAAATATGGCTGTCGATGCGGCACGCTGACCAGGGTGAACCTCAATATGGCGCTTGTCAATGAGGTCGAGAGCAGTCGTGAAGAAGTCGGCGTAGCGCTTCGGCGATGGTGCGCCAGCGAGGCTGCGGAGGAGTTCGTCGTACATCATGCCTTGTAGCAGCACATGAGACTCGCTGACATCCTCGGCAGCAGGGGCATGTGCGACGTCGTCGTGGATGGCGATCGCACGATCGAGGTCCTCAGCATCCGCCTGCTCCGCACCGTATCGACAAAGCAGGCGAATGAGCGGGTAGGCCATGACAACGTCGGGAATAATGCCGCGGGCCTTCGCAGCGTCGTACAGCTGGAGGGCGTCTTTCTTGCTCTTGTTCTGGCAGCTGTTTTCGATGACGATCGCCCACTGCTCGGCTGTAGGCTCGACGCCGAGGACCTCCCGGAAGTGCTTCATGGCGCTGAGGGACTTGGAGCCCCGCAGAACGGCGTTGAGCAATCGTGGTGTGAGCGGGCGACCGGATGCCTGGAGGGCCTTTGCGGCTGACAGCAATCCCTTGTTGCAGGCCTGAGTAGCGATGCGAGCTGCTAGCTCAGCCTCTTCCGCGTCGGCCTGGGCGTCTGCGGAAGGCGCGCCGAAATACATCTCGTCGTACACACGGGCGACGTTCAAGCCATGGTGCGGATGGCCGCGGGCCTCGTATTCCTCGCGAAGCAGCTCAGCGATCGAGGGGTCGTGGGGGACACCGAGGTCTTTAAGCTCGCGCAGGATTGCGGCAAAGGAGACAGGTCGGGGGAAGTACTGGGCCGTGCTTTCCTTCATTGCCCAGCGTGCGCGGATGATGAGTCCCACGGTTTCTCTCGTCGGTTGCGCGTCAGGCCCGCAGGCATGCATGGCCGTTGCGATGCTCGATGCGAGGGACAGGTCGGTGCAGCCAACCTGCGGAAGGCCACGAATAGCCGCATGGAAGGGCTCTTCTGAAAGCTGGCCCGCGCCAGGCAGCCTTGATATGCGTACGATGAACCTCGAGAGCGACTCCTTCCGCCCTGCCTGTACGAGTGTCTCCACAACCGCCGTATACACTTCGTCGTCGGGGGGCTGTCCAAGGAGCGCGGGCGTGTCCTCCAATATGTCGATAATTCTCCGGAAGTCCAGCATACGGCCCGACTGGGCAAGGATACGGAGAATGTGGATAAGCTGGTGCTTCGCGAGGCCGGCGGGGGCGAACAGCGCATGCCGCGAGTACTGCAGCTCCTGGGCGACAGCGGGGTAGTATGCATGTATCTCGGACGCGCGCGAGGAGGAGACGAGGGAGCGGAGGAGGCCCTTGAGCACGCCGAGGCGCGTCGTGGGCTGGCTGCCATCACCGCCGGTGCTGATATGCCTGCGCACACCGGGGGCGACGGCGACGAGGGGCCTGCGGAGGGCGCGCGCAACGACGGGCAGGCGCGGCTGCAGCATTCATGTGCGCCTGTGGGCGGTCAGAATGGATGCAGAGGAGGCTGGGGCGCGCGCGCTTACCGGTTCCGATGAAGACAAGAAACAAGTCGTGGGAATTCCACCTCACGCTCCTTCTTCCCCGCCACCATGTCCGACAAGATCAAGGAGTTTATCGAGATTCCCCAGCAGTTCGTCCGCGAGGGCAACCAGGTGCGTCGCACGCCGTAGTACTCTCGAATGTATTCTCATTGCCCGTAGTTCCTTACTCGCTGCTCAAAACCGTCCTACAAGGGTCCGTGTCGTGCACGCATACCCCGACCGCAGCTCACACCCTGCTTCAGAGTACACTCAGATCTGCAGGGCAGTCGCTGTCGGATTCGCTGTTATGGGCCTCATTGGCTACTTCGTCAAGCTCATTCACATACCCATGTACGTGTCCAGTCTCTGCAATGCGCCCCGTGGTACTGACGTGTCCCCTCAGAAACAACATCCTCGTGTGCGTTTCTGTCCGCATGTCTCTCCCGTTCATGCTAACACCTTGTACAGCGGAGGGGCCTAGGTATCGCTCGTTGTACACTACTGTCCTTATCTTATGCACTGTCTACGGGGAACTTGCTTGCTGGTTGTGTGACTGTCTGCATGTTGGTGCGTACATTACATATGTTTTTCTCATAGCACTTCCATCTCCGTGACCGATTCTCGTGTCTGGCTCTTCGGTCGCGCGCTGGGTATCGCTATGGACGCCATCGAAGAATGAGTGCTGTGTGTGGACTCTGACGGCAAGATGTGCCAAGCTTGCAACAAGTCCTGCCATACATGACTCGTTAGCGGCTTATTTTTCACGGGGTAGTGTTGCTCACCTTTTGCGTGCCGAACACCAGTGTGGCGGCTAAAGGGACTACGACCAGTCAGTCAAGTGTTCATGCGGTACAATGTCGCGCACTCACGCCCAGCTTGTATGAAGTACGGCCATGGCGACAAGGCATCCGTTAGGAATAGTACAGACGCGCTGCAAGATGATCAGTATCTGTTGACCAAGCTGGACCAACGTACACACCACAATGTAACCACTGAATACACGTTAAACACTACCACTCTGGAAAACATGTACAGACTCGTCTGCCGCCTGGCCAAGGGGAACATTCGAGATATCGACGACCAGGACCGGTAGAGCTGAGTACCTGCTAGCACTGCGAGCGAAAGTCAGCACAACAACTCCAGATACCTATGCCATCCCTAGACACACTACGCACCCTCGAAATGATTACCAGGACCATGACTGCCGCGGTATAGCTGGGAACTGCATATTGACGACTACGAAAGTGGAGTCAGTGCCATCCATTTCAATCAGTGACAACGTGCGCACAATGGGTCCTTCAAAATCGTGCAGTACAACCCATTCGACGCGTTCACCGTCTCTGGGTAGAGCGTGCCCAACTTCTTCAAGGTCAGCACGAGCTACAATGCATAATTGACTTGCAACGCACCACACCGGACGCAGTGGTGTATGCTACGAACACCACATACGGAACGGCCAGGCTCTTCGAAAAAATTGCTCAGCAAAAAGACAAGGCGACGAAGATGATTGCGCACAACTGTCATCGTATCGAGTGCGGCCACCAGCCTGGACGCATCATGGTGACGGGCCTCTGCGGAGTGCGGAAAGAGGTCCACATCTGCGAATAAGGAGTGAGAAAGTGCGATCTTTGCGTATGTCCACAGTCCATACTTGAATGACCACCACCAAGCCCGCCGTCGATGCCCTGCAGGTCATCAGTAGTGTCGCGCCACTATGCGATAAACCATACTCCAACGTACATCGTCGGAGTGCCGTGTACCAGCGCCTGTTGTGCCTGACACAATTTGGAGGGCACGGCTGGGTCGATCTCTTCGTTCTGCTGCCTCCCGAATATTCTGTGGCGTCAGACAATTGTAAGCGCCCGTCCCTGGTCAACCAGCCGCCAGTCACGCACAACAACAGATAGGAAACAGAATAGATGACCAGAGTGACAAAGAGGTTGATCATTGTCGGATGTCGCGACGCGCGCTTCGAGAGCAGCGTCTAGAGATGAGTGTCAGTCAGAAAGGGGAAATTTGCCGCTTTCACGCACCGTCGCGATGATGACTGGAAGCCCGACGAGCCCGCCCGCGACATGGAGGAAGGTGTAGAGGGCGGTGAGATGCTGTAGGTTGGGCACCAAATTTGAGATGTCGCCTGCGCGCCACAGTCAGCTTTCACCTTTCCCTTCCCAAGCCACGCCACGCACCTGTATCGGACATTCACGCACACCAGCCGCAATCTTGGTGTGACCCCAACATGCAAATTCCGCGCACGCAATGAAAGGCGGTGAAAAGGAGGAAGAGCAAAAGGAAGGGATACCGCATCCACCGTCACCGCTCTTATACTGACTGAACTCGCACCCGCGCGTCTGACATGACAAGTAACATGAATTACGTCTGCTGTCAACGACATCTATTAAACCCTCTTCCGGTATGTCGTCCCGCCCCCCGACGGCGCCGCCACATCCGATCGATCAGGCTGCCGCCGATCCGCCACTCACCAGCAGGAGGCCGAACCGCGCCGCGGGTCTCGCCAGCTCGAGCGCCGGCTGGAACTCCTGCCCGATGGCTGGCACGCCAAACCGGAGCAGCTCACCCGCGCCCTTGCCGCCCTCGCGAGGGGGCAGCAGCGCGGCCAGTAAAAGCTGCACACGTGCGAGGTAGGCGGCTGCGCTGCGCTCCAGCTCCGCCACGTCTCTGATGACGCCCTGCGGGACAAGCTGCGCGAGAGTGAGTACCGCAACGCTGAGACAATGCAACACCCGGACCTGCTCAATTTTCGCGTCCAAACGAGCTGAGACGTCTTCCCAGCCTGGGCCCCAGAGTCTGCGAGGGCACGTAAAAGCCGGCGTCGCAAAGCGGCTGAAAACCTTTGCTTGCCATGCGTCCGTAGGAAGGCGCCGAGAAAAACGCGTAGCGTGTCGGCGGCGAGTCGCCTTTGTCTCGTCTGGTCCCGTTGAATGCCTAATTGCTGAATCGCATTGGACAAGTCGGACAAAGCGTTGATGAGCGCGAAAGATGGAGTAAATGCTGGTAGGATAAGGGTGAGTATGCGCCATAAAAGAAAGCGAATTGGCTGACAGGCGGTGGAGGTGGCTGCGGTGGCAGGTTCCTGCAACCGGTGCTGCTGTATAATGTGGTCGACCGTATAAGTTCTCCATCGGTCGATGACGCTGTCGTAGAGATCTCTCGTCTTCACTCGGAATTCTGAGCAACATCAGCATACAGACACGCAACCATAGGCAATGCATACCGTCACAATAATCATCACTGCATCCAGCGTCGGACAGAAATGACGACCCAGCGGTCAAGTTGTCTGCGAGCCGGCCTACGAATAGGAGGCTCTGCATGGAGACATCTGCATTCGCGTGAGGCAACTTGGACACGAGCGAAGCATATGTGCGCACCGGAAGTTTGCTCGTTTGTGCTCACTGACGACTCCAGCATGCGCAGAATGGCAGAACACAGGTCCTCAACATTCGGCCGACAAGTTGCCTGAAGGTCGTCAATCAAGCTATAGTTTTTTTTCAGTAATGAATCATAAAAATACAAGGCGGTAAGACGCACCGCGCATCGGCATCCGATGCATTATTGCTGATATATGCGAAGCTCTGTTGTAGGCCACGAGCGCAGTCCTCCAGGTCGACAGCACGTCGTTCAGAGTCGCCGTACGACCGAGCAATTGATGACGCAGTGATGCCTTGTACCGGTGGAACAAGCCATCTCCATGCCCCGTCCCGTCTGGTTGACGGCAGGTAGCGGCGGTGCTTGGAAAAGGAACTCCAAGTGAGAGCTGTCTGGATGGGCTGTGAGTAGATGCCTGCCAAGTCTTCGTCGACTACCCACCCAAAGTATAGTCCGCTCCGCTCTTCCACGAAGCAACGACGGTAGCGAGTTGTCGCTCAAACGTCTTTTCCGTGTCGAGGAACGATGCTTTCCATATCCCTACCAACCTCTGCCTGCACACATCGTCAAAGACTCCCTCAATATGGCTCGCCTCTCCGCCCTTCAGCCCGGATTCTCCCGCAATCCACTTCAACACGGCTTTTCGCACGCCCCACACCTCCTTGACCGTCTCCAGGTCCGCAAACCAGCGGTCAATCGCCGTTTCAGGTTTTTGCACGACGTGCGGAACCAGATGTCTAATCGTTGCGCGAAGTCGGCTTGCGAGACGGACGAGCTGGACGAACTGAGGTCAACGTAAGGTTTGTATGCTCGAAGTGTCGGCGGGAGGAGCTGGAAGTGCGTTGAGGAAGGTAATGTGGCGAGCAGGGACTGGGTGGTGAGGGCGAGGTCCGCCGGAAGGTCAGAAGCGTCGGACGCGTCGGACTGGATGAAGTGAAGGACGCGCCCAGCGAGCCCTGGAGAAGTCGCATCGTCCTGATATATGCATCGAGCCACGATGATGGTGCGTGCGATGAGGTCCAGTGCAGCCATGATGGCGTCGCGTACTTCTTGCACGGGTTTTCTGCGGAGCGTTGCTGCCTTCGATGAGTCCAACGCGCTTCCGTTCACTGTTGTTGGTGTAGACGGCGTGCCAGGCCGCGATATTTCACGCGGGTTGCGTGATATCATGGTCTGTAGCGTTTTTGACCGCTGCGAGAATAAGGTAGCGAACGTATCGGCCAGCGGTCTTGCATCGAGGAGGTGCAGAGTGAGCAACGTCGCGCAAGCATTCTGTCGAGAGAGGTTGACACCGGGCTGTTATGGTACTGGTGGTGACGCGACGTACCTCCTCTGCCGTGTCGTGATGTCGCAGGGACAGTGTCGCTTTGTGGATGATTTGGGAGCGAAACTGCGAGACGACCTCCCATTGACGTTGTATCAATGGAAATTGCGCCTGTACGCCATAGACAGGATCAGCCCAAACTCGTTAGCCACGAAACAAAGGGGCGCACCATCACATCTATGCCACTTGTTGCCCAAGTCTCCTCATCCTCGTCGTTTTGCAGCAGCGCTTGATGGACTACTCTTGATAGCAGGAAGAGCCAGGCGGCTGCAAAGTACTTCTTGCGCTCTATCAGTCGCCAAAGATGTTCGGGCGCGTCAAGAAGTAGCTTCAAATGCGCAGAGAGCTGTTGCAATGTATGCAAGTCTGTCGCGACACGTCAACAACTGCGCATACGCGCACAAGGAGGCGCACACCATCGTCGCTCCTCACGGCTGTCTCTTGAGGCAGTGGTGGAGGTTCTTGTGCAAGGATCTCCGCCTTCGCGTCCTCTAAGTCTTGCAGGACACGTTTGGACGACTTCGAGATAGCGATGATGGACGTGGACGCTTGCAGGAGGTCGCGGTACCGTTCTCTGCGCTTTCAGACTCGAGGTCAAAGGTGACGCCGCATGCTGGGGGGACGTACGCACCCAACCATGAGCCGCAGCTCTTCCTGCTTCGCTTCTGCCTCCGCCCTGAGGGGGTTAAAGCGCGTCAGCGCGGGGGCACGTTAGCGGGAGGCTACAAGCGTACCTCAGGCGCGTCTGGATGGCCTTGACTTCGCTGACTGGATGTTTGGTGAAGAGTTCGTCCGGGTCTAGTCCCGCGCCCTCCTGCGTGATTTTGGATATGGAGGCTGCGCGCCGGGACTGGTTGGTGGTCGTCCTGTGCATCAGGGATGGTCTGTGGGCGTGGGTGGGCGTGCGAGGGGATGGGACATCGCCATTGGAGATCGTCGCCAACGATGGGTTGCTCAACGACAGCGACATGGAATGCTTCGGCATGGTGGGCAGACCCAAGCCCGCGCTCGACGTCCCTCCTGTTGCACAACTCGGACCGCAGACGCGGCGCCCCATCACTGGCAATAGATATTACGTAAAAGGACAAAGACGCTGGACGTCTGCTGCTTGGATTCCACAGTTCAAGCCAGAAACCAGTACAGCGTGTAAACATTATCGGTAGGTTAGGTATACGAGATATAACTATGGGACTACGCCTTGGTGGGCTGGCTCTCCGACTCGGGCGCAGAGCCATTTTCCTGCGCGGCAGGTGCGGCGGGTGAACCCTGTACTGGGGAATTAGACGACGATCCACCTGCGGGGGATGCGTTCGCCATCCTCTGGTCCAAGGCCTTTAGGGCCATTGCACTAGGGATCAACTCAGAAATGGTGTGATTGCTCTGTAATGGGTGGACATACCGTCGCCTCTCGGCTTCCGCGCGCGCGCCGCCGGGTACTTGTGAGTACATGCCACTCTCGAGGTCTCCGGCCGAAGCGGGCAGCAGATGGAGACGGGTGGCCAAGTTGAATACGATATTCCCAAGAAGAGTAAGGGGGTAACTGCGTTGGCATGTCAGCAGCAGGAATGGAGATGGATGTCAAGCAGCACACGTACTGTGCGAAGGGAGGGAACCACGAAAGTAATGAGAACGTCTCGCTCCGGTCACCGTAGGTGACAGTTCCACCAACAGAGTCGCCGCTGTTCTTCTTGTAGAAGCGCAGGTATATCCAGCCCACGAACCACCCGAACTGGATGACAATCCATGGGCACTGGTACCCGACGAGGCAGAGGACGGTGGACAGCGTCAAGTACGCCATGGGAATATTCTGGATGCAATCAGTATCACTATGGCTCTCTGAGGGCAGCAGTAGTTGCACCTTGACGCGCGTCCTCAATACGCCCATGACTTGTACCTGATGCTCAGGTATGAGTTGCGTAAAGGCCACCAAAATGGCGGTCTGCAGGGCCATCTGGCCGTGATACTCCATGCCATACCTATAAGCTTGTCAGAGTTGGTCCAAAAGGATAGACTGACACGCACAAAAGCAGCTCGGCATCCCCGAGTACAATATATTCGATCCAATTGAGACCAAAAGCGATCACATTGGAAAATCCAACAGATACGACGATGAACTTGATAATTTCTATGCTGCCCCACAGGCTTTCCAGGTACTTGAGGGACGCGGGGACGAAAACTAGAGTCGCTATAAACTGGGCAACATCAGCCCATCCAAAACGGCAAACACGACGCGTGAACGCGTACCTCCAACACGCTCGTCTCAATAAGCGCTGACGTGACGAATGTCCATGGGTAGAATATGCTCGCGCCGGGGACGAGGGTCAGGTACGGCGTAGACTCGACGCCGGACCATCGCAGCCAGGCGTAGAAGGCTGATGAGAGGACGGTTGCTGCGGTGAACGCGCGCGTCACGGGCGGTATGGACTGGATGACCGCGGCGGGCGACGAGAGCAGAACCATTCTGGCGTTGGAGGGAGCGAAGGGAAGTCCGCGGGTCGTCCAAGGTCGTCGCACGTCGTAAGCCCAACCGTAAGCCGAAGCCCGACGCGTCACATCGCGAGCACGCTCGTCACACCCGTGACCAAGCACCTTGCTTCACGCACTCATCTCGACTGGACACACTTGGCTCTGGCTCGTGCACCTACTGCTTTACGGATTTGCACTGCTTGAAGCGGTAGCCTGCGACTGGCCCCACTCTATCAGCATTCTGAGGGGCGAGCTGTCTCCTGGGGTTCTGTTATGTCGGACTACGTTGTCCCCATCGGCGGCTCCCTGAAGCTCAAGGGCGGTGTAGCTGAAGGGGGCGTAGTGAAAAAGTGAGTACGCGTCTCTAGATTGCCGCAACCGCACTGACCCGCATCTCTTAGAAAGAAAAAGTCGAAATCCAAGCCGAAGCCAGCAGAGTCTGAGATTGATATTGAGCGCAAACGCGTCAAGGAGCTGCTCCTGAAGGACGACGGTGACGCAAACTCACCGTCGACTAGCGGAAGAAACTCCCCTGCCGTAGGCGGCAGCTCAAACGGCGATCGTAGGACTGAGGCGGAGAAGCGTTTCGAAGAAATTCAAAGACGACGGGTGAGTTCTGGTGGGTTTCAATATGTGCAATGACACTGACGGCCCTGTTCTGTAGCTCCAGCAGAAGATTGGAAAGCTGGCAGGGAAAACGCACAAGGAGCGTGTGCAACAATTCAACGAGAAATTGGTGAGCTGCGAGAAAATCGACACCGAGTGAACGCACGCGTTCTTACTTCCCTACAGGAATCTCTCAGCGAGCACCACGATATTCCCAAGGTTGGGCCCGGATAAGACGCGCTTTTGGCGTGTCGGGCCGCCAAAATGGCCTTGAGCTCGCGGAACCATGTTTTCCGCTCGCAGGTTCGTCTTTTGCGCTTGCCGGTATTGCAGCTTCTCATAACATTCTGCAGCACCCTATTATCAGCTCCCATCATGCCACTTCGTGCGAAATCCGTCTGAGGCTGCGTACGTCAGCAGGTTCGGTGTAGCGTACCTCTTGGCCTTTCGTATGCGCATTCTCCAGCTACTGGCCTCCAAGGACCGCCCTGTAGTATCGTACACTGGCCCAATGATCATATCTGTGTAGTCTTATAGGCGTAGCTTTGTATGAATGTGCGGAACCGTGACAGCCGGGTGACTCCCCATGGACGCGTGCCAAACTGTCGCTCCTTTTGCTCTTGACATCAACCATCTCTGTCGCGGTCCCCCTTCGTCCCTTCCCATGTCAACGTCGCAGCCAAACGACAAAAGGGGGCACATATGTCCACCGTCGGACGCAAAGCATCCCTCGGACCGTTGGGAATCTTTGTTCGTTTATGCGTTCATATGCAGGTTCACGAACTTGCGGGGGAAGGTTGAGGGATTGGAGACGCCCATGGAGTGCGTCGCGCCTATTCCCTCCCTAGCACCTATTGACCACTGGGGACGCCCATTTACAGCCTGGAGAACGCGCTGCTGGACCGGACACCCAACAACATCTTGACAGCCATTCTCACCCGCTTCGTGCTCAACCTGCGTCCCAATTCGCGTAACGTGAGGTGCGTACCCGCTCTCCCCGTCGCGCGCACCGCAGGACTCCGCCACTGACACGCTCCCGCGACGCGCTGCAGCCCCGATCAAATCTCGAGCACGGTCGCCGCGGTCATGGGCGAGGTGTTCAAGACGAACGAGCGCACCGTCTTCTGGGACGAGACGCTGCAGAAGAACGTGGACCCCTTTCTCGCCACGGACGGCGGGATATTCACGCAGGACTGGGACTTCAAGGTGCGTCGCGCTGGGCGCCTTTCCCCCTCCCATCATGTCAGTGACTGACGCCACATGGCCCGCCACAGCTCAAGATCCTGCGCCAGTTGGTCGAGATGCAACTGTCTGCGCCGAACTCGGAGATAAAGCGACCATCGACCGCGCGTGGGGGGTGTCTATGAGCAAGCACAAGAAGAAGGACGAGAAGGTGCCGCCACCCGGGCCGTCCGACGCGCACAGCCAGGAGAACCTGCAGCTTGTCCCCATCGGCCAGGACGCTCAGCGTCTGCGCTACTGGGTTGCTGACGGTGCGTAGCGCGCTTTCTTTCAGTATCGTTCGTGTTTGTGCCTATTTCTTCGATTCGGATGCCCGTCCCGTTCATGTGCCCCAGCGCTCCGCGCAGAACCCGATCACAGCCTTCCATTGCGAGCGGTGACACTGAATGCTGCACCATAGACTCTCCCCGGATCTACACGTCGTCTAATCCCTGGCGCGTCACTGCTAGTTTCCAGACCGTGTCCTCGACGCGAGAGGAATACATCGCCACCATCGAGACGCTCAAGGCAAACGCACCTCCCCCTCCGACCAAGCAAGGCGCGAAGCCGTCGAAACAGGCTCAAAATCATGCAGCGCTGATTGCAGCGCTCGAGAGTCGGATTGAGGCCATTGATGCCGAAATAGCGGTAAGAGTGGCAGTACATTCACGGCATGTTGGACGCGTTTTGACGCGTCATTACAGCGAGTCGCGCGTGCCCGTCGCAAGATCGAGCAAAAGCAGGCCTTGTATGCTCAGGCGGAGCTCCGGGAGACGCGGACCAGGCGTCAAGTCAAGCAAAAGTACACCTACGCTGAAGTGGATAGCGACGTGAGTCTGGTGTGATTTCATTCCGACGTGGAGCTCACACCATGCAGCAGGACGACGAGGACGACTACGTGGAAGGAGGCGATGGTGGCGAGGAAGAGGACGATGACTTTGGCGACGATGATGAAGAGTCGGGCGGGCGGCGGTCGCGCAGAAAACCGGCTGCTGAATCCTCGGCTGCTGGACGGCGTCGATCCACGCGAACAGCCGCCAACGGCAACGACAAGGCAAACTCGAACGGGAAACGCACGGCATCACCTGATTGGTCGCAGTGGCGGGGCGAGCGGCGGTCCCGCCGGCTGGGCGCGCCTGACACGCTGGACTTTGAGCCCCCTCCCATGAAGCGGGCGCGAACCGCGGAGAGCGAGGCGACGTCCGAGGGCCGGAGCGCGACCCCTCAAGCAATGGTGGGAATATCAAGCTCAAGGGGACCGGGGCCGCGGCGCTGAGGCCGAACGAGCAAGTGGTGGACCAGATCAAGGGGAAAAAGAAGTCGCGGTTCTGGGTGTACGCCGTCGAGCCTGCCGTGGAGGCTGCACAGAAGCTAGAGGCAGAACAAGCGAGGCGGCTGCAGATGCGGCTGGAGGGTACGAGAACGGCGAGTCTGCGACGAGCTCTGTGCCTCCGCAGACGAACGGTCACGGCTCCTCGAGCGCGGCCTCCGATGGCATGGACGTCGACGCGAAGAGGAGGAGCGAATCGCCTCTGACGCCGTAGGGCCGCCTGCCCACTTCTTGGATTGCATTGTTTTGTCGAATTGCTGCATGTTCCACTGTACCTTCCTACACCTAGCCATAGCTAATATACTACTGCTTGCTTCAAAGAAGTTACTGAGTTGTGTGCATGCTTGCACGCCGCCACCTGGCCACCAATGGCAGCGTCCGGAACTGATAAGATAATGAAAATTCCCGGGGTATTTTGATGCCGACTTAGAGCCCAGATCGTGCACGTCTCCTTCGACGCTGACAGTGACAACGACTGCCACGGCACTCTGGATGATTGCCCGCCCCGCCCGTGATGCGCTCTCGTCCGCCACAAAGAAGCCGTTTCGCTTCAGAGGATGTCTCGCCGCCCGCCGCGAGCTGTACCACACAACGACCGCGCACGCCGCGGACGTAGCCATCCTCCCCGCCACCCACGACGACAAGGCGCTCGTCTCCGTCTTCGACACGCCCAGGAGCAACCAGAAGATGTCCGGCTTCACCACCACCGGCCTCTTCAACCACGCCATGCTCACCCACCCCCGTTCACTCAACACGATCGCCCAGGGGACTCTCATACGCGCACACATACTGACTAACCGCATCCTGCGCGCCCGGGAGTCGAGGGACGAGCTGTTCAAGGTCGTCAAGAACCTGGACAGGCTCAGCGACATGCTCTGCAGCGTCATCGACCTCTGCGAACTTGTCCGGAACTCGCACCCTGATCGGGCATGGGTGGAGGCGGCGAACGACGCGTACGAGGGACTGTGCCAGACGATGAACGAGCTCAATACCCATGTCGGGCTCTACGATGTGTGTAGCACGCTGCTACTGTATCGTCGTACTCATAGCCATGTTGTATCCTTAGGTTCTGAAAGTCGTACTCTCCGACCCCGAGATCGTCAAGTCCATGACCCCCGAAGCGTATCGCACCGCGATGATCTTCTGGAATGACTTCGAAAAGTCGGCCATCGACCTCCCCGCGAAGGAACGGGAAGAGTTCGTTGCGCTCTCCTCCGAAATCATCTCCCTCGGGCGCGCGTTCTTGGAGGAGACGAACGCCGCACGCCCCCCTGCCCGAATAACACCTTCGGACCTTGCAGGACTGAAGGATAAGGGTATGGGTGTGCGGCTGCAACTTCAAGCACAGTTCACGCAACGCGACTTGCATGTCTACCCGGGCTCCTTGCAAGCACAAATGATCATGCGGTCCGCGCCTGCAGAAGAGCCTCGACGGCGCGTCTACATCGCATCCCATTCCAGCACAGAAGAGCAGATAGCTCTTCTGGAGCGCATGCTGTCAACACGCGCAAAGCTTGCCCGGCTCGTCGGTCGGGAGAGCTATGCAGCAATGTCCCTCGACGACAAGATGGCGAAGAATCCCGGTGTGTGATCTGTGCCATCTCACTCTGACCAGTACTAAATGCTTACCGTAGCCAACGTCGCTCGCTTTCTCGACTCCCTCATGGACCACTCACGACCCTTCGCGCGGCGCGCATTACGAACCCTCAGCATGCGCAAGCAAGAACACCTCAATACCCCGCCGCTCCCACTATCCAGCCTGGGACAGGGACTACTACTGCCCCCCAGAGCCCCCGGCACCTCCAATACCCCTACCTAGACTCACCTTCGGCACTGTCCTCATGGGCCTGTCCCGATTATTCCGCCACCTCTATGGCATAAACCTGCGTCCCGTGAAGCCCCTATCCGGCGAGGTCTGGCACCCCGACGTACACAAACTTGAAGTGATGGACGAAGAGAAGGGCGTGATTGGTCACATCTATGCTGATGTGTTTGCGAGGAGGGGGAAGGCTAGTGGTGCCGCACACTACACTGTACGATGTTCGCGGCGGACGGACGATGATGATGCAAAGGGCGATGTGGACGACCTTACGCAGAGGTATGGCGACCTCATCAAGGAGTCGGAGGACTTTGAGGCAGTCGGGCGACAGTCAATGCCTGGCCTACCGGGCACCTATCAGCTTCCATTGGTCGTTCTCATGTGCGAGTTCCCGCGCCCGTCTCTCGGAGCGGCGGTGCTCGAGTGGCACGAAGTCATGACCCTATTCCACGAAATGGGCCACGCTATGCACTGTACGCATTTTCTCTCCGCATCATCCTTTCCCTACTCACCCGCCTCTCAGCCATGATCGGCCGCACCGAATACCAGAACGTCTCCGGCACCCGCTGCCCCACCGACTTCGTCGAGCTGCCCTCCATCCTCATGGAGCACTTCCTCAACTCGCGAGAAGTCCTCTCCCTCTTCATCGCCGACAGCACCTCCACCACCGACCTCCCCATCGGCCACCAGCACGAGGACCCATGCCACTCCATCGATACCTACGCGCAGATCATGCTCGCCGCGCTCGACCAGATCTACCACTCGCCCGCCGCGCTCGCGCCCGGTTTTGACTCCACACGCGAGCTCGCACGGCTGCATGACCGCAAGGGCCTCATCCCCTACGTCCCGGGCACGAGCTTCCAGACGCAGTTTGGACACCTGTTCGGGTACGGGGCGACGTACTACTCGTACCTCTTCGACCGCGCGATCGCATCGAGGGTCTGGAAGGACGTGTTCAGCGCGTCGCCGTTGAGCAGGGAGACGGGCGAGCGGTACAAGCAGGAGGTTCTGCGGTATGGCGGAGGGAAGGATCCTTGGGAGATGGTCAGCGCGCTGCTGCAAGCTCCGGAGTTGGCGAGCGGGGATGCTGAGGCGATGGCGGCTGTTGGGCGGTGGAAGATCGAGGATGAGGTTGGCTTGCCTGGTCGACACTAGACATACATTACTTACGCATCGCACACACACACTACTTACTGTACGCATAGCCAGAAAATCAGATGTAGCCTGACCACACGACATGATCGATGATAGGCCCCTACCACTGGGCACACGCCGCTAGAGCAGACTGTTTCCATAAAAGAGAGCAAGACAACAAAATGGTGATAGCATTGATGTGCAGACGAAGAAAGCATTATAATCGATATATGAAGTACCTGCAGACGAGCGAAAGTAAAGCAAAGATGTCGAGTAACGAAGAAAGCAAAGTATAAGCAAAGGAAAGCTGGCATAGATGAGCATGATGTGCAGCATAGTGGGCATATAGTGGGGCAGGCATAACACTGGGGTATACTCAGGGCATTTCGACGACTGCAGAGCAGGGATAGCAGGGGTATCGGATGGGTATGAGGGTATAACAGGCATGATTCTGGCCTGGCGGGAAGGGCGGGAGCGGTGAGCTCGGCCTGGGAAGCGACGCTGGGGTATATGGGCGACATCAAGTCGCGCGTGGGTATGGGCGTCGACGACCGGGGCTGTATGAAGGCGAAGTCCTGCAGCTACGACGTGGGCTAGTCCGATGGGACGCCTGTCCTGCGAAGATCTTGCCTGTGCAACGGGTGCGACAGAGCGCAAATGATGAACGAAGCACGAGATTGGGCGCTAACCAACAGTCAGCATGAGAATGAAGCCGCAGATTATACACCATACCTTCCTAGCCACCCGCACGTCCCGAGGAAGCAAGCTTCTTCAGCTCCTTGCGCTCCTCCTCGAGGCGAACAGCCTGCTGCTCAATCTCGGCGAGACGCGCGTGGACAGCATCAGCAGAGTCATCGAATACACTCTGCGCAGCGGATTTCGACGTACGCCGTCGAAGATAATTTGAGGCCTTCTTCGACACCTCCACAGATTCCATCGGCTGGCCCTCGGCGACGGGAACAAGACCACTGCTAAGGACACTATGAACAAGGTCGGACGGTGACGCCAATACAACGGGCTCCGTCGCCGTATTGGGAGACGTGGAACGACGTTGTGCCTTCGAAGGGTTGCTGGAATTACGCAGAACCTCTCCTGCCTTCGTCCCCTTGGCCAGTGTAGCAGCGATCTGTGCTCGATCGAATGTCGCTCTGCTCGGTGACGCGAGGGTACCAACCGCCTGCTGGTAGGAGACGACCGGAGCCGCTAAGGAGTGTGCTAGACGTGTCGGAGAACATGCTGGCTTGCCGTAATGCTTGACCGCCTTCGCAGTGACTGCGTGCACCTGCAGCCTATTCGGCACAAAGGTCGTCGCACTATGGCACTGCTGATCTTGAAAATGTCCGTCAAAGCACGCATTGAGGTCGTAGTTGCTCCAGACATGAGGGTCGAAAAGCGAAGGATCGAAGGCCGACGAATTGACCGGAGCGGGGACGTCATCGACGATAGGCTCGGTTGCGACCTTAGTCGAGCAATCCCGCACATTTTCATATGGCTCCGTCAGACAGGTCTCGTCGGTCGCTGTCGAGAAGATGGAGCACATGTCGGATACGTTCGGATCCGACGACGCGGACGACACAGATCTTTGCGATGATAATGACGACGTTGACGACGACCGAGAAAGGGTGGTAGTGGGCGAAGGAGACGATGTCGTCGGACTTTCGGAGGCGTCCTGCATAGAGCCGGATGTCCCAGATGACCTGGCCTGGTGCTACATCGCGTCAGACGAGCATTATTCGGTCAGAGGGAACGGGCATACCATGTTAGACTGGCCTCCACTCAGATCCCAGTTTACCCAGGGAGTCGGGTCTCCAGATACCCTCAAACCTTGAAGTCGCGGTTTGGGAGGGTTGCTCAGTTGGGTGAAGGGAAGGTGCAGGTGAACGTAGGATTGACCCGCATGGTGCGGCCTCTGAATGCGACCGCGCACCGTACCCAATGGAACACCGTCCGCTCCGAGATGTACAGGTGCAGGGGGAGGCGTAAGCTGGTATCAAATGATCAGCACGCAGAGCATGAACACTAGATTCGACTCACTCTCACAACGTCCGCGCGCCGGCTTGACTTCTTCTTCGGCGTAGAATGCGTGCCAAGACGTGCCGACCAGGATGCATGACCGCGGGGATAAATGTGGTTTCGGGCGGCGAACCTTCCCGCGTAGGCCTCACAGGCGAGCATGGCGAACAGCTTCGGGACTCAGGTGCCGGCGAAGGCAGCTGCATGTAAGGCACCCAGGTCCTGCAATTGCGCATATCAGACCAACTGATCCAACAAGCGTCGTATGTTCGTACCTCTGCTTCTTCTCAGCGGGCACCTCATCCGCGATATCTTCACGCTGGCGTTTGCTGCCAGCAAGCGGAGCAGGCGGCTCCCAGTCTTCCTCGTCACCATCACTGTCGTCGCTATCGTCTTCGTCGCTGAACTCATCCTCTGTCTCGTCCTCGCCTTCTTCGTCTTCACTCTCAGATTCGTCGGACGCTTCGCTGTCATTGCCTTCGTCGTCAGTGAGGAGACTCTCGGTCGTTGTCGAGGGTGGAAACAGGCTAGTGAACGGCGAGAGGAGTTCACTTGGCAAGCCATCTTCATCTACATCGGATTCCTCCGCATCGGAGCCGTCTATGTCGTCCTCAGAGCTGGATTGCGAGTCTTCAGCGGATGACGGCTCCGGACTAGGATAGCATCTGCGCTCGGCCGCCCTCCGCTGTACTTCCGTCTTGATCTTCTTGACACGCCGTTGGTCTCGACGCGCATCGCGGCGCTTCGCTGCCACGGCTTCAGCAAGCGCGGCCTTGAACGATGTAGAGCCTAATTGATCGACATCTGCGAGTGTGGGCTGGTCCACCTGGCGCCTGTCCGTAGCGCTGGACTTCAGAGTACCAACGAGCTCGGTGGGATCCATGCGGTGAGCGTACAGTTCCTTGGCTGTTTCCTCCAGCACGGTAAAGGCAAGCTCAACGTCCGGTGCGAGAGCAGTCCCCGACTGCATAAAGGTGGGCTCTGTGTCTGACTGGTCAGTAGGCGGAGGAAATGTAGTCGGCGCGCTACACACCTGTGGTAGGCGCAACTGGGACAAAATCGTGCGAGACGGACTCGTACGGAGAGCGCAGATGTGGCATAACTTCCTCGGTCTTCACGCGTCGGTCGTTGGCCTTTGAGAAGGTCAGCTCGAAAACAATGGAGGGAAGGCGCGACGCACCTCGCGTTGAGAGACACAGCCCGTCATGAAATCCCTCTCCTCTTGTGAGCACCACATGAGACGAGCAGCTTGCAACATGAGAGATCTCGAGCCGTCAAACTTGGCGTCACGGAGTTCACTCCATCCAATGCGCGCTCGCGCGGCAATGAACCAGTTATCGATGTCGTCCAATGTGACGGTGTCACTAGGGAGGGGAGTGATGGACCGTTTCGGGGACGGCGGTGGTGAAAGGAAGCCTGACGCCTTTGTGCGTTGTGCGTCTCCAAGGGCTGCTCTGAGGAGTCGCTCCTTGATAATTCTCGATGGGTAGGGATTATGGAGATTGTTGAGCAACCAGGTGTAGCATGACCCGATATAGGGCAAGACAGGGAGCACACTGAAGACCGAATCAATAAGTGTCGCGACGTGGAGGGACTAATATACTGACCTGGCATCCTTGTCCGCATGAGTCTCAGTGGCTAAGAACTCGTGGGCCAGCTCGTCGAGGAAGATGCCTTCGATGGTGCGGTTCTCCTCATCTTGTGAGATCATCGCTTCGGCCAGACTTGCTATGCTGCAGCTGGTTGAGTGTAGGAGGGCGTATGTGGACGAGTCGAGGCTGGGATTGCCTTCGACAGTCGCGCGCAACAGTGCCCATCGCGTCCGAAAGGAGGTAACGGCGACGTCGTCTTTGGTGAGAGCATCGAGAAAGTCTGCCTCGGCAGCGACGAGTTGTTCGCAGATAGCAGCCTCGCTGGTGGCCATGGGGGATGTAGGTGGACAGCTACTCGCCATCAACGGGAGTATATACGCGGCGGAGTTCAAATGTGATCGACCGCGCAACCCATTGTTTATGTAAGCTAAACAATGCAAATAACAGAGCACAGCAAGAAACACGGGCCGGAATTTGAAAATTAGCACGGACCCTTTCCGTTCTTATTGCAGGCCGTGCGGCGCGACTCCTCCCACGCTACCTTTTCCTCGTCCGCCACCATGGAAGATCTCGTTCCATATCTGCAAAGAATATCCTCTTCAGCTAAAGACATCGTCCGTATTGCGCACTCAAGGGGCATCCGCGCCACACTACCATCACAGCCTACAACGATCTCCTTCACCGGTCTCCCTTGTCCCGCCTTCCATGAAATCCGCTCTCGTCTGGAACAGGCCGGCCTACCTCGCAAAGCCGTCAATGATACCATTGCTGTATATCAAGACGCCTGCTCACGATGGAGACGAGACTTGGAACAGGCGTTCAACCAGGCCGCTGTCACCATCTCACCGCACAACCTCCATCTTTTCGACGCGTTGCGTACCCGAATGTACATCCAGCAGATCCAGAAATGGGCTGCGCAGGTGCTCGAAATCCCACTCAAGTGGAAGGAGGAGATGGACAAGCAGCGCGCGCACATCGCCGCGACTATGGGCGATTCGCCGAAGAAGGCGCGGCCCAAATTTCACTCGGTATGTTGCCTTTACTACCAAAAATTATGTATCTCATCTATTCCTTCAGGAATACTCGCCCCTGCTTGAGCTTTATTTCCACTTCAACGCATATCCTACATATGCGGACCGGCGCGTCTTAGCCCAGAAGACTGGAATGTTGATGAGGCAAATCACGGTTTGGGTGAGCAATCTTACCTCCCTTGCAATATCATATACGCGTCCCCCCAAAATCTCCCATTGCTCGTCTTGTCTCATCCCTCACCTATAGTTTCAAAACCACCGTCGACGAGCCAAGACACTCTTGCCTCGCATGCCTCCCACTGCGAAGGTGTGTGCCCGATCATATGCCCCTCTCTCCACTGAACGTTGCCCCTTCAGATTCCGATGGAGGAGTTTGAGCGCGAACGCGAGAAGATGGCGCGCAAGATGCTGCCCATTCTACTCCCCCCTCACCTCCAACACCTTGGTCTCGGCAACGCGAAGACGCCCGAACCGACTCCGAAGACTCTGCCTATCCCGAAGGGCGCCAAGAACGCGAAACAGAACCCCAACCCGAAGGCGACGAAGAAGGCCTCTGAGAAAGTACCACGAGCTGGCCCGTCGACATTCCCCGGCTCCATGACGTCGGCGGAGGTACAAACAATTCCTACCCCATTGAAGAAGACGAAGAAGTCCAAGAAGGAGACGAAGACTCCGTCGACAACTGTGCCAGATATTGAGATGACTGATGCGACGGCGCCGAAGGAAAAGCGCCGAAAGATGAAGAAGCTGCCACGGTCTGCTGGTTCAGCACCACAAAGCGTGCCTATGGATGTCGATGGGCGTAGCGAGAAGATGAAAATGTCGAAGAAGGCCGTCACTAACACATTCGATGCGGCAGCGGAGCGGGCCTTCGCCCGTGCTGCCTATCCTGCTCCGTCGAAATATGCTTACGTGCATACTCGCAAGCCTTCTGCTGTGAGTTTTTCTCGCTCGAGATGCGCCTTCTGACTGACAGACTGGCAGCGCTCGGAACAACAACCTTCGCCCGTGTCTCAATGCGGGACGCTACTCAGCTTGGCAAGGGAAGGCCAACCGCAAATGTAAATGTCTGTCAACTGATCTACCTCGGTATACTCACGCGTTTTCCAAGGCCTCCCGATCCACTGTGCCTGCCCGCCGTGTATCAAGTCGTCTGAACGCCATGCGCCCTCCGTATGCGTTCCCGGCACCCTACGACAATACCTCCGTACCCATGACATTCGCTGCGGCACAGACGCACAAGTTCTCCTTCGTCTCTGATAGTCATTCTTTTGGGTTTAAAGCGCGTAGCTCGTCCAAGCCCACAGCACGACACGTTTCTGTGGAGGATCTCGTCCATAAATTTGACTGCATGCGACTTTTGTGCGCAGAGGTACGTGTGTGGCTCTGTAGCTCGACATCAACTGATGTACATCAACCAGACCTCCGCGCCTCGCTCTATAACGTTTTCGTCCTTCGAGCAAGCTAGACTGTTGGCCTGCGCGTCGAGGGCTTGACAGCTGGGGAAGCGGCCGCTCGTCAGCTCCCTCCCGATTCCTACGCCGCCCGCCGTGCCGTGACCTACGTAAACCGAGGGCCCCTCTGGACTCCGCCGTTGTGGACCTACCTCGCGCCCTCCGCCTACGGCAGGTTCGCCTATGGTATTACCGGAGCCCGTAGTACAGCCGGATGCGTTCGCTCCCTTCGTGGCTTTGGCGGAGAAGCGTGCGAGGCGTAAGGAGCGCAAGGAGAAGAAACGACAGGAGGAGAAACATGCGAAGAAAGCCGAGAAGGAGCGGAAGAAGGCAGGCCTCACCGGACGTTCGCCCCTCTCCATGGATGTCGACGATACCTCGAGCAGGGCGTCTGTCATCTCCGAGGCATCAGCATCTTCACGCAAGCTGTCGAAGAAATCCTCACGGAAGTCGACGGGGAGCTCATCTCGCACGCCATCCGTCGCTTCGTCAGGTCGTACTCCGTCCCTCTCTTCTGTCTCTTCTCGTCGTTCGTCTGGCATGAGCATGCCGGATACGCCGCGCCAGGAGCAGGATCTCCCGATCATGGCCACTTCCGACTTCGCACTTGGGGGCGAGCATGACATCACTGTAACACCCAACATGATGGCACAGTTGTTCGGTGACGATGTGCAGGAAGATAACACCCTCGTCTTCGACCCATCGATGCAGCACGATGGGCTGGCGCTGGATATGCTCAGCTTCACCAACTCGACCACCGGCGCGCTCAACGACATGACTGCCGATGTCAACATGCCCGATATCAATGGCTTCTGTGCCAGCCAGCACAGCTTCGACGACATGAACTGGGCGGCGAACCTTGGCCTCGATGCGCAGGACTCCTCCGCGTTTGGTTCGTTCGACGGCGTGTCGGACGTCTCGAATTCGGATCTTACCTGGCTGCTCGGCCAAGGACTCCATGACCAGACTACCAACTGGCAGGACGCCTCGTTCACCACTCCACCGTCTGGCTCGTCACACGTCGATGCCCTAGGCGAGACGTATTCGTACAAGCTCGGCGGAGACGATTCTATGGATGCGCCGTTAAGCTTCAATGGCCTAAACTTCGGGTTTGATGCTTCCGACGGCTTCACCGGCTTCGGGACTGCAAACTTCGGCAATGCGTCGCTCATGACGTGAACATGTCCCGCGTCTTCGCACATAGACAGTGTGCGTTACTCATTCCCTTCGTCCTCCATCGTCGGTACTCATGTCTCCTACAGTCCCTCGCACTACATCTCCCAGCGCGCCTGCTTGACGTCGACGTCGTCCTTTGCGCGTTATCATCCCTCTCACTTAGGAAATCACAATACTGGTGTCCAGCTCCTCCCCGTTCCCGTCGGCGTATCAACAGTCGTGCTTGTTACTGCTTTCATCTTTGCTTTCCCTTTCCATCGCTATCCTCGTTTTGCTTTGTTATCTCGCTGTTCGTTTCTTGTGTTTGACTGTTCCTTGCTTTCTGATATCGGCGGATGGATTACTTACATTATACTTATATCTTATGCTAATTCTCTCGGCAATACGCCTACGGCCCTACAATGTACTTTGAGGCATATATCGCATGCACAAGAAATCACCTGGATCAAATTCGCTGTCTCTACAATGCGTCACCTTGCATGACCCGCCCGCCAACTAGAGGCCTGCAAGCCTTGAGTCTGAGAGGCAGTGCTTGTGAAGCGATGTTCGATGTTCATCGCGGGCTCTGAATTTCTGCATCCTATGATTGCACCAGGATTGCAGCTAGTTCCTCGTCGCCCACATCTAGGTAGTGTAGATGTGTATGTTCAGTGACGTCCGTTTGTCGAAATCGTGATATGATATCGATAAGCTTTCCTTGTGATTGCTAAGAAGGTCTGCAGAAATTAAACTGGCACGTCTTGTTGGCACCGTCCCCACATTGCAAGCGCCGGCACTTCAGCTTTCTCTACCCCCCGCCCCCCTTGGAACCCATCATGTGGAAAGTGTGGCCCCAACCAGAGGATTACCGCGAAGTGCAGACCGTGGTGGAAGTCCCGCTCACGCCTGGTCACATGGTCTGCGTCAAGGGTCTTGTGTCCAAGGTGAGTAGACCTACACGCATCCTCCCAAACCAGCATGAGACTGTCCTTTGTTGAAAGTGTTCAAACTGCAGGTTGTGTTAGATGGATTTGTCATGACTGCAACGGGCGACAGCGATGTGTTGTTCCTTTTCAGTCCGGTACGCGTGGGTAAACGCCGGACCTATCCTCAGTATAGCTGATATTCCCCTACCCTTGCGGTTCAGGACCGAAGCAGGCTGACCGACTCCACTGTGGAGGTCAATATTGTGGGCGTCGTGACCTCTGAAACCGTCGTGCAGATACTTGTGTTGAACGAGTGTATCCGCCAATCGCAATATCCGCAAATTGCTGTGAGGGATGCAAGGACGGTGAGCAACCAGTTGCCCTTGTCCTCGTGCTACTCATTTTTACCTGTACACGCAGTTCGAGCATTGGCGGCAGAGAGGACCGCCAAGCATCGAAGAATGGGTAACCAGTATACCTATGACTCAGTGCATATGAAGTGAGTTTATCGTGTTTCCCGCTATGTATGTACGTTCCGCAGAGGTATCCCGATAACCATGGCCCTCATTTCTCGACACATTCAGCCTCCCGGGCCCCTCGCTCATCGGCAGGGAAAGGCAGCTTTCATGCGACCGATCCGAACCAGGTGCGCTACATAATGTACTATGAGAACTGTGTTATTGTGCGCGACCCGCCGCAGCGCCATGCAGAGCCCACCCTTCACTGACTGACAACGTTGAACCTACCGGAGTCCGCTCCGCCGACTCGCAAAAGCCATTGCCAAGCAGCGTCGTTCCGGCCATAACGCCCTGCCTATGTCTCGTGGATATGCGGCACGTGCCCACCTTCCTGAGCGATGAATTGAACCTGCCCATTCCCCAACTCTCTCATGGCGAGCAGGAATGGCGGAAAATCACACTCACTCCCTGCCTCAGGTGATCACCCCAAACGTCGCCCAGTGCATTGCTGTTGTCTTGCGCACCGAGTCTACTCCACATCCAATGCACGGTATTGACGCCCCCACGAAGCAACCACCGTCATGTCTGCCACCAGTCTCCAGATGGAATCACCACCTTGTCGACCAGCCGCATGCCACCGTCACAGGTAAAGCTCTCGTGCTAGCCCATCACATCCACACACTCACGACGAACACTTTCGCAGGCGTCGTATGAGGCGTAGGCGGCCTCGCGTAGGTGGCGTTGCGCTCACACGTCGTGGAGACCCCATCCATCATCCCTGCGCTTCCGTGATACGAACGCCTCGCAGCCTGTGAGTGGTTTTACAGTACCCGTACACCACTTCTGCTGACATTCAAAGCAGCCACTGCGCTCAACCTTCAAGTCACCCCCGTTTGGCGTTCAAGCAGCCGAGCAGGTCTTTCGCAAGCGACCCTATGCACCCTGGTCCCATCGTGCCACCATCACTGATCATTGCCAAAAAGCGTTCAGGATGAGGTTTCCACAGGAAGGGGGGTGCTACCCTCCTAGACCGTAGACGTGCAATTAGAACGAGGGCGATCGACATCAGCAAGCGATGGGGGAGGTTGGGATGTCCGGCGGCCCGCCTTTTCAAGCATTGGATGCGCGTTTATGGCAGGAATTTGGATTAGGACGAAACAGCCCACGGAAAGTCCTCTACTTGGCCTAGATACCCATGGCCACAAATGGGCCCGGAACGAGACCGCGAGAGTCATGTCATTGTACGTCGAGAGCCGTGTTTCGTCTGACATCGAGTGGCTGAACCCAAGAATCTGCAGTGGCGAGCACCCTCCAGTGAGGAGCCACCGAGCGTAGGTTCCGGAAAGCCTTCCGGTTTCCGGGACACAAGCAAGTGAGATCCGCGTCACGTTCGGCATGGGTGGCATATGGATATCGGGACGGAACGCCGTCGACAAGGAGTACATCGTCCGAGGCGAGGCATAAGGTATCCCAATACAGTGGGACCTCGGGTGCGAGTGAAGCACGGGACCGCTGGGCATAGCTGGGATCGACAGTGAGGAGAACGAGACATCGGAGAACGACCCGGACAAGCAGGTCAGCCGGGCATGTCCGTGCCTTGTCTCTGCAGGACGACTGGCGGGGACATTCATGGAGGGCCCGGTATCATACCTTGAGATGTACAAACTTGCCAGTTTAGTACATGTGGGCACTCACGAGGCTTTCTGCAGATCCTGTTGACTCGGAGCGCAACGACAGACAGCAGCAGACACGCGTTCCTGCGCGGTCACCGTGATCCTTCCCCGCCACAATTGTCACTGTGAGGACATAATTTCTGCAGTCTTCGGGCCGTACTTTGAACGCGCCAGGATGGCCATGGTATATAAGACGAGTTAGTGAAGTCCGGTAACAAGCAAAATGTACTCGCCCTCCTTCGTCGCCTTCGCTCTCACCATTTCCTCTCTCCTGCACTATGCTGAGTGCGCTAAGGTCTACCTGGCGGGTGACTCGACCATGGCGCCTACTGGTAGCGGCGCCGCAACTGCTGGTTTGTTTTGCTCCACAAGCCCAATATTTTCCTCATGGCTCACAGTATCTTACAGGTTGGGGACCTTACCTTGCACAGTTCCTTACCCTCCCTGTCGTGAATAACGCCGTCTCGGGGCGCTCGGCGCGCTCGTACACGGAAGAAGGCCGTTTTACCAGTCTTATCAACGCGGTGGGACCCGGCGACTACGTGGTCATCGAGTTTGGGCACAACGACGGTCCGTCGGCTGTAGACAATGGCCGGCAGGATGGCTACAGCGACGGCTACAATGACACCAACGTCGTATACGACGCGAGGTACGTGTGCATTCACTTTGCGCCACAATTATCTAACAATTGGTATCCTTAGCGGCAAGGCTATCACGATCCACTCGTTCAATTATTACATCAAGAATGCGGTGAGGTCGTTGCAGAGCAAAGGTAAGAGCATGTCGTGCAAACCTCGGACGTTTAGCTGATATGGCGACAGGCGCGATCCCAATCGTCTCCTCGCAGACTCCCAACAACTACTGGGTGAAGAACACAATTATTCCCCCGCCGCACTTCGTACCATGGGCGGCTGAGGTGGCAGGGAACACGTCCGTGACATACGTCGACCATTACCACTACGTCGCTCAGGCTTACGAGGTCAGTACATCGTTCGAGGCATAGACCAGTGAGACGCTGACCAGAATGTAGGTCTTAGGGCAGAGCACGGTGAAAGTGTTCTATCCGAACGACCCTGTCCACACGTCCCCGACGGGCGCCAAGGTGGTCGCACAGGCGTTCGTGCGCGGCGTGATGTGTAGCAACAGCACGCTCAAGGCTTATGTGAATCATGCCGGCCAGAGCGTACCAAGTAAGTTTATTCCCTATGAGCGATGCGACGGAGCTGATGTATAATTTAGATGGATGCTTGTGAGAGCCTTTGTGCCTCAAATTCACGATGACTCAGAGAACCGTTGGAAAGCCCATTGTCTGCTGGTGCCTGTGCCACAATTCTCGTCATGTAAGGTGACTGCATTGGGCTGCATCCCAAGCCTTTCTTGTTCAAGTAGTTTGTGGACTACCAATTGATATCCTATAAAGAGACGGTGTAAATGCAACAATAGTCTAAGTTTCGCGCCGCTCAGTATAACTACTGGAACAACAAAACTGCCGCTACATAGTTGGCTAATACTACAAGAAGTTGGCTAATACTACAAGACCTAACATATACGAAGTTCCCTTCTTTCAGTCTTCAGCCTCGAAAAACATCAAGACATCAAGACCATGCCATCTAGGCACGCGATTCGACCAAAACCCAAAACATCTTCCGAGCGCCGCCTGTGCACGTCAAGCCCCGTCGTCAGTCTTTCCCAACGCCTGTGGTAAGTAGCACGTACGCAGGCTCCATATCTGCGACACCGTCCATTCCGTGCAGACCATCGGCGTCTACCTCTCGCGCCACGATCTTCAGCGCCTGGGTGGCAGATCGTGCACGGCCCTCCTGTATCTTGGCGGAGTAAATTCTACGCAATTGAGTATGCGCGCGAGCTTTTCCGCGGCAGAAAGCTCCGCGCTGAGCGACCGCCGTCTATTGGTTGCTGCTAAGTGTGAAGGGACGGCAAGGTTTTGCAAAAGGGCTGCTTGTTTCTTCAGAGATTCAGTTGCTCGGACCAGCTCGTACTGAAGGCGAGTTAGACGCTGGCTACGTTCAGAAACAAAGACATGATGTGACATACTATGAAGGCATGCAATGCTTCAGGAGTCGGCAGAAATCGCTCGGAGGAGGACAGAGCCAAAAACAAGAAGAATAGGGTCTGCGTACATGGTAAGGGGTGCGGTTCTTGAGACGTGCAGTAGAGACTGACCTCCGATACCAAGGCTTCTATCTCCCAGTGGTAGCGAGGTCGTCTAGCTTCGTGGACAGGAACGTCAGTAGGCCGAGCGTCGCAGACCACAGCTCAGGCCAATGATAATCTTGTTGATGATGAGCAAGGGCGTGTCGAGATATTGCGGTACCTACCTAATCGTGTCCGCCAAGACTGCAAGTTCCATACCACACGATGGCATATCCATACACACATTCTGTATTCTCGTCGTCAGCTGGCGCTAGAACTACATCAAGAAGCTCCGCACCGATACATATGCGCGTCGATCCGTTTATGCAGGTTGTGCCGAAGCCACAGCACGCAACAGTCAAGCAGCGCACATAACGGGGGTTGGTCGGTCTTCGGCGTGGGCAATAACGGCTGGCGCTGGCGGCAGAGACGGATTGGTATCGAACACAATTCACAAAGCGCTCTGACAGCCTTCTCGTTCTCCGCGATATTGAGCAGTACGTTCATCGTCAGATTCGCGTATGCGAGAGACCGGATGGTGGCGATGGTCGTCGCGTGCGTCAGAGCATAGGATGCAAATGACAAGGCGGTGAGAAGCAAAGGTTTGTTCTGCTGGTTTTCTCCGATTCGTCTGGTCGGATACCTGCACGAGCACATCGAGAAAGAGAGATTGAGGCGGAGGAACTCAAATACTGGCAGCAGAATAACGCTGCCCTCTATCGGCCTGACGACCTTTTGTGAGCCAGAAAATCGCGCTGCTAGAGCGCATGCACCCACTGGTCCTTAAAGAGCTCCCTGGGCACGTCGACTGGTTTCGTCGCAAACACTCGATCAGGGCGCCAAGACGCCAGCATGCTCTCAAAGGAGTTGGAGATAGTCAGCGTAGTGTCGTCTTCCGAAAGTGACTGATAGGTCCTGGAGCAATAAAGTCAGGATTTGCAGTTGAATAGTCAGCAACCGAATTGACTGACTTTACGGCCGTACTGAGAGCAAAGTTGCTCGCCCAGCAGACTTTCTCCATCACGTTTGTGTCCTTGCAGTTCTTATTGACTGTATGTACGGATTGAGTGTCGCTGCGTCCGACTTGTGATAATTTGCAAGAACTGCGAGTAGCAAGGCGGCCTCGAACGCGTATTGTTCGGTGTCAGGAGACGTGATTATCTGGAGTGAGGTGTTCACGACAGCTTCACGCAGAGATTCGGCGCAACGTACAGTGGCTATGGCAGGGAAGAGGTCCCTCCGCAGGAAGTATGCCCCGGGGCTGAGCTGGGATATGCCGCACATAAACGTCAAAGCGACCTGCAGCGCTTGATGTCGGATGGAGGCTGCACATTGTCAGACTTATACATAATACCTCGGAGAGTATTGCACACCTGGTACATGCTCTGAGCTCAGTAGGACATCGATGCACGTCACGAAGGCCTGCGCAGCAGTGAGTACGGTGAACAAGCGGACGCGATCTACAAGCTAACCCCGCACGCACCATGAAGACAGCGTCGGCTTTGACGCCTCCGCCAAAGAGCTCCAGCACTTCCCAGCCCGAAGTTTTTTGCTAGTAGGCATCGGATCACAATGGATAGGGTCTCGAGGGAGTTGGCCTTGCGTGGGTCGTCACTAGCGCCGTGCCTCGCCCATGTCAAACATGACGCGAAATGCTCGTTGAAGAAGGGCTACTGCAGAGAACTTGCTCAGTATGGACACGTAGATAGATTAGTATGATTTTAGCGCACCTTGAGTGCGCCTAAACAAACCTCTTTGGGCAGGCGCCTCAGTTCAGCTTCGAGGCCAGCGCGGTCGACGTTCAGAATGAGGAGGTTGGAGTAGAAGGTGTCGTGATCTTCCTTCGGGCTAATGGCTTCACGGCTCTGCCCCTGTAGCAGTTTGAGGTACGTTGAGGCGAACTTGGAGGAGAGCGACGCCGCCATTGTCGCCCAAGATGGATGATCGAGAACAAGGAACGCGACACGTGTACGTAATTATGGGTACGCATGCATCGGTGGCCATGGAACGTCTACTCTGCTCACAACGCGTACAAATAGCTTCCATAGCCTCCCATGAAGCCCCCATAGATATTCCCCATGGCTCGGCGCGATCTCTCTTTCTCCTCCCTCTCCTTCTCTTTCTCCTTCTGCTTCTTCAACTCCTCTCTCTTGCGCTCTTTCACCTCCTTGCGCTCACGGGTTCGTTGTTCTTTGGCGGCGCGCATGTCCGTTGGCGCGGTGGTCCTCAGCTGCTTGACGTGCGTTGGTATGTAGGCCGGCGCCGCCAACTGTGTAGGTATTGTTGTCGATTTTGACGGAACCGAGCGTACATGCGGCTTGCAAGCTAACCACGCCGCTGCCAGAGTGGGCACGGAAGTGAGCATGTCGTCCAGCTGCGATAGTCTGGGGGCATCGGCCTGCGACAGACAGTCAGCTCGCACAAGACGAGCATAGAAGCGTTGACTCACGTCGAATGCAAGAACTGCCACCCTTCGCAGGCCCAGCGCGTCTGCGAGAGCAAGTTCTGCACCTTTAGGTAGGCACACGAGCTTGATGGGCGCGCCCGCCGCCGTACTCGAATTATGCGCAGCCACGAGATGCGGAATATGATCAATGAGAATGGGAGGATCGACGTCCGCTTTGCAGACGAGAACCAAGCGAAGGGGAGGAGCATCGGGAGGTGTGATCGATGACAGTGTAGGCTGTTCGGGCGCAACTTCCGTGCTGGAGGCCTTCACCGTCACCGGCTTAGGGTAGCGTACGCGTTCGGTCTGCTTCTCCAGCCGCTTCGTGACGTTGTTGATGCCAATGATGACATGGTCGTGAACAGGAGGGGGCTGAGGAGGTCCGTTTGGGCTGCAAGAGGTGACCGCCTCGCCTTGAGCATTCGCCGACGTGGAGGCGTCAGGGGAGTCGAGTGCCGTGTCCATTGCCTGAGCGTCTGCATCAGCCACATTGCTGACTTGTCCTAGACGTCGTTTCTTGGCTGCATGTTCCTTGGCCGCAACGCGTTCAGCACGTTTGCGCTTGCTACTGCTGCTTCTGACGGTCGTGGTATAGTCACTCATGCCATCCAGCATTGAAATTGTATGGGAGAATATGAGATTCTGGACATTTCCTGGCACCTTCGGCCTGGCGTCGCGTTAGGAAGGGCGACGGCAGGAGCCGCGACAGACGCACCACTGGATGCGATATGGATTATCAAGTACACTTTTGAAAACAGTCTTTTTCTCCTGGGTATCCTTTCTCTGCTTTCCTTGCGGTTTTTCTCTGTTGGAGACGTTCGTATGTGTCTTGACGGCCTTGTCCGCCATGATGATAGCAAGAGACAAGCTGATCTCGCCACCGGCATCTCCCGTAGCGTTGATCTCGGCATCCTGTCATCAAGTTCAACTTGTCCTTTACCACAACTCAACCACGATGGCGACGACGAACGCTGGGCTCGGGCTAGGCGTTCACGTCGGCACGAACTCGACCGTCATCATCGCCGACGACGACATTCATAATCCTCCATCTGTTCCACTCAGCCCGATCACGAACACTCTAATATCCACCACCTTGCCAGGCTCGACACGCTCTGCCGCTGGTATGCGCGGTCTCGAAGGCGCCGAGTTGGGCGGGGCGATGGTCTCCCTCGACAAGCTCGGCTCCTCTGGCTTTCTTGCTGGCGCTTCTATCTCTACCAACTGCATCACGCCGAATGGTGGCACGATCTCGCGTGCGTTCGAGCTCGGACCGGCACAATCGTCTCTCGCACGCAACGATACGGTCCTCGCCCCAGGCGCCCCCTCGAAAGAACTCAAGTCTCTGCTCGGCAACGGCCAAGGCGCACGTCTCAAGTCTGGCGCCGCACTCAAGACCGCGCATACCGATGAGCGTGTTGCGTTGGAGCACGCCAAGTCGAAGGCTCGTGTCGAGCTCGACCTTGTACTGGAGAGCAATGTATGCGTGCAAGGCGGCGTTATATCCGGCTATCTGTGCGTCAACATTCGTCCGCGGACCAAGAACGAAAGAGATATCATGATCTCACGCGGCAAGCTGAGGCTAGTGGGCTTCGAGTCGCTCGGCGGAGAGCATGACCGGCATGTCTTCTACCAGGCTGCGGTACCGATGTCAGACGCATCGGAGCGCTCAGATATGATACTCGACTCTCAGGAAGATCTCGATGGCTTCGCATACGCCAAAGAGGGTGACCACATCATGCCATTCACCATGCAAGTCCCTCTAGAAGGCGATGTCGGCAACTCCAAAGGTGTTCTTGATGCAAATTCTGGCGGAGCCTCTGTGCGTTATATCGTCATGATGTATGTCCTGTTCGCAGACCTTTCTACCATGAACTAACGGCTCTTTTAGCACCATAAAGGTCAGGGATCCTTCGACGGACGCACGATCCATCGCGCATTTCTACCGCGACTGCGAAGTATGGCCGCGCCTCAATCCATCTGCTGTCCTCGCGCCTTCTCCTCGCCCTCTCACTGCCACTGCCGCCAAGACGCTCTTCATGGGTGGATCCGGGAAGGTCCAGATCACGGCTTCGATTCATCGCGTGCATTGGATTGCCGGCCAGCAATGCTACGTGAAGGTCCGAATTATCAACGACTCGAAGAAAACTGTCAAGCGCCTTAATTTCTCCCTCGTGCGTACACTCGTCGCATTCAAACCAAAGAAACATGAAGAGGACGACCCCGATGCGTGTTCGACAACGACGTACGAGAAGCAGGTTGCAGAGACGACAGTCGAGATGTGCGAGTCGGGAGGCCGGGGACATGCGAGTGCGAAAGGCTGGTGGACGGGTGTGATGTCTGGAGAGGACAAGACTTTCTCTCAATTCATCTTGCTGCCAGTGAGTTGACTGTCTCGCCGCAATCTATGGCCGATGCTGATCTGCAGCCCGATGCACTTACAATTCTTCGCGGCCGTTTACTCGAGGTGGACTATCATTTGCGTGTCTCTGTCAGTTCTGGGTCTCTTTCCTCCGACGTCAACGTCAAGTTACCGCTTACGATCATCAACTTCTTGTCGGTCGACCCACCGCCCTCGGATTGGCCGTCAATCTCGATATCGCGACGCAGCAGTGCATCCTCTGCTCCCATGCTGGCATACGACTGCTCATCGGATTCGAGACCTGCATCTAGGAATGAGAATCATGGTCAGAATGCCACGTCCGACGCCGACGTCTGTTTGCCACCAACTCGCGCTCATGCCCGCCCGGCACTGCCTGGTATGTTCCAACTCAGCTCTCTACAAGAGTCCGACGAGGAGGGTTCGCAAGAGGTACATTCTCGGGACTTTGCTACAGTTCGTGGTACACACGCGCACGAGAATACTACGGCGGCGGACTCGAGCACTGGGGACTCTGTCGAACGTATGTATGGCTCGGAAGAAGATCAGCTAGACGACAGGCTTACGCGATCACCTCTTGCCAACCTTTGCATGCGCGACGACTCCGACGACGTTGTGCAGTATGCGGTCTCGTCGGTACCGCAGCAATACCTCGACAAGACCAGTGCTGAAGACGCCCATTGTCCTCCTGCGCAAGAAGATCAAGATCCTCTCGACGACGACCCTGATGGCATGGTTCCATATACTCGCACTTATACGAATGTGTATCCTCCGGGTGGTTCGACGTTCTCCGATCTGTACTACGAATCGGACCGAAAGGCCCTGATGGCTGCCTTAGAGAAGGAAGCTGAACTCGAACTAGCCGCTGAGGCTCGTCTTTCTGAAGACCCTTCGAGCGCCGACAACGACATGGGTACAGCCAGGCGGCCTCTTCCTCGCGTAGCTCCGATGCCTCAACCGGATCCCGTTGCACACGCGCACACCGTAGACCCATCCAGACATAGCGACTGTGACACGCAACCGCAGGCCCGCCGCCATTCGTGCTCGCAGGCAATACCGGCACGTCCAGGCGGCGCACGCGACAGAATGGTGGGGCGGCATGCGTTTGCGCAACGCGTGCAGGAGAAGCTGCAGGCGCGTGGCGTAGGGGTTGAAGGCACGGAGTCCCAGCGGCCCGTGGATGTTGTTGCGCACGGGTTTGAGGAGCTGCCTGACGAGCCGCGAGGCCGCAGTGGCTATCCTGGGCAACGGATCTCCGTTGGGCGAGCGACCGGTCTGCCTGCTCTTGGTAATACGCTCACGGCTTGTTCATCTGCGACATCCCGGTCGTTCACGGATGCTGTGGAAGAGACGGCCGGGGAAGAAGACGGCTCGTACGTGCGTCATGCCACGGAGGAATATCAAGAGGAACACACCCCCACCACGCCACTAATGTACGCCATTCAGCCATCGCAACCAGTGGGGCAAGCAGTGTATCGCCAGGTGTCTCCAAGCGCCTCGCACGCTGCTGAGACTCACGTCCTTCACGCGACGGAAGCCCGTGTACCCCGCATGCTCCCTAATCCCCCAACATCTACGGCACCGCTACGGATATCTGCCCTGGACCCTTCGCTGTCGACAACTGCAATACCGCCGGCTGCATCGGCCGATGCTGCGATATCGCGTGTGGAATCTTCGCAAGGGCGACCGCGTAGCTGCACGACATCGGATGTACCATCTCGGCCGGCCGCGGTTCCTCAAACGTCTGCATCGCCTCAGAAGATCGCACTTCCTCAGACGCCGGCTGGCTCACCTCAGAAGATGGCCTTGCTTCAGACGCCCACTGCATCTCCTTCGAAAACATCGTCTCCTCAAAAGGCCGGTCTGAGCAGTGTCCAGCAACGCATCCGCCAGCTTGAGGAGCGGACGCGCGCAGCAGCAGAGTCATAGGTCAGACAGCAGGACCTACACATTTTGCATAATGATCACGGCATGGACAACTACGAACACAACTCCTATACCAGCACATCTCCTCATACCAGCACATCTCCTACCACTATCATCAGACTAGATAAACCACTACGCTACGACTATGTCACAGGGAAAAGGGAGGGAAGTAGAGTACATACCAGGTATCCAGAACAGTAGGTTAGAAACAATAGCAGATTAATTAGCAGTATATGCGGCGGCGAGCTTCCCGTTGCTGCAGAACTGCTGTACATCGCACAATGCAACCTGCTAGCGGGAACTCGACCGCGGGGTGAAGACGAAAAAAAATAGAGAACAGTAAAAGTGGACGACGAACGAAGCACCAGTCCCCGTCGTTGTCGAGCGAGGCCGGCACCGCCGCCCCGAGATTACACCATGCCTGGCACCGACCACTAACCCCGCCTACTCGCCCAGGATAGCTAGCGCGGCGCGCAGCTCCTTCTTCGCCTGTTCCGCATCTTCGTAGTCGAGCGCGCTGATAGCGAACCGACAGTGTTTCTGCGTCCTCGCAATGATTTGTGGCGTCAGCTCTACGGCGGCAGCGCGGCGCGGAGCCTGCTGGATAGGGCCGCCACGAGATGTGTTTGGACTCGACGGCAGGATTCCGTGCGAGCGGGGATGGTGTATAGGGCGATGCTGCAACCTGCGGTGATGGCACAGAATGCGGGTATGTGACAGGCGCTGGCGGCTGGACGGGGGGCTGAGGCGGGTGCGCTGGCTGTGATGCATGCGGGGGCTGAGTGGGATGATGGGGATGAGATGGGTGGGATGGTGTATGCGAATGCGACGTGGCTGGTGCGCCGGGGGACGAAGGGTAAGGCGCGGCATCCGGTACGGTGCCTAGTGGCACCTGCGCGCCCGACGACGCGCTGCCGAGCGTATGCAGCGTTCCCGGACCATTAGGCGACGGCATCGGATGCGGGCTCTTGGGCGGGGACGACGGCCGTGGCGGCTCAGGTGGTTCAGACGGCGCGAAGTGCACGGCCTTGCCTTTCTCGCCACCCTCTGCGTGTGCGCGCTTCAGGATGCCCCCGTCAGCGTCACCATCCAGGTCTCCTCGATAGCCGGGACTTGTGATCCCAGGCGTAGCGGCGGTACTCCAGCTTCCTGGTGTCGGCTCGCCTTCGCCGCCCCACTGGCGGAGGCCGCTAAGGTGATCCTTAGGCGGCTTGCGATATTGCTCGTCCTGCAAGTCGATCTTGGGCGGTGGTGGGGAGCGCTTAGATGGCGGATGCGGGACGTTCGCGCTTTGAGAGAGGGCGGGGGAGGTAGGCGCCGTCGAGGGTGCAGACTGTGGGCTGTGCTGCGCGGATTGGGGAGTAGAGTGGGCGGAGGCATCGACAGGCGCGGTAGGGGCGATGTCTGTGGGGGGAGCGGGCATGCCGAGCTCTTCGTCGTCCTCGCCGCCGGCTGGGCCAGGCATGGGTTTGCGACCTTCGCGTATGGCCTTGGCTATGTCGCTTGCCTTCCACTTGGAGTACCGGATCTTCTCTTCATGCTGGATGCGAGTTAGTGGTGATCGAGTGAGGGGGATCGGTATGCGCGCACAAAGTCAACAGATTCTGCCTTGAAGGTCTTGAGAATCTCGAGGAAATTAGCAGCAGCGAGGAACTTTTTCGCGGTGGACCTGCAGCACAGTCAGCGACGTCGACGCTACCGATAGATATCACGCACCGCGTTGCAGACCCCCGGCGATCCTCGTTATCTGCCATGGTGAACACCTTGAGCGCAAAGTTCTCGACGTACGCGGAGCTGGCTGCTTCGAGGTCAATCGCATCGTTTGTGCCGATCTCCTGCTTCATCTTCTCGAGCAGTGTGAGCAGCTCGAACAGCATCGTACGCGACGCGTTGTCCTTTGCCTTGAGAGCGATGCCGACCTGTGCTGCGTAGTACGCGCCTGCGGGGGTGGAGTCAGCGAGAGCGCGCCGCGGGGCGATAGGTATGCACGCACACCAGTAGGTCATGATGGGGTCCTTTGTGCGCAGCTCCTCTGCGCGCTGGAGGTAGGGGACGATGGGCTTGAGGTTCTGGGTGACGGGCGGGAGGCCGAGGAAGCGGGGGACGGCGGCCATCGTTGCGGACGTCGACGGCGGGGGCGCACGGCTGCGGTGGCGGCTTCAGTTAGGATCTTAAGGGAGACAAACGGCCGGGATTCGCCGGACAGCGTGCGCCTCGAGGTTTGGGCGAGGACGAGGAGGGGCGCAACTCCACTTGGCGCTCAGCAACAGTTCATAAAAGTTCAGTCCAAGCCGCGACGCGTCCAGAGCAATTACCTTTCCCGCATGACGCGCACTCTCTCACACCCACGCCTGGTCTCGGGATCCCGGTCGTGCTCCAATGTTCAGTGTATAGTACCTGGTTGCAACAGAATACAGTAGTGGACCCTGGGATATCCAAAAAGTTCACTGAACCCTCCTCAGCTCGCCCGCCGCAGGCCTTCTCCGCGAAGCAGGCTTTGGCGCTGCTCTGGCGTGCAACGTCCAGCGCTGGCAAGTTCCCGGCCCAGTGAGAGCCGAAGTATGCAGCGGACTTTGCGCACCTCCAGGGCCTCGAGAAGCCGGCCTGAGTGGCGCGCTCCGCTGACGTACCCTGCTCTCCCGCGCCTCCCAACAAACGCAGGTCGTATAAACGGAAGGCCCCAACCCACGACTTATCAGCACGCCGCCGCCAGAGAGTAATCGCACCAGTGGGCAATCGCACACCCCGGCATTTGAGCACGGATCAGGCAGCAAGACACCAGGAACGACGGACATCGAAGTTCGGACGAAGCAGGTCGAAGCCACGGTCAGACGCCCGACGGCGTGCGCAACATGTCCGTGCTGTGGGGGCTGTCCACAAACACCTCCTGCGTGCCCAAGCCGTGTGTCATGAGCGACGGAAGTTGTCGCGGTCCCGGCCCAGTTTCGTCTTGCAACGCCTTAGCCGCCGCTAGCCGGTCAAAGTCTGCGGACGTGGACGGTCTCCGCGGCTTCGGGCGCGGGGACTCTGCAGGCGCAGGCATCGACCCGTTACGTGACGATGGAGGGAACTCGACCTTTGGCGCCTGCAGAGCATGGAACTCCGTCAACGCCTTCGATAGCTCGTCCAACTGTGTACGGCGTTAGCGATGAACTGAGAAGAACATGATCGCCGCACCTGCCCCATGATACCCGCTATCGCATCTCGCCTCCCGCTGAACTGCTGCGCGAGACTCGCGAACTCGACCTCTCGTGCACGCGACTCGGAGACACCCTCGTCCTCCCCGACCGCGTCGTCGTCGCCGGCATCACTCATCGCGCTTGCCGTGCGCCGCCCCGAGGTCAGCTCCGGCCCCAGCAATCCTTCGCCGCCTTTTGCAGGGCTCGCCGTAGTCGTCGTTGGTAGCCCGCTCAGCCTGGCGGTCTCCGCGCGGACCCACGGCCGCTGCTGAGCGGGCTTCCCCTCCGCCTTCGGCTTCGCGCCGAGTCCCTCCATCTCCCCATGGGCACGGGCGACTGCGCCCTGCAGCTCGAGGACACGGCCGAAATGCGTCCAGAGGGCGGAAGTGTCTGCGGACGAGCCGTCAGGCGCGTGCAAGACACCGACGGTCGTGCCATCGTACGGGTCGCGCAGGGGTTCGCGCAAGGGTGCATATGTGGGGCTGGTGGAGGATTGCGCAGCGCTGTCCAGGTCTTCAAAGAGGTCGGAGAGAATGTGGTCGTGCGGGGTGGCGGGCGGCGGCTTGCGGGAGCGCTCGCCGGATGCGCGACGGTCCTGGCTTGCGCGAGGAGGTGCGAGCCGGGAATCGTCGAACGGACTGCCCAGGCTGTGACGAGAGTCCGACATGACAGTCGCTGTGCGTTCCTTCCACACCGGTAAAGTTGTTCCTTATTGCGAGATGTCGTGGAGGGCCAGGAAGTATGGAAGGTGCACCGCCGTGGTGATCGGTTAACCTCAACTCAAATGCGGTCCGGTGTTCGGGCCGTTCAGTTCAGACAAGACCTTCCAAATGGGAAACATAACGCTCACGAGACCTCCGTGTCCTTGTGGCGGGCCAGGACCGGGCTGAACACGGACCTCCGTTCCTGTCTGATTCTGGACTGTGATAGGGTATAACTGCCCGGCGCTCGCTCAGACAATAATGCCGACTTCTTGTCGCGCCCGCTGGGACTTCACCAGCATCGAACCGCCATGAGCGGCAACTCAGAACTTGCAAGCCCACTGTCCAGGGTACCTAGGTGCGTCTTATGATGAGCAGAAGCATCGCTGGCTCATCGTCTCTGTTAGTTATCACTCAGCCGCTCAGCCAGATGAGGTACCACGCAGTCGAAATGGCGCCAGCTGGCAGCAACGGCCACGGCTCTCAAATACCCTCCGAATACACCAATAGTTCTTCCTCATCCCAGAACCCAAGCACCGCACCATCACCCATTTCCACCACCCCATCCACTACGTCCCTCGCCCGTCCCCCCGTCGCGCTCGCCTGGGCTCTTGAAGCCGACCCGCCTTCGTATGTCGCACTTTCCCGCTTTCTTCACGAGAGCTGAAAACCATAGATATCAGGCATCTGTCCCAGCAGGTCCAGTAACTTACGGGCTCTCCGCCGCTGGGCCGAATGTCATGCTCGTCACTCCGCCCGAAGATGCAACGGGCGCCTTACCGCTGTACCACATATCAATATCCATGGACGTGCTCAGTCCGAGGACGCTTGTGACGAGTGAGTAATCTTTGCACGCGACGTCCAGGGGCGAAATAAATGACAACATCCTTTAGCAATACGACGCGGGGGTACGCTCGACGGACCCTTCGTCGCCGAATTCGAGTACATTGGTTTCCCGTGATTTCCCTGCGCATTGGCTGATCCATCAACCAGGGCGCGGCAGACACCCGCAAGAGTCAAGATACCAGACGAGCGAGTGTACATGCGCGACCGCGATCATCTTCTACAAGACGCCCTCAAGAAATCGCGCACACAAATTCGAGCTGTACGCCATTCGACTCCATGTCTATAGGACTGCATGCTGACGAACGCACAGGAGACGTACGGATGGCAGCTCGCCAGAGACGTGCGTCACAATCTAGCGATGCACCGCGTATCATGACTTCACATACTTACCAAACCTGCAGGACATCATCTGGGAGCGGAAGATGTCCTTGAGCGAGCGAGGATCTTACACCGTGAGCAAGAATATCGCCACCCGCGTATAACGACCCCCACTGACTTATCACCGGGATACAGGGCTACATTGTACGGGACCGTCAACAGATCAAGGTGGCCCAGGTCCGGAAAGCGCCCTCAAGACGATTGCCAGGAAGCCGGTACAGGCAAACGCACCTACTAGAAGTGACGCCAGAGGGACACGCCATCTTCGACGACCTGCTGGTATCCCTGCTCATCATCGAGCAGCAGGCCAACCTCCACTAGGCATCTTCGTCATCGAGCAACGCTAGACGCCTTCCATTATAGACCTCCGTCCTCGATGCCGGAACGAACCCCGTATTATATAGAGCAACATGTATAGCGATGTGTACGATGAGCAGACGATCTAGTAGCGTACAGTACACACCGGTCGTGAAGTGTGGGAGATGCAGTGCGATGAGATTGTACGAGGGGAGAGCTAGGGAACAGGGGACTACAATACATCATGATCTAGAGGCGGGCGAGCCCCGTCGTGGTGGTATAAATCCTCATTGTGATATAACGTTGGCGTACTGGATGCCCTTGACGCTGCCGCCACGCATCGACGTCTTGACGTTCGCGACAAAAGTGTCGCGGTTCTTGACCATCTCCTGGGCCGCCTCTGAAGATCAACATATCAGTCGCCGTACTTCGTCGCGAGACCTGCAGAAACTCACCTTTGTTCAGAGGGTCGTCTGGGTTCGGCTCGAGGAAGAGGTACTGTAGGCCGACCATGACGGAGTTCAGGTTCAACACGGGTTTCCAGTCTTCTCGGAGGATGTTGAGGCAGACGTTGCCCTCGAGGTCAACGTTGGGGTGGTAGATCTAGCAGAGTGTCAGTGCTTGATAATACAGTCGTCGCGTGGGGTGGCATACCTTCTGGAGGCACTTGACCTTGGGCGGATCGTGCGGGTAGTTGGTGTTGATGGCGAAGGAGAACTGGAAGGCGCCGCCCTTGTACATGCCTGTCGCGTGCGTCAGAGAGTGGCCTGGGACGGGTCGTGTGCGCCTCACCCTCGTCCGGAGTGATGGTAAGTGTGAAGTTGAGGAGATCGTTAGGATCGGGGAAGTTGGTCTTCATTGTGGATGGCAAGTCGAGCTCCGTGAGGTCTGCGTATTGCACGTCAGTTCCGCCGCCAGCGCCGTCTGCACGGGCAGCGCACCCTTCTGCACACGGATTTGGGCGGCGCTGGTCTTTGGCTTCTTCTTCGCTGCCGCGTCCTCGTTCTTCTTCATGCTCCAGATCTGTGCGCCCATCAGCCAGTGTCCTCTCCCACACCCCCAAGCGCATACCTTGATCATGGCTGTAGTCCCCTGTGTCGCGTGTGGCGGGCGCTCGGTGGTGGTGGTCGAAGGTCAAACCGGAAACGGCAGGCGCTTCCTCTTTCAGATTCCCGTCACCGTGACTCGGATACCATGCGGGGACGGCACGAGCTGCATGCGCCTCCGAGGCCAGCCATCCGCCGCCTTATCTGTTGTCCAAGACAATCACTTCTCCCGCGACGATGAGCGGCGATCTGGCTATGGAACTCCCCATCGTTGACCTCGACGCGTACCTCGCCGGACCGCGCGATTCCGAGGCGGCGATCAGGGAATGCAAGAAGGTGCGTTCCGTACACGCTCGTCGCGTCCTCTGCTGAGAATATCCAGGCGGCAGAAGCCCTGATCACCTATGGCGCGCTTCTCGTACGCGACGGACGCGTCTCCGAGGACGATAACACGGCCTTCCTCGACCTCATGGAGGACTACTTCGCGCAGCCCGTGGACGCGCTTAAGAAAGACGAACGCCCGGAAGTTGGCTACCAGGTCGGCGTGACGCTCGAGAATACCGAGAGACCCAAGTGCGCGGTCGACGAGCCCTGCCTGCACATTATCGAGCGACTGGATCCCGCGGAGCGTCCGCTGGATATCACCGCGCACTCGCCAGATCCCAAGTGCCGCTTCTTCTGGCGAATGGGCGAGCGCCCCACGTACGACACGCAGTTCCCCGCGCTCAACACGCCGAACGTTGTCCCTGAGGCGGAACCGCTGAAGAGCAAGTGGCCGTCGACGATGGACAAGTGGGGCACGTCCATGAAGCAAGCGTACGTGCTTCCATGCCGCATATACCCAAACACCTCTGAAGCCCTTGTAGAGTCGAGGACGTAGCAGAGATGACTGCCATCGGTCTCGGACTGCCTCCTGATACATTCAGGTCAGCTGGTAAATATGGGTGCGCCTTTTTCGCCTGTACTGCCTCATCACCGCTCATCCATTTAGCCCCCATCTGCTCGCACCGACAGCGTCCGATCTCCTCAAGTACGGCAAGAAGGACAACATCTTGGCCGGGTTCCACACGGACTTGAACTTCCTGACCATCCACGGACGTTCCCGATACCCTGGCCTGAACATCTGGGCGCGCAATAGTGGCAAACGGATTGCGGTCAAGATGCCTCCAGGAAATTATTTGCTTGTGCAGGCGGGCAAGCAGCTGGAGCACATCACCGGCGGGCTCATCAAAGCTGGCTACCATGAAGTCATCGTAAACGACAACACGCTTGCGGTGAGTGAGGGCGCGGCTGGTACTGAACTTCTTGGCTGAGGATCTAACAGGCAATGCAAGACCGTCGGGAGCACCATCCTGAAAGGCCGCTCATAAGGATCTCGTCGACGTTCTTCTGGCACTTGTCGTCTGACTTCACTTGGATCCTATCTCTACGTTGGTGGATCGGGCTCTTGCCCTGCGTGCCAACCGAGTGAACCTCGGTCTATATGAGGGGGAAGAGCCTGTCTACCCTCCGATGAAGGTTGGACAGCAGGTGCAGAAGTACGTGATCCGATGTCTGAGGGGAAATTATGTCTCATGATTTTGCCTCTAGCGAGCTCAAGCACATTGCGCTGATGGCGTAGATTGATCAATGCTATACTTTGGGGATACAGGTGAACAGTGGAATGCACGCGACGTGTACAAGGTTACAATGATGATTGTCTTGCCCGTTCTATCCTCTACGGTTCTATCGGTCAAGGGCTACAGGAGGTCATATGATCTAGCTGCCACGGTACGTGGTGTAGCTGTATGGGCTGATGAGTAGCGGGATGTGGTAGTGCTGAGTTGCGTCCTCAATGGTGAAGCTGATCTGCGGACGATGGTCAGAAATCGTCATGATGGCCACAAGAGGGCATCCTACCTCGACCCATGGGTAGAAGGATTCGCGCTGAGTCTGATCGAAGTACTCCTTGGTTCTGAAGATCATCTTGTAGGTCCCTGGCGCGAGTTCGGCGTTGTGGGCTTTCGCCTCCTCCGACCCACGGGGCGGGAGCAGGTCATTGCAGCGACCATCAGTATTGGTTTTCCTGAATGCATGTTAACATGTAGCCTGGCAGCCATGCCTGACTCCTCACCCTCTGGCCAAAGGATCGAACTTGAAGGAAGTTTCTGCCGTCTGAACGGGCTTGAACTCCTGCAGTTGGATCTCGACGCCCTCCGCTGGCTTGCCGAGGGATGCGTCGAGGACTGCGCAGATCAGCAAAGTATCTTGTTCAATGCACGCAGAGCTCACCGTGGCAGGTGATGGGGGACTTCGCCATGGTAAAGGCGTATGTATGTGTTGGGGAGAGGGAGAGACGCGTCGAGGTACAGAGGCGATCGATGACGTCGGACGGGCGCCTATAAGTACGCATCAATTGGCGCCACATATTTCTTGATCGCGTCGATCACGGGCTTTGTTCTCTTGAACAACACCGCGACCCTGCAATGACATCGGATACGCCGGCGCTGCCTCTGGCAAAGTACCTTGCATCTACCGGTATGTAGGAACTCTCTCAGGACCTACTGTTAGTTAAACAACCTCTACAGAAAAGAAGACACGCGACAAGGCGGTCAAAAATTTGTCTGCCTTCCTCTCCGACCCGTCTCGCGATGCGTTACCCAAGAGTGAGATGGACAAGTTATGGAAGGGACTGTTCTATTGTGCGTCCCCCTCAAATTCTGTGCGCTGTCACTTATGTCAGAGGCAGGCTTTTGGATGTCCGACAAGCCGCTAGTTCAACAAGCTCTCGCCAGCGAACTGGCAGAGCTAGTGCTGACGATCAAGACAACCACCGCGTCCTTGGCATTCCTGAGAGGGTTCTGGGACACAATGTGCCGTGAATGGAGTGGGATCGACCGCATACGGTGCGTAATTTGTCACTACCAGCGCGACTCACCAATTAACTTGTACACCCTGTCAGATTGGACAAGTACTATATGCTCGTTCGCCGATTCGTGAATGCGTCCTTCCGACTGCTGCTCCGAACCGGATGGGATGAAGACGTTTGTTCGGAACACAACGAGATTTTAACAAGACCTGGCGGTGGTCCCCTGTGGTGTGTCGCGATCAAATCTCATTCCAGCGGTAAACTGAACCATCCTTCTAGCCCTTCCGACCAGAAAATCCCATCAAGTCTGGCATATCATATAAGTGACATTTACCTCGAAGAGCTCGAGAAAGCCGTCGCGTCGTCCGAAGACGTATCACCCGCTCCCCTCGCCATCCTCCTCTCCCCCTTCTTCCTTCTCGCCGCCGGCACCATCAATTCACGGACATATACGCGAGTGGAATCCACTATTTTCAAACCATTACTGTCCTCGCTATCCGAAGAAGAACAACCGCGAACGAAGCGCGCGAGACTGGAAGCACCCTCAGCACAAAGCTCAGATTACCCCGTGCTTTTGGACAATTCGCGTGTGGATTATGCAAGCGCCGGCAAACTCGATAAGTCTGCATTACGGAAGGGCGTCAAGAAGGCCATCTTCGACGTTGCAAGCTCACCGGAGACGAGGGATCCTAGTAGGAAAAGGATGTATGCCCTCTGGCAGGCGGATGAGGACGAGGAAGATTGAGGGATTGCACTGTGTACTGGCTTGTATGTATGTATTTTTTTCTGGTCGCATCTGTTGTCTGTTGACAATGTCAGCTAGTTGATCGTAGCTGTTAGCCTTCCTTTACTAGGCTTAGGTAATCCACCTGTGGAACTTGATCGTCATATGACCGTGCGCCTACAAATCGGACCGAGGTTACCGAGGATCGACATCACCTTGTCATCGTGAGCATTACCCATCTCAAGCTTGCACATTCGCCCGGCCATGCCTCTACCCGAACTTCCCCTGGACGTATACACGCAGATCTTCAGCCAACTTCCTGTGTCTGCTGCTAATGACGGCAGCATCTCCCTTGCGCGCTGCTCTCAGGCGAACTCTCTGCTTCGCGAAGCCGCGTGCCAGTCGACGCTCTGGGATGTTCACTATCGTGCGAGGTATCGCCATCCCGCGCAGGCTTTCAGCGACTCAGAAGGTCAGGATCTGCCTGAGGATGCACGCCTGAGGTATATATCCAGGCGACGCCTGGATTGCACTGCACTGCATCTCCTGGAACGTATCGTGTCCTGCGTCGGGGACCGGTGCAACACCATGAAGGAGCTGGTCGCGCTCTCCTTTGACGTCTGGGACGCACTTGAAATCGAGCGCACTCAGCCGCTGCCGGTGATGTTCCAGCAGCCAGGACAAGACCTCAATACGCTGGTCGCTCCTCATGCGTTTCCCCGACGGTATTGGGCAGGGGTCGCGTTAGACTTGATAGCCAAGTCATATGCGACCAGGCTATGGAGGAGGCTCGGGGAAGACCCCGCTGCTGTGAGCTTTGAAGACGCGATGGCTGCGCTATCGTGCTTCTGTGGCAAGTCGCCGCTCGAGGTCAGCTAACTCGATATACCTGCTCGGCTGTCAATTATACTTACGACTTCTCAACAGATGCAGTCTATGTTCGACGACCTGGCTAGTCGTTGCCGCGCCAAGCTGCAGGCTGACGGGTGTGAGCTCAACACGGCCGATGCTGCCTGCGATGTCGCTCGGATATGCACCGGCATATGTGACTTCATGCGCAGTGAGGGCTTTGGTCCGGCCGATGGTGAGCTTAGAGAGCTTCGACGATGGGGACGGATTGCTGATGGCTAGATGCAGGTACCGATTTCCGCAGAGTACACCATCATTTTGCGCATTTCTATCTGACGACGCACAGGCAGACGATACCACTGTCGTTGGTGCACGTATTCGTCGCTATAGGCACGAGGCTGGGGCTGCAGGCGTCTCCTGTCGACTTTCCTTACCGCGTCATTGCACACGTCTCTCATCCCAGTCCAACCGTCGATGACATCTTCGTGGATGTATTCGGGTCGGACACACGCGCTATTCTGGATCCACGTGAGGATGTTGCACGCCGCTGCATAGCAGTAGGCGTCCATCCCGATGAGATACCACAATTCATCGCACCTCGCCGAGCGACGCCACTCATTCTGCGCTCCGCTCGGAACATCGTGTCGTCCGAGTTCGAGGATACTGTGTCCCCTCGCTCGCTCATCCGGACCGCTGTGCACGTCACAAAATGCGTGGTAACCCTGGTGTCCGAGCAGATGGTGGATCCGACGGGCTTCCTACTGGGCACGGACACCATCCAGTTCGACTGTGCGACGTATATCTCTGGCATCATCGCACCTGCCCTCCCCGCGCCACGAAATCGACATCTCGCGCTCATGTGCGACCACAGAATTCGGACAGCCCGAGACGAAGACAGTGTAGTGACGATGCGAACTTCCTCTGACAGAACAGTTCTGTATTTTGTCGGCATGATCTTCCAACATGCGCGATATAATTATACGGGCGTTATCATTGGGTGGAATGTGAGTCGAAGCGCATCGTTTCTCCTCAAACGGATGTGTTGATGACTAGTAGAGCACCTGCGATGCCACCGAGTCTTGGATCCAGCAGATGGGGGTCGACCAACTGCCCAGGGGTAGACACCAACCGTTTTATAACATCTATGATGTCTTTGGCCAACAACGCTGTATGTGGACTGCATTTCCAGCCGTTCAATCTGACTGCTATTTTTGCAGATGTTGCTGAAGATAACATCGCCGTGAATGCGGACCCGCATCCTAGCATTCAGGCCTTGATAGACCAAGTGCCCTCCCTGGGAATGTACTTTGAAGACGCGGACATAGGAGAGGATGAAGAAGGGCAGACGAAGGCGCGGCTTCTCCTAAGTCCTGAGTACCAGAAGAAATATCCGGAGGACGGGCATTTTGGCAATGCGTGGATGGCGGACTAGAGAACGGCGAGATTCCGGTGCACCTACGAACGAATTTACGACTGCAGTGGACTCTCATGGATTAGCGAGGACGTCATTCGAAATCATTACACACGCAGGACTGCCCAGAAACTCAGGGACTTGTCATTACATACATCGCATGCGCACTGTCACGGTTGAAGTGGTGTCACAGGGAGTATGTGACCGATCGCGTTCACAGCTTGATCAACTCCACCAACTCCTTATATTTACTTTAGGCGCCCGTCTTCGGACGCTGGCCTCCACCTCCACGTCCCCCTTCTTGCCTGAGGAAGCATGTCGGCATTCATAACAACAACACAAAGCTCCGTCGCGTCAGCTCAAGAAGGCTACCCCTTCACTCACACTCTGTCCATCTGGGCTCACCATGCAAATGGTCCCCCCAATACCGCGGATGATCACGAGCGATGGTATGGAGAGAGCTGGCCAAACAACCGGATGGTGCTAGCTATACGCTCAGGCATCGACGACGAAATTCAGTGGGCGCTGGAACGATGCTGTCGGCTCTCCCACAGCGAGACCTTCAGGCTCAGCGTCATACCGGGGCTACTGGAGGCGCTGATGGAATGGCCACAATGGTACGCGGTGGAGTGCGCGAAGCAGGAATCGCACCCTGCGACCATATTCTCCCTTTCTCCAGACGTCGCTGCCAAGCGGCGGCACGCGATCGAGTCGCTTTTCGCACTACGCAACGCCGCGTACACCGACGGCGCTCCGACGCAGCTTATCGGCAACAGGGCCACCCTCCCTCTCATCCTCGACATCCTGAACAACTGCGACCCAGAACGAGACGAAAACGCCGAGTTCATATCCTACGCCGTCGAGCTCTTTCACGTCGTTGCACCTGATTTTGTGCTCCCACCCAATCCATGGTCTCCACCCAGTCCTTTGAAACCCCTCATGCGCATCTTGGGCAAGACCTCGACACGATCATTGCACATAGCCGCATATCGCATGCTCAATACGCTCTTCACTAATCCTCGCAACGTGCAATACATACCCACCGAGTCCGAAGCCCTCACTGTCGCTCTTAGATATGCACCTCTATTCCGTCTGGACAGCGAGCTTGTCGACGCTGGCCTCAACTACTTCTTTGCCCACTTGTCCCAGCCGACACTAGCCAAGCACTTTCTGCTTCATCCGCAGATGCCTAGCATACTGCGGGTGCTGATCAACATCCTTCTCGCCGAGCAGGTACAAGATACTGTGGCGGACGATGTGAGCGGCACGGTGCACGTCGTCCCTTCCACTGCTGCCGTCAACATCGACCACGAACCGACCGCGGAAGAGATGCAGGCTCTGGCAGCGGAGCCGGAGCCCGAGCGGAACAAGAAGTGGTACGCAGACGTTCTGTTTCTCCCCTACGTCCACCTGCTAATTTGTTTGTAGGATGTCCATCATGTTTGTGCCCAAGATAGGCGGGGAGATCACGCAGATCGACTTCTACACTCTGTACAAAGCAGCGTTTTCCGCGTACCAGAATCAACCGCTGCTCAATCCCGGAGACATCATCAAGAACGTCCAAACCGTCTTCCCGCAAGCGTCTGCCCAAGTTGCGGAGACTGGAGGCATCGTCCGCTACATCATTGCGGGTATCGCGCGACGGACCAGTTTCGAGGCGGCGGACAGATTCAGGTGCAAGTGGGATAGAGGCCAATGCGATACGCCTGCCTTCCCAGGGGCAGCGCCATTGCAGGAGCACATCTTGAAGCACCTCAAGGGGCCCGAGTCGGAGGACGCAAGCGTTGAGATACCATGCTCCTGGGCGAAATGCGAAGCCGGCCCCTTCCCGCGCTCTCGCTTACGCGCGCACGTCCTCACGCATCTGCCCGCCTCTCAACGCCCAGCTAAAGACCCATCGCAAAGTGACGATATCACCCTACCCGCCGCCAATTCGCCCTATCCGACTGCTGTTCCGACACAGCGCCCGCCGCCCCCGCCACGGCGGACCGCGGTGGTGTACACTGTACCAGTGGGCGAGCCGCAGACGCTCTCTCTGACGGCACTGCTATGCATTCGGTGCTTGTACCGCGCGTCGACGGAGACGTCCGAGGACGCACCACACGCGGATCAGGATCACTTCGGTTTCCCGGGAGTGGTGGAGGAGGACGACGAGGACTTGACGCGGGTCAGTGATCTGGGTACGGACAAGGAAAGGGAGGGCGAGGCCAGGGGGCGGCGGGCGTTCGCTGCGGTGAAGTATATGATGGAGAACGTGCAGATCAAGGACGATGCGCTGCAGAGCTGGATCATTGAGATGGTGAATTCAGTGTAGTGCTTTACCGATACCTGTATCTTGGCTCTCCCCACGTATATGCGATGGATGCTGAGCGCGTCTGGGCGCTCATCGATATGCTGTTGAAATGCGGCTGTGGCGCGCGGCGTATTGTCGCGTCTTGATCGAATCTTCAGCCTCCCGTCTCTGATAATGTTCATCGCTATCGTTGGAACGCGCTGCTCGGGAAAGGACTCGGTGCAGAAATATCTCATCGACAAGGGCTTCACGCCGCTCTCGCTCTCCGGATCCGACGACTCCGTGCGCAACGTCCATGTCTCAGTACGACCCAGCTGATCCGCGACTCTCCTCCAGCTCTCCCGCCTCCACCACCAGCGCAACAGCTCCTGCGAATCCACTGTCAGCACGGTCTCCACCGTCAGCGCCGGCGATGACCGTGGTTTCTTCAGCCTTGCGCCCCCCGAAGGGCCAGACACGGATCGCGCAACGCCCGCGTACGAGCTCGCCGCTGCCGCGCGCCTCTCGTTCCTCAACCTCAGCCCCCTCTCGTCGCCCGTGCCTCCGTCCGTGAAGGCACGGCAGCGCCTGCGCTTCTCTACACCCGCGGATATGCTAGCGCACATTACGCGGCACTGGACGGAGCACTTCGTGACGATGGACCTAGGGACCCGCGCGCTGCTAGCACCGTTCATGCGACGCCCGTTCTTCATGCTCATAAGCGTAGACGCGCCTATTCTCCTACGCTACCGACGGGCACGGACGTGCGTGGCTGCTTTCATCTGTCGAATCCTTTCCCAGATACTGATTAGTGCATACACAGAAAAACACCTGGGCTTGCCCTCCTAGACTTCGTGCAGGAGCACGACCAAATGGTGCACGGTTATCCAGAGTCCGATCCTGAAGACTCCCCTGTCGAAACTCTGGTCCCTCAGTTCAATCATAGCGCATCCCAATCCACTCTCGACTCGCCCCACATCAGCCAGGCAGCGGCTGACTCCCTCCACGCAATACGAGATCTAGTCCACCTACACATCGACAATGCGTTTGACGCCGTGTCCGATCTCCACTTCCACCTTGAGAAGCTCGACTTGCTCGACCCAAGTCATCTGCGCCCGGAGTGGGATGCGTACTTCATGGCGAGTGATCCCTTCATCAAGATCTCGCCAGTCTTTGTTCATGCTTCACAGACTATCGCGTCTCTTGCGTCACACCGTTCAAATTGCATGAAGCGTCGCGTGGGCGCCGTTCTTGTGGACGCGCGAGGAGGAAATCGCATACTTGCCACGGGGTGAGTACAATGCCTCATTCATCATCTCCTTATCTCATCGTCTAGGTATAATGGCACCCCGCGCGGCCTGACCAATTGCAACGCCGGTGGTTGTCCGCGGTGTAACACTGGTATCGAGTCCGTGGAATGTATTTGCTTGCATGCGGAGGAGAACGCCCTGCTTGAAGCGGGAAGGGAACGCGTGGGACATGGTGCTGTGTTGTATTGCAATACGTGCGTACAAATCGTCTTCATCTCTGCCTTTCACCTTCTCTAAATTTCTTAATCGAGATTAGATGCCCCTGCCTCAAATGCACCGTCAAAATCATACAAACCGGTGTGTCGACCGTCGTGTACAACCTATCATATAAAGTGTAAGTCGCCCAATCCATGCTTTACAGTGACGAGATAACTCACCGTGTCCAGTGACGACGCTTCCGCCTCACTCTTCAAGGAGTCCGGCGTCGAACTACGGCGGTACAACCCCAATCATAAACACTACCTTCCCACAATAGATGCTCCTGGTTTGCGAATGACAAACCCGTAGGTTGTGCTATCCGCGGTAGAAAAGCGCATATAAAGCCGCCATCATGCCCCTCCCTCTCCATCGTCCAGGCTCTGACAGATTAGCGCCGCGTTCGCGCGAATGTCCCATCGCGGCTCACGCAGGAACGCCACGGTAGATGCCACTTCTCCTATTGTTCCTGCCAGCGCGAGCCATACCTCGTCCGCGTTATGCAAACCAATCGCGAGGTACAGGTCCCTGGCACACCGCTGCAGCTCATCGTGCGCCCCAATATGCAGGAACCGCCGGAAGTCCACGATGACTTCCCATAATGATGCGTCCTGGGGCTGCACGCCGCGCGCTGCCGCCGTCATCGTGCGCAACAGCGACCGGTAGAGCCTGTGCGAGTGCGTATACGAAGATTCAGTACCGATCGGGACGCCCCGGGTCCGGCGCGCGAGCGCGTTCTGCGCATCTGCCCGGTCCAACTGCGCGAGCATCGCGTGGAAGCGCGGCCACACGTCGTCCCACACGCGGCGGAACATGAAGTCGCCGACATGTGTGGCAAGCGCTTCGACGAGGCCGGCGGCGGCGGCGACAACGAAGGTCTCGCGGTCGCTGAGGCGGTTGAGGATGAAGGGCCACGCACGATGGATCTCGGGCATCAGCGCGCTCTCGGGGATGACGGGGACGGCGGAGGCGAGGAGAGTGAGGATGCGCGCGCGTATGGACGGCGCGCCGTGTGTGAGGAAGTAGAGGGAGCGAGCGACAATCTGCTTGGTGAGGGTTTGAATAGGGGTGGGTGGCGCATCGTCGCGTCTGCAGGCGCTGCATCCTTGTTCTCATCGTTGTCTTCCTCGGGTGCGCCCAAGCTCGGCGAGGAGCGGGTCCGTAGTTTGTCGTATCTTCGTCGTCTGAATCAATGTCGTTCCTGTGTGAATACCATTCGAAGAACGTCGCCAAATGTTCCCGGTCCACCAGGACATCGGCCTTCGGTGGCTTGCGTCTATCGCCCTTCGCCATCATGTCCTCCACCTCAATCACTTTGATGACCTCGCCTAGCACCTGGATGAGACCCTCGACAAGTGCATCATACCCATGAAATTCGTCGAGTCTGTCGAAGCACTCCTCAACGACATCGCCGGCACGGTCGACAACGTCGCTGCCAACAAGCCGTACAAGGATGACGAGCACCTTGGTCGCGTCGAGATCTAGCCAACGCCGTGTAAGGCGCCGGCTGACCGCGTCGAGCGCGTAGTCGAAGTTGGCGAGGAGGAGATTGGCGGGCGAGGCGTAGGAAGCGCTGATGGTGACGAAGACGAGCGATGCGTGTGCGGTGGCGGACAGCAGCGGCACAGGGGATACCAGCGAGTGCAAGATTGGGTAAAGCGTACGAATAAGCGTCTGTGAGAACTTGGCTTGGAGAACACCGGCGAGGACGGCAAGCAGTTGAAGTAGCAGTGCGCGATGCAGGATAGGCTGCACGGTACTTCGATACTGCTGTGCTGGTGCGGAACCAATGATTTTTAGAGTGTCGTGCAAAGGATGTAGGCCTTGAACGTGCTGCACGCTAGAATGGGGCTCCATTGCTTCTGGCCTTTGGCTCGACTCTGATTCCCCTGGCTGCTCGTCGCCGTCGTCCCAGACCTCGGAAACCGTTGTGGCGAGTGACCTAGCCAGTTTTGATAGCCGCTTGCTCGTTGGACGCAGTCGCACGTCCTTCGCTGCCTCGGCTGATAGCGATATATCAGCCACCCCTTCCAAGAGGCGGCACGCGCACCAGATAGCCGCCACTGCGTCGCTGCCCCGTCCGGATTGCCCCACGCCCGCGAACCACTCAATGGCGTAGAGACACAATCGGCAGATGCGCGACCTAGAGCACGGAACATACGCGTGACGCCGTCCGCGGCGCTTCGGGTCGTCAAGCTCTTGAGCGGCACCTCGGGGAAAGACCACCATCCCGCAGCCTCTGGAATATCTTCGAGGAGCGCGGCGGTGGGCTCGTGAGCGACGTTGACGGTAGGCTCAATGAACTCGAGGACAGAGAGGAGGCTCCAGCCCCACTTCTCGATACCACCGGATGGCCCAAGGAGCTTGCCCACGCCAACGGATATAGCGTGTAAAGCAGGGCGGTCGTCAGTGGAATCGCAATAGGACAGGCGGCAGACGGCTTCGACAAGACCGGCGACGTGCTCGACCTTGGAGTCCGATTGTGAAGTGAGAAGACGAGGGAGGGATGTGAGATTGTCGCGGGTGATGCTCATCAGCGTCTGGAGTATGATATGTTGCGTGCGCGGTTTTGACGCGACGGCTGAGATGAGGGATGTTTGCGCCGCCTGAGAAACAGAAGGGTAATCCGAGTTGGATAGGGCCAGAAGAAGGGTGAGCAGCAGACTTTGAGACTGTGGAAGCGTCGATGATGTGGAATTGAGAAGGGCCGTGGCGCATTTGGTGAGAGCGAGCAATGCCGAGGCGGACGGGTGAGAGATGAGAGGTGTCAATGAGTTGAGTGCGATATGGAGTTGCGTGGCAGTGCCTCGTAACCACGACGGAGTCCTTTGGGTGGCGAACGGACGCGTCGTTCGTGCCTGCTCGACTCCATCGCTTGCCAAATTCTTGAGATCGTCTAAACTTTCAACGACCTTGGTCGCTCCCTCTTGAGCGCATATGTCATCTCCTACGGTCCGCACAACGATCGTCTCAAAAACTGTGAGGGAAGCAGCGACGACATCGCCGTTGACCCAGCCCTTTTTGCCGGAGATACCGAGGGCAAGCTTCGTCATAGTACTGATGACTCCTGGAAGGATGGACGGCGCAAGGTCGTCTGGGATGTAGGCGTCGATGAGGGCATGCAGAGTCTGCAGACACGCCAACGTCAACGATATGTTTGGTGATAACACGGTCTCAAGGAGGGAGTTTATTGTTTGGCCCAAGATCGGGATAAACTTGGGCGTCTGAGCGTAGAAGCGCAGCTCCTCCAGCCTCTCCGATGCGTCTTCGGTGCTTTGCCCGCGTCGCTCGGCGTCTTGTTGATTCCGTGGCCGTACAAGACTGAGGATGCACCGGACAGCCGCTTCCTTTGTCTCCTCGTCACGCGCCTTCGCCTTTCCCTTTGCATCGATGCCGCCAAGTATGGCGCCGGCAAGCATGAACAGTTGTTCCCATATTTTTAGTTCGCAGTCCCACCACCAGTCCTCGCTGAGCAGAGTGAGGACCAAGAAGATCTTCTCGAGGACCTGATCCGGGATGGCCTCCGAGCGGTTCCTTGACAGTAGGGATGAAAGAGGGAAGAAGATGTACGAGATCAGGTTGGGGGATAGCACGTCCTGTCGTGAGTCTTCCAGGATATGTATGAGCTGGGAGAGAAGGTTGGACACAGTCGGGGTGGTGGAGGGTACGAGAGTGGGGGTACCCATGAGAGGGACGCAAACACGCTTGAGCTGTGAACCACTTCATTAATTTCCTTGTCAAGGAATACAACACGGCGCGCTCAAATACCCTTTGGAACAAAGCCTGCGTCTGCGGATCCGCCACCATGATGGGCGCACCAAGCTTGCGAACGGGCGTGTCAAGCGTCGCTTTTCAGAATTGTGTGTTGGAAGAGGCGCCCGCAACGTGTAGTTACGAGGATAAGAGAGTTGAAAGAAGCTTCACGAAGGGCCTCATAGGCCGGATGCTCGGCCCGAGTTGCCTAGCGCCATCGTTAAATCTCGATCAGAGTCAACCATTGTTTTCTGCCCTTGTTCTCAACTGGCATCCTGCTCACTGCAGAACCCAGGCTAGCATGCCCGACGTCGCGTTTGTTCTCTGCTAGCTGAAGCTATACGGCTGCTTCCCTCATCACTCTTGACCTCGCACGTCTCCACGTCCCCAAGCATGACCGTCTCTCCACCGACGTTCCTTTTAGTCGATTGCTACGACTCATTCACGTACAAGTGCGTGGCACATCGTCATCTCCGTATTTGTGGCTGATGTCTATTGCCAGTCTAGCCTCTCTGTTCTCTAGTGCCATCCCGGACTGTACCATCCACATCATCAAGAATGATCAGCTCTCATTCGCTGCCTTGCGCCCTTTCCTACACCAGTTGTCCGCAATCATCGTCGGTCCAGGACCTGGCTCTCCCGACAACGATTCCGACATCGGAATTGTGAAGCATCTCTGGACCGCAGACGACGCGGACATCGTCCCCATCTTCGGCGTATGCCTCGGTCTGCAGAGTCTGTGCATCGAGCACGGGGCGGCTCTCAAGCGACTCGGCACTGTCAAGCACGGTCAAATATCCCAATCTATCACTCTGATACCGAATCTTCCAGGGTGTCGGCGCCGTCGACGCGGTCCGTTACCACTCTTTGCACGTCGAGCTGCGCGCGAAAGGGGACATCGAACCGCTTGCATGGGCCCACGACTCGGACAATGGAAAAGTCCTGATGGCTGCAAAACACAGCAGCCGTCCGTACTGGGCCGTTCAATACCACCCCGAATCCAGTCAGAGCAGTAACGGAAGAGAGGTAGCCCGGAACTTTTGGCGCCTAGCTCAGACATGGCATACTCGTCGTGGAAGAAGACCTGCACCGCTGTCTCTTAATGGCCGGGTACTGCTCGGGGACTCGTGGCCATGCTTGCGTACCCCTCACCAACCTTCAAGTACTGACGCCAAGCTAGAAGTGACCACGGAAGCCGTCCACATGCCTGGCCTGTCCATCACAGGACTATGCGAAGTCCTCGGGGTTGGCGACGAGACGAAGCCATTCGTCATGCTCGACTCCGCCGCCCGGCCCGGGAGATGGTCCATAGTCGGCTCGCTCATGCCATCGTCTCCACTTGTCCAGTATTACGTCGGAGACGCCTTCGTTAGGATAACGCAAAACGGCAAGGCAGAGCAGGAGAGCATCCGGGACAGGCCCATCTGGGACTGGCTCACCACCTACATGGGCAAACGACGCGCAACAGGCGGATGCAGCGAGGTTCCCTTCTGGGGCGGCCTTATAGGCTGTCTGAGCTACGAAGTAGGCCTCGACGACCTGGGCGTACCGACTCCCGCGGGACAGCCTGCTGCAGGTCATCCGGATGTTAACCTTGTCTTTGTCGAGCGCAGTCTCGCCTTCGACACCCTCACTGAAACATTATACATTCAAACCATCCTCCCCAACGATCATCAATGGGTCAAGGACACAGCATCAAGCATACAACACCATAGATGTCAACTTCTCTCATTGTATCATAGTATTCGGAAGACCTCAACGTCGCTCCAGAAAGAACCCCAAGTAAACCTCCCCAGCAAAAGCAAATATATCTCGCGAATCGACCGCGCGAAAGGATACCTCTACTCCGGCGACTCTTACGAGCTCTGTCTGACCGCGCGCACGACCGTCCGTGTCCCACCCCTCGCGCACTCGTCGTCCTCATGGCAACGCTACAAGAACCTGCGGCAGCTCAATCCCGCGCCACACGCCGCCTACATCCGCCTCCGCCCCACAACTTTCCTCTCCTCCTCCCCCGAACGCTTCCTCTCCTGCTCGCGCGGCCCCGACCCCGTCTGCCAGCTGCGCCCCATCAAGGGGACCCTGCGTAAGGGCCCGGGCATCACGCGTGCGGTGGCCAGGCAGGAGCTTGCGGGGAGCGTGAAGGAGGTCGCGGAGAACCTCATGATTGTCGACCTCATCACGCACGATCTGCACCACGTCGTTGGGGAGGATGTACGCGTGGCAAAGTTTTGTGCGGTCGAGGAGTACGAGACGGTGTGGCAGTTGACGAGCGTGATCGAAGGACGGCTCGCGCCCGGAGCGCCTCCAGCTGCGACTTGGGACCTCGGTACACGTGTGCTACGGCATAGCTTGCCTCCTGGTAAGCATGAGGTCTTTTGTTAAGATTGCTCTGCTGACGGACGTGCAGGCAGCATGACGGGCGCGCCCAAGAAACGCAGCGTGGAGATCCTGCAAACATTCGAAGACGATGCTCGCGGTCTCTACTCAGGTGTCTTCGGGTATTGGTGCGTCGGCGGCGGGAGTGACTGGGCAGTTACGATTCGCAGCTGCTACAAGCACGAGGACGCTAGTGGCGATGATGATGTTGAAGAGTGGACGATGGGCGCTGGTGGCGCCATCACCGCTCTGTCCGAACCGGAGGCCGAATGGGACGAGATGCTGCTAAAGCTCCGTGGTGTCCTCCGCGCGTTCGATGTAAATTCTCTGGAGGATTATGTTGTGGATTAGATGGGCGATTCATGAGGCAGGACTTCAACTCCTGGTGTATCTTTACTGTATCAGATAATCTTCAACGATGGGCTATAAAGTCATTTAAATAGTCGCTCCGACCACTCAATACCACGCGTAGGAGCAGGTAGTAGGAGGCACAAAGTTCGCATGCCTCACAAAATGTGGGATCCTCTTCTGAGCACGGGTGAGGGGTGTTGTTTGCAATTGGTTGAAGTTGTAGGTCCACCGGGTGTATGTGATGTGATGTTCGGTCCATGATCGGCCGACGCTGTGACGTTGCGACTTCCGTATCGGGTCGGCCATTGTTCTCCCGCTACGAGAGCGGCACTTTAATACACATGGAGAATTGCGAGATGCCACCTTGTGCTCCTTTCGTAACTTCTGCATGACTTCCATCTTCCATCCCTACCACCAGCCTTTGAACGGAAACTGTAGGCGCGACAACTGACGTGAAGACATGACGAGCGATCGAAGGCATGATGTGGATTCCGATGTGGCCAAGTGAGCCGTTCTTAGTAGTAGCAGACACCCCTGACAGCTGACTGGACGTGCAGTGAGCGCCCTGCTGTAGATGCCAGCGAGTCTTCCACCGAGCCCGAGTCGCTGCGCAAGAGGACACGTCGACTGTTCAGCAGCATAGGATCGCGACGGGCGTCTACTAGCCTGGCACGCTCTGTCCCAGAAGCGAGCGCATCTAACGATGACACATCTGTTCCCGAGTCCTCTGCATCTTCGTCGAGCTCTATACCGACCGCACAGGTCTCAGGCTCGCAGGACGCGTCCGCTACCCCTCCAGAAGGAACTCCGGATGTAGTACCGCTTGATCTGAGCATCGCTGCGACCACGAACGTCGCTATGCCTCATGAAGATCCTCCTGCGTGAGCGCGCCTCTTTGATCATTCATCCCCGTCTGATGCGCGTACAGCTACGTAGACGCCCGGCGGCCCCGACCCCCGTGACCTATGTTTTTTCCCCTCTAGGAGGGAATGCTATGACTCTTCTGCCGCCTGTCGACTCTGCGGATACTCGGCCTTTGTATCATATCTCTGTGGCTATGAACGTGTTTGTTCCGACGTCCTACATCACAAGTGCGTATTCACAGCCTTCGAGGCGGATGGAAATCAATAATTTCTACGTCCAGCCGTTCGACGCGGTGGCAGCGAAGATGGCCCGATTGTGGGTGACTTTGAGTGAGTGACAAATGACCGGGCGTACACCGAATCATGCTGAGACAGTGAATTAGGATGGGGATATCGAATAAGGCCAGTACGGTCTTCATTCGAGATAAAGAGTGCACAGTCCACGAAGCTCTTCAGCCCAAGACTTTCAAATCGGTGAATAAGATAGACATCGACACGCCTCATCAGCGCTAACACTCAGCAGGATGTCTTGACGTGGACGTTGACCAACAAGGTTGGCAAAATGATCTGACGAACTGGTCTGTCTGAAAACTCTAACATCCCTTCACCAGGAATTGCTTTGGGACATCACTGGCGATACAAAATTGTATACGGTAAGTTCTTTCTGCACCAATTCGACTGGCTTGCTCACGCAGCTGCGTACAGTGCTTCTCCGTGGAGAAAGGTGTTACGGGAAGGGTGGCACTCGCCCGCTTCTTGCCTAACCGCAGCCTTCGCCTTCCCGATGCACGACATCGCACCCAGATGCTGGAAGTTACGCCCGCAGGGCAAGAATTTATGGACGACATCGTGTTGTCCGTACTCATAATCGAACGCCGGCGACGCAGGCCTGTTAGACATATTGATATGTTCAATTGAACGCTTCAGCGGTGTAAACATGTACAATGCATTGTCAGCTAAATGCCGCGCTGTGGCTCAACGTGTGACAACACTCATTTCACTCCTTGCGCGATATCGTTGTACTGGCAGGCAGGCCAAAAAATACAGTGTTACAATTATCCATGTTTTAAAAAAGTGTGTCAACTGCTGTCTTACTTCGAAGTAAAGGTCGAACGATGGACCGAATATGCAAGCAAGCTTGCTCTAATCAACGACTGTCCCGCCTCCTAAGTCGTCAGGGCATTCATTGTTCCCAGATGTGGATGTGTGTAGAACAGCGAGGGAGGCAAGTAAGGACATAATACGAGGCACGTACCCTTTCATGGCCAAGCCGTGGCGCGTGAGGAAAAAGGACTCGAAGGATGAGCGGCGCTTCTGCCGAGTGTAGAAGTACGAGCGGGACGATCCGAGGATGGAAGAAGGGCCGTCGGTCCTGGCCAAAGTCAACGCTCCTTGAGAATCTAGCAAAGGCGGAGGACTGGGAGGGTCTGCGAGCTGCAGATGTCTGATAAGATGGGAAATATGAGGACACGAAAGAGGCAAAATATTGATGTTTAGTGCGAGGACGCGTCACGCAAGCGGCGGACCCCGAGATAATGGGGCCATAACCACGGTGTCATTCTAGCTGGAGAAATCTGGGAACGCGAGAGTTACTACTTAGACTGTCGAAGGAGGATAACATACGCACCTCTCGTCTGCTTCGGACCCACGGCGTCAAAGGTTCCTATGACATGATACATTCGCTGCGCCGAGCAAGAATTGATGACTTGCGTAACGCCGCGACTGTCTGAAAGGTGGGTTGGAATGCGCCTGCTGTTAGGAAGTACGCTGGCAGCTGCTGTTTGACCGGGCGTCGGGCGTTGGTACGAGGGCCGTCGAGGGGAGTCTATTGCCTTTTTAGTCCACAAAGGCAAACCGAGCAAACGCGGCAGGCCTATCTTGCGCTATGCACGCCAGGCGGTCTTGGATGGAAGTCGAGATCGAACTGAATATCTCAGAGAGCTCATGATAAGCTGAGCGGAGCCCTGAGAGGCAGGAAAAAGCGTACAAAGGGTCACGTTCTGTGACGTTGACCATGCATGTGGCGGACGCCCTCGGGACCTCCTGAGGAAGTATGTTCTTTGAGGAAGTACGCCGCTGCGATGGAATGCCACAATAGCCGATGAGTTCATGGCTATACGCTGAAGATCGTCAAAGGCTCTCATTTTTTTTGCCAGTAGTTAAGTCGTCGTAGACCTAGGAGAGACACCGATCGGCGGCAGGGGGGTTTGGCTCCGCGTTGAAGATAACATACGCTCTTGTTCCCGACGCTCAAGTCCGCCCTTCTGCTGAGGCCGCAAAATCCACGAAACGCCAGAGGGCAATGCCCAGAACCATCGGACGAATTTTGTGCAGGCGTCGTCGCCCAAGAACACGAGCCCCAGTTGCATCATGCGCACTTCGGCGGTGAACAACACGGTCGCGAATAAAGGTTTTTCGATATGGCCCGCGCTTGTAGGACTTCAACAGGTCAGTGGTTATGCAAACAGCCTAGATGGCACAGTAGATCTGACAGATGTGATTCAGAGGGAGACGTCCTCGGAGCACACGAAACGCGGTGGGTCACAATTAGCCAAGAGGCAGGCGTTCCCTAGCCAGCGGGTGATGTTTGCTAGCTCACAGCACTGTTGCCCATAAAAGAAGGAGGACAGGCCGGCGCCGAAGTCACTCCATCTTCAATGCCCTTCATCGACATCGCTCGAAGCATAGCGCCCCTGGGTGTGATCATAAAGGAAGGAAGCATTCTCACCGTAGCACATGGCGCATCGTACAAGGCTCGCCCGCTCCTACCCTGGCCAACCTTGCATTATCTTCCCTAGCGACTGATATCCGTCGGCAAGCGTAGCGAACACAAAACGTGCAAGCGAAGAACAAGGCAAGTCACATACGGCCACGGCGGCAAAGGTGGCGGGCGGTCAACACAAAGCAAAATATGGAAAACCGTTGTCGTCCGCGGTTGGAAAGACCAGGTAGGGTCCGAGAGTATCGCGGTAAGCTGACGACAGAGTCATAGAAGGAACACGAAAGCGAAGCGCTGCTTTGTTCTCTGGTGGCAGGCTGGACAACAATTACTCGATGCGTATCCAGCAACAATAACACTTCACCTGAGCTCGCTTGATGCGGATCCGCCGACAATAGGCTGCGGGATATGAGCCAATTCAGCTCGTGGAATGACCCGCTGGATATCTCGACCGTCGGAGCGTTGCACGATGCTTTCCTCTTGTCTTCATCGCCCACTCTTCTACCTTTCCATGCGCATTTAGCATGCATCTCTTCGTCCTCGACAGCAGCACAGACCTCTGCCAGCGTCCCAAGCCCACATCGTCCTTGGTCGAAGGCCGTTGGCGACGATTGTCCGACTCGATATCGGCATTTCTTTGGGTGGCGCCGCGTGCAGGCCCAACGGTCGCGTGCACCGAGCATCGACCTTCGTCGCGCATAGAGCAGGGAAGGAAGCGGAGTTGCGAGCGCGAAGACGAGGTGAAAGTCAAAAGGCAAGCCGGTGTCGTTCAACATCAACCTGCCGCACACTGCACCAAACAACGCGTGTTCCCGAACGGGCCTTATTTGGGTCGGGTATTGTCTTGGAACAAGTCCTTCCTCTTTCGCGCGTGCCCTGCTGGTCCTCCCTCCCCTGCCGTCTGGTCTTCCTCCCCCCTCTCGATACCCATAAATTCCCCGCAATCGCCGCCAGATTTCCAGGCTCCCCACGTTGCGCGCGAGGTCGCCGAACTCGTCAAAGACCTCGTGTGCGCCACATTGTCTGCTCTCGCTCCTTCACTCCTGGTACTTTTCTGCATTCCCTCCCTCGTCTGATTCTGAGATCCCCTTCGCAGATGACACGCGACCGTGTTCCCAGATCCCGGCGTCCTTCCGTGACGCGCGCGCGCGCCGTCTCCCCGCCTGTTAGCGGTCCAAGTCGTACGGCTATGGAACTCGACGACATGCGCGAAGCCAGCGCGGACAGGCTCTGTAGAACCGATCCTGCGCGCGCCATCGCTATATACCCAGCGTCTCGGTATTGTCGCCAACGCTACCCTCCATTATTCGCCGTCCCCAACGACCATTTCGCCGAAATCCTCAGCCGCTACCCTCATCGAGACCAAGAGGGCGCCATGATCACGCACATGCTGTCGGGTTATCCAGAGCCCCCAATGACGCTGCAGCAGCGCGAGCGCTCCCTCAGACTGCGAAACGAGCGGCGTCAGATGCTGCAGGTGATCGAAGGGAAGCTGGACAGTATGGTCAAGATCCTGCGCGCACAGCCTCCACCCCCCAACGCGCCCGCCCTTCGAGACATGATCGACAAATCTTCCCTCCTGCGAAATTCCCTCATCCTTGAAGTCAAGCTTCGATCTTGGCAAACATTCCCCTTCAACGACCTCCCTCCCGAAATCCTCGATGAGATCTTCCGCTACGCGATTCACGATGCTGGCGGAATAATGGACACCGTCAGAACCCGCGCACATCTGTCGCAGGTCTGCCGATTGTGGAGGAACGTCGTGAACACGGACGCAACTCTCTGGAACTCGCTTCTCGTCGTCGATGAGTACCCATGGCGGCTAACGGAGCAGCATATCGAGCGTTCTGGGTCCACCTCTATCGATATCCGGGTGAATGACCAGGAAAGGATCGACCGTGGCTCGCGCCCTTTGTGCGGAAGAGAATGGCGGGCTTTGGTCGACATCCTATTCACCAAGCTGCCGCAGATCCGCGCATTGCTCTTAGACATCAGAGACGTGGAGGATATGCACTATGTCACGGCGAGGCTGGAGGCAGTGGCGTCGGGGGTGCCGCTGAGGCTCGAGCGCCTCGAACTCTACGTGCAACGTCCTTGGCTAGGCCAGCCTAGCACAGATAAGCCTGCTGTCCTCTTCGGAGGATGCGATGTGGCGTCCATCACCTCGCTCTCGCTCAAAGGCATACCGCTCGATTGGAAGAACTCGTTCGTCTCCAATCTCACCGTGTTCGACGTCCGCCGAGTAGCATATGACCGCTGGCTGCCACTGGAGCGCTTTCGCGAGATACTCGTCGCGTCTCCTCACCTAGAGAAACTCGTCTTGAACGGCGCCGGACCCGTTATGCCGAACGGTTGGCATAACTCGGACCTTCCTCCCATTATCTTCCTAAACTAACCACCCTCACGTTGGGCGACTTCAGTCTCTCGTACGCCGTCTTCCTCTGGAGGCAGCTGCACGTCCCGAAAATCAAGGATCTCACCATACTCAACTTCTACGGCGATGACTACACGCCATTCATCGAGTTACTCATCGGATGTACATCGAACGTCCGTATCCTGACCTGGTACTCCGTCGCAATCCATGGAGGCCCTCACAACGAAGCCGTCATGCGTAGATGGTTCAACTCCATGACCAAGCTTCGCTACCTTCGCCTATCCGGTGTGCAGCGCTCTGGCCTGAGCCACTTCCTGCTCGACGATGGGAGGACGCAGGCGAAGCCCTCTACGTCAAGCGAAGACGCCGCCGTGGGTCCCGTACTCGGGAATCTCGTCGCTGTCGAGTGGGAGAACGTTGACCCAGACGATGTCGCATACCTCGTCAGGCGGCGCCGCGAGCTTGGGAAGCCCTTAAAAAGATTGTATACCGCGCATGATTCCTGGCAGAGGTTGTTGCAGGAGCCGAATGCCTCTGCCAGTCTGTCGAATCTCATGCAGGAGTCGCGCGACATTATGCTTCTTGTGCCAAACATGTCCCAGGAAACGCCAGAGGAGGTCGAGGCGCTTGCGGACGACATCGTTGTGGTCGAGACATAGGACAAAAGAGAGGGACACCTCTGAAGTATACTCTTTCTGCTGATATCAGACCAATCCTATCGCTATGCTCGCTATGCTCGCTATGTATCTACATCTACTGCTCGGAAGGTCCAAAGCCCCACCTGTATCTTACTCTCATGCCAGCTTATGCATTCAATACGTCTCGCTTTCTTCATGCCGGGTTGCATCGCAGACGCGTGACGCATCACGACGCGACCCACGACGCGTCCGCTTAGACATTCGCGTTTGCTTCCGCTTGGGGGCTCATACCCTGCGGAAACTGGACGGATCCTGTTGTCTCTTGCTTTCATCCACCGCCTGCAATGACTTCCTCTTCTCGCCGGTCTGGCACCTCGCGCGCCTCAGAAATGGACTCGGGGCCATCGCGTGCAGATATTCCGAAGAGTACGCGTCGCGTCGCGCGTCGGGCGCGTCCGACCGCTGCTGACGGATAAATTGCAGAATCTCCTGCGACGATATCTTCGCCTGCGAAGCGCAGGCTCAATGACGACCAGGTCACGACGCTCATGGTCCTGTTTGACGGCGATGCGCAACCTACCACCATCGAGAAGCAAGCTATCGCACGCGACATGGGAGTGTAAGTCTTACCCTTCCCCTATTTCGCCATATCGTCCATGAGCTGACGATGATCAGAGATCTTTCGGTGATTACCACCTGGTACCGAAAGCGACGCAAAGCGCTCGCGAAGCGTTGCCCCGTCGATGCGGCCGGCTACCCCCTTTACCTCGACGCCTCGCTCCAGAACAATTCGCCTGTCCGTACTCACACGCGTAGCAAGAGTGTCAGCATCGACGAGCTCGCAGACTCGACACAGCGTATACGCGTCGTGCGTACGCGCCACAAGCGCCGGCCGGAGCAGGGTCGCCAGCGGCGGATCACGCTCGAATGGGCGTGCGAGCAGCAGACGCACCGCCGGGGGCAGGACGTCTGGGCGTCTCTCACAAATGTCTCGGATGGGGAGGACAGTGTGGACAGCTCATCCGCCAGCGACCTCGAGGCGCGCCCGCCGCCAACACGGCCAGATCCACGCTTCACCACACCTCCGCAAAGCGATACCGCATCAGAGGCCGCACTGTCTTTGCTGTCGCTTTCTGGACCTGTAGTGGTCTTCCCAGAAACAGTGTGACCACGAAATAGCATATGGACTCCTGCATAGAATAGCCAATAATTAGTGTTGTACTATTTTGTAATATCACACAAGCCCAGCCTCGGAGAGCCCACGAAGCTTGAGCAGGTTTGAGCATATGGCATGACGCGCGCCACATAGTAGAGTTTTCGGCTTCCCGTGGCAGATGTTCATAATATCTGATTCTCAATACGCGCAAACATCGTGAAAGCTAAAATACAACAGTATATGTTCATGATACTGATAACATAGTCTACACCGAAGTGACAAAGCGACCCATATTGTCCCAAGACAGAACGCACACGAGAAAACAGCATACGATCGACTCAATCCTTGTGCCCCACCATCGCTCGCAGGGCGCGAGAAGGTAACTGAAGGTCACCCTGTTGCGCGACACGCCGCGCCTCCGCCATGGCTTCCCGCAGCCGTGCTTCCTCCATCGCCTGCGCCTTCGACAGCGGATCCCGAGGCGGGTAGGTCCAACCGAGCTCGCACAGCGTGCACCAGAGCGATATTCGTGCTTGCATATCGCTGAGCGTATGGTGAACAAACCGCGGTTATGTGAAGGGACAGACGACGTACGACTGATAACGCTGGATGAGGGTCTCGAACTTATGCCGGTTGTGCGTCTCCTCGAAGTCCTCCTCATCGTCCCAGCCGTAGAGCTCCAGAGACTCTAGGCGGTTGCGAAGACGGTACTTGAGTTCGTCCCACATCGCCTCCTGACATCCGAGGACATAACGATAGGAGCTGACAGAACTTTCAGGAGCCGTGTATAACAACAATGAATGCGTGACTTACCAGTGCAGATGCATGGCCAGCGAGCGAGCACTGAGCTCGTAAAGTTTGTCGGCAGACAACAGGTTCTTAGGTATGAGTGCCGAGTCACGCCTTGACGAAGTACTGTCAACAGAGAAAAGCTGCTTGGGCTCCCAGGAAGGGCCCGACCAATCCTCGTCGGATGTCGATGACTCGTCGTCTCCGACTCTAGAGAGCACTTCCAACGCCGGGATAGGTGTGTTGGAGGCCCGCAGCGTATCCGCGTCGTCTCCGAACAACTCGCTCGTTCGCTTTGATGATGACCCATTCGACGCTTCCGGGGCGTGGAGAGAAGATATGCGGGTGGAGTCACTGCTGTCACTGCGTGTGGTGAACACAGACGCGGTCTGCGATTCTTCTGTAGATGTCGACCGGGTCGAAGAGAACGAGATAGAGACCGGACGTGCCGACGACGAGGGACGCGTCTCGATAGGATCGGACAGGTCGAGCCCGATGTCGAGAACGCCCGCGGCGGGCAGAACAATATTATCTGGCGGGGGCGGTGGCGGAGGAGGAATCGGTGGCATGGGGAACTTCAGGACGGGACCTTGTGTGATTCGTCGAAAGTAGGTGTCAAAGTAGCTAGGCAATACAGCTACGAAGCATAAATCAGCCGAGGACGACGGAGAACTGCAATCCTACGCACAACTGGGTGTCATGTTGATGAAACGGTGCTCGTAAACTGATTGGTGGAGAGATTCTAGTAATGCGTGCTCCAGAGGTGCTCGTGCGGGGGTATCTGATCTTGCTGGGTATGCGCCTCCTTCACTGCCGTCGGGATAATGAACAGATGCTGTGCGTCGTTGTCGTGCACGGAGGGGGGAGGTAAACCAATGCGGCAGATGAGGAAATATGATGTCTAGAAACACTGTGAGGAGACCGGCGGGTTGAAAGGAGTCAAAGGGCTGACCTTCTTCGATGAGTTCGACGACGCCTCCGGGGCAGAGTACGCGATTCACTTCCTCAAATATAGTTTGCCACTACAGCGCGACTTCAGTAACGAAGTTCGGAGGTGTACGTTGACATATTCGCACCTTATTCTCGGGTACTCCTCTCGCTATCGACTTGATATGGACATGATCAAACTCGTCGTCTTCGAAGGGCAACTTCGTGGTGAGACTGTAGGCAGCGTTAGGGCGGCGCGCGCGAAAGGTGGCCGGGACTCACAAATTGCCGTGCGTCCAAGTTATCCTTGATGCCAGTGATGGCTCCAGAAGTTGTAGCGGTACTTGGATAGCTGCTAGATCAAAGCCGACCTTGGCGGGTAGATGAGCGGCTGATGTGCGGAGCTTGAAGCAGTGCGCGTACGAGTTCGGCCTCTGGCCATTCTCTTGCGGCATCAACGACCCATGTTCCAGTCTGAATCGAGGATCAGTAAGCCGTGGGGGCGCGTGTGGTGGCAGGAACGTACACCGCAGCCAAGGTCAAGCACTCGCTGTGGGTGGGCGTCGTAGTCCTCGGAGTCGTAATTGACGAACGAGACGGACCCTTCCCTGAGGTGCTTGACAAGGGCGAGATCAAGAGCCTCACTGTGCATCGTAAGCGGGGAGGGGAATCATCATGCGGATGCACGCACAGTTCCAGTATGGTCCTGTCATAAGATACAGCGTACGGCGCCTTCTCAGGATCATACGCGTGGTGCCGCTGGCCGTGCTTGATGGTGAACTGTGCACCTTTGGCTGTACGTCCCTGCCGCTTCCCGTCGAAGGAGGCACCGGTGGCGGAGGAGAAGGTGCCCGACTTGGAGCGCATGGAGCCAAACATGGGGCTGTCGGACGAGACGAGCATGTTCGGTGGTGCGTCGCGACCGAATGTGAGGATGGTCGGTGGGGGCGACACCATGATCGGGGTGTCCGGGGGGATGTCCGTTTGCATGCTGAGCGACATGGGGGACGGGCTGGCGCCAAGCTCAGTGAGTGCCAGCTGTCGATGGTGGTGGTTCAGGACAAGGAATACAGTTTAGATGGAAGTCTAATCATCAACGATTACAGTACTCGTGTTCGCCCGACTGGCATCTGGCATCTGTTGATTCCGTTGAACGAACAGTGACGGCATCTCCATTCGGCCGCTCATTTACCCCCGGCCCCCGGCAATCAGCAATGTTGAATGTTCAACTTTACGGCCGCCGGCATCTTCCTTAACGCCTTGCCTTCCAATTTCTCACCGACGAGCGGCCTTCAGAAGAGACGAGTCAGACGATGTAGAGCTCAGTGCTTGCCATTGAGCGAAGGCTCGGACTTAGACAATTGCCTCATGTCGGCGATGCTCCGCCACCTTGCTTTTCAACGCAGTCGTGCCCATTGGTGCCTCGCAACCTGAGGCCTTGAGGTCCAACAGCAACCGACTGCCGGGAAGGAGAGAAGGATCCGGAAGCCGGCACATCGCGTCGTGTGGCCGCATCACACAGTCGAATACTTGTACGAGGTTGCGCAGAGCAGACGAAAGGTATAGTCTACCGACGGCTTGCAGACTCGGGTGCACTGATCTCCGGCTATGATGAATGTGCCAAAAGGTGCATATTCCGAGGTGTGATCCGCGCTTCAGTTACAAGTCTAACTGGAATGAATCACCTTCGCCCAGTAGACAAGAGAAGAAATCCTACCTCATTAAACAAGAGGTTGACGCTGTGTCACGCTCGTAGGATTGAAGGTCATTGCCTTGCTAGACAAGAGTCAAGGCGCTTCATTTCATGGACGACAGAACTCCCGTTTCTTTTTTCCCTCCGCCCGACATCCAGTCATACTACATAGGCACCAATGAATACGCCCTAAGCCCCTCACAAACATCCGTCTGAAAAGCTCGTCAGCTAAATTACGCGCGTCGTGAATGCACTAAGACGCACTTGGTACACCCTTCCCGGCGCTGTTCACGTGAGACTTGAGCTGGCTGTCGCCACACAACAAACCGCGCACGAAAGCCTGCGCAACGACATTCGCACCCGCCGCAGAGGTGTGAGTATGGTCATTCGGGAAGTAGGTGTTAACTGTGCTCTCGCCTATAGCCTGCGTAACGGTCGGGCTCGTCAGAGAATATTCGCCCCAACTAAACGATGGAGCTGACCTCGTATGCCTGTGCCACGTAGCGGTAGTGGTCGACATATGCCACTGAGGTGTTCCCCGCCACCTCTGCAGCGTAGGCGACGAAGCGTGGCGGATCGCTGATCGAGTTCCCCGTCCATCCGTTGTTGGGCGTCTGCGACGAGACGATGGGAATCGCACCTGCAGACGACTCACGGGTCAGACATCTAGCCAGCGGATATCCCAGCATTTCTGCGCTCACCCTTGTCTTGCAAGGACCGCACTGCGTTCTCGATGTAATAGTTGAATGAGTGAATTGTGATCGCTTTGCCGCTGCGATCCCATCGTCAAGAAATCATCACAATGCGATAAATATGCACAACGCACCTTGAATCGTAGACGACGTTTGTGTCGTTATAGCCATCCGAGTACGCATCCTGTCGTCCATTGTCGGCTCCGGAACCTGCAGACCCATCGTTGTGGCCAAATTCTATGATGACAAAATCGCCCGACGCCGCCTTGTTAATCAAAGTGGTGAAGCGACCCTCGTCGGTGTAGGAACGCGCAGATCGACCGGCGACCGCGTTGTTGACGACGGACAGGCTCAGGTATTGCCCGAGGTATGATCCCCATCCTGCGAGTACCAGTCGGTTAGTTGAAGCAGATCGATGCAATCGGAGAAGTGAGACGAGCCTGCGGTCCCGGAACCACCACCGCTCGTGGCCATGGTCGAGTCGCCGGCCATGTACACTGTCGCAGCCGCTGCATGCTGGGGGAGTGAGTAGAAGGCGAGAGCGAGAGCGAGGAAGGACGAGGTAAACATCTTGCTAAGTCAAGTCCTATTCTACATCTCACGCGCTTTTATACGGGTTACACGCGTGCGTAGAAACCGCCCAGAAGAAGGCGCATGTGCCGATGCTGAGCAGACCCCTCGACATAACCACGACGACGGGCCGACGGCGACAAGGCAACGCATGGGGCAAGGTCATACCGCCCCCTCAGGAACGGCATCGTCTATAGCTCCTCGAGTACATACACACAACCCTTCAACTATATCGAGTCCCGTGAGTACCGCAACACACGACAATAGCAGAAGCGGCGCATCTTACCTTTCGGAACTCGAAGCGCCCTCGCTCTCCTCGTCGTCCTCCAGCATGGTCAAGGCACCGAAGCGGCCCCGGCTGACCTCGATCCCAGGGCCCTCGTCCGACTCCGCGTCCTCGGCGTCCTCCTCACTGCTGGTCTCGTGCGCCTTGCCGGCTGCCCGGGGCGGCTCGTCCTCTTGTTCCTCCTCCACATCCTCTTCCTCGCTCTCTTCGTCGTCCATAGCATCCAGCCCTGGGATCCATATGCCCACGCCATCCGCACCAGCTGTGCCGCGGATTTTGCCTTCGTCCGTGCCCGGAGGCCAGTAGCCCCATCGGATCCTGCCCTCAGCGACCATACGCAGGACTGCACAAGCGCGTCAGCCACAAAGTCGACGAACACGCAAACTATTCTGACGCACTGGCATTTCCTGCACGATGCACATCCGGCCGCCCCGCCTTCGCCGTAAGCCAACCCTTCTTCTCCGCGTACGCCGTGAGGATGTCCATCGCGGACCACTGTGACGTGGCAGGCGGAGCTTTAGGGCCGGCACCCGCGCGCCAGGTCCGCTTGTCCTCTGCGGGGGGTGCGCTGGCGCTGGGGTGCGGCAGCCCGAGGATGCGCTCGAGGGGCATACAGCGCGCTGCATGATGCACGCAGGCGGGGACGGCGGAAACCCGGGAAATAGGGAGAATTCCAGCTAGGACCTGCATCTCCATCTCGTGGTGTGAAGGAAGAACAAGCCCCGGGCAGTCGACGAGGCGGATGCCGGGGCAGAGGAAGAGAGTCTGGTAATGCTTGGTCTTATAGATGAGGTCAGTTGATGAAGTTGCACAGCTATGAGAAAGCGGCCAACCTTCCCTGGCGTTCTGGACGCACGCACTTTCGACGCACCGAACAACGCGTTCAGCAGAGACGATTTACCAACATTCGGTTGACCTGTAGATGTATGTTAGTTAAAATTCAGCGCGGAAATATATACGAACCTATCAGGCCGATTGTCAGGTATGGTGGCTCTTCTGCATCCCCTGGCTCGGCCTCCGACTTCGTCTTGAAGGGCAGTATTGTTTCCGGCGCTCCAAAAGCACGGTGCGATGCAGCCGCCTCCCAGTCGACCGACCGTCTGACTGTCGGTTTCCAGTGAGCCAGTCGTTTCTCGTTCTCCCGCACCTTCTGCGGCGGCTGCAGCATCTCCTCATGAGTGTCGCGGATGGCTTGCACGAGCCTCTGCCGGAACTCTTGCGGTAGATGAGGTTCGTATGCAGGCCTGCGTCCAGTAGCAGAGAATTGTTTCTCTGCATAGGACTCGACCTCTACAATGCGGATACCGGCGTGTCTTCTCGAGATGTAGTCGATCCAGGCGCTAGTGCGTTCAGAGCCGGTGATGTCGACTTTGGTCAGGACAAGGATCACCCTCTTTGCCTCGTAAGATGCAAGATACTTGGACAATGACGTCGGGAAATGAATAAGCGGGCAGCGAGAGTCGAGAAGAACAAGGATGATGTCCGATATCTCAGTGACGCGCCAGAGCTGTCGCCAGACTTCCAGATTACGCTCGTAGTAGCAAGGGGAGCGAGTTGGTCCTTCGGTATTGATAACATCCTTTGAATCGGCAAATCCATTGATTTTGTCGTCTGCGTCCTCGAGCCACTTGCGAAATAGACCCTCCTCGTTCTTCTCCACCTCTATTTTCGTCATCTCATAGCGCCACTTCGGTCTCCTGGGACAGTACAAAGAATCTTCTTTCATATCTGGGTCCTCTGGAAATATTGCGCATGATGGAGGAAGTGGGCGAGGCAGAGGGGCCGTGGCCTGTTTCTTCGTGACTTCCAGAAATTCGGGCGAGAGTCTGATGAAGGATGACTCCAGACGCCACGGTTCTGTCATGGTTAACTTCTTCTTGGTGTCATCTTCTGGGTTGCCTTTGCCCTTTGCTGGGCCTTCCGCGGACTGCTTGCCTTTGCCAGGCTTCCGCTTGTTAGGCGCCATCGACGTCAAGATCAAGATGATGTTTAACTCGGCTGATCGGCCCGATGGGGAATTCGGAAAGCACCATGTGTGATCGCCCACGTGTGCGCGCTTCCGCTTCCAGCGTCAAATTTTTGGCTCGAGCACTCACCCATCGCCGGGTTGCTGCACGATGGCGGCATCGAGCTCTCGCCAACCACACCAAGTCCCCCTTCCCCAGAGCCCAGACGCCGCCCACCGAGAAAAGCAGGAAAAGCAAGGGGAAGCCGAAGCAGGATGCATTGCCAGTCCCCGAAGCTCATGCGAAGGACGCCACAGTGGAGGCGGACTCCGGCGAAACTACCACTTGGGACTGGATGCGCCTGACAGACTCGTCTGCATGCAATGTTCCCCCCGTGTTTACGAGGGACGGAAGGTATGTCGCAGTGCAGCGCATCGGCATGTAACCTCTAACGTGCTCCGCGTCAGTTATTTCTTCTCGCTGGTGGGATCATCAGTCAAGATACACTCTGCGGCCACAGGCGTGGTTGTCTCTACCCTGAGCAACCCTCGACCCGCGGGGAAGGAGTCCCTCGCCGACACGCTCACCTGCGCAACGTTGAATCCCCACAATGTGTTCCAGCTGATCGTCGGATCACTAAATGGTTGCTTGTTGGTCTGGGACTATCTGGATGCCGTCCTGCTGCAGACGATCGATCTCGCGCAGCCCATTCGGCACGTCTGTGCGCACCAAAAGTTCAAAGACGTCGTCTTCGTTGCTGTTTCGAAACCCAGCAAGAAGCAGGGCCGAGGAGGTGCGTTCTAGCATCAATACTCGTAAATCAATTTCTGACGTCCGCTTAGACGACAATGCTGCCGTGCTTCGCGTCTCGCTAAAGCCCTCCGAAGCAACTGCCGACGCATCCCTGCAAACAGCGTCCGCCATCACGCCTATCGGAAAGACGCGCTACCCGACAGGACTTGCATTCTCTGCATCGGGCGATTGGCTTGTCGCAACCGCCGGCCACAAAGCGTACATCGTCAACTCCTCATCACTCGAAGACGGCTTCACGAAATATGTATCCCCGGAGAAGCTCACATGCCTCGCCACTCATCCTGTTGACGACTACTTTGCCACTGGCGATGTCAAGGGTAATATCCGTCTGTGGTATGCCTGAATCGCGACCTCGCTGTAAACGCGATCGGAGTGGAGAAGAAGTCGGACACCACGTCGTTGCACTGGCATGCACATGCTGTTGCGTCACTCACGTTCACGTTGAATGGCGCATATTTGCTGAGTGGTGGTGAGGAGGCGGTGTTAGTCGCGTGGCAGCTACGTACCGGCCGGAAAGAGTTCGTCCTCGTGTCGGCGCCCCCATTCGCACAGTTTCCTGTCAAACCCCGTGAACGGCGAACCGGAGTACCTCCTCGGTCTTGCAGACGCAACGTACACCTTCGTCAATGCCGATAGCTTGAAAGCATCCCGCAGCTACTCGCGCATCAAGCTCGGTAAGCATTGCATATCCTTCTATCTGTCGCATTGCTAATGGTTCTTCAGATCCCGCAGTGACAATATCCACTCCTCTGCAAGGCAGCACACCACTTGCTGTTCACAATCAGACTGCGACGCTCATCCTCCCCTCCTCCCATCCTTCCTCTCTGCAAGTATACTCCCCATCCGCGTCGCAGCTCGTGTCCGAGCTCGAGGTATCACCATCAAATCGTGTCTCGCGCCGCGACGACGTACCGCTCGAACCAGCTCGGGTCGAGAGGGCAGAGATATCACCTTCGGGCGACTGGATGGCAACCATAGACAACCGAGCGGGCGATGACACGTTCCGCGGGGAAGTCTACCTCAAGCTCTGGGCTGGGACCGCAAGTCGTCGTCGTGGACTTTGAATACGCGCATCGACCGGCCGCACGGGCAACATGGTGTCACGGATCTCCGCTTCAGTCCCGTTCCCAGTTCGACGCAGTCGTTGCAGCTCGTCACAACGGGTGACGATGGCTTCATCAAGCTGTGGCGGATAAGCACCGTCAAGAGCAAGGACGGGCCGAAGGAGGGTGCGTCTTTCTGCGGCTTGAGATCTGTCTGCGAACTGACATGATGACAGACTATTGGCTACTTCGTTCAAGTTTCGGCTTCCGCACTGAGAAGCCTTCCAAATCGTCGTGGTCTCCAGATGGGTCTTTGCTGGCCATCGCAACATCGTCTTCGGTCGCCATCTATGATCCGACCACCACCCAGCTGCGGCAGACCCTGACTGCTCCGGAGTGCAAGTCGCCGACGGACGCCTGCTTTTTGGGCACGGCTGGACGCTATCTCGCCGTTGCAGGTGGCAAGGACGTCGTGCTATGGGACCTTCTCTTCCAAACTGGTATGTTCATCCTTCCAGAGGTATGGATGATGGCTCATTTTTATCCAGTTCGCTGGCATCATCGCTGCTCGTCGGCCGTTGAACATATTGTGGCGCATCCGCAGAACGACTCATTCGCTGCCTTTCACAAGGGCTCCGAGGCCGGGTCAACGGCCATCGCCGTATTCAGTCCTTCCTCCCCAAGACCTGCACTTCGGAGCGTGCCGTTGATGCTGAAAAGCGTCGTGTGGCACGGCGAGTCGTCGAGCACCACCGGCTTTTCGTTTGTCGGCATCTCCGATAAGTGGGACGTCGTCTTCATCGGCGATGACATCAAGCACCAGGAGGACATCGGCGCACACGCGCAGAGCATTACTACGGAGGGCACGCCTCACCGTCGTACGCTCTTCCAGGAGATCTTCGGCGAGGCGGCTCTACCGAGCAGTAGCCTTTCATCCGCCCGCCCGGCGCCTGCAGAGCCCGCGACGGACAGTCTGTTCGAGGAGCCGGCGTACTTGATGCCCCCCATGGAAGACATGTTCGATACCATCATGGGCTCGTTCGTGCACGCGCGAGAAGAAGACGGGCCAAACGGAGAAGGCGCACAACAGGAGGATGACGATGTGGAGATGGAGGAGGCGCCGCCGATATCGCCCCCGCCACCAGCATTGCTACCCGACAATTCCATGATAGCATCATTCATTGAGCTTTTCAGCAAGCAAAGTATCAAGCGTGCGTGGGCTATCGCTCAGAACGCGCACTCTTACTGACGCTCCTCTGTAGCGAGACCGATACAAAGCGCACCCCCACCTCCGCAAACGAACGGTCACGCAAAGCACAAACCCAACGCCCTCCCCGCCATCAAATCCAACGGCCAGGTCGCTACGGCACCCGCGAAGGCCCCCCGGAGAACAACGGTGACCTCCAGCCCCGCACTCCCGCCCCCCACACCACCAGAATCGCCCGCTGTTAACGGCAACACCAAAAAGCGCAAGAAGGCGTCATCTTGATCCTTCCTCCTGTACATGCCTTCGCACATCTGTACTGCATATTTGTACAAGTCCTATGTAGCATGGCTTTTGGGCCCCGTACACTTACTTACTGTCAACTGCTCATTTTGATTCCATCTCTGCCTTGTACTTATCTCACCATCAACAATGAGCGAAAAAAGCTGAACTTCCCGAAGGACTTTTTGCCTCCCCGTCGTCGCAGTACACCAGTAGGAGAAAAAAATATGACAAGAGGGGGATTCGAACCCCCGCAGACAAACGTCTATTGGGAAACCCATCCTTGAATAACAGGCAAGCTAATGCGCTTGAATCCAACTCCTTAGACCACTCGGACATCTTGCCATGATGGTGGGCGCGCAAACGAGGTTTCAGTAGTTGGCCATGAGTCGACATTCAACCGATTTGACAGTGGTACTGCCAATTTCAAGCATGATCGCCTTGCAATCGAGCTGCATAGCTTCTCCCGAATCTCGTTTTGTTTTCCTGTTCCAGACATAACGTGTATGAAGAATGCTATGATACAAACAACAATGAGCAAGAAGCAGAGCCAAAATGATCCAGACAAATGATCCCAAGTATGTAAATCAACAAGAGACTGGTCGCTCGTCCGACTCGAATGCAAAATCGCGCGCTTTCAAGTCTTCCCGATGCGCTGCGTCTTCAGCATCCTGGTCTATGGTTCAGTCAGTGATTGCGCGAAGACTCTGTAGGACGAGGAGAGAGAGAGCGAGACACAATGTCTCTCACTTAGTTCGGCATGTGCGCATCCATTGTGCTCGAAGGGGAAGCTGATCACTTACCGCTTCGAGACAACTTCTCGTCACCGAAATTCCCCTCTTTTAGTCGCCGTTCTGCGTCCTGCTTCGTCTCATCTGCAATATATTTGTTGCGAAGGATGGCCTTCAGGCCCTCCGCGGCTGCGGTACCGCTCTTATTCTCTGCGCGGGAGTGGATCAGTACGTAACATTCCGAGCGGGCCACAACGCTGGAGGACGTACCAGTTGTCGACATGCCTCCGAAGATTGTATAGCGGTGGTTCGGGGGGATAGGCGTGATAAGGAGGTTGAGACGACGGCGTCCTTATATGCCCATTGTGATTGATAGGAGTCTTGAGTCGGGCGCGCTCCATCGAATGACGCCGAGGAACCATAACGAACGTCGGGGTCGGGTGATCTGACCAGTAAGCGGCGGCTGTTGTGATGGCGCATACGAGTCAATTGCGTTGGTGCCTTCCATGCTAGATATCCGAGCGGCGCTCGAGCAAGATTGACCGCGATGAGAGCGCTGGCTATCTCTCTCGGCCGGGGCGGGCGAAGGCGCGAGAAATATAATCATCCATGGTGAGGCCGGTGAGGGGGTTGCCTTTGGAATATCACTGGCCATTTTTGTGAGATAAGGCCATCAAGGCGTTGTCGGAGTACAGTCGCAAGGACAGAGACGGCCGGGGGCACAGGAAAGCAAGGGAACGTCTTGCGCTAGGGACTCAGGCCACAGGAGACAAGGTCAGTCAGCTGCTGTCTTCGTAAGAGGCGCTGTAACTCACCAGCCGCTCCTCCCCGAGAGTCATTAAGGCGGCGACGCATAACGGATCGACCAGCTGAGGAGGCGAGGTCTCGTACTTCGTATGAATGATCTTCGATTTTTTACAAGCGTGGCTTGCAACGAGGAGGTCCAGTCGACAGGGAGGTCATAGCTTAGGGTCTGCAAGGCTCATCGACCTTCGAGCGACAAGCGTCAGAAGGTCGTCCGATACATCCCGCCCGATGTTATTACGGCATGCGATTCGTCCATTGTTCCCCGTTGGAGATAACGTCTTGACTCTCCCGCCCTTGTCATATTTTTTCTGAGCGCACCCGTCAAACGCCCGCGGTGAGCAAAAATAATGGTGAGATTGGGAGACGAGGAATGAGTTGCAGAACGCGGTGATCGGTGTGACGAGGGCCATGCATGTTACGGCCACGCATTTGTCGAGGCCTTCTCGAGAAGTATCGACGTCCAGAGCTGTTATAGAAAGAAAGTGCCCTCGAGATCGCGTATGCTGTATTCTGTACCCGCCAGGGAGGCATAGGAATTAAATTCAAAGCCGTAGGCGCGACATACGAGGCAGGAGATTGGTCGAGGGCCGATCGAGACATTTGGCTCCGTGGACCAAAACCATGCATGCTTGTCTCCGACGCTCACCAAGGCCACCTCGCACCCACCAGAGCCAGCGCACAAGTCATCCCCCTACGCGTCCTCTCGCCAACGGCAGCACAGATAATTCCGAGCGTCGGCGCAGGCCCAAGTCTACTCCTTTGACGGCTCAAAAAGGAAATCCCTCTGGCCACGCGTATCTGCCCGAAGCCCCAAGCGAAGTCGACTTGAACGAGAAAGACGACGCTGCGCGACCAAAAAGACGATTGTTGTCGGTGAATCACAAGCATGTCCGTACGCGCAGCGACCAAAAGGCAGATCCCGCACGGATGAGCGCGAATAGCGGCAGATGTGCCAGGCCACCTCCGACAAAGCTGGGTCTTGAGGCCTCCTGTTTTCCGCAGCTCTTGGTCGTCGTGGTGTAGAGACGGAGGAGGACTAATGACGAGGTATCGCAAAGTTACCCGCACGTCGTTAACCAGCTCCAACGGAGCGATTCACGAAATGTGATCATAAAGCAGGGTGCGTCGTGTTCATCCCAAGAACAAGGCTCGTGGGTCGGCTGTCGCGAGGTGCGCTACTGGAAGCCGCACTAATATCCAGCGGAGCGCGCGGCGAACACGGAATGTGAAGGCGAAGAACAAGGCAAGTCACGACGGTCCATCCGTCACACCGAGGAAAGGCGAGCGGCGCAAGCACAAAGCAAAGCCCGGGAAAGCGTCTTATCAAGTCCTCAAGCAAGCCAAACCTGTATAGGTAGGATCCGAATGTGACCAGGCGGATTGGTGGGTGGGTTCTCATGTGCGGGGCGCTTGCTTTGTTCGTGGCGGCCCGTCGCGCTGAAAACATTCAACTGGTATATGGCCGCATTCCCTGTCACTTCACCTGTGATACCCCGATGTGCTGTTGCCGTCGGCGGGGGATGTGCGGGACATATACGCCAGGGTTTCCTGTGACATGGTGGTTCGGCACTTTGGCGACTCGACCATTCCATGCATTCCCTTCTTTCCCCATCGACCCTCGTCGGCTGGCGACGCGCATTTAACGATGCATTCTTGCTCTTACGACCACGACACAGACCTTGGTCGACGCCCCAAGCCTTCCCCCGCTTTACACCCGGGCCACTCTCAACCTTCGCTCAGTTCGCTCGCTTCTCCGCGAGGGACCAGGCGAAAGGCTTCGGCTCGCTTTCTTCATCGTTGTCCTGTTCGAGGAGGGGAGGCCATCGGAGGTCAAGGCAGGAGACAGCCAGTGCGTGTGGCCCGTCTGCCGAACATCGCGGCCACAGACACAAACAACACGAGGTCCCCCGAATAGGCGCTGTTTGTGCATCGATTGTTTGGGAAACAAGTCCTTCCTCTTACGCCCATTCCTTGCGTGGCCCGATTCCCCCTGCCAACCGGTCTTCTTCTTCCCCCACCACCAGCTTATATTGCTCGCCCGTCCACCGAACCACCACCGCCGTCACCGCCGCCGCGTAGCATCCCTCGAACACTGTCCCCCAAGTCGCGTCAACCTGCCTATCGGTGCGCGCCTTGAAATTTTCTCAGGCGCCTCGCTCACCCATCCCCCCGATAGATGACGCGTAACAGAAGGAACGCCCCTCCCGTTCAGCGGACGTCGGCCCCCCATGCTGGTCCATCGCAAGGCCCTGGCTTTCAGCGCGACCTACAGCTTGAGAGCGACGAGGATCTGGTTCGCAGGTCGGACAAGCTCAGGAATATCGATCCCGCACGAGCCATTGCCATGTACCCGGCACAGTACTACCACGCCCAGCGCTACCCTCTGCGCTTCATTCCCCGCCACCCGGCATACAAGGACATCCTCACTCGCTACCCTCCCGACCAGCAGCACGAACCGATGGTGCTCTACTTCATCTCTCTCCTTCCCGAGCCCCCCGCGACCGAGGAACAGATCACTCAATGTCGCGCAGCTCTAGAGAGGTCGCGCGTACTGATATACCGCCTGAACCAGAAGCTATTCGAGCTCTCGCACCTTCACGCTGCGCAGAACCAGGCGAACGACCTCGCGAACGCGGAGAAGACGTTGGCAGAGCTGCAGCGGATGGCCGCCTTTAGAAGCACTTCGGAGGTGGAGGAACTCGTCCTCAGGTGGTGGAATTTCCCAATCAATCAACTCCCCCCTGAAGTCCTCGCCGACATATTTCGCCTCGCCATCTACGACACTCGTGGACCCGTCGAACTCGCTCTTACGCGGACGCGCATAGCCTCAGTGTGCCACACATGGCGGGAGGTCGCCGTCAGCGACATGACTTTGTGGAACACGATCCGCGTCTTCGAGAATTATCCGTGGACGATGACGGCTATGCAGGTCGAGCGCAGCGGAACCACCTTCCTTGACATCCGCGTGGATGACGACGAGCAGCGAGGGAGAGGCTTCGGCGCGATGCAGGGCGACAAGTGGGTCGCGCTCATCAACATCCTCTTCCGCAAGCTTTCGCAGATCCGGATGCTTATCGTGAACGTCAAGGACATGACTGCAATGTTCTACCTAATCGATAAACTGAGGGCCGCGAAGGATCAGCCGATGATGCTCGAGCGCCTTGAGCTCTTCGGCGGAGGCCAGCCGTACATGATCATGCCCGGCGCGGATTTTGAGCCCAAGGAGTATCGTCAGCCCATGGCCTTGTTCGACGGCTACGACGTTCCCTCCCTGACATTCCTCACCTTGAAGGGTGTCCAGCTGGACTGGACGAGGACCAACTTCAGCAACCTGACCAACTTCGACATCCGTCGCTTCCCTACGGAGCGCTGCCCCACGGTGTTCAAGTTCCGCGAGGTGCTCGCTAACTGCCCCAACTTGGAGGGCCTCGTCGTGGACGCCGCCGCCCCCATTCCGGCGCAGAACCAAGACGAACTGGATGCGACCGCGGTTCCCATCATGCTCCCTCGCCTCGACCGCCTGACCATCGCCGACCTCGTTCCCTCGGCCGCGATCCAGCTCTGGAACCAGTTCCGCGCGCCGAACGTCAAGCAGCTCACGCTGCTCAACCTCTGCACGGATGACTACTCCGACTTCATCGAGCAGACGATCGGCTGCATGCCCAACGTCCGCCTCTTGACGTGGTACTCTGTCGAGCTCCCCAATACGGACAGGACGCGCAGCCTGATGATCAAGTGGTTCAAGGCCATGCCCAAGCTGCGCTATATGCGCGTTTCCGGCCTCGACCGTGTCACGATGGACTTCTTCTTGCTCGACGAGGCGGTCGCCGACGGTTCACTGCCATTCCCGATGACCGGCAAGTACGAGCCCAAGCCCGTGCTTCCGAACCTCCTCGCGATTGAGTGGGAGAACATGGACGTGGAGGACGTCACATACTTCGTTCGCCGCCGCAAGCAACTCGGCGTGCCCCTGCGCCGCCTCTATACCTACCCGAGGAACTGGACCGAGGTGGCGGACGACGAAGACATTCCGGAGCTTCTCGAGGAGGCCAAGGGCATCATGGGCTTTGCGCCTATGGACGCCTCGCAGACCATCGAAGAGGCGGCGGCTCTTGCAGATGGCGAATTCAAGCTCCCTGAGCGTGGGGAGAGTGAGGACCATATGTTCCACGTTCCCGACCGTGGGGAACAGGACTATGATATGGACGAGGACGACGAGGATGAGGAGGATGTGGAGATGGAAGACGCGTAAAGCGCTGCATACTTACGGAGGGGTGGTCGAAGGATCTTATGGTTGATTTATGTACACGCCAAAGAGCGGATGAACAGAACTATGTCTCAACGCAGCCTATACAAATATGTACTGTTGCTGTATCTATCCATCACCTGAACAGGACCATGCAAGCCTCATTCCGCCAGCGTTTGAGTCGATGAGGATCAGGTTTCCTGCCTTGGACTGCAGCAAACATGCACTTGACGTGTTGAACGCTACTTACAAGATGACAATGCCATGCTTATCTGTGAGTCAGCCGGCTTTCAGCATCGCGAATCTCATTCTTCGTCGACATTCTTTCTTACACAGGTAGTAGTACAATATAGCAAAACACACAAAGCGGTACACCGTAAGTCTTAGTAGATACTACTTGCCTCAACAGATAACTTGAAATAAAGACTATCGACGAGGGTAATTCGTGTATGCGCCCCTTCGTCGATTCCCTCCAAAACCGATAGATCACTCCTTCACAGCCACGTACCCGGGATATCCTGCGTCCTGGTCCCCGAGCCCGACGCGACGGGCTGCGCCATAGGCGACTTCGGGAGAAGCTGCTCAAGCAGGCTCGTCACGATGTTGTCCTCCTGCGATTTCGACACCGAGCCGCTGCCAGAGGGAATGGACTCCTGGATCTTCTCGCCCAGACCGTTGCTGTTGTTCTCCGTGAAGCCCATCTGTGAACGTAGGTCAGCGTTCCATGCTACGACACGGCAAGCGGCCATGACATACCTCAGCAAGACGACGCGTGATGCCCACGACGGCGCGCGAGGGCGCCTCGGACGAGGAGCGATTGCTCGGGCGGCGGTGCTGGCCAGAGCCACCCGACGGCGTGCGCTTCTGCGGGACGCTAAACATCTCGAAGGCCGGGTAAGTACCACGAGCACTGCTCACGGGATGCGCAGGGACGGGCGGAGCGGCGGGAGGCGGCGCCGGAATGGCTGCCGCCTGCGGAGTGACGGGGAACGGGCGCGGAGGGGGCATCGGGGGCGTCAAGGGCCCCTGTGTGCTGACATTGACGACTTCGATAGGGCGGGGCGGCACGGGCGCCGGAGGAGGGACGTGCATCTCCTCAGTAGTCCTGTAAAAATAGGTCAGTAGGATCTCATGAAATTAACTTTCTACACTTACATATCGCCCATATACTCCTGTCCGGCCTGACGCATGTGGCGGCGACGCTCGCGCTCCTGACGATAGCGCTGCTTCTCAGCCTGGTAGAGAACTTCGCAGCCTCGACAGAGGCGCGAAGCTCATGCGAGTTCTGCCTCGGGTGATGCTCATGAGCCCCACGATGGCCACCCCAGAAGGCGAAGGGTTGGGCAGGGAACTCGGGCGTATCCCTCCCTTCCGCTTGCGACGGGCCTTCGGGCCAGTAGGGGTACGGCGGGTGAAAGCCGCCAGGCATACCACCCATCTCGGGAGCGTCCGGCGGGGGCATCGACCCGAAGGGAGGCGGGCCTGGAGGGAAGCGACCGTGGTGACCGCCGCGCCCGTGACCACCGAAGCCTCCGCGACTACCCTCAGAGCCTCCACGACCACCGCTGAATCCTCCGCGGCCACCGAAGGGTCCGCGACCGCCGAAAGGCCCTCCGCGGCCATGGTGTCCGCCGCGTCCTCGCGAGCCCCAGTCACTGAACGGGGGTCGGCCAGGAGGAGGACCTGGAGGAGGCGGGTGGCCATTGGGGGGCGGAGGCATACCAAAAGCGCCCGGCGGAGGAGGCATACCCGTTACCTCAGAAATGGTCCGAAAAAACCCGCCCAGAGCATCGGCGACGCGACGACCAGCCTCCTCTTCTGCCATCTGCCTGGCGTCGCCTGCGGCATCGGTAGCGGACTGGGCTATGCCTTGCGCGGCACGCGAGAGAGCTTCACGATGAGCAGACCAGTAGGCACCGTTTGTCGAGTTCTGCATGATGTTACGCAGGCTCTCCGTGACCTGTGGATGGCTAGAGAAGACCGCCGAGAGAGCGTCGAGCAGTGTGGCGACATCGTGGGTGAGAGACGGAGGCGGCATGGAGGCGGAGTCGAGCTCGGGAAGGGGAGGGTCTTCGGAATCTGCGGCCTGCTGAGGCTCGCCTGATACGGACTCGCCGCGAGTGGAACGTCCGTGGGTGCTGGAGGGAGGAAACATCTGGACAGTCGCCTTCGGAGTGCTCTCGGCGGGCACATGCGCCGAATAAGAGTCATGAACGGAGCCCTCCGGCTTCAGGTCGAAAGACGGCACCTCGGGTGTGGCGGCATAGACATGGAACGGCGGCTTAGGCATAGCATCGCCGCCGTCGACCAAAGACTCCGTAGAGGAGACGGTCCTGATGCTAGGCGGAGCGGGGCGCTTTCCCTTATCCAGAATGTGATGAGCGATGGACGACACATCGCTGTACGCATCGTCATCCTGCGTGTATGGGTGTTGCTTGGGCGTCGATCGGAGGCTCGTCGCGGTGGACGCGAGCTCCTCGAACCGCTTCGAGTCGGACGAGCGAGCGACGGGGTACAGCGGGTACGGGGCGCCAAGCGACGGAATGCGCTCCCAGGGTTCACCAAGGTCGAACGGGTTTGAGTCGTTGCCGAAAGTATTGCGGGAGGGCGTGCCGGTCACGGTGCCCGGAGTGTGGGGGAGGGACCTGCTCTCGCTGCGTGCCTGCTCCATGTCGAATACGGTGAACTTGACAGACGCGCCGCCAATCTGGCGGAAGAAGTCATCGAGTTCATCCTGGGTGCTGGCTGTAACCTCATCACCGTCGGTGTCGACATATGCAACCGCGACGTGCTGGACGGGGATCCCGTAGAGCTCTGCTGCTTTGTAGGCGAGCTCTGACCAGGCTGGGACGCTGGGGAAGGAGACGCGGCGGGTGAGACCGCCGCTGGCGAGCTTGACAGAGATGGACATGGTAGTTTGGGACAAGCAACAGCGTCTGCAGCGCTAAATAGGCGCGATAAAGGCTGCGCAACGTCACCCCGCTCCGGTCCGGCATCTCGGCTGCACCGCCTGCTGCTGCGAACGGACCATGTCCTCCTCCTCTGGCAGTCGTTGCTCACTTCCAGTCATCCTCAACCGCGGGGACGCGCGTCCTCCGCAGGCTCGCAGCAGGGGGATTGTTCAATGGCTCCTATTATCCCTAATCCATACAATATAGCTAATGGTACAGTGTTCTTGTTGCTTCTGTTCTTTCGCTGCGCTTCAAGCAAAGATGGAGAAATGCTGGTCAAGATCAGCAGGATCGTTAAACTGCGGGCCAGGTGAGTGCCCATCCGCCACCAGCCATCGCGTTACTCACCCTGCGGTTCATGTTCAGAGTCGCGATCTGCTTAAAGTCCCGCACCGTCAATGCAAAATCGGTGCTCTTCAAGTTCTCCTCCAAAAGGTCGTCCCTCGTCGCCTTTGGCATCACAGTAATGTTCCGTTGTGTCAGCCACCGCAGCAGCACCTGTGCCGGAGCTAGAGAAGGACTGCGTCAGCCTCCGCATACCCAATCTGTCAACCCACGTACTCTTCCCGTGTGCCAGCGCAATCCCCTTGATTACTGGGTTGTCAAACAACAGTCCCGTGTTCTTGTCCGCGCCAATTTCGACGTAGCCCATCGGCCCAAACTGCGAGTACCCAGTGACTACCACGCCGTGCAGCTGCGCCACCCGAATGAGGGCCTCCTGGCTGTTGTACGGGTGTAGCTCGACCTGCAGAACCTGCGGCCGGATGCGTGCGTAGCGGAACATGTCGAGGAGCAGGCCGCCGCAGACGTTGCTGACGCCGATGTTGTGCACGAGGCCCTCGTCGACGAGCTCTTCCATGGCGCCCCAGGTCTCCTGCATCGGTACGTTCACTGTACAGTATACGTGGTGAGTCTAGTCCTTGCTGTTGATGCAAACGAGACGAACCGGGTGGCAGCAGCTTGCCGTTGTCATCCCACCATGTCGGCGGGTATCGGTGGTCGGGAGAGACATACTGGATGGCAATGGGGAAGTGTACGAGGAAGAGATCGAAGTAGTCTAGGCCCCAATCCTGCAACTGCTTTTTAGCCAGTTGCTTGACCTGCACTGTTGTCAGTACCGACTCTACCTCTGCGATGCCCAACGTACGTGATCGTGCGCGTGGAATGTGTTCCACAATTTCGATGTGATGACTGACGGGCGTGATTAGGGCTCTATCTGACGCTCGAATTCGGACACCTACAAAGGTCTTCCCTCTTCACGAGACCATCTGCTATCGCGCGACGAACACCCTCGCCGGCCTCCTTCTCGTTGCCGTAGTCGCACGCGCCGTCGAAGAGGCGGTAGCCCATCTTGATGGCGTTGTAAACAACGTCCGCGCATGTGTCGTTGGGCACCTGCGGCAAGGTCAGCTTTATCTCAATCAAAGCTACCCGTCGACTTGCCTTCCACAGACCAAAGCCGACCAGGGGCATCTGCGGTACTTGAGTGTCGTCTGGCTGCCTGACAAGAATGCTAGGCTAACCTTGGTCTGTGTACGCTCCAGCGTCACATTCGTCATGCTGATAATATCTCTAGAGGTCGTGTAGTATATGTGAGTGCTTTGTGAAGCTGAGAGACGCCCCTCTGTGAGTTCATCTTTTATACGCTACAATCATTCGCGGTCCGTCTGGGGATTCGCGGCCTCGAACGCGTCTCCGCCTACCCCATCGTCCCCCAAGCGAGCTGCCCATGGGCGGGCTAGGGGCAGACTTGGGGTAGATCCGTAGGCGACTAGGGTAGACCAGTGGCCAGAGGGGTTCCATTTGCTACCTGTAGTACACCTGATCAGTGGAGGTCTGGAAGCGCGGACTTGGAGAACACGTCCATGGGTCTGTGGCTTAGTCGAGATCGGTGGCCTCCATAGTTCCTCCGACCGGTGAGAATAGTTCATACCTGGGCTCGTTGTGCTCTGCGGTATACGAACGTGAGGGAACGCGCATACATTTGCTACCTAGAGCGCGCATTCGGAAGGCGCGACTCGCGCGACGCGAGCCAGCGGCTAGCCCCTATGAAGTGTCGGTCCGAGTTGCCGAGGATGGACGGACGGCTGCCGTCGTTGCCCACACCAAGCAGACTGCGTCTACTCGGCGCTCCGTGCACCTACATAATCCTTGCGTGTACGTCCCCTTTCTATGTGGACGCTGTCCACTACGACCACTCGGTAGACGCTCAGCTGGTGCTTGGTTAGTCTGATTTTCTCCTTCGCCGATTGCTGTTCTCAAATCAGCAGAAGGACACAAGGAAACTATTTACGCGCCTTTCGAGGTCTCATGCGGTTCCATGTCGTCGGACTGGGACCTGTGGGCACGCTAGCTGCTTTTCACTTGCGACGCGCTGTCCCCCGCGAAACACCCATTTCCCTCATTCATCGACGACAACGAACGGACACGGTGCTCAAAGTCGAGCGAGATGGCGTTGTGTCTTTCGAGAACGAATTCGAAAATGAATACCTGCCCAATGCCCAACTCGAGGACGCCCAGGGTACCGGTGGCCTCACCAACATCCAGTCCCTCATTGTTGCCACCAAGGCGCAAGCCACCTGCGGCGTCATCGACGCTCTCCTCCCGCACATCTCGCGCAATACCACCATTGTCCTCCTCCAGAACGGCATGGGCATCTACGAGCGCCTCGTCTCTACCGTCTTCCGAAATCCCGCGAACCGCCCCCACTTCATCCACACCGTCAACACGCACGGTGTCACCGTGCGCACACAGCGCAGCCATGTCATCCACCGCGGCGTGGGCGCCCTCAAGTTCGCCATCGTGCCCAGTATCAACCGCGACTTCGAGAAGACGCTGCGCAACCCGGATGTCCCCGCGCACGAGCGCCAGCTCGAGCTGTCGGACATCTCGACTCCGGACGACGCGGAGGCGGAGCAGTACCGGAGCCTGCTCATGACGGTCGCCGCGCTGAGCGTCATGGACCTGAACACGGTGTGGACACCGTTCGAGGAGCTGCGCGTCGCAATGTATCAGAAGCTCGCGGTGAATGCGATCATAAATCCACTCACCGCGCTCCTGCGGTGTACGAACGGCGAGCTGCTCGAGCAGCAGGCTTTCAATAATATTGCGCACAAGGTGTCGATAGAGGCGGCGAGGATCTTCCACAAGATCTATATGCAGCGGTTCGAAGAGGAGGACCGAATCATGCACGACCAAGGACTGAGTCGCCGCGCGCCGCCTGAAGTGCCGCAGGCGCTCACCTCGACGTCTCTGCATGCGGAAGCTGTGCGCGTGGCTGGCTCGACGGCCAAGAATACGTCGTCAATGCTGTACGACGTTCTCCACAACAGACCGACGGAGGTGAACTTCATCAACGGCCACCTCTGTCGATTGGGGAAAGAGCATGGCATCCAGACGCTCACGACGAAAACGCTCTGGGACATGATGCAGCTGCGCGAAGCTATACCGCTCGACTCCATCGTGTGATCGCACATGTGCTCACGATGTACAACGCCGGAAGTGTGGGTGCAGGATGGTCCCTGGGAAGGCCGCCAGCAGCACTGCTTCACCATATTCACCCTCGTGCTCAGCTAGCAATATTTGGTGTGCCAGTGATGTTCCTGCGCGACAGCACCCGATGCGAAGGAGGCTTGCGGATGCGAACTGGATACGTCCTTTGCAGTCCGATGTAGGGCAGCTAGTGTCGAGGCGACGCTGTGCCGTCGTAGCCGGTAGCTATGTACTCCTGGCTATGAGCGTTGGGGAAAAGAATTGTATTTTTTCTGCATGTTGCTCAGTCTGAGGCTCACTAGTGGCTAGTAAAGGCCAGCACCCACTCTTTCGCTCGAGGTATTCACCATATTCTCGCCTGCGTGAATGGGGGTGAGTGCAAAGTATGCTCTGTCGTAATGCATATACTGACATAAACGAACAGCGCCACTTGATCCTCCGTTATTGAAAGCCGCATTGGGCGAACAATGGAGATATACTTCACGTGGCTTAGAGGCATGCTGACATTCACGTGACTGCTGTGACGTGCCGTGACTGTGTCACGAGCAGTTGCATTCGCTGTGAACAATCGCTCTCACCAATTCGACCACCACTCGCGACGTTGATCCATTCCATCCTCCATTTTGTGACAATACTCCTTCATCTTCAGCTCATTATTGTTGCCATGACTTCAGCACCCGACAATCGCCTGTCCGCGAAAGCGCACCCTGCTTCACAGCGGACTGCCACAGGCAAGGCAACGGGCCAATCGAGTCATCCGCGTCGAAGGTAACGAGGAAGACGAAGAAGATGAAGAAGATGAATAAGACGAAGAAGGAGGAGAACATGCAGAAGGAGCAGAAGATCGTCGACGACTTCCTCAAGCATCCTGACCCTGCCATCAAGTACTCTCGCGGCAATTACCTGTTCTGCTTGTGTAGCACTCGCGTTATGGTCCCAGGTAGTAGTGACGGAGTTGTCCTCCTCAAGAGGCAGGCCTTGGCGTGGCACAAGCACAGGCAGCCCGCAACGTGCCGTCTGCTAGCGCTGCAGCCGGCCTCGGACATCGCGACTGCCACCACGTCTGCTACGGCATCCTCTTGCACATCGCCTGACGCCGGCGCCGCCTCACCCTCCATCACCGGCTCTTCCGATGCATGCAGCTCCTCCTCAGAGAACTCCAAGGCTGCCTCTCGCAAGTCTACCATCCCCAAGGTCGTTCGCAGCGGTGGCAAAACGTTGCGCCCTTCGATGTCAGCTCGCGGACTGGACCCCCTCTACATGAAGCGCTCCCTAGCTCGCACCACCGTCAATCTCCGCACCGCTGCCTCCAAGCAGAAACCCACCCTCTCTCCGCGCGTTGAGCCTAACCTGGATGAACACAAGGAGCTATGCTCACTCCTCGGAGTGCAGACTCTCCAGTCGTCCCGCAAGCGCAAGGCCGATCATCACGCGAAGGATTCCGCCGCGTTTGAATCCATCATGGGCTCCATCTACGGCGCGAAGGAGCAGCGGGAGACGAAGAAGCTGCGGAAGGACTGAGCGCGACGCACTGTTTTCACATCGTCTCGCAAGCATGCAAGGTGCGTTTCATTTGTGACTATGAGAATGCATTTTGAATTGACGACTTTCAAGAACGCCGACATGGACTGTGCTTTGTCCTATGCGGACCTCGATATCGATTTCCTTTGTTCTATGTGTCAATGTTCTGCCTGTACACGCACGCGCCCTCCAAGGTCATGTATTTATACAATATTGCAATGCACGGTCTCCGTTATTTATGACCGGGTGATGTGCTGTCTGGCTACCGGCCATTGTGGCTGAAGCCTCAAGGCTTCCTGCTGACCAGGTTCATTTCTTATACATCCCAGTCAGCCCTCGTCTGCAGGTTCACGGTCCTGTATATGTATGCCACTCGTGCTCATCCTACAGATATACTTTTTGTTCTGGTACCGCCGGCATTGGCAGTGCCACAAATTCTTGCCCGCAAGCTTTGAGATCTTGAGAACTGGTCGTCCGTGTCAGTTATGAAACAACAGAGTAGTAGGCTCCAGACGAATACGTCTAAGTATAACCATCTCAGTCGTTGCACACCTCCCACCGTGACTGGCAAAGGTATCGACGCCAAGGTCAGATGGTGTGACCCGACGATCTGAACCAAGGGTACACTGTCCTAAGTCCACCGCACAGGTGCAATGGGCAACAGTGGCGTTAGGCATATCGCTTGAACGGCAGAGGTTCAAAAGGATGTACACAGAGAACTTAACGACGCGTACGACGACGTCCCTATCAACGAGGGAAATACCACTGAGCTCGCCGGTGCAATTCTGGGAAAGCCGTGTAGACGAACTGAATGTGGCGGTCAAATGAATTGACAGAGAGGTGAGATAACACGAGTATGCATTCGAGGCCTTCGGACAGGCGGGTGGCAGCAAGGTGGCAGATCGTTGGTGGAGGTCCGAGCGTGACAGTTGGACACGCGATAGGGTCCGGCTGCTCCGGAGCGAAGCCGGGGAATTGGATGAATGACGGATGCACGGGCCAAGGATCTTGCTCTCGACCACCACCGACGATGGCGCGAGCGCTGCCGCTGCTCGACTCTCCAGCACCCACGGCCTCCGCCATCAACTACCTCCACGTCGGTCATGTGTACGTTGCGCCCCTGTACCACCCGCTTCGCTTCGCTGACGCCGCCACAGGCAGCTGCGCGACATTGTCTGCTGTCCCTCTGAGCAGGGAGTCGTCAACTACCTCGCAAACCGCGTCATAGTAGAGCACAACCTTGCGCGACCGGATCTGGTGCGTTACCTACCCGCCTGTCCTGCCGCGCGCTCATCGATTCCCAGCCGCCGCGCAACATCACCAGCCTCAGCTTCCGTGCTAACTGCCTGTCGTCCCTGCGGCTGCCGGACACCGATGCAACCCTCTTCGCTGCGGGTGGCCAGAAGTCTGAACTGCACCTCTCCGTGCACACAGCTGGCCACGAAACGTCACGCTTTGAAGCGAACCTCGGATGCTCTATCAACAACTCTGTCCTCCTCACGACCCTCAACCTGACCGGATCCCCTGAAAGCTCCGCGGAACCGCGGATTGTTATCAGCAACAACAACCAGACCGTCAAGCTATACGACGTCGCTGTGCGGGTGTCAAGCGGCAGTCCCATTCAGTCTTGCGGACAATTGCATCTCCCGTACTTCGTCAATCACTGTACGTTCTCGTCCCTGCAGCGCCTTCTCGCTGTCTCACCTTTAGGCAGCCTCTATATCTCCCGACGGTCGGACACTCCTCACCATTGGTGACTCAAATGAGGTCAATCTACATCGAATGTCCGGCGGGTCGCGCGTCACATTCTCCCCAATCTCTACGCTCAGCATACCACCGGCAGTCGACCTCCCTGCCAAATATCGACCCAACGCATTGGCAGCGTCATTCTCAAGCGCATTCTCGGTGGACGGCTCTAAGTTCGTCGTTGCGTCACAGGAGGGCGTCGTAGCCGTCTGGGATGTTCGCAGTACTCGCCCCCTCAAGGTCTTCCATACCGATAAGACACGGGTTCCAAAAGGCATCTCAAGAAGCGAACACAGTGAACGTCTGTCAGATGATCCGCTGGAATGGACCTACGACCGGTCGAAGGCCCCTGGATGGAGCGCACGCTGCGTCAAATTTGGTGGTGGTGGGAACGAAGTTATGGCTTTCACCGAGGTGCGTATGTTTCTAACAAAGCTGGGTTTCTCGCTGAGTATATTTCGTTAAGCATCGGGACCTGGTGCACGTCGTCGACGCACGAACGTTTGAGACTGAAGAAGTTATCAAGGTTCCATCCTACCTGTCTCTTGCCTCTCCCAAGGCACGAATGGATCTATATTCACGTCGAAGCACCCTGGAAGATCCACATCTGCAAACAGCGTCGTACTCTCACCACTCATCTCGTCCGTCTCCGTCCCAGACATCGCCGGGCCCTCACCGTCTTTCCTTCACCTCATCACCGTATCCTAGTCCACCTGCACCCTCGTTCGTTACGCGAACTCGCCGGCCAAATGTACGCTCAACGCCGGTACCCAGAGTCCGACAAGCGCTGCAGGATGGCTTCCGTGTACCGCTGTCTCCGGATAGCTCCGTCCCCTTCTCTCCGCCACCACAGTCCTCTCATTCTCCGCGCGCAACACTTCGCAGCATTCGACAAGCGCTTCGCGCGCGAGAAGAACATAATCTGGACGACATGGTCATCATACCTCGTCTAGGGGATAGCGAGGTTGATACTCCTGTGCGCACCTTCCTGCGGACATACGGTCTACAAGGCCCAGCAGACGACTTCGACCATCACATGCAGGTAGATGACGAGGACTGTGCGTCGGGCGAAGAGGATGAAGAGGACCGAGACGAACACGAGGACCACGAAGAGGCAAGCGGCGCTTACGAGGTACGCGAAATGTATCACGACCGGTCGCATGTTGTATATGCACCTGTGGCGTACGGCGACGAAAACCACACATACGACGAACACATGGATTGGACGCCCATGGACGATCATTCGGACTTGACGCTTATGGGCGAAGACGTCGCGGATGACGAGGATAACGTAGACATCACCGGCCTATGCTTCGACCCTACTGGTAAACGCTTTTACGTCGCCACTATGCATGGGGTCGGCGAGTGGTCCGTGAGGGGTGCGGAGAAGCGCTGGTGGGGCAATGGCCAGTTTACATAGCGTACGAACCACATTGTCGTGTCGCCCGCCTGCACAAACATTGTTGTCGTCATATTCGGACGTATTTATCGTTACGGGCTGTTGTTTTCGTTTTTGTACTGCTATCGGGACACTGTGTATCGCTCCGCACTCTACCAATACTGTAGGCCTTCATGCAATTCTGTCGATGATCAGGAAATATGTTATGCATCCTCTCGCCTTACCTATCCAGCATTTTCTCCGGAGGCAAGGAAGCAAACTTAGGTGAATGAACATCATCAACATACTGTTACAAACGCCCACAACTTGCATGTGACTGGGGGAAGTGCGCGCGATCACGTGTGACCGAATTTGGGAAAGTCTTTGTTCTCAGCGTTTGTTGCCTTCTTCGTTCACGAACCTTTCATCCTCATTTTGCGGCACCCCACAAGCAACCGACAACGACCAGAACGACGCTGAACTGACTCATAGACTACCTACTCTGTGACTGGCAGCACCAGTCATGGTCTCTGCAAAGCCAACGGCAGCACCGTCGAATACACGCATTCCCGAGAAGTACCTCGACGTACCAACACAGAGACTATGGGCAATTAGTATAGGATGTCTTTGTCAGGTGCGTGGCATGCTCATGCCCTTTGGACTGGGCTGATATGCAACCCTCAGGCAATCAAGGTCTTTGATTTCCTCCGTTCCCTGGTCGGAGCAGCTTCAGGGGACGCGCTCTGCAGAAAATGGCTACTTGCGGACTTGGCATTCTTCGCGACCTTGTCATGGTTGCGAATACCACGACTGAACTACAAGAAGGCGATCGTCGCGCTGCAGGTACTCCTACTATGGTTCCTTGACGGTGCTATGTTCGGCGGTCTGAGCCTCCACCTTGGATGGTCAGGGGAACACGGGTCGGGAATGCCTGCAGGTGCATAACAACACATATGAGATCCTACAACGTACTGACTGTCTTCAGATATCCCTGCGACAGTTGAGGCGTATGGATTCCTTGACTACCTTTCACCAGTGACCTTTGGCTTGATTGGCTCGTCCGTGCTTGGACTTCAGGACGAACATCTCATGGGTCGTACGTACACATCCCGCACAACCTTTATCATGCACTAAACAGCATGCAGAACACACCGTTCGGATGTCTCCCATCTCGACTGCGCGCTTAAATCCCGATGCGCAAGCCTTCTGCCTGTCACCACCAGACAACTACGTCTTGATTCCGGTTCTCCTCAACAACACGAACACTGCATCCTTACGATACTCTCTGACTCCCCTTGGACGTACGGACAATGCCAAGCCGACCTACCACGACATGAGCGCCCGTGATATCCGTGCAATCGAAAGCGCACGCGAGGAAATATTGCAACTGACGCGGGTGACGAAGAATGACAAGAACGACGACGATTACGACGAATACGACGACGACGAAGACCATGATGCCGGCGCTTCGAGCTCAGGTCTCCAAAGAACACAGTCATTCGTTCACATCAAGCTGAGCAAGCCGGGCACTCTACGCATCGAGAGGCTCATGGACACGTCCGGTACTGCGGCCAAGGTATTCGCCGGTGAAGTGACAGTCGCGCCTTGCCCACGTGCCGAGTTCCATCCCTTGCCCAAAGATCAGGACGTCCAATGCGCCGCTCAAGACCTGGAAATGCAGATGGAAATCGACATATCTGGCGTTCCACCACTCAGCATGCGGTATTCAAAAATTGTCAACGGGCGCCGCGAACTGTTCATGGTCGAGGGCGTCGAAGGCGCCGACAGTGGCAGCGTGCCCTCATCCCAGCAGGGCGCACAAAGCTCTCTAGCCGTCGCCGAGCGGAAGTTCATCCAACGAATCGCGGCACCGCAGTCCATCAAGGTGCCGCTAGCAGCTACGCTGGAGACCACCGGCACACATACGTACGTGCTTGAAGAGGTGACGGACGCCGTCGGGAATTATGTGCGCCTCGGGCAGGGCTCTCCCTTGAGGACATCGTCGTCCGTGACCGTATTGCGCAGACCTGCGATGTCGTTCAAGGGCTGTGGACCGGGGAGGCCTACACCGGTTCTCATCGGTGCGGAGACGGACCTCTCCGTTGTTGCCAGCGAGGCGGACGCAATGGACGCCCCTTACAAGGTCACTGTGAAGTATAACCCGCCAACGGATGGACCCAGGCGTGTGAGCGCGTATACGAAGACATGGGAAACCAGCGAGGCGAGCAAGCATCTGTCTGTCATTGCGAAGCATCCAGGAGAGTACACTATCGTGGGTGTTCATGGCAAGGTGCGTGGAACAATTCGTACAAGGCTTTGACTGAGTGTACTGTAGTACTGCGAAGGTGATGTTCTTGCTCCGGACGTCTGCACGGTGTTCGAATTGCCCAAGCCGTCTGCCGACGTCGAGTGGGAGAAGATTCATGAGTGGTATGCATGCATGATTTGACAATGGCCGCAAGATGCTGATCGTGCTATGCAGCTCCGGAGACACTGGCGTTCGCGCAGCATTGCTGCTACACGGTACCCCTCCCTTCCAGGTGTTCTACCAGACGCAGAAAGGCAAAAATGCACCTGTCACCGCGTCGAAGACATTCCAGTCTTCCCGGGAGGAGATCATCATCCGGCCGCCTGAGGAGGGTGACTACACCTTCAGTGTGACGCATGTCAGCGACGCGAATTACAGGAAGGAGGAGGTCAAGGCGCGCAGCATCGACCAGACTATTCACCCCGTTGCTGCCGCCGAGTTTGCTGGTGGAGGTAGGCGCAAGCAAAAGATGAGCATCTGCGACAGCCGGACTATAGACGTGGACGTGCACCTCAGGGTATGGCATGCCTTCCATGTTGGAAGACAGCCGCTGACGCTCATATGCAGGGAACAGCACCTTGGGACCTTGAGCTCCAGATCATCAGCCCTAGAGGCAGCATGATACGCACCTACAATGGCATCGACACCTCGCCAAAGAGTCTACAGATCCCGATACCCGACGAAGTCGATAAGTCTGGTGGACATCTCGAGATCGACCTCGGTAAGAGTCCAGCAGTTCGCTGCATTGGACAACGTCTTATATTCGTACAGTCAGTGTACAGGACAGATCAGGTTGTAAACGCATGTTGCAAAACCCGGGCATCTCTGTCGACGTGCGAAGAGTGAAGGTTTGTGACAAACAGCGCCGAGCACGGTAACCTCGCTAACTTTTCTGCAGCCTACCGTCAAATTCTATGGCTCCCCTAGTCAACGCGAGATCACCGTTCTGGAGCGCCAGAACACGCGCCTGCCTCTGCGCTTGACCGGTGATGGGGTCAGTCTACTTCGTACGACGACGCTACATGTTACTCACGATCTACGCAGCCGTGGACCGTGAAATACCGGCGCATGGAGGCTCCCAACTCTGTGCTGACGGCGCGTCTTGCTACGCCGAACGATGAGTTGGAAGTGGTCAACAAAGGCACTTACGAACTCATGAGTGTATGCCATCCTTTTTACCCTTCGCAAGTTGAGAGCTGATCACAATACCCAGGTCACTGATGTAATGTGCCCTGGTTCCGTCGTCGCCGACTCGTCGACGTACAAGGTGGAGTGGATACCGCGCCCGTCTGCCAAGCTGTCAGAGAACACCGTGGCCACATATGAACCTTTCAACTCTTCGCATATCCTGCGTTCAGTATGTGCGGGAGACGATGACTCCGTCGACCTTGACCTGTCAGGTGCGTTGCGCTTCACTACGTATTTTGCATCGTACTGATACGTATACCTAGGACGCCCGCCCTTCCAAATCATGTACAATGTCGCCAAGGCTAACAGCTACTACGGCCGGTCTGAGCTGATCGACCAGCCGACGTACAACAGCATCCAAACACGGACGCGCTTCCAGTTGCGCACCGACCTACCTGGTAGGATGTTATACGAGGTCAAGCAGATTGGCGACGTGCACTACCCGCTAGCAAAGCACAAGAACGCGACCATCCCGCAGCGCGAGCGCCTGCTCATCGAGCAAGACGTTCTCGCTCGTCCGACCGCCCGCTTCAAGTCGCAGACCGCACGCATGTCGTACTGCGTCAACGACGCGCTGACGGCGCAAAACATCGCCTCGGACGATGGCCTCGTCTTGCTCGAGGGCACGCCCCCGTTCACCCTGTCACTGGAAGTCGGCAAGCTGGGCACCGTCGAGCGGGCGACGGTCGAGATGACGGTGCACGAACGCACGTGGAAGCTGAGTCTGCCGGACTACCACTTCGAGTCGGTTGGAACGCACCGGGTGACGATCACGTCCGTCTCTGACGCGGGCGGATGCGCGCACATCGCGCTTGACCCTCTGCAGACCTTCCTTGACATTGACGTTGCGGAGACGGCGGCCATCGTGCCGTTCGAGAAGCGCGAGGACCTGTGCGTTGGGGACATCACGCAATTCCAACTCGAGGGCATTCCGCCGTGGAACATCGAGTGCGTCCTTCTCTTCTCTCCCAAGTCTCCCTCCAACGCTAATCCCACTACCTCTGCAGCTACCGCATCAACAGCCGCTCGCACACGCAAGTGGCCAAGACCTCGCCCTTCGCGCTCGCGCAGCAGGCCGCAGGCGAGTTCGCCGTCACCGGCATCGCGCACCAGCAGCAAAAGTGCAAGGCGGCGGTGACGGACCTGCGGTACCGCGTGCACGCGCTGCCCTCTGCGCAGGTCGGCCACGGCGGCGCGTACTACGACGACATCCGCGAGGGCGAGCAGGCGCGGATCGTGTTCACGCTCATCGGCGAGCCGCCCTTCACATTCACGTACCAGCGCGCGGAGTTGGGGCGCGGGGGGAAGCCCGGGCGGGTGCTGGAGACGCACACAGTGCCGCGGGTGATGGCGCACGAGTATGAGATCTTGTCGAACCAGGAGGGTACGTGGCGCGATGTTGGTGGTGTGTTGCTATGGATTGCTGACGATTTCGATGTGCAGGTATCTGGACTGTGACATCCATCACCGACAAATTCTGTCGTTATCCGCCAGCGCAGCCTGATCTGACGATGGACAAGCGAAGGGGCTAGCCGGCCACGCTGGCAAAGATTGTAGTGTGCTGTGCTGGTATCTTGCTTTCGACATGTTTGCTGTTCGATACTGTAGATTAGAGACGCAAAAAATAATGCTCGCTTTCATGTCTGTTGTGTTCTAGTGGCCTCGCATCCAGAACTCTAGCACAAAGCCCTTATTTATACATTTAAAACGACATGTGTGGCTACACGACTCTAGACCTGAGCGGACGAGATGTAGAACCACTTGGACACTGAAGCAAAAATCAGATAGGAGCACCACCCCATAAGCGAAGAGGACATACCGCTCGGGTCAATGGGCGCGGGCGGCTTGCGCGAGTCAGTGGGGAGCGAGACGTACTCGGAGTCGTCGCGCGAGAGGAAGCCCGGCGAGTTGCTGATGGTGATGTTTTTGCTAACAGACAGTCAGACAGTGGAAATCCACTACGAGTTTGTTACTCACATCGCAATGTCCTTCGTGGCCGCCTCGCCAGTGATGAGGCGCTTCCACGCCTCATGGCACTCGTGGATGATCTCGGTGGCGTACTTCTTGTTCTTGGCCTCGCCAGAGAACGCGAAGGTGTTCTCGCCCTTGCCGTCGGGGATCTTGTAGATGCGGAACCACTCGTTGGTCGCGCGGATGAGGCCGGGTTGGTGGCGCTCGACGTCCTCGATGTCGTTGAGCTTGGACGCGAGGGGGTCGTTGACGTCAACAACGATGACCTGGCGGACGCGTTAGGGAGGCATTTGTGCGGGAATTCGAATACCGCGTACCTTCCAGTCGGTCTCACCCTCGTCGATCAGGGCCATGATGCCGAGAACTTTGACCTGCTTGACCTGGCCGACGTAGCCAACCTGCGGGGCGATGAGCGAGAAAGCGCAAGTAAAAGCGCGTGGTGCGGACCTGCTCGCCGATCTCGCAGACATCAAGGGGATCGTTGTCGCCCTTGGCCTTCGTCTCGGGGTGCAGAGCGGCGGGGTCCTCCCAGGTCTGTATACGATGGGCGATCAGCACATGTCAAGGTTCTCGTCGGGCAACGCACCTGGGGGAACATGCCGTAGTTCCAGATGTACCCGTGGTGGGGGAAGCAGTTGCGGACGTAACGCAAGCGGCCCTTCTTGATGTCCTGCTTGATCGGGTTGAAGGGCTCCTCCTTGCAAGTCTCCATCTTCGCGTTCGTCCAGCGCGGGACCTCGACGATCATGTTGAAGATGCCGTTGTTCTGGTCGGCGAAGAGGGGAACGTCGTGGAAGGGCGAGATGACATTGCCGTTCTGCTCGAGGAAGGTGCGGTGCTCGAGGGTGCCCGGAGAGCCGATGATGCGGGTGCCGTACTCTGTGGGCGCTGTGTGTGAGGATCGGGCGGAGTCGGGGGCGGTTCGAACGTACGCGACATGGTGGAAGAAGGCGAGGAAGAAGAGAGGAGGCGAAGCTGAAGCGATAATCTGCGCTGTGCGGTCGTATTTGTACCAGACGGCATCGGAGCGCCAGCGGTCCGCCGCAGAGCCGGCGCGAGTGCGAACTGGATCTGCGTGGCGTGGCTGCCAGGTCACCGCCGCGGTCATCACCACGCTCAGCTCAGCACGCACGTTTTTCTGAATACCTGACTGTCTTGTCAGCGCCTGCCGCCACAGAAACCCCGCTGCTGGCATTCCCGCCAACAAACTCAAACGCAACCAAGAGAGAATCCGACGCGTCCGGCACCGTCTCTTCCCGGTCTCCCACGACCATGTCCGGCCGCATGCGTCCAACTGTCATCATGCTCCTCCCATTATCTACCGTAGTCTGTGGTATACATATGTAGCCAGGTATAAATGCACTAGATCATCCGTCGAACCATCCCGACCGCGACATCTCCTCCCCCAATCCGTCCCAGTCGTGTCGCCGTGACTTGCGCCCAGATAGCTCGGCCGCGAATCTAACAAGCGTCAGAGACGACCACGAACAAACACCCAACACTCGCACCTGAGGCATTCGTCCAGTCGCCATCGTCCCCGCTCAGATTCTGCCGCCTGCTGGGCAGACATGCCTCCAGCTGCTGGCGCATACGGCGCACCAGGCATCAACCGCCGTGTCAGCGCGTAGATCATCCCAGCAATGAACGCGTCGTGCGCGCCTGCCTCGTCGATGATGTCCTCACTTTCCTCCCCAGGCATCTCCGTGCCCTGCGAGTCCGCATCGCTCTCGTCCCTTTGCCGTTGACGCGAGGACGAGGGCGTCCTTGTGCGGTCCGACACAGAGGCCGAGTACGTATGCTGGCTACGCGCATCCGCCCAAAAGTCGCTCGCACTGCGTACGGATTGAATGTCTAGCAAAGCGTCCTCAGTAGCCAGGCTGTCCGGTCGACGTGCACCGGCTTGTCGTCCCTCCTCGACCCAGCCCGAGCTCTGAAAGTACTCGCGCGTGGGCATTGACAGCGCCGCCGCGCCCTCCATGCCCCAATGCGCCACCAGAAGCGCATGAGGCGGCGCGATAGACGACAGCGAGAGCAAGAACGCCCGCGGCGTAGACGCGTACTGCGCCGAAGCTGCTCGTGCATAGTTCTTCGACAAAAAAATCACATCTGCGTGCGGGATCAGCTGCGATCGCGTTAGCTGCAGGTCACTGCGCGCGCAAGGAAAGGCCACATACCGCCTCCACGCCCTGCCGTCCCCTCTGCCCGACATCGATGCTGAAGACGCAGTGGTTGCGCCACTTGCGCTCACGCGCGAGGCCGTCCAGGCCCGTCATGTTACTCAGCGTCGTCTTCACGGACCGTCCCTCGAAGTGTATCCAGTCAAATGGGGCAGGACTGTTCGGGTTCGTCAACGGCGCCCCGCGCGAGCCTGACGCACTCGGGCGCGGCGACGGGGGCGGAGGCGCAGCAGGCGCCGCGTGCGTCACGAACGTCGGCGACGCAGACGGTGACGGTGTGGGAAAGTTGTAGTTCTCGGGCGCCAGGATCGGCCCCAGCAGCGACACAAAGTCCTCATGCGAGATCTCCGGGAGCGGATTGTGGTTGATCACACTGTGTGTGTCCGTGTCCGCTGCGGCGCTCAGTCAGGCGTCAGGTTTCGTGCGAGTGAGCGTGAGGGGAATGAAGGGGGGCGCACCAGCATGCAAGACCCAGGCGGTGGGGACGCCCGCGGTCTTCCAGATCCTGCAGAAGCGCGTGCTCACGCGCTCGCGCTCGAGGTCGCGCGCGATCGCGCGGCCCTCTTCGTTGCCCGAGAGCGGCGCGACGAGCTGGGCGTCGACGCCGGGGAGCTGCGCGGCGACGGCGAGCACGCAGCAGGCGGAGCCGCCGCGCGACTTGCGGACGGCGTGCGCGCGTACGGCGGCGGCGGGGGCGGGATGTGCGGGGAGCGCGAGGTGGTAGGTGAGGAAGAGCGTGCCGGAGGCGACGACGCGCAGGGGCCGCGTTGGACTGTAGAAGTAGTCGCCGCCGTCGCGGCGGAACGGCCTGTTCATGAACGCGACCGTCAAGAGGGTTCACTGTCGTCGCACGTGGTGCAGATCACTACTCTATTATATTCTACGCATGTCCAGGTCCATTACACCCATCGATAAATACATCAACGTCAACCCTCGCTCTCGCTCTCCGATGGCGGCTCGGGCACATACCGATTGTACTTGTCGGGCGCCTCGTCCAGGTACCTTTGCAGCATCTCCTCCCGGTTCACAGGGCGCACCTCATACCCCTCCGACCCCCGCCGCAACGCCGGCCGCATGAACTCGACCTCTGACTCGTCGCTCGAGGACAAGTACGCGTGCGCGTCGCCGTCGCCTTCTCGGTAGTCGGGGTGGTACGGAGGCACTGCTGCCCGCCTCCGCCGCGAGCCTGACGAGTCGCTGCGGCGGAGTTGCGAGTTGGTTGGCCGGAGACCCGGATTGAAGCCGTCGTTTTCGTACGTCCACGGCGACGCCGGCAATCCTGCGAACGGGCCCTCAGGCTGCTCGTTTGGGTCCTCCGGCGGCCAGGATGTGGTGGTCGCACCTGCGGGCGGCGTCAGCGGCTGCAGTAGAATCAGGAACGCTGCGCAGGCTTATGAGCGACTGGCGCGGGCGCTGGGAGACGACTTACTGTCGGTCAGACGGCTTCCATCCCCGCGTTCCGCCGCCTGTCGCGCGCGTAAACCTCGCGCATCGACAGCCCTTGCGGGCTGACGATATCTTCGTCGCGTACACGCTGCTCATGCCGGGCGTAGTCTACCATCTCAACCCACTTACCGTTGTTCACGGCTTCGTTGGAGATGGGGAAGGTGAGACCGTCGCCTGGTGCAGGTTGGGGCCAACACCACAGAAGCGGGTTATCGCCAAGCACGGACTTGATGTTGTTCAAGCGGCCAATGTGCTAAAAGTGCGGGTTAGAAGATGTGTATGGCATGCGAAATCAACGCACGTAGGGGAACTTGACTTCCTGTATCTTGCCTCTACGCACGAGCGTGGCAACGCGGTCCTTCTCCTGGCCCTCAATGGTTGTGCTGTTGCTCATAAGGCAGTAGAAATGGTATATACTACGAGAGGTTAGATATTGACGCCAGAGGTTGAGCCGGCTCACCTGAATCCTCCGACGGCGAGGAGTACTGGTATACAGGTAACGAAGTTGAGAATCACGAAGATGAGCTCAGCACTGCCCATACGTGTCTGACGAGCAGTGAGCGGGAGTTCCTGATACAAGGAGGTGAGACTCACCCAGTCGCCACGATACGCCGTGTCGCGACACCGCTGGACGAGCATGATGACATGGTACGAACAAGCCAGATCCACGTAAAAGAGAAAGCGGACGAAGTAGGGGTAATTAAAGTGGCCCACGCAGTTGTTGATCCACGGACAATGATGATCCATGCGCAGAACACAGCTGCAGCGGTGGCGCGTCAGCAAGGTGACAGCGCAGCAATGTCGTGCGTCGTGGCGCACCTATCGCAGTGTCTGCAGTGGTGGGAGCGCGGGGGCTTGTACGCGTCGCACATGCGGCAGTAGCGCGGCTTTCCGCTCAGCTTCTTGACCTCGAAGCCGTCCGCAGTTGTGTTGGGCGCCTACGCTCGATCAGTCAGCGCGAGCCGATGGTGGCGGGGTGTCGCGCGTACCCAGCCGCGGGGCACCTTGCCTGGGTCTACCAGCACGCATTTAGAGTAGTTATAGAACAGTATCCCCACAAGGGCGCTGTGTTTGCAGTCAGCAAGACGGTAAGGCCGAGCAGAAGCCAAGCGCACTTGAAGGGAAGGAGGAGCTGGAGAAGCTCAACGGTGAGGGCACGCCCATACCAGGGCCATATAACAAATATCTGCACAGTATACGCGATGAAGGAGATCAAGCAGACGGTGAAGAACACGACAAGCCGGCCGAGGAAGCGCCCCATGGTGGGCGCGGGTGATGAGGAGGAACTCCGGCACATACGGCCCGTGTGTGCACCGCCACCGAGCGTGCAGCGCTTTTTCCATCCTTCCACCGTCGCCGCTGCGCCGAGGCCGAGCGATGCACAGACTCAGCGCGCCCTCCCTCGCGCGCCTCGCGCCCTCCACCCGCTGCTCCGCCGCCATAACTCTACACTTCCGCCGCCGCAGGGAGGGGCAATGCGAAGCCAGCACCGCGTCTCGCAGCGGACTTTGGCGGAATAAACATCGGTGCGTGCGCGCCCACTCGTCCTCAGAACTTCACTAATTACGCGCGCTATATTGCTAGATAGCAGCTCAGACATCCGCAAGAAGCAAAACGGCGCAACCGGGGGTGCTGCGAGGCTCGCAGAGGCTAGGAACAAGGCCTCGGGTCCCACCGTAGACGTCCAGGGCTGGCGTGCAAAGTGGCAGCCCGGAACGTTGCCACCACCATCTCAGCATGCTGTGCAGGGCACTACGCCTCCCGCGCCGGATGCTGCTCCGAGCCCACCAGCCACGGAGCGTCAGGCGCGGGTCAATAAACCGACCTTTGGCTGGGGGGACATCAAACCCAGGGAGAGGCCCGCTCAGCAGGAACGGCAGCACTGGGAGAAGGCGCCCGAGCGGCGTCAGCAGACCGACAGGCGACGGGGCGATAAACGGCAGGACGACAGGCGGGCATCCCGCGAGCAGGAATGGCGGCGACGTAAGGCAGAGGAGGACGAGCAGGATGAGGATACAATCGTGGATGAAAAGCCCGATCGCCGTGCACCCGTGGTCAAGGAACCTCAGTCCATGGCCCATCTTCGGTCCCTCCTCGACCTTGCGCCCGAGTCAGAAGTCCTGTCCGTCATGAAGGAAACTCCCCACCTCGCGCCCCTCGCGAAGTATCTGGCCTCTGGAGCTGCACCTACGGAGACCGAAGAGCTGCGCTTTGTTGCGGACGGTGCCACGTACAAATTCCCTCTCAACGAGGCCGCGATGAAAGTCGTCAGCGCGCTGGAGAAGAAGAACCCCGGCGTTATGACCATCACGCGTGGCGAGCATCCTCGCACCATCGTGATCAACCTCGACAAAGTACCTGAGGACCAGCAGGACGCGGTTCAGAAAGCCTTCTTCGAACTCGCACAGCGTTTGCGTCCTGCAGCTATGCAGCGCATCGAGTTGCGGCGGGAGCTCTCGCGCGCCGACCGGCACAAGTCAATCGACGCGCACGATGTCAGCGACTTGAACCCGCCCCGGTTCCTCAGAAACCTGCGCGGAGGTCGCGTACTTGAGAAGAGCCTGGAGGGCTTCATGCTGAATGGAGGGTGGCCGATGGAGAAGGACAACGCCAAAGTCAACTCGCCCGACGTCAACCTGCTGCGCTCGTCAGATCTGCGCGGACTCCTTAACACGTCCCAACGCGCAGACTTCGGCGCGACGGCCGACAAGGCGGCTGTAAGGACGGCTGCCCCTTCTCCGGCGCGCAAGCTCGAGACCCGCGCGTACGAGCAGATCGCGCCGGTCGCTCAGCCGCCGATGGTCGCTGCCGGTGCACAGCGGACTACGCCAGAGACACAGAAGAAGGCAGTCGTGGACACGGCTCGTGCAACCCTGGCTAGACGTCCTGACATTTCCCTCGAGCAGCGCCGCTTAGCCGAGGCGATCGTTAGCGGGCACGTACGCAAGGCCTGAGGGTAGTCTCCGGTATATTACAGCTCAATGCTACCATTTAATTCGCCGCTCTGGCTCATGTGCGCCCGGCTTCTGGGGGAATACATACAGACGTTGAGTGCATTCGCCCTCCCTTTCGCTGTTCGTCAGCATCTGACGTGCTAACCTGCGGTGGTCACGCGCCATGATCAACCGAGCAGCTCTTCGATGAATAACCTCTCTTTATCCCACACCCCATCTGTCCAGTACACGTCCTCCTTGATCCTTTTCCAGCAGTCCTCGATGGTCGGGTACACGTAGACCATGAAGCTCCCCGCGATGCGTGGAGTGCCCTCTGGCAGCAGTTCATCGCGCAGCTTCGTGCCGGGACGCGGTACCAGAGGACCGCCGTAGACTGGAAGTATACCCCTCAGCTTGAGGAGGTATGCAGTGATGCACTCGGCTCACCTTGCACACCTGCGTCCAGGTCATGCTTTGCGCATATGAGATGCGTGGGCCGCACCGCGAGCCGCTGCTCGAGGTGGTCGGGGTAGTCGGGCGCGTAGACGAGGAAGCGAGGCATTGTGCGGATGTGGGGAAGACGTGCGTCGCAGGCGGGAAGTGGCTTCGCAACGATACTGGCCTTTATGTAGGGACCTGCGTCCGTGTGGGGGTCCGGTCCGAGGGCGCGATTGGTTTGTCCTTGTGCTCGTTCACATGAAGTCAGGCGATCGATTGGTAGCTGCATAGTGATATGGGGAAAAGGTCTGGACCATACGATGGGAGCGAACTGCGATCTCCTTCTGAGCTTCCTCTGCGAGTTACGGCGCGTCCGAGTTCACTCCGACAAGTTGCTCTCAATACCTATGCAGTTTGTATACTCCATTCCACATGTTTACCGTGAAGCGGCCATGTATACTTCACTAAGCTGTTGTACTCCGGCCACTGTTCCCCCATAAGGAAAGCCTTGACATCGCCATTTTGGGATACATTTGTATCATGGCGGACCGAATGTCCGCCCGCTGCTCCTGCCTCCGTGCACGATGGAATCCCCGACGCTCGCTGCGACGGAGCTCGCCCGCGACGTCGCGCATCTCAACATCGACTTTGACATCGACGACGCCTTTCAGGATATCGACGACGACGCATCAGGCTTCTCCTCGGACGCTCTTCGCAGGGATCTTGATGCCCACCGGACATGGATAGCCGAGAGCGCGCGTACCGAGGAGGGCGACCTGGAAGACGAGGGGGTCTTCACCAACGGAGCGCCTGTTCATGACGACGCGTCGGTATCCACCCTCGAGCTATCTGACACGCCCGGCTCCCCGTCTCCGCACGATTCGGCGCGCTTCTCGCAGATCTCGCTTGCGTCCAGCAAGAGCGCCGCGCCGAGCGAAGAGGAGGGCGAAAGCAGCCCAGTGCACGAGTACCCTAACGTCGTGATTGATGTCCCCTCGCACAAAGTGACGCTGTCGAACGAGAGCAATGGGTCCGCCTCGCCGCCAGATAGCAGATCGCGCAGCCCGCCCACCGAGGACGCAGGCGCAGACCTCCCCCCTCTGCCCAGCATGAAGTCAAACCACACCCCCAAGTCATCTATCTCCACATCCCCAACTACCCCCACCACTCCTTCCTCCACCGTCACGGCAGCCGCAGCCGCGGCATCGGCAGGTCCATCCACTCTTCCTCATTCCTCATCCGAGCCCACACGACCGGCCCCCGAGCCTAGCGTACCGACACACAACAAGCTTCAGAAAGTAGGACACCGCCCTACCAAGAGTACGGGCCCGTCTACGTTTGAGAAGGTCCGCAGCCGCACGCGCCCATCTTTCCTCCCGCCCAAGCCGCGGCAGGAGGACGACAAGCACCTTGCTGACTGGCAAGCTATGATGCGCCTGTCTCGTCAAGCAGGTATGTATGACTGTCTCGCTACTGTATGCGCGCGCTCACACGACGCAAGCGGAGAAAAGGCGCAAGGCGCTGCAGGAGCGCCGTAACACGCGCGAGCGCGCGATCGAAGACTCTTTGCACCACTGGGAGAAGGACATCCTACCTGACTGGCGTGTGGTCCACCGCGATCCTGCTCTGCGCCGCATGTGGTGGAAGGGCATACCAACGAAATTGCGTGCGCGGATGTGGCAGAACGCAGTGGGAAACGCGCTCGCGCTAAGTTCAGGTGCGCCTTCCTTCTCAAGTCTGAGGCTCAATTGCTGAAACCCGATGATCAGACGCATATAGTCCATGCGTTGCACGCGCGCGACGTGCCTTGGCCTCCGGATCGTTCCCTCCCACCACCCTTGCCGCCATTGAGGCAGACCTCGCCACCACACTTCCATCCTTGCACATCTTCCATCAAGAGACAGGCCCTTTGTACGGCGAGCTAAAGGAGTTGCTATGCGCATGGGTTGTGGCACGAAGCGACGAGGGCCTCGGTTACACCACGGGCGCATCGCGGCTAGCGGCGATGCTCCTAATTACGATGCCCGCGCAGCAGGCTTTCATTGTCATGCGGAACTTGCTAGAAAGGCATTGTATGCGGAGCTTTTATGGCGGGGAAGGCTCAAAAGACGACGTGAGTAGACTGCGTGTCTCGCTTGATTGCAAACTGACGCGGTGTAGGTCGAGGCGTATTACAGGTATGGTAGTTTATCTCTCTGGCGCAGCAGCCACAGACGTTCATGCGGGTCAGAATATTTGACACGCTGCTCGCAGACGGCATGCCAAAGAGTACGTTAAATATGCCCCGTCCTGACTCCCATTTATTGACCGTGTTGCCGACAGTCTATTTCAACTTCAAGCAACACCAGATTTCGCCCGCATCGTACCTGCCCGGCTGGTTGATACCGCTCTTCCTGGACCACCTTCCATTTGAAGCATGCGCGCGCCTTTGGGACGTCATTTTACTGGAAGGCGATCCCTTCCTCTTTCGTGCAGCCCTGGGTATGCTCGCCGTTCTTGAGCCGCGGCTCTTTTTTCCGGACAGGAAGGAGCTCTTGGATTTGCTAAAGCATGTCGTCCTATTTCTGTTTGCATGCGGCACGACTGACCTTAGAAATCAGGGGAGAGAACAAGGCCGCGCTCGATATTGCGAGGCGCGACGGGCTTCCACTAGATGGTGGTAAATATGAGATCTATGGTGTCGATGAAGAGACTCTGTGGGAGCGTATCGACAGCATGAACGACTGGTGGAAGGAGAGTACGTGGAAGCGTTTGACGCAGCGTGAACTACCGGACTTGTAAAATGGGTGAGTCCGGCGCTCGGACTCCATGTCTGTTGCTCATCGTCTCATAGAGCGCTACAGACCTCATTGTACGGACTGCATGCACGAGGACTCAGATCTCTGGATCGGCTATTTTTAACATCTCGCGTGTTTGAGGTGGCTGTACCCCCCCCTCCCTGCCTTTTCGAGTAATTTTTGATGTGACGTAGCCGCACTTCTGTAGGCGATGGTTTGTGGTGGGTTCGCGCTGGGTTCGCGGATGGCTTTCGCTGTAAACATTGTCGCCATACGAAGCGGTGGCGCGCAGCCAATGTATGCGCCCGCGTGTGGACTTCAAGGTAAGTACAATGAAAGACCTCACCGTGAACCTCTCGTGCACGAACATGCTCGCCGTCTATATGATACTATTTTCTGCATGGTCAGGCCGTACGGGCTCCAGTGCAGACCACACACGCTCATGAGCTCGTCTGCAACGTACTTTCAGACTCTAGTATACCATGTCGCCGTCGTGAGCGGCGGCGACAGCGACACTTGCAAGCAACAGCGGCAATCCGGGCCGCTCCAAAGCCGCCTGCCTCCTCCCCCCCTCGCCGCAGTCCATGACGGGGCCATCAGCGTACGCCTGGCGTACGCGCTTGCAGCAGGGCCGTCCGCCGCCCCCCGCCGCCACTGCTCGCAGTGCGTCCTTTGGCGACCATCGGACCAACCGTGGCCAGACTGAGAAAGGGAATGACTCTGATGGGCCATCACTGGCCTGGACCAGGCCACGCGAGACGTCGAGTATGCCCGATCCAGATCTTTGCGACCTCTTGACTGCATGCATAATCATTAGATGTGACATCCTGAGCCACTTCGTACATATTTTATCGTCCTTTGTTCATAAGTAGCTACATCAGTCCATGGTCCCTAGTCCTTCAATCGCGTACAATATTCAAGTAAATGATAACGAGAGTGACATGTAAGCACAACAACAATGAATCCAGATAGAACAGACACCGGAGAATATCAGTAAGGGAGGCAGTCCGACATTAAGCAAGCCCTTCGAACCGTACAAACCACGTCGTAGTTCACAACCTGAATATCAACCCAAGAACTCCTCGATCCCCGCGAGCACGCGGCTCCAGTACGCCTGCACCGTCTCCCGCTCGAATCCGTTTTCGTCGTAGCCCAGGCTCACCCACAGCTTGCCGGCAAACGTGTACCCAAAGAGCAACATGCCGCCTGCTCGCTGCCGCGAGCCCGTCGTGAGTGTGTGCATCTTCACGGCGGGGAAGTTGGCGTGCTTGTAGATGCCGTCCAGATTGCCGAGCAGCGACAAGCCGATGAGAGCTGTTGACGGCGCCTTGGGCGTAGAGTTGACTGCGGGGACAGGTGCAGCGGGAGCAGCCGCCGGCGGTGGGGCGACGCCGTCGTCCTCCCGTGCCCACTGACGAGCACGAATGCCCCGCTCGCGTGCCATCTCCCGCGCGCGAGGGACCAACATAGGGCTCTTCGCCGCACGCGTGCTCTGCACCTTTGCGGCGCGCGCGCGGTGCCAAAAGCCGGCAGCCACGTCTGAGGGGAGGAAGGACGGAAGGACGACGTTGAAGTAGCCGACCGCGAGAAACCAGTACGAGTCGTGCAGCGCCTTCTCCGCAAGGAGGTATGGGCGCATGTTGAGCGCAGAGTACATCATCCTGCACGGTCCATTCAGCAAGCAGGCAGTAGAAGACTGTGCGTGGTCTCTTACATGGGCAACTCCCACTGGCCGCGGGCCGTACGAGCCCATGCGATGTTGCAGATCGCGAAGAGTGCAGCGGAAATAGAGACGCCATGCTCCTTGCACTTCTTCAACATGGCCTTGGTGCGATCCGCAGGGAATGGCACGGTCGGCACGATGGTATGCCTTGCCTTGCCCTTCGCGCGAGGGAAGGCATGTCCGCCCTGTGGTCGGACGTCAGCGATGTACATTCAGTCGCGCACTGGGGACCCTGACGTACAATCTGCTTCTCCTGATTGCGCTGGAAGTCCACCTTCTCCGCGACGCGGCGCAATCTACTGCCCGATGAGGGGGGAAATCTGTCCTCCGTCGAGGCAGGCAATGTACCCTTCTGAGTGATACGGTCAGGCCTCAACCAATAGATAATTACTCTGAACTCACGCCATCCATCGCGCGCTTGATCGCAGTGCACCATGTTTCGTTGAGAAGCTCGGAGAGCTCGCCCTCATTCGCGCTTCCACCAATTAGCCCGAAGAAGTCATTGGCAAACGTATGCAGAGCCATGCCATCTCCCAGAAAATGGGTCGCGCAAATCAACAAATCGTGGTTGGGCCGCGGTCGTGAATTCGCGGCGCTGTCATGCGGCCCGGGGGATGCGGGCGGTGTCGGTAGTGCGGTGCCCGCGGTGTCGGAGAGAATGAGGTAGGAGATGCGGTCGTTGTGTAGAGTGCGTGGGCCGTTGAGATACTCGTCGATCAGAGCTGCTGGAAGTGTCAGGTGCGTGCTTCATCGTGATCGGGGTATGCACACACCGTCCTTGTCACCAGCGCGGTAGTCCATGGCTTGATCGGCGTCCTCCAGAGCAGCGGCCAAAGTGGGGGGAGGCGCGTACCTAAAATCGTTGACGTCAGTCTTCAGGAGATGCGAGGGGACGGAGGTTTGGAGACGCACACGAAGCGGATGTCCTCGTAGTCACGCATGTCAATTCGTGAGGCGAGGAGTGGATGCCTGAGGCGCAGGATAGCCCACACTAGACGGACGCGAGAGCGTCGTACAAGCTCGGCGGGGGCATTAAATCCGAGGTGGAGGTACCTTCCCGTATCTCGTTAGTCGTGCCGATGGGAAGGGGGATGAGCGCGCACATGTCGTTCACGCCATTCGCTCGTGCGGGGAGGAAGTACGACGCCTCGATGTCGCTCAGCTGCCTATGAGCTGCAGGGACCTTATCCGGCGCAGGCGCGATCGTTGTGGGCTCGAGTGACACGGTCATAGTCGGAGGAGTGGGGGATGTAGTTGGGGACTGGGCACGAAGCGCTCAACTCCAGACACAAGCTTTGAAGTGACGGATAAGACCAAAGAGCGAACGAAGGTCCTCGTAAAACAAAGGGCGAGCTATACATAGTCAATTGACGCTCATCATACGCCACCTTCCATGCGGTGATGATTTCGAACGTCGGGGCGGCTGCGAATGCCCGTCTCCATCGCCGTATGGTCCGTGTCGCCCACCCGGCCGGCCGAGATGGCTCCGCGCCGAGTCCTCGTAGCAGAAATGTACAAAATGCAAGCAGAATTCTTCATGCGAGCGACTGGCCTCGGACCTCGGAGCAGCGCTAACGCGCACAAGATGAACATCAACACGGAAGCAATTTCGTCGTAAGGGGTGCCGATCGCCTTGTCACGAGTATGTTCGACTTTTGTCACGCTCCGTGCTCCGCCCGGTTTGACGAAAAGAAAGATGCAGAATACTCGGTGGCTCAGATGTATACTCGAGTGGACCCCCTCGAGTAAGATCGATCTATTGCTTTCCTCATGCCGCCATCCAGGGCGGTCAGATTCAATGGCGTGAGGCTGCAAACCGCAAGAGACCCATGGTCTAGATGGATGGCAGGACAGCGCGCTCTCCCTCGCTGCGGCTTGCAGGTACATAGATCGACCCTCGACATCAAGCCTCCATTCAATTGACACACCCCTGAAGCCTGCCATGGCCTCACAAAGGCCGCGACATCACTCCGCCCCAAACTTCCCTCTACTACTTCGCGGTACCCGTATCCCGTTACCCACATCCTACGTACACAAGGAAATCTGCAGTACCCATCCTCATACCCGATCGTCGGATCGACGCAAGCTATAGCTACACGTTGCATGTCGTCCGACAGTTAATCAACTCCGTCCCCCTCCCCAGGCTGAAAGCCATACAACAGTTCATCCAGCCTTGTAGACCACAGAACGCCAGCGGCGCAGAGCGCAGTGAGATCAACAGATATGCCACTCTGTGCTGGATGGAGGCGCGAGTTACGCGTATCTTGCACTTTAGCAGTACGCCAAACCCGAGACTACAGCGTCGCCTGTCCAGATGGCGCGCGTGGCACGTCAGCCACCGCCCTTCAAGGCATCTTGTAAATATCATTATGGCACGCCGCCAGCCCCCAGTCGGAGCGTCGCAGGACCTCGCAGGGCCCAACGAGTCTAGTCTTCCGTCAGTCTGGGGTAGCGCTGGTATTCAGCGAATCAAAATCGTAAGTAGTATGAATGCGTTCGGAGCGACCATACAGCGCACCATGCAGAGAAGCCCAAGGGCAATAGCGCCCACTAGGACGCGCGAGTGGGGGCCATTGAGCCGGGATTGGCGTGAATGGCCACATACGGATATTTACGCTCCCAACAGCGCTCAGGCGCCGCCTGCGGGGCGAGCCCTTGCGGCGAGAACGCCGGACATGATGGCTCAGGATAAGTACGTGCTCAAGGTCGCCGATACCAGGCACTCCGGCGCCCTCGTCGCAGCGGACATGTCGCTGAGTGCGCTATCCCCCCCGCGACCGCCTTTCAGTTCTCTTGAGGTGTATATGCGGCTCCCGGCGCAAAACGGGCCTTGTGCGACGGCTTAAATTCGCTCGTTTGGTCCAACATGCCAGGCGTGTAGTAATTGTCCGTCTATATAGAATCTGTTCATGATACATAGTGAGTCCATCAGTAGCACGAGTCCGTCAACCGAGGATAAGCGTAAGAGTGCACAACAGGCGGATAGATGAACAACAGACGAGTAGATGAACACCAGGCGAGTAGATGGAAAACAAGGGGAGATAAACAATAAGTGGACAGCGGCGTACAGGTCTGTAATCCAACACTCGAGTCTCGCATCTCTTCATGTCATGGGGAGCGCGCTTCCCAGCGGGAGTTTCCTCCCTCCAGGCTCGGAGTTTATCCTCCGATTGCAGCCTCACGGAGGTAGGACATTCCTTCCGTTCACTGCGCGCGCGATCTCTTCTCGTCCTCGGCAAGCGGCTGCAGCTCCTCGCCCGTCCCTGCCTCCGCCTCGAGATCGCGGCGCGGCGGCGGGTTCTTCGGCGCCTGCGCGGCCTCGTTGGACTTGATCCATGTGTACAACCTGCCGCGCGAGACCGTTAGCATATTCTGGACAAGCAACGAGGCAGAATGCACGATGAGGCTGGAGGCAGCCCTTGGGGGTATGGCTCGTAATGCGCGGAGGCAAGCCAAGACGCGTAAAGACGAGTGTCAACGTCGGTCAGCGGATGTCAGCGCGATGGTGCTACTGCTATCGCAGCAGGCAGTCCAACATGAGGCCATGCTGCCGGCGGGTCTGGGAGACGCCCAAAGACGTCGTCGGCGCGCCATGACCCCGCTAAGCACGGCATCTGGCCCGCTTTCGCGATCAATGGGCCTGTCGCCGCCAGGAGAGGCGCAGAGAAGCTGCGCTCGGCCTTGAGCTCGAGGCCGCTCTCCCACCTGGGTACCAACAGCCGCTCCCACCAGGGTGTCAACAACCGCTCAGTCACGGCATCGAGGGAAACGCCTCAATGCATGACGCTGCTTCGTCAGGACATCGAAGCTCCTCCCCTCAGGTCATCGAAGCCTCCCCGCGAGGCAGTTCAGGCCGACGAATAGATGACTCACATGGTGCCTGCAAGAATCACGAAGATAGACGCCGCACGATTTCTGTGCAGACCCCGGATATCAGCGAGCGCATGTACAGGGACTTTGGCATCACGTACACCGTAAGGACGTCGTGAAAGATCCCGACCCCAAGGATCGTTTGGAGCACCGAGCGGGCAGCCTATAGTGGATCAGGATATATTGCAGGATCACCAGGTTGAATGGGGGACGGTGGCATGTTATTTTCGAATGCGCGTCAATACACGAGTCACCCGAGAACATAGGAAGAAGCGAGGGAGCGGAAAGGCGGGGTAGAGTGGCGCTAAACAACTTACACTCGAGAACATGTGCGTGATCGGGCTCGTGACTTTGATACTCAACAGGCCCGCAACGCAGAGGAGGAAACCAAAGAGGCCGGTGACAAGACAGCCCCACAAGAAGACACCTCCCTCCCACGTCGGCGAGCTGGATAGCGCCAGAAGCGTGCTGGGTTCGCCAGCGAGGAAGACGAAGGGGAGGAGGAGGATCGCGGAGCCAGCGTTGGTCCACCAAGCAAGCTCGATAGTGGAGTTATGGCAGTAGGGAAGCGACGATTTGATCAGGACGGCGTGAAAGGCAATCATGAGGGAGGATAGGACCCCGTAAAGGAGGGAAAGTAGTGAGGGCGTCGCGGCCGTGGGTAGGGACGCGTTTGGTGCGACACCGAGGAAGAAGCCCATTGTGACGACACCCGCCGCACCGAGAGTTTTGCGAGAGGGTGTGGAGTGGGTGTGAATGCTGGACACCATGATGGTTAGCGGCAGCTGCAGGCCGCGGGCAATCTGGAAGAGGTCCTGAGTGCACGCGCACGATGATAAGAACGCGCTCACCTGGAAGAACGAAGCCTCGACATCACGCAGGCAGAGCGTATTGAAGACAAGTCCAACAATGTTTACGGTGACAACAGGAACAAGCTTCTTTGCCGTGTCAAGGTCGGGCTTGGGAAGCGCGATCTTTGGTGTCATGAATGCAGAGACATGCAAGAGAACAACAGCGATGAGCATCTGCGCGAGAAGAAAGATGAGGGGAAGGTCTGGGGAGCTGTTTAGGACGGCCTTGTTACTGTGTACGCGTTAGACAAGCTCGCGATGGGGGGGGGGAGTAAAAGGGCGCACACGAAGACCATCTGGAGCGCGCGCTGATCAGCGAGAGAAACGTTCAACGCGCACGCAATTAACGTACCACAAGCGCTGCGAACATGTAAAATCCGACAACGCCAGCGACCTTGAGCGAATCCGGGTTGAGGGGAGCCATGGCGGTTGGAGTGAAGGAGCGCACCCACCCTCATGTCCCCGCGCCTTGTAAACAAGGCGGCCTGCCGCCGGCGACATTTCCATGATGACGTGCCGGACCGAGTTCCGATGGGGGTCCCCCGCACTTGTTTCCGGATTTGTCCCGAATTGATCGGAGGGAGATCTGTGTTGGATCTAGATCCACGGTGTTTGGTTCATTATAATCCTGGCCGACTGCACACGGCCCTTGTTCCCCGCTCCGACTTCGAGCCCCCCCTCGCGCGTGCGTTGCTGCCATGTCGCTGCACTCCCGCCACAACAGCGTAGAGAGCAAGTTCGCTCTCCTCGGCGATGCCGCGCGCTCCGCGGACGACTTGGTTCCCGCCGTCACCCGCCCCAGCAGGTCACGGCGCGTCCTCCTCGCGGCATGCGCCTCTCTCGGCCTGAGCTCCGTCATCGCACTCGCCACGTTTTCCCTATGGTCGACTCGTACCGCCCGCGACGAGCGGCAGCAGCCCGCGCTTGTGGCCCGTCCCACGCAAGAGGTCGAGTTCAACGCCGCGCAATACCTGATGGGTCCTCCGGCGGACAGTTTCCGAGGTGCGTATCCAACACCTGAAAAATCATTCATCGCTCACTCTGTCGTAGATAATCTGCGCCCCGACCTCAAGTACATCACATCCTGGGTCGCTGCCGGCTGGACGAACGATGTAATGACCTACGTGCGTCACCTCCCTCCCGACAGCCGTCCCATCTAATCAGTCTCGCCAGACGAACCTAATTTACCTTGCAATAATCACCCGACGCATCCCCATCATCGGCGTCTTTACTCCCTCGCACGTCGGCAGCGACGTCCCGCCCATCCCCTTTGGCGAAGTGTTTGACGTACCGCGTCTGTCTGCCGAGATCGGTCTCCCCGTCCTCGAATGGCACCAGGTCAAGGACCCCGACAGCGATGTCATCGACCCCGTCGGTTGCTGGAATATCTGGCAAACCATGCGTCCCTCCGAAGTCACTGCTCACTACAGTCGCGTGCCCCACTTGAATAATCTCGGTCAGCTGGTTACTGCGCCTCACTTCGTGATGTGTACTTACACCATCGAGCAGACATCTCGTATACGAAAGTCCCGTACTCCGTCAAGCTTCCGAATACAGGCTCCAACGATCTTCATGTATCGTACTGGTCGCTAGCTTCCCTCGGCTTTCCCGAGGGCTACCAACAGAACGTCGACCAACAGGCGCATTCAGCCTCCCCGAAGCTCGGACTGGAGCTCCTCCCTGATGAGCAGATGATGTGCTTCGACTTCCTATACTATGCGTCCGCGTTGAACGTATGTCGTCTACACTTTCCACGTCTTTTTCCGCTGACATAGTGCAGACGTACGAATACGAGCACGACTACAGCCCAGCATGGAACGCCGTCGCGGCCCACATGTACTGGGAGCCCAAGCTACAGGCACTCGCCGATTCCTATCTGCGCAAAACGTTCGGGGTCAACGAGCGCGATGACGTGCCCCCGGTACGCGTCTTCCCACATCCCGATGACCAACCCCGGCTGACCCCTGCGCAGTACATCGCGCTCCACATTCGGCGCGCCGACTTCGCGGTCTGGTGCCAGCTCCCCGTCGAGCAATGTTTCCCGCCACTCTCCGCGTATGCGCAAGCCGTGCAGGACATCAAGGACGAACTGTTCGAGACGCGCGGTCTCACGATCGAGCACGTGATCGTGACAAGCGACGAGCGCGACGCAGGGTGGTGGGAGGACATCGCGGCGCTCGGCTGGTCGTTCCCGGATCACTCCCAGACGTCTGCGCTCTACGGAAAGTGGTAAGTGGAGACCCCCAAAAATTATCCTACTTTCATCATCGACGCGGAGCTTCGAAGGCTGCGAGGCTTATTCTATCTTTGCGTGTTCGTTAACCTCTCCGCAGGTACCCCGTCCTCATCGACGCCGTCATCCAGTCAGGCGGAGTGGGCTTCGTCGGCACGTGGAAGTCTACCATGTCCACTCTGGCGCGCCGCCGCTCAGAGACCTGGCATGATGGTGTCTCCCGCACCGTCGCCTTCCCAGCCTAATCGAACTGACAATTGTCCCGCTTGTAACGAACCCAGGACACTGAACTCTAGTAATTCTGACTTGGACTCCTTTATGGAATCTTTCTGCTCAAACCTGTACACATATATAATACATCTGGTGTCCTTACGCTACCGCCTCGTCCTCCATTCGCCGCACTACCTTCTTGGACCTGCTGCGCTACATAGGCCAGCACTACCACGTTCATTTGGACGCGAGCCGGACGCTCTACGACCACTGTATTAATACCGCTTCGCAATAATTAATGGTGCCGTCGCCTAACAGTGACTAGTGATGTATCGCCTCGATATCAACTTGAGGACGCTGCGCCGTTGAAGTAGATCATGACAGGAGCTGCCCCGCCGGTCCTCCCTGGCCGCAAAAGACTGGTAAGCATTTGGGGGTGCGGAAGTCGGGGTCTAGCGCTGCTCCATGACATTACAAAGTTGTGTGCGTCTGGGGAAACAAGGGCCAGTCAAAAACGCGGTCTGGCGCGGGACTGTATGTAACATGTTTTACGACAGAGGCATCGGCGGCGCATGCCCGCGCTTGAGGGTATTCTTGAAGCAGGGGGGCAGCTGCACTTTGAAGATTCAGGCGGTGGACCTATCGCGGCCGGATCCTCTGCCTATCCTGGCGTATCCTCATCTTGCAGAAGAGACTACTTAAAATGTTACAGGTTGTAAGTAACCAGTTCAGATCAACCAACCCCGACCATCGCACGTCGAAATCGACACATCCTTCCGCCCGTGTGGGGTGTAGCCGCCCAATCGCGGCACCAGAGCGCCTGCTATGCCAGCCCGCCTTCCGCCAAGATGTCTGTTCGCGCTGCACGCCGTATCTTCGCCGCTGAGAACCCGCCGTTGAAATCCAGACGCAGAAGGAGGCGCTCGACGTGTCGTCGGACATCTCCCGCGCCACCATCCAAAGCCTTCATCGTCTTTGATATGCTGTGATGCGTGGCGGAATAGTTAGCCGCGCTGATGAATGTCGTCGCCGCGGTGGCGTTCATTCGCGAGCGCGACGCATCTGTACTGGCGGACGTGAGCGGCTGCTGGGCCGTTGACAGAGAGAGCTGTTCATAGAAGTTGTCGAGCAGGTCACGGAGCGTCTGTATGTACCATCAACGACGAGGGCGCGTTACTTGGCCACGGTAGATGAACATACCTCATTTATCTCGGCAACAACCGCCCATCGCTCCTTGACCATCGCTCCCACGTCGTCTCCGCCTTCGCGCAGGCTTCCTTCGAACAGCAGCGCGGGCAGAATGTCTCCGCCCCAACGCTCGACTTGCGCCACAAACCGGTCGCACACGTCTAGCAACGGGAGCAGGATTGCTGTCAGCGCCGGGTTATCCAATAGGCAGCCCGTTACGAGTCGCTCGAGATATGTCCCGTGCAACAGCCTCAACGTTGTAAAGTCCAGCGCCACTGGTCGCGCCGCAGTCGCCTGCGCGTCTTTACGCAAGGATGCCGTGCTCGCTGTCGTCGCCATCCCAGGATCGCCGCGCGCCAGCATACCCTTGAGCCGCACGAATTCGGTATCGACGACGTCTGTCATGAGATATCCTAGCAGCGTGTCGAGGAACCATCCCATATCGCGCACAACGCCCCACCCACAGCGCAGTAGGCGTCGTCGCGCGCCCTCGTCCGCAGCGGTCCCTCCCTCACCGAGGCCAGTCCACCGGCGGCGGGCGCGCTGTGCGTTGGAAAGCGCCGTCCAGCAAGCGTGCACGCGTACGTGGGTTTTGCGTAGGGCGGAGAGATATGCGAAGAGCGCACCATACGCGTTAAGATCAGCAGGATGCAGAAAGAGGTCGAGCGGCCATGACACAGAGTAGTGGAGGGCCAGCGGCGTGCCGAGAAGGCATGACGAGAATGGGGACGTTTCAGTGGATTGTGGCGCGGCCGGTTGTGTCGCGAGAGACGGCAGGAGTGGGCGGAGGGGTCCTGTCGGCAGCGAGAAGCGCAAGTGACTCAACGATGGGTCGTGTTGGGCTGTTGTGCCCAGAGATGCACGCAGTAAAGCGAGGTTGAGATCCTGCTCTCGAATCATGGAGGACGGTCCCGACCGAGCCGTCAGTCTCGTTATCTTGAGCCGTTCAATTTCGCGTATGAGGGACAAGCAAAATTCTCCGTTGCGAATGAGGAAGTAATTTGCCCTAGGAAAATCATTCGTCAACAACTAAGCCAATCTCATTGTAAATTGATGCTCACAGCGTGTCTACCGCCTCTTCGACGTCCTTTCGCGTAAGGACATTCAGCCAAAGCCACTCACTGACGTTCGTCCGAATATCGGTCACGACGCGCTCAAAGGCATGCTGATCTTCAGGAAGGGCTGTCTGCAGGAGCGCCGCGTGGTCTGAGGCGAGACTTCGCGGCAACTGCTTCTGCCACTTGGCCGCCTTGACCGTGCCAATTGCGCGACCCACATACGCAATAGACTCCTGCGCCTGAGCGCTTACGCAGCTCGGTACCGCGCCGTCTAGCAGTGCATAGTCGTCTGATGCCAGAGGATCCGGATGCGTGAGCGTGCCGTGGATAAGAAACGCGGTCAACTGCGTCATCCAGACGCGCTGAACGGCGGTGCATAGGCGCGATATGATGTCTGCTATCCGGCGGACACCCGTGTTTGAACGGGTTTGCAGCAAGTCGATGAGCGGTCCTGGACGCCATCGCTGCTCTCCTTCGATCTCGTCCATCAGGGAACACAGTGCTGCGAGCGGGGCATCCCATTCGGAGAAGACGGCCCTGATAGAGGACAACGGGACAAAAGAGCCTCGAGCGACCAGATCGGCGTCCCGCTTCAGAATCTTGGCCTCAGTGTCAATCACGAGTGTCTCGTACTCGGATTTGAGTATGAGCGTGAGCGTGGAGCACACGGCGGAGACATAGCGCGAGGCGGATGAAGAGAGCAGGGATGCACAAGAGGTCTTGATACGGCGGTAGCGTAGGGCAATGAGGCCGAGCGCTTCGATGCACTGCTGCTCTCCGGGATGCAGTAGAGGAACGAAAGCAGTGTGCACTTTGTGGTTTTCAGGGAAAAGCGATGATGAATGGCCGCCCAAGACGAGGAGAATCTCGGCAATCATCAAAGGATAGTGCCAGCGATGTTACAGGACTTCAGAATAGCGTTGTGCTGATCAGCTGGTAGAGGAGGCTCTTCAGCAAGTGAAAGTTCAGTTCGAAGTTAGCTGTCACGACCGGCGCGAGAAGTCACATACACGTGACATTCAAATACTCAACTTATCACGTGAAATCGGATACGGCAAATGTGACAATGATCAGCTCGCGTGTCTGCAACTTAGCAACCGGTTCGCAGCTGGCCAATTCGGACACAACGGTCGACTTTTTGCGCCCTAGTCGCCCTCTCCGACTTCCAGCTACGAATTCCCTTCGCATAGATGAGTACCTCCAAGACGCGCATAACGCTAGAAGTCTGCGTCGACTCGGTGGAGTCAGCCTTGAAGTCCGTATCTGTGTAACTGGTCCTTCTCCTCGTTGTCCTCCTCGTCGTGCCCGAGCTCAACGGCCTTCGGCCATTTCTTTTTTCACAAGAGGTTGACGCAGTACGATTGACCGTGTGATCTTCGTTTGCTCAGCCTCTCTCACTCATGCTCCTTTCGGTTTTCTGCTTTCGCTCTTCATCGCCCTCGCAAGTCGGGAAGGAGTACCTACTGAACCTGGCTCCTAGCGCGGTTCACGGAGGAGCAGACCGGATCGAGCTGTGCGGCAATCTTGGTGTCGGTGGAGGTACAACCCCTAGTCTTGGTCTACTCAAGTGCGTACGACGTGCCGTAAACGGGGTACCTATCATGGTGAGTTCCTCCATCATAAGATCTCCTTCCTTGACCGCCGCTTGCCCAAATTTCTCTTACCCGTGTTGATAGCCCGTCTTCAGGCTATGATACGACCGCGGACGGGCGACTTCTTGTACTCGGAGGACGAGATGGATGTGATGCTGGACGACATACGAATATTCAAGAGACATGGGGCGCGCGGTGTGGTCATCGGTGTACTACAACGAGACGGGACCGTTGACGTAGAACGAACGAAGCGGTGAGCAGATCATATGACGCCTTGTCCCCGCACTGAAGCTCATCATGCGTGCCAGGCTCGTCGATGAGGCTTTGCCAATGCAAGGTAGGGCTTGATTTATTCTTGCGCATTCGAGTTTAACGATGAGGTCAGTTTGCTTTCATCGAGCCTTTGACATGGCACGAGATCCGGTGGAAGGTTCGTTCGTTCAGTTCCTGTTCGCAGCTCTCTTCATATGATTACCAGCGCTCGACGCGCTGCAATCCATCGGTGGCATCACACGAATTTTGACCAGGTACATTCATACTACGCCCGCTGCTCCTCACTCACCCTGTTGAAAGTGGACACGCACCAGCCGCGCCGAAAGCACTACCCGTCCTCGCGCGGCTCTTACAGCGGACATCGGGTGACACGCCCTGGGCGCTCAGCATCCTTCCAGGCTCCGGTATTTCGCCCGCGACTGCACGAGAACTGCTGGAGGCTCTCGTTCCACTCGGGCTGGGCGAGCTGCACATGAGCGGAGGGTCATGGGAGGATGGCGCGATGGAATTTCGACGACCGGACATGGGGATGGGCGCGGGCAGCGAGTGGGGCGTGTGGCGCACACAGGCTGAGCGTGTACGCGCCGTGCGGGCCATTGCGGACGATTTCTGGGACGCGTCCAGGGACGAGGACGATAACAATGAAGAACCTACTGGAGCGGGGCCCTCAGACGAGGGTGCAGGAGGGCAGGAAGACGAACAGGGCGGTGCGGTGTAGGCTGGTGTGTGTCAATGCATTGTCGTCTGAGCCGATCTCGGCCCGCGACCGTCACCAGGAGACCGAAGCCGACGACGCGCGTATAAATGGCAGCAGTGACGTGTGGCGCGCGCGGATGGTTGCTTCTCGGCTTGGACCATCCCCGCGCAGTGCGTAGGTAAGCGCGTCTTGCTTCCTACCATCATGTCCTCCTCCTCGTCCACCGCGACGTCCACCCCCGCGGACAGACCAGAGATCTGGTGGAGCAACGCCGTGTTCTTCGCGCTCACGCACGTCGCTGCGGTCGTTGGCGTGTACTTCTATCCCCCCACCGCCGTGGCATGGCAGACTCTTCTGTTCGCCTTTTGCACCTGGCAACTGGCCGATTTCGGGTGAGTTGTCCGCGGGTTCGCGCGTTCGCGCATCATCTGAGACTGCCATCAAGCATAACGATGGGCTATCATCGACTGTACAGCCATCGAGCGTACCGCGCGAGTCTAGGGGTCCGAATTGTTCTGGCTGCCCTCGGGACGGTGGCTTTCCAAGGTTCCATCAAGTGGTGGTGAGTCAACAACTCTGCTCACACGCGTTCTCACTTAACGCGCTGTTCCATCAGGTGTCTGCGCCACCGTCTGCATCACGTATGTGGTCCCCATCTTCTTCTTCGTCAACGCCTCTAACGATTGTCACCCGTGTCAGCGATTCACGGACGATCCGGTTCACGATCCGTCGGTGCATTCATCGCGCATCTGACGGAAGTCAGCTCACTCTTTGTAGGTATGCCGCGACTCGTGGACTGTTCTATTCCCACATGGGATGGATCTTTTACAAACCCAAATATGAGCGAATGGGTCTCGTAGACCGGCAGGACTTGGACAGCGATCCCGGTGAGTGCGCGTCGCGTCCTTGGGGCGACATCGTTGACCGAGAAAATCAGTCGTACGGTATCAGCACAGGTTCTATGGTGCGCAAGATTACCGGAACGTTGGCAGAATGCTCAACAAAAACATTCTTTGCCAGTGCCACTCAGCCTTCTCTCAGGCTTCATCATGCCACCTGTGATAGGTCTTCTTTGGAATGATCCCATGGGCGCGTATATTTGGGCAAGTTTGGTGGCGCGGTTGTTCAGTAAGTCACGCATCCGATTGAGGCATCTCTCTGCTGATCTATCAACAGTATGGCACTGTACATTTCTTGTAAACTCGTCAGTATATCGACCATGCGCAAGGGTAGGCCTTACTTACCAACTATACAAGCTTGGCGCACTGGGACGGTCTTCAACCATTTTCGGACGAGAACACCTCAAGAGGGAATATTATCCTTGCGCTACTAACAGGTGGCGAGGGTAATCACAATTTTGTGCGTCCTTTGCCGTGTTCTGCGACGACTTGCTGACTGTTGCCGCAGCATGTAGGACATGCGGGTATTGCGGCTCGTCAAGTGACTGATGATGCATACAGCACACTTTCCCGCACGACTACCGTTCTGGTCCTTCCTATCTCGACTGGGACCCCACCAAGTGGATAATTGCGACGCTGCATAAATTCGGCCATGTCAAAGGTTTGCGGCGCGCGCGCGACGTAGATCTGCATGCAGCATTAGGATACATGCACCATAAATCCCACCACGGGTGCCCACCTCCTGAGCCCGAGGCATGGGAAGGGTCGACTTGGGGTACGCGTCAATTGGAAGAGAGCGCACGGCAAGGGAAGTGTATGATTGTCGTCGATGGGTACATTGTGGACGCGACATCGTATCTAGGGGAGCATGTGAGTAGTGCTATTCACGATCCCGTACATGGATGCTCAAGCGGACATTTGAAGCCTGGCGGCTCCGCTATTCTCAGGAGATATGCATTCCGCTCGGCGGACGAGGCGTTGGTAGACGCATCGTGGGCGTTCGACGGTGGACTCAATAATCATTCTTGGCCGGCGCGTAGAAGAATGAAGGAACTTAGAGTAGCAAAATACAAGGTCGATTAGGTTGGAGTTGTGGAACACAAATCGAGTCATCAAATCAACCGTGGGCACAACGCGTTGTGTTGACGCGTCATTGTTGTCACGTGGTGCGGTTGGGGCACGCGGCAACGGATTGCCGTTCCGGGCGACCATTTCTTGAGCCGAGCTTGGCGCGGTGCTCAGCGAACGCGCTCAGATTGTCGGAATTCTTCGAACATAGTCCCGCATATGGCGAAGAGAGAGCATGGCCAGGCGAATGGCGGGCGGCCTGCGAAGCGACAGCGGCGACAGTCGGGGATGTCGACGGACGGGGACGTTGCGATGGGGTCTGCAGACGAGGGCGGGGATGGCGAGTATGGCGAGGAGGGGGCGGGGACGGTGCAGGGGCAGGGGCTGGAGCTGTGGCAGGTCGCCCGGGACGCGGTGAACAAGGAGTAAGTCAAGGCGCGCTTCGCCCTTTGTCTCGCTTTGCCTTTTTGGATTTGCGGGTGACTGATGGCAAACATCGGTGCGCAGAGGCCGGCAGCTCGCCACCCAGTTCCTCCACAAGCCGCCGCGCAAGATATACCCAGACTACTACTCGCTCATCACAAGTCCCATCGCTTTCGACGACATCCGCAAGAAGCTCGACCGCAACGCATACACCGCGCTCGACGACGTCCGCGCAGACTTTGAGCTCTGCTTTACCAACGCAAAGACCTACAATCTCAAGGGGAGCGACATCTACAGCGATGCGAAGGATCTTCTGGTGCGTGCGCAGTCCCTGTGCCCGACCCTCAAATTAAGGGACATGCAGAAACTGGTCAATAAGACCGCAGCGCGGCTTTCGGGCACGCAGGTGAAGAAGGACAAGGTCCCCAACTTGCACAAGCTGCTCAAGTCGCGGCTCCAAAAGCTTATCGACAAGACAGACGACAAGTGCGTTGATCCATCCCCTGCCTTCCATCTCCGCCTAACACGCCGCAGTGGTCGCATCCTATCCACCGAATTCATGGAGCTGCCGTCCAAAAAGCTCTGGCCCATATACTACAAAACGATCAAGAACCCAGAGTGCTTGGAGGCGATACGAGTATGTCTATTCCCCAAGCCCCACATCATGTCCTCACCCTTCCCCAGAAGCGCGTCAAGGACAAGACGTACACCAACGCCGCGGACTTTGCAGCCGGTGTAGAGCTTGTCTTCAATAATGCAATGTCCTTCAATCAAGAGTATACAATGATCTGGGAGGACGCAAAGGCACTGAAGGCGAGCATGGCGCACTCGCCCTCGAGAGAACGTCCTAACCTTGACTCCAGGAGCATTTCCACCAGCTCATGTCCGATATGCCTCCACCTTTCGACCTTCCACAATACTCGCAAGGCTCTGGCGCCACGAAGATCAAGCTGAAGCTTGGCAAAGCCGCCGCTCCCGCCCCTCAGGAAGCCCCAGCAGCTTCGACATCTTCACATATCACTTTGCGCGTCCCTGCAGCACCTGCCGCCGCGACGCATGAACCGCCTGTGAAGCCATCTCCTCCGGAGCCATCTCTACCCGTAGCGACCGTCACGGCCACCAAGGCTGCAGCAGCCACGCCAAAGCCCGCACAGGCGAAGGCGCAACCGAGAACGGCTGCTCCTTCAGCTGCCTCCCCTGCTCTCGCAACTCCTACGGTCCCTGCCACACGTCCGTCGGTCCATACCTTCTCTGCCGTTCCTGGGCCGTCGACAGCCTCGCCTGCGACGCCCTCCATTGTCACTCCGGGTGCTACATTTGCCCAGAAGCCCACGAAAGTAGCAAGGGCAGTGGCCCCGCGGACGACACCGAAAGTCCAGCAGCCGAAGCCTCAGCAAGCCCGTATTCCAACCGTGCCGCAGCCCCGCTCCATGACAAGCACACCCCAGCAGCCGGCTTATGTGCAAACCCAGCCAAATGCGACTTACTTCTCTGGTTACAACCAGCCTGCGCCCGCACCTGCCGCGCCGCCAGCCCCTGCGCCTGCCCCGCTGCCCATTGCGCCTAATGCCTCTACCGCCTCGGCCAAGTCGCCCGACCCGCCCCCCTTGGACCCCAGTCGTCAACTGCGTAGCATCCTCATGCGCACGCAGCCGCGCGGACGCTGCATCGCCCTCGACCACCGGGAAGGCGTCAAGTCGTGGGCCATCCGTCTCGGCGCAAACGAGCGCGCACTGCAGATAAGCAACCTCCGCTTCATCGGGAAAGAAGTCGAGTCGGACGAGAGCTCGGAGGAGGAGCCGGGCGAGGAGGAAGAAGACGAGGAGATCCTGAAAAGGCGACCCCGCGGCCGGCCGTCGAAAGCTGCTGCCGCGGCGTTGAAGGCGGCGCAGGAGCGCGTGGATCGCCGTGCGCGGAAGCGGGCGAAAAACGCGCGGGAGATCTTCGTGAAGATGAACGGGACGGCGGTGGCGGAGAAGGTGAAGACGACGCAGTTGAATGGCGGTGGGCAAGATGGGAATGACCATCGGTCGCAGTTCGAGGACAAGGAGTGGACGGTGGACTTGCAGTTCGGCCACACGATGATAGACATTGGGGAGAAGGATGGGATGGTGTGGAAGGTCTACGTTGACCGACCTGCTCTTGCGTGATACGAGTCGTTGGGAGCGACGACTTACCTCTACCTTATTCGTGTATTAGTTCGCCCTTGAAGTTACTCCAGAGTTACTCTTCTTGTCTTTGCTTTGACAGAATGGTGTTGTGATAATCGAAGTAAAGCTGGCCTGGGTTCGTAGCGTGTCGTGACTGGGTACATACAGTATCGAGTGGTGGTAACAAGTAGCTAAATCGTTGAGGCATCGAAGTATACATATTGTCCGAATGAGCTACAGTGTGCAGGAGAAAGGCGCAGTCCACACAAACCCGAGCACGAGAAATAGGGAGAACCGCGCATGCATTATCGTGTCAAGCTTTCATAGAAGCCCACGATCTTGCGGATATCCGGACAGATAGCCAAACGCACACTCTCGGTCTCCGTAACCACAGCTCGCCCGCGCTGTTCCAGCCAGTCCGCAAAGCTCGACGCGCCCCCGCGTCCGCCACGCACCATCTTCGCCAAGCTATCCCGCTGCAACGACCACTTGAGCTGATGCATGACGGGCAGGAGGGAGCGCGACACGGCGGGCGAGGACGACTCGGCGTCGGGGAACGCATGCGGATAGGACTTGTGGTAATCCACGCGGTCGCGGGAGTCCGACGCCTTGATGCGCCGCCTCAGCTGCGACGTCAGCTTGCTGGACGCGTGCCGGCGGGAGAGGACCATGCTGGTCTCGTACTGGCGAACAGACTACGCGAGTTGTGAGAAAGAAGCTTGCGTGAAGAAAGAGACGAACCGCTTGCGAGCCAATATAATGACCCAGGCGCCACCTCCGTTCAACATGCAGCCCCCGTAGCACACCACGATTGATCAGATCCGGGACGGTTGGCCGAAGCATGACGCCTGTTGGGCCTTGGGCAAACAAAGAATGGCCAACACGAGCAGGAGCAATGACAAGGAGTCTGTAACGACGAAGAAGAGGATCGGAAGCCAGGGTGGCGCAGAAGGGCGACACGCGCGTCATTGTCTCCAGGTCGGGTATATCTAGGAAAGCAACTGCTGAAGGTGAGTGAAGATAATTCGGCTTGTGAGTGACTCACACATGTACAACATGATCTCCGGGGGTATATCGTGCAAGTTCACCATGACGGTTGGCAGCAAAAGAGGCAAGAGAGCCTTACAGAGGTCGTAACGAAACAACAGGCTTCCGAAATAGGCAGCTACGCGGTCACCTGACCTGGACGCGCCGCAGCTGAGCGCAGGTGCTGGATCTGAGGCCATCTACATCCTGTCTACGCCGCTTGCATACCACCACCATTCCATGGTGTATATATGTCAATAAAAAGAGACAGTGTAGACATGTATGAGGCACGCCGTGTCGTGAAATATTACACTCGAGAAGCTGTAGGTAAGATTAATGGCCGCGGGATGTACGATAAGTCTACGATGTCGAACCACGAGAGCGAGGGAGAAAGCGAGGTTCACAAATACGAGAAAGCCAAGATAGCGTATGAAAGCGTAAACAAGAGAGCCTTGTGACGAGGTACGATAGCGAAGTGCGAACAACAGAGACCATGCAAGAAAGAGCGGATAAGGACAGTGAATGGTGGGTGGGAAAACCGATGTTACATAGTAGCCGTGGACTTCTCCACATCAACGCGGATGCCTCGTATATCACCCCTCGCATGATCCAGGCTAGGCGCTCGGGCTGCCCTAAACCCCATCTCCAGGTTCTCGACGGGCAGAATATGGCCACCGCGAATGATCTTTCCGTCCTTCTCGTAACTGTCATCCATGATAGCGTCTCCGTCCTCCGCGCTAGCCGTGAGGCTCCCAAGGTCGTATGCCATGCTGCCAATCTTGTCCAATTCGACGCCGTCACGCTCGATATCCGCGATGTCCGAGCAGTCGGGAGGGAGACTCCCGATAGTGCTAAAGACATTCGAGTCCACGGTGTTCGTGCCGAGACGCGTATTGAATCGAGCACCCAGCTTGCTTCTGGTGCCGAAACGGTTGGGAGGCGTGTAAGGCGAACCTGTGTTTTGAGTCATGGACTTCGTGGCGAATGCGGCAACTCCAGTGCCCTCCGAGTGCGAGACCGTTTCCGAGCCGCGTTCCCGAAGATCCAAAATCTGGGAAGGTAAGGCCTTAGTATGTATATGGAAGCATGAAAGCGCTGACAACGTACCAATCGACAAGCCAGTAAGGGACCCATCATTACACTCAGCGGTATATTGATAGCGGACATGACCTGCTTCGGCCTGCAAAATTCAGTTACAAAGTGAAAGTCATCCATGAAAAGTTGACATACTGGAGGTAGAAGACGCCGTTCACGAGGTTCGCAATAGAGATCATGATGTAATAAAAGACGCCTGAGAAACTTGTTAGGTGAGCGAGTAGGTCGTTGTGAACGCGTAAGCACCTTCGCGAATGAAGGTCTGGATCAAGCGGCTATTTGGACCTCCGTTTCGCTTGCGTATATAGACGGCCTTGATTATGGTCATGAACGTCACCATAGTGTCGAAGCCAAGGGGCGCAATCTACAGTCAGGACCGTCCGATTAGATGTATACTTGCGAGGCAACAATGTTTCTCACGAAGAAGCCTAGGGGCCTTCGTCAGAGGTTACTAAACATAACACCACTCGGTACTTACCAAGAAGATGTGCGGAATGAGGTTTCGACATAGGAAGGCACGGTCCGCGATCCTGAGCGACGAAAAAATCAGGACGCAGCCCCATGACAAAGCGAATGGCACGTACGAATGGTGGCTTGACAAAAGGAAGTACTGTGTGAGATAGATCAGAGAATGAACGTCCGGCAAGGGTGGCACATACGAAGCATCTGGGTTGTGTCGACGTAGAGCTGATACGCTGCAACTCCGGCCATGGACGAAATAAGGAAAATCAAAATATACGTGTTCCGATTGAAGAAGGCGTAAGTGCGAATGAGTAGAATTGCTGAGGGGAGGGTTATGGGCGACACAAATGAGGAATAAAGGGCGCCCTACATTCGGATGCGACTTGATTCCACATAGCGAGAGCCACGGGTATCTGCGTCGACGTCAGTAAAGATCTGGTATATTGGGGCAAAGATGGACCTTGTATATCCTATCGCACGTCTCTCGGGCGTGGTCCGTGACGAAGCAGTACAGCAAGTAAGGAACGACGGCGAGAACCCAATATCTAGGCGAAGTCAGATGGCTGCAGCGCTGACTGGACATGTGCGACATACCGACAAAAGAGGTACGCGGCCTTCACGGGAGTCCAATGCGTCTTCCATATCTGGTACGCGCCATGAGAGCGTGCCGGTGGCGTGCATGTAGTCAGCTCACGAAACGGTATTCTCTGCCGACGCTCATGATCCAGTCCCAAACGACGACAGCATCTGGTACTGCGTGAGCAGAGCGACATGAAGCATACGCGGGACATCGTACACATCGCTATATGCGCGTCAGTCAGGACGTATAAGAGCAAGCAGACCTTCTACGCACCGCAGAAGTAGATCTGAGTGACGAAGATGTAGTATTGCGCTTCCTGGAGCTGGGCGTTGTCCATCGCGGCGAAGACTGCAGCCGGCGGGCTTGAGGCAGGTGTTGGGAGGAAACAAGAAGGAGATGGCGGAAGTCGGGTGGCAGTGCGGATGTACCCAGCTGCCCAAACAAAACAATACAGCGCGACAAGCTTCTGGCGCGGATCTGCACTTCGAATCGCGTGACCGTTCCCAACTCCGCGCGATCCAAAGCTACTTTGAAACGTTGTGTCCACGACTGACAAGAGAATAACAAGCGCTTGCTGGCGTAGAGTGGCGAGTCCGCTCATGGAGGTGGTTTATGGCTGCTGACATGGTTGAGTGCGCCGCGCTGCAAAACAAAGCACATTAGTACTCACCGGCAAATCACTGCCAGCGCATGTCTATTTCTCGAGATCCCGTCTCGTCCGGTGTCTATCTTAGCTTGACAGCAGCGCTAATTTGTGGGGGGGGAGCAAAAAACAATTCAATCATCGCTGACCTCGCCTCCTTTGTTATTGAATACCCAGACAGTGTTTACCATGGTGAACTGGTCCTTGACTTCTGAATCGAAAGGCGGCGTCCGAAACGTTGCAGAGCCTATCCATGCATAAGGATGTGTAACATTGCCAGAGGTCGACGCCTGCGAGGACGGAGGAGCATATAGTGTTAGCGCAGCAAGAGAGGCTCGTCGTGGTCATTCGTCATAGATACATAGCTAGTCTCGTCAACGCGCGAACTCCTGAGAGACAATCACAGAGGGCGTCATAGGCGAGTGAGAGTGCACATCGTCTGAGCCAGCAGATACTTGCGATACTGTAGCGTCGTCGTTATTCGTCATTATCCCGATAGCGTGATCACCGGCGATAGTTCCAGGCGGAAGTTGAATGAACTCCGGATTGAAGGATATTCGGAGGTCGGCAGCAGCTCGTTCGGATGCGTCCCAGAGGTAGGGGTTCATGATGACGCTGTCATCGTATGGCCTCTTCGTCTTCACTAGGTCTATCGAGCGCATTAGGGATTTTGAGCCATACATGCCTTGCGACATCAGAAGGAAGCGCGTCATCTGTGTTGCTGCGTTAGTCAATGTTTAGGTGTTCTGATGTTGGGGGTCCACGTACAATATATACCCACTCGCAGATCACCCTCGTATCTGTGGAACGATGATGCTCGGAAGGTATGTGTGCAGCATCCGAGAAGCAGTCCATAAGGATAGCGCAAATCTCCTGACCAGTATACCAGAATAACTGTCATTTATGTGAGCGCTTGAGCAAAACGAAATACGAAATGCGAACGTACATCCTCGAATCTGACAGCGTCCACCAGAACCAAGAGGATCGCGCGGACGAGCTTCGGCGGACGGTCCTCAAAGACGCGCTCGAACTGGAAATCTACCTCGCACGTCGGCTCCTTCGCCTCCGGATGCTGCCAGCCCATGTCGCCCAAGTACCGATGCACGACGTTGTAGATGATGTGCGCGGCCATCGCCCATTCCATTTCTCGAGAGAAGTAGAACATGCCGATGGCCTCCACGTTGCGTACGGCGACCTTCGCGTAGAGGCGGTACTCGACCTCGTAGGATAGCGGAAGGACGGGCTGAGGGAGCACGGGGGAAGCAACGCTCTTAGTATCCGATGGGACTATCAGAGAGGCGGGTCGAGAGATGGGTAGCGGGATTCGGTCAGGGTACACCTCCTTGTCGATAGCGTCCTCGTCCGCGACGACGGGTAAGCTGGTCACGACGGACGACTTGGAGGAGACCGAGCGTGACGATGCGATGGCAGACAGCCTGGTGCCTAAGTTGAGGCGTTAGCGTGAAGTTATTCGAAGAAGATAATTGTAAAGGGCAACATACGGCTGGGATTATTCACTCGAAGGGTGGCGCCATAGACACGATCACTCGGAGGGGAATGCAACGAAGTTCGGGAAGGATCTCTTGGAATGGATAGATTACGAGGGCGCACCAATCTCGACGATTGGCGCGAGCGCATGGACGATACAAGACTGGCGGTGGTACTGTGGATAGGCGTAGTATCGCGCGACGCCGGAAGGGGTATGAGCATAGGGTTGATCGCATCCTTGGGCATATCCCAGATCGGCTGATGCCGGCTGAGAAGAGACGCCGGCCTAGAGACCTCCTCCTCCACAGTGCGAACATTGTCGTTCATTCGCTCCAGGACGGGCGTCAATTCCAGCATGTTGTCGATGACGATCTCCGGTTGGTCCTTGGCTTCGCCGTTTGTCCGATTCCCGTCTGCGTCTTCCCTCACATCTTCCGCGGACTTTGTCTCATCGGTAGACTTCGCCTTCCCCCAGAACCTCCACCATGAACGCCTGCTGGCACCGTCGTCGGGTACATTGACTACGGCCTGCCAACCGAAGTTGTTGAGCGGAGTAAGATAGCAGGCGTTGGCCAGGTGGACGATGTAGCCCTTGCTGCCGTGGGCAAGGACATACAAGCCAATGAATATGACGACTGTCTTGACATCGCTGGATTTGGCGCCGATATAGAAGGCGACGAACCCGATGACGAGAAGCGCTAGGTTGAGGAGAGCCTGCCACCGCGGTAGGTAGGTGCGCGAGAAGTTGTAATGCTGTCCGAGGTGAACACGACCGCCTGACGTCGAGGGCGCGAGCGAGCGTCGCGCCAACATCGATGTGAACCACGTGTTGTCCACAAGCTGCCATTGCGGGACGACTCCCTTCGCAGGTATTGTCATCTTCTTCGACAGACGCAGGCGCTTGATGATGACATGGGTCATGGTCTGTCCAATACCCAGGACGAGCTGTCCGCCGAGCAGGAGTGCGGACGCCTGAGGTGATTGCCACTCGAGGAGGGGGGATGCGGAAAAGATGGTGATGATAAAAAAGACCAGGAGGAACGATGTGATGAAGACATATAGGATGTATGGTCGGGTCTCTAGAGGCATAGAAGGGCTTGGCCAATGTAGCTCCACGTAGCCACGGCCTCCGTGGACGTTCTCGAGCGCCTCGTAGAGGGCCATGTGCTTGTCGGCCTCGAAGAGGGAGTATCCTTCGCCAAGGGAGGAGAAGATCCTGTCTCGTACATCCTTGAGCTTCGAGACCATGTCGGCACTGTCGTCACATGCCCATTCAACACGTCCGGACACAGTCGCTGCGTTGAAGTCGCGCAGGAACGTACGGTGGTCCTCGAAGTCAATCGCTTTGTCACCTAAGTTCCATTCCAAAGTCAAGATCGCGCAGGTCGCAATGCCTCGATTGACCTGACGATCCTTGCAGTGCATGCCGCCACGTTTGGACATCCTGGGTACCAGTCCAAACAGCACGTAGCATCCTACGTCTGCCGCCGCGTCAAGAAGATCGGTGTCGCCCGCGCCCAACAAGTCTTTGACCCCAGGAAGATCGGAGCCTTTGCAGACGGTGGCCATCATGCCCAGGGCACCTATGGGCGCGAGCGTGGCGAAGACTGTCTGCTTCTTGTTCGTGACTTCGTGAGCGAATGCGCGGGCGGACTCCGCGCCGACGAGGGTCGCGAGAGGTGAGAAGGACGTGAGGGCATCTGATAGGATTTCCTGGAAGTCGTCTCCGCTGATGATACCCGTGGGGGCCATATACACAACTCACACCGAGAGAGAGGGGAAGGGGAGGGGAGGGGGAGGGGGGAGAAGGAGGAGCTCTGTTCAAATTCAAAAACAGTCCATGATGAGAGGTGCCTTGAGCGCCTGCGCACCGTTGATGGTTGATCGAATCGTTTGCAGTCACTGTCCAGAGAAGGCAGCTGTTACTTTACAACGGTTCGGTGGCTTGACATGGGCGCTCTTCACTAGTCTTCAACCTTCGTGACTCTATGTTTGGCAGTGTAAGATGACTGAATGGGGCGCCTATTGACCAGGGGTTGACAATGGTGAAGAATGGCGGTCAGATGGATAAGATGCTGGTGCTATGTCGAGTCCGCCAGAGAGAGAGATAGGAATAATCTGTCTGCTTTCTCTGTCTGTATCTTCGTGTTCTTCATCAGCGGGGAAAGCATTGAGAAGGGCCAGAGTCGATGAAGTGTGAGGTTGACATGGCGCAGGTCATCCGATCCGAAATGCCGTTGTACTCGATAGGAATACTTCTCCCACGGTATGGCGACATTCCCCGAGCGCGACGCGTCCTCCGTCGCGTCGGGCCAAGTCAGTGTTGGTGACTTGTGAGGAACCGCCATGTCGTCTTCCGCAGTCGCTGGTCCCCCGCGGACGGAAACCATCCGCTTTCGTCGTCCTGATGCACCCAAAACACCGACCATCCGTGCTCCGCGCCACACAGGCGTCTTGCAGGATCAGATCCGCAGGTACGGTCTCCTTGAATGAAGTTCGAAGACTACGGCTGATTAGAATATTGTAGAGCTGCAAAGAGGCCATGGGCGCCGACATTCTCGTGGGCAGTCCGCTGGCTGTTGCTCATTCGTTTCTCCGCGGCTATGTATGCCAATATAACCGACTGCGACGAAGGTACGTGCTGTGTTTCAATCCGCGGATAGCGATGTTGAATGTGTACCGTAGTCTTCAACTTCTGGGAACCTCTGCACCTCTTCGATCGTGGCTATGGTTTCCAGACCTGGGAAGTCTCTCCAGAGTTCTCTATCCGCAGTTGGGCATACATCGTCCTACACTGGTTCCCCGCGCAACTAGCGAAGTTCCTCGTTGGACCGGAGAAGGTGCCACTCAAGCGCTTTGTTCCGTATACACGCTGACCCAGTCCCAGCGCCCTGCCTTTTTTGCAGTACGCGCCGTCCTCGCACTGGTGTCTACCCTCATCGAATCCTTCTTCTACCGTTCGGTGTATTCCAACATCAATGAGCGTGTGGGGAGGTACCTCTTCTTCATCCTCTCATTCAACGCCGGAATGTGGAATGCGACGACCGGTAAGCTTGGCCCTCTCCTACCGTGTTGGTGGCTGATCAATTCTCAGCATTCCTGCCTTCGTCGTTCGCTATGCACGCATGCACTCTGGCTTTTGCATACGCCATTCAACCCTGTAGCCTGCAAAACAACCGGCGTACTCTTATGGCGACTGTGCTGTTCGCTTTAGCGGGTATCGTTGGATGGCCGTTCTCCCTCGCGCTGGCAGTGCCGTTCGTCATCGAGGAGCTCTTCGTGGTGGGCATAGACAGTGCTGAGGGCGACGCCACAACCGTTCTCCCGCGGAGATGGGCGCGACTCCTGTCCTCCGGCTTATTAGCCAGTCTACTTGCGGTACGTGCAGAGCACAAGTTCTCATGATTTTGAACGAGATTCTCAACCGTGTATAGATCCCCGTGGTCGCGATGGACACGGCAGCCTACGGCAAGCTAACCGTTGTTCCCTGGAATATCGTTCGCTACAACATATTCGGAGGCGCTGAGCGAGGACCAGATCTCTACGGCACCGAGTCATGGGACTTCTACCTGCTCAACCTACTGCTCAACTTCAATGTGCTGCTCCCGTTTGCCCTGATATCGCTCCCGGCGCTACTCTTGACGAAGCTATATGACCACAAAGGCTGGACGCGCGCCAGCGCACGCCAACAATGAACGTCGCGCTGCGCCTGGCACCTTTCTACGTCTGGCTCAGCATCTTGTCAATGCAGGCTCACAAGGAGGAACGGTTCATGTATCCGGTGTACCCTATGCTGTGCTTCAATGCCGCGGTGGCCATCTATCTCGTGAGGGGCTGGATGGAAGTCTTGTATATCAAAGCGACGAACTCGCCGTTCAAGGTACGCTTTCCTTCGCTAACTTGCAGCTGATGCTGATTGCTTGGCAGGCCTCTCAAACCCCCATATTCAGCAACTTCACGACCTCGGTTGTCGTCGCGACATGCGTCCTCTCCATTTCGCGCATCATGGCTCTCCGGTACTACTACCATGCACCGCAAACGGCGTACTTCATCTTCGAGAGCAAGGAGCTCCCTCGCCTTCTTAACGAAACGGGCCTTCTGCCGCATGTGCCGCCCCGCACTCGCGAGAAGGACATGCCCCGTATCGATCTGTCGCCGATCAAGGACTTCAACCTCACCCTTTGCGTGGCAAGGAGTGGCACCGGTTCCCCGGACACTATCTTGTTCCAGACGGCGTCCGTGTGGACTTTGTGCAGAGCGAGTTCGATGGCTTGCTACCGGGGCACTTCGGGGAGGGAGAAATGAAGGAGGACAACAACGGCAATGGCGTCCTCGATGCTCTGTGGCCGCGTTCAGTCACACGGCTCGTCCCGGCACAACAGAACGATCTAAATAGCGCAGAGCCCAGCCACTACGCACCCATCGAGCAGTGCGACTACATGGTGGACCTGGACTTCCCGCTGCATCCTTCCTCATCGCCCCTCGAGCCGAGATACGCCACGATGGACGAGTGGGAGCGCGTGGCGTGTCTGCCGTTCTTGGATGCCCGCTACTCAGCGCTGGCGACGAGGGCGTTATGGATGCCCGGAGAGACGTGGCAGAGGGCGAACGAGTATGGGGAGTACTGCCTCTTGAGGCACGGGGAGAAGGTCAACGAAAAGATAGAGAACATCAAAAGCCTGCAGCAGTGACTGACTTCCAAAGTACTTTATCGGGTCTAGCATAATAGTGTTACAATAATGTGCATCGACAAGCTTCATTTGTACTGGATGGTTAGCCAGAGAGCCGGGGTGGACGACGAGGACAATGAGGCGACGATGAGGACATGCTATCGTTGGGCGCCGCGGCTAAGCGGGCCGCTCGGAGCCGGCATGCATCCATAAACAGTTGTCCCTTGCCTTCCGCCTCCTACATACCACTTCGCTGCGCTGCATCTCGAGCGCTCTTCGAGGGAAGCCTCGAGAGCGTAATACATCTGTCGTTACGGCTCTCAGACGCTAGAGTCTGTCTTCGTGGTTCCTTCCTACCTCAGAGTCATATCATCTCACTGGCATGCTCCCGCTCACGCTCGCCCATTCTTTGTCCCCTTCACATCCCTGCTCGTCTCAGAGCCCGAGGACTCCGCCGATAATGTCGTACAGCTCGAGCTGCGGCATCTGCACGCTGTGTCATCGTCCGCGCAGGTCCTCTTCGCCGACGTTCGGACACCGATCTCGACCCTCGACTCGAACAACTCCTACACCGTACAGACGCGACGCACACGAAGAACCAGACCGGCATCGCAAGCAGCTTTCTCGCAGGCCCGCTTCATCTCTGCACGATATGCGCAGACGCTCGATATACCATGGGACGAGGACGAAGTGGAGGGGCCAGATGTGGAAAGCAGGGAGACCCTCCTTCAGCTGGCCAAGATAACGAACAATGCCTACGTGCCCCCGGATGATCCCCAGTGGTACGACCTGGGGGGAGAGTTCAACGTGGTGCGTCTCATTGTATTGTGCATTTGCGGGATCCTGACAATCGTTGTCCGCAGAGCTATCCCTTTGGCTGGGAGCCCGACGACGACGGCTTCCGCGGCCACGTCTTCGCAACCCCAGACAATAAGACTGTTGTCCTCTCTATCAAGGGCACCTCCGCCGCGTTCATCGGTGGCGGGGGCCCGACGTCCAAGAAGGACAAGCTCAACGATAACTTGCTCTTCAGCTGCTGCTGCGCGCGCGTTGACTGGACGTGGACGACCGTATGCGGATGCTATCGCGGCGCTGGCAAGTGCGATGCGAATTGTGTGCAGGAAGCGCTGGTGGAGGACAGCTTGTTCTACCCAGTAGGAATGGTGCGTGATCGCGTGCTTGAGGCGTAGACTTTGCTAATGAACGTCTGCAGAATTTATACAACAATCTGACATATATGTACCCCGAATCTAATATATGGATTACGGGGCATTCGCTCGGAGGTGGCGCGAGCTTTAAGTGTTGGCTTCGAAAGTGACTGACGTAGTCGACAGGATCATTGGCCAGCTTAATTGGGGCTACCTTCGGTGTTCCTGTCGTCGCTTTTGAAGCGCCAGGAGAGAAGTTGGCCTCGAGAAGACTGCATCTTCCTGCACCTGTGAGTCCTGCCTCACAGATCCTAGTCGTTTACCGAATAGCTTTTCAGCCTTCGACCCATCATATCACCCATGTCTATCATACGGCCGACCCCATAGCAATGGGAACATGTAACGGTGTCCTATCCTCTTGCGCTCTGGGCGGTTATGCGATGGAAACGCGGTATGTGACCCTTCTTTTGTGGTGAGCGGGACACTGACATATCCGTTAGCTGCCATCTAGGCAAGTCAATTGTGTACGATACGGTCAGCAACCTTTCATGGGCTGTTGATATACGGACACATGGTATCGTTAATGTTGTCGAGAAGCTGCTCGCCGAACCATGGCTGCCTAGTGAGGAGATCGGAAGGGAAGTTCCGGAGGCGGCATCGGAGGATGACTGCGAAGGCGTGCGTGCTTACCGATATTCAGAAATTTGAGGCTCATGTCATTGCAGGAGTGCTTCAGCTGGGATTTCGGCGACTACCTTGTATGAAGGGCGTTAGCATACGCGCTTGCGACGTTGCTCGATCTGCACGCATAGTTCGTCCGAACACTGTAGTCCTGTACCATGTATATTAGGTGTTTTCTGAGTGCCGGCGAATGATGCCACGGAGAGCTGGACATTTTGTGAACTCTCAGGCTCGAAGCCAAGCTGAAGCAGGGCGGCCACTCTATCGGAGCCGCGGGCCGTGAGCGGGGGCGCGAGAAATTACCGCTCCGCTCACGCCCCGTGTCGCGTCACAACCGCGTCACGGCCGCGCCGTTCCCGCGCCAGTCTACCGCTTCACTTCTTCCTACTTAACTGCTTTCACTACATATCATATTAACCTATACGAACGCCACCCACCTTTCCTACTCATCGATATCGGCTCCAGAAGCTCCACGAAGACATGAAGTTCGAACATCACTAAGCGCGCGAACGCTGCGGCGCCGGCAGGGTACAGTTTGCGGAGGCAGACATGGTCTCCCAATTGTCTCCCAAAGGCAGCTCGAGTCTTCAAGCTTCAAGGGGACTGTCTGGACTTTCTCCGCGATGATGTCATATGCAACATCTGAGCAGAGTTTAGGACGGTGAGCTCGCCGCCGTCCTTAATCCTGCTCAGATGGTGGTTCTGAGTCATACTGTTACAGGTGACGTCACACAGCGCCATCTGCAGAAGGAGAACTTTACACTTGTTTTCTTTGATTCTGGTGCGCTTCCTTCCACATCGTATTCTATAGATTATTTATCTTTGGTTCTCCTCTCTGCAGCGCGTGGCCTCCGGGAGTGTCACCTCTTAGGGTTGCCCTTACACATACTTATTGGGAGGCTTTGTGAGTTCCCCGTGACCTAAGAAGTCGTGCGTCCGGACTGTTTCGGGACTGTGGCCTGAGATCCCCGAAAACTCTGTTCGATTATTAAGCTGATGGATGCAGTTATCGGCAAGTTCCGTCGAAGGACTTGTGCTTGAGACTCTCGCGCGGGCAAATGCGACCTCACGCATGGGCTACCGAGGCCTGAGCAATAGTGATCCAAGCGATCCAAGGACTGCTAGAGAAGACGGAAGACCTACGCGCCCAAAGGCCGTGGAAGTGTGTGACACTGACAGACTCTCCGACCGATGTTCAACCATCACCTACTTCAAGCCTCTTAGCTTGCGTCGCATTGCGGTCGGGCTGTCAGCCCACTCTTTGGCTGGTTGCTTACATTCATCTTTCACGTTGGTCATGCACCATCTTTTGACAAGTTGTACGTCCTCTACTATTCATCGGTTATCTTTGTTTTCGCTGCTTTCTTATTTTGAATATCATCCAACAGAGCACATAGCCTGAGCAATGATTATCACACTGTTTGCAAAGGCAGGATGTGCATGGCGTGTCTGAGGGCTCGGACAAGGTCCTCAAAACATGCGAGAAAACCACGCCAGAGCGACGCATAGGATGTGCGTTGTGGTACGGTAAGGTACTGCAGTGAAGCGGCAGAGGCGCAGGCGTGATGCAGTAGTGGTGCGGAAGTGATGCAGTAGTGGCGCGGCAGCGGAGCGGTAGTGGTGCGGGGGGGAGCGGCAGCGAAGCGGTGGGAGCGGCAGCGAAGCGGTGGGGAGCGGCAACGAAATGTACGGAGCGGCAGCAAAACGGGAGGGAGCGGTAGGAGTGTGGTTCTTCGTTTTCGGCACTAACGGGCATGCAGATACTATGCGCTTCGCTGGGCCGGCAACTTACACCTCAGGGCCACATAGTAGGCGCAGGCAGCCGATCACAATTCATAGGTACGCGCATTACCTGCAGTCTTTGCTTCCGCTATCCATTCCACGATCAAGCCCCTTTCCTTCACGATCGCGAGTCAGAGCGATGGTTTTTGTGGCGTCTTTATTGTGAGCGCGTTCGTGAATGTAAAGGTCTCGCCGGAGATCAGTCTCAGAACGAGAGACCGTCGGTACCTGTAGGACGCGTGAGTGTGAGTGATCGGTGCAGCGCACCTGGACGGCTGTGCCCGGCCGAGGGCGCTGTACGTAGCGAACGACTCGAGTCCCCGAGTACGGCGTGGTGACGGTACGACCGGTACACGTATCCCTGACAAGGGCGCCGTACGAGGCGAGCGGCCGTGACCCGAGCGGGGCGCTATGTCGTAGCGGACGGCTGTATCCCTAGCGAGGGCGCTATGTCGTAGCGAACGGCGGTGACCCTAGCGGGGCGCTATGTCGTAGCGAACGGCGGTCTCCCGGGCAGGGCGCTATGTCGAAGCGAGCGGCCGTATCCCGGGCAGGGCGCCGTACGAGGCGAGCGTCACGCAGTGAGAGGCAAAGAACAAAGATGAATATTCCCACGCGTCCCGGTGGCGTTACCGGGCGCGATCACGTGTCCGCTGAGCTCCTGGCTCTTGTATACAATATAACTACGCTATCGAATGACTGTCCTATACGTATCCCCTCACAACGCCCCCCCAAGAGACTGGAGCGTGCGGTAGCCGTGGCAAGAAAAAGGCGCGAAGCACCTTGAAGTAGCCCGAGGGCAAGCTCACGCGCGAGCGGAGAGTCCCGCGGACGGCGGCGGCGGGGGAGACGGCCCGCGGCGACGCGAAGGCCCAGGTGTGGGGTCATACGGCTCGTACGCTCGACGACGCCGCTGCCGCTGCTTGCCCTTCCCGTTGCGCGACTCGTCCGGGTCGGAGAGTCGATCCGCGAGAGAGCGTCGGGGCGCGCGCGGCGGACTGTCGTCGCGCGAGACTGCCGCGCGGCCGCCCAGGACGTCCTCGAGGTTGATGTACACCTGACCGTCACGCTCGATGATGCGAGCGTAGTCGCCGAAACGACTGGGCAAGGGTGGGCCTGCGGATGCCGTCGACGACGAAGCAGGAGCCTGCCTATCGCGAGGCGGCGAGGCCCGCGCAGGGGAGGAGGCATCACGGCGACGTGGACTATAGTCGGCTGCCCGCCAAGAGCTGCCGCCGCGCCGTACGGCCGATGGTGGCGGCGACTGCCGACCTCGCAAGGATGATGAGCTGGTCGACGCGCTGGGGCCGGGCGGGGGCGCACGGCCGTCGCGTACAGCCATAGAGGCGTCGAACAACGCCTGCCATGGCATCCTCTCCGCCAGGGAATGCTGCTCGACAATGCCCAAGTCGATGTCGTCGATACGATCGATGCGGGACGCGCGGAAGACGCGCTCCTCCGGGCGACGACTGAGCGTACCGCGCGCGGGGATAGGCCAGGGGCGACCCATGATGGTCCGCGCGGCCTCCGCGCCATCGGCCGTATCGAACGAGAGGTACACGTCGTACATAACGCACCTTTTGCTGTACCCTGGATTGTAAACCGACCCGACAATATACATAACTCATCTTGCAATCTGTACGTGAACTTCACGGGGCCGGCAAGTGCCGTTCCGTGAGCTCGCCGCTGCCCTCCGGGGTGCCGGGCGATGCCCATAACGGGCACCGTCGGCTGATAAAGGTAGATAAACGCGGCACGCGAGCCGCCCAACGCGTCGGGAAGCTCGCGTGCCGCGCTGATGCGCTGATGGCTGACGTCACACCGACGCCCCGACGCGTGCGCGGCGCGTCGCGCCTGCCGCCGCCGCCGCCGCGCGTCGTCGGGGGCGTGTAAAATCAAAATCAATGTATATATTCTATGTAAGAAGTACACAGTGTTGTATATGGGTGAATGGAGGGGCGGAGAGCTCTACGACACGTAAAAAAGGCGAGCAAAAATTTTCGCTCGCCTTCGACACGCTCGCGTTGCTCGGGGGAGGGGGCGGGATATGGCGGAGGTGAGGAAGGTAGGTGAGTAGGACCGTCTGCGCTAGAGATTCCCTACGTTGTGCCGCAAGACGCGCGCGCTACGAACGGGCGGCGTGATCGGGGCGGGGGCGGGGGCGTGACGTTGGGCGCGTTGGGCGGCGCGCAGCGCGCGGCTACACACGTAGCGAGCGTCGTGCGTAGCGACACATCACGCAAGCATGGCGAGCGCCGCGCCAGACTTCACGCCGAAGCGCGAAGGTGGCGCGCGCGCTGTGCGGCTGTGCACAGCTTGCGCTACTGCCTTCGCTCGTAGCTGCCAACGTAGCCTCTCGCACACTGGCCAGTACCAAGACATACGCTATGCGACCCGAGGGGTCGCAAAAACGCGTGAGGGGGGCCGGATGCGCAGGACTGCGTTGCTACCCTCGTCGCGCGTGTATGCGGGTTGGTGACGATGGTGAGCGCGCACGCGGCGGTGAACGGTGTGCAGTGTGAGGGGGATATGGTGAAGAGCACTATCCGAGCTCCTGTTGACGGATTGATGAGGAGGAGGGAGGCTGGCGCCTAGCGGCCTTGACACCTGTCTGCGCTGCGCAGCCTACAGGTGGCTGCGCGCGCGTTCACATCGCCTCAGAGGGCCCCTCTGCATTGTCCCCTACCTCACTGTGGGCGAAGGTGGTAGAGGCCGCAGTGGAGGGGCTCTCTGAGGCGGCGCGAACGCGTGCCCGGCCGCCTCAGGTCTGCACACCGAAAAAAACAAAGTATCAGCATAATTAACGCGTCATATAGCTAGTCAACGCACCTATGGGGCACCTATGCCCGATTCCCTTCGTATTCTAGGCGCTCGGCGCGTTTTGCGGCGACCCGGCGGCGGCGGGATGGAGGTCGAGAAGGAGGAGGATGCGTGACCGTCACGTCACGAACGCGTCCGAATGAGCGCGTTCGGCGGCGCGCGCGAGCGATGTGGCCCATCGACTTCCGTACTCACTGAAATATTATCCTCAGGTAGTCTAGACATAAATAAATAGCTACTTAATAGCCATGGATAATCTTCGAATGAAGTATACAGACGTGGGATGATTACATAGAGCAGATTCGGAGCAGTCCCCCACCTAACATCCTTTATCTTACACATCTAAGTCCCGTAGTATAGAAGTAGTATATACAGTATGTGAACACATCAGTTGGCTACGATTCTGTAAATTTTGGAAGGGAAATACCTGCAGAGAATGACTGAGAATGGCTTCTCGCTGGAGACGCACAACGTGCAAAAGAGCTAGAATCACTCCCTCATCTCACTCACTCACTACTTCACCCCCTTCCCACCGTTCGATTCCCTTCAAATTTTCCAAAGTGAGTGTTTAACCTACTCTAGACACGATACAGGCCTCAGAACAGCATTAGGCACATTGCGGGGTGTTCCCGAGACCGTCGAAGGCGACGAGGACCGCTCTCGGATGTCGGTCCGACGCCCGGACCGGCATCCGTGCGGTCCCAAAGAACGCCTTCTGCGGTCCCGAAGAACACCACATACCTATCGCCACCACCAACGTGCCATCGCGCCCCGCACAGCTGCCCTGCCCCTTACCTCTGCTCTTTTGAGCCCGTGCATATCGCCCAGGTGACTGTGTCGCGCATCGCGCGTGATGTCACTCTCGCCGTTGCCGCCTCTTCTCGCGCGTCCACCCCGACGTCCGTCAACGTCGTCGGATCTTCAACCAAGCCGCGCAGGAGGCTGTACTTAGAGGGAATGGGGCTCTGCTGAGCCCCCTAGGTGCGTGTTAACAAACTATATCTTCACAACCAGTGCTAACGAAGTGATCGAACGCCGCCTCCATTGGAGGCGGCGTTCGCAACCTCCCGCGCAACAGCGTTTGCAGTACGCAACAGCAGAGGCTTGCGCCTCGCCTACCACACCACCCACCCACCCCTCCTCACCATCCCCTGCCCTGCCGCTGCTCTGCCCGTCGTCGATGCGTCTACACACGTCGGTCGGTACGGCCCACAGCGCGGCGTCAGGCGCGCGTCGTACCCTTGCGCAACCGCGCTCCCCCCACCGTCTATGCGTCCCTCTCACGGCGCTAGACGCATGGGCATGCGTGGTCTGAGGTGCCAGCCGTCGCGCTCGCAGGCTACACTGCGGGGGCTGATCGCGCTGTGCACAGTCACGGGCGGCGCGCACGCATGCACAGAGGCGCGCAGCGCGCGGCGAGCGGGGGCTTATGCCTTGGGAGCACTGCACAGGTGCTCGTCGCGCTTCGCGCGCTCGCTGGCTCATCCGAGCGATGCGTATACGCCGTCCCCCTCGATCGCGCTGCCCATCCAGCCCGCGTCTGTTCACGGGCGCGGCGATGGGATTATCCAGCGCAGAGGACTCCTCGTCATTATCTACCACCCTTATACACACCCCCGTCCCTCCACCAGACCAATGCGAGTGCCGCGAGGGCGGGCGAAAATTTTCGCCTGCCCTTTTCTCTCCGTTTCACTGTCCCTCGCCCCTCCCCTTTACTTATACAATACTAAACCACCTATATATACTATAATGTACATTTTCTCGATTTTACGCGTGCCCAACGACGCGTGGCGGCGGCGGCGGCAGGCGCGACGCGCCGCGCACGCGCCAGAGCGTCGGTGTGACGTCACCCGACAGCGCATCAGTGCGGCGCGTGAGCCTCCCGACGCGTCGGGAAGGCCACGCACCGCGATTATCTGGCTTTATCAGCCGTCGGTGCCCGTTTTGGGCATCACCCGGCACCCCGGGGGACAACGGCGGGCTCGCGGATCGGCATCTGCCGGCCCCGTGAAGTTCACGTACAGATTGCAAGATGGGTTATGTAAATTGTCGGGACGGTTTACAATCCGTGGTACAGCACAAGCTGCACGGACTGCAGGACGGTTCGATTACTTCCTTTCCTAGCCACTCATTGACTTGGTTCTCTATGATAGCCCGTTTCGCAGGCGACGCGCCGTAAGTTGGCAGGCTGACCGGAATCGCCTCGGGTACCGTCTTGATAGGCACTTCAGCGGGTACGTCACCCAAGCGTCCGTCGATGCCGAACGCGCGAGCGTGTCGTTGCAGGAGATCCTCTATCTGAGGGCGTCTGTCGGCCGGGACATCAGGACTGATGTCGATGTCACGAAGCGCTTCAATCTCTGGAGGCAATTCGGAGGTCTTGGGGCCCCATAGCGGCTCGTCCGCAGGCGGTGGGGCGTGACCAATGGGTTCCTGTTCGTCCTGCGAGCTCTGGTGGGCAGACTCCATGTCCTTGTCGTGCAGTGTCCCATCGATATAGCGCTCTATGGCTTCCACAGACTGGACTAGCCGTGCCTTCTCCGCGTCCGTCTTCGCTCTGTCCAGGTCGCGCGACGGGTCAAGCAGGTACCCGACGACGTCGCCCGCTCGTAAATACTGAGGTCGAGTCGACGGGTTGGCGATTGGAATCTTGGCGTCCGCCGAGTCGATCCAAGTGGTCGGCGCGGACATTAGCGAAGCGTCCATGCCTCCTATGGCTATCTTCTCGACTAGCCAGTCACTTCGACCTTCGAAGGGCCCCCGTATAGCGACGTTATGGACAGCGCCCGGTTGTAAGACCGTATCGACGGCCGCAAAGACTTCTTCGTGTTCCGTCGGGTAGCGCCTCGCGCGCAGTTGAGCCTTGCGTCGCTGAGCGCCGCGTTGGCGCGCCTGGCCCGTGAACGCATAATGCACGTTGAATCCGACCTTGACGTCTCGTGCAGATGATGCATGGATCTGACGGCCTGAGTCACCGATGGTGACGAGACTCCGTCCAGTTGCACGGCGAGTGACGCCTAGCTCGTAGGCGGACTGGAAGTCCTCTCCCAAGAGCAGTGGCACCTTCATGCCTCTCACGACGTACGCTTCCACCGCGAACTTTACTGCGTCGTTCGCGGTGGTGCGCGCGAACATCGTGAAGCGTACATATCCTAGCACCTTGGCATCGCCTGTAAGATGGAAGAGCTTCATGCGCATGCCAGTCTTAAGCACGGGCGGCTCCGCCCACGAGAGGAGCTCCTCCTCCGATAGCAACGTGATGTCCGCGCCTGAGTCTAGCCGCGCGTCCTTAGGGGCCGAGTTCAGGGTTTGGAAGCACACCGGTATGCGTAGAGCCCTCGAACCCAATGAGCTGTAGCCTTCAGGCAGTTGACGCTTGTTTTCAGCAGTGAAGACGCTGTCAGAGAGTCGCCGAGGTGATCGTCGTCTTTCCGATCTGGGTATGGTCGTCTTGTCTGGCGTCGCGCGCTGTTTCCCTTTGGAGGCCGACGTCGGACGGTTACGCCGTTTCTTCGCGTTGAAGGAGGGGTCCTTCGTGCGCATGGAAGAGTTGCTCTCAGAATGCACAGGCGTAGCCGTCTCAACGGCATCAACTTGCTCAGCGAGCGCGACATAAGCGGAAACCTCATTGTCATTATCGACTAGCTCCTGCAGGAGCAACTGGTAGTCCTCATCCTGCTGCTGCATGACAGATAGTACGACGACACTCTCGACGAGATTGATATGATATAAGAATTTCCACTTCTCGTAGTGAGAACAGTCCTTCGCAAAATGCAAGGGGCTCGTGCAGATGTAGCAGCCGTCCCTAGGGGGGCGCTTGCTGCGGATAGTATCGTCCCTCGCGAACGAGTAGCCCTTCTCAGTGCGGCCCTTCGGCCAGCTGGTCGCGGGCACGGCGTTAGCCCTGAAGGGCGAGTCGGTCTTCTTCCTCGGCGCTTCCGGCTTCCTGCTCGTCGCGGCGTGCGCCTCGAGCTCTAGCGCTTCGTCCTCCTGCTCCGCTCCGTCAAACTCCCCGCTCACTTCCTCTATCGCACGCAGCTCCTCGTTGCTCTCGACTTCACCAGTCATGCCTTCCTTGCGGAACTTCCGTCGAAAGGTATGTCCCGGCTCGGCAACATGATGATGCTCTCGGAAGGACGGCTCATTAAGGGCCTCCCGCCAGGCGGCCATGAGTATCGGTCGATCGGCATAAGCGCGATCGAGCATCTGCTTGACGTTCTCGACACCGGAGGCGTGCCCCGACAGGTGCCTCAGCCATGGATACGGGGCGTTCTTCAGGATGCGCCCTACAGCCGTCGCGCCGGCAAGATCGGAGGGGTAGAGGAACATTATGTAGCGGAATCGTCGCCGCAAGAACTGTTCCGGCGTCTCGCGCTCGCGGCCGCGCTGCCGGAAACGCATCATCTCAAACTCGTACGTACGGTCGTTGACCCACTCGACCGTCATATAGTGGTCCTTGATGCCCATGATGAGAGCATTCAGACTCTGGGTGAGCTCGAGCTGATCCTCCACTCTCATGGTCATGAACCATTCGAGGGCGTCGCCGGTCCACCTCTGAGGTAGCGCCTTGGGCAGGGCGGCGCGCATAGCTCGACCGAGCAAGGTCTTGACGCTGATCTCAGCGATGTACTCCATGAGGTTCTTCCCGTCCCACTGCGGCAGTTCGGAGATGTTCAGGGTAGTCTTGACCTTGAACTCTATCTCCTCATCACTGCTCGCCTTACGCCTCTTCTTCTTCTCCTTCCTAGAGCTCGCCTTGGAGCGTTCGTCACCTCCTGAGGGCGGCGATGGAGGAGACTTATCGTCTCGGCCGGGCCGCGCTTCGCTTCCCGCTCTGCTCGGTTCGGAGGGCGGCGGCTCATTTCGTCGCGGTGCGCGGCGACTTGGACGCGTAGCGCCGTCGGCCTCTTCCTCGCGTGATCTCCCTCGACGCTCGCGACGCCGTCCGCGACTGCGCGAACGTGCCCGGCCTTGTCCTCGCTGCTCAGAGTCTCGCTCATGCCGCAGGTGAGGAGGTGGGTCGCGTTTCTCCTCTTGTCTGCGCGCTCCCGATTGGACCAGACCTCGCCCCATAGCTACGCTCGTTAGCACGTCGTTCAAGTTGGTCTCCTCTGTCCGCTCCTCGCGACGTTGGCTTGATCGTCCTTCGTCCGGGCGGGCGGAGCGCGAGTGCGTCGCGGCGCGATTCGCGCTTCGTTCTCGCGGGAACAATGGCCCCCCACTCGGGTAGCCTGCGGCACTGATGCTATCGTCCGGTCGAAGGCTCGAACGACGAGAGGAAGCGGAGTCCGTCCTGGACTGCGGAGTGGCGCTGCGTCGAGCTCGTCCTTCCGGTCTTGAAGGTATAGCCATCCCTGGCATGACGGGGTTCGCATCCCCCTCGCGGTATCCCATCGCGCTGATGATTTCAGCTTCCGCCGCGTAGGGACGCGCGGAGCGGGTTCTTGGGCGCGGTTCTTCCCTCGCACGCTCCGTAGGTAGCCGGGAAGCGTCTCGCGAGGGAACGGAGCTCCTTTCCCGGCGCGGTACGGAAACATCGCGAGACGGGGAGCGAGTCCTAGGTCGTGACGGTGGAGCGGTCAGTCGCGGCGGCGCGGTGCGGCGCTCGAGTATTGTCGCCTCCTCGAGGACGGCACGGTAACTGGCGCCGCTGGGCGGCGAGCTCTCGCGTACCACCTTCATCAGACGCTGCTGCAATTGTGGAGTGCGAGACGCCGGCGGATGTAACCTAGCCGCGACCGTCGGCACTTGAACCCTACCCGTCGTCACCTCCTCCTCGAGGTGCCGCGCGTGCACCGGGCTGATCTCTCGATACATCTTGTTGTAGTCGTCCCTCGCCGCGTAACGAGCGAGGACCTGTCGTACGGTTCCTTCTCCGTACTGTTCTCGTAATGTGGCCGCGGTGGATTCGACTTCCCCCGTGACGTCGAATTCCTTAGTAACATAGCCCAGGCGGGCATACTGTAGCTGTCCGAACATATCGCGGATGTGAGTCCGGGCTTGTCCAAAGCGATAGCATAAGGTAGCGGCTACCGTGGCGACCTCGGAACGCGAGGCACTTCGCTGCAATGATCGCAGCAGTACGTGGCCTCGGTCGAAGCTGAATCCTTCCTGAGGGGGACGGCCACCGAAGCGAAGGAGCGCGTCGAGGACCTGTTGTACGGCCACGGCCGAACGCCCGATGCGTAGAAGTAGCATATCTTGGAGCTTGTAGCTGACTTCATTCGCTCTTCGCAGCTCCGTTCCAGATAACCGTATTACCTCTCTTTCGCGGCTAATATCGAACACGCTGAGGGTTAGGCATTCGTCGTCAAGGCTGACGCCCCAATCGAAGTTGATCGTGCCGGATAGCCACCGAATAAGGGCATTTCGGAGCAGGTTCGTATTGGCGGCGCTAAATCCAGCCATCGTACCGCCCTTTCCCCCGAACAGACGGTCGACCGGGTCCTCCTTGGGCGCAGGGTGTCGGAACTTCACCGAATGCTCGAGGGGTTCGTCTCGGACATTCGCCCATCGTAGCCATTCGGCATCCAAGACGTAAGGGTACTCGGGGGCTTCCGTACCGTCCCTTGATTGAACGGAAGACTCTCGTCGCTTGCCCTTATCACGAGACGCACTATCTCGTCCCGCGACGGAGGTCGTCCTCGAGGTAGAGAGACTGGTCAGGCCGCTGCTCGCTTCGCGCGAGCGGTCGCGCCGACTCCTGCTGGATCGGCGAGACACCGAGGCCTCCCTTGAGACGACCGAGCTCCCAGGATGCGATGCGGGCAGGGCGATGTGGCGCGGAGACTTCTCCCGTTCGGCCTCCCGACGCTTTCCGCGGACAGCATGTAGCTTGTCGAGGGCAGCCGTAATGGACGGCATGGCGTCGTCACTAAACTCTCTTCGGGGAGGGTAGTCCAGAGGGTCCGTAAGGTCTACGGCGCCTGGATCCTCTGTCCTCTCCGCACGGGCCTTGCCCCCCAGCGTCCCCAACGCCTTGGCTGGCCCCTTCGTTCCCGCCGCGGGAGTAGCCGTGGGCGGCAGGATCGGTAAAGCATCTAGCGTCCCGAACTTCGGTATAGCTGCGGACAGCGAAGGGGTCGGTGAACTGCTGGGTGGAAACGGAGTTGCCGTCTGCCAAATAACGCGAGACCCAGCGGTTGGTTCCCGAGCGTCCGAGGCTAACGAGCTCTTCCGCGTCTGATCCCGACTCGAATCTCGACCTCTCGAGCTTCCGGCATCGCGGTCGGGATCGCTACGTTCTGGGTACAGAGTCGCGCTGCCGTCGTTCTTGAGGCGGCTACGCGTCAAGGCTGGTGTCGCGTCGATCGGGGCGCGCGAGGGCTTCCGTGTCGGGTCGGCGGCTGCGCCCCCCGCTCTTCCTAATCCCAAGGACGTGGAGCGTCCGCTTCCTTCGTTGCGGGTCGGCGTACGAGGAGCATCGCTCTTGGCCGTAGGACGCTTTGGCGGGTAGGACATGGGGAGAGAGGATGTGGTTACGTGGAGGAGGGAGGAAAGAAGGAATAGCCAGCAGGCAGACGCGCGGCGGCGTGTCGTTCGGCTATCCATCGATAGCGCGCGGTGCGCACATGTGTAGCGCCTAAGCGCGCGCGCGTTATCTTCCGGCTTGATGACCTCCGCGGTCATGCCACCATTGTGAGCGCGTTCGTGAATGTAAAGGTCTCGCCGGAGATCAGTCTCAGAACGAGAGACCGTCGGTACCTGTAGGACGCGTGAGTGTGAGTGATCGGTGCAGCGCACCTGGACGGCTGTGCCCGGCCGAGGGCGCTGTACGTAGCGAACGACTCGAGTCCCCGAGTACGGCGTGGTGACGGTACGACCGGTACACGTATCCCTGACAAGGGCGCCGTACGAGGCGAGCGGCCGTGACCCGAGCGGGGCGCTATGTCGTAGCGGACGGCTGTATCCCTAGCGAGGGCGCTATGTCGTAGCGAACGGCGGTGACCCTAGCGGGGCGCTATGTCGTAGCGAACGGCGGTCTCCCGGGCAGGGCGCTATGTCGAAGCGAGCGGCCGTATCCCGGGCAGGGCGCCGTACGAGGCGAGCGTCACGCAGTGAGAGGCAAAGAACAAAGATGAATATTCCCACGCGTCCCGGTGGCGTTACCGGGCGCGATCACGTGTCCGCTGAGCTCCTGGCTCTTGTATACAATATAACTACGCTATCGAATGACTGTCCTATACGTATCCCCTCACATTTATGTCCCTCGCTTTCCTTGCCTGCCTCCTCGAATTCTTGCTCAATAACCACCCTGCCCTGATGCCTGTACGTATAAGTAATCAATCCTTCATTTCCACTGACAATATTCCGCAGAATATCTTTCAAAGTGTGTGGAACAGCTTGCGCTCAGTTTCTGGACCGCCACCCCTCGTGCATGAAACTGCAACACAGAGCCCTCCCGATGATGAACGTATGTTGATTTGCTCATTATAACTATCTTCTGCGTTGTACTGATTATCTTCCAGTCATACCATGCTACTCAAATGGTACGATCCGCATGGGTAGTATCTACAGTCTCACTCACACCTTGCCGGATAGGCCGCATCGTCCGGTACATTATCACCCCACAAGTCACGCCCGCCATGGCCGCACAGTCCGTAAGTCCATCAATGGCAGCTGCTCATCCTACCACCACGACTATCCCCACGGTGTCGTCGCAAGTAGATTCCACGCCGCAATATCCACCACCTCCCATCGGCCAACAAATAGGTCTGGGCTCGGACACGGCGCCGGGAGCCTCGAATCTCTACGTCGGTTTGCCTGATGGATCACTCGTACCGTTTACTGGGTCACTGGCCCCGCCATGGTCTGCCACTCCCCTCGCCGCCTTGCAGTTCTACCTCAAATGGTCAGATGGGTCACTAACTCCATTCGATGGCTCACCCCTACATCCGTTGAACCCGAGCGCTCCTCGTGCACTAGGTCCCCCCACTTCAACAGCCATGATGCCTCCCGCACCGCTCCCTGCTGCCGTACCGCCCCATCTGGTAGTTTCGCAACCGGCGTCCGCTAGCGTCGCGGCACCTCCCGCGCCATTTTCTACTGCTGCGCCGCCGCCGCCTGTGCTGCCCTACAGAGCATCTCTACAAACCCCCGCTGGTGTAGCGGCGCCTCCCGCACCACCTTCCGCTGCCACGCCGCCTGGTCCCCCACCCAACCAGGCTTCTCTCCCAGTTTCTAATGGGATCACGACGCCTCCCACGCCATTTCCTGCGGCTGCGCCGCCACCTGCTGCCGCGCCGCCGCCACCGCCGGCTGTAGTGCTGCCCCACGGAGCGTCTTATTCAGCCCCCGCTGATGCAGCGCCGCCTCCCGCGCTGCAACATCCTGCTGCCCCGCTGCTACCACCCATTGCCGCGCCGGCCCATGAAGCATCTCTACAAGTCCCCGCTGGCGTTGCGGCACCTCCCGTGCCACTTCCCGCCCCCGCGCCACTGCCGACTAAAGTGTTTGAGTGGAACCCTTACATTGACGAGTATCTTGATATAATACTCTCTCACGAGCAGCGCGTCGCCTGTGGGAACTTCCCCCTTCATTGGGCGATGGAGTACTGTGGCACTCCACGGAACGGTCATTGTGGCAATCCCTCGGGTCTCACGTGGAAGGATGGTCGTTGTCGGCGAAGAAAGTGCCTCGGAGCAATTCAATGCACCAACGAGAACTGCTCGCGCGTCATTCGACCTGGCACCAAAAACCACATAACAGAGCAGCGACTGCAGGAGCCTTGCGCAGATCAGACTTGTAACTCGCCTCTTGTTCACGTCAAGTGCAATGTCGAGCTCAAAATTTGGGAGTTTCGAGATGGTGCACGTGTCCTTCACACCGGCTCGCATACAAAACAGCACAGTCGGCCCATGCCAAATCGTCTGACCAGCGACGAGCTCGGTGAGCTATACGAGCTCTTCGACAAGTACCCCGAGAAGGGTAGCCTACCGCTTGTTGTTGGTCATCGCAACCGAGCACCGGTGGGGGAGATAAACCCTATACTGAACAATCTGGACTGTCTTCGCGCCTACCACCGGAAGTACAAAGCCGAAACCACCAGCTCTTTTGCGACCTCCTTCGCCAAGTTCGAGACTGAGCGCCCCGACTTCCTCGTAGCTCATTGCTTCGGCAAAGTCACCGTCATCTCCATGCAAACATCCTTTATGCGCAGCCAGCTAGTCCGCATGCATGTCATTGGCGACGCCGTCTATGGAATTGTTACCGATGCAGCGCACAAGTTTTTCCATGAACCGAACTGTGTCTTGATCACCAGCGTCGTCTACAGCCATCTGCTGCATCGTTGGGTCCCTGTTCTCATGACGTACTCCAACGGGCAAACAGCTACACACTACGCCTCCCATTTCTCGACACTGTTTCACACAATGCAGGTTGAATGCGACATGCAGAGGAGACAACTCACCGATGAGATGCTGGCAAACGTAAGTCACCTTACCCTGCGCCAGAAGCTTCACTCATCTCGACACTTCAGGTGGTGGACTTCAGTGAAGCCCAGCGACAGGGCTTTATCAACGCATATATTGCTTGCCGCCTCGCTGATGACAAACACCTCAAAGACCCCTTCCTCGTTGCTGAGATGACGCTGAAGGCTGAAGGTCTACTCAAGGGTTGTCAGCAGCACTTTCGAGCTCAAGTGACGCGCGTCTCAAAGATCAGCGCCGTTGTTCCTCCTACTCAGTGTAAAGAATTCAAGAAGCGGGCACGGTCGCTCCTAAAGGTGGAGTCATACAACGCATTTGAAGAGATTGCGTGCGCTCTTCTCAGGGACTTTCCGCTCATCAAGCCCTGGTTCGACTGGTGGGAGCGCCCAGCTCATGCACAGATGCTCTTCAAATGTGACCGAGCCATGGAACCGACATTGTGGGACAGCATACCTGATACAACAAACCCGCAGGAGTCCATGCACCAGAAAATGTACATCGCGCTCGACAAACGGAGATACCAACTTCTTGATGGTCTCGAAGCGCTATACTGGCTGGCCAAATATTTTGAAAACACTCACGACCATGTAAAGCGTACGTGATCTCTCTTTCCAGACATTTCCCTCTTGAACTGAACAATATATGCTGTAGTGGGAGGGAAGAACTTCTACGGCAAGAACGGCGAGCCTTGGAAGCTTAGTGCGGAGGAAGCGGCCGAGGACCTGAGCAAGAGGACACGGGCGGCAAACCGAAGAGCTGAGAAAGTACGCAATGCTGTCCAGGTGCCGATTCCCCAACCCTCCAACCCACACCGAAGCAACGACGGTAGGCCCAAAGACACTGCCAGACAGTTGGTGGGGCCCAGCAGTAGCAAAGAAGATGTCCTGGCCTCCGCAGATGCCGAGGTCGCCGCCGCTGCGCAGCCCACCCGCAAGAGCCGTAAAGCAACCACGGCTCCTGCTGGCCGCGCCGGTTTGCGCTGGAACGACAACTCATGCTGGCTGGACTGTGGGCTTGAGCTTATGTTCTACGCAATCTCTCGCGACGGCGACTTCAACCTCAGCTTCTACCCGCGTGCCGACCAAAATTCCCTGCATGCTGACCCATCATCACCCATCTTTGTCTTCTTTGCGGCTATTGTCGACCGTTATCATAGCGAGCATTCAGATGATGTCGGATCCACTGCGCAAAGTCACACCCTCTTTCAGGAGAACATGCGGGGCCGTATAACATCCTTCACCGAGCGACGCGACGAACTCCGTACACTCCTGCAGCAGGCCAAAGTTATTAGTTACTTCAGCGAACAGTCCTCACCCTTTGTAAGTGCCAAATCATCGCGTGCTTGCCACTGGTGTCATTGTACTGAACAGACTTCATCAGTACTGGCTATCGTCAATTTTGCAACAGAAGAGCGCGCAGTCACCGCAGCGAAACTTGACGCTGCAGGAGAGTTATTTCGCGCTCGCAAAGCTCAAGTACAGGATGTGCACTGGACCTATTATGGCCCGCGGCACCCGACGGCAGTCCCATTACCAGCTTGCACCGACACCTCGGCTTGTCTACCAAGTTTCTTTGCCATCCAACGAAGCTCGCGCTCACGACCATGATGCCTCAAAATATTTCCGGCACCTCATGAAATTGCCATCTGCCTCTTACGCACCCACACCGTGCTGGCGGCAGAAGGACGGCGAGCTTGTATGTGACGGTGGCGCATCTTCGGGTGAGGATGACATTGTGCTCTCAATCCCCGTGGTGCTTGTTCTATGCGTCGAAGGGCTTGATCTTGGCGACGTCAAGTGGACTGTCCCTCCCCGGCTCTACCCGCTTAGCAAGAAGGAGCATAACGCGCACAAGGACCGAGGCCTGGTGTACGACATTGTAGGCCGGTCTGTGTACAACAGGCAAACCTCACACTACTGGACGCTCTTCACTCCAGATGGGAAGAACGTCTACCAGCATGATGGAATGCAGTACGGTGGAGAGGCGCGACTGCGGCCAGACATGGAGGTCAGCACCAGCATTGCAGGCGATGTCGAGACAGTCCACGGGCGCGACACAATTTGGCCGCAGCATTTCGTGTACCACCTGCGTGGTGGTGCATCTGCTCAGCAAGCTTTCTATACACGGCGCGTCCAGGACATCGGCAACAAACTCAGTGACATAGAGCTGTCAGACGCCAGTGGACCCTCTCCTGCTTGGGCAGCCAACGCAGACGCAGACATGGCAGCAGCTCCCCCTCCACGATTTCCGCATGCAGTCATGAAGGAGCCCAACTTTCGCCTCCTTCCGATGGACGAACGATCATGGATTACATCAGCACCACGCACCGGCAGGGACAATGAAGTGGAAGAAGTAGACAACCCCTTGTACCAGGAATATGTGGCAACTTTCGAGTCTCAAAACGGTGCGCTGCAACTGTCTTGTCTACGTCCTTTTTCACTACATACTGACTAGCTTCTGTAGCCACTCGTCCACCGACTCCGATGTCTCCGACGAAGCGTGATCCAGCTACTGCCGGCCTGAAAGATGGTGCGTGGTTTATTCGCCTGTTTTACGGGAGTTCAGGTGCATACTTACTTACGCTTATGAAGGTCATTCCTCGGCCCACAAACCAGTCAAGCGCGGTCGTAAGGCCGAGATTACAGTCGAAGCGGATAGCAAGGCAACAACTCCGAAAAGAAAAAGTGTTGCAGCCACCAGCTCAGCGAGACGGCGAGTCTCCCCCACCAAACGCAAGCGCAGCGTCAGCCAGAAGAGCAACGAGATAGCGGCAGCCGCACCAGCAGAAGAAGCCGCTCTCTCAATGGCCTCAGCCAAACCACCCAAGAAGAAGAAGTCCAAAGTGCGCCTCGCAACTAATCATGGACTTGCGAAGGTGCCAGGCCAGAGCTCCAGTCCCGCTGCACCGGAATTCATTGTGCGGGGGCAGTCTTCCCCGCCATCACCAGGTTCTGCAGTCTTGAAGTTCCTGGAGGACAGCACGGCTTCTCACCGACATCCGCAAGTGTTCGATTCGCAGCTCCACGATGTCTCTGATGAAGAGGACTCCCAAGATGAGGTCAAGCTTGCATGCCGGTGTGGCATGGTGGGGAATGTTGACGCACTTCTTCTGCGAGAGGATAGCGAACAGTATGGGCCGGTCGTGCAGTGCCACATGTGCAAGTCATGGTCCCATCTTGCATGCCAGCGCGACGGATGGGCAAGCCGGCTCAAGCGATCAGAGCCGTTTATGTGCTCAAACTGCTCGCTATCTGAGTTGAGGATGACACCAAATGAGTACGTACTGTTTGCTTGCTCTGGCGCTCTTCTTTGTTCAGCTTCATGACGCTCTTGACCGTTCTACTCCAGTGACTCGGCTTTCTATCTATCGCAGTCTGGCAAAAAAATCCCAGAACCCTATTCAGCAGCGCTTAATGTGAGGATCGAGTTCAAGATCAACATATTTCAGACGACTTACGTGTTTCCTTTCAGCATTGGGCAGGGATGCCTGATACGAGAAACCCCTCGCAGCGAGTTCTGGTATCCTGGTCGCATCATTGACCACGATGATCAGCATACTACGTGGACCGTCAAGCTGTGGCGAGGGCGTCATGTATGCCTGAGCGACACCAACCTCCAGCTCATTCGCCAAGTCAAGCTGCCCAATATTGTGGATGAGTTGTGGATGCGCCGCTTAGAGCGCCGCGCTATACGTGTTGAGTCTTCATGGATTGTTCTATGTGGGTGATATACTCACATGAAGCATCTGGCAGTTCGGAAAATGGACACCTACATGGGAGATGCATGGGTCTGAAGATACTGTTGCAAGCTTCAAAGAATATCCATATACCGACGAGATCAGTGTGACTCTGCAGGCGCAGTTGAAGACCTTGACCGGCATCCTCCTTGACGGCACTGACAGCATAGATCCTCTTGTACAGGCATCACCATGCATTGCATACTTGCTAGCACCCATTGATGTGAGTTGCGCATGAAAATCCTAGCGCGCAGCTGACTCACACCTACACCAACAGAACATGAATTTGACAATAGCGCCAGGCTCTGTGCCCTTCGAAGGTCCCCTCTCCCCCGAAGACCGTGCCCGCATTGCCAACTGGATATGGCTAAAGGTTCCCGGCGCCCAGGACGCATATTTGTCCCTCGAATGGTTCAATAAGGTGACAATGGCCCATGCAGAGGTCGCCATCATCGCTGCACGACGTAACATTTCGATGGAGGAAGGATGGAAGGCAAAGGTCCAGGAGAAATGGAGTGGGCCTGCAGGCGGACGCGGGGTGGATGTCGACGCTGAATGTTTGCGCCTCTTCGAGAGGAAGATACTCGAGAGGTCGAAAGAGTCAGGTGCGGCAGGAAATTGGCAGTGGGGTCTTGACGCCGGCGAGAACCAGCATGGATGGAACCCAGATACGACCTACCCAAACCTATTGGGCACGCCGCGTGAGGGCCTGGACACCGTCAGCGAACAAGAGGAGCGTCAAGTACGTCTAGTCACGGAGTCACTTGTTTTTCTGAGATTGATTGCTGATTTATGCGAACAGCTCGGAGACAACTGGCAGTCATTATCGTCAGCCGACAAGATCTGCACACCCATGCCGAAACGGACAGGAACACGCCCCAAGCCACGCCCTAAGCCACAGCCGCAACGGATGCACAGGGTCTTGCGAAGCGCAAAGACGGCCCAGCCTGCGGATGGCATAGCGTAGACTCAGCATGCAAAGTGGCCATATATAGAGCCCTTGAGTACATTGACTCACGGTTATTTGACCTTATTTAATGTATGGCTGAGTATCTGTACCCGATAATGTGCAAGACATAGGGGGAATGTGTGCGCTGGCGCTTGCTATGCGCTTGCGAGACAATGACTTCCATATCAGGAAGGAGCCCCGGGGAGGTCAACGCTGGGAAACTTTTTTCACCAGCTTCAGCTCAAAAAGACCTTTATATATCAAGATATCTATGGTATAGGCACCCAGGTAAAAACTTACAGATGCTTCCCTCAACAGTGACAGCCTCTACGATGTCTTCGACTCTCGAGGCGGCAAACGCCGAAAGACAAGGCCTTCCATATTTGGACGTCCGAGAAGGTCAACACCGGGAAACTTTTTGCACTGCCGCCCTCCCTTAGGAGAGCCCACATTCCTCCTCAGATGTGCTGTTAGGCCACAAGTTAAAAGGTCTCTACAACTTGCTTAAGACAGGCAGACCAATGTGGCTGAGGGGAACTCGCACTCGAAAAATCATTACATTGACTGTTTAGTTTAAAATGTAACCCCTACTCGAGAGTCCTGGATGGTTTGTTCTCCTTTGCCTTCACAGTCCCCCTTGCAGAGGTGGAGGAAGAGCGACTCGTCTTGCGCTTAGATAGCGTGGAGGGGAGACAGCGTGCTGTATGAGAGACGAGAGTCTGATGATCGGTCAAGGCAATAGGTGCGCGGAAGCACGGGGCAACGTGGGCCGCAGAAAGTTGGTGGCTAACGCTTCAAGATCCTGAAGGACAAGCGCCGTGAAGGTGCGAGGCCGGTGGGGAGGGGGCGGCTGGGAGCAGTAGTGGAGAGGCTAGGAGCGGTAGTCTGCGGTAGTGTGGTCATCGGCCGTGACGCCACGCACAGCACATTGACAATGCGCAGACTCGTTCGCTGCGCCTCCGATGTGCTCCCCCTCCCTTATCCGGCATCGCGCTTGATGTCGCAGGCGGCAGCACGCAGGTGCTCAGCGTGTACGCGTACAGACAAACGCGGACCCGGCAGCCATTTTGCGCGTGCTGGCGGAGATGGTCATGTACTTTAGACCGTGGTGGCAACGGATGGATCGATGCGAAGAGGGCGCAGCTGAGGCGCGACGGCCGACGCGGAAGATTTACGCATGAGCGAAGCAGAAGGCAGCGGAAGGGGCACGGTACGGAGCGGCAGGTGGCGCGGTACGATGCGGCAACGGCGCGGTACGGCGCGGCAACGGCGCGGTAATTTCATAGGCCCGCCGTGAGCGCCATCTATCCTTGTCTCCAGCCACAACCTCGTCTGCAATCTCGCGCTAGCTCTCGCCATGATCCAATCTATGCCCAACGACGAGCGACATAGGCTCCCGCCTTCGTCATCTGACCTAGAAGCGCTGGGTGTTTCGCCGTCGCCGACGTTTACCAGTATTTCGTTCTCGCCAGACTCGCAGATCTCTCCTTCCTGCACGTCCGGCGACATTCCTATCATGTTCCATCTGTCCAGTGAAGACTCTATCGCCTCTCTCTGCCAGTCTGCACATCGTCTCAATACTGCCACTACGCTTCAGCCCAGCGCTAGCGCCCAGACGGTCGAGTCCGTTAGCACCTTTGGTCCTCACCGCCATCGGAATGAAGGACCCGTCTTCGAGCACCGCAGTTCCTCGTATGCTGCCCGCTATAGCCAGATATGCTCGCTTCTTGGACTTGAAGGAGACCCCGATCAGTCCTTTGGCGACACTTCGGTTTCGTCAGACCAGACGAATCCGAGTCCATCTCCCTCTCCGTGCGTTATGTATATTTTCACCGCCTTTCTAAAATTGACACTGTCACAGATCTCCCTCCAAGACCTCCTTCTTGGGCAATCTACTATCTCGCGAGTTCAACGTTCCGCCTTCGGGATCCGATGCAACGCTCGACTCACCTCGACGCCTGTCCCGGACGCCCAGCAAGTTGTCGATCATTGCCTCCCTGCACCGTGCTCCTAGCAATGACTCCCTGACGCCTCGCCATCTGTCTCCTGCCTGCAGCGGGGAATACCTACCGACCGACCGGAGCAGCGACAGCCTCACCGGGACCCTTCGCCGTATCAGTTCCTGGACTACCTTCAGGATAGGCGGCCAGCCTTCTGCGCCTTCATCGCCTTCACCATCTGTAACCATTACGTCCGAACCGACTCCTCCGACGGCTCGAGGAACTTTATCCCGATCTGCTGCACAGTACAATATGCGACCATCCGAACGCCCATCTAGCGAAGTACAAGATTTGCGCAAGACTGCACGTCACCAGTATACGCCATCCTTTGCGTCAGAGAAAACCGTGCCTGCTCACTCTCTGTCGAACGCGTTTCCGCAGTCCTCCGTCCAGCACCCGTTCTTGCCGAAATCTCTGATGTGGCTCGAGGATGCCTCCCTGCAAATCCTGATCGACCAGGAAGGGTTTCGCTTGGCCGATCCCTCCTTCAGACTCGCAGGCTACTCGATTCATGCTCGTTCGCTCGATCCTGAAGATCCCACTTCTGGCGGGGGCGCTGTCCAATTTATGCCGGCTCGCCGCGAGATGTATCACTTCCACTACGCCCCTCTAGACGGCCTCCCGATGATGCGGCGTGTCATGGTCAATAAGGACGAGTCGCGCGACTTCATCTCGCGGCACGCCAGCATCAGTCTCAAGTCGAATGGCGTGTACACAGTCCACGGGTGTGAAACTGCGGTATTTCAGCAAAGCGCAACCTCTGGGGACCAGCTCAAGCTGAAGTGGCGCTTCGACTACATGGTTGACGATCGCCGGCACGAGGTGTCGGGCAGGATCATGCAAGGAGAGAAGACCTTAACGCCGCTCACGTTTTCCTGCTCGCCCATGCTCGTGCACCCGCTGCAAGGGAAGAAAGTGGGCTTGATGCAGGTCATGAAGAAGTCGGTCGCGACGAAGCTGGTCGCGGAGAAGATGGAACCACCAGCCATGTTGATAGGGACCGCTCCGGTTGCGGTGCCACACACGCCCGGGCACAAGAGTACACCTTCCGGGCCCACCAACTTTATCAAGGCGGGATGGAAATTCCACAAGCGCGCGCTATCGCAGGGGACGAAGAAGGGCAGACGAGGGGACGAGCCCAGTTCGCCGCAGGTCGGCAAGGAGAACGGGGACAGTGCTTCGTCGCCTACGCGAGGTCACCGACGTAGCGCATCTATGCCCAAGCAGCGCGCCAGCCCAGTTTCTGGGATGACGCCCGTGAAAGGGACACAGACGTCGCCCAAGATCTCACGGCACATAATTCCTCGGGCGCAACTCGCGGAGATCATGAACCGTCGTGACTCGGTGGGTGCATGCGTCGAGAAGAGTCAACCTGACTCCGTAGTTGTGCAGCCACTGAGTCACAAGCCACGTCGCAGAGTAGGGGGTGGTTGATGAGTTTACCGCTTGTCACTGGACGGATTCTCGCACTGTCTTACAAGGACAACTCGGTTATCCTTTCTACTATAACAGCTACTTTCTACACTACCATCTTGCCAATAAGGACCAATGCTATGGGGATTGGCTTCTCCCGTCAAGACAAAAGGACTGAGCTGAATGCCTGGTGTCTGAACTGTCACGCGTTGACGCGCGCGTCGCGTGAACCGCGTCAAACACGTGATCATAACGCGCCTATATATGTGACGGCAACGCGATGTCACGCCAGGAACTGTATCTTGTCTCCGACGACCACTCGGCTCGACTCCAATCGTCGGCGCCACTTTGCATTCCCCGCGTAGGCTCAACCTCTCAGACTTCTGAAACTCGCTATGTCTGGACGCGGCAAGGGTGGAAAGGTGCGTGGGACACGCGTTTTCGGTTGTGGACGGCATGCTTATTTCGCCATCGTCCTTTGTAGGGTCTCGGCAAGGGCGGTGCCAAGCGCCACCGTAAGATCCTTCGCGACAACATCCAGGGTATCACCAAGCCCGTGAGTTCTACCCTCGACCGAGTCGCGTAGATGTTGCTCACGCGTCTTGTAGGCCATTCGGCGTCTTGCGCGTCGTGGTGGTGTCAAGCGTATCTCGGGTCTCATCTACGAGGAGACCCGTGGTGTCTTGAAGATCTTCCTGGAGAACGTTATCCGCGACTCTGTCACCTACACGGAACATGCTAAGCGGTGAGTGGCCCGTTGGTCTGGCGTCACATATGTCTGACTCGCCTACAGCAAGACTGTCACTGCGCTTGACGTGGTCTATGCCCTCAAGCGGTCTGGCAAGACCCTCTATGGCTTTGGTACGTCATGTCGTCTTCCACTGTGTAGCTACCCGCTGATCGTTATACGCAGGTGCTTGAGTGCATAAAGCCCGTGTCCTCGTGTTCCTTTATGTCCTGAATCGTCTTGTACTATCGCCTATCACTCATGCAACCTAAGTTATAAGCCTTACATAAAGGATGTGCGCGTGAGAATGACCTCGTCGGGTTGAACAGATGACTATGCTTCTCTGTTGTTTGTAAGGGTGACAGTGTCGTGCGAATGGCGAGGCTGCATGTACAATGGTGGTCATGGGCTGAATGTAACGTCTGAGATTTGAGCGCAGAGCAGGCAACCATATATATCCACGGGACGGTGCGAATGAGGCATCAATTGTCCGGCGTTGATTAAGATTGCGCGTACGACAAGTTTTGGTAGACTAACCAGTGGCTGATGGTCTCAAGGGAGAGCTAAGTACATGGTAGCCCCGCGGTGGGCGGCGCCACGGACTCGGAGGTGGGCGGTTGAGGCCACGTGGACCGGGGTCATTTATCTGCTTTGCCGGTGAAGACGCGGTCACTTGTTCTCGCCTCCATCCACCACCATGTCCATCACACACATAACGAGCCTCTCCCAGCTAAATGGAATCCTGGAAAGTCGAAGGACAAGCTATCGGTTCGCGCTCTCCCCGTGTGTTTCCCCGCGCTAGCGCTTACCCCGCCATCCCGATCTACAGGTCATTGACTTCCACGCAAGCTGGCACGCACCTCTTCACAGAACTTTCTCCCCCTTGGCTGACACCGTTCCAGGTGTGGACCATGTCATATGATTGCGCCAGTATACGAATCGCTGGCGAAGCAGCACAAAGATGTGAACTTCATGAAGTGCGACGTCGATGCCGCGCGGGAGGTCTCTTCGCACTATGGTGTCTCTGCGATGTGCGTCTCCCTGAACTTTGTGTATGATTTTATAATAAGCGATCCTTGCTAGGCCGACATTCATCTTCCTGAGGGGCAATACGAAAGTGCACCAGGTCCGCGGCGCAAACAAAGCGTGCGTGTACGCTCCATCTCCCAATTACCGAATCTGACTGCGACTGCACAGTGCATTGGAGGCTGGTATTCGCCGATACTCGTCCGCGGACGGTGCAAAAGGCGGCGCCTTCTCAGGGCAGGGACACACGCTCGGCGGCGGATCTGCGCCGTCTGGACCTACAGACGCTATGAGCCCCCAGCTAAGGTATTCCTTGGCCTTGTGCTCGCCTACGGTCTGTTCTGGTACTTGTCGTGACCGCCTTCACCTTGTATCTCCCTTCAGGTGCCTCGTCGTGGATATCCTATTCGCTCTGCTATTTATTCGTACAACATAATCGATTGTGAATCAAGAGATACCAGTACATGGGGTAGAAGCACATTTGCAAGACGTGAGATGTGGCGGAAACCTGTAAACAAGAAATCAGATCATGAACACGAACGGTAGACAAGCTCAGCCGCCTGCAATGCGCGTTAGGCGTGCTACGTACAGACCCCGAACTTAGAAGTGCTTACGAGCCCAGCCCAAACGCTCGAAGGCCTCCTTGGCTGCGAGCTCCTTGGCCTTCTTCTGGGACGTCCCTGTACCAGTGCCATACTCGTTCCCGTTCACTGTGAAAGTAGATAGGGTCACGAGAGGTGCGCGAGGATCAATGCAGGACGACACTCACGAATGCACCGAACAGACCATGTCGGTGCGTGTGGCGGACCGGTCTGTGACGCATCATAGTTGACCGCGAATCCCTTCTGCATGGCAGTCTGGTTCATCAAGGACAGCGTGACACCATTCCCGCCGGGTATCATTGGTGCGGGTGTGCCGGGCGGTGCGCCCGCCGGCATTGGGGGCGGAGCGGTGGTGGGAGGGGGAGGTGGCGGCGCCATGGTCACGTCTTGCTGCTGCTGGTAATGTTGATGTTGCTGTTGCGGCGGGCTTGTGTGGCGTCCTGGTGCGAGGATTGGCTCTATGTCCGGGTTGAGCAGGCGGGAGATCCAAGTCTGCACGACGTCCATGCCCTGGCGAACATAGATCGCGCCGACGTATTTCTTGAAGAAGTTGTTCAGCTCCTAGGGACACCGGCGTCAGTAGCCAGGATGAGGTTAAGTAAGGGCCATACGGGACTCGATCGCGCAGCGGCTCTCTCGGAAGGCGCGGCCTTGATCTTGGCCTTGAGCTCGTACGCGTCCATCCAGTGGTTGATCTTGTCATTCGAGAGCGCCTCTTGCCTGCGCATCTGCAAGTGCAGTGAGATCGGTGCACCATTAGTGCGCATACAGCACCAGACGCACCACGATCTCCTCAGCCGTGAGCATGCCATCCTGGCTGTCGTTGTAGTAATGGAAGGTGACGGCGAGCTCGAGCACGCGCTCGCCGACTTCGCGCAGGCGCGCCGTGTTGCCGTAATCGTTGTTCATCTGCCCCATCTCCCCCTCATCCCGGAGCGAATCGTGCGTAAACACGTCGAGGAGGCAGTCGAGGTCGCCCTCGATCTTGGGAAGGGGCGGGAGGCCTGCCATGTTTGAGGGACTTCGTGGCGAGACACAAAGGACCGTTGACGATAGGGCAGTGAGATTGGGAGTTGTTGAAGCCTAGTGAGGGTATTGCAGGATGTTATATATGGAGGGTCAGGCCGTTCAAATCGCGACGCGTCTATTCAATCACTAGCAACAAGCGCCTGGAGCCCCACGATAGGCGGGAGATGGAGGATAGACGCTGAGAAACAACCCTAGATTATGGCCTAGAATCAAGGCACTGTCAGATGAAGCCACATAGAAGCAAAATCACATAGAAGCAAATCCACATACTGTACGAAGAGAGACCTGGGCGATGGATCCAACTTCAAGGATCGTCGAACGAATCAACAACTTGATCGTGAACTTCACGTGATGTGATTACTCTTGCTCTTGACTTTCATGCGCGCCGCTTGAAGCCACAACCAGCCTCCCCTTCTTCCCCCGATTTCCAACATATAAATCCTCTGGATAGACAGGTGAGTGACATATACCCGACGATTGCGGAGGCGCTCACGCGCCCTTGAATTTTGTGACACTCACATCACTTAGCGTCCCCCCACTCAATGTCGCGCGGACTGCGTATAATGGATGATGAACTGCGGGTCATGCTCAACCATACCTCAAGCCGAGAAGAGACGTGTCGTCGGCTTCTAAGAGTCATGCGTACTCAACAGCCTTTCATCGACCTCTCCCTCGACCCCCAGTTGCTTCTGGTGAACCACAATATCCGCCTGCCTATCGATCTACGTCCTACGAGCGCCTTCCATGCTGCGCATCATGCGCTATCCGCCCTGAGAATACTTCTCCTCTTTGCAGACGATTATCCGGACTTGTATGCTGCCACTCTCGCTGTGTGGCCAGATGCTTGGCGTTGGGCTGCATTCTTCCATCCTAAATTCAAGAATGTCACCCATAGCGATCTCGCCAGCCTGTTGCCAGGAGTAAACGTCGTCATCGCGGCATGTGCACATGTGGAAGGTCGCCAACTTGTGCTAGAAACGCAGGACGCGTGCCATCTGCTGTTGGACCTCTGGCTTAATCTCTTCGACTACATTCCAAAGATCTCGGCATCGGCGTCTCCGGAGCAACTGCAGGAACTCGATCATTCTCTCGCACGTACGATCTGTAACTTCGTGCGGGATATTCCAGAGAAGGAAAATAATCCAGGTCATCCACGCGTCATCTTCCTGGTCGACAACGCCCTCCTCGCAGCTGGCGGTAATGTCCGCAAACTGTATCGGAAGGCTCTTTCGGAACGATTCATCCACTTCACGTTGCAAAAACCGTTCCCGATGGACGCGTTCGGCAGATGTCTCGCTGACACTCATGAATTCATCTCCATTCTCCCTGGCCCGCCGCGCGACGTCGTTTATACTCTCATCGAATCGTGGAACGTCAGTAGCACCCTTACCGAAAACTTCCGGTTCCGGCGGTCTTCTGCACTTGGATAACTCAATTTCACGCGCGACGGGCGACGGACTCCAAGCTCTTGAAACGGGCGATTTACGCTGGCTTGATTGTTCCCCTACTCCATCTTGTGCGACTCAACGACGACACGCAGAAACTTATGACACCCCTCATCCTGCAGTTTATGCGTGCCCAGATGATTCATCGCGATTTCATCCGATCTCTTCGTCGATACGCTGGCGCCTCCTGCAGTGCGGCGATGGGGCACATATACGCGCGTTCATGACCGAGTACCAAGAAAATGTTGAGGAGTTGGAGAGTGTCGAAGCATGGTCACGTAGCATAGGATGCGATAACAACCAGGTAAGCTCCTTTCTCTCTTTGAGACCCTGTAGCTGACAAAATCAGTGTCCGGCTGTTGCCGATGACTTATTCAGCCCACCGCTCAAAAAGTGCGCATGTCAGACGGCGTATTATTGTTCTGTAGCTTGCCAACGACAGCATTGGAATGCAGGCCATCGCCTAGAATGCCACGTTAGCCGATCTGGTTAGTACATATCTTCGCGAGTCTCGGTGATATTTGTAATTGATTCTATCCTAGTAACCTCTGCGCAATTTTCCCCGTCGGACGAGCGGTACATGCTTGCAATTTCTAGGAAACACGTCAATCGACGCCGCGATAATATTCTTCGGGGCGTTGCAGCCGTGTGCGGAGCACCCGATTTCGACGCTGTCGCGCATGCTGTTCATGTCGTCGTGGATTTCACCCAACTCAATGACTTCCGTGTGTGGGACACAGAAGAACCGTCTCAGCCCGGTGTCAGTGTACTGCGAGGTGACAAAGATGTAGACGGCAATTTGGGGGCAGCGTATCATTTGTTGACTGTCCTGCCTCGAGGCTGCGATGCAACCACCGATATAGTTGGACGTACTACATTCTCTGACATGGAAAAGCTCTTGGGAGGTGATATATATGCATCGCTATCGCAGCAGGACGAGCAGCCTCCGGAACCAGTTTCTACCGTGGAATGGTGCGTGTTCAGTTTTTCGTGGACTCTCGCAGAACTGATCAGATGTATGTACTTAGGACTGACGCGACTAAGGCAAGCTTGGAATCGGGCTCACGCGAGCGCCGTGGGTCAGCTGCAGCACGCATTTCCGCGATGCCCACTGCGGCACCGAAGTCTGTTCGTACCTCCTTGGAGGCAGCGCAGGGCGAGTTCTGGCATACTTTCATCACTATGCCGGCCGCCTCTGCGTAAGCGACTCCGGCGGACGGACGCTATGAGATATCGATCGACGAGGGTACAGATGCGGAGGAGTCAGTGGAAGACGAATTGGGATGACGATTTGGGTACGGTATAGGGCACAGACGACGAGTCACCGCGACGGACGACCGGTTCATATCTGCACGTCCGGGCTTGTATCTTGACGTCGGTGGTGCACGATCGTGTGACCGCCGTCGCGAGCTGTTGCTCCCTCGCATTCCCACCTCGATTCGTCATGCTGTGATCCTGCCTTCGCCATCCTTTAAGTCTTCCTTTTACCTGTCTTTCTACTCCCTCAAGATCTATGACGCGTCTCGACTTGATACTTATTATGTATGTGGTCCTCTCTTTCATCGTCGGTCTACGGTGTTCCTTTGCTACTAATACTGCCTTCTGAATATTGTTACCCTTGGTCTCGTTCATCGAATCACATCCATGCTCGGTTGATGTACATCTTGTCTTTCTTGTATCTCAGCCTGCATGTGTAGCGTTATACGAAAGGCGACTTTTCTCATGATCAAAAGCAAGTACATATTGTAGCATGAGATGAATACGAGTGACTGACCACAGACTTTTAGGGTAAGTGTCAGGCTGAAATCCAACTGGAAACGGAAACCTCGACGCGTGAGAGACATTGAAGCTGACAGTTCATTTCGCCACCCGGAGGACAGTCTAAGTAGTCTATGCATTGCAGTCTATAGTAGCATCCTCTTCCACGCGTCCAACAGTATGTGCATCAGGCCGGGTATCGTATTGTACAGTATGAAATCGCTCTGAGATCGAGTGAGCCCAAAGGCCTCTCACTTCGCCTCTGCCTTCATGATGTCGGCCGCTGTAGGATAACGATGAGCATGGGAGCGACAGACAAGAAACGCGAACATACCCTTTTCAGCCACAGCATATATTGTCGCTACAGGGTGTGCTGCGAAGTTGATGGGGAAGATGGAGAGGTCGACGCAGCGGATGTTCGACGTGCCGTAGACCTGCGAGAGCCATGATCAGCCAGGTCCCTGTAGCGTGTCCGTCCCGCCAGACGCACCTTGAGCGACGTATCTACACAGCCGCCCCTCTCCCTGGGCAACATCGACAAGCAGCTAGACGTGTGGTACGTCGTCGCCGCGTACTTCTTGAGCCAATCTGCGTGCATTGTCAGCCTTCCGAAGCCGTACCCAAGATGTGGATTCGCACCGCCGATCTCCTCATCCGTCTGCTTATCTGCCCCAGGGTTCACCTCAATCACCTTTCCGTCCTTCTTGGCTGATTAGACGTCAGCGTCCTCCTCCCCATGCGTCGAGTGGACTGTCAACGCACCTAGCTTGCTATTGATGGGATCCGTGTTCACGACCTTGCGCACGAAGCGTACCATGTCGATGAAGGTCTTCAGGTCGATGTCGTGCTCATAATAGTGCGGGTCGAATTCGGGGTGGACCTTCGGGTCGCTCGTGATAGAGTGCTGTCTCGCCGATTAGCCCTCGGCAGTCTACATGGTACATAGACTGCTCACAATCGTCCCGCGCGAAAACAGATGGTTCGTCGCCATGACGAATGAGACATATCGTTTGTTGGGCGCAGGTGGGTCTATCCAAGCGTCAGTCTGACCGCTTTACCGAAGAGGTCCTCGGCCACTCACTCGGGAAACTCAGGAACCCAGGGAACACGATGAATTCGCACGCGGGGCCCTTCCGCTGAACTCGATCGAGGTGGCGGTCCCACTGGTCGTCAAGGCACGGATTCGTCTTGCCCTCCTCCTTGAGCTTCTTTAGGAGCGCGCGCTCCTTGTCGAAGATCTCGGGTGCGCGGTCGGAGATGGCGTCGAGAGGCTGGAAGGCGAACGTGGTGAAGCCCATGCTGAGCACACCCTTGCCTTGGGCGCTGCATAAGTAGGACGTTAACAAAGTAAAGCTGAGATGAACGTGGTGATGCGTGCGTACAAGAGCTCCTTGTGTCGGACGGCTTGAATTTCATCCCGTAGCAAGTCAAAGGTTTCATCGGGCTCGTTCTCATCCAACTCTGCTCGTTCATCAGAACCTTCGACGCAGATGAGAAGATGGTGCGCATACCGAAGGTGATGCCCGAGTAGAGATGCTCTTGAACGTTCTCCCCGACACCGTCAAGAGCCACCTTTAGCGGGATCCCGATCTTTCGCAACACCTCGCGGCGCCCAATACCAGAAAGCTCGACTGCAAAACATATCAAGACGGCGCCTTCGCTTTCAAACATTATGCACGTACGGATTTGTGGAGACTTCAGTGCGCTGAGGGAGGATCAGCATGGATCTCCACGCGAGTACGTGAACCACTCACCCGGCGGCCAGAACGACCTCCTTCTTGGCCCTCACAAGGTACTTCCTGTGGAAGTGTTCGTCCGGCCCATGTGCAAACTCGACGGCGGTCGCGGTGACCTTACCATCCTTCGGATCGGTGGTTATGATCTTGGTCGCGTAGGCCGTGGTGAGGACGCATAGGTTCGGGCGGTCCAAGTTGGGGTAGAGGTACTCGTTTGCAGCGTACGAACGGTGGTTGGTTTCGGGGTTCAACGCATTCGGGGCCAAATACTTGCCCGAGGTCTCACCGTTGCTCTGAGGGATGAACCGGTCAGCGTTCGAATTGATGCCAAGAGTGCGACGGTACTCACGGGGTTCTTCGACCATTCGATGCCGAGCTTGCGATACGTCTTTAAAGTGCAAATGAGATACGTACGCGCGACTCAAGAGCCTTCTACTCACCTCGCCTACTTTTACATCGATGTCCGGCAACGTGTTGGGAAAGCTGACCTTGATAGGGCCTGCGGGACGGATGAGCGGAAGAATTGTTAAACAAACCAATGACAGACGCACCCTTGCCGAAGCCTGCCGCCCAGTTCTTCTTGTATTCCGCGCCGCGCTTGCCCAATTCCACTTCGGAGAGCTTGGAAGGCACGAAGGTCGAGGACTTCTCAAAGTATTTCTCGAGTTCCGCCCAGTTCCAGCCAGGGTTGCCCAGGGCTTCCCAATCGTCGATATCCTCTTTAGGCGGCTTCGTCCAGCAGGAGAAGTTAATCGCGGAGCTGCCGCCAAGACCTTTGCCACTGTAGACCCAAACAAATGAGGTTGCGGGACGTGATGAAGCAGGGAAAGTCGCGTACCGGTTCCACGCGGTAACATTGTTGCCTCCCCAGAGTTGAGGAGTCTGCGCGTTAGGTCAGTAAGAGGATCGGGGAACGAGGTAGACATGAGAAAGGCATGGGACTAGCATCATGGTAGCGGAAGCGAAGTGTTGTTACGTTGGGAGATAAGCAACGCATACCGTTTTGAAGCCCCAGTCGTACTTGTCCTGACCAAAATGCGAGGCGTACAACGCCGTCTGCATAACGTTCGGGTCCTCGACATGGTCCTGGCCTGCTTCGAGAACGATGACGGACTTGTCTGCGTCCTCAGTCAAACGTGCTGCGAGGGTGAGGCCGGCGGTCTAACGTGCTCGCATAAGTTCAACGTCCCGCATACGCGCTCGATCACCTTACCCCGCCACCTGAAAGAAGGAGTCATTATGGTCGTACGCGCGGAGAACGTCCCCCACGCACCGATGATGACATAGTCAAAGGACTTGTCGGCAACCTGGTCGAGCTGAACGATGGGCATGGTGATAGAAGGGGCGATAGAGTGCCCAAATGCTCAATGCACCCGTTATATAGTCGCGACGGGGAGACTGATTATGGGAACTCCCTGTGATCGCCTCGCGATGGGAGAAGCAGGGTCCTGTGCTTCGGGTTCCGCGCCATCTTTTGGACACGCGTCGAAGCCTAACGGGAAAGTTGGGCCTGCGGGTCTCCGATGATGACTCTGAGGGGAGGCATCAGGAGGCATCACGCAAGGCGACGAGAGGACGGGCTTCGATCCGGGTTTTTTCTTGACAGATGAAGGCTCAGTGCCCTGACGGTGGCTACTTAGCGACACCAATGGTCGCTAGGAAATGAGGACTCGAATTCTGATTTCAAGAGATGGAAGAGAGGACGAACATGCGACAACCGAGATGAGGGTTCAGGTTCAACTTGTCAAGTTGGCAGGATCCAGGATGCCCCATGGGGTTCCGCTGGTGGCGCCCCCCGGTGTGCAACGCACGTGCCCACTGTTGAACTTTCGAGATTCGACAGCTCCTGAGTCTTGACTCTCAGCCTGTCGTCCTCCCACCGCCAGGGTACATAAGTAAGTATGTTCGGCCTTCACATCATCGATGCTCCATGGCGTACGTCCAGATGCACAGGGGGCCGCACTGCGCCATCAACATGCTCACCTCGCTTCCCATGAATCAACAAGCCTGCACAATCATCTCGGTGGACTCTTCCTGCCGTGATTCTGAAGTCCGTTGGAGCGCAACTCTTGGCCTGTAAGTACCGGGAGACGGCCGGGACACTATAGTACTTCGCGACATTGAGTCCGCAACTCCGCGCTGCTCAAACATCATGACTGTGTAGCATGTTCTTATTATCTGCGCTTTCGCTGCCTCGAACTGTAACGGATGTGATAGTCAGTCGCCATGTTGAGGAAAGTTGCGTTCTTCCACCATCTTCGAGGCGTCAGTTATTATGTCTCCCCCCTCGGACCACACCTGCCTGCATCTTCAAACCTTCAACGTTCCGTTTTATACTGTCAAGTACGACCCCGCAGATGGGATGCCCGCATGGGTCAGCGAGCGGTTGTGCCAGAAGAGCGACAAGTTCTTTTCCGTCACGACAACATTCGAAGAGATCTCCGTCGCATTCGAGGACTTTGACGGCGCCCCAAAAAACAGTAAGGCGGAGGAGTGGCGTGTGATCAAGATCGCAGGGCCGATGGAATTCGGTGCGTCGCGTTGTTTGCGTTGCCCGAGTCGCAGGACGGACGATCCGACTTGGCGTGCAGATCTGGTCGGCGTGATTTGCAGCTTCACAGAGGCCCTAAGGACGGCGAAGATTGGAGTCTACGTTGTCTCCACCTGGTACGTGTGATGCGCATTTGCGCGCGGATCTGCTTGCTCACCGACTTGCAGGAACACGGACTGGGTCCTCATTCCCGCTGCGAAGATTGAGCAGGCTGAGACAGCATTGAGCCATGGCTGAAGATAGCATTGGAAGGTCGGATGGTTGGCCAGGTTTCCAGGAGGTAAAGATGTGCCATCAAGTCCGGGTGTTGTAAAGAGCAGCTTAATGCAGTCAGTCCAGTGTAGTATCTATGTACCTTCACCGGATTGGCATAGGCGATACCTAGGGTCGATGGTTGGCAGTTCGGAGTGGCTAGTCGGTGTAAATTAAGATCTCAGTGTCAGTATCGAGGGGGCGGGGGGGGCTGGGCGGGGGGCGGCGGTGTGAAAATACCGAACAGGGTGGGGCGGCAACGGCCGGCCGGCTCGGCGCCAACGTCGAGCTTCGTTGCGCACTCGTCGACCACTGTAGCCGTCGACGTCGCGAGCATTGACCTCCCCCTCGTCGTCGTCGACGTTGACAATCAGCTTGAACGCCGTAGCGGACGCGAACGCGATCAGTGACATGATGGACGCGGCTTCCTCGAGCTCGAGCCGCGGTAGCCACCAAACGCGCCCGACGCGCATACAGCCCACCCGCACGCGCCGCGGCGTCGTTGGCTTCGGGAACAACGAGATAGACCAACAGATACTCGACAACATGGAGCGTCGAGGTGCGCCCCCCGCCACTTACACCATCGCGTATCGCTGACAGCCAGTCCAGGGGATAGCGAGCCGCACGTACCCCTTGACACCCTCTTCCTTCTTACCACAGACTCCTCTGTCGTCCCCCCTGACAATGCTGCCCCTACAAAGGGCTCGCACGTCAACTTGCTCGCCAACGAGCGCTATTTCGAGCGGCCCGAGGTCATCAAGGCCTACCGCGAGCAGCAAACCATCCAGACCCCGGAGTTCGTCCGCATAGACGAGCTGCTCGAAGCTGGCAGTCGATTTCGACCCCGCGCTGACCAGGTGTGCTTACTGTTTCCCCTGCTTTTAGGCCATACTCATCATGTCAATCCCAAGGATGTCCGCGACTTCGACTCTGACGCTGCATACGAGAAGCGCCATCGCAAGTACGAGAACTTTGAGAAGCGGATCCGCATGCGCGAAAAGGAGAAACTCAAGCACGAGCAGTACAAGCTGAAGGAGCGCCTCGAGCAGATTCGCGGCATGGACCCGCAGGCCTTCCTCGGTCTCCCGGCGTCTGCATTCTCGCCTGCCACCGCAGAGAGCACACTTCACGCCACGGAACACGAGATTGGCCTGGAAGACGAGGAGCTTGCGATCTACTCTAGCGTGCCCGGCGTTCCCGTCAGTGGCGTGATGCTGCACGAGGGTCAGCGCCGTCGTGCGGAGGTTGTCACGGCTGCGGAGGAGCTTGCGGAGCGCTATCGCGCCCTCCTTGCGCCCGAAAAGAAGAAGCACTACGGCCCTAAGGACACGCCGGAGACCCTCTCAGCCCGCCCATCTATCGCACGAACGGACACGGATGTGCCGAAAACGCCAATCCCGACACCGAGCAATCATTTGAAGATTGCAACGCCCAGCGCCCGAGTCCGGCATGTCACCACCGCCGCTGAGGTGGCTGACGCCACCGAAGGGCCTGCGCGGAAGCGACGGAAGGTGGCGCCCTCGGAAAGTACGACCGTGCCGCCTTCGTCACCCGCTGCTCTACCCCTCACAGAATCACACAATGAAAATGCGGCCGCATCGTCTGCTTCTGCCCGGAAAGCCTCTCCTGCGCCCGCATCGTCGTCCGCTTCACCAATAATCTTGGCCACGAATGCATCGACCCCTCCAACTGCTCCCACACCTCCTACATCTACACCAACCGAGCCCGTCGCTGTAAACACGACCGCCGGGTCAGTATCAATACCACAACCAACGCCTACATCCCCCGCGAGTCCTTCCGGCGACTCCATGTCGCACAATGGGGAACCTCCAGCAAAGAAACAGCGCACAACGGCTAATGGGCTCAAGCCTGTATCGCAGAGGGCGGACAGCTACCCGCCCATCGAATCCATGTCTACTTCGCCGGAGCGCGCCAGGAAGATGCCAGGGGCTTCACAACTGCGCATGATTCGACCCGCACCAGAGCTCGCACCGCCATCGCCGTCGAGGGAATCAGCTATTCTGGCGATGGAGATTGATCCATCGCCATCGCCGGCGCCTATGTCCAGACCCGAAGCCCCCGATGAGCTCGATGAGCAGGTCCCTGTCCCCAATCTTCCATCTGTCTCCCGCCCTGCTACCCCCTCGCCTGTTGACATCCTCCCAGGGCCGTCGTCGCTAGCGGACGACAGGCCTGCAGATGACGATTCGCCTTTCGACTCTGCATCTGCCGCCTTCCCAGTCGAGTCCGTCTCTGCTGCGCCTTCTGGACGTGGCAGAGGGCGAGGAAGAGGCAGAGGGCGAGGTGGCATGGGCAAGGGCAAGGGGCGCCAGGTGGCCTCCGCTGTCGATGGCACGTCAGCGTCCGCCTCTGTGCCCCCTGGTCCCTACCGTCCGCCAGCGACGAGCAAGATCGCGCAGGCGGCGGGTCGGCGATCGCGTAGCGCACGGCAGGTGACGGCATTCGGGAGCAAGGTCGGAAGCACGGTGGAGGCGGACTTCGACTTCGACCTCCCAGCATGGCTATGGCCGAGTAAGGATGAGGTGGACTCGCGCGTGATGGAAGGGCACGACCCGCTGAGGGAATGGTTCGAGGAGATGGAGAGGGAGGAAAAGGAAAGGGAGAAGGAGAGGGAGAGGGAGGCGCTGGAGCTGGAGCAAGAGGCGGAGGAGCCCGTGGCGAGTGATGGAACGGAGGAGGAGGACGATGCCAAGCTATCGCACCTCGAAGAGGATACGGAGGTTCAAACGGTGAAGCAACGCCAACCGTCTGTGCCGAAGTGGGAGCTCAATCCGGAGGACGATGGGGAGGACGAGGTGGATGAGATGGACGAGGATCAGGACGGTGGCACGGTGGTCGTGCAGGCGAAGTCCATCAAGCGACGTCCTGGGAGACCGCCAAAGAACGGACCGACGTCGACAAAGGCGAGGAACACGTCCACATCTGCCAAGACTGCAAAGACGCCAGGGAAGAAGGTCAAGGGTAAGAAGCCCCTGCAGAAGCGCCTTAGGTTGCTCGTGTCTGGCACACGGTCGGAGCAGGAGCAGGTGGATGAGCTGGAGTCCGAGGAAGAGGGCACTACTAACGATGTCGCTTGATCGATACCTGTCTTGTCGGCCGCGCGCTGTACTTTATCCCAACTTTATTCTCTGTGTCTATACGTCCAATCTTGGAGCTGATGCATGTCTCATCAGTGCTTGCGCTCGCTGGCCGTCCAGTCCAGTGACATCCACTCCCACTGCCAGTGTATTGCGGGACGGTAATCCTTCAGCGTCGTTATTGCAAATCCAAATCGTAGACTACCTACTGTATGTTTGCAGACGCAATGACAACACTGAACGTTGAAAGACGAATTTCCCGCGAGTCAGGCGCTCGCCACTCAAAGACACCTCATAGCTGAGCGACAGGTGTGCGATGATAGACGCAGGCGCAGTTCATAGAATAGCAGTGCCAGGTAATAAGCTAGCGAGTACAATACAACTAATGTACAGAGAAGCGCGATACATAGATCCGAAAGATATGCCATTACTTGGCACCTTGCGACGAGAACTGAAGGGACGAGTGAGCAAGGGGACGGTGGAGACTGGACAAGAGACGGACCTTGGTCACCGACTTGGTGCCCTCAGAGATGGCGTGCTTGGCGAGCTCGCCAGGAAGAATGAGCCGCACAGACGTCTGGATCTCGCGTGATGAGATCGTCGACTTCTTCGAGTATGCCGCGAGCTCTGCAGACACCGTCAGTGGCTGCGGATTGGGGCAAAGGGGGGTCGACACGCACTGGAGGCCTCGGTGGCGATCCGCTCAAAGATGTCGTTGACGAACGAGTTCAGGATGGCCATCGCCTTGTTCGAGATACCCGTGTCCGGGTGGACCTGCTTGAGGACTGGATGGCCCGTCAGTCAACGCCGTCCCCCTCGACGCCAAGGACGCGACACCACTCACCCTTGTAGATGTACGAGCTGTACGTCTCCTTGCGCGTCTTTTTGCGCTTCTTCTTGTCACCGCCCTCTCCGCCAGCTGCAGGCGCTGACTTGGACGCCGTCTTCTTCGCTGCCTTCTCGGCCTTGGCGGGCGCCTTGGATGCTGTCGACGCGGGCGCCTTACCGGCGGTGGATGCGGGCTTGGGGGCCATAGCGGATGGGATGTGGAAATTCGAATGGGGGGTGGGGAGTGGGCGTCGGGGACAAGAGATGAAAAGATCAAAGCGGTGGACACCCGATATAAATACGGACGCGGCGCGTTTGTCCTCGTTTGTGCACCGACGCGTCTTTTTGTTGATGCGCATCAACAAAAGTCGAAAAGTCGCGCACGTGACCGTTCAGCGCGTATAAATATACGAGGTCCACGGCGATCGTCCCTTTTCCTCAACGTCCATCTCGCCCCGTCGCGCCCTCAAACACCGCTTCCACCAACACCACCACCCCACTCTCAAATCATCACAATGTCTGGCAAAGTCGGCGGCAAGGGCGGAAAGGCTGGTGGCAAGGCTGGCGCGGCCGAGTCTGGCAAGGCGCAGTCGCGCTCCTCCAAGGCTGGTGCGTGGACCGAATACAGGTCAGTTTGCGATAGAATCTGATATCGTCTGCAGGCCTTCAGTTCCCGGTCGGTCGTGTGCACCGTTTGTTGAAGAAGGGCAACTACGCGCAGCGTGTCGGTGCCGGCGCACCTGGTGAGTGGCTTAGGGTCCTTCGACGCGTTTTCTCGGCCTCTGACTCGCCCAACTCCTTCAGTCTACCTCGCTGCCGTGCTCGAATACCTGGCTGCTGAGATCCTCGAGCTGGCTGGCAACGCCGCGCGCGACAACAAGAAGCAGCGTATTGTCCCCCGTCACTTGCAGCTCGCCATCCGCAATGACGAAGAGTGCGTGTTCGACGCGCTATCTGATGCATCCCCTTTGCTCATTGTCTTATCAGGTTGAACAAGCTGCTCGGCGACGTCGTCATCTCGCAGGGTGGTGTCGTGCCTCACATCCAGGCCGAGCTTCTGCCGTCAAAGAGTGGCAAGGGCAAGAAGGAGGACGCCAGCCAGGAAGTTTGAAGACCCCCCCATTCCAGATTTCTTTGAGCTGTTGTTGCTTCTCGCATCTGTACCATCATCTTGTACTGTACGCATTCGTAAATTATCAACACGCTAGCCTACGGGCATACCCATCATCTGCTTGCTCTGGATCCACCATTGAGAACGAACCTCCATGTCGAGCGAGCGCCGTGCAGCTTGCGGGACGATGCATTGCGTGGTACTACACGAAGAAGGTTGTGACTTCAATCGAGAACTTTGGGTGGTCGAAGACGAAGCACCAGGTCCGCGTCAGCTTGAACATGTTGAGAGCAGTCCAACGTAGCCCAAGCTTCCGCATTGTATGTATTATATAGCTTGTAAATGACAAAGATAACATTGGTATGTGTACAGTAGAAAGAGAAAAGACAGTAAAGGGGATGGAAATGGGGTACTGGCGGACGCAAAAGTCGCATAAGCGAGTCAGTTTTCTATGCAGCACCCATGCTCTTCTTTTGCACCGAATCTTGCCAACCACCCCTCGTGTCATCGACGGCGTACGTGTCGCTGAAGGCGCGTTTGGTGTCCGTCTGGTCGACCATCTCGTGTGACTCGACTTGGACGAATACCTGCTGCTGGTTTAGTTCAATTCTTACTGAAGAACAAAGGGATTTAATGACTACCTCGGGCCTTGTTGCGCTGAGATTGACGACATCCTGCAACGCTCAGTGAGCAAGTGGCAGACCGCTCGTAGACGCAAACTCGTACCCTGCGCGTGACGCGTTCGCCTGTGGATACATGCTGCGATGTGTCCTGATTGCTGTCGCTGTAGTTCCAGCCCTTCCGACTATTCAAGCTTGACATGAGTGAGTTGGTATACAGCTTCGACAGCGGAAAATTGAGCATGAGATGCCTGCATGGAGGGTCAGTTGAGCTCTTCCTGGGCATCAACGACGCGACTTACCAGGGTACAGCATCCAGCAGATAAACGAGGAGGTCGGCAAGTCTTATGGCACGTTGTCAATAAGCAGAGGCGCAGGACAGAAAGGGCAGCGACTTACGCCCACACACAGGTGATCAAACCTTTTTATGGTCAGCAGCGTTCAGCGAACGTCATTGGGCGCACATACCGGTCTGGACAGTCACTGCAGTAGCCATAAGTTAAGGTTCATGAAATGGGCTGGCTAGACGCACGGCGGATGATTTTGTCTACGCGTGAGTCTGTAGACTTGAAGCCCGTCTTATGGTGGCGCTGCAGCGGACAATCAACTTCGGCATAACAAACGAAAGGGTTTGCAACACGTACAAGGTGGTATACAAGGCTTCCGGTGATCAAAATGTCGGACAACGCAGACCCGGCAAGCCCTGTGATCATGTCAGCCCGGATGTATCCTCGAAACCGTACGGCCGGGAAGTCCGCACAGATTATGACAACAACAGAGAACTTCTGGAAGTCGACGAAGTACATGACGATTCCGCAGCCGATAGCCGTGGCAATGCCGCACACTACGGAGGTTCGCATCAGCGTAGGCGGGGTTGCAGACAAGGGATCACGTACGAACGGTCGCGACAGAGAACGTTGCGATGATCAACGCCAGCCAAATATTGCCCGTGAGCTATCAAGGGGGTGTCAGTAGTCCGCTTACACGGTGGCCGTCGTGACGCACAAGCTTGACACGCCAACTACGAAGAAACCGATCAGTGACTGTGAAGAGTCGTGAAGTAAAGCCACGCACGCAAAGAACATCTGAACAGAGCCGCCAATAATGCCCGCGAGCGCAGGATCTGCACAACATCAGAATGATTCCTTGAGTTGTATAAGACGACCTCACCGGTCGAAAATATCCAAGTCGCCGTGGCAAGGTATTCGTTATCACCTGCGAGAGCATCTTAGTGTGTAATCACGCCTTGACGAAAACATACACACCAAAATGCTTGATCAGACTTATATACATATACGCCATCGTGAAGATCGTGTGCAGAGTGTCGCCAAGGAAGAGGAAGAGGACCTGCTCGACAGATAGAGATCAGACCTGTGGCCCCGTATCGCAAGCTGACATGGACGCACGAAACACCTGATGAGCATACGATCCCTGCAGAGGAGAGCTTAATGCGACATCAAAGAAGCGACGCAGCTACACGCACTTCAGTCTGTAGGTGTTCCAGTATATATAACTAGAGGGCGTTTAGAAGCAGGTTGGAGGGGGAGAAACGTCGTTGCGCACGTCTGCGTGATGGAGATGCCGTATAGTAGGATATTGAAGAACGTGCCCAAGAGCATAGGTCCATGACTGGACGATGAGGATAGCGCTTTGCAGTGAGTGAATGAAAGGCGTGGACTCACGCGACCTCAGCTGGATTAAGTGTTGACATGTCGAAGGACTGGAGACTCCGGGTTTACAAGTCGCTCGACAGTCGAAGGCACGGGGCTGTTATGAGGGGATAGGCGGGCAAGGAAGGGCGGAAACCAGCCCGCGAACAGAGCGACCGCTCTTTATACGGCGAGATCCCGCGTTGTCATCCACAGGCTCGGCGGGGACTTCTGAATTCAACTTCTTTGGAGACATGTTGGAAACTCGCCCATCAGGTCTGTTCCGCCAATAGAGAATCTGCGTGCTTCCAGGTTGATTGGACAATGGAAGATCAAGGGTGATCGTCATGAGAGAAAAAGACTCACGAGATCAATAGAGATGCAAACTTCGCAGAGCACCTTCTGCACGCGCGCCGTGTGCACTTCACCCACGCAGCCCTCGGTTTGCAGCCCTGGAGTCGCTTCCCTGAGGACGTTCCCAGGATCACAGATCTGCACAATTGCAATCCTCGCACTCAATACTCCTGCTGACCGCTTTCTTGGCGTTGCCGTGCAGGACATGGCCGTAACGTGTCGCATGGAATCTTGCGCATGGAAATGTGGTGAGCCAGTGCATTGGAGTCAGGTTCGGCGCTTTATGATGGGTACGGAGTTGGCGGGAGTTGAAGGAATACGTACTGAATTGTATCCCCGACGGGGTGAGACCTGGTGAGACAAGCGCGACTTGCCGCGCAGCATGACGCGTTCCGATTCAAGCGTGTTGTTACGTCGAAGGCAGAAAGGCGGGCTCTGGCGGGGCAAGCACCAGCAGTCTTCCTGGGAGTAATGCGCATCGTCGATGCGCCACAAACGACACGGTCACACATGTCCATGGTCCGTGGTCGATCAGAGACGCGAATCACGCGGTGTGCGCGCAAAGAAGGTTTATTGAGGTGCGTAATCAGGATAGCGAAGTGGTCCGCTGGCCGCAAGGAGAGCACAGCGAGAGGCGGGGACAGAGCGAACCGATATGCCATATCGCTAGCGAGTTGCTCTAAGACCCACCTGGTTCTCCATCTTGCGGAGCACCATTCATCGGCACCGTCCACTGGTCTGACCAATTTTGCTGTGGGTGCTGCTGTTGGTATTGGTGTGGCTGCTGCGGTTGTGACTGCCCGTATCCTCCGTATTGCTGGCCTTGGTTGAATCCGCCATTATACCCACCACCGGGCGCATTGTAGCCATAGCCGTTATTCTGCTGAGTAAATGACTGAGGTGGCATACCCGCGCCCATGCCGGCGAAGAACATCGGATTGACGTGAGGCTGGGCGAACGGCGTTTGAAACATTGGCTGGCTCTGCATAGGCTGAGAGTGCATGGGTCGGGCGTGCATGGGTTGGGCGTGCATAGGTTGAGCGTGCATAGGCTGAGCGTGCATGAGCGGTTGTTGCATGGGAGGGACTGTCTGGTTCCAGCCGTTGCCGTATGCGCCGAGTTGCGCGCTTTGCGGATATGCGCCGGAATTGTCGTAGCCGCGTTGAAGTGAGTCCTGAGGGTTGTACGCGGCCTGCGAAGGCCCCGACCATCCGCTGTGCCCAGACGATGGAGGACCGCTCCCGCTGTGGCCGGAAGGAGAAGGACCGCCTCCACCCCGCCCGCGACCGCGACCGCGTCGTGGCTGATACGCAGGTCTTAGCGCTTCGGCTTCACTGCGACCAGATGATGACGGCGCGGGGCTTGCAGATGGTGCTCGTACTGTCTCTGTTGCCTCTGTTGCGGGAGGAATATAGTCGGCGTAAGGATCGTCGTAAGAAAGCGATGGTGCGTGGGAGGCGGAGGCGTAGGAGTCGTCGTATGGGTCGGTGTAAAGTGCTTCACCCCATGTCACGTCAGCACTGAGGTCCTGGTCACGCATCATCGAGGGCGATGGCGTCCCCATGCGAGAAGACGGTGTTCCATGACGTGAAGGACCTGCGGAAGGGTCTCTCGAAGAACCGCGCCTGCGGAGGAGGATTGTGTCAATGTTTATACACATGCTAGCATAAGAGCAACTTACCGCTTCTTCTTCTTGGCAGCTTTGAACGCAGCTTCGGCCTCATCGTCAGAGAATTCCATCTCATCTTCGCCCGGCTCCTCGTCGTGCATGTTGCTAGCATCACTCCCCTTGAACGCTTTTATTTGGCTGATGAAGACGAATCGACTTCGTTGTGGTACATGGTAAACTTCGCGATCGAGGCGAACGCGTTCAGGATCCAGGGGGTACTGACTGTTGAACTTGACTTGATACATCGGTAGTGCGGTCGGTCCAAAGGTGTCATATACCTGGCCAGAGTTAACGACATGACAGAAGACGACATAATTTACGCACATGTCCAAAGACCGTCCGGTCCTCGAAGACGAGAAGCGTATCGGCGTCCAAGGCACGGTCCACCCCTGAGAAGGGTCCGCCGGGGATCCCCCTCACGATCGCAACGTTCTCGAGCACGGTCATAATCTGACCGATCTTCTCCAGCTGCTCGTCGGGCTCAACCGCGGAGATACTAGGTATGAGGATTTTGGTTTCAGCGACCTCATTTTTGGTGGTCAAGTATGTCCCCGCGCCAGAAACGATGCCGCCGTCCTCGTCGAAGTCATCATCGTCGTTGGCCTCGACCTTGACGGTTGTCCGGGTTGGGGGCTCGTCATCAGAAGATGCATCCGAGTCCGAGTCGGAATCGGAGTCAGACGTCGAGTCGTCGGGACTGAAAGATGTCCGGTCATGTTTTGAGCATGCATGAATAGGGACGGACATACGCATCTGGCTTTACTTCTGCTACGACCGGCTTCTTGACCTCGTCTTCGTCCCCCGAGCTTTGCACCGAGTCTTCGTTCTCTTCTGCCTTGACTGTAACAGTCGACTCTGCTTCAGGCGCCTCTGAACAATGCCAACAATGTCCTGGATGAGCTGCAGGTCCTGGGGGACCGTCGAAGGCACGGCGAACTCCATGGTGGCGCGGAACGAAAAACAATGGGCTCCCTGTTCTGGAAGTATAGCTTCGATCGTCACGCGTGACAGAGCGCGTCGCGTCGGTACAGGTCGGTACAGAACGGAGTTCGGGCCGCGCAGTTTTGTCTCCCCGGACCCCCACACCGCCGACGCCGACGACGACGAGAACGATGCTCAGGACATTACGCGCGCAACCACCCGCTGCCCTCCGGCGCTACTCGACTGCGCCGGCGAAGCCGTCTCTGCAGCTTGTTGCAGAGCTCCGCAAGCGCACCGAGGTCTCGATCTCTAAAGCTCGCGAAGCGCTCTCCGCGTCCGGCAACGACCTTGACGCCGCGCTCGGCTGGCTCGAGAAGGACCTCGAAGTCTCGGGCGCGAAGAAAGCTGCCAAGGTTGCTGACCGCGAGGCATCGAACGGCCTGATCTCCGTGGCCCTTCTCTCCCGCGGAGCAGGCGCAGGCGTCGGCGGCGTCCGCGGTGCGATGGTCGAGCTCAACTGCGAGACCGACTTTGTCGGACGCAACCCCCTCTTCGGGAAGCTTGCCGCGGATATCGCGCATACGGCCGCGTTCATCACGGAGCCCAACGGGGAGGAGGGCAGCAGCCTCATTCGCCAGTGCTCGCTCGACATTCTCCACGAAGCCCCGATCATTTCCCCGTCCGACCCGCACACGCAGTCCACGCAGTCAATCGCACAGGCCATCCGTGAACTGATCACGAAGACGGGAGAGAACATCACATTGCGTCGCGTCGCTGCAGCAGTACACAATCCCGCGCCGAAAGACGCCAGCCTCGGCCTTCGCCTTGCTACCTTCCTCCACGGCTCCGTGATGGACAAGACGCAGGGGCGCATCGGTTCATTGGCCCTCCTCGCACTCAAGTCCCCGAAACTGGCTCAGCTCGTCGCGGACGAGTCATTCATGCGCCATACAGAGACGCTCGAACTGGCCATTGCCCGACAGATCGTCGGCTTCGAGACAACAGCCATACAGGGTGACGCCGGTCTAGAGACTGTTCTGTACAACCAGCCGTTCATGATTGGCGGTGAACTCTCGGGACTGCCCATCGGTGAGGCATTGCAGCAGTGGGCAGAGCAGAGGGGATTGTCAGAGGGCATGGAGGCGCGGCAGTACTCGAGTACAAGAAATGGGCGGTTGGCGAGCCGCTATAGCGCATTTCTGGAATCAATCTACAGTCAATGCACAATGGGTATTGACCTATTACTACTGTACATTACGGCGCGCTTGCCATCCGGTGTTGCGCCATCTGTGATCCCAACATCACCTCTCCTACTCTTTCCGGCCTTGTGAGCGTACGACCATCGGCATGCCCATTCTGCGAACGATCTCGTAATTCTGGTGGTCGTCCTTGATGCCGAGCGAAGTCACTGGAAGATAACAAGTCAGCGACTTGCGCGTTCGCCTGATCCCTGGTCCAAGTACTTACACATAACGCCAACGAACATGTAGTACGTGCCAGCAGCCTAGTCGTCCTGTCAGCAGAATCCCTGGCTCTCAACCTCCCGCACTCACAGTAAAGATGTGCCACCACGAATGGCCTGGATATCGTCTATCAGCCAAGGCCGCGGTGAAGAGTGAACATGCGCCCTCACCTTCTAGCAGGAATGCGACTGGCCATCCGATGTTAAACTTCCAATGCGTCAAGGTACCACAAAAGATATTGTCCAGGTTCCAAACAAAGAACCCAAAGACGAACAACACGACTCCGATTAAGAAAGTCTTGCCAATGAGCTTCTTCTTCTCGTCCGGTATCTTCACCGAGCGTTCAGACCACAAGAGCAAATGCGCTGTGCGATATCCGACAGTGAGCATCAGCGACGCAAAGACCAATTGGTGATAGACCGGATTCCGGTAAAGATAGCTGCAGGGTGAAAATGTGAGACTCGACGGGGAGAAGGATGAGAGAAGTAAGCGTACTAGCTCCAAGTGAAGAGGATGTCGAACAAAATGAAGAACACTGAGCGAATCTTCGCACGGCGCGAGAAGGCGTTGAAGCCGGGCTGATCGTCGCCGAGAGACCAGACGCTGAAGGATGCGACGTAGACCATCGGGAGTTCGTCCGCGAGCTGAGCTTCCCACAGGAGCGTAGCATGGAAGATGAAGCTGCCGATGCCCACTAGTGCTACACCCTGTGGGGCAGAATAAGCGCCCGTGCCCCATGTATGCTGTAGTATGCACGCACCAAGTATCCAAGGAGGAATCGCTGCGGTAATCGTTCGCGCACTGCGATCGTCGCACCGTAGCATGCGATACAGATGGTGTACAAGTTGGAAAAGGAGTTGGCGACCTCGGCGATGTAGTAGGAGAACATGTGGTTTGGCTGGAGGGAGGTAGGGGCGTGCCATGAGCGATCTGAATGGACCGAAAAACACGCAGGACGCACCTCACACCAGTCAAGCGTTGCAGTGACCGGACCCCATGCGCCCAGCTTCCTGAGATCGACGGCGCCATAGTGCGAGAGCATAATTTGTATATAGGAAGAGTGCCACAGATGCAGAGTGTGCAAGTTACAAAGCCAGGTGGCGCCCGACTTTTGTATGTCGGCTAGTGAATAGCGAGAGGCAAGACGCTGACTGTGCCTTGTGCAGGCTGCGACCACAAATCGGAGGCCATCGCAGATTCCGGCGCGGACGTTGTCGGAAAAGACGCGCGAGCGGCGATGTCATGCATGACAAACAAACAACTAACCGCCGGTGACAGAAGGCGGACGGCGCGGACCAGCCGACCGGTGGCGGACAGTGGGCGCTAAAATCACGTGCTGTCATCCAGACTCGGTTCAACTTCAACTTGCGCTTCCGATTCGACAACAAAAACACCCGATGAATAACACGCAAGAAATAGTGATAATGTACAAAATGGGAAGAGATATGCAGTTCCTCGAGTTAGTGGTCAGTAGGTGCAATGAGATGGCAAGCGAGCGTCCAATAAAAATGATCGGCAGTCGGTGTTATTGTGGGCGAGACACGGCAGTCAAGCAAGCTTGCGCTTCCTGCCTGCCATGACAGACTCCGCTGGTCGCAGGGGAGTGCAACATGCACGCCCTTCCGTGCAGCTGCGGGGAGTAGCTAGTCGCATAGTTTGTATCTGAAGAAGACACTATTAGCGAAGCCAAGCATCAGTAAATCGAGACTCACGCGTGGCACGAAGTGCAACTACGGGAGCCCGGAGCTCCTCGTCGTACGAACGAGCTCGAGGTCGATCCGCGTCAAGTTGCCAAAGTTCTCATCCTCGTAGATAGCGGCTATAAAGCCCTCGACGTCCACGAAGCATGCATCCTTCAACAAGGGACGCAGACTCGCCGCCTGCCGCGGGCGGCCGCTTCGTGGCGTGAATGCATGGATAGGCGGCAGTGGGACAGCGGAGTGGTGATACGGCAGGAGGGAAAATGCCAGGTCATCCGTATCCACGTTCGACGGGGCGCCTCTGGTAAACAGCCGCAGCCGTGCGTCGTCATGGGTCATGAATCCGCAGCGGTGGAAGGGCATGACCTGTGTACGCCTTTAGCGTAGGCGCGCAACAGCGACGATCGACCTCACCTGCGTGAGCTCCCCCACCAAATGATAGTTCACGTCTGGTGTTGGCAGAAACGACAGGTCTGTGGGGATGTTCGCCGTCCTAACCTACGCAGAATGTGGCGCGTGAGTCTCATTGAAGTTACCACACCGTAGCACGCACCTCCGCGCGCACCACATAAACTCCTTCCAGCTCGGGAGATTTGTCGTCCGCATGCGCCAGAGAAAGTGCCGCAATGAGCTCTCTGGGCCCGCCTAACGCTGTGGGGAACAGGGACAGACGGAAGCGCGCGTCCACGATCGTGCTAGAGCAGTCCGCCTTGCGCGCGTTCTGGAGCAGCGCAACACCGGTGAGGGTAGCAGAGGACATGGCGACGCGACGACAGCCTGAAGCGACAGGTGCTATGCCGTGGAAGAAGCCAGGATTGGGGTATTGAATGGGGAACAGGTGCGGGGCTGACGGAGAATAGTGAGAAACGGTCATGTGAACCGTCGGGTCAGCCGTTGCAGCGGTCCGAGTTCGAAGCATCCCCATTTAGAAGGTTTTGTCAGTACGTGATGGAAATCGGACTTGGTTTGGACTTGGTGAGTCTGGGCGAAGTTTCCAGAGTGAAGAGTACGAAGGGAGCATCACAGCTTCAAGGACAAGAAACAATGGTTCGTGTTGACAGAAGGAGGATCTCAACTTTTTTGCCTTGGCCGTTCCCGACGAAAGAACGAGGGATGCCCAAGTCTCAACGGAGGGAGACAGACTCAGACAGTGGGGAACGATGAACGATGAACCCTTGGCACATCAATCTTTCGTAAGCCATGAGCTCTGGTTTCGGTAAATGATACAAACAACATGAAAATGCGAGATACATGTACGAAGCAGTGTGCGTTCTTCACGCGACATCGATGTCTTCAGCGTCCAGTCCCGAGGACAGTGCGAGGGGCGTACAAGATGCGGGGATATCATGCGCCAACACTCTCCATCTCTGGTAGATACCCCTCACGGAGACTTCTCTCTAACCGCCTGATCTCCTCAACGCTCTTCGCCTGCGCGATTGCCTTCTTCACACGCTCCTGCTCCTCTTTGCTCATCAAGCGACCCGCTTTGAAGTTGGAAGCCTGGGCTGATGCAGCCGGGGTTCCTCTGATGTGGGGATGGCCTTCCCTAAGGTGGACACGGACGCCTGCAGCGACTCGGCGAGGCTTGTCGGTGTTCCTTGCGGCGTGAGGAAGAGCTTCTTGGCCGCTTCGCGCTCCTGATGCGCTACTGTCAGTGCCAAGGATCACCTGCAGAACGTCGAACGGACCTTGTCACGGACGCGCTGGTAATCAAGTACGCGCAGGTTTTTGTTCCTCCAGATCAGCCACTCGCGGTAGTGCTTCTTGTCTGCGACAGGATTGCCCATCAAAGAGAGGAAGACAAGTTTTGTGCACTGTGCGAGCGGCTCTAGATCGCCCAGGTTCTGGATCGCGTTGTTTGTGAGGACGAGGGTCGTGAGATTTGGTGTGGAGAGATGGAGGGAGGGGGATACGCCCGCGATGACATTGTTCGCGAGGTACAGCGAGCAGAGGCGCTTGAGGAGGGGGAAGTTGGAGAGCGAGAGGATCTGGTTATCTGTGAAGTCTATCGCGTCATGCTGGTCTTTGGTGACACCGAGGTTTTCGATGGCGGGGATTTTGAGCCCTGGGCGGTGTCAGGCGGGGGGCGCGGCAGAGGCGGCTGTGGGCACGCACCTCGGAGGTCGAGCTGGCGCTCTTTGCATGGGTTTAGGTGGGACGAGGCCTGGGCGAGGAGTTCGGGCGTCAGCTTCATGGCTGGACGCGTGCAAGAAGCGGGGCTGCCGCGATCGCCAAACTCAGACCGGCTTGATCTTGTATTTGTCCGCCGCGCGCCCTACTAGTACTCGCCCCGCCGCCGCCGCCATGAAGGCCGTCTACGACAAGCTGACGCTGTGCGTGCCCAGTAGACGGTAGCAGGACTGAACTCACACAAACGCAGTTACATCACCAACGAAGCGTTCATCTTTATCCCCGACCATGGGCGCGACTCGCTCACCATCACCCGCGCCACGGGCCAGGTCGCCTTTGACCGTAGGTGGAATGTGTCTTTGCGCCTACTACTGCTCACGAACGCGCAGAGCCGGGCGCCCAGATACCCCGCACGGCGCGCAGACATCCAAAGACCGTGCATGCAATCTACGGCCTTATTTCTCTCTCCCAGTGTACGCGTCACCCCCGCCGCTTGCCCGTATACTCTGACCGACGCCTGTTCTGCAGCAGAATACCTGATCATTGCCACCGGCCGCACCCTGTACCCCGTCCCTCTTCTCGGCCACAAGGTCTATCGCCTCCACGACTTCGAGCTCATTCCCATCAACCCCCTCCTGTCCCCCGACCTCACCAACAACAACCAGGTGCACCCCGTAGAGGCCCACCTGCAGGCCCTCGTCAAGTCGCACCTCTCGAACGGCGTGTTCTGGGCCAGTTACACGTGGGATATCACCACCCGCCTGCAGGCGCAATGGGAGACGCGCGAACAGCGTGCACGCAGCGCTTTGTATGAAGTCGTACGTAACCTCGTCCACTTCCGCGCTTCGACTCGTCTCACTGAATGCACAGGCCGATGACCGGTTCTTCTGGAACAAGTACCCTGCTTCGAGGCTCATAGAGAGCGGCGCCGATGTAAGTGTATCAAGTGCTGCGGTGTCATGCTCTGACCCGTTGTAGCTGGGCTCGTACATCCTCCCAATTCTCTATGGCAGTAAGTGCATACGCGCCAATTCTAGTCTCTGCCTCACCTCTCGCAGCGGTCTCTATCCACGAAATTCCTCTCTCTACTCTCCCGCGCAAATCATACATTGGTTTGATATCCCGGAGATCTCGTTACCGCGCAGGAACACGCTACTTCCGCCGCGGTATCGATACCGAGGGGCATGTCGCCAACTTTGTCGAGTCTGAGCAGATCTTGCTGGCGAAGAACGACCAGGAGAGTGGCATCCCCGGCTCGCCATTTGTCGGCGTGCATGACTTCGATGACGGCTGGCGTGGTCAGTTCGTCTCCTTGCAACAAGTGACAATGCGGTAGCGCTGACGCTACGAAGACCCCTTCAGCGATCCGACGTACGCGAAGCTCTCCTTCGTACAGATACGAGGATCTATCCTCTATTCTGGGCAGAAATCAATACGCTAAGATACAAACCCGACCTGGTTGTCATGCAACTTGAAGAGACGGTGAGCACATAATCAACGCTTTCCCAACGTATGCCTATAAAAGTTTATAGATGGGCGTCTTGAAAACGCACCTTGACGAGCAGCTCCAGCTCTACTCGCCACACACGGACGGCTCACCAACAGGAAAGCTCGACCTCATTAACCTCGTGAACCACAAGGGACACGAGGGGCCGATCAAGGAGGCGTACGAGAAGGCTATGGCGCAGGTTTGTCGACACACAACTACAGCTGCGAGATGCTGATCACATTCATAGGCCTCCGCCGCCAATCCCAACATTCGCTACGAGTATTTCGACTTCCATAACGAGTGCAAGCATATGCGCTGGGATCGCATAAGCGTGCTGATCGACAGCATCAAGGGAGATATTGAGAGTGTCGGGCAAGTTGTTCGACATAATATCTATATGCCGGCTAAACTTTTGGTATAGGTACCTCCACATCCCGCCATCAAAGGCAGGCAGCCCCGAGAAGTTGCAGAATGGTGTACTACGCACGAACTGCATGGACAACTTGGACAGAACAAACGTTGTGCAGGCTGCGCTGGCGAAGTACGCGCTGCAGAAGCAGTTGTACGATATTGCTGGCCTCATCAAGGGTGAAGGTAATGTTCGTACGTCTCCAGCTATATTTTGTACTTATCACATGGTAGGTGTCGACGACCATGAGATGCTGTCAGCGACTTTCCGCGAGATGTGGGCGGATCACGGTGACCAGATTGCGAGAGCATACGGCGGTAGTGGTGCGCTGAAGAGCGACTTTACGCGTACAAACAAGCGGACACGGAAAGGTGCTCTTGAGGACGGCGTGAAGAGTGTGCTGCGCTACCTGAAGAACAACTTCTTGGACGGACCTCGTCAGGTGAGTTATATTACGCTCATGCAATGGACTGGAGACTGATTTCCTCTTGTGCAGGACGCCTTCGATCTGATGACTGGCGCGTATATACCACGCCAGAATCCTTCCAGCGCGATGTTCCTCGTATCCGACAAGCGAGATGTTGTTACGCGCTCGGTCTGTCCTGTTATGCTCTGTCTTCCGACTCCTACTTACTGATAAATGCAGATGCCCGCCGTTGCAGGGTTTTCCTTCTTCATGGTCTGCGCAGGCATGACACTGCCTCGGACATCAGGTATGCTTCCTCCTCCCACATGCTCCATGAAAGCTTACAGTTCCAGATTATTCCTTGCTGTACTACTTCATCCTTTGGTTCACCATCTTCCTCGTCTCCATGACCTTCATCTTCATCCACGGCATCTGCTATGTCTCGTGGCCGAGATTGGTCTCCGTCAAGGACGTCGTCTTCTACGACGGCCCCGGTTTCCGGAAGTACTGGCACGGCATGGGGATGGACACGAAAAAGGTCAAGAGCGGCGTGGAGGCGGGGCTAGAGAAGACGGCGGTCTTGAAGTCCAAGCCGATGCTCATGATGGAGAAGTGGACGAGCGGGACCAGCGATGGGGCAAAGCGGGTGGACTGAGTCGCTGAATGCGGATTTGGTCCTGTCATTGTGCACACACGGAACTCTACAACTTCTTGGTAGTACAGTATATATTAGACACCTTATAACACTCTTTCACTCTCAGCATGTTCAGTGAAGGCTGCTGGCCAGCATCGCAGTGATTGACGGTTGACCAGACTTTTATGAACCGGGGCACGGATCACGGGATGCGGCCTGCTTCCGTCCTTCACACAATGGCATCAGCGGCACCAAATGCTTCCTTTGTCTCCTCCATCTTTTATGCTGGCGCCACTGGCCATTCCTCATCTTGAGCTCTTGCCATGAGTTCCGCGCCGTCGCCACAAGCATCGACGACCCGCCTCGTTCACTTCGAGGAATTATGGTTCACCGATGGCAATGTTGTCCTCCAGGCTGGTGATCGCCTCTTTTGCGTCTACAGAGGCTTCCTGGCCTCATTATCCAGCGTTCTGAGCGACATGTTCTCTTTCCCCCAACCTTCTGACGTTGAGTGCTACGATGGGAAGCCTCTTATCGTATTCCATGACCCGCCAGGGGAATTTGTGCACTTCCTCAAGGCGATCTTCATGCCTACGTGCGTCCCTGTTCCTCATATCATGCTTCTTGCTTATATCACACACCAGATACTTTCTACCTCCCCCGACGAAGACCACCTTCGAAGTACTTGATGGGGTGCTTCGCCTCAGCGACAAATACGACGTCGCGCACCTTCGCCAGCGCGCTATGCACCATCTCTCTACATGGTTTGGCACGACCGTCGAACAATACTTTGCAGACAACGAGACCGCTACCTTCAAGCTTCCCGGCCTGAAAGGCTACGTCGCTGTCGCCTCTCTCGCAACCCAAGTCCATGCCGCCTGGGCCTTGCCACAATGCTACTACGACCTTACGACCACGTCCATCGACGAAGTACTGAGACAAGGCTGCCACGTTCTCAATGGCACAACACGACAGCTATCCGAGGCGGACATCATTGCCATCTCCAATGGCTTCCGCGCGACTCGCAGGTCGAGCCCGGCGATGCGCTTGTTGGAGCATAGTGACATATGCGGCGATCCCGGCTGCCTGGGGAGCCGGGTACGGCTCGCGATGGATGCGGCGGAAGACTGGATGGTGGATCCTTTGGAGGCGCGGGAGGTCTGGATGGAATACATGGGCACCTTCACGTGTCCCGAATGCTTTGAGAAGTGCTCGGAGAGTATGCGCTCCTGGGAAGTGGGGTTCTGGGAAAATCTTCCTGCTGCCTTCGCGCTGCCTCCTTGGCCAGAATTGCAGAGGATGAAGGCAGCGGACCTGGGAGGGTAGCTATCAGGCGCGTTCTGGCATCGGGCAGCTATGTTGTATCAATATGTACTGTGAAAGCAGACTCAGCAGTCTGCGAGCATGCCGACTACGAGGCGCAGCATCGGAACAAGCAAGTCCTAAGTAAGTACATATCTGTCTATTCTATCGAACAAGACGAGGACTTGTCATGTAGTCGAGAGCTCATCGCGAAGGAGTGATGTTCACTGCGAGTCGTCACGATCGCCTAGTAAAGGCTGCTACTTCACACGGCTAAGGCGAGGCTGCATGTAACTTATATATTGCCGCTTCCTACAGTAATCATGCTACTAGAGTGTATTTGCACCGGTATATACCGGGTTTGTATTGCACACAGAAGCTCGCGATATGTACCGAGATTCGAGTCGTTGAATACATTTCGGTGTTCCACAACGAGGACCAAATGCAATACAACAAGGGGCTAGTAAATACATCCGAGGCGGAATATTTTCTCCCTTTTCAACTGTACCCTGCTGCGTCGAACCTACCCGAGGATAACGCACCGTGCTGGCACTAGAGGGCCCGCTTGAGGCAGCCGCGGAACCTGAACTTCAGTACTCTGACGTGCTTCCCCTCAGATGCAGTGTCATTGACGGTGCTGCCGGAGCTGCTGCCTGACGACGGGCCCTTCAGTGTGCCTTCAGCCCTCTTCAGCCTCGTTGTCGGAGCTGTCGGTGTCGATGCGATGAGTTCAATATATACAAGCAGGCCTCGAAAAAACATCTGGAGGTCATTGTTTATACTGAGCGACCGTCGGAGCTCGTCTATATTGCATATAGCGTATATTAGTACAAGAGGCAAAATTCAGATGAGAAAGTCAGTATATCTCAGTGCAAATACACTCTACTTGCACTGATTTTATATGGATGCCGGGCCCTGAGGGGACTGGGCTTCGCATCTATTTCTTGCATTCTGCGTATTTATACCTCTCGAGATCTTATATATGCCCATGACTTCATCAGGAAACAATCAGATCTCCCGGCAGCTAGATTTATTCACTTGGGACTATGGCTTCTGGAAGGATGCTTGCCATGGTTCGAACGCGAAGACGAGAAGTTCAGCCAACCTCACCCCTGACTGTCACATGACCTGATAAACTGTGTCCCGGCAAATGCCGCCGAGGCGGGATCCCCGGCAGCGCCAAATTTTTGGTCACGTCTCTACGTCCAGTCCGCTCATTCTCCACCAAGTCCCCCCTCCCCCCTCCCTTTTACCTCCTAAAATGACGAAGCGCGCGTCCCCTGGTGCCGACACTGAGAAGAGTCCTTTCGCGGATTACGAGACTCGTGATGAGGATATCGCGAAGCTCAAGGACCTCCAGGAGCAGGATGACCGGAAGCAACTTGCTGTCGGTACGTCAGACGCGTCCTGCTACCCGCGATAGCTTCATTGAAGCATCCCCCCTCACTCGCAGAGTTCTTCAACATCAAGTTGATGCAGCCGTACTTTGAGAAGCGCCGCCCGACGCTGAAGACCATCCCCAAGTTCTGGCCGATCGCCCTCATGAACGTGCCCCAGATTGGTCTTTACCTCGGCCATAATGTCGACCAGCAGGCTCTGAGCTACCTCGAAGACCTTTGGGTTATCCGCAACAAGGAGGAGCCGCGCGCCTTTACGCTGGAATTCGTGAGTGCATTCGAATAGAGCAGCGGTATGCGTGCTGACGCCCGAGGCAGCATTTCAAGGAGAACCCCTACTTCACCAACGCGGTGCTTACGAAGGAGTACAAGTACGCGCCTGTTGCCGAGGCCGGCAACTCCAAGGTGGACGAGGATGGCATCTCCGACGCACAGGCAGACTTCCAGTGGGGGCGCGACGTCAAGCCGCAGGTGCGCGTTCCCGTGACTCCGTGTACTTGAACAACGCGCTGAGCACGTCCCCCACCATCTAGGCTATGAAGATCGACTGGAAGGATCCGGAGAACGCGTTCACCAAGAAGTATCCGCGTCAAGTATCGGAGGAGGTCGATGATGACGAGCTCTCCGGCGACCCGGGCAGCTTCTTCAACTTCTTTGAGGTGGAGGCGGACCCGATGGATGTAAGAGATCCCTTGGCTTTGGAGTGACGAGCATGTGTGCTGATGGTTGCTCGCGTAGCTTGGCCTCGCTTGCCTGGAGTTGTTCATGGAGCCGATCCCTGCGTTCTTCGGCGACTCGGATGAGATTGACTCGGAGGACGAGGACGACGATGACGACGACGCGGAGGAGATTGACCTGGAGAAGCCGCGCACGAAGAAGCAAAAGGTCTAAGGCTGCCTCTCCCTTAGACCACACGCTGGCCTTGTCGGCCATTGAGCCTAGGCGCGTACCCATACCATGTGCGATGTTGTGCTATATCTATGTGTGAATTTTTATATAGATATCCGGGTGTAAATTGGGTGTAACGATGTTGTCCCCACGGCACGATGGTTGTGAGCGCAGCGGCTCAGAGCGGCTCTGGGTGGCTGCGCGTGAATAAACGGGGTGCCGACTGTCGTTTCATGCATGATGCCGGCCTTCGCGCGCTTATTATAACGCTGCGGTCCGATCTGATGTGGCGTCGGGTGGAGCTGACGAAATATTATATCCAAAGTCAAACTGTTCGCCCGCTGCCAACGGTTTCTTTCTTCTTACCGCCATCGTCGACGCCGTTCAGACTCACTGTCCTTCCTTTATCCAGCGAGCCCGCCGCTGCCGACGACGACGACGAACATGTTCTTCCGCCGTGCTCTCGCATTCTTGCCTCTTATCGCCGCTGGCCCAGCGCTAGTCGCCGCTCACGACGCCCGCCAGGAGACCTCTTCGGCGGCAGCATCTGCGCCTGCCTCTGCCAGTGGATCTGCCGCAGCCAGCGGTATCACCTCCGGGGCAGCCACTCTTGCGACAACCTACACATTCTCCCTGTTATCATCTAACCCGACCGCCATTCCCTTGTCATCCATCAATGCCGCGGCGGCTACGGAGTCCACTATTCCTCTCCCATCGACAGCCACCCCCGGCGCCACCGCGACGTTCTTGAGTGACTCGCCCGTTCTTCCTAGCTCCACGATCTCGTCCGGCGACTACCCACCATGGACAAGGTCCCCCGACCGATTCCGATGAGGTGAAGGCATGGATCCAGGAGGTCGCCGACACTGGCATCGAGATCCCCTTCATCAACGCCAACATGGAGGGTGGCTGCCCGTCGAACCTGGATGCGGCCAAGAACGAGTCGAACTGCTGGTGGACATGCGGTGGCTGCACGCGCGACGTGCGTTGAATGCTTCTCGCCCTTGTAATATCGCTGATCCTCCTGCAGACTGATGTAGTCTCGTGCCCAGACAAGTACACCTGGGGTCTGACCTACGATGACGGTCCATCCTACTATACGCCGAACCTCCTCAAGTACCTCGATGAGCAGCAGATCAAGTCAACCTTCTTCGTTGTCGGCTCCCGTGTCATCTCCTTCCCTGCTACCCTGCAGGAGGAGTACATGTCCGGTCATCAGGTTGCGGTGCACACCTGGAGTCACCCGTACCTCACCACTCTCACGAACGAGGAGATCATCGCTGAGCTCGGCTGGACGCGCAAGGCCATCAAGGATGTGATTGGTGTCACCCCCAATATGATGCGCCCGCCTTACGGTGACATTGAGTGAGTGGGAATGTTCGGCGTGCGTTATCACGTCTCATGCTTTGGCGTAGCGACCGTGTACGTGCGATCTCAATCGCGATGGGCATGACACCTGTCATGTGGACTCGTATCAGCGAGTATGCAACCTTCGACACGGGCGGTGCGTTTACGCTCCTAAGCTTGATATGCTCCATGGCTCACAGACCCACGTAGACTTTGATATCCATGCCGGTACCAGCACGGTACAGGACGTCCTTCAAAACTGGCAGAATATCCTTGGGAACGCATCCGAAATTGACACCGGTTTCATCGTGCTGGAGCACGACTTGTTCCAGCAGACCGTCGATGTGGCTACAGGGTACATTCTCCCTGACGCCCTCGCGCACAAGAACCCCGATTTCACGATCGAGCCGGTCATCTCGTGCTTGAACAAGCCGCTGTCGGACGCCTACATCGAGACGAACGACAACAGCAGCAACCCGCCTGTTGTCTCCGGTGCGTATAATGTTACGTACATGCTTGAAGTTACGCTGACAAAGAATTACAGAGTCTGCCGCTGTAACATTATCTTCTGGCGCGCCTGGATCCGCCCAAGCTACCGGCGGCTCTGAATCCGACGGTGACGACAACGGCGCTGCCGGCCTGCGCACAAGCGTGGCCTTGACCGCGGTGCTCGCCATCGCTGGCGGCTTTGTCACTGGGCTGTCTATGCTAGGCCTGTAAATGTACCTATCCTCGTGACAACCCATGAACCTCTAGATGCATCTACTTTTCAGTATCTAGCTCAAGTACGACGGACTAACCTCAGGATGAAGACCCTCCAGACTACCTGCATGCATCGACCTGCATGCATCGACATAGACTCTATACCTTATCCGCTAGTACTACTGCTCCTTTGATGACATCGCTCAAGTCTTTGTATCGCTACTGTTCTACGGAGTCTGTCTCGTTCTTGTCGCTCGTTTCTATTGCACGTTTAGCTGTTCGCCTCCAGCCTATCTATATAATGCAACGCGTTTGGGCCGCGCCATTTCAATACAGAATGCTGGATATGTATACGTTTGCTAAAAGTCAAACTTCAACTTGGAAGGAGCACAATGGGCGCTTAAATGATGCCACGTGATGCGGCGCCTCTTTGCTATTCTCACTGAAGCCGCGCGTCTTGACAGAGAACAATGAACGCCATGGACACGGATGAGCAGTCGGTCGTCCTGCCGTCGTCGACCGTCTCTGGCCTGACGCTATCACTGTGAGCCCTCGACGACGCCGCGACCAACGCCCGACTGAGATCGCGCAGACACCCGCTCCCCATCCTCAATGTCTCCGAGCACCTCACGCGCCTCAAATTACAGACCATGACGAACAGCCCCTTCGGTGCGTCCTCCTTCTATGTGCAGTGACGACGCTGACAATGATATGGCTGCAGTGCTCGGCGCGCTTCTGGGCACGCAGAATGGCCGCGAAGTCGAGATCGTGAACACCTTTGAGCTCGCGCTTGAAGGCGATGGCGTCGATCACGGCTTCCTCGTATCCAGAAGAGAGCAATGTGCGTGGGCGTGCACTGAGTGGAATATTGTGCGCTGACCATCCGTGTGCAGACAAGCAGGTATTTCCCTCCCTCGAGTTCATCGGCTGGTACACCGTCGCCACTATCCCCACTACCCGCCATATAGCGCTGCATGAGCAGGTGTGTTGACCACACTCGTCTCCATTTCCCCTTGCTTGACACTGCAGCACGTAGTTCACCGCGTACTGCTCGACGCCACTACTGCTTATACTGCAACCGGCCGGTACGGTCGTGGTGACCACGGACGTGAACGCGCAGACGTTGCCGATCAAGGTGTACGAGCCGACTATGGACTTCCACGGCGGGAAGGCGCGGGCAGTGTACATCGAGGTGCCATACAATGTCGAGACGGGCGAGGCAGAGCGCATCGCGGTCGACTGGACAGCACGCGGCGGTGGTAGTGGGACGAGTCGTGCGTTGCTGCTGTCTCGTTGAATGGTACACACAACTAACGAGCATGTAGTGGAGTCGCATTTGCAGACGCAGCGCGCGGCGGTCAAGATGCTGCACGACCGCATCATGCTGCTCGTCAAGTACGTGGCGGATGTAATCTCAGGTGCGCTCTGCAACGGCTTTTCACAAGTACACCGGTTCCATCACAACTGTCCATAGGCTCGGCGAAGAAGGATCCAGCAGTATTGCGAGCGCTAGCCGCCCTAGTGTCCTCATTACCAGCCACAGAGAATCCTGACTTCCGCGAAGAGTTCGACACGGTACGAAAGCTGCCTGCTTCATCGAACGACGCTAACGTGTTGTGTACCACAGGAATATGAAGACGTGCAGCTAACAGCATACTTATCGTCCTTGACGAAGTCGACCAACATCCTCAACGATGTGAGTGAACGCTTTTGATGTCCCTTTCTATTTTCCACACATCTGATCACATTTTCAGCTCGTCGACAAGCACGTCTTGCTCACTGCCAGCAATCGCGAGGAGCGCGGCCCACCAGCTGGTCGGCGCAGGCTTGGAAGGCAGGGTGGCATGATGTCCGAATGGGATCGAATGCACTGAATATCTTCGACCTGCTGCGCCATCTTGCACATCTCCTCATCGTATTGCCCTCATGTTGTAATCACATATCACTGTAACATCTTTGAAGCTCGAAGGCTCTTCATATCACGCTCTTGGTTTCATTGAGCAATAAGCGGGCTTTCTGCAGAAAGAGATGCATTGCACCTCCTTTATTAGACTGTTGCAGCCGTTAGACAAAGATGCATCTCTCATGAGCATCCGCATTCTCTCAAGGGCACGTCCCATCGCGTACATCGCCGTTGGCGTCTATGACGACGCGCAACCCATCGTGCCCTGGGCGCACCCATGGTGTTGCGCCATTCAGCGCACCCAGCGCTAGATCAATCCCCTCTAGCTCCTTCTCCGTCAACTCCTCCCTTGCCTTCGATCGCAAGCCCGCTTTCTCGTCGCGCACCTCGCCATTCGCCCCACGTTGCCCGCTCGCGACCTCACATAGCGTCTCATACTCCTCGTGTGATACTTCGTGACCCATGCCCGTTAGATATGTACGCCGCGGACCGAGCCGCGTAGCCGCATCCATCGCGCTCTTGATGCCAAAGTGCGACGTGAATTCCTGGAGATAGAGCGTGTCGAGGACGGCAAGCGGGAGGCCTGGATGTTTGTCCAGCACAGCCCATGCAGATGGCGGGATGAAGTTAGTGTCGGAGATGTAGGCGAGCGCGCCGTGGACGAGGAAGCCGAAGCACAGGTAGGGTGTGATGTTGGGTTCGGTAGAGGGGAGAGGCAATACGGTGCGTTCGGAGGAGGAAGCATTTGCGAGTTTCAACGGCTGGGGTTGGATGATAGTGCGCTCGCCGCTAGAGTGTGCGGCAGTGGCAAAGTCGAGTGTGTGGGAGAGGACGGTAGCCTCTGCGTTGGAGTCGCTTTGGGCGTGCTCCGGAGACTTGCTGAGGTTGATTGGGGTGGAAGGGTGCGTGGGTCCCGGCGTGGGCATGGGATCCGGCGGTTTGGAGAAGACGCGTCCGTGGTGCACTGCGTGAGATGAGCAACATGCTACCAGGTAAAGAGAAGTGAACGCACCAAAAAATGGAGTGACCCACACGCCTGAGTCAGTAATCTCAAAGGGTACATTATCTTCGATGATATGCCAGACAAATTCTGGAACCTGCGAAGGTGAGCCATGTACTTGATGACATTGACGAGTGTCGCACATACATCTCCACCGCCCGAAGCAAACGCCTTGGACACCAGATACGGGAAGGATCGCTCTACTTCACGAAAGGTGTCCTGATTGCAGTATACGTCGATGTGGGGCTGTATGCGACCCCTCAACGTCCAAGCTGGCGCAGAAAGTCAGCTCGCGCGCCACCAGGTGCAGATCGCTTACCTCGCAGATCATCCAGTCCATTCATCGCTGCAGAGCTATGAGGTCTCTGACGCATAGATCAACGCATAATACACACCGTCTGCGTGCGCATGCGTTATAAGCAGTGCATCTATCCTCCTCAGGCCATACTTGGGAAACCATTCTATCGCTGCTGCTTGGAACGTCTTTCCTGCGTCAATGACAATCGTACTAGCCTTCGTAATTAGTTCGGAATACCGGCGAGATCGATAGAAGACTCACAGAGGATCTCTCCCCGGTTTCCTGATTCTGAGGAGACCGCTGGTGTTCCGCCTGTGGTTGCGCTTGCCCTCCGGGGTGAGGCTGGAAAGACAAGTATGGCAGGGGACATAGCCTGGCGCTTTCGGGTCCTCAGTGAGACAATGAATCAGCGGCACGCACGACGAGGTCCCCGTTCCCAAGAAGATGAACTCGGACTCCATGTCGGAGGCGGTCAGAATAAGGTGAGCGATCTCTGATGATCGCGCAGATGACGCAGAAATCGGAATACGGGCCGACTGGGCCATGAGAAAAAGCCGGCTGTACGGCGCCGTTCCCCGGCCGTATGACTGCCGTATCTTGAAGGCCGTATGGTGCCGTATATTGTTTGCCTGTGCGCAGCTAGTGATGTACGCTGCTATAGCCCACCCACTCACACTCATATCTCAATCTGAGACTGAGAAAAGCACTCATTTGCGTAGGACTCGCCTTAACATGAAGTGATCGGAATGTCCTCGGATGCCGAGGAGGTCACCTTAGACGCTCAGTCAGTGCGCTTTACTTACTGATCTCTTGGGCTCATGAAAGCTTCCTACACGCTTAACATAGCACTATGTGTCATATACACTGCGAACCGCGTTTTTTCTACCACGTAGTAACGATTGCAAACATCACGGAGTGATCTCGCGAGCATTACCAGGAAGTGGCGAACAAACCATTCTGAGTAGTATCGCAGGTGCTACAGGCTTGCTTGCACACATGGTCCCACTCAGGTCCCAGTGATGGTCATCAATGGGGCGTTGGCCGATGCCGACGACCCCAACGCACGTCGTCGCCACCGTCGCAACATCGTCTGCGAGCATCGCCGCCGTTTTCGACGCTGCTTTCAATGTTCATCTTCATTTCTCAGCACAGCTCCAAGTGTACTTGTGGGTAGTGAATTCATTCAACAGACTACTAGTACATAGATGGCAGTGGGAGGGAGATTATAGCGAAGGGAGGGACGCAGGGCCCCATCGAGCGAAGAGCAGCAACGATAGGTGATGCGCCAGCGGTCATCTCCAGCTAGTGTAACTTGACCAGATCATCTTCATGGCTGAGGTGGTGATTAGTATAAGGTAAGACCGGTCAGTGTGAAGACACACCTTCAGAGCGTGAATATGCGTTGACGGCCTTGCCAGGGCTATGCAGCTGCTAGCGAGCGACGTGCTCGGAGTCGCGCATTGATAGGATTGCCGGCGCTGCACGCTATGATGCCATTCAGACTCGACAGCCTAGACGGTGAGCGTCCGTCACGTCGACGGCGTCGATTCTGCGGGTCAGTGTAAGGCTGGTGAGGACTAGTGCGACACCGTCGCGGCGGAAGGCAAGACGCAAATTTTCACAAGTCCCAATCTGTACCTGACCGGTTCAGGTCCAGCCCTGCGAGCACATGCGCCGGGGGCCGCGGGCCGGGATATTTCTACAGGTCAGAAACGACGGCACTGCGTGTAATGGTTTGTTCAGCCATTACAGGGTAGAGCCAAGAACACGTCGCTAAGAAACACTGATACTACCACGAAGAGTTTGGCGAGTTACTACCACACAGAAACCACCTGGTTTGACGTGTACATGCCTTACAGACATACACTGAGTTGATCTTCCAGTATTTTGGTGTAATACCGTACGAAGACCGTACGAAAGCCATACGAAGGCCGTATAGGGCCGTACAGGGCCGTACAACGGCCGTGTTGAGTGCCGTATAGGGCCGTACGAAGCCGTATTAAACTATATGGCCACGCCTTCTTTTCTGACGTGTACAGTTATACTTTACCGTTGTATACGCTAGGTATATACGGCCAGAGATCCACTATGCTCTCTCAGGTTCATTGTGAAGTGGGGAGGCACCTAAAAGGGAACTTCGCTGTCTCCCGCTATGCTGCATCGCTTACATATGACGACAGAATTACCCTGTATGCGTAGGAATAAGTTCCCCGTAATGCTCAGAGCTGCGGCTATCTTATACACTCGAAAAAATCAATTTCAATCTGTGAACCTCAACCGCCCTATGTCTCTGCTGATGGGCGAGATCACTACTGAAATTGCCCACTGTAACACACAGTGATCTCCATAGGTTTGTATGTCTTATATCCGTCGAGATCTATGCCTTCTGAATGACGGACAAGCCTTAGGCGTGAACACGACCGTGTACGGCCTTATACGGCTTGTACGGCCCGAACACGGCAGCCATACGGCACCATACGGCGATTTCGATAGGCCCGGGCCGACTTGTAGCTCAAGTGCTCATGTCGACGACGACGCTGAACGGCATCCCAAGAACTTGAACGAGCGACGTGCAGGGTGATGCATCAATTAAAGGACTTTTGAGGTGTATGAGACGAGCAAGAAATAGCAGAAATAGTGCAATTGGCTTCTACAGCTACCAGGCAATTGAATCCAAACGTAAGCGACGCACAGCTTCAACTCTCTCAATCCATGTTCGCCAGCAGGTACTTCAAGCCTAACCGCCTCGTTAGTCTCTTTCTACCCTCAACAACGCGCGAGAGCTCACCAGCATACGTTTCGATGACACTCGGCAGTATCTGGCTTGCCGGAAGGACAAACCCATTTCTGCCCGTGTCACGCAGCTCCGGCGTGAACGAGTATGGGATACCACTGCAGCTCGGATATCAGCCATCACTAGCCACGGTGTAAAACTGGCTTATACGAACGCGTTGTCATACGCGTAGTCGACAGAGTCACCCGACACGGGATAGATGGTCTGGCAGATAGGCCCACTGTCATACCGCGTCCCATATACATCTGCCAGCGCATCCGCAAACCCGGCCGTCAATGAATTGAGCTCAGCAGCGTTGGCGGCTGCCTGCGTGCACGTCCAGCCGTAAGCTGAAAGAGGCGTAAGTCAAGGGGATAAATCAACGTGACGACAAGACGCACCGGACATAAAAAGTTGGCTGTACGAATGGACGTCCATGTACATCTTCCCTCCCGCGGTAGAGTTGGCAATCTCGTCTATGAATGCCGCGAGGCCCTTGACCTCTGCTGTGCTCCCCGCCGAGGCCCCCTACGATTTATTAGCACTCAAACAAAAGTACGACATATAGTAGAACAAACCTTGTAGTCCTCCGCGCACGGATCAGTCGACGCCCCGCGGGCCTGCCCCCAGCTGGCATGAGCCCAGTTGCGGTTGATGTCCACACCATAGCAGGTGCTACCACTCGGCGGCGGGTCACGCGTCTTGCGCCACATGCGCTCTTCCTCCTGCGAGTAGATGAAGCCTACAACACGTCAATTGTCAGCAACCGCCTGCTCCCATGCGACACGAATACACGCACCGTCCGGGTTCACGTTCGGGATGATATAGATATCATAGCTCTCGAGGTAGCTGATGGCTTCTTCGTCGCCCGCCGTGTAGTTCGCAAGTAGGCTATACGCAAAGCCCTCCGAGACCTAGAGGTACGCATCCGCAACAAGCAGCATACAATGGATTGGTGTAACGTACCATCGCCGCAATCCACTCGCGCGCGTGCACGGTGCCGTGAATTACCACCGCGGGTGCACTTCCAGATCCTCCAGAGCCGTAGAGGTTGATGCCAGTGATAGGGTTCCCTTGAAGGCTTGTCCCGCTAGTGAACACCGCAGCATTGTCGGGGTAGGTAGCCACCTATGATCCCGCGACTCATGAGCGAACTTGATCAAAGAATATCGTCGTGCGCACAAGATCGTCCAGGTACTGCAGATGATCCGCATACGAGTGGTAATTGAGGAACCACGACTCGCTCACTAAACCTACCAGACCCTCTTCTGTAAAACAGCAGGTAAGCACCCGATCCTGCGAATCGAGTGAGGTCAGGGCGCACCAGACTCCTCGGGCCGCTTGTAGTCAAGCATTCCCGCACTCTCCTCGCGGATACTCGCGCCTAGATCCTCGTGCATGACCATAACATCCATGGTTTGAGTCGCATTCGCCCCAAGCGTAGCCACCGCGTTCATAAAATCGTCGTACACGGAAGCAGGGACTTGCACGTCGATGTGCGTCCCTCGCGTGTCCCATCGCGTCAGGCCGTACGAGTTGACAAGCGCGTCCACGGCGCCCGGGACGCGTAGGACACGCACACCATCGTACTTGGACGCGTAGTCCGCCGATTGCTGCAGGGCGGCCGCGCAGACGGCTGTGAGAGGTGCGAGGACAAGCCAGGAAAGCATAATTGTTCTCTTTGGTACGGCCTATTCGTCCTTCTGGGAACGACTGGAGACGCACGCGCAGGAGCACGCATCGCTGCTACCTTTATATACGTGAGCAGGAATCCCATTCCATGCGTGACGGGCGCACCTCATATGACCCATGCCCACAATTCTCGTAGGTCCGCCGCCGTGTGGAGAGTCGCGCTTCTATCTGAGATACTCCGTCTCGGGTTAGTGTGGACAGAGCAGAGCTGAATGGACCAGCGCATCAGGGAAGGCATGGCACATGGATAGCATTTCTGCCTCGATTGGAGTATATAGTAGCGCAAGATGGGCTGATAGTGGTCGATTCCCTTGCTGTCCGCGCCAGCCGCTTACACCCTGAGCAAAATGGGTCAGATGCAGTGAGAGGAGAAGGCAAGACATGCTCAAAAGTTTGGACAGTGCACTGTGTACAAGCGCAAGTTCACAATAGAGACAGCCTGAAGGAGACACTCATGGAGACACTGAAGAAGATTCGCAGCCTGGGATGCAGAGCGCCCAATAACTGCTAGTATGCGCGTAAGCTAGGGAATACATTACAAGGTATGGTACAAATCCGAGATGTAGATGCGAAGCAAGCGAGACCCATGATAAATCAGCCCAAAGCCTTACACCTCCTGGCTGGCATCCTCCTTCTTGCCCTTGCCACTCTTTGACGGCAGAAGCTCGGCCTGGATGTGAGGCACGACACCACCCTGCGAGATGACGACGTCGCCGAGCAGCTTGTTCAACCTGATAAGACAATGAGCAAAGGGGATGTGTCAGATAGCGCGTCGAACACGCACTCTTCGTCATTGCGGATGGCGAGCTGCAAGTGACGGGGGACAATACGCTGCTTCTTGTTGTCGCGCGCGGCGTTGCCAGCCAGCTCGAGGATCTCAGCAGCCAGGTATTCGAGCACGGCAGCGAGGTAGACTGAAGGGTTTGGCGAGTCAGAAGCCGAAAAAACGCGTCGAAGGACCCTCAGCCACTCACCAGGTGCGCCGGCACCGACACGCTGCGCGTAGTTGCCCTTCTTCAAAAGACGGTGCACACGACCGACCGGGAACTGGAGGCCTGCAGACGATATCAGATTACATCCCAAGCTGCCTTTATCGGTCCACGCACCAGCCTTGGAGGAGCGCGACTGCGCCTTGCCAGACTCGGCCGCGCCGCCTTGCCACCAGCCTTTCCGCCCTTGCCGCCGACTTTGCCAGACATTGTGATGGTTTGAGAGTGGGGTGGTGGTGTTGGTGGAAGCGGTGTTTGAGGGCGCGACGGGGCGAGATGGACGTTGAGGAAAAGGGACGATCGCCGTGGACCTCGTATATTTATACGCGCTGAACGGTCACGTGCGCGACTTTTCGACTTTTGTTGATGCGCATCAACAAAAAGACGCGTCGGTGCACAAACGAGGACAAACGCGCCGCGTCCGTATTTATATCGGGTGTCCACCGCTTTGATCTTTTCATCTCTTGTCCCCGACGCCCACTCCCCACCCCCCATTCGAATTTCCACATCCCATCCGCTATGGCCCCCAAGCCCGCATCCACCGCCGGTAAGGCGCCCGCGTCGACAGCATCCAAGGCGCCCGCCAAGGCCGAGAAGGCAGCGAAGAAGACGGCGTCCAAGTCAGCGCCTGCAGCTGGCGGAGAGGGCGGTGACAAGAAGAAGCGCAAAAAGACGCGCAAGGAGACGTACAGCTCGTACATCTACAAGGGTGAGTGGTGTCGCGTCCTTGGCGTCGAGGGGGACGGCGTTGACTGACGGGCCATCCAGTCCTCAAGCAGGTCCACCCGGACACGGGTATCTCGAACAAGGCGATGGCCATCCTGAACTCGTTCGTCAACGACATCTTTGAGCGGATCGCCACCGAGGCCTCCAGTGCGTGTCGACCCCCCTTTGCCCCAATCCGCAGCCACTGACGGTGTCTGCAGAGCTCGCGGCATACTCGAAGAAGTCGACGATCTCATCACGCGAGATCCAGACGTCTGTGCGGCTCATTCTTCCTGGCGAGCTCGCCAAGCACGCCATCTCTGAGGGCACCAAGTCGGTGACCAAGGTTCGTCTCTTGTCCAGTCTCCACCGTCCCCTTGCTCACTCGTCCCTTCAGTTCTCGTCGCAGGGTGCCAAGTAATGGCATATCTCTCTGGGTCTATCGTGTCTGTACATTAGCTGTATCCTGTATCTTATCGCCTATTTCCCTACACATACCCATCCTCTCTACATAGACGATGCATTCTTTCACCGAGATCTCTGTTCGCATACGATTTGTTGCGAGAAGCTTCAACAAATCTTCGCTCCGGTGAGCATGGTGACAGGTGCATACACATGTCTGTTGTTGAGACTGTTCGAATGCCTGTGTATCACACCCGTCACGGGCATTATGATTCAATATTCACTAGTCACTAGCTAGTCACTGACCACCATCCTGCCACCATCCACGATTCCCTTGAGAGCAATTGAATGAGACTGATGCCCGGACGGGCCGGATTCTGCCACTCTTGTTCCCCATACAGGGTTGGGAACAATGGAGACAATGGGCTGCTCTCGACTTCCGTACGGGGTGATTCTCGCTCTGTGTGGGGCGAGCTTAAGTGCTGCAACGAGGCCGTATGCCAGCATCTTCTGGTCGCTGAACTCCGCTCATATGATATTTTAGTGCCTCCCGGAAAATGCGCTTGCCAAAGGAGATGTTACTGCTCACCAGAGTGTCAGAAGCGAAATTGGGATTATCACAACGCGCACCAATGTCATGCTCTCAACCGTACGTTTGCGCAGTGTTTGCGCGTCTCGCTCGCAGATTGCTCGCTTACCCGTCCTCTTAGCCTCCGGACTCTCGCTAGGCAGCTACAAGCATGCAATCATTATGGCGAGGACGCACGTGAACCGGGCGAGATCTGGCCTTCTGCAAAATATCAGGGCCTGTCAGCAGACCAGCGCCAGACGTTCAGAGTCGGAGCAACTCGTTGTATTCGTCGACTATGCCGAGTACAATAGCGCTCTGTTAGGGGACGACATGCTGAAGGTGATATCTGAGTGCTTGCCGTGGGTACACCTATCGACGTGGCCTGCAAGGAGGGAAGATGACTTCAAGATGGTAGCAGTGCGAGCAAAGCTTCCTAGGGGTGGGCGAGGGAGCACCGGTAACATTGACTGTGGCTATTTTGACATCCGGTTGGCAAGAGCTCATATGTAGAGGATCTGAGGGCACCGAGATATACCGGGTGTATCACACGGCTCCATATGTCCGAACCTACCCGGGTCCACCGGGAAAGTGGCAATGAACTTCAGTACTCTGAGTGCTTCAGATGCAGGTCATTGACGGTGCCGGTGCTGGGATCATGTGCCAGTCGTCGGGGGTGTGTTGTGGTTATAATACAAGGCTGCCTGGAGGTATATACGAGCGGTCGTCTATAGTTGCGATGTACGAGGCCAGAGAGGACATGTATATGAGCGGTAACCTGGATACCGTGGGACGAGACATGTTAGGGAGGCTGGCGATCTGGATTGTTTAGAATATTGCGCGTCTTGTTCGCAGCATTAGCCTCGACCCGAGGTCGGATCAACGAGCATCTGCGAGAGCCAGGCGAGAGCTCACATTTGCTTCGACAGATACCAGACTGGGCATACGTGCACACGGATCCGGATGGCGCATCTGGTTCGGGCTGATGCGGTATGGGTTGCGAATAAAACGTATGATACATCGCGGGAGATAGTGATACATGCAACCGAGATCTACTTCGTGAATACTGTGTGCGAAAGTCAGCATAGAAATGTTCACTTTTGAAGTACTTACTTGAGACGACGTCTTCGTCCTGCACCACGTGGTTGAGACTGACCTTCTGCGCGTGAGGGTTGAATTTGCTGGACTTGCCCTGGAACATACTAAGTACGTCGTGCGAAGAGCGAAGACAATCACCAACCCTGTTGGAACGTTGAGATGAGGCAAATCATCGACAATTAGAAAGCTCACCATACTAGCGCATACTTGAAGCTCGGCACGAGTGACCTGTGAATACTGTTGCAGACAATCTGTCAAGGGCGTTGTCAGACCAAAGAGCGCAAGATGTAGCGCAAGTAGAACTGGCCTCGACAGTGGCGCCCTTGCGGAGGCAGACAGGGTCGTCAAGATCGGGATGTGCCCCTCGCTTCTTTGTGTAAACTTTGACGAGTCCGAGGTCGTCCCACATACGCTCGATCAGGTAGTCCAAGCTGGAACGCACGTCAACATGCCGTTTTCCACAATGCTCGTGACATTTCACGCACTTCAGATCCATCTCACAACTGATGACCGCAGTGTGAGGTTCTCGCGCGATCTTGTCGACCTGTTCCAAGCTGATAGAATCGATCTTGTTGTACACGTCTAGACCGATGGTAAGAAGGAGCGAGCAAAATTCGAGGCCAAGCACTCGCATAAACAAGGAACGTATTTGCGATTTCCTATGAGCACGTCGATGAATTCGTCGGTGGTGATCTGGATGTGCACGCTAAGTTGGCGCGAGGAGGCAGCAGGGACATCACTGACGTCTTCTCGGATCATGACATCGCAGTTGTGCAGCTTGTAGCCCGCCAAGATCGTCCGGATAGTCTTCTCGTCCGTCTTCGTAAGTTTGACGGTCGCAGTGAACTGTTCAAGATGAGCGCCACGATCGGTCGGACAAGGAAGAGACGGACAGTGATCTGCGCATCTCGTTAGTCTACCATCTGTCAAGACGCGTCCGAATCACATACACCGCCAGTGACTTTCTTTTTGAAGACAATGTCCGGTTTTTGCTTGTTCAAGCGAATGCCTACTGCGTCGAGCTTTACCGCGTCAAAAATCATCGCAAAGTACCGATACGTCTGACAGACCTCGATCTCGAGCAACCTCTTTTGCTCGTCGCTCTTCGTCGCATCCAACATGATGACGATCAGATCGGCGGTCTTCGCAGTCGAAACAACCTGCCGCCCACGACCACGACCCTGGGCGGCACCTTCGACGATACCAGGCAAATCCAGAAGCTGTATGCGTGCGCCCTTGTATTCGATCACTCCGGGGATGGCCTGTGTGGCACATTTGTACGCGTATCTTTGGGATACCTCAGGCGAGGTAACGTACAGTAAGCGTAGTGAACTCGTATGCCGCGGTCTCGGAGGCGGTATGAGTGGTCTTGGAGAGAAGCGTAGACTGCGCAAATAAGATCCATCAGGATATGAAAGCACATCAAGAGGCAACGAACGTACCTTGCCCACAGACGGAAACCCGATCAGCGCTATTCGCGCGTCCCCCGACTTCTGCACATCGAAGCCAGTGCCTCCTCCACTAGACTTCGAGGCTGGCTCCAGAAGTTGCGCACGGTACCGTGCTAGCTTCGCTTTGAGGAGACCAAGATGGTATTCCGTCGCCTACTTGTACCGACGATCGGTGGGAGCTCAGTGCGCTGCTACATGGGCAATCACCTTATTCTTCTGCGCTGTGACATAGGTGAGCAGAAGCAGCAAAGGTATAACACATTTACGCACTCCTGGCCATCTCATCTGTCGGGTGGACATATGCATTCAACTCGACGTGCTCTCGTATGCGCACCACATACCCTCGATCTCCTTCATCTGTTGAGCATGGTTAGAGTATGTCGCGTGGACGAGGACTGTGGCTCACTTTCTCAACGATACCCATCTTGAAGATCGACAAGCAAGAGAATACGTAGCCTTAGGTATGTGAGCGCAATGCGCCGTTGGAGTTGAACGTCGAGGACAAGCCGCGATAAGACGCCACAAAATTATCGCCATTGTTCTTTTCGAGAATGCCCAATGTTTTCAAGCACCAAGACAGCCATGCCAGCTACTTAGCGCTAATGTTTGTTCTCCCCAGATCAGGCGAAGGGTCCAATTGACGATGTCTCTATTTCTCTAAGGCGTACCGTCGAGTCTAGGCTCTACCGTCTAGTACCAGTAACTAGTAAATCAATGGTGTGCGACCTATGTACACGAACGAGGCCCTATGCGATATAGCTAAATGTACAGATTATGGGGAGGGTGGCAGGCTTGAAACAGCCGTAAATGTTACAGAGATATATATGATAGATCATGCAAGGCGGGGTTAGTGCAATGCAAGGCGAGGGGTGAGTGCGAAGAGTGATATATATACGGCGTGGACAACCGCCAGGCGACAGCCGAAGGACGAGAGCAGAGTAGACAGACGAAGGGATTGTGATTGTTTAGACTTCCTCCTTCATAGCTCCAGCCTCCTCAACGTGGTGGATCTCAGCGCGGTCGCCCTTGACCTTCGTCTCGTGCTCGACCTCCTTGGCAAGGTCGTACGCGGCCCATGAGCGAGCGGGGATTTGCGCATCCATCAGGTCTGAAGGGAGTAGGTGAGTAAAGCGAGAGTGAAGCGAGATAAAGCCGACGTACGGTTGATCTCCTCAAGACTGCGGCCCAAGGTCTCGGGGATGAAGAAGTAGACGAAGGCCATCGCGATGGCGGAACCGCCCGCATAGATATAGCCAATCTGCGCCTCAAGACCCGCCTCGTCCGCGTCGTACAGGTACGGCAGCGTGAATGTGACGACGAACGCGCAGAGCCAGAAGCACGCCGTGCCGACGGACATGATCTTCTGCCTGTTTTTGCCTCCCGAGAGCTCGGTGGCGACGACCCAGGCGAGAGGGCCCCAGGCAAGGTTGAAGAAGAAGACGTAGAGGATGATACCGGCGGCGATGAGGTTATTCTCGCCCTGGGAGCGATGGCCTTGCAGGGAGCCCATAGCGCCGACGATGATGAGGAAGGTGGTCATGAACGCGCTGGTGATGAGCAGCAGAGGGCGACGTCCGAAGCGGTTGACGAGGAAGAAGCTGACGACGACGCCGAGGACTTCGACGATATCCTGTGGGAAGAGTTCATGACGTGCCTATGCATTGAACGCGGGTACATACCACGATGATGGTGATGATGAACGGAGAGCCGACGCCGACGTTGCCCAGGAAAGTCGTTGTATATGAGAAGATGAACTGAACACCACCGATTTGCTGGCCCATGAGGATACCGACGGAGCAGATAAACTTGCGGCGGGTCGTGCCCTTGAAGAGATCACTCCAGCGACTCGGCTCGGAGTTTGTAAGGTCCGCCTCCTCCTGCTTCGCCTTCATGTATAAGTCGTATTGCTCGTCAACCTGAGCATCTTCGTCGGCCTGACCATGGTGAACCCTGTGAAGGGCAGACAGCGCCTCGCCGTTCTTGTTCTTCGAAATCAGCCAGCGCGGCGATTCGGGAATGATGAACATGACGCCGGCCGCGAGGATGATGATGAAGGCGAGGTTGATGCCCATGGGTATGCGGTATGCGCCAGTGTTTGACATGCCGTGCGTTCCTTGGCCAACGCAGGCGCCAATAACTTGACCAATTGCGAGCATGAGTTGCCAACTTCCGACGACGGAGCCACGAATGGCGACGGGGGGAATCTATGCGACGTTAGGCTAGGCATATGGGACATGCTCTTAGCTACGAACCTCGGAGAGATAGAGGGGGACAGCGTTCGAGATGACGCCGATACCCATGCCAAGGATAGCGCGACCGACGCCGAGGAGCGGTACGCTTCCGGCGACAATCATTTGGAGAATGACACCGAGAGTCACAAGAATGCAAGCAGCAAGGATGCCCGCGCGACGGCCTCCCCAGTCACCAATAGGTCCTGCGCACAATGCACCGACGACCTCTCCGGCCTGGACAATAGAAGTGGTCTGAATAAGGATTGAGCAACCTGATTCCCTATAAAAGAGATGTGTACTCACTACTGAACGTATCGTGCTGGTTATGTCGTAAGTGCCGTCCTCCTGCAACTGCCCGAAGTCTTGCTTGAACTTGTCCATCTCGAGGATGGACGTGTAGTAGGTACCGTCGTAGCCATAGAGTACCGCGCCAATGACGGCGACGCCACAGAACAGCATCGCCCGTCTGTACTCCGGACTGAAGATATTGGTGGTCATGGTCGGCGTCGCAGCGGAAGGCATGGCGGGCTGAGGGAGGTGGGGGAGGGGGGATTGGCAACCATAGACCGATGCGCCGCGCGCATATATACGCGCGACGGGCGGAAGTGAAATTTGTAATAATTAGTATTACAGCCCTTGACGTTCGATCTCCCGGGCGATCGGTTGCAAAAGCCGTGTCGAGCAATAAGGAGACCCGCCTGGGCTGTACTTCCGACTGTGTGCGCACGCCTCGGACCTAACGGCCTAACGGCCTATCAGCGGTGGCGATGATGATGAGAAAACGCAGGAGCACGTTGTGGCCCAGTGGGCACACAAAGAAAGCTGGCCTCACGCGAGGCTGAAGTCGAAGACCAGAGCCCCGCCACGAGGAATGTGCGCGCCCCGGGCCCCGGCAAGGCGCCCCAGCAACCCCCAGGCCAGGCACAGAGGCGCCCCACGGTTCTCGCCTGAACGTTCAGTCGATTTGGATATCAGGATGGGGGTTGGCCACGGGCATCGCTGGGCATCGGCGCTCCCCCGCCACGCATCGGCTGGAGGCTGCGGGTGCCGCAACGAGCAGCGCGGGGCTCGGTCGGGGAACGGCCAGACGGCCTGGTTCCGCCTGGAGACCGAAGGCGATCGACCGTTTTCTGTGCATTCAGCTCCCGGCTACTGCGGGCACGGACGAAGGGCCGGCTGCAATCCCCGCAAGTGAGCGATGCCAGGCAATGCCATGGGGAGGGAAAGGTACTCACTGGGTCCCGATGTGTTTACTGTATCGGCCGAAGGAAAGGGCCAAGGAGAAGCGAGAGGAAGGAAGTCATCTATGGGATGACGCAGGCTGAGAGAATGGCATTGTGGAGGAGCAACTGGAGCCTCGCTATTGTGTTTTGCCGTCGGCCAGGCACACGTATAAGAGTGCTATCGAGTCGAGTCGCAGAGGACAGTACAGAGAGCGGTAGAGAGAGCCTTCCACAGTTTGGACACAGTTTTACATGGAGATCAAGAGCAAAGTCGAACACGGACATAAGGGAGCTCAAAGTCCGTGAACTGCAGCTGGAAGATAGCGCCAAGACCTGTTGCGGGATGTGCTCACCGCGCATACGACCCTGGGCATGTGACGATGACGTCTCACTGTTTTGGCAACAACTATCAAGTGCTCGCTCAGCGTCGTCGACAACCCACCAACGGACTTGGACTCTGAGTTTGGACTCGGACTTGACTCGGACGCCCCGTCTATCCCCCTTGTGGATATGTAGTGGACACGCCATTGTTACCATAGTAATACCCTTAGCGTCTTATGTCTCCTCACCCCGGCCTCCTAATAGTACGTACTTGTTCGTACTACCGTCCCGCATCGCTGCCGTGCTTCGCACGTCCGCGACGTAGACCACATGGACCTGGAACATCTACCGACGCCGCGCGCGGCGTGCGGTGAGTGACGCTTGACCTGTCCCGGCAACACCCGGACAAGTGTTCGCACGGTCGTCGGTCACCAGTATTTGTGGCGCTGTCACGAGACTAAACTCCGGTCCGGCACCGCCGCTTTGTCACCAAAAAATGGATTGTGCCGTGAAGCCGACACGACAGGTTCACCTTCGTCAGACTAGCGAGCATGCACAAAGCCAGAGTCATTGCGCGCAGGGGGAACAGGGCTTCCAAGGGCTCCAAGAGATGTTTGCAGCATCTTGCACCGACCCCCTCCGTCCAGTTGACCACTCTGCCGAACAAAATCAGAGTCGCGACGGAGCGCACACCAGGTCACTTCTCGTCTGTGGGCTTGTATGTCGACGCTGGCTCGCGGTATGAGACACCAGACATACTGGGAGTCAGCCACTTTCTTGACCGAATGGCATTCAAGGTGCGTTAATAGTTCCGACAGCGGAGTCGCGAGCTGACGTAGGAGAATAGTCCACCAAGTCGCGGACGGAGGAGGAGATGGCAGCTGCCATTCACTCCCTTGGAAGCCAAATTCTGTGCTCATCAACACGGGAAGCGCTCATGTACCAGTCCTCCCACTTCCACCAGGGCACCCCGCTCGCTGTCTCTTTGATAGCAGACACCGTATGCAACCCCAAGCTCGCGGAGGAAGAGGTTGAGGCGCAGCGGGACGCGGCGGCATACGAAATCCGGGAAATATCCTCCAAACCCGAGATGATACTCCCAGAAATTCTGCACGGTGTCGCGTACAACCACACCGGGCTGGGTAACTCCCTTCTATGTCCGCCTGAGCGGGTAGAGAAGATCACACCAGACACTCTGCGGCGAGCTATGGACCTGTGGTACAAGCCGGAGCGCATGGTGGTTGCGGGCGTCGGCATGCAGCACGAAGAGCTCGTGGAACTCGTCGACAAGCACTTCTCTTCACTGAAGACTGCGCCCCTACCACCATCGCAACCCTCCCGATCATCTCAGCAAGTACCCCAGCACCTCCTTTCCCCGCATACCCCCTCCGTCACCAAGACGCTCACCCGCGCCGCCTCCTACCTCTTCCCCAACTCTCCTTCCGACGCCCCCTCCCCCCAGTCCAGCCCCGCGTCAACCTACACCGGTGGCCACGAATACATCCACGACACGAACACCGAGTTCAACCACCTCTACATTGCGTTTGAGGGCGGCGGCATCAACGACGAGGACATCTTTGCGCTCGCGACGATGCAGGTACTCCTCGGCGGCGGCGGCTCCTTCTCCGCAGGCGGCCCCGGGAAGGGCATGTACTCGCGACTGTACACGCACATCCTCAACCACTTCCCGCAGATCGACCACTGCGCATCATTCCACCACATTTACACCGACTCGTCGTTGTTCGGGCTGTTTGCGTCTTTCGTGCCCGCGTCATCGGGGCTGCGGGGCGGGAACACGCCCGGACAGATTTTGCCGCATCTCGTGCATCAGCTGAGCCTGCTGCTATATACGGCTGTGCCAGAGAAGGAGCTTGAGCGGGCGAAGAACCAGCTCAAGTCGAGCATGATGATGGCTCTTGAGAGCCGTGCGGTGGAGGTCGAGGACCTCGGACGTCAGGTATGTGTACGCCAGCTTTTGTGTGAGGTCTTTGCTGACCGTGCCGTACAGCTACTCGTTGGCAACCGCCGAGAACCCATCGAGGAGATGGTGGAGAAGATTGACCGTCTTACGCCGTCCGACATCCAGCGCGTCGCGACGAAGGTTTGGGGACACGGATCCGGGCGTAAGCCCACCGTCGTCTGCATGGGCCACGAGCAGACCGGGGACTGGCAGAGCGTCTTCCGCAAGTACAGCGTGTCCGTCTGATCTGACATAAACACTCCGTCTCATTGGGACAGACCGCCATTCATCGTATAATATTCACACCGTTAATGGAATATCTGTGTACAATAATCGCTATTTGCGTAACACCAGGTCAAAATTGAGTAAGGTAGTCGGGAAGAAGCATGGTCAGTGGAAGGAGCAGGTAAGTAAAAATCGAAGGAACAGGTAAGCTATCGAATCAGCATCGAGTAGCGCGGGGAAATCGCCAGTCACATTCTAGTCGTCTCATCAATCATCCTACGTTCCTCAGCCTCGTCCACCGGGTGTCTCTTCTCGAGCTCAGGTATATCTCTGCGTCAGGCTCATTGCCCATCCACGCGCTCTGCGCGGAGGGCATGAGATTCGTCACCTGTGCATACATCAGTATCCGCCTACTGGATTCATGCAAAAATGCCTCACCAGAAATCGATGGCCGATCTCGATGGTGCCCTCCTGCTTACCCTCGTACAGCGCCAAATTCATCACATCCCATACAGTGATCTGTGCAATGCGGTAGGCGGGCTTCCTCTGCGTCCGCGCGTCTCTGCCGACGATGATGCGGAAGCTGCGCACGCTGCGGGGCGGGCAGGTCGTCTGTGATTGTAATTGCTTGGTACGGCAAATAAGGCGATCAAGTTGATAGGTTGCTCACCTGAAGCTCCTTCTCGATATCTTCCATGGCGCGCTCGGCTTCCTTCTCGATAGAGTCGCGGATGTACTTGGCCAGCCAGCCTGCTTCAAGGGCAGTGATGCTCGCCAGGGCCTCGATGGCGTCCGCTGGATCTTCAAGCTGGTCATAAAGACGTCTATGGAGTCGGGCGGACCATCTGAGTTGAGATAAGAGGGGAACTCAGAGTAGAAAGGCGATGCAATATACCAGATGAATCAGGGTTGAATCCCCGCCCTGCAGCCTTGCGTTCGCAGCGGTCCGCGTAGCCCAGGTATCGGTGTACCTTCTTCTCAACAGCGCCATGCAACTTGCTAGCCTCAGACTCGCGCTTGCGCTGCGTACAATGTTAGCGCGGTTTGCAAAAACTGCGTAGACACACCCCTTACCTGCCACCGATCGTTCTCGCGCGCCTCATCAGCTGCAGTACGCGGGCCCTCGCGCCTCGTGGTGCCGTCTTCTTGTTCAATGAACTCCACATAGGCAACCGGGTATGTCTATCCGAGCGTCAGAGCTGTCGAGTATGAGACGGATACCAAGTACGCACCTTCTCCACGATAAGGTCTAGCACGCATGCTATGCCACCATCGGGCGTCAGACTTCCCAGCGTGCATATATACGGTCCGCCCGAAGGCTGGAAGCCAAGCCTGGCATGCCACGGTGCCAGGTGCGACGAGTTCCCTGACAGAATGAGACATGTCGAATTATACGACTCCAGCACCTCCTGTGGGTCTTTACTATCGCACGAGAGCTGCAACATCGTAAGCTTACGATCCCCACCCGCTCTTAGAAATGCTCACCCTTGCACCAGCCATAGCGATCTTGCGCCCAGCCTTGATAAGCCCGCGTCGCACCGCCCTGGCCATCGGTTCGTCGACCTGGGCCCGTAGCCTGTACCACCCGTCGGTCACTTCTAGCTCGGGATGCGGCTCCAAAGGTATTCCCTCGTCGTCCACGCCGCGCTCGCTGAACGTAATTTTCGTGACTGCGAGGATCATCGGCGACGTTGACGGCGCATCGCGCGTCGTTATGAGGCGAAGGGCGGGGCGTGATGGACTGTTAAGCTCGCGCTCGTACCTACTGGCATTGATGGCGCGCTCGCAGTAAAAAGACGGATTCACTCACCTGTAGAGCAATTGCTTGATGACCTCTTCCCAGCACCAGCGCTTACGCGTACCGTCCGAACGTGCCTCTTCCTCCGGGTCGAGGGCCACCATAGCGGCTAGCTTCCATAGGACCATGCACCAATGATTGTCGACCCATGGCTTGGTGGCCAGAGAACAGCCTCTGCTCAAGAGCGTCTCCAACGCCTCTGTGGGCCCAAGCTGGGCAGGCTCGCCACGTAAGTCTGGAGGGCCGTGGAAGTAGTAGTCAAGCGCAGTCGCGGGTGTTATCTCCTGAAGCTCGCCGATGTTGGAAACCCCCATCTCGATGAGTTCCAACGCCGTAAATGACTGCGGCTCGAGGTGAGACTTGGCCAGAGGCGTTCTGCCGGACTCTGCGCCTGTTGAATTATCAGCTTTTGTTCACCCGTCGAACAGTACGAAGCTTACCAAGTAAGACTTGCGCAGCGCGTGTATGCGTCGACGTAGGCGGCACCGCGACGCGTTCAGGCGCTTTGCCTTTGCTGTGAGGTGTCATGGACACTGCGACTGCTGTAGCTCGCTTCTCTTGCTCCTCACGCTGTTTCTGCTCGAGGTGGGATCGACCGGCCTCCCCGGGCGCCATACCTTTCTTGAAAGGGGTTTTGAAGCTCAGTGGGGTGCCGCGCTGTTGTGGTCGCCTGGCCAAAGGGGTCTGGAATGCCGTGCTCGAGGAAGCAACAGGTCGCTGTGGCGTCGCCAAAGGTGGGCCCGCATGTGCCGAGGAAAGCTGAGAGCTAGCTTTAGAAAACGTGCTTGTATGCGCAGTTTGGGGATTGAGAGGCGAGTTGGCGTATGACTTCTTAACTGCGCTTGCACGTCCGGCTGGCAGAAGGGGAGACTTGAAAGGTTTCGGGTGGTTGGCGAGAGGTGCCTTCATCGGCGTAATGGATGAGCGAATGCAGGGGGAAGGGGGGCCAGGAGTATTGACAGGTTGTGGTATCTCGCGCAACGCCGGTCGGAGCGGTGTTTCTGGCACAGTAGGCGCAGCCGCTGAGTTGCTGGAAAGATCCGCACCCAAACCCGACTCATGGTCGTCGGGGTCGTCTTGCCAGATGTCGCTGTAGCGTTGCTTTGCCTTCTCCAATGCCGCTTTAGAGGGCATGAGAATCCCCTTGTTAGATGCCTTCTGAAATCCCACTATCGGCAAGCCGGGTGTCGTGCCGACGACAGATGAAGCAGTTTGGAATGCAGGAACGGCGGCAGGATCCGCGACTAAGGATGCAGACGCAAAGGAGACGTGTTCGGCAGCATGTTGGGATGCGTCAGCGCTGAACCAGGCCGAGTAGTCGACGTCGGGTATGTGCTCGGGGGAAGGAGAGCGCTCGTGGCTAAATCCTGTGTCTGCTAGCGCAAAGGGGATCTTCGTAGCGGACTGGAAGCCAGACGTAGATGGAAGCTTGGAGGCCGACTGGAAGGAAGTGGATGCAGCTTGGAATGCTGGGGCTTGAGAGGCCACCTGGAAGCCTGATCGCAGGTGCGCTGCGTCGTCGCCTGGTGCGGCGAGAAAGGGATTGTCGTCTGATTGGGTGTTTCCCGTAGAGCTTCCCTCGGCTTGCGTTCCCCTTTGTGACGAAGACCGCGAATGAAGGGCGTCGACCTTGTCGAAGACCTCGATCTCTTCCTGGCTTATGTTTCCGCAGATGTCGTCGTAATTGGGGGATGAGAGCAGTCTCTGGCGCTTTGTCGTAGGAGACGATAGTGGGGATCCATCTGGGGTAGTATATTGTGAGAAAGGGGAGATTTCTGGCGCTCGTCGCGCGTACTCACCGCGCCGCATGATGAGCGAAGGCAAGCTGCGTGATTGGCGCGTCAACGTTATGCACGTCACGCCTAGTAATCACGGGGTCGCGCTCGCCTCTTCTTGAAGTTCAACTTCCAAACACCCACAACCGACTTTCGCCGTGCCGCATCTCTGGCGACGACATCCACAGGTCATTTCCCGGACATGCAGCCCTTGACACTGGACCATTCTTTATTTGTGGCGGAGGGTCTGAGCTACACCTGTCTAGTGATGCCCACTTGGAGATCCCGCTGCCAAGCATTCCCTATATGACAGCCTGGTCTACAAGAGTACAGTATACAGTAACAATACATATGGACTGAGACGAGCGACTGTATGGTGTGTGTTTGTGTGAACTTTCCTGAGAGGAACGCAACCTCCGTTAGAAAATAAGCGATCACCTTCCGTCTTGACCATCATCTCCTTTTCCCACAAACATCGCAAACAGGGCTGTCAACGGTACACCATTGGTGCCCTCTGCAGCTGTTGTTCTCCCCGTGGGCGCGACGACCGCGCGGATTCCTCGTTTATTTTGAACGAACAAACAAACCGGAATCCAACTGGCACGCCCGACTCAGGCTTAATCCAGTCTCCCGCTATGAACGGCGCCGCGTCCACCGCGCCCCCGCCGCGAGCAACCAAGCCAGCACCTGGCCCTGCCCCTCCCGCGCCCGCTACAGCCCCTCCGAACCCGCCGGTGGCGAATGGGCACGCGCCACCTCCGCGTACGGGCGCCAACGTGAACGGAAACCATCCACACCCACATCCACAACCCCATCCCGCTACGCAGACCGCAAACAAAGGGAAGAAAAAGAATGAGACTCCGGTGGATCCGGCCACTATGTACGAGAGCCTCAAGAACCGCATCGCGGCCTTGGAGGAGGAGGAAGTGCTTGAGGAGGAAGAAGAGCGGCGGTTCGGTGCGTCTGCAGCGTCCCTTCACCAGCGATTCGTCCTCACCTATATATGCAGCGGAGGAGGCGCAGACGAGTGTCAAGGGAATGGAAGACAATGCGATCCATTCAAAATACATCGAACTTGTACGCGGCTTGCCCCTTGATCGTCTCTGCCCCGTTAAAGATGGCACGTCCCCAAGTTCGCAGAGTTCAAGCGTATGGAACGAGATCATGCAAAGGAGAAGCAGAAGCTCGTCAAGGACAAGGATGCGGGTACGCACAAGCTACGCGCCGTTGCCACGCTCACTGACCGATCACCTCCTTCAGCCAAGAGCCAGCTCTCCAAGGCCAACCAGACGAAAACGAAGATGGAGAACCTCGCTCGCGAGCTGCAGAAGGTCTGATCGTCCATTTGTGACCTCCTTGCCTCTTACTGACGATCCGCCACTATGTCAGGACAACAAGCGGCTGCGCGTAGGTTTTCTATCTACAGAATCTAAACTGTGTGCCGACTACGTTATCAGGAAGATGGAAAGCGTCTAGCGCAGTCGGTAGAAGATGCTCAGGATGAGGTACGTCGTGTTCCCTCGCCCGCGTACACCGATTGATCGGGTCTTCCAGCTCCTACAGATGAAGTCCACGCTTACCAAGCGGAATGAGCGAGCGCAGGCGCAGAATAGCAAGTACGCAACTCAACCCGATATTGTCGTGAAGGTCGTGTGCCGCTACCGCGCCGAGCTTTTCTTCAAAATCTCGCGCAAGACGAAGCTCTCGCGCCTGTTCGGCGCATGGACCGATCGCATGGAGAAGGTGACCAGTGGGGTGCCGACAATTCCGAAGGCAGCGGCGAAGGAACCGTTCAGCAACGCCGCTACAAGCAAGCAGGGGGAGAAGACCGAGAGACAAGACCGATCCGACGTGCAGTTCATTTTCACGCATGCAGGGCGGTCGTTAGACGCGGAGCAGACGCCGGAAGATGCCGGGATGGAGGATGGGGATGAGATTCTGGCCGTTGAGATCATGGACCTCACAGAGAACATCGCCGCTGAGGAGGCTGCAGACATATTGCCGGAACCGAGCATCCTCCACCGGCAGCTCTTGCGGAAGAATTGGTCAACGGATCCGGCAGAGTGCGCATGTATGCTATTCCTTCGCGACAACTTGCTGATTTGTGTTTTCACAGAGCAAGAAGGACTGTCGAGGACATCTTTGATGGCGTGTGCGTATGACAATATGGACGTTGCACTCGTGCTCACGGTCTACTCTTTAGCGTTCGAGAACGACTCAAAGAAATTCTCCGGCAATACGAGCTGCGCGAGCGACATTTCGAATGCGTCATGCGGTCGAAGGAGCTCGAGGTCCTGCTCTCTCGAGCACGAGCATCTGAACAGAAGCAGTTGCTCGAGTCCGAGAAGTCAACCTGGACCAAGGTCGAGGAAGAGGTGCGTGGCAAGCTTGACAATCGCAAATGTACAACTGAGCCTAATCTCCCTTCGCAACAGAATCTCCTACTGCGAAAGGAGTTGGAAGATGCGCAGAACGGGCAGACGATCCTCATCGACAAGTTGATACAGTGTTGTCAAGAGGTGCGGTGACCTAGCTGGCGTGATGTGTGACCGTGTTGACAACTCGTAGGTCGTCCGTAAGCCCAATTCGGAGCGAACACAACGACTGTTTGCATCGTTGCGGGACGAGTTGGAGAAGAAGAGACCAAAGGCGCCGCGGAAGGCTTCTGTAGACAACTCGACCGGTGGTTAGGTTGGCTTTATGCCCCGCCTCGTTCGTCTGGAAACTTCGTTGACTCCTCAATCTCACTGCGCAGAGCATTGAGTGAGTGCATCTAGTCGAGCTTGAGCATCACGGCGATGCAGGACTAGGGACGCGTCGTGCGCATGAGCGATGGCCGCTGCGACTGCATAGCGCGCTCAGCCTCAACTGACTGTGGCACCGCTGTCAGGTTTTGGTTTCTGGCAACCGGGGACTTTTGGCCCGGGACCTGCCCCTTGTGTTAGTCTCCCGCCTTTCTGAGGCTTGTGTCGACGGATCTTGTTCAAACGCGCGGTACGAGAGCAATTGAGAGAACATAGCCTTGCCGTCTCCGTCTAAGATGAGGCGTGATGGCAGCGGCGGGCGCGCACCGTGCGCTGCACTCACCAACGTCATGAGGACACTACCAACCAATGCTGCCGGAAAAGGAAATGGATGTTCTATTTAGACTTTAGCCTCCGCCCTCACGAACACGTTCTTTCCTCCTACCAACCTCCTCTCCTGCTCTCATTTTTGCTACCATGGCCTCATACGATGCCCTTCTCAAGCGCTACCGCGCCGCTGGACAGGAACACTTGCTCAAATTCTGGGCAGAGCTCTCAACAGACGACCAGGCGACTCTAGCCGCGCAGCTCGACGCCCTGGACATCGAACGCGTCAACCGCATATACAGGAAGGCGGTCGCCAGTGAAGCCGAGGGCGCGTCTGGTGAGGACACCATCGAGCCCTTGCCGCAGGATGCGTCGGACTCCGCGTCGTCGGAGAAGCACGACGACTGGCGGCGCGCTGGCCTGGAGGCGATCGCGCGCAACTCGGTTGGCGTGCTGCTCATGGCGGGGGTCAGGGCACGCGTCTAGGCAGCTCCTCGCCCAAGGGCTGCTACGACATTGGTCTGCCCTCACACAAATCGCTCTTCCAGTACCAGGCGGAGCGCATTGGCCGGTTGCAGACCGTCGCGGAGGAGGAGTGCGGCAAGCCGAAAGGCTCGGTCGTGCTGCCGTGGTACGTGATGACCAGCGGGCCTACGCGCGTCGAGACGGAGCAATTCTTCAAGTCGCATGAGTACTTTGGGCTGGATCCCAAGAATGTGATCTTCTTCGAGCAAGGTACGCGCCTCGTTCGGCAGTGTAAGCATGAGCTCATATTCGACCAGGTACGCTGCCCTGCCTGACCATGGAGGGAAAGGTCTTGTTGGACAGCCCGTCGCACGTTGCCGTCGCCCCTGATGGCAACGGTGGTCTCTATGCCGCCACCCGCGCCCCTCTCAGCTCAGAAAACAAGTCACACACCGTCCTCTCCGATCTCGCTGCGCGCAAGATTTCCTACGTCCATGCGTACTGCGTCGACAACTGTCTTGTGCGCGTTGCCGACCCCGTCTTCATTGGCTACTCGATCCTTAAGCAGGCCGCCTGCGCCGCGAAAGTTGTACCCAAAGCAAGCCCGACCGAATCCGTCGGTGTCGTGGCCATACGTGACAGCAAGTACTCTGTCGTTGAGTACTCGGAGATCTCGAAGGAGCAGGCCGAGCGCCGTGATGCCTCCGGCGCGCTCGTGTTTCGCGCAGGCAACATCGCCAATCACTTCTACACCACCGATTTCCTCAATCAGATCGAGAAGTTCGAGCACGACATGGCGTTCCACATCGCGCGCAAGAAAATCGCTCACATTGACCTTGCGTCCGGCTCCCTTGTAAATCCCACGAAGCCGAACGGGATGAAGCTGGAGATGTTCGTCTTCGACGTGTTCCCCTTCACCAAGAACTTTGCTGTTCTGGAGGTGGCGAGGCAGGAGGAGTTCAGCCCGCTCAAGAACGCGCCGGGAACGGGGGCGGACGATCCGGATACCAGCAGACGCGACTTGCTCGCACAACACAAGCGGTTCCTGGAGAAAGCAGGGGCATCCGTGCAGGCCGGCGTTGAGATTGAATTGTCTCCGCTCGTCAGTTACGCTGGGGAAGGGCTGAAGGCCGTCAAGGGGAAGACGTTTACGAGGTCTGGTATTGCGGAGGCGGTGGAGGAGCTGGATGCTCTCATGTGAGGAAACAATGAACATGTACTACTCGGACGGACTCTTAGTTACTCTACCTAGTCTACAATAATAGGCAGAACTCCCCATCTGGCAACGGACTGTACAATGACTTTTGGTTTGACATGCCTTCGCTTTGCATCTTAGCCAAATCTTAGCAGTGACAGGAAACAAGATCTCATAAGTAGCTCTGTAAGTCTGGCGATGTATTGGGCAACTGCAAGCACCTACATCAGTATGCAGAGGAGTACACAGGGAGTACATATCCAACTTCGCTGGATGCTAGCGCTGGATGCAAATCGCTTTCATTGCGATCCAATCGCCTTCCCCAAGCTTTCCCCGGATCCGTGCAGTGCGGGGTCCAGCTCAGCAATCACATGCGGACGAGCATCATGATGTCTGGCAGTGGGCACCGTCCCGCGTCCCTCGCAGCTGATTCGCACTTGTTCTTCGTCCAGACGACTCTCACACCACTGCTATAGCTGGCCGGACGAACTTTTGCCATGACCGGGCAGTCTTCCTCCGCCTTTCGCTCGCAGTTGGAGGGTCGAGCCGCCCAGTTTATGAAGGGATACACGGCACATCGGCCGCTCATACAGAAGGCCCTCAACACCGCTTTTGTTCTCTACGTGCTCCAATCTACCTTCAAAGGGCTCTCTGCGCGGCCCGCACCTCGATCGTCTGCGAGGAAGGGGAAGGGCAAAGGGAAGGCTGGAAATGATGACAGTGGCAGACCCCCACGGGTCGCGGTGCGTGTTTCCCGTCATACAGCGCGATGATTCACGAGGCCTTATCATACGCGACAATACAGGTCGATGCAGTGTTCTACCAACGATTGAACTCCATCCTCAAGATCGTCATCCCCAGCATTCGCTCGAAGGAGGCGCTTCTCCTCTTCAGCCATTCATGCCTCCTCATATTCCGCACGCTCATCTCCATCTACGTGGCTGCCCTCGACGGAACCATAGTTGCTAGCCTAGTGCGGCGGCAGCCAAAGCTCTTTTTTCTAAACATTCTCAAATGGCTCATTGTCGCCATCCCCGCGACACTCACGAACTCATGGATCAGCTTCCTGCAGAACAAGCTCGCGATGGCTTATCGGACGCGACTTACGAAGGAGGTCATGGACCAGTACCTGGGAACTCAGGCGGACGAGGGTCCGGAAGGGAAGGTCTACTATAAACTATGTGAGTGTCCTCATGAAATGCTTGGGTGGGGCGCGCTCAACATCGGGTCACAGCCAACTTGGACGACCGAATCAAGAACCCAGACCAGTGTGTGCTAGTTGTCGTCGAAGTCTGCATAAGCTTAGCTCAGTTGCAGGATGATCACGCACGACATTCATCGCTTCTCTAACCACTTGTCGGCGATGTACTCAAATCTGCTCAAGCCCGTACTCGATGTCATAGTGAGTGTTGACCCCTTGAGTCGACCAACCTAAGCTCAAGTACCTGCAGATATACAACTACCAACTCTCTCAGAACGTTGGTGCGGAAGGCATGATTGGCCTGACCGTCATGGTGCAGCTCACCGCCGCGTTACTGCGCTACATGACGCCACCATTCGGCGCATACACTGCTCTCAGTGCTCAGCTCTCCGGCTCTTTGCGGCATTCCCACTCACGGTGAGTCTACACAGAGATTCATAATGTATCGGGAGGTTGACTCTATACTCCTAGGCTATCCGAATTCGCGGAGGAGATTGCTTTCTTCGGCGGCGAGCAGACGGAGAAAATGCTAGTGGAGCGAGAATACGCCAGTCTCATCAGGCATGATAACCAGGTGCTCGGTAAGCGTTGGTGGCACGGAGTCGTCGAGGAAGGCATCATCAAGTGGCTATGGGGAAGCTTTGGCGTATGTCTTTCATCGTCGCTCTAAACCCGACTCACTCTCATGTCAGCTCGTTTATGCGGCATCCCGGTGTTTTTCAAACTTCCAGGCGTCCCTGCCATTGACATGGGCGGCCGGACGAAATCCTTCATCACGAACAGACGATTACTGCTCTCGTCGTCAGGTATAGCTTCTGCCCCTTTCATTCTGGCGGCCCGCTCATTGAAACACAGATGCATTTGGACGAGTGCTGTACTCATACAAGGATCTTTCAGAGTTGGCAGGATACACAGCACGGGTCCATGAACTATTAACCGTAGCGCATGATATAAGAGATGGGAAGTACAAGAAGGCGCTGGTTGCAAGCGCGCTCACAGGAGAGAGCGCGAGAGTGCGTACATCGAGGACTGGACCGCTTCGCCAGCTAATGACTGTTTAGTTCTGAAGGGTCGTGGACGGGTCCTAGAATCGGACGACATCAAGTTCACTGACGTCCCAATCGTAACTCCCAACGGCGATGTATTGGTGAAGAAACTGAGCTTCCACGTCAAGCCCGGGGTGAGTTATGACGGGATTTCTCCCTGAGGCGGCACGGCTGAACTTCGGGTCCTACAGCAACACCTACTTATCGTCGGTCCCAACGGCTGCGGAAAGTCCTCTCTCTTCCGCATCCTAGGCGGACCTGTGGCCTGTATACGGCGGCGTCGTCCGCAAACCATCTGCGGATCAGTTCATTCTTATTCCGCAACGACCGTACCTCTCCCTTGGTACCCTTCGCGACCAGATTATCTATCCGCACTCGAAGAAGGAGATGGACGCGTGGGGAGTCACGGACGACGACCTCTTGAGCATCCTCGCCCAAGTACAGATGGAAGGCATAGTCGAGCGTGAGGGTGGCTGGGACGCGGCGAAGGAGTGGCGAGACGCCCTTAGCGGCGGCGACAAGCAGAAGATTGCGTGGGCGAGGCTGTTCTATCACCATCCTAAGGTGAAATGACATGCGAGGAAAGACAAGGATGATGCTGATCGACCGTTCAGTATGCTATCCTCGATGAGGCGACGTCGCTAGTGCCTCTGGAAATTGAGGCCCTCATGATGCAGCGAGCCGCACAGCTTGGGATCACGCTACTCACGGTATCCCACCGGCCATCGCTCTGGCAGTACCACAACGTGATTCTGCAATACGACGGACAAGGTGGTTATGTCTTGTGAGTGTCCTTTATATTTCTCTGTCCGTTACCTGATGTGCACCATCTAGCACCAAACTGGACGCTGAGAAGAGGTTGGCTTTGCAAGAAGAGAAGCAATCGATCGAGACAAAGCTGGCTGAAGTGTGAGTGAAGCCTCGCACTTCTTGAGTACATGCACTGATATCGGACAGCCCTAAATTCAGAGCACGCCTTGCCGAGCTTCGTGTATTGTCGGGCGGTCGCGTGCCATCCTCCGTATAACTTGACGTTTACTTGAGGGTACGCGCCGTATGTATTGCTGCATATGTAGCTACTGTAATTTTATTGTATGCTTGTTAGGACCCAGCCAGGGGTGCGGTCCGATGACCGTCGACGGCGCGGACACGTGAGACAACGAGGGCTATACTCGGCGGGACGTGGTCGAACCAGAGACGGATGGCGAAGAGAAGCGAGATGAGAGAGGCGAGACGAGACAGAAAGAAACAGAGAGCTGAACAGAATCACTGGGTCATGCAACTAGAATACTAAATCTAAGGGTACAACAGAGGCTGAGCTGTACCTATATACCCTAGAGCCTCAAGGCAAACATGTGATCAGTATGAAGTGTAGGTCCAGTGGGTGAGTATGGGTCCAGTAGGTGACTATGGGTGGCTATAGGTGAATGTGACAGAAGGGAAAGTGACGGGTCATGACAGTACCCCCCCCTCTAGACACGACTCCCTGAGTCGGTGAACAGCACAGGATGTGGAAAGGACAGTGGGGGGCAGGGAAGAGCAAGAAAAAATGAAGGAAAGAACCCCTGAAGCGACTTAGCCTTGTCGACTACCTCCTCGAGTCGGGCATCTGAGGCGCGCTCATCTCCTCCGACGCGAATCCATCTCCTCATTCCGAAGCGTTAGCCTCCTCCCATTCCATCACCTCGGGATCGACCTTGTCGTAGTCGACCTCGTATACATCTTCGTACTCCAAGGTCTCCTCGTCGGCCTCGGTAATAGGCGGGGACGGAGTTCGTGAGTAAACTCGACCCTCATCCTCTTCGTCGGTGTTCTCGTCGGTGTTCTCGTCAGTGTTCAGGGTGTTAGGCTCGGGCAGCGGCGTGTTGCGCTCGTCCTCGGAGCCATGGTGGTGATAGTCATCGTCGTTGTGACCGTCGTCCACGTAGTCGTCATACCAGCGCTGGTAGTCTTCCTCTCGCTGGCGCTGGTCCTCCTCCTCTTCTCGTCGACGCCGCTGATCCTCCCCCTCTTCTCGTCGACGCCGCCGGTCCTCCAGCTCCCTCTCGTTCCCGCGTCCAGTGATGGCCCTTGCCAGTACCCGGGCCCATGCTGGGGGACGCTCGTCATCGGACAGACGAGCCGGTGGGAACGATACGTCGTGCAAGGCGTACGATACGGGCTGATAATCCGCACGGGCCGCGTAGGGCCCGGGCGTGGGTGCGTAGCGGTTGGTGTGCGGGTCGCAATTCGATGGTGGATGATGGTCCAGCAGCGGTGTCGGCTGCGGTACTGTCAACGGCGAGGGTGCCGGCACTGCATAGGGAACCGCCTGAGGCCACGCGCCGTGTAGAGCTGCGTCTCTCGGGATTGGCAGCGCGGGGTTGTACAGGGCGAGGTGCTCCGCCCGGTGAGCTGTAGTGAGCACTTGATGCTCGCGCACAGCGGTGCGCAGGTACAAGCGCGGGTCGTAGGGCGGGGAGGGCGTCGCCATCGGGGCCTCGCGCCTGAGCTCAGAGTGTGCCGTGGGCGCTTGACGGCCGGTGTTCGACGCGCGCAGCTCTTCGTCTATCCGGATGGCGGCACCGTCGTGAAGCGGCAGGGCGCGTCGGTAGCCGCCGATCGCGGCGCACCCGGTCTCGTCCCTCGGGGGAGGTAGCACCGCGACGCGCGTGAAATGGGGGGCTGCTTGAGTAGGCGTACACGGGGCCTCGGATGTGAGCGCAGTCGAACGTTGCTGAAGGCGCGTGCCGTTTGCAGTGGGGGCAGCGGGAGCGGCGTCGTGCGTTGACGCTGAACGCAGAGAGGCCACTCCGGGTTCGCCGCGTAAGCCACGGTGGGGATGAGCAACGTTACGCGTTGGCGCTAGACGCAGAGGCGGCGCGGGAGGGCTGGGGTAGATCCCACCGGGACCGTGTGGGGCGTCGCGCATTGGCGCTAAACGCACAGGCGGCGCATGGGCGCCGGCGCGGGGAGCATCACCCGCTGGCACTGGGCCCGGGGACGGCGCTTGGAGGCCGTCGTAGAGGCCGTTGGGCCCGAGAGATGCGTGAGAGATGCCGCGCGGTGGCGCTAGACGCGGGAGCAGCGTTGGACTGAGGCCGTGGTGGGGGTAACGGGTGCCGCGCGTTGGCGATGGCGCTGAAGGCGGCGCTTGATAGCCGGCGGAGGACGAGTACGGCGCCTCGTCGCTCGCGAATTCATCGTCAGCACCGTGAAGCTGACGAAGTGCGGTGTGACGCACAGTTTGTCCCCCCTGCCCGCACAGACGCCCCGCGTCGTCTTGAGTCGCGAAGCGCAGAGCCGCGCGGGCTTGCTCCTCCCGAGAGTCGCCATTGACGACATCTGTTCCTCCTCTCCCCTGCAGCGCTGGAATCACGTCCTCGTGGCGCGTCCGGCCGGTTGGATGATACCTTTCTTGCGGCGGCGGCGGAATTCGATGACGAGGGAAGGGGGCCGATTGGTGTTGAGGAGCGGGAGGTGCAGCCGCCGTCGCGAGCGTGGTCGTGGACGAGGGGAAGGCGTATCCGGCGCTGATCACCGCGGTCCAGCCCGGCCCGCCGTCCGCCGCGTTCTCCCTCGCCTCGGCGCGCGGAGGCGTGTTGCGTGTCGTGTCTGCTCGCAGAGACGACCTTGAGGGGCGCGCCGATGATCGCGGGGGACGGGGAGGTGGGTGCTCATCTCTGGCTGATGCGGCTCGCCACGCGGCGCCGGGTGACGCTTCCCCAAAGCGCGGCGCGTTGGCGCTCGCGCGATGTTCGCTCGGAACGTGGATCAAAGGCGGGGGTTGCGCGAGACGCGAAGGGGAAGATGGTGGTAGCGGCGGGGATGAACGCGCGGCCGATCGCGCGGGTCGAGGAGGCGGGGCGCCGGCGCTGTTCCACGCGTTGTAGAGATCTGTCGATGCCGCGTCCATCTGTCCCTGCGGCTGCGCCGTTGGCCTGCCCATACGTACGCCATGAGTAGTCAATCTCGTAGATATGCTTGACGACTCAAAAAAACACCGGGGGTTGCCATGGGCGTCGCTCGGGCTTTGGCGCGCAGCGATCGCGAGTGAGTCATTCCGCGGCGTTCGGTGCACGGATGACGATCCGAGCTGAATTGAATCAGTCGGGGTTGCCGGACGCTCGTGCGCAGGGCGATTCCTTGATTCGAAAACACGCGACATGCTGGCAGTCGTCCAGGTGTTGTGTTTTCGGGCAGCTGGGTAGCTGCTGCTGGGTGTCCCACTTTTCTAGACCTCGTCGGTAGAGATTTAGTATTATGTTAGGACCCAGCCAGGGGTGCGGTCCGATGACCGTCGACGGCGCGGACACGTGAGACAACGAGGGCTATACTCGGCGGGACGTGGTCGAACCAGAGACGGATGGCGAAGAGAAGCGAGATGAGAGAGGCGAGACGAGACAGAAAGAAACAGAGAGCTGAACAGAATCACTGGGTCATGCAACTAGAATACTAAATCTAAGGGTACAACAGAGGCTGAGCTGTACCTATATACCCTAGAGCCTCAAGGCAAACATGTGATCAGTATGAAGTGTAGGTCCAGTGGGTGAGTATGGGTCCAGTAGGTGACTATGGGTGGCTATAGGTGAATGTGACAGAAGGGAAAGTGACGGGTCATGACAATGCTCTTTTGCCATATTTATTATGGGCTGTTTGATCCGTTACATAAAACTCGCTCTGAACGAGTTTTGTTTGCTGGGAGGTATGGATGAGCTTGGAACTCGTACTTAGTCCGAGCTACAACCACGACACCAGGGCTTTTTGGCGGGGACGAGCCCGTCCAGCGCCCGTCATGCCCGCTCCAACGACGAGTCATAATTTTGTACTGGATGCGTTTGGAACTGGATCGCGTATCTCGCGTTCTGTTCAGTGGCGAGTTTTGACGGATCAAACAGCCCCTACTACTACCGGACGTTGAACAGTCTATCGGTAAGTAGCTGCCCGAAGTCTGACGTTGTTGAAGTATGTGGGTCCGTGATCAAACGGAGATCCGGGAGCCGGAACCGGCAAACCCTTGTGGAACCTGATCCGAATTACTCCGCAGATTTCCGCTGCCAATCAGAAGCCGCCATTTCAAAAGCCACGTGATATTGTTAATGTGTCACCGTATTACTATGTCACGGTACTCGTCACTCGCTCCGCCGCTGCCGAGGGTTGACGAAGAACACGACCGACGCCAAACCGACGCATCCTTTCTTCTCTACCATACACTGTGACGAACCTGTAATTCGTTCGATAATGCATTTCTTTTCGCAAAACTTCGACTACGAGTGCGTGGCGACATTTGCTGGAAGTATAACGATCGCTAACACAGTGAGCGCAGACACCCTTGGGCCCATGTCATCATCGGGATGTGGCACAAGTATCCCAACCAGTACTGCTCGCATGTAGTCAGCGTCGACGTTGTCGACCGCTCAGTCGACCCAGAGACGGGCATCATCCGCACGGAACGGATATTGGGATGCAAGCAGAAAGCGCCAGCATGGATTGTCCGGGTGTGTGCCGTGCTCTCTCGTCTTGGCTTGTATCCTCATTCTACTTCAGCTCTTCGGGGGCTCTGAAGACGCGTTCGTGCGCGAGATCTCATTCGTCGACCCGGCAACACAAAACGCAACGATCACATCAGTGAACCTTTCGCTCTCGCAATTCGCCACCTGCTTCGAGCGCATACGATATTCGCCAAACACGCTGCAGCCCAACCAGACGTTCTTCAAGCAGACTGCGGAGGTTGAGGCGCGTATGACCCTCTGGCGGACCGCTGCCGATGGGTTGGAGCGGTGGTTGGTGCAGCGCTTCGAGCAGAATGCGCATCTGGGCAAGGTCGGATTCACGGACGTACTGCGGCGGTTATGGGAGGAGCGCGAACAGCTTCAGTTGCAGGCAGCGCACTAGTGCACTGATTGTTGGGACCTTGGTACTGGATCTCTTGCTAGCTTTCATGCTAGCATCCTGCATAGACGACCCCGCATATATTATCACGACTCTCATTTATCACACTAACCATCGGTAGAAAAGGCAGATGTACTGTCGAGTAGAGGATAGCGGGTCGTGCTGAATTGAAGTATATGGGACTTACTGGCAGTCGGCGCGCAGTCGGCAGCAGCACACCGGTGAAAACGCCTCAATAAATGCTTGAGAAATGTCCAAATAAATTCGCAGGCATTTCGATCACTTGTGACCGGATCGTGACGGAACGTGGCCGCTATCGATGAATCATCGCCGCTCTCGCACAACTTTCCTCAACGACGAACGCGGCGAGGTCAAAACTTACAAGTTCCGTTCTCAGAGAGCTATATCGTCGAAATTGCGCCACTGAACGCGGTTTCGAACAGGAGGCAGCGGAGCGCATGAGCCTTTGACCCTGTCGGCCTCTTCTTTTGTAGTATGGACGAACTCGTCGAGCATTGCATGCGACAGCTCTCCTTCGATGGAGACCTGGGTGAGTGATCGCTCTGCATTCACGAAGGACGGCCGAAGCGAGAACAATGGACGATTCGCGCTGATCCTAGTCGATGCCACCCGAGTTCGAACCCCGCACGTCACGCAGTTTTCTGACGGACATATACTACAGGCAGCAAGGCCTCTCGATTGCGGGACTTCACCATCGACTTCTACCATCATCCTTCACGTCCACATCCCCAGAATCCGGACGATGCGTTCTGCGCCTTTGTCTGGGCAGTCCTCGCTCAGCAGCCTACCGTCCGCGTAGGATTGGTTCCTGCTGGCGTTACCTCTGAAGTCTGGATCGCTCCCCAAGTCAGCGCAAGGAGGAAGGCAAAAGCCAAGGGCGAGGAATTCCAGCCTGTTCTGCCCGCTCAATTAGAGGTCATCGAGGGTGCGGCGAGTCGCACGCTCGCAGACCTACAAGCGGAATTCGGCGACCAACTGCGTATTGGCATACACCCCGACGCCATTTGCACTGCCATTACCGGATCGCACATACGCGTACGTCGCGAGTTTTATAGCACCGTGCAAGCCTGATATCGTCGACAGCCCCCGAAACTCAGCCCCATGGTCTATTCTACTCTACAAGTTGTCACTCGCGGTCGCGAGAATGGTGTCACTGTCGTTCAACTCGGTCACACCACCGGCTACGACCAGAAGACATGTCATTATCTTGTCGGCCAGCTGCTGAGTCTCGATCTATGGTAAGCGCACATGCTACCGGCCGCCTTACCGGCAGACTTATGGGGCTTTTTTGAAGCGTCAAAGTTCGGCGTGGGGGTGTCGGCACTCATTTTGTCATTCATAAATATTTCTTTGAGCGCTCTCCATCTTGGCAAGCTATACGTGAAGAGGAGCTCCGCGCCCAAGAAGGAACAACTGCAGCACAAACCACACAGCCGGCGGATGAGGATCCAGCGCTCAATGCGTGGCACAGCCTCGACTTCTCCCCTATCGACGCTCGGCACCTGTCTAGCTATCCGCTCGTGCGCAACCGTATTATCAGTCTCCTCAAAGCGTCCAAGAATCATATGCACGCGACGACAAACCTCCTCATTCGTATTGTGCGTGATGAATTTTCAATGTCATCAACTCCCGCTGAACCTCTGTAGGGCTTCGCACATCCGACAAAAACCGACCGTCGCTTTTTCCAGAGTCGCATTCGGGAGATGGAGGCCGAGGGCCTCATTGATCGTGTCACCGCTCCCAGCAGCAACAAGAAATCTGCCGGCACTGTGAAATGCCTTCGCCTGTTGCAGGACGGGAAGCCGGAAACAAACGCCGAAGGCGTGGTTGTGCAGACAGGGGATGATGACGACGACGAGCCTGGTAATATGTACGGTATGTCATGCTTTTCGCACTCCGTTGTAGTCTTTGCTAATAAATTACTATAGTCGAGAACGGCGTCAAGATGAACGTTACGCTGCACCGTCAAATCGTAGACTTGATTCAACAGTCTGGTACAACGGGATTGACGCTGACCGTGAGCTCCATTTGCCTTTCGCAAGTTCGACATATTCACAGCGGTACAGGAGATATCGGATAGCCTCAATCAATTTGACAAACGGACGGTCGAACTCCTCCTCGCGCGAGCCGAAAAGGATCCGCCACCGCCTCATATCGGAGACCTCAGCATCGTCTCTCTCATGGAGACGGCGGGGCGGGAACGACGAAATCGGTACTATTCTGTCTTGCTTACCGCACGCTCCTCTCGAACGAGAACCTCGATCAGTCGTCCAACCAGTATACGGATGAGGACTTCGCTCGCGTGGGAGAGTTTGCGGAATTTGGCGCCGATATAATCTACGACGACGAGAAGGAGCTGGCTCGGTATCAGGACGACTACAAGGGGTCATGCAAACCCGTCAAGGCAGACAAGAGATCCAAGAAGGCCAAGGCAGCCATAAAGGACTCCGGGACGCCAGCCAAGAAGCCACGGAAGCGCAAGCTGCAGGACATGGAGGTCGACAGAGACGGTGCCGTGGAGGCTGAGGCAGCGGAGCCCCGAACAAAACGAAGAAAAACTAAAGCAGCGGAGGAGAAAGTCGCGGAGACTCCGAAGGAGCCCAAACGGCGTGGTCGACCTCCTAAAGCGAAAGCGAATGAGGACGCGGTGACGCCTCCTGCACCCAAGAGACGAGGTCGTCCGCCGAAGATCAAGCCGCCAACCGTTGTAGCCGAACCTGAGCCGAGACAAGATCTCGATACGCCCAAGGAAGCTCAAGCGGTGCCCTCTCCAGCCCTGCGAAGAACAGTTTCTCCACCGGCGCCAGACATCGTGGAGGAGACTCCCGACCGCCGGCCACGCAAACGCGCTCGTGTTGTTGCCTCTCCTCCGCCCGCGATGCGCTCTCCTGCTGCAACGCCTATCACGGAACATATCGCTCCAGAGGTCGACGTTCAGACCATCTCTGCCGATAACACAGGAGTTGCTGACGGAGATGTCGAGATGAGCAAAGAACATGGCCAGGCTTCATCCAGCTCGGAAGGCGTGATGCCTCCTTCGCAGACTGAAGTTCCGATCAACCCAGCCCTTCAGGACACTGCTACACCCGCACACGGCACAACGCCTGTGCCTACACCTGCGTTAACGACGCCGACGATGAAGACCAGTTCTGCTTCGACCCCAACTCCGTCGCAATATAACAAGTCCAGAGCGAATCTGTCGCATCTCCGCCGCGAGAACGAAGTATTCCAGGTCATTCAGGAGATGGGTGGTATCATGAATGTTGGCACGAAGGAGATCTACGACGCGCACATGGCCATTCTCGAACGCCTCCATGATGCCAATGAACCGACGAGCTCTCCACGCGGGACGAGGATGGACAAGCGCACGTTAAACATGATCATAGCCCATCTCGAGGATCATGGTCGCATCAAGATGACGCGCGGGTTCCGGGACCACGCATACTGGCGCGCGGCGGGACATGCGCATCGCATACGTTACTGGGACCCCTGAGGCGCAACTAAACGCGTTCATGGCAGAACTCGGGCGCAATATGCAAATGCCGACCAAGATCATCTCGCGTACGCCGTCACAGCAGACTAAGGTCGAATATGGCACAGCGGATCCGGCGCCAGCGCCGCGCGCGATGCCCTTCCGTTGCAGCTGCTGCAGATGGAACGTCCTGGAAATGATCCTGCCGAGCGCTGGAGCAAGAACTCAGCGCGTGCAGATCAACTGTTCGACTACCCGACGGACACGGTGCGCGAAGTGTTGCTAACAGAGCGGACGACCCTTGCACAGAATTACGGCTTCATCGTTCCCAAGATGACCCGCGCCTGCACCTTCCATCTCGCGATATTGGCTGCCCTGGACAAGAACGATTCTTCCCCGTACGTTATCTCTAAAGGAAAACGTATTCTGCACACGAGCTACTTCACCTACGACATACCGATCGGACTTCACCTTTCTGTCATCGCGCAGACCGTTCACGATGAGGGTCTGACGGAATTTCTGAAGCAGGAAGGTGCAAAGGACACCCTCACGCGTAACCTACCACCGCCTATCCACACTTCGTTGCAAATCGGCCGTGCGCGTTGCCGCTCCCGCTTCCTTGATTTGCTTGATATCCTGCGCCAGCTGGGTTTGGTGACGCCGCTCAGTCCTTCGAAGTCACACAAGCCTCTGATCAGTTGCGAGCCCACTGGGGACCATCCGGCGGACTACGATGAAGCCTCGTTGGAAGGGTGGAACATCAACACGCCCGTGACCGCGCCCGTGTACTGGATGTATAACGACCTGGCGCCTGTCTATCTCTGGGCTCTATCGGAAGCGTCGCCTCCATTCTGGAAGAGCGTATCAGTTCATTCCTATCCGGACGCCGTCCAGTACTGGTCTCTGCTGGAAGACGTCGCCCTGGACCACGATTTCTGTGCGTCGGTAGAGACAGTACAAGGCGCGCCGCCCTCGAACAATATTGGGATTGCGCGTTCCCTCCGTCGACGCGTTGGCTGGGGCAGGGACTACGTTATGACGTGGCATCAGACTCGCTACATGCAAAAATTGGTGGACCCGGTGACGGCGCTCACGCCATTGGACAGCGAAGATCCTAAGGCCATCGACAACATCGCGCAGGTTGTGAGCGCCCCTTTATACGCTGTTCGCAACTTCTACTCGAAGAGCAAGGAGCGGATGGCAGCCGAGCTTCAGAAAGCCAGGGCGCGCAGGTCAAAGCAGAGCGACACGCAGCGCGAGGAAGGTGCCAGAGCGAAACTCGCGCAGAAGGTCGCGGAGGAGCATCAACGTCGGGAGAAGGCTTGGGAGGAAATTATACAACGTGTCCATCCGGATCCCACACAGACGGCACAAACGGCGCGGATCAAGGCCGTGAAGGACCGGTTTTTGGCCAGCCTAGGTACGGCATCGCCGAAGTGGGAGGGTCAGCTGAGGGACGCGATGCGAGAGGCGGAGCTCGCCGACAAGTCCATCATCAAGGTCCGCAAGATCGCGCCGCTCAAGCCACGACCCCCGCCACCGCCTGTTGTCCACGCAAGCGTGCACGAAAAGACGGTTCAGGAGCTTGTCGCACAGCAAGGTCCACCGCTGCCCGAGGAACAGAAGAAACGCAAACGCGAAAAGGGCGAACCTGCTCGTGAGTAGACTCGGTAGGCATTGATGGGCGAAATGTCTGACCTGATGTAGCCGTCGAGGAACAACAGAAAAGGACGAGGAGAAAGCGTTTTCAGTGGAACAGGGAGTACGATGAGCTTGCTCTGGACGCATCGGCGATTATACGCGTTCGCTGTAGGAATTTACGCCTTGACTGGGGCGCGTTCGAGCAGGCCTTTCCCAGCGTCCCCCGGAACACCGTCCGTCAGCGACTTCAAACGCTCAAGGAATCGCCGGGGAACGAGGCTTATCTAAAACGCTTGGAAGAGCGCTGGTCTGAATTATGGGCGGCTCAGCGGGGCACGGACGAGCTGCCGGACGAGGACCCAGAGAGTGCAACTAACTTCAACCTCGTCCAGCACCTCGAGTATTTGCGTCGGCATATTGATAAAAATGCATTGTATGTCCCTTGTCCGCATCGTGCCTCCCATGCTAACTCGCCGCAGACGCGCAGGCTTTGCAGCCACGCGGGAGGACGAGACAATGGCCCTTCCCGGCTCTCTGGATATGCTGCAGCGTGATTTTGATGTAGTCGAAGAGCCCTCTCCCGCACCTACCTTCGACTTCATCTGGAGCTCTCTTGTTGAAGACGAACGAGAAAAACGATTACTCCGTGAAGCTGTTACGACGACTCCGGAGAGACCACCATCTTTCGAAGAATCGCCCGTGGAGCTCCAGCTCGCGGAGGCAGCGCTGAAGGTGAGCCGGTTTCCCACTCGCACCCCGCAAATCTCTGATGAAGGATTGGATAGATGACTATGGGAACCGCTCATGAGAATTACAACCCCGAGGATGCTGCTCGCCTTCTACGCGGGCTCGGCGAAGACTCTGTTGCGGCGGCGACGTCGAGCCTTCTGCGTCGAGGGGTTCTGTCCAAGCTCGTGCGTGATCCCAAGAAGACCAAACCCGGGCGACTGCTGAAGATTTCTGATCCGTGAGTATGATCTCGTATAAGTGGAATGCTAGCTGACGTCCATCCCTCAGCAATCAGAATGCAATTGCTGGGCCTATACATCGCGATGTTTTCCAGGATGCTGCTGCTCTGGAAGACCTCTCATCGACGCAGGACACGTGGCGAGAATGGCCCTTGGTAGCGACAGACGGTGATGTTGCATCGCTGATTCAGCTTGTGTCAGAGGATAAGGTATGCTGCACTCAGACATGACACACAGAGGCGTTCATACATCTTGTATAGGCTGACTTTGAGGTTGACACCACCCATGCCCGTGAGGTATGGCCCAAGATCGACTGGAACAGTAAGAAAGCGGGTCAGTTTTTGTATTTCCCTGCCTTGTGACTTGTAACTTGGCTGACGGCTGCGAACAGACGACGACGACTTCGAGACTGCCATTCGGGTCAAGTTCCGCGACATGGCGCTGAACCGTGATACTCCTGACAAGAGTCTGACGCCAGAGGTGTCAAGGCAGACGGCTATGAACGTTGATGCAAACGCTCCGGTGCCAGCCTATCAAGCTATGATGCATGGGATCACCGAGCTCGGCAATTCAGCCTCTTGTCGCTTGACGTCGAACGATGCTGTGGTCGACTGCGTCGTATGCATCAGGAGTGGCTGGGAGGAGCTCAGGAATTGCCTGGACTCCGCCTCGCGCGGCATGGGAGAGCACGTTCTAGCTCTTGCCATGGAGGCGGGTGCGAAGGGTCTGACCAAGAATGAACTTCAAGTGCGTTTTTTTCTGCCTTTTTTGTGGATCCTTCTCATATGTTCTGCAGGCGAAGGTCAATGCGCCTGAAGAGATCCTATTCGGGGTCATTCGTTCCATCGCTGACATGGACCCGCCGGCTGTTTTTTGGGTTGAGTACGCCCCGTCGAAGCTTGTATCGTCCGCATATCTGTCTGAGTGGACTGTCCTCACATCACTGCAACCGGAGAAGAAAGTATTCCCGCGCCGATGGCTGGACATACGCGGCATGAAGATGATCGACGTGTGGGAAGCGGCCCTCAGAGCAGTTATGGGCGTAATACTGTTTAGGCCTGGGATATCGCAAGTGAGTGTCGTTGTTCGTATCTTGAGGACATCCGCTGATCGCATACAAGGGCGAGATCCGTTGGCATTTGCGCAATGCGTACGACAGAGCAGAGATATGTGAGCTGCTGCGTCATCTGCAAGAGGAGGGATATCTAAAGGCGAAGATGTCCTCTCGCGTGCACGAGTCTGTGATCTTCGACGCGCCTGTCGACGAGGAGGAAGAGCAGGGATTGTTTTGGTTACTTGGTGAGAAGCACTGGTATCAGGTGTGATTGTTGTACGGCTGCCATACTACGCTTCAGGAGCGGAATATTGTTGTACTTGTATCAGGCCCTATACGTGGAGACGAGGAGGACTTCACTCTGCTCTCGCACTGTCAGCCAGGTCGGCCTCGACCGCAATCTTGGCCACAAAGCCAGTGATAAAAGGCGATCAATTGAATGTGATATGATCCTGCGCGATGCCCGGTCCGAGGAACTGGTAAGTAGCGACGGGTGCGACCGAGTGACAACGGACATCAGCGCACCCGTTGCTTTCCTTCTTCGCTCTGTACTTTTCGGTCGGGGACCGCTTTTCGTTCATTTCCTTCACCTCCTTCGCTCTTCTTCCCTCTCATTCACGCGGCCGGCCCGTTCAGCCAAGTGCCCACCCTTTCTCTTTCCTAACGAATGCCCTAGAGGCCTTTTCGCTCTTTCGCATTCACTATCTTAAGCTTTGCTATCTTCTGACGACTTCGTGCAATACTTTCGACTTCAGGATGCCTTTCCCTTCGCGCATGCAGAACTTCTTCCCCGATGGCAGGGTCAAGACCATAGTACGTCGCGTGCATCCTGGCCCGTGTCGCAGCCCGCTAACTCGCGTTGCAGTACGCGCGCATTGTGATCTCGCGGGTCACCATCTTCTACACCATCTTCTCTGTGATCCACTTTGTCATCCAGGTCGCGCTGCAGAGTCGCGCCTTCGTGATCAACGCAGAGGCAGCGGACTTCATGTGGGCGATCGTCACTGAGGGGAACGCTTTCAATGAGAGCATGCCCGTTGTCTCGTTGGACGGCGATGGCCTGCGCATCTGCGCGGACGTGCCCATCAACTACCCGTTGGAGATGTGCGAGGTCGTATGGGACGGCACGCCAAAGGAGAACAGCTACCAGGCGACCATGGTAATGGCCAGCATGAGCACCGTGGCGTCAACCGGCACTGCGCTGGCGGACGAGTACACTACAGAGTCACCAAGCGCGTTCCTATCTGCCTTGACCACTGGTGCTGGGTCCACATCGACATCTGCACAATTTTCCGCGGCCCTTACCTCCTCCGCAACCGCTTCCTCGTCCGCAATTGCTTCTTCCCCCGCGACCGCTTCCTCCTCAGCCGTGTCGTCTGCCGCGCAAACCTCCGCCAGCAGCGTCAACAACGGCGCCGGCGCCGGCGCTCTTGACCCTGAGTCAGATGATGAGTCTGACGCCGAGTCCGACGAGTCCGACGACGAGTCCGACGACGAGTCCGACGTTGAATCTGACGACGAAGACGACGTCGAGTCAGTAGCGTCAGACGACTCCGACGACGAGGAAGAATTGGAAGAGGGGGAGGAGGAGAAAGAAGAGAAGGACCTGCAAGCGGGCAAGAATGTGGCAGCCGCAACGAGAATGGCACAAACCCAGTTCTGGTTGCATCCCTCGAAAACCTTCATGTGAGGATACGACATGGTCCTCCTACTGATTTTACTCATAAAGCACAGGTCCATGTTCGTGGTGTGGAACACAAGATCCTTGTCGTGAAGATCAGGTGAACGTCACCATCTCCGGAATGGGATACGACCACGATGTCTTCACCCTCGACAAGAGCTGTCTCTGGGCGCTCAACTGGCCCGTGGACAAGTAAGTTGGCGTACGTTAATCAAACAACTCACAGTGCGCTAACGAGCTGAAGACTACACGACACGAAGCGCGAGGACATCGTGTTCATCGCCTTCCAGTTTTGGCTGCTCGGCATGTCCTTCACGGCGCTCATGCAGGAGTCGATCCCGCACATCATCACCTCGTTGCTCACGCATTTGCTCGCGACGGGCTGGGCGGGATTCCAGATCTACCACACGAATGACTTCCGGACGGTATTCACTCGCGTTATCACAAACGGCGCTTGCAACGGGGCGCCACTTCTGCAGCACTACTGGGAGGATCGTGCGAAGTGAGCTCACAAGCTCGATCGATATAGGGAATTGTGCTCATCTAGTATGATAGGATGGAGTTGCCTAGCTTGGTTCTGAATGCCGTCGCCCTTCTAATGTCGGCCGTCCTGACCTGGAAGTTGATTAAGGTCTGTGGCTGAGCGCTCAGAGATCTACACCTTTTGACATGCATACAGCTTTTCGGATGGCAAACATTCAAGCGTGTCGGCGCTTCCATGCAGATCAACCGTATCTACCGATGCGTGCTCTTACTCTGCATCACTATCCAGCTCGCCCTGTTCTTCATGGCCGCCGCTGTTGGCCTGTGGATCGATCAGCTGTTCAACGGTGTCGCGGGCAAGGTGGCGTGGCACGGAACAGCCTGGAAGGCTGCCTTCATCGTTGTGCTAGTGGTGAGCACAAGGTAGCCTGTTATACTGGCATCAACTGACGCCGCGAAAGCTCTTATTTCCCTGGTTGGCGACGGTAAGACTATGAAAAGTACCGCGTCATTGGTCATCCACTGATATCGCTCTAGGGATGGGTGTCTGCGCGCCGCGAACTGCGTTGGCCGATGATCGGCTTCGTGGTTTTGGCCACAATGTACCTCGTTGGTTTTGGCGTGATGTTCATCTCGACTACGTTCCGCTGGACGTTCCAGGAGTGGACGCTGTTCGCCGTCATTGCTGGCATCTCCGTCACCTTGGCGCTTATGGCTCTCATCCTCGGAGTCATCTGCCGCTGCAACTTTGGCAAAGGACTATTGCGCTACCGTATGCTATCATCCACGATCGCTCCAAGTCTAAACTGACTTTGTGTGCAGTTCAAGCTGAGCAGCCGCTACCCGGAGACAACTTCACGCCAAGCAACGACGTGGAGAAAGTCTCGTTCCCTAACAACAGCGCGCCTGTGCCCACTTACTCCGCGATGTTCGGCAAGCCTGAGGAGGTCCCGCCGCCTGCGCACATGTTCCCCGCGACGGGTGTGCGCATGGGCCCGCGATTCTTCAGCCAGTCCGAGCCATTTGACAGCGCGTCCTCGCAGTACCTCGGCAGCTCCGAGAGCGGCACTGTGTACGGCGGCGAAGGGAGCATCTACCACGGCAAGGGCAGCGGCAGCCTCTACCCGGAGAGCGCCGGCGTGTATCAGGGGAGTATCGGCCCGGGGACGTACAGCAGCACGGCGAGCACGCCAGCGATGCCGCCACTTGCGCGAGTCCCGTCGAAGGGCAGCGAGCGCAGCTTCAGCAGCACGAGCAGTGGAAAGAGTTTGCAATCTCGGAAGGAGCGTTGGGTTATCGACTGATTGACTTGACCGAGGGAAGATACTTACTTACCTGTTTTTACTTATCTGCTCTCTTATTGATCTCTGCGAGACCATACAAGGCTCTGTGAACCTTGCATTGTGCACTGAACGTTGCTTAGAGACTGAGATGAACGGTTTGAAGGTTGAACTTCGCGGAACGTGACTTGTGCGTGCTCGGGATCTCGGCACGGTTCGCCGGAGCCACCGCGATCTAGATCGAGCTGGTGCATGTTGTATGGAGTCCCCAGCGGCGTCGTTCGCTGTCTCTGTCCGCTCCTCTCATGTCATTCGGCCGCCCACCCTCAGTCAACCTCGGCTTCAAGCCCAGTCCCCCGGACCGCGGCTCCTTCCCGCTCGACCACTATGGTCAGCCCACGCGCACTGTCCGCCAGTAGCAGTACCTGACCAGAAGCGCGCAGGCGAGTGCAAGGACACCATGACCCTGTACATGTCCTGCCTCAAGACGAATCAGAACGACTCGTCGCCGTGCAGGCACTTGAGCAAGAACTACCTGGACTGCAGGATGCAGAAGTGCGTGTGCTAGATTGTTGGAGTGGGCCGGTGGCTGACTGACGGGCACGCAGGGGTTTGATGGAGAAAGACGAGTGGAAGAATCTGGGGTTCCGTGGGGAGGCCGCTGGGGAGGCGTCAGCGAATCCTGCGGCTCCCGCTTCCGACTCGTCAGCTCAACCAAGTGCTTCATCGAAATAGAAGAGGCCCTTTTGCTGCACTTGCTCATTATGTTTCCGCCGGCCCTCTTGTCACCCATGCAACCTTCATGCATCCCCTTGCTGCGCCAGGCTTGAAATCCTCAGGAACTGTCTCGCAATAGCTGAGTCTGACATCGGTCAGAGACATAGGCCAGCCCGAGCAAGCAAGTCGATGTTTGAACCTCGGGACGAGGCATGGGAGGACAGTGCGTGTACATGTGAGACCCAGCTGCGCTGACAGTTATATCAGCTCTGACAAGGAATACTTATGAATCTTGCGTACAGGCTTTGTATTCAATGCGGCCTGCGCATCTCACATCCCGACCTATGTATGTCGCCGCACGTTCGTACTAAGCAGCAAGATGCAAGTGCAAGCTGGTTGTCAGGACTGCTGGCGCTGTCTTGTGGTTCGTCCTTCCCGATAAACTTGCTGGTACGGCGCATCGAACTCCAAGCTTCAAGAGCGGCATGTATGTCGGGTTCATCCTCGGGCACTCCTCATAACCAGGTCGTTAGCTCTGCCGAAAATGAAGGCATGCTAAGTCTCTGGTACGGCGGCGTTCCTTCATGTAGCGTCTGCCGCACACATGCCACGGCGCAGATGAGACTCGTACTACGATATCCAGGTGATTATCTTCATGTTCATCATACGCTGCACTCATCACGGATGCCAGGCTCATCGGGGTGGCCAAAGCAACACGGTTAAGAGCAAACTCCGAGCTTTGCGTGGGGCATAATCAACGGCGCGATGGTCCTCGAGCTCGCTAATGGCATCACGAAGGACGACGAAGTTATTGTGAAGCCCGGTGAGTACATCGGCTCTACCAAATGCAGTGACACAGTCCCAGTCGTACGTCGTACCGTCATTCATAATGAGCACTCATAATGGGCACTCACTCACTTGCCGAGACATAAAGTACATTGCCTCTCACTCTCGCGCAGGTGAAGACGCTGGATTCTGGATCGCAGCGACTGGAAAAATACCGTAGGCCCTTGATGATTACACGACGCCCACTTACTCATGACATTTGTTCAGTCTTCCAACTCACATATTCCAATACTACGCTGTCGACCACGAAGGAGTTGTTTGACTTCGCCGAATGCATCGATACCGAGCACGAGTTCAGCTTCAGTTTTGAATTCAAGATCAGTGCGGATTGTATCAACAGCACTCGATAGGTATGTGGGCCAGATGTGGACTCTTCCGTAGCGGCGCAGTGTAACGCCGTCTTCGCTCAGAGGGGATACCTGGACAAGATCGCGGTGGGATTCAACTGTTTCCCAAGGTTCCCGCTCGGATTCCGTGACTGCAGTATCAAAGCTTCGATTGGCGCTCCTCAATCAAGATGAAAGAACTCCATGCGGAAGTCCTGACCTCTGCGTTCCACTATTCGTGCGTTGCACGCATTCTTCATGTCGGCTAGCCTGACACACTGCGCAGGAGGACGATCGTCGAGGGCACGAAGTGGTTCGCGGGCTTGCAGGCGGCGATTCGCGAACTTTAGCGGAGCTGCGGCGGACGAGCAGGTGTACATACGTTGCGGCGTCCATTGGCATGCACGTAATCTCGCCCGCGGTGACATTGAGTGACAAGTACAGAGGCACTCACGCTGTTATGGTAGGCGCCGCGGACAGTCTTTGTATGCTAAGCAAACTCTGGACGGTGAGTGGGCGTCGGTCGTTCGAACTCACTAGCTTCTAGATATTTCGCAGTTCAACAACCACGCGCATTCGGAGGCGCTGTCAGACATGGGGTGCAAGGGAATTATCATTGACTACCCGGATGAATTGAGGCAACTGGTCATACAGAGAGGGATGAGTCGTCGGCGGACATGGTCATGAAGTTCTTTGAGTGTCATTCTCGTTATATGTAGACCGTCGATGAAAGTAAGGGCGCTTCGTCACCTCGTCATAGTTAGAGTCGAACATGGCCGTTCCTGAAAGTAGTCTCAATAAAGATGAAGTTCATAGCCGTCTTCCCTTTTCCTTCCTTCCTTCATAATACTGCAGCTGTACACGCCAACACCCAGAGACGCGCCTGCAAGTTCGGACCGGACTCATCAAGCGTAAGATCGCCGGAGAACGATTATAATAGATCTTTCTTCTTACGCCGACGACGGCAAGGCGAATGTCATGCGTCGCCACCATCCAACGCTCTTCCCGCATGTCGAGGTAGACGGCGTAGAGGACGGCGTCGACGACGACGACTGGAACGTCGGCACCCTCTCCCGCCCGTTTCCCCAGAACCGCTCCCTCTCCTCAACAGGCTCGCTCAGAAGCTCCTTCCGCTCACAGCATCATTACACCACTCCCCTCCAGCCCCCGCCGCTCAGCATCCCGCAGACGCCCTCCTACGTCCCCAAATACTCTGACCTCTACGCGCAGTTCATGCAGCGATACCGCTCCGCCGGCCCAGGCGAGCAGGACGATCCGCGCAACGACCCGGACAGCCACTACTTCCACCGCGGTCTCGGTCAGCTCGTCGATGCTGGCGACAGCGACGACGAGGACCTGGCGCATGTCCCACTGGGCCCAGGAGACGCCGCCTTCGATCGTGTCGCAGGCCTCCTGGCAGACGCCGACATCACCGCCAGCCCCAGCGTCCAGAAGGACGGCGAGCCTCCGCGCGAGCACTGGATCGCATGGCTCAACTCCGTCCTTTCCGGCAATGTTCTCAAGTCCGAGAAGACACGCATAGCGATGGCGCTCGAGAACTCGGTTGACGAGACGAACAACCCGCACGTCCATATCTGGCTCGCCATTCGCGCCAAGTTCCACTCGCGTGACATTGAGGACGAGAAAAAGATCCTCGAGGAGCGCCGCCTGCGCTACGTTGACCCCCTCATACACGACATCAACACGTTCGCCGCGACCCCAGCGGCTGACGGGGGGGACGATTCCTCAAGTGCGCTCAACGACGTCCTCCGTCTCAACCACCGTCTCGACATTGCCATGTCCCTCTACCCAAATCTCAAGGCTATGCAACTGGACCGTCCTGCCGCCGCCGACCCTGCATTCATGACACGCGTCGATGCGCTCAACACCTGGTCCACTCTCATCACCTCCCTCCGCGCCCACATAACCCGATTGCAGCGTTGGACGGGCAGCGAGAAGCTCGATGTCAATCAGCCATACACGTCCGCTGAAATGCCCATCGGCACGTCCAACGGTGGCGAGATCACCGACGGTATCAGCTTCGTTGAGCGCGTGCTCAAAGAGGAGTCCATGCAGCGCACCTTCGAGGAGGGCTCGCTCGTCGTCACCCACGCACTCATTGGCTCCGCCCGCCACGCACAAATCACCTACGCCGAGCTCTTTTCTACCATGCGCCTCCCCACATTTGAACGAGAGCTCATCCCCCTCTTGTCCTTCCCCACTCGGCTGACACAGGCCTGCTTACGCGTCCGTCTCGATTACGTCTCGAAGCTGCAGAATCCAGACAACATGATCATCGACCAGATGATTGAGGACATGCGCGTCAGCATAGGTCTCACTTGCACGCTCAAGCGCCAGTACGAGGCGCTGAACGCGCCAGATCCATCTGGCCATTGGGACTTACCGCCATGCATCAGCCCCGACTATGACAACACCACCTTGGAGGCGCTCATGACATTCTTCCGGCTGCTGCATTGGAAGTTGAAGAGTGGCGCAAAGGGCATCTACTTCAAGGAGACGGATGTCTTGGAGGGCCAATGGGCGACGTTCAACGACGTCGCATCGACGGCGGCAGGAGGGTCCTGCGTCGTAGCAGAACAACTTTGGTAGGAAAACGACATATTCACCGTACCGCCGCTCATCTGTTTTCTTCCAAGCGTAGCTCACTGACGAATCGGTTGATGATTCGAGTGACAAATTACTTCGATACCCAGGTTCGTGTACCGACTGGCGAGGATCCTAACGAGCACCGCCACGCCGCCGCACATCGTCGGCGAGACTCGGAGGCAGGAGGGCCGAATGGCGCGGCCAACGGGAGCGGCGCTGTCACGCCTGCCAACCGCAAGATGAGCGACCAGCAGATGGTCAACTGGTATAACAAGATGTTGGACAGCGTTCGGTTACGTTATCGGAAGCTGCAGCGCTTCACGAGGTACTTCGCGGTCCTTGCTTCCTAGTGCACTTAACTGAAATCCGGTGTCAGGGTCCTCACGCAGCGATTCAGTAACTCGGCAGAGTACACTCTCGACGGTGTGCCGCTGGACACGTTCATCTCCTATCTTGCTCAAACTGGCCACGTCTTGGTTTACACTTACTCCTTCGAGGAGGACGGTCGGTATATCGTCGCCTCCAGCAGTCTCGCAAATCGCCCAGACGCGGTTCGCAAGATCTTGACCGAAGCATGGACGGTGCCGGAGCTTCAGCCAGAAGAAACGCCTCGCCCGCCGGCCGAAGGAGGAGAAGAGGAAGAGCGGACATCGTGGCCCCAGGACGAGCCGAACTACCTGCTTGTTCTTTCACCGCGCAGTCCGTTCGTCTGGAACGGCACGTACATGGCCCTGAACATGGAGAAGATTGAGCTGGAGATGAAGGATGATCGGGTACGCTTGATTGCAGACGGCCCTCAAGCGCGGTTAGCCATGGCGAAGACGGTGTTCCTCGAGACCTTCTTCCCTGTCGACGAGGATGGCGAGGAGCTGGAGCGCATGATGGACCCGCCTCCTGTAGTCACGGAACAGCAAGCGCACCTACCGTCGGTCAACCGCGAACTGCGCAAAATTTCGCGCGCGACAACGAAGTTCGCCGAGTCCATCGTCGACTCCGTTCATCATCTCCGGACTGCTTTGCGCGGCACGGAAGGCTGTCAGGAGCTCCTCGAGAACTGGTACCTCTTCGCGTCTGAACATGGCCAACATGCGCAGAAGTTCATGGACCGCTCGCAGCTGCTGCGTTTCCATCGCCTGCTCATCAAGCTCGCGATCTCATGGCTCTCGTTTATCTGCGACGATTGCGACCACAATGACCGCAAGACGTTCCGTTGGGCAGTGAACGCGCTGGAATTCACGAACAGCAGGACACGCCGGTACATTCACCTTCTGCCAGAAGAGCAGTACCGAATGCTGCGCCACAATGTCGCCATCTGCATGCGGTTCTTGCAGACACACTTCGACCTACTGGGCGCCCGCTCGGCTATGGTTGCGGCGCGGGAGAAGCAGGTGCAGAAGGAGAAGCTGCGGCAGATCGCGGCGGACAGCGAGCTCGAGAGCGATGAGCTGGAGCGCCCCTTCTCGCCCGACCAGTCAGAACTGCGGCTCGCATATACGGATCAGAGCACGCGCATGTTCTGGGATCGCGTCTCGCGCGCGGTGCACGAGCTAGAGAGCGAGCGCAACTTCGTCGGCTCGGAGCAGCGTGTGCTGGGCCGCGTGCTCGACACGGAGAAGCTCGAGGACCGCACACTCGTCTTCCTCGCGTCCAGCAGCTCGAACTTCGCCATTCGCTGGCAGCAGGGACGCTTCATTGGCTCGGGCGCCTTCGGGTCGGTATATCTGGCGGTCAATCTGGACTCGGGCTCGTTGATGGCGGTGAAGGAGATCAAGTTCCAGGAGCTGTCCGGGTTGCCAAATCTGTACCAACAGGTGAAGGCAGAGCTGAGTGTGATGGAGCGGCTGCACCACCCGAATATTGTTGAGTACTACGGTATCGAGGTTCATCGCGACAAGGTGTACATCTTCGAGGAGTACTGCCAGGGCGGGAGTATGGCGGCGCTGTTGGAGCATGGACGGATTGAGGACGAGCGCATCATCCAGGTCTACACTATGCAGATGCTGGAGGGTTTGGCGTATTTGCACTCGCAGAACATCGTGCATCGCGACGTCAAACCTGACAGTACGTTTATTGATCATTCTCCTGGTGCGATTTTTGACACTGCTCTAGACATCCTCCTCGACCATCTTGGTGTCATCAAGTTCGTGGACTTTGGTGCTGCCAAGATCCTCGCGAAGAACTCGCGCACGGTGCAGCGAACCTGGAGAGGGGGGCCTGCAGAGCCCGCGCCAACTACGGCGGCGCCAAGTCTCAACACGAGCAGCAAACCGCCAGGCATGAACAGTCTGACGGGGACCCCAATGTACATGTCGCCCGAGATCATCAAGAACGACAGAAAAGGGCGACAGGGTGCGATGGATGTTTGGTCCATGGGCTGTGTCGTTCTTGAGTGTGCAACTGGGAAGAAGCCTTGGAGTAATCTCGACAACGAATGGTCAGTCCCTCTACCACCTGTCCTCGTCGTGAAGTAATCGACTCATGACCTTGTAGGGCGATCATGTTCCACATCGGTGTCGCGACGCAGCATCCTCCCTTGCCAGAGCCCGGCCAGCTCAGCCCGCTCGGGGTTGACTTCCTGAAGCAATGCCTCATCATCGACCCGCTGAAGAGGCCTTCCGCCTTGGAGCTAATGGACCATGCCTGGATGCTCGAGTTCCGCGCCGCGCTGGCGACGTACGAGGAGGAGGAGGGGCAGGCCGCGCCGGAGGAAATCCCGATGGGCAAGGACTACGAGCACGCATCGGTCGCCCGACAAGCGGCTATCATGCAGGAGAAGGAGACGGAGGAGATCATGCAGTCGCCAACGCCGATATCGCCTGAGGAGATGCAGACGCCGAACGAGATATATGACATGTTGGATACATAACCTTCGCAGCGGTCCATCCCCTGCTGTACTATATCCTTGCTTACCTTCGCTTTCGCTTGAGTAGTATTACGTCGCTTCATACATGTTTGTACCATCTGAACTTGCATATCATTATCACAGCAGCCCCGTTTGCAAGGCAGGCTGGGTTGTAAACATCGCTTCCAGGTCTTCCAGCAGGAAAAAAGAACTCGCTCAAGTTTGCTTGAGCAAAAACAGAATCAGCGCGTAATAAATAAATAGGTCCTGCCAGGATTCGAACCAGGGTTCCGGGAATCCAAATGACGTAATAATTAATTACGTAATTAATCAAAATCCCGAGTGATAACCACTACACTACAGGACCCTGCAGGCATGAATAGAATTAGGGATCTGACACGACTCAGCCGTAGGTCTCATCGCAGTCAAAAGCGTACCCACAACAATCCCGAATGAACAGCGCCTTGCGAGAACATGCTTTTCTATCCCATATTTGAAGAGTAGTCGTCGATCGATCGTCCCTTTGCCATTCTTGAAAGTTCGAACTTCGACCGAACTTGATACTGTATACTTACTGTATCATCGCCGCGTGGTACAAAATGCGCGTCGTGCAGGGAGACTATGTCGTGCACAGCTTGGCCATGGAGCCGCTCGCTGCGCGAGCTATGCATGGCCTGAACATCCGGAGTGTCCGCCGAATTTAGGACTCTAGGAGCGACCGTACATCGTTGGACGCCGATTTCAACTTCGCGCAAACTGCGCGTACGTACTATACTTGTCCTACATATGATGTTCTAGATACTTTGCAATAAGTTCTCGAGACTCCATGGTGCTCACCACGAGGGCTTAGCATCCATCGGATCCCCCGATTCTGCAGCTCTTCGACGGTGAAGTCTCCGCAATTTATAGCCAGACTGCCGCAACCCCCTCGTGGAAGCAAGGCTTCTATCTTCCAGGCGCGTTCGCCTTCATTTGCAGGTCTCGCAGTTACCGTTGGTGCGCATTTACCGTAAAGGTCTACGCCCTTGTTTAGCGCGGGCTCGTTAATGGCGGTGTAGTCGACTACGATGATGGCTTCCTTGGAGGCCAGTGCGAGGGGATTACGGCTTTGCCAGCCGGCAATGACTGCTGAGACGGTTTCCCTTTGTTGATTAACGTGATCCCTGACGCTGATTATCGCGTATCGGAAGCTGTGAATGGAGAGGTCCCCCGCTGAAAGTAGGATTCAGCGAAATTCCCAGGGCTGAACGCCGACTCTACGCACGAATTGCCCGACTGCGGGAGCACATTGCCGGTTATGTCGGGCCTTCCAGTCTTCTGACTGGCACTCTTGCGAGCAGTAATACGTCACGCGGCAGGCGCATTTCTTCAGTGCATGTTCTGACATAGCTAGGGAGCACTACGAAAGACGTTCAGCACGAGATTGACCACTTGAAGGCCAGCAAGAAGTCTGAGCCAGCCAGCTTTCACTCACCCCTTTGTTGGCGCAGTAGATAGGCGTCCAACGGAAGTCGGCGGTTTTCTCTATGAGCTGAACGCTGTTCTCATAATGTCGGATGAACTGCTCGACATAGGGAAGATCGCCTTCGCGGATGACCATGGCAGAGCCTGCGTAACGGCGAAGGACCCGAACGAAGTTGCGATAGACCATCTGCACGCGTATGTAGTGCAACAGCGCAGGCGGTGTTGCTTGAGTTCCTGTGCTAGTATGCATCCGAATAAGCTGGAAGAGGAGAGGAATGAGACCCGCGCGTATAGCCCAGGTGAGGTATCGGTAATCGGAGGAGCCGCGAGCGTGGAATGTGATGAAGATGTGGGCACAAGCCAGCGCGACTTCCTCGCCTTGTGAGAGATGGGCAGTCATCTTCCAGGCACGTACCAGGGTGCATATGACTTTGCGAGGCCACTGACCAGGATGCCTTCGGTTGACGAGGGCCATCAATTCTTCGACTGTGCTAATGGTCTCCGCAAGGTCGTGGGTGGGAATGGATTGCAGTGTGAGGATACGCGCTACGCGCTGCGATAGAGCTTTCTTGTGGAGGCGACGGGCGTTACCGTTTGTGAGGGCGAGTAGGCCATCAACGACGCGCACTGCAGGCGGGTATGTCAGCCGACCCGGATTCGGCACTTCGGAGAAGAAGCGCCATATAGCCAGGAGCAGCGAGTATTCGTCCTTGAGGACCTGCCGTGCATTCCCCCGCAGAGTCGCTGTCGGGACGTAGTTGAAGTAGTCCAGCCAGAGGTCAAGAAGAAGCGAGAGTGCGCCTTCAGTTTCTAGCATGATGCGGTTCCCTTCGTACATCTCGCATGTGGTCGAAAAGAAATTCCGCAGCGTGTTCAGAACCGCCTCCTGATTAGACACGGCGACGTTTCCAGACTTGGGATGGAAGAAGGCGACCCATCGCATCGCATTGGGCCACTCGCGGAAAGTGACTTTACAAAGGGGAGAGTCTGGTTTATCGAATCTGTTCGATTCCATGTGGACGATGTTCAGCAGAGGCATGAAGATGAGCAGGGCTTTCCAGGCCTCGCGTGCGGGAGACGGCAGGCTCAATTGAACGGGGAGATCGATGCGGCCATCGTTTACGAGGGAATGGGGATCCAATGAGAGGTCGATGAATGCTTCTTTGTCCTCCATGATGTGGATCAGTTTATGGCCTCGACGTGCCCGCTCATCCTTGGAGAGGGCAGGGTATGCGGGAGTCAGCGAATTCAAAGCTTTCAACAAGGTTTCCTTTCCAGACGGCATGCTTGACGTTGATCTGAGAGTTAGGTGTGATCAGCATTCTGACACTATTGATAGCTTGAATACCACTTTGGCGAACCTCTCATAGGTGCAGATCAAAGGGCATGCAATGATGGTGCAAGTCAAGAACAAGTTGGAGTATGCGGCAGTAGCGTGGGTTTCAAGAAGAACGAAGGCCGGTTCGAGTCGGCCCGGATGTCACATTTCGCCACTGCACGCCGTGTGGGTAAATACCCTCTCTCCTGAGTCGCTTCGGTGGCTGGATTCCACATAGCAAGCATTACGAATGCAAGATGGACCTCACTATATGTAGAGAAAGCTATGCCAATTACACCTCTAATATAGTGACACTATCTACGGTTCAGTATCACTGCAATGACAGAAAACTGCCTGTATTAATATTGAACTGTCACCAATTAACTTTCATCACAGGACAAGAGCTAATCTGCATCTCCTCGCGTAGAAACCACCAGATATATACATCAGTCAAGCTCCTAGGTACTGGTTGAAGGAAGCGCCCAGGAAACCATGGAGCGCAGCCGTGAACCCCATCCAGCTGCGAGCTCGCAGTCAGATAGATCAGAGCTCTGATCTGAGTTACCGACGCTGCCTTCCGAGGACGTGCTTCCTGAGGCAGCGGTACCATCGTCTTTGCAGTCGTCTTCTTGTGGTGTTTCGCTCGATGGCCGACGCGTGCTCCGGTCCCCAACTGTGCCCCGGTTCTTCAAGATGACCGCGCGCTTCTCTCCATTGTCGGTGCGTCTGGCCGCCTTCCTCTCACGTTCTTCAATGACCATGAACAGCGGGACTGGAAATGCTGCCGCTCTCCGCTCCTCAGCCTGGCGTGCCTCTTGCTCCTCTCGCTCTCTCCGGCGCTGCTCTCGAAGCACCTCCTGAGCCTGAGCCTTTTTAGCCCGTTGCCTCTCGCGCTCCTGCTCCTTCCTATACACTCGCTCTGTCTCCTCGCGCGCTCGCCGTGCGTCATCTTTGCGCGTTAGCCGCGCCTCGGCTTGCTACATTGGATGTCAGTCAAAGGCACTAGGCATTCGAATGAGACATGAACTCACAGCTATCTTATGTGGCATCTCGTTGAGTGCCGGCGTCCACGTCGTGACAGCGTTGGCGGAGGCCTCCGGCTTTGGCGTTCGGGCCTTTGCTTCAAGCCGTCGGCTGTCCGGGCCACGAGTACTGGACAATAAGCCGCTAGGACCAGCCGCGTAAACGGGATACGACACTCGGGGTTGTGAGGTGAACGGTGCACACGGATGACGCCGTATCAGCTCGCTGATGAACGATGGCGGGGACCGAGGAACTATGGTAGGAAGAGATTGCGATCGCACGTATGTGCGAGGCGCAGAGTACGATGGTCGAGAGACAGACGCGACGGGTGTATGGATGGATGCCACGACATCATCGATCGCTTTGAGTACGTCGTAGGCGTTAGAGTGGGCTAACGTTGAGTCAAACGGGACTTCAGGGATTGCCTGCTCTGGTTGCACACTGAACGACGGCACCTGCACTCGCTCGTTAGCCGTACCATTTACCAGAGGTCGCAAAGTGACGCACCATCGAATCTTCTGAAGTCGACATATTCACCGATGCGGCAGTCGCTATAGCATAAGGCGCGACCGTATTTGTAGATGAGGCGAGGCCATGGTCTTGAGCAAATCCAGAGGCTTGTCCGAATTGCGGTGGTGCACTTCGGCGCATACCGAAGGCGTCTCCCGAGCTAGCAAATGTGTACGAGGGAGGTGATGGGGTAGTGGAGGATTGTAAGGAGGCGTTAGCGAAGTGGTTCGTCGGATGGAAGGACCGGTTCGCCTGGAGGTTGGAGGAAGGCATTGGAGCGGCGAAAGAGTCTACTGAAGCATTGACAAAGGTCCAGTTTTGACTTGGCTCAGAGAACGATGCATTGAACGGCGCGGAGTTGTAGGCTGGCGGAGGCGCAGAGAAAGTCTGGAATGAGGAAGATCGTGCGGATGACGAGGAAGGCGCCAGGAAGCTCTGGGACACAGGGAAGTTCTGACATGCCGGGAAGTTCTGTGACACCGGGAAGCTTTGAGATCTCGGAAAGCTTTGGAACGACGAGGCCGGCGCGCTGTTGCCGAAGCCGCTGCTGCCAGACGCCCCCGCAAGCCCGCTGCTGTTGCCAGAGAAACCACCAAAGCCACTCGTAGACGCTTGCTGCTGTTGAGCTGCGCCTGCCTCGAGGACCTCGCCGTCGATCCCCTTGCGGCGCTTGCCGTCCATGCTCTCATCCTCGAAGGCGTCCTGCGAACGGCGCTTTCCTGCCAAGGGAGGGCTGTACATATCGCGGTTGGTAGTTGGGAAGCGCCCGCCATCTGTAGAGGGGCCTGTGGATGTAGAGGTTCGCGTGACCATCGGTACAGGTTGAGATACCAGTGTGTTACTCTTCTGAGCTGGCTTCGCCTCCTCCTCCTCACCATCTTCTTCCTCACTAGTGTCTGAGTTGTCCTCGGGCTCCGTAGGCACATAATCGTCGTCGTCATCTTCATCGTCGTCGTCGTTGACTAGCACTAACGGCTTCGTATTGACCTTCGCCGGTGTGTTTGATGCAGAGCTCGGCTGCTCCTGAGAGCAATCCCCGCTCCTGCCCATCGCTGGGGAAGATGGCCACGCAGGTGGCGGCGACAACTTAGCGTCGTTCACTTTGGCAAAGTGGCGAACATCAGGCGTGGCATCGTGGCCGCGGCTGTAGGGAAAGGTCAGCCGACGTCGCCAGCCGCCCGCAACGCGCCCACCACGACTTACCCAACCGCGCGAGACGAGGTCATCTTTGAGGGAGGCGTGAAGGGCGCCCTGGACTTGCTCTGCTGGTAGAGGTCTTCGAGTTCGGCGTAGTCGTAGTCGTCGCTGCTGAGCAGACTATCAGTTGATCAACATACGGCGTGCTGCGTAGGCAAGTGTACATACGATTGAGCGACATACACATGTGCTGTACCCTTACGCGGCGCGAGTGGCGTCGCGGGCAATAAGGTCTTGGGGTGCACGGGCTTGGGCGTGTAAGACAACATGAGTCTATCGTTCAAGCACACGTGCCCGCGAAGTTCAGAGTCAATGGACACGAAGGCGGGGTACTGTAATCCGATGCAGATCGACTGTTCAGCGCGACAAGCTCTGAACGCGATATGATATGCGGGTGGTGGTGGTTGGAGAGAAAAGACAAGCAGGTGACACGCGCCGGCTTATTATGCAGGGCCTCGTTGTGAGCACGGTCTATTGACCGCCAAATGGGGTAGGCGCTAGCCTCGAGGAGGGCCCCAGCACCGTGCACGAGGCAAGGGCATGTCTATGTTGCCGATCGGTCTTTTGTCGCGACTGTCATGGCGCGCTGTACCTCTGGTCCTGCCGCTGCTGTCTTTGTCGTATGAGAGCGCGATGAATGGTATATGACCTGGGTATAGACAATAACGGCTCGGACCCGATGAGTCGACGACGGTCACGGAGCGAACAAAGGAACAAGAACTTCCCACGGTTCGAGTTGGGCGCTTATTCTGCTTCCGTCATGACCTCAACCGACCGTATCCATTTCCTGCCCCTCGAGTCCAATCCGGACGTCTTCAACACCGTCACCCACTCACTAGGAGCGACTAACCTCGAATGGCACGATGTTATCTCCCTCGACGAGCCCGATCTCCTCGCCCTCATCCCCCGCCCCATCCTCGCGATCGCCGTCATCTTCTCCATGACTGGTCACCTTGAGGCTGCGATGCGAGAATCTGAAGCACTCAGATCTCAAGAGACTATCATAGATGGCGCAGATGATCTCATCTGGTTCAAACAGACGATACATAACGCGTGTGGCACATACGCCATCCTGCACGGTGTGTCGAACGGCCTCTCGCGAGACCTGGTTGGTGCGTGCTACATATATCTATAATTCGTGTATCTTGTCTGATTGTCTACGATACAGATCCAAGCTCTGACTTCGGCACTCTCATCGCCCGTTGCAAATCGCTGAACTCGCAGGGTCGCTGTCGCGCCCTCGAAGAGTCCGCTGAACTGCGCGCCGCTCATGAAAAGGCCGCCGTACAGGGCGACACAGCACCTCCTGAGAGCGCGGAGGACGAGGTGGACTATCATTATATCTGCTTAGCGCCGTCCACCACCTCCCGACGTGTTTATGAACTCGACGGAAGCAAGAAGGGTCCTATCGATACCGGGGTGATCCTTGGCGATGGCGAAGACATGCTGAGCGCGCACGTCGTCCATCTGCTGAAAGACTACATCACGCGCGACGAAGGAAACGCATACTTCAACTTCATGGCGCTTGTATCGAATCAGTAAAGCATCATCGTGCTGCATAGAAGTTGTACAATCAATCTGCCTGGTAATAGCAGATACCTGACCTGCACCCTCGCACCTTTCGGCTCCCATCGCACTCAGAACAGTCCGGCCTGACCGATATACAGTGCATGTGCCACGACCGCGAAAAACGCGAACAGGTTCGCCAGCGAGCTCACCCCATGCACCCACATGAAGCGCTTCATCACCGCCTTGACCGCCACGCTGTCTGCAGCGCGCGTTAGCGATAATGGTCCAGAATGCCGAGCACAAGTACACCACAATCAATCCATAAACCATACTCACCTCCGGTCCCTTCTTCTCCCCCTTCTCCAGCGTATCGCGCTCGTACAGGAGCCGGCTCGTCATTGGCCCGAGCACCAGCCAGTTGGCGCTTTGCCCAGCAGGACGCACAATAGCGTGCCCACGCTGAGAAGGCCACCCGCGCGGAGCGAGAGCAGTGCGTCCAGCACGCCCGGCTCCTTGTAGTACAGCAGCCCAATACACGCGGCGCTCAGGACGCTGCTCAGCTGAAAGTAGACCGGCCACGTCTTGTGTTGGAGGGCGGCGAACTGGGCTTTAGCTGTACGAAGGTGAGTAGAGTAAGGGACAGCGGGTGGGGGACAGGACGCACGCAGGGCCCGGTGCGCGATGACGGCACCGAAGAAGGGCTGCCAAATCGCTACGTTGCGTCAGTCAGTGGACTGCTCGATGAGCAGCGAGCAGAACGCACTCATGCCCAGCAGCCATCCGAAGAGAACTGTGTAGAGGCCATTCATGGTGCCCAGACCACGCAGGGCGTCAAGAGACAACGGTTCGTTGAGGAGGGGTAGCGAAGACATGGTGGTCAGCAACAGCACTCGAAATGCGGCCGAGTGCCCCCTTCACACGCGTTTTCAGCGCAGAGCACCTCCGTGTCATCTCATCACGCAGTTCTGGAGTGTATTCTAGATGCGGTCCGGCCCTCCAGGCGCCGTTCGTACCCGAGGAGTCTCCATAATGGTCCGAAGTAAATAGATTCATTGCGTGAAGCAATCCACTGACGCCGCCAGCTATTGCAGAAAGCACCTCTACAATATCTATCCAATAACCATCTTGCCCTCGGCCTCGTTGATCTCGTACTCTGGGATCTCGAGGTTGGTCTGCGGGGGTTGTCAGCAGGGAAGGGCTTTGGTTGAGGGCGATGCGTACGGGAGCAGGACCCTTGCGGGCACGGCCAGCTGAGGAGCAGATGAGCATGAGGTAATGCACAGAGAAAGCAGGACGTACAGATGTCGTAGTGCGAACCGTGGCATGGGCAGAACCTAAGAATGTGTGAGTCAAGAACAGGGGCAATGATATAGGAACGCACCAGCCGCCATAGTCGCCTGCCTCGCCAATAGGGACACAACCCAAGTGGGTGCAGACACCGAGCATGACAAGCCATTCCGGCTTCTTCGTACGCGCCTCATCCGGCTCCGGGTCGCGGAACGTCTTCCAGTTGGCCGAACGCGCCTCGTCGATCTCGCCCTGCGTGCGATGACGGATGAAGACGGGCTTTCCGCGCCACTTGATGATCACGTTCTTGCCCTCCGGGATAGAGCCCATCTCGACCTCGACCTTGGCGAGCGCAAGGACGTCTGCGGACGCGCTCATGGTGCGCAGGAACTCTGCGATGGAGGACTTGGCAACGCTCGCGGAGAGCAAGCCCATGGAGCCGACCATGAAGTACGACAGCGCGCGGTTCGAGGTCTTGTCCTTTGCGCGGTAGTGCGAGAAGTCGGGCACTTTCGGCTCGACCGCCAGCGGCGCGCTCGTGTGCATCAGGCGCTGCTGGTGCTGAGTCGTCGGGGAGACTGGGGGCGCGTCCGGTGGTCAGCTAGGTCTTGCGGGCAGGTCGAGGTTACGCACCGCTCACGTACGACTTGTACGCGCCGAGCTTCATGCCTCCCGCCCATGTCGGGACGGTGTCCGTGCGGGGGCCAGCTGCGCCGTGGCCGTGACCGTGGGCATGGGCGTCGGCTGGTGCGCGGGCGCGGAGGTTGAGGACCGAGGGTGCGGCGGGGACGCCCGAGGGGAGGACGCGGACCGTCGGCGGGGCAGAGAGAGCCTTTTTGGCGGCCTGGAAGGTGGCCATCGAGCTGGTTGAGTGGAGATTCTGAGTTTACAACGTCAAGCAAGCAGCCAGCCCGACTCCCGCTAATTGTCGTTTGTTTGTTCCGGTCTATTCCGACAGTTTTGATTCGCTCATCACCATTGCCTTATGCGGATTCGCATTGTTCTTTCCTGGTCACAAAGCTTGGTCCTACGCCAACACTGACAGCGCCGCAGAAGACGACAAGCGCCCTATTTTACCCGCTGAATGTATGGCATGCTTCTTATCAGCACGAATCATGTGCACCATGCTGTGAAAAGCCATAAAGCTTGTCAATGACCCTTCCGCCTCTTATGACCTTGGTCCTACCCATGATCCCAAACCGGCTGCCTCGTGCTATTGTCATAATGCAAGCCATATATCAGGCTGGCACTCTGCGCGGGACGCGCCTCTTTCCGCCTCTCGAAGTATCACTTTGAGTGCTGCACGCCTTCACTCAAGCTTAGACTGACTCATCTCTATCGTCCGCACGATGTCTAGCATTCGAGGTCCTGTACTCACCTCGGCGCCTACTTCTTCTTTCGCCTCGTCCCCCGATGCATTTGACTGCGGCGTAGCGCGAGCGCGGGCTCACCCACCTCGACCTCGTTCGCCAACTCTACTGACGCGGCATCGGCGCTCGCTGCTTCCCTCGCCTCACTCGGTTTGAACGCTAAGTTCAGCATTCCTGTCGCCCCACCGTCGTACGCCGCGCACTGGGTGCCCCCGGCAACGGGCGCGAATGCCATCGCGGTTGGGTCGCTGAAGCAGCTCGCCGCTCAGGACACCTCACCGGCCAATGCGACAACACCACCCAGAACGACATGCATCCCTCGTCCTTCCTCAATCAGACCATCTCCCTCGACCAGTCCGCAGGCGACATGACAGTCGTGAGTGACGACTCGTGACTGCGAGGGAGCCGTGGCTGACGGGGTACACAGACGCACAGTATCAGCCAGCAGCCGTTCTCTTTCCTGCCCGCTGCATCGCCTGTCTTCGCGCAGGCTTTCGCACCAGCGCCTGTCCCAGCCAGCGAGCCTGTCAGTGCATTCGAGACTTGGTACAACAGGAATGCAAACAACAATACCTCCGGGAGTAGCAGCGCCTTCTCCACAAGTGGCAGCGCATTCCCGCCGGCTCGAGCGAGCGCCTTCCCTCCTGCCGGCGCAGGCGACGCGCGCCCCAACACCAACTTTGCCGCCAACGCCAGCGCATTTGGCGCCGGGGTGCGCTCGTATTTGTGCCGTGCTACACAACGACCGGCTCACATAACGTTAGCAGGAGTCCTCCAGCAGCGCGTTTGCTCCCGCCACGCATGCGCTCCCCGCCGCCCCTCATGCGTACCCCACTGTCGCCAGTGCCGTCGGTCTGAGGGTATGTGGGCGGCTGTGCTGCTGTCAATGACATACAGCTCATTGACGCTGCACAGAGCATCCCGTCGGTGGCGCTTCAGAACGTCAACTGGATGGGCCCTCAGAGCACGAAATGGATGACACCCCAGAACGTCGATCGCACGGCTTTTGAGGACGACGCGATGGACACTTCCCCCGACGACCCGGACGCAATGGACACCTCCGACGACGGCGCTGTAGTGCCTGGCTTTGACTTCCTGGCACAATGGCATCCGCTTCGCGAGCTCTACAACCCGGACGCCTTGCAGGCGCTCGCTCCGACACATCATTCGCCCCCTCTCGCCTGTCACCAGCCCACCCTCGACTGCTACCCCTTCGTGCCTCATGCGCCCCCCGCCCCTCCTCAGCCCACGAACTCAAACGCATACGACGCCCTTCGCCTGCTCGATGACTCTGTCGCCGCTCTGCACCCGTCGCCGCCCCGCGACGAGATTTCCCACACCCCCGTCCGCGAATCGCTGTTTGGCTGCATGCATTCTGCCCAACGCTCCTCTTCCCCTGAGCCGATGCCCGAGCCACCGTCATCCCTCGTCGACGAGCTCATGCGGCGTCATTCGCCCTCCCCGGTCGCCAGGAAGATCAAGCCCGTGTTGAATCCCTTCCTGTGCGGCGTGCGGAAGCGGGGACGTGTTGTGGACGTGCAGGCTGCGCGGGCGCGGAAGGTGTACACCCGAGAGGTACAACGCCGGGAGATGGAGAGCGTGCGCGCCCCAGGCGGTCGGCCCATCCACGCGAAGTCCCAGCGCAGGCCGGTGCCGCCGTGCATGGTGCCGGCGAAGACGTGGAAGGCGCTGGAGTATTTGAAGAAGCAGGAGATGGAGAGGGCGGAGATGGAGAGGGTGGCTGCGGCGATCAAGGACGAAGAGGAGAAGGAGAAGAACGACGAGAAGACAAGCGAGACGCGTCAGTGCGATTTGACAAAGTTGAGCAGCCGCCTGCTTAGCGCGGCTTGCGAGGTGCCGTGGGTGTGGATGAGTTGGTGGCAGTGATCAATGCTTCTCTCTCTGGCTTGCCTTCTTCACTTTCGGCTTTCAGACCTCTGCATATCTTTATTGCTACCTATTTGTACAGCTGCTTGTAATGCCCCCTTTTACCCATGCCGTACTTGCTTGTACCGGAACATGTAGGTAGATGCCTTCGAACCTTGTCATTCGAGATCGATACTTCCTTCAGCCCTTGGCCGAAAGAAAGAAGGAAGGAATACAAAAAACAGAATCAAAGGTCAAGCCAGGAGTCCGGGAATCCGATCTTTACTTATGTAATCAGAATCCCGGGTGATAACCGCTACACTAATACTAGACCGTGCTCACTCGCGGGCTTCCAAAATACAAGGACCCTGTGAGATATACTGACAGTGGTGGAGACATGCATCTATCGCTGACATTGTGGTATCATAGCGAAGAGCGCTGTAGCCTGACAGTGCCTCTGAGTCCAGCATCAGGTAAGTACTTAAGAAGAAAACACAACGGGTGTTTATGGGACCTCTGAATCATTGGCCTTCGCCTGTCTTGAACTGCGACTGTCCTCCGTCGGATGATTCGGCCTTTAATTTCAGTGCTGAGCGCTTAAGCTGGAGCGGACATTCGGCTGGAGCAGAGCTGGAGCCCCGCATTGCAGGAGGAAGGAGAGGAGCACGATCGGTCTAAGCGGCCCCAAAGTGCAGACGATCGAACTGACACTGAATGGCGAGCGACAGCGTTGGGGGACATCCCATACACGCGTCCTTCCCTCCCACCATCATGGCAGACGGTGAGCAACACACCTTGCTCGTTGTCTCGAACAACGCTGACGCTCCCATGCAGAGAAACCGCTCTCCGTAATTGCCTCGCTTTCCAGAGCTCTGCACCGCATTCGCTCGACGCCACCGCGCGTTATTGCGTCGCCCCGTACCCGTACGTGCTCCCAACACTCCTGCGGCCTGTTCTTGATACCCCGTCCGTCCAGAGCCACGCAGAGCAGCAGTAGCGCTCATCATTCGCATCGTACCCGCCCCCAACGCCTCCCTCCCGCCTCCTCCCGCTACTCAGCCCACCATCACCGAATTCTTCGATCTTGACTGGGTAAAAGACCCTAATGCGAGGCCCGAGATCCTTTTCGTACGGCGCGATAACGCACAAGCAGAAGATGCGTCCCTGAACAACTCCCGGCCGCGGAACACCCGCGAGGCACATGTCGCCTTCCCAGGAGGTCGCATGGAACCGGACGATGAAGGCGGTCATTACACCGGTGAGTAGACCTCAATCTGAGTTTCGAGTATATACTTATGGCTCCCCCAGCCATGCGTCAGACATGGGAGGAGATTGGCATCGACCTGGCCGAGCGCGAGTATTCCTGCATCGGCCAGCTCGATGACCGAGAAATTACCACCTCTCTCGGCAAGCGCCTCCTCATGATCCTCTCCCCCTTCGTCTTCCTCCAACTTACACCCCACTCGCCTGCCGCTGATCCCGCTGCCGGGACGACCCTTCACTGGACACCGCTTGCCTCTGTCGTCGCCCCGCCCAAATGGTCCGCCGTCACCGTCGACGCCGCCTCGCGCATGGCGCCCAAGCACTCTGTTGCGCTGCGCCTCCTTGTGCAAGTTCTCGTCGGCAGCATGCAGTTCCCCGCGATCGTCATTGAGCCATCGTTCTCCGAGCCGCCCCTCGACCCCAACGGCGACGTCAACCGACTGGAGAAGGGGTCGTCCGCCGGTGCGCGCCGGCAAACGCTCAAGCTGTGGGGCCTGTCTCTTGGAATGACGTTGGACCTGCTATCCTACATGGTACCAGCAGAAGATGACTTACGCAGGGGTGGCATGACGCCGGCGCCGCTGTCTCCCCTTCAACTGCCCTACCGCGCGGGCGACGAGTTGCGGATAGAGGGCGTCGCGCCGAGTCTGGCAAGCGTGTTCCCCAAGTTCTCATACCCCGACGTCAACTTCTGGATCTGGTGCGTGCCACGTCTATTTAGCCTGCCACCGCCATACTGACAGGCCTCGTCACAGGGTATTTGGGCGACGGTACCGGGAAGTGGTGCGCGGCTGGGAGTCGAGCGTTCGCTCGGGCGGTTCGAGTGACAGAAGGTACGTTAGGCTTGTCTCGAGCGTCTTTGGTCGGTTTGGTGCGGTGGCTGACCAGACTGCTCAGGATCAACTGGTCCGGCTCGGCTCTCAGTACGTACTACGCCGCGGTGCGTAAGGCGCTGGTAGTCGTGATTGTGGCGCGAGCCTTAGGCATCATTTTCGGTTTGTTCTTCGCCGGGTGGTGGATCTTCGCGTAGGTGATCGTTTCTGCGTAGCCGGTAGACGTCTTCCGCCCGGTACCGTCTCCGCCTGGCATTTAGCAATCTTCGCCTAGCGGGGTCTCCGCTTGAGGTCTACTGTCACAAAGCTCCGTTTCTAAGTATAGGTTTTATGTACGGCCCCACACAGCTCTTTGGACAACTTGTTACTGTATCTTTTTGTATCTTGTTGGAGGTCGGAGGACGCGGGACACGAACACGATTGTTACGAGCATGCATAGGATAGGATTGTCGGCAGCCGGTTAATGGTACAGCTACAGTTTGGCTAGAGCTTTCGCTGCGATAATCGTGGCGAGAAAATCCAATTATACACGGAACCAATTGTGATGCAGCGTGGCGCCACCAATATACGCGTTTGCCCACTCTAGAGAGGTAGCCCGCAGACCTCGCAGTCCGAACCGCCATGATAGTTCTCGAACGTGCAGTGCGGACATATCCGAGGGCCGCCTCCGCCGCCGCCCTGGGCATCCGAAGCAGCTATCTGGTCGAACACCTCGGGTGGAATGTCCTCATCCATGGCATTTGAGCCGGACGGTGCTGAGGTTTGCGGTCGCGAGGGTGCTGATGATAGTATGTCAGGGTTCGGGCTCCCGAGAAGTCAGCTGAAGATATACGCACGTGCGCTTTCTCGTGTGAAGGTCATCAGCGTTTGCCACCCTTCGCATTGCAGGACGGGGTCCAAGAGCGCGGGCTCTCGCAGGAGCATCGGTCGTGAGACGGTGCGCGTCATGAGCTTGATGTCGGCCTAGACAGAAAGGAGTAAGCACATATTCCAATATGCATGCAAGTCTATGAGGGTACGTACCACAGACATCAGCTGCGTCGTCTCGAGGAATGAGACGAGGTGCCAATCGCTGAGATATCGAGCGAGCTCAGTGCGCTTTGGCGACTCGCCCGCTGGTGCGTGAATGCTCGGCATGATATTGGGCGCGTCGAGCCGCGCAAGCGTGCCCAGGACGCCATCGACCGTCTGGTCCTCCAGCCCCTGCCGGTTCTCGATAGGGAATTGAATCGACTGAAACATCGGTTCCGGCGCCTGCGGGAAACCGTGCGTCACCTAAGACGGGTATGTCAGCGTCTCAAAAACGCTCCAGGGAAAGCGGCGTACGTTGACGAGCAGGTATTCGACAGGGAAGCACGGCTTCGCGCTCTTCTTGACCTCGATGTTGTACTCGTTCTTGTATGAGAAGAACACGTCGGGAATGTAGCGTGCGTTGTCCACGGACCGGTCCTCTTCCTTGACGCGCACAATCCCCGGGTCTACGCTGGCCTCAATCATGTCCGCCTCGACCATCGCGCAGGCTTGCTCAGATACCTGGTACGCGGAAACATCGATGGCGCCGTCTTCCGTGCCCGTCAACACAGCCGTCACCAAGCGCGAGCCAAACATGCCAGTAGATGAGGATCGCGTCTTCGTTGGGTTGTTCAGTTGCATTCGCGCGGCAAAAATTGCTTCCAGGGAGGATAGATAGAATGAGCCGGGGTGTCGCCGGTACTGCGTCTTCGTCCGGTCCTCCTCGTCAGGCACCAGGTCAGTGAAGACGTAGCCAACGATAGTCAACGGCGTCGCAGCGTTCGCGGACAGCTGGCGGATACGTGTCTCGTCCTCCCAAGGCAGGCCGAGGGTGAGACCATCCAACTCGCCCTCCTGTGGCGGCTCGCAGATGGCCTCGACCACGGCCTTGATACCCATGGGAACTTTGTCGTAGGGCTCGTAGTGACCGATCATCCAGCCAAAACGTTGCAGGCCAGTCTTCCGCCACGCCTGCAGGAAGCGGTCGACAATCTCCATGTTGGCGATCTCGAGGTGGTCGACCATGCGGAAGGCCGGGGACTGCAGTGTTATAGCCGAGGGTTGGCAGCCAGTGCATATGCCTTCTGGCCATGACGGGTGGTCGCCGGTCGGACATGGGATCTTGACCTTGTACGAGATCGGTTCGAGTGGAGGGAGGGATGCCGAGCTGGACAGGGTAGATTTAGGCGTGAGCTTGCGCACATAGGCGTGGTAGGAGAGGTGCTTGATGTTCTGCTCCTTGTGATATTTCGCGTCGTACGGCTCCAGTGGCATGCAGTAGTCGCACATTCCCTTCGCCCCATGCTTGCAGAACTGGGCGTCGCGCCCACGAGGTATCATGCCATCTTTGGATCTCCAGTACGTGTCAACGGGGTCTTCCTGCACAGTTTCCCACAGGCGGCTGGGCTGTGATGTGCTGGACGATGCTGCTGGCGTTGAGGCGGGTGGTGGCGCCGCAGCAGACTCGTCCTCGCGTGGTTTGTAATTGACAAACACAAGATCTCCGTGTCTGTCGTATAAGGATCAGGCTGCACCCAGATCGCGACCCATCAGTATAGGACGCACTTGAGACCGAGCTTCTCGAGCGATTTCCCTAGGAGCGTAGAGATGGGTGCCTCGTTGCCGCGCGGTTGATTGGAGATTGTAACTGTATCTCTGTTGGCATTGGGGGAGCTCTCTATTATCTGTTCACACGAGTCAACGTAACCGAGGGTCAGAGGATAATGTGGCACTCACCTTCTCCAGGAGCTCAGATACGTCCGCCTTTGGATTGAACTCGAAGCGAAAGTTTCCATCCCTCGAGCGAATACGAATAAGCTGAGGCCAGAGTCAGTGGTTGAGTTGCCTGTGTCGACAAGGCTTACCATCGTGTAAAAGTACAAAGACAAGGAGCGTCGACAACGGCGCCCGGACTCGTAGACGCGCGTCGCGATCGAGCACGTGTGGGATCAGTCTACGTCACGGCTTGCGCGCGTGGGAGACAAAGCGCACGTGGAAGCGCCGAACCGGTTCGCTCGATAGAACAAGTTGGGCAAGGATTTGTATTTCCCCTCTCTCCCTTCAAATTCATCTTCGCCTCCTCATCGCGCTGCAATTGTCGAATATGTCGACTTGAACGACCTCTATGGCGAATGGCCAAAGCAGAGGAACCTTTCTGCCGTTTATTCCGAACCACGGAGCTCCGGCTATTTCCCTAATTCGGAAGAGACTTAATGGGATGCTATTCGGAATCCTTTATGGAATTCCAGATTCCCTCCCCCAAGTGTAAACAAGCGTACTCAAAACATGACAACAGATGTTCTGCTTGCTCTCTTGATTATTTCCGCCGCCGTTTTCGCTCCCCCGAGGCTCCCTAGCCGTCCTACGCCTCGGATATAATTGGCAAACCCAAACGGGAAATTCAACTGAACCATTGCCAATGGCCCGCTCTCGCTGTCGCAATCTCTTTGGTGGATGGCGAAACTCTGACTATCGTGCTTATTTACCTGCCAGAGCCCGCATTCAATGAAATATCGTTCTTCCCACCCCCTCATGTCGTTGGTCGACCAAAAGGACGTCTTCTTACATGATCTCCAGACTTCCCCTCCCCTCTCAGGTCTTAAGGCCGAATTGTCACACTGGGAGCAACTCATCTTCTCTTTCGACGCGGATTCTGTCGACGCGATGAACCCGTACAACAATGATCATCACAACGGCAGCGGCAGCAATAATAGTCGCAGCAATAACCCTGGAGGTGCCCGGCGCGCGCGACCCTCCGGTTCTGGTCGACAGTCTTCCAACACGGGCCCCACACCAGAGGTACGCGTTCTTCAGCAATCCCAGAAGAGTGCCGCAGTCGCTGATCGTGTTTTCGTGCCCGTAGGAAGCACTCCTGTTGGCACAGCTCTCTTCCAGCCACCGCAATTCGCCACAGCCATTCAACGACGCGTCTTATGCGGCACTCATGCAATCGTTCCAACACAACCCCAATCCATACGGCCCGTCGTCCATGATGCCGCACAATTTTGACTCGCAATTGCCAGGCGTTGACCAGCTCATGAACGCGGTCGCGGGCCCGTCATGGGGCTCCCTTCCACCACTTGTCCACCACCAGTCCTCACACCACGGCGGTAATCCCCCTGGCCCACCCTTCTACAATCAACAGAGCTCTCATTTCTCATCGCCGCCATCACCGTTCGCCTCCACTGTCTCGCCACCATCGGGTCTCGCCACCGCGACGTCTGCAGGGTCTGGAGGCTCTTCCTCCGCCGGCTCCCCCGAAGGGCTCGACGATGTCGGTGCGGAGGAGAAGCGTAGACGGAATACAGCAGCGTCAGGTAAGCTGACTAGTTCCACGTCTCCTTGTCTACTCACGAGCCGGTCTCGCTGTCGCAGCGCGCTTCCGAATCAAAAAGAAGCAAAAGGCATTGAATCTAGAACGGTCCGTTGCGGATCTGACTGGGCGCGCTGACGAGCTGGAGAAGGAGGCCGCAGACCTTCGTCGGGAGAACGGCTGGCTGCGGGAGATCGTGACAATGAAGAGCTCGCGAGTGCATGAGCTGAGGGAGGCGACCATGTCCACGGAACCGTATCGCAGCGCGAGCCCAGCCCCGCCGGCGGGGCGCAACGTGGTACACATCGAGCCGTACGAGTCGGCCCGTGAGGAGAGCAGCTCGGAAGAGGAGGGCGGCCGGCGGCGCAAGGGCAAGGGCAAAGCAAAACCGGCCCCGAAGAAGTCGAACAAGTGAGCATTGTACGTCCATCCATACCCCTCTCCCTACGTACTACTGGACCTACGATGATGATGATTGATACGACGGCATTGCAAACATTGTACTTACATATCGATTCGGTACACGATTCCCCCCCGGCTGCTCGCACTGGCTGTCTCGACTCGCATCTCATCCCTCATCCGTGTATCCATACGCTCCGCAGTAGTCAGAAGCACATTTACTTTGTGCGCCAGGGCGCCTTTGCCTCATGTTGTAATCCAGAAGCCCTTCGCGACTCGGGTTCAATGGCGCCATTCGTTCCCTCGGTCGCGCGAGCGGCTGGCTCGCAAAGGTTATCTTATCTTATCGGGTCGCCCTCATTGTTCCCTTTGCGATCGGTGATCGGTGATCCCCTCACGCGCTCCTGCCATGCAAGAAATCATCTTCTGCGCGACGGCGGCGACGTCGAGCGCAGCATCGTCGAGCACGGGGCCGGGATGCATTGCGCTGCACGACTTACAGACGGGGAACTCGCTGGCATCCTTCAAGCAGACGAATGCACCGCGGAACTGCACCGCGTTTCTCGAATCCACCGGCTCGGAAGGCGGTCTTATGCTTTCTTGCCAGACTGACAAGTCTATACTCAACGTGTACAACTTTCAAAAAGTGCGCAGCACTGCTTTGACTGTGATGATAAGCTCACATCTTCAGGACCAACTAGCGATGAAGATCGTGCTCCCCGAGAAGCTCACCTGCATAGCGCTCGATCCACGGGGGAGTTACTGTGCTGGGGGGACGGCGCAGGGTAGGATCTATCTTTGGGAGGCGAGTGTCATATTACATGCTTTGAGAGATGTGTTAACGAACCGCGCACCAGAACAGGTAGCGTCTGGCATCCTTTACAACGCATGGGACGGACATTACCGCCAAGTCTCCGTGCTGAAGTTCACGCGTGATGGTGCGGCGTTGATCTCAGGGAGCGATGACTCTGGTGTCAGCGTGTGGTCCGTTTCCAGGTATGTTCTCGATTGCATGCGTGCGAAGTGCTTACTGACGTCCGTGCCGCAGACTTGTTGACGATGAGCTACAAAACGAGCTCCCCCTCCCATTCACAATACTATCCGATCATACTCTTCCCATTACCGACATCGTCTGCGGCGTTGGTATCTTCCCCAACTGCCGAATCCTCACCTCCTCGGTGGACCACAGTGCCAAGGTCTATCCCTTTCCTCCTTGATCCTTTTCTACCCGTGCTAAATCATCTTGTCATTCACCAGGTTTGGGACCTCGCTACGAAGTCCCTCCTCACCACCTTCACCTTCCCCCAAGCGATTACATGTCTCGCCTGGGATGTCACCGAGCGGTTCTTCTTCGCCGCTGCGCCCGACGGCTCAGCGCACCAGGTCAACCTCTTCCGTGACGCGGACGAAAAATCAGGCATCCCCGCTGAGGCTGTCGGCGGCGCGGGAGTCAGCGACGTCATCCGCATCGAAGATATTCCTGCCGAGGCACGCAGAAAACGTTTGATATCCGTCGGGTGCGTAGCGCATGTCCCCAACAATCCTTTGAGCTAATACTCATCCCCTTACCCTAGTGAACCTATCACTGCCCTCTGCATCAGTGCCACCGCCTCCCTGCTGCTCGCCGGCACCGCCACGGGCACCGTCCACATCTACGACATCCCCTCGCACCAGCTGCTTCGGAGCATCTCCGCGCACAAGGGATTCACGGTCGCACATCTGGCAACGATGCTGAAGCCGCCGGATCTCGTCGGGCACGTTAGCCTTAGCATGAGCGCCGGCGACCCGAAGGATGTTGTGCCCGTGCGCCCGGTGGTGGCCTTCCAGCGGATGCGCGACGCGAAAGCGCGGCAGGCGCACGAGGTCGCGACGTTGTTACCAGCGATACAGAGAGTGCGTGCTCTGACGCTCTGTACATTTACTTTTTGGTGGCTAATGTTGAACCCAGACGACTGATTTACCGTATACGGAGGATGAACTGCTGCGGGACCACGCCTTCTTCCTCCAGCCCGCGCTCGGAGAGGCGGGCCAACAGCAACAGGACGCGGTGACGCTCCAGGCGCGCGTGACGGACCTGGAGAGCGAGATCGTGCAGTTACGCGAGCAACTCGGCAAGGCCAAGGGCGTAAACGATATGATGTGGGATAACATCGTGCAGAAGATGGTGCGGAATCGACAGGCGGGCAGCGCAGAGGACGGCGACGAAAGGAAGAGGAAGCGAGGGAGGACGTGATGCTGGTGGAGAACGTAATGTGCGTACGTACTGGATCTTTGTGTGGTCCTGCCTTACTATTCTAAGTACGTTCATGCTGTATCGCAACGTGCGGCATATGTGGCAAAATTATCCGAGGGTACCTTCTTGCATAGACTGGCGTGCTCGATCGGTGGTTAGATGTTTGAGTGGTCGCACGGGTGAGATGTACCAATCGCGTGCCCAGGGCCACTGGCAGACCGAAGGGCGACGTCGTGCACTCATGCCACCATGAGCAAACCTCGCGCGAGCTCATTGCGACGAAATTCGACGTCTCGAGGGCAACCAGATGGCGCGCGATGTTCGAGACATCAATGGGGAGCACTAACATAATTCTGAGTGAGTCTGTTTCATACTGTACAAACGACATAGTCGAGGCGCTGGCGTGCTAAGTATATTCTTGCGAGCTTACCACGCGTGCTCCTTTCCGTTCCACCAGATAAACTTTCCAGTTGGGCCATCCTTGTCGAGGAGTGCCCAGGGCACCACGATCGCCGCGCCATCCTGGACGGAACGCGCCCCAGGCGCGTGCGCACCGAAACTGTTTAGCTTCGTCGCCGTGTATCCCGGCGTGACTGCGTTTACTACGAAACGCAGTCAGTTCCATCCACACCTCATTCCATGGCATAAGGTACGCACCTTTGATTCCCTCTCCCTCCAGCATCTTCGCGAGAGAGATCGTGTAGGAGTTCGCGGCCGCCTTGCTAGTGTTGTAGGCGACGCAGTGCAGCGGGCAGGGAGGGAGATGGGTGAGATGCTCCTGCGAGGCCATGTCCGTGGTGACGTTAAGAATGACGGAGTTGGTGCCCTTGCGGAGGAGAGGGAGGAACGCAGTCGTCGTCTGGATGAGACCGATCAGGTTGAGCTCGACAGCCTCGCGCACAGCGTTGATGTCGGCCTTGCGCGCGTCTTGCTCGCGGTCGAAGAAGCCATTGCCTAGAATGTGCGGGTGAGGAGGGCGATGGATACGATGAAGGGATGTGCGTACCGGCGTTGTTGACGAGGACATCGAGCTTCCCTCAGCCTTCTCGATGACCTCGTACGCGGAGGCAATGGTCTTCGTGTCCGTCACATCGAGCAGCACAAATTTGACGTTGGTGAGGCCCCCCTTCTCCAGAGACGCGCTGTGAGGGCGATCGTTAGTACGAAGAGTCAGATATGGATGTGGCGCGCACGTACATCGCCTCCTTCCCTTTCGCCTCCGAGCGCGAAGAGAGGTACACGACGGAATTCTTATCCTTCGAGGCGATCTGTTGCACGACTTCGTAGCCGATGCCGGTGTTGGCTCCAGTGACGAGGAAGACGCGAGACATGATAGTTAATGGAGATTAGTACTCAGATGCTGGGAATAAGAGAGAGGATGAGTGATTGACGTCGTTCTCGCTTTTATATTTGAGTGGTGACCCATCTCAAAGCCGAGCCCCATGGCACGATGAGCATCGCAATGTTCATTGTGACGAACCATTGCCAACTGTAGCTGCACCATTATGGACAACGGTAGCGAGCCGTGTACGCATGCCGAGCCTCCGCGTACGCATGCCGAGCCTCCGCGTACGCATGCCGAGCCTCCGCGTAAGTGCTCACAGCGCTGAAAACGTCTTCTCACACAGCATTATCGCACCGATCCACATTAACGATCCACAGCGTCGCCGTCGCTACCCACGACGACCCACAGCACCGACAGAATGCTACACACGACTGGCCCACCTGTAAGTAGCCCACATCCGTCACGACCGTCCAATGATGATCCATTCAACCTGAAAAGGTAATCTCGGCCCTGACCTGAGCGATCACATTACGATCCCACGGTTAGTCTTCTCCCACCACCATGATACCAACGCCGGATACTTCACACCTCACTGCCGAAGACTTGGATTCAGTATATGAGCCTGCAGGTTTGCCTGAAAAGGCCTTCGACACGCGCATGAATTAACTCGTCAAAATAGAAGACACCTATCTGCTTCTTGATGCTCTCGAAGCGGATGCGAATGAGCTTCGAGAGATGAAGCCCACAGTCGCTGTCGAGATTGGGTATGCGCAGAAAATTGATAGCATGGTATTTGACTCTGATGCTGTACTATTAGGTCAGGCTCAGGCTGCGTGTCCGCTTTCCTAGGCAAAGTACTGCCTGGTGTGCGTGCGTCTTTGCATCCAACCTGATGATCGGGTGCCAACATGCCCGAATTCCAGCCATACTATGTGTCGACATAAATTCACGTGCGTGCGAATGTACTCGAAGGACCGGTATACGGAATGAGGTGCGAGTCAGTCAGTCGTCTCTCGTATGCTACCCGTGGCGCTCTTCTCTTATCTTTTGTCTTCAGGTCGCCCTTGAGCCTATAAAGATGTCTTTCGCATCTTCCTTACTACCACGCCTCAAACACTCTGTGGACGTCTTGCTGTTCAACCCGCCATACGTTCCGACGGAAGCTGAGGAGGCGTTCTATGCGCAAAGCGGAATGACGCTGCCCGGTTCGTGGGCGGGCGGCACCGACGGCATGCAGGTCACAGACCTCTTCCTCCCCATTGTGCCAGTGAGTGAATGACACCTTGAGACTTTGTTTCTTGGCTTGAAATCGAAGAAGCAACTTCTCTCCGCGCAGGGGAGATTTTATCTAGTGGCTGTCAAGCAGAATAACATCGCCGACATTCAGCGTCGGATGGAGATTCTTGGCCTCGGATGCAAGGTTGGTAGCAGTGTCCTTTCTCTGGCATATCTTCGATTTGATACTTATCCTCGTAGATTGTCCTCCAGCGGCGGGCAGGTCGAGAGCACCTCTTCATCCTTCGATTCGCCAGGCTGCCGCAGGCGTCAAACGAATAGAGATCGCTGATTCTGAACTTCGGCCAAGGTGAACTCGAGAGATGCAATTGAAAGAAGAGACAGCGCTCATGGCAGCATGTCTACGGTAGAAGAAGCAATACAAGCAGCTATACGGATAAGTAGTAATAAAGATATGCAAGAGACTCCAGTGAAGACATGGAAGGGATATAAAATGAAACGAAGTCAAGAAGATTAGAAGAGATATAGAGTATGTGAAGGCAGAGTCAGAAGTATGAGGCCAGAAACACGAGTCCAAGGGCTAGAGACAGAAGCACGGAAACATATTACGGCCACGAAGTCATCCACACCCACGGCACCTGGACCTGGGAAGCCGCGCTCAGCAGGCGGCTGCCCAGCTTCGTCAAGTCGCACTGGCGCGTCTTCTCGCTCAAAGAAGACTCCTTCTCGTTCTCCTTTGCGGCAGCCGCCGCTTTCTCCTTCTCCTCCCGTTCCTTCTCCCTCTTCATGTTGTCCAGCGCTTTCCACGTCCTCGCCGGTACCATGCATGGCGGCATCCGCCGGCGCTCGGGTTTCACCTGTGCAGGCGCACTCGCCTTCTCCGTCTCCGGACGCTTCGTCTCACGGGCGTGCACCCCGCGGGCCCGTGCAACCTGCTCAGCTATAGCATCCTCCCACTTCTGCACAATGGGCCGAGGCACGGGCGGAAAGGGAGAGACGGACTTGAGCTTCTTCATGGGCACGGGAGCGGGCTTGTGCCGCCGGATGAGTTCGTCGACGAAGGAAGAGGACTGCGGCGTGGGAATCGATTCGGTGGAGCGCTGGCGAGGGTGGATGTCGCCAAACAGGGATTCGTAGGCGGGGCTGTAAGTGGAGACCTCACGAGGCGGCGGCGGCGCGTACACTGCAGCGACAGAGTCATCAAGCTGGCGGAGGGTGTCGTACGCGTTGGAGTTCGTGGGCTGGGGAGGGGCAGGGGGGGCAGCAGGCACGAAGGGGTTGTAGACCAGAGAGGATGGGTGGTAGGGGAGGGGCGGTTGGCTGTATGTGAGAGGGGACGGTTGGTGTTGGACGAAGGGGGATTGGTGGTATGTCGAGGCTATTGGCTGCCAGGCGTCCGGGTTGTAAAACGCACGGAGTGGATGCCGGTGTGCCAGGAAATCGAAGCCGGGCACAATTTCGCCATCGTCAGAGGTGTCCATGGCGTCCGGGTCGTCGGGTGACGTGTCCATCGCGTCGTCATCGCGGGCCATCCAAGGCAAGCTCTGAAGGGCCGTCCAGCTCATGTTCTGGAGCGCACTGTTCTGAGGCGCCATCGACGGAGTGCTCTGTGCAATGCCAATGAGCTAAGCATCATTGACGGTAGCACAGATGCACACGTACCCTCAGACCGAATGAACTGGCATCAGAGGGAAACGTATGATTGGGGGTGGTGAACGCCCTGCTGCAGGAGTTCTGGGATAGTTCGATGAGCTTTTGCCGACCAGCATAGGACGAATGCACACGCACCACAGGACCAAATGCACTGGTGTTGGTAAAGAAGTGGGTGTTGTTGGGGGATGCGTAGGTGTTCGAGGGGTTGACGTTAGCTGGAGGAAATGCGCTCGCACGCGCAGGAGGGAATGCACTGGCGCGCGCCGGAGGGAACGCGCTGCCATTCGTGGCGAGGGCGCTGCTGTTCTCGGGGTACTGTTGTTCGTATTCTTGAAGTTGCTGCACCACGTATCGAATGCACTGATAGCGCTGGTGCCAAGTCCGCCGTTGCTGTCGTCTACACAGGACCCTGAGGTGGAGGTCAACCACGACGGGAGCTGGGTAGCGGACTGGGCCGGTTGGGACGATGTGGCGGACAGGAACGGGTAGGGCAAGTGGGAGATACCACGCTCCTGCGTAAGCTGTTAGTCACGTCTTCCTCACAGTCGCGTGTTATCACTCACGGCTGCTATATCACTTGCGGGCTGGTTGAGGGATGAGGGGAAATCCGGAGTAGTCATGCCGGAAGCGCCGGTGCACGGGCCAGTGTTCTGAGCGGCAGGTTTGCTGCGCGGCCCAACCGCGATGGCGTTGGCGCCCGTCATGGGAGGCACCCATGGCATGGAGGACGACTGGGGTTCCACTGGAATGCTGGGCTTTGCATCCAAGCCGAGGGCGGCAAGGGAAGCGGCGAGGGCCGATGCCGCGTCGATGATGTTGGCGGACGGGGTGGAGGGGGGCGAGCCCGCGCTGGTGCTGCGCCTCAGCCCAAACGCGTCGGGCGAAGAGGTGAAAGAAGTAGGCGCCGAGATGTATCGAGCGGTGAGGACGGGGCCTTGAACGCTGGACATCGTGTCGATGACTTGAGATGCGAGTGAAATAGCTTAAGTATGTGCGGTGATCAAAGATCAATGTTATGAGGATAGGAAGAGGGGCATAGCGTGCAAAGTGCTGGCCTCATATACCGCTCGCATCATGGACAATAGAAACGAGGTACGTGCCGGATTAGGCCCAGTGATGGACAAAGAGGCCACAGCCTCGTCGGAAGGCCCAAGCTTTTTGGCTTCCTAGAGTACGCCGCACTCGACATGTGGTGATTCGAAGTATGCCGTCTATTCAGTGGATGAAATTGGGGCGCTCGCCATCTTGGGTAGGACCAAGCTTTGTGACCAGCGCCGTGTGGGTTGCGCGTCATACACAGCTTCTCTGAGCGCTGGGACCTTTCGGCTAGCTCGAGATGCTTGCGGAGGGACATTGCGTGAGCCTCCGGAGTATCCCTCTCATCCAGCGGAAGAGAAGGTTCTGCTGTCACGCAAAGCAGTGGAGTAGCCCGACTGCTGTATAAATTTCACATGTACTTAGGCGTACCGGCAGTTGCCGGATCGACTCCCACAAGTTGAACTCGATTCTGGATTGTGTGGATTTCGTCGTTACTTGGGCGCAAGCAGTATGGATTGACGATGCTCACATGCAGATAATAAACAGACTGGCTATAGTACAATAGACTGCGGCAGTAGTGCGAAGAAAGAACAGAAAACAATTATCGGCGGTCCAGTCCTTCGTGATGGGCGTCAGCCGTAAAACTGTATGGTCCGCTTTTCGTCGATAAGGTAGGTAGCGTAGAGCAGGCTCTCAGCCATCGTATGTAGAAGAAGTCAGTAAGTAAAGCGGTTGAATGCGCAGATAGCTCGAGGACAGCAGGTGGAGAGGAAAGAAATACATGCGTGATAAGGAATGTTCACGGGGTTCGGGCAGTCGAACGTAGCATAAAGTTAGAAGAATTCGCCCTCGGTTGTTTGCAGCGCTGTCCGTGCGCGTTTAGTCGCTGTCTTCCGCGTTGCCTTTCCGGCGGGCGTGGAAGCTGAAGCGCGACGGGGACGAGAAGGACGCCGCGCGCTGCGTGGTCTCGTTGTTCGTTGATTGAGAAGATGACCGAGCGGGCGCCGCATCCGCGTCGAACTCGAGTCGGAAGCGCATGAGGCCGCCGCCCTGCTGTAGCTCAACGAGCGCTTCAGCGGCAGATATACCCTCGGGACGCAGGTGACGCCAAAGCTATCGACGACTGTCAGCACGCCTTGCGTCTCGTTCCATGGACTCGACTTACGTCTACCTCGCCCTGCGCAATAACCTTGTCCTTGCCCAGCGTCTTGTGATCGTGGATCCAGAAATGCAGCTTCGAGAGCCCCGGCTTCGCACCGAAAGTAAAGTGCTCGTTCCTGCAGATAAATTATACTATGTTTATGCAGCACTACAACCAAAACTCACCACTCAGGGCTTGCCGTTTTGCCAAGGTGCTTGGTCTTGACCTCCTTGTCACCGACGCGGACAACTGCATACGGCTTGTAGTCAGATCCTGAAAGGTCCTTCGCCTCAACGACGTGCACGCGGAGCGTGCCCATTCCAGAGTTGGTCGTCAGGCTTTCATTCGAGCCCGGTGACGGGAAAGTCGTCGACCCATTCATCGACCCTTCTCCGCCTGTCACCGCGCCAGGTGCAATTGGCTGCGACATCTGACCCGACGGTAGGTCCTGCGGTACACCGTCTTGCATGTCGCTCTCGATCGAGTCGCCGTCCTTGTTCTTGTGCTTGAACACCCCGGTGGCACCGTGGAAGACGCCCTTGCCCGCCTTCACCGGCAACCCGCCGAACTGCGTCATAGCACGGCCGGCTGTCGAGAACGTGGACGTGTTCTTTCGCGACTTGACGATGATCTCAGGCTGGAACATCAGGCGGACCTGGATAGTGCCCTCCTCGCCATGCTTGTCGTGGGTTAGAGACAGAGCACGCTCAGTGGCCTCGAAGGGCTCCAGCTCGCTCAGATCGATCTTGGCGGACCCTAGGCTCTTAGCTTGCTCGATCTGGTTCCAATCAAAGATCTCGACGCTGAAGTCAGCGGCAACGCGTGACGGCTGCATTACGCTGTCAGTACGCATACACAACGGGCTGCAAGCGAGACACTCACAATCTGGACCATGAAGTTCTCATTCCACTCCGGGTTCAGCGTCTTCTTCTTCGTTTGCGACTTGAACACCTTCTGCCCGTTGAGGGCGAACACGGCATACGGGTCAGATTTGCCTGGAAACAATATCAGCACATTCTTGTGATAACAACGCCTGTTACTCACCCCCACGATCCGCCGCACGAATCTTGTGACCCGTCAACAGATCCACACGCAGGACACCCTGGTTGTTGATGCTCTCCCTCGGTTCCAGCTTCACCGGTACCGGCACGTATCGGCTCTCAATCGTCACGACCGACGTCTTCTCCTCGTCCTCATCCCGGAGCGTGAAGTCCTGCGGACCCTCGAACGTCGACTGCAAGAACGCCTTCGCGTCGCCCTTCCACTGTGCGATGATGTCGTCCTTGTCGCCCTCGTCTGCCTCGTTGAGCCGCAGCCAGACCTGGCCAAAGTCGAGCTCCTTGACGAAGCCCTCGCCGACGTACTCCCACTGCGCGTGCGTACTCGTTGCGCGCTGTGTGCTGAAGGCGGGCCAGTACCCGTCGTCGAGTAGGACCTCGAGACGGCCCTTCTTGTGCAGGCGTCCGCTGAGAATGTTGAAGACGATGACACCAGTCTCTGCAACGGGATGAGCAACTTCACGTTAGTCTGGATGCGCAGGTACTTACGGCGCTTGAGCAACTCGTCCATCGGTAGCTCAACACCCGTATCCTCCTGCTGTGGAGTCGGTAATCGTGGCGAAGTAGGCGATGACGGTGATAGCGAGCCATCGTTCGTCTGCGACGTCTTCTGCGTCGCCACCGTATCCGTCGTCCGCGTCGTGTCCGTCGACTTGGCATTCTTCTTGTGACGCCCTGCAGGCCCCATGTTGATTGTAATCCCTTCCGGGATGGCCTGGTGCTCCTCGTCCGACGATGAAATTGACGAGCCTCCATCCGTGACGACACCGCCGTCCTCGTCCGAATGGCCGCCGCCGCCGCCGCCCTGAGAGATGCCCGAGCGAGACTCGAACTGGATACCCTTGAGCTTGAGCGCCGGGATGAAAGAGGCGCGGTAATGGAGGTTGCCCTTGTAGTGATTGCCCTTGTCGAGCCTGATGGGGTCGGCAACGTCACGATCGCCCGTCGACTCGTACGGGTATTCCTCGTTTTCGCACTCCTTCGCAAGGTCTCCAACACGCAGCTCAACGGAACCGAGGGAGCGATCCTAAATATTGTTAGTCCTTGAATGATGTAACCATGCCAGCCTTCCTACCTTCGTCAGATGCTGGTAGTCCATGCACTCCAACATCAGCGTCTCGCGCAACGAGTGCACTGGGGGACCGTCAGTGCCTGTGCGTACCAGTAATAATGGAGCCGCGACTCACCAGGAACGTAGAGGATCTGGTCCCACACCGGGTTCAGGTTGTTGTTCACAACCTCCGTCCGGCCCTTCGTCACATTGTTTACTTGCACGCGCACATACGGATCGCTCTTTCCCCCAAGCGTCGCCTCCACGTTCTTCACATCCGTCGCCTTGTCAATATGCAACCTCACAGCGCCGATTGGCGGCATGTACTGGTCCGCCCCATGCAAGCTGCCCGCCATGTTCAGCGGCTTCCACTCCGCTGAGACGCGGATCTTGCCCGTCTTGCACCCACTGAGCGTGAACCAGTCTCGGCCGACCTCGTTCTTGCTGTTTAGCAGGTCCTGCAGGCGGATGGACATATAGCCAATGACCGGGTCCTTGAGGAAGTCGCGGTCGTCGATGATCTTGATGGCGATGACGGATGCGGACTTGTCTGCGCAGAGGAATTCGTACGCGGCTTCCCAGACAGGGGCGTTGGTGTGCTTGAACGGCTTTGTAGTGAAGACGGCGTTGCGAGTGTCGCCGCCCAGGAAGAGCTTCGCCATAGGGTTGATGTCGTTCGACAGCGACTTGGTCGTGTCTAGGGCCTTGGCCTGGTGGATGACGAGACGAACGATGCCAACCTCTAAGAAAGCATGTCAGCCATCGGCGACGCGCCGTCATGTTACCGCTCACTCGAGTCAGCCACATCCTCCGCTTGGCCGTCCTCAGCCTTGAGAACAGGGAAGAACGAGAGGTCAAAGCGCAGCTCTCCACGCTCCTTCCCGTCCTTCAAGATGGACATGGATACATCTTCCAAGGTCGCGTCCTCCTGCAACTTCGCCAATTCAAAGTTCACATCACCCATGTGGCTGTGCTTCCGGTGGTCGTTGTAGTCGAAGACGCCCAGCGTAAGCTGGTCCGCAAGCGAGTTGATCAAGATGAACTTGCTCTCCATCCATGTGGGATTGTACCTATCGACCGCGTCAGCACGGTCTTCGCAGCAGGAACGAGGGCCGGTACGTACGTAGAGCGCTTATATTTGGTGCGCGCAAGCTCAGCACGCTGGCTGATAGATATAGAAACGAAGGGGTCCGGGGTGCCGCCGCCGATCTTGCTCGACTTGATCCCGCGTGCGCTCTGGACGGTGACCTGGAGTACACCGATAGCCGTGTCGAGCGGCGCGCCCGACAGCAGCTGCTCCAGATTTAGCGTGAACACATTCGGGTCGTACATCATCGGGCCCAATGTCGCGTGCGTCATGTCCCGAATGAAGGATGAAAGGCCAGGGATCTAGGCGATTGGTCAGTACATGAGAGGTCAAAGCAGAGTCAATGAAGCGTATACATTAGCGATATCCATGCCGAAGGTTTCGCCTCCCAGAGGCTTCAAAGCGTAGTCAATGACCGGCTTCTCCATGAAACAGAGGTCCACAATCTGCACGTGCGGGAAGTTGGACATGAGCTTCAAGCGAATGCGCATGAGGCCCGCGAAGGTAATGTCTTCGACGAGGATAGGCATGGCCGCAGTCGCAAGACCCTTGCCGAGGCGGATAGTGAGAACGACCTTGGGATTGACCTTGCCGACCAGCTGCCGCTGCGTCAAGTCGGCCGTGTCGTTGGGTGTGAACGAGAACTTCCAGTCCATCATGACGATGTCATCGTCTGTGCGGGGGAACGTCCGTACGGCCTCAATACGTGGAGCTTTGTTGCCTAGAGTGAACTGGCTGAGGCGCAGCGAGTCGAGGAATGCAGGGGTGTTGGTAGAGAGGACCTGGTCCACGCTAGACACGATGGTTTGGGAGAGCACCGGCTCGTAGATAAGCCAGAAGCGGTCGAGGAAGTTGTTGATCCAGTCGGCAGTCTCGTGTTCAGACCCGAGGCGTGTCTTGGTTAGCTCGCGCTGGATGTCATCCCGCGCCTGCCTTCGCGTGCGGCGCATAGACGTGGTGTAGTATGTAGCGCACGTAGCCAAGAGAATGAACTGCCAGCCGATCCCGAAACCGAAACGCGCAAAGAAATGCGCAGTGAAGACAGCCTGGTGGTAGGCGTTAGTACACACTGCCCGCAGCAGCCGGCGCGCCACTCACGAAGATGATGATGGCCGCGTTGTGGTACCAGTCGCCATAGTACTGCTCTGAGATGATCTCCGCGAGCACGGACTTGTCGCGCTGGATCTCATCCCCGTCGTTGGCCTCGTCGATGTGGGACATTTGGCGCCAGCCGACGACGTACCAATCCGGGATCTCCGGTGCCGGTCCGCTTGGCATGGCGCCTGGAGGGTTGGGTGTGTCTGCATCCTCGGGGTCTACGACGGTGGCCTCCTTGTCCGAGTCGTGGTCTTCAATCTTGATTGTGGGCACCATGTTTGCTGCCCCCGTGTCGATGGACATCTCTGCAGCGGGGCGTGAGCGGGACCGATGCAATACGGGAGAGGCGGACGGGACTTACCTTTGACTGCGCCGTCGCTCTGCTGGTCCTTGACGCTCTTGAGCTTGTCGCGTGCCTTGCCCGCCTCTGAGGCCTTCTGTGCGGGCGTCGCGTCCGCGTCGAAGGTGTGGACGGGGACGCGGCCTGCTCTCGCGTCGTTCATGGGGTCGGCGGCGGCGGGAGCGCCGTTGGAGGCCATTGTTGGTGATGATGGGGGTGGGAAGTAAGATACACGGAAAGCGAATGTGGGGCGGGTTGGACGAGCAGCGCGCGTTCAAAATGCCAAAGGCAAAAGAGGACAAGCGAGCGTGATGTCACCGCCCAGGTTCAGGGGTCCTTACCTTCCGGCCCGCGCTCCCGAGCACAGCATTCCGCCTCTTCGAGTCGTTCGTGCCCCGCCCAGCTCCGCCCCGGCTGCGAATGACGAGGAACAGATCGTTGTCCTGTCGCCGCACCAGTACGCGACCAAGACGTCAGTCCTCCCGAAATCGAGCGACGAGAAGAGAACAGCATGCAATAATACGCGTTAGAATCATTGGAATATGTAAATCCGTTCGCTCAAAGTTCTGCCCAACCACTATCTCCACTGTCGTCGCCACTCAGAAGCGCAAGGACAAACACGATCGCGCTCGCACCCAGCCGCATCCCCAGCCCGCGATACAGCTGCCCAAGCCCGGTGTGCTTCGTCCAGTGGTCCGGCTCCTCCGCGTCCTCCGCCACGACCGCGTCCGCACGCTCCTTGCCCTTCAACGACGACCGTCTCCTGTTTTGACGCGCGATAGGCAGCGGCAGGTCCGAGCGCTCCTCTGTGAGGATGTGCCAGAACGTATCCACGACGCCCGCGTATGGCTGAGGTCGTAGCTCGACGCAGCCGCGTATCGGGCGCGCCGTCCCGCGGACCTGCACTTGCAGACGACGGCGTATCGTCTCGAATGGAAGGGTAACCAACAGCCCGAGGCATGAGCCAGCGAGCTCAGCCGTACCCCACGCGACAGGGTGCGAGTCCTGGGAAATTCGTGCGCCGACGTAGCGCACGAGCAAACCCGGCATCGCCAGGCTGACAAGCGGGCGAAGGGTGCAGTCAATGATAGTAGGGATTAGAAGCTGCGGGTGCAAATAGGCGCCCCGCCAGCCACCCTCGTTACGAAGAATTTGGGAAAGAGCGTCGAAGGGGCCGCTGTAGGACCGGTGGTGGGGGGACGCGGACTGTACAATGAGGCGCGTGCGCACGAGGTCGAGAGGGGAGAGAAGCATCCCCGTGAGTAGGTGCGAGGCCCACGGGAGGATGAGTGGCTGCTGGTGGAATGGTGTGAGGGAGGGCGCGAATATTGCCTGCAGCATGCTATGTATAACGGGCTGAAGAGTGGTGGATATGACCTCGTTTGCGCAAGACGTGAGGAGGCCTGAGATAAAGAGTTAGTAGATGTGCATGTGGAGGAAGGGAGAACATACCCTTCCACAGAGAGAGCCACCCTTCTAGACGGAAGCGCCCGACGCGCTTGATCATCCCCCAGACACCGTCCGCGCTCCCGACCGGTATAATATACTCCGGCCGGCCATCTTGCAGCACTGCATGGCGTGGGGGTGAAAGCGCATCATGTGCAGGCGCATGATGTCGGGCAGGGCCTGCAGAGTTGGGATCGGCGAAGTACGATTCGTCGTCATTGTCATCGCTGAGCTATAATCACTTTCAGCCTTCCATACCACTAAACAATATTTTCCCAGTACACACCTCCGACTCATCCTCCTCATCTTCTGGCGGTGCGTATTCCGGCTCGCCCGCATCCTTCGGGACCCACTGTACCTGGAGGAGGAGCTTCCCCACCTCCCAGGGCATGGCGATAGCCGTGCTTGTATACTGCAACACCGCAGAGGCAACAATCGCCTTGAACAGGTCCGCCGCATTTATGCCCGTCGGTTCAGACAGGTCCAGCGACGGCGAGAGGTCGAAGATGGAGTTGTGTGCTGCCCGCGTCTGAATCCATGGCGCAGGCGGTGGAGGCGGGGCGGCAGCAGCGGGTGGACCAGCAGCGGGTACAGAGGCGTTGTTCGGCTGGAACGCCCAGGCGGCGCCCCCGTCGATGTAAAGATCGCGCAGCGACGACGGCGCGCTCATCGTTCACTGCAACACAACACGCGCGGCGCAATGGCAGACGTTCGGGGGCGTTCCGGCAAGCCCGGGCAGTCGCGTGGCAACCACACAGCATTCTTACGGCAAAGTCCGACGCATGTTCGACTTAGAACTAGAGTTTGCGCAACTTGAGCTCACTAGCGCTCCTTGCAGGCAAGCTTCTGCTTCTCAGAGTCACAGCCTACACACAGCATTTCAAGCTTGAGCAAAATCTTATCCGCTTGTGCAAGACCATCCCTGAGGCTAGTCTCCCATGGCAGAGGCCTGAACTCAGTCCTATCCAAGTTAAGTACGACATTCGAGTGCAACACAGGATTAATTGGATGGTATGTACATGCGATGAATATGATAAGTATACGTGATGCGGTGCGTCAATAGATAGACTACTTTACTAAATGAATGCCTTCCCTCCTTGCAAATAAATTACACAGCGCGCTCATAGCGTCGCCTCCCTGCCCGCCTTCGCCATCGCGTACAGCTTGTCCCGGTCACCCGACTCATCGACAAGCGACTTCAAGATACCACCGCGCTTTTGCAATAGCTCCGTTGGGCTCGCAAACTCGACCAAGCGGCCGGCGTCGAGAACCATCTGCGTTGTCCGTAAGCATCAGGCGTACGATGTGAGGCTTCGTGCAACTCACGATTTTGTCCGAATCCATGATGGTCTGCAGTCTGTGCGCGACAGTGATGAGCGTCACGTCAGAAGGCAGGTTTTGCCGAAGCGACTCCTGGATAATATTGTCCGTCTGATAGTCGATCGCCGACGTCGCCTCGTCCAGAATGAGCACTTTACTCCCGCGCACGAGCGCGCGCGCGAGGGCCAGGATCTGCCGCTGGCCGACAGACAAGTTACCACCGCCGCTGGAGATCGTGCTGTCGAGCGTGATGCGGCCCTCGTCCATGTCGCTCTGGAGCGCGAACAGACCGGCGGAGCGCAGGGCGTCATTCAGTGCCGCGTCGTCGTGCTGACCCGCAGGGTCCAAATTCTCGCGCAGGGAGCCTGCGAGCAGCTCGGGCACTTGAGGGATGATAGTGACGTTGGAGCGCAGGGCGTCGAGGTTGACCGCGTGCGTCTCGACGCCGTCGTAGAACATCTCGCCCTCGGTGGGGATGCAGCGCAGGAGGGACAAAGTGAGCGAACTCTTGCCAGAGCCTGTCCTGCCCACAACACCGACACGGTGGCCGGACTGAATGTGGAAGCTGACGTCCTTGAGCACCTTGGGGCCGTTGACCGAATAGCGGGCAGAAAGCTTCTCGACGCGGAACTCGCCACTAGACGGCCAGTAAGCGGGAGGCCTGCCTTGCTCAGTTGGCTTGGCCTCCTGCTCGATGCCCATGTAGCCACGGATACGTTCAAGGCTGTTGCCTGTCAAGATGTTAGCGAAAATTCGATAATTAATTGCAGATATACGCACTCTCGACCTCAAGCTCGTTCGCGATGCGCACCCACGACAGGATGAGCTCACTCAAGCCAACGGCCATGTTGAGCGAGAAACCGGTAGCAGAGGAGCTGCGCGCGCCTTGCACATAGACAAGGTACGCCGCCAAAGAGGCCGTAAGGAGCGCGCCCAGGTTCTGCACGCGAACGGAAATCCATCGGTTGAGGTTGTACATGTTGCGAACCGGCCGGATGTAGCCATCGAGGCGCTGCATTGACGTCGACTTGAAGCGCTCCTGGACACCGTATGCACGGATGGACGGCAGGCCTGAGATTGTCGCACCGAAGTGCGCGAGCACCGGCGCGCGCGCGTTAGACAGCTCGCGTTTGACCGACAATTGCGCCTTGATATAGATCTGTCCGCAGAACCCGCCGATCATGAAGACGATGGCGCCGGCAAGCAAGAAGATGGGCGTCATGAGCACGACCGCGATGAGCTTGGCGATCATGGTCACCGTGCTCTCGGAGAACAGGTAGAGCTGGTTCTGCACGCCGTCGTCGATGGAGCGGATGTCCTGTGTGCAGCGCGCGATAACGCGGGACGTGGGCGTGATGTCGAGCCAGCGGAGGGTGCTGCCGAGGATGCTCTCGAGAAGCTTGACGTGGATGGCGCGCGAGGCCTTGAGGGCAGCGACGGTGTAGCAGATGTAGACGAGACAGTTCATGAGGATGGCGGCGATGACGACGAGGGAGTACAAGCCGAGATAGAACAGGGGGTTCACCTCGGACGGGTCGTGCGTGTCGTACTGAGAGGCCCAGTAGCCAAGGAACCAGGTGATGGAGATGACGGTCGTCTGCACCATGCCGTGGCCGAGAAGGAAGAAGATGAAGAAGATGTAGGGGTGCTGATTGCTCATGCCGGAGAGGTAAAGCTTGAATGCGCCCCAGCTAATGTGGCCGGTCTAAAGGAGTGTCAGTCCAGTAATGAGGAAGAATATTAAGTTCACAAACCTCCACCTCCTCGGCCAGGATGAGCTTCCCATCGGTCTCGGGCTCCGAAGTCGAAGCTTCCGTGGCAAGCACAACAGTGTCCGCAACGACCTCAGCCTTCTCCCCCTTTACCTCCTTCTCGTGCTCCTTCTGCGTCTCTTCTAGGACCAACTCCGGCTCGTGCGAGAAGACATCCCTCGGGGATCCATGCGAGGAAACCGACCCATCAACGTGAAGGCAGACGACGTAAGACGCCACGGCGCGCGTCACTGCGATATTGTGAGTGACCAAAATGATCGTGCGTCCCTTGACGAGGTCGCTCTGCAGGCACTTGTCCACAATCCACTTCGCAGTGTGCACATCAAGGGCGGCGAGGATATCGTCCAACAAGAGCACCTTCGCCGGCGAGTAGATCGCACGAGCGAGCGTGATACGTGCCTTCTGGCCGCCAGACAGCGTCAATCCTTTCTCACCGACCTCAGTCTGGTCACCGGCGCCGAACAACTCGAGATCACGCGCGAGACCGCAAGCCTCGATGACGCGGCGGTAGCGGTCCTCGTCGTACGCGTGGCCGAAGAGCACATTGTTCTTGATCGTCTCATTGAGCACCCACGCTTCCTGCGCGGCGTACGCAACACCGCTGGAACGGGGGAGGTTGTACCACGAATCTGGGACGGAGGGCATGAAGTGCATCTCGCCGAGCATCGCCATGAGCAGACTGGTCTTGCCGGAGCCAGTAGGACCGACGACCATGTTAATCTCGCCGTTCTTGAACAGCATCTCGCCGTCGACGGACAACGTGAAGCCGCCTCGAGCCGGTGTGCTCGCGCCGCGGAAAGAGTCGCCAGACCAGGTGAACTTCGCGTTGCGGAAGCCGATCTTGTCAGCACGCTCTGCCTCGTCGAGGGCAGTGAGCGGCAGGCGAGCACACGCGCCCTTCGAGTCCGGGCAATACTCGTCGAGGAGCTCCGTGTTCTTCAGGAAGTCGTTGATGCGGTCGGCGGAGACCTTGGCGGACATCGCGGAAGTAAGCTCCAGGCTGGTCATGTAGAGGTACTCCTGGAGGCGGTCCAGAAGGGCCATCGTTGAGAACACGATGGAGGCGTTGAGCGTCTTGCCCATGACGAGTGTGTAGGTGCTGTAAGTCGTGCCCATAGTGATCAGCGGCGACGTGAACGAGAACATGCGGCTGGCGAAGTTGAGCATGCGGCGACGCCAGAGCCAGGTGAGTTCTATCAAGCCTGTCAGCAGCTGCGCGTATGCGCAGGTAAAAGGGACTCACCCTCTTCGCGACGGTTATCAATCTTGCCCGACGTCGTCTTCTCCCAGCCGAACAACTTGATCATCCGAATGACGGTCATGGTCTCAGAGACAAGCTGAATACGCGCGTCCGCCTTCTTCAAGCGCTCAGTCTGAACGACCTGAATCTGCTTGGCAATCCATCCAGGTACCACCATCATGAGAACAATGTTCGCGAATGATACGAAGGCACTGCGAAGAATGGTAAGTCCCAGCGGGTAAAAGGAAGTAAACTCGATACTCACGCCCAGCCGATGATTACGTAGAGGAATGCGATGGTGATCGTGATTTGGAACGGCACAATGAGCAACAACACGAAGTCGCGCGCCGCCGTCACGTTCGCCAAGTCGGCCGTGACGAGGTTGTTGATCCTGCCAACGATGTGCTGGCTGTTGTCCTCCTTTGGCTCCTCTGGAGCCTCGTCACTCGCACCAACCGTGCGCGTCTCGATCGACGTCGCGTCGCCAACTGTCTCCTCGTCCTCCTCGCCCGACGCAGACGCCACAGAGGGCGCCTTGTGGGGGGCTCCGACGGCATGCCCGACCCAGCCGAGTCTGCCTTGACGCGGATGCGCAGCGCGTGCTCGTAGAGGAGCTGCGTGATGATGCTGTCCGCCTGCGCGAAGTTGTGCGTCGAGATGTAAAGGAAGGTGTTGAGCGAGATAGACATAAGGGAGGGGCCGATGAAGAGCCACATGATCCAGAACCAAGGGCGCATCATCGCGCCCTCGCCGTGGGTCTCGAAGTAGCTGAGCAGGTTGAAGATACCGAGAGGGGCGGCGAAGGTCATGATGCCGTAGAAGAGCATGGACGCGATCATCATGGCGAGCTGAACACGGAATACGCGAATTAGATTCCAGATGACATGGCGATCCTTCGCGCCAGAGAATCTGTCGAGATGCTGATTGGAATATGTTAACCAAAGCCTCTACAGAACGGACGCTCACATACCGGGAAAGCCCTCTTCTTCAAGTTCGCGGCGTAGTCGAAGTCCGCGTTGGGAGGGAGATCCTCCTTCGTCATATGCTCGACTTTCTGTGCCTTCCAGAGCACGCAGTCCATGTACGAGAAGGTCGCAAGCGAGAGTATTGAGGCCGTCTGTTCCGGAGCCGTCTCCGACTGAGGGTTCTGGTGACGAGGTCAGTTAAGCCCGGAATACGGACATATGTCCTTACCTCAGGATCGACTGGCATGTAGATGCGAGGGACGCATAATGGGATGACGAGGCCGGTGAAAAACATGAGCGCGATCTTGGCCCAGATTAAGTCGCCCTCCGCCTCGTCCTGCGGGGACAGGTGATAGGTAGCCAGTGGGAAGAAGTCGCGAATGAAGTAGACAGCAGTGAAAATCAAGAGGAGGACGGTTGCATGACGCGAGGCAATCTTGCTGATCCATTGACCGCCAAAGACGTTGATGCATGTCAAGAGAGCGATGTACCCCGTCGTAAGGACGGAGGCATTGTGCGCACGACGGTCAGATATCGGGGATGCTGCGAAGAGGGCGAAGAGAGCTATTGCGCCCAAGAATCGAGCGAAGTTGTAGGGAAAGATGGTGCGTCCGCCGTGTCGAGAGATGAAGCGCTTGGGCTCTTCTTCCTCTTCAGTGTCGTCTTCCGCTTTCCGTGACCGCCAGAGCGCGGCCACGGAGCTTATGAGAAGGGTCGCGACAGATATAGCAGCGGCATAGGATGGCAGGACTCTGGAGTCGCGCCATATGTCGTCTACATTGGATGCAGCGCTCGCGACGGAGCTGGGTGAGATGAGTACGGGCGCGCGACGAAATAAATTGTGGAAGACGCACAAGCTCTCAGGTCGCGTGAACCAGTCCACATCCACCAAGCCACTGAAGGCTGCTTGACTTCCCCAGGGGGCGTCGAAGCTCGTCTGCGCGAGCCAGCCTTTCATAGCGGCGGGGTGTTGTGAGGGGGAGGTAGGCTTCCGCCTACGCTGGGCGCTTGCTTTATAGCGTCTTTCCGGCGTAGGATTCTATCACAACCGTCACTCCAAACCTGCCGCACGGGGAACTTCATCAGAGTCGCCCGGAGGTAAGTGGCCTTTGCAGACTTGTCGCAGACGGCGATGCTTGATGACACTCATGTGCTCCGTTCCATCGCTGAGATCTGCGCTAGGTAAAGCGGCGTTGAAGGAAACGAAGTACGTTAGGTGGGGGTTCAGATAAAAAGGGGATTCCAGTCTGTTGTGCTATGCTATGAGCACATCGCAAGCCAAGGCAGCGAACTCGAAGCCGTCGACGTTGCAGGGAAACCGCGTCTTGCACCGCAAGTCCGATCATACCATCATCACATCTAATACTTACACGTGGCGCATTGAGCCGCATTCCCCGGCCGCCACGCCGGCGCCAACCAGGCGCCAACTCAAGGCCTTCGACTCAACACCCATTGAAGGACTTGTTGTGCTCTGACATTCCATTGTGATGCACAAAACCCCCGTTTGCATCTGTAACAAGTCCAAGTACAGTCAACATAGAGATCAGTGATAATGTAAGTAGCAACCCATTCTCCCTACACCCTCTCTTTGCCCTCAGCCATCGCGTAAAGCGTCGCCTTGTCCCCAGATTCGTCTACCAGCGCCTTGAGGCGTCCGCCCTCCTTTTGAGCAGCTCTATAGGACTATCAAACTCAACCTATTGCCCAACGGTCAGCTGAAGCAAAAGACCCGCAGAAAGATAAACGTACGAGTCTACCAGCGTCGAGCACCATCTGCGAGAAGACCAGCGTCAGCGACAGGATCATGTACAATACGCAAAAGCACCCACAATCTTGTCCGAGTCCATGATTGTCTGCAGCCGGTGAGCAATGGTGATGAGGGTCACATCGCTCTTAAGGTGCCGCCGAAGCGATTCTTGAATGATATTGTCCGTCTTATAGTCAATAGCAGACGTGGCTGTACAACATTCAATCAGCAGCGTCTGTGTACACCCGACATGATCACTTACCTTCGTCAAGGATCAGCAGCTTGCTGCCGCGCACAATGGCCCGCGCCAGAGCAAGGATCTGTCGTTGACCAACGGACAGATTGCCACCACCGCTGGCGATGGCACTGTCCAGAGTAATACGACCCTCGTCCATGTCGCTCTGCAGGGCAAACAGGCCGGCCGAGCGCAGCCCGTCATTCAGCGTCGCATCATCGCACTGGTCGAACGGGTCCAAATTTTGGCGAAGGGTCCCGCTGAGCAATTCAGGCTGAACGGCCTGTCAGTTTGCTGCTCCCCGCCACGATGTGGACATCCTTACCATCTGCGGAATAATGGTGATGCTCGAGCGCAGCGCGTCCAAGTTGACATTCGACGTGTTCAGCGCGTCGTAGTAGACCGCACCCTCAGTCGGGATGCATCGCAACAGCGACAGAGTCAAGGAGCTCTTGCCCGAGCCCGTGCGCCCGACAACGCCGATACGCTGGCCCGAGGCGACCTCGAAGTTGATGTCCTTGAGCACGAGGGGGCCGTTCGGCGAGTACCGTGCGCACAGATTCTCCACCTTTAGGGAGCCGCTCGCGGGCCAGTAGGCCGGTGGCTTGCCTTCCTGCGTCGATTCGGGCTCCTGCTCGATGCTGAGGTAATGGTTGATGCGCTCCAGACTGTTGCCTGCGCTCGGGCCGTCAGTTACCGCAGCGAGCGTGGCTGCTTTACGCACCCTCGAGCTCAAGCTCGTTGCCAATGCGCACCCAGAACAGGATAAGTTCACTGAAGCCGACTGCCATGTCAAGCGCGAAACCCGTCTGCGAAGGCCCGCGCGTATTCGTCACGTATAGCATGTACGCGCCCAGTGAGGCGGTCAGAAGGGACCCGAGAGTCTCGATGCGGACTGAGACCCAACGATTGAGGTTGTACTGTGGGCGCGCGAGACGCATGTAATTGTCGAGCCGGTGCATTGACTCCGCCTTAAACCGGTCTTCCACGCCATAGGCGCGGATAGATGCTACACGCTATGTCAGTGTCAGAACCCTCATGGGAGATGCTGAACGCACTCAGGCCAGCGATAGTGGCGTTGAAGCTGCAGAAAGCGCATCAGGTAAACCCGCTCCGGTAAAAAAGATACGCACTGTCCGATGATGGGCGCCTTCGCGTTTGAAGCCTCGCGCTTCACCGCGAGCTGCGCCTTGATGTATATCTGGCCCAAAAAACCACCCAGCATGAAGACGAGCGCGCCCATAAGCAGGAAGATCGGGGTCATGATCACGACGGCGACAAGCTTAGCGATCATAGTGACGGAAACCTCAGAAAAGAGATAAAACATTTGCGGCACCGTGTCGTCCACTGCAAAGGCAGGATCAGTATGCGCATATATGTGGCGCTTAAAGATACACGTACTTGCGCGAATGTCTTGTGTACAGCGGGTGATAACTGTATGATCGGGTAAGCCAGCCGGGACCAGTGACAATGGTATAGAAGCATGCCTCGTGACGTCGGCGTGATGTCTAGCCAGCGAAGGGTGCTGCCCAAGATGGACTTGATGAGTCTGAAGTGCAGCCCACGCGACGCTTTGAGAGCCGTGATGGTGAAGAACAGCACCACACAAATATTCATCAGAACGCAGGCTACCACGATGAGAGCATATACTCCAAGGTAGCTGTAATAGACCTCGTGAGCCTCAGCAACGACAGATCGAGTGTGATCACCACCTACAAGAGCGGGTTGATCTCTGACGGATCGTGCGTCTCGTACTGCGAGGCCCAGTAGCCGAGATACCAGGAAATGGATACGAAGAGAGTCTGCACCATGAGGGTACCGAGTAGGAACGCCAGCAGGAAGATGTAGGGATGGTCGTCGCTCATGGCCGAGAGGTAAAGTTTGAGAGCGCTCCAGCTCAGATGCCCGACCTATACAAAGTTGAGCCGCAAGACAAATAAATCCATGCAGAGACAGAACTGACCTCAATTTCCTCGGCAACAATCAACTTGCCGTCGCCCTTCTGCGCTGCCGGAGCATCAGCCATGGGAGTCTCGTCCGCTGTTTCTTCCGCCTTCTCGATAGCGGCCTGCTCCTCCTTCTCCTCCTGCACGAGCTCCGGCTCATGCGCGAACACCTCCTGCGTGGTCCCATGCGACGACACGCAGCCGTCGGTGTGTAGCGCGACCGCATACGAGGCGAACGGACGAGTGAGCGCAATGTTATGTGTCTAGAACGCTTCATTCAGTATATGATGGCTTGATTTTGCGGATCCAACTCACCACTAGGATCACTGTGCGGCCCTTGACGAGGTCGCCTGTAAGACAGTGATCAACAATCCACTTGGCCGTGTGAACACTGTTAATCGTCAGTCCTTCATCCATTGTATGTGTTGAGCGAGACGTACTCAAGCGCAGCGAAGATATCGTCCAGCAGCAGTATGCCCGCCGAAGAATAGATGGCACGTGCAAGCGTAACACGCGCCTTCTGACCACCGGAGAGAGTCAGACCTGAAAGTTACAATGTAAGTCGAGGCTAAGCTTTCTCCGTAAGTATTGACTCACCCCTCTCTCCCACCTCGGTGTTATCGCCGGCGTCGAAGAGTTGCAGGTCCCGCTCCAAAGCACACTGAATGATGACCTTTCTGTAACGCTCTTCGTCGAAAGCAGCACCGAAGACGATGTTGTTCTTAATACAGTTCCATCAATCCTTGAAGAGCATCACTGTCCCTTTGCGAAGTACTAACCTTGATCGTGTCGCTAAGAACCCAAGACTCCTGCGCTGCGTATGCTACGCCATTGTTTCTGGGCAAATTGAACCACGAATCAGGCACAGACGGAACGAAGTGCATCTCGCCTGAGGAGGATAAGACTGCGAAACTAAAGCAAAACATTATTCTCACCGAGCAAAGCCATGAGCAGACTCGTCTTCCCCGCTCCTGTGGGACCGACGACCAAGTTAATGGCACCAGGCTGGAAGACGACTTCGCCCTCGACCTTCAAAAGGAAGTTCCGTTTGGAAGGCGTTAACGAGCCGCCAGCGTCCTCGGACCACGCAAACGTCGCATTCTTGAAGCCAATCTTGGCGTCGCGCGCCTCATCCTCGCTGGGCTGGAAGAATGACGCGTCCGGTTGCTTCTCTGAGTACTCATCCAAGAGCTCGGCCTGTGAATCCGTTAGATTCGCTGATCTAAAGTGGAGACGAACGAGAAACGCACATTCTGCAGGAAGTCGTTGATTCGGTCTGCCGACACCTTGGCCGTAATGGCATCCGTCAACTCGAAAGTCGAAATGAAGAGGTATTCTTGCAGCCTGTCGAAGACGGCCATGGTACTGAACACGATGGACGCGTTGAGTGTCTTCCCCATAAAGATAGTCTACAAACGATCAGTCTGCTGCCATTTGCGTAGGGGTGCATTCCGTACGCTATCGATAAGCGTAAGTCTCGGATGGAACCGTACGATCTATCTGCTTACTAGGTCAGATAAGTCATTCCCATCGTGACCAGCGGTGCGACGACGCTGGAATCAGCATTGAGCTCGGCCGTTGAACGCAGATAGACGACCTACGCGAAGATACGGTTGGCGAAGTTAAGAACGCGGCGACGGAAAATCCATTTTATTTCTGTGAAGGTGCATGAGCAGACTGGCTCTCCAGCGAACATGACCACACACCTGCTTCGCGTTTCTCGTCGACTTTCTCCGACATCCTCTTCTCCCAGCCGAAGAGCTTCACCATCCGGATTACAGTCATCGTCTCGGATACCAGCTGAACTCTGCCATCTGCGCGCTTCAGACGCTGCGTCTGGGTATACTGAATCTGTCTGGCGATCCACGTAGGAATAGGTAGCATGATGAGGATGACAGCCAAAGAGACGAATGCGCTGATGATGATGTTCGTCAGGCCTTGTAGCAATGCGTACTCAATCAAAGACTCACCTCCATCCGATGAGAGCATAAAGGAATGAAATTGAGATGGCAACCTGGAAAGGCAGGATGAAGAGCAGAATGAAGTCGCGTGCCAGCAGGATATTTGCAAGGTCGGTCGTCGCGAGATTGTTGATTTTGCCCACAAGATGCTGAGACGACGAGTGTCCTTCTTCGGCAGTCCCATCCTTGCGTGCGTCCCCCGCCGGCGTTGCGGCCTGCACCACTGTCGCGCTCGTGTTGGTGTCCTCGGACGAGTCAACACTGACGCCATCACCCTCCGGACCCGGCCCCTCGTCTACTGCGTCTGACACCGGCGGGGTAGGGGCACGAGAAGGAGCGGAGGCCGAGGTCTCCGCCTTGATGCGTATACGCAGGGAGTGCTCGTACAGGAGCTGGGTGATGATGACGTTTGCTTGAGCAAGGTTGTGCGTGGAAGTGTAGAGATAGCCATTCCATGCCATGGTCATCAGACACGGCCCTAGGAAAAGCGATACGACCCAGAACCAGGGGCGAACTATCGCGCCTTCTCCTCCCGTTTCGAAATAGCTGGATATGCATCAATACGCCTCGTCGGTGTAATACTGCTCCAGAAATCTCACTGCAAAAGATTGTATAGGCCGAGAGGCGCCGCAAAGGTCAGCACGCAATATGAGAGCATCAGTAGAATCATCTTCGTGTATGCTGTCCGGAAGACTCGAAGCAGGTTTATGATGAGATGTCGTTTCTTCGCGCCCGAAAAGAGATCCATGTGCTGCTACTATCAGCCATATTTCACCCACTTTTTTGAAAAGAACATACCGGGAAGGCTTTCGCCCTGAGGGGAACAGCACGATCGTAGTCCGCGAGCACTGGCATGTCATCCGGGCGCAATTGAGTCAGCTTTTGCGCTTTCCAGATGATACCATCGAGGAAAGTGTAGGTCGCGATAGAGAGCCACGATGCTGTTTGCTCCGGGTTGCCCGATTGTACGCTCTGAAAACACGGTTAGTGTATATATAGACGGTGAAAACATATACATACTGAAGAGTCAAGAGGGATGTAGGGCCTTGGCATGCAGACAGGTATGATGATGCCCGCGAAAATAACCAAAGCCACCTTTGCCCATAGGACGTTACCCTCCATTTCATCGCGAGGCGCGAGCGTGTATGTCACCAGAGGCCATATGTCTCGGTAAGAGTATACGGCGATGCTGACCAGAAGCAGCACGTTAGCGTGCCGCGCAGAGATCCCAGCGAGCCATGGTCCTGCGGCTACAGAGGCAAGTGCAAGAGCAACGAGATACGCGGACGTCGCCATGGAGATGATGTGGGAGAGTGGCGTTTGCGACGGGAAAGTCGCAGAGAGGATGAGGAGCGCAACGCAGCACAGAAGGCGTGTGGCTCTATAGGCGAAGACGGTCTTGCCACCGAGACGGGCAATCTGCCTAGGGAACGAGACAGCATGCGTGGCGCCTGATTCGTTCGACTTCTTGTGAAGTCGCGCGTACGCGACATGCGCTACGAAAAGGAGCAGGGAAGTGAGGGCGGCATAGCCGGGGATGATGCTCGTGTCTCGCCAGGAATCAAGCTGGCCGATCGCAGCGTCGCGACTGGTCAGGAGGACTGAGAAGGCGCCCTGCTCAATGAAGATACATTACGCACAATGCTTTCAGGTCGTTCAACCCCGCGAAGGGCGCACCGATCACTCCGAAGACCGCCTGGCTTGTCGGAGGACTGGACACACCGACGGCGTTCGTCTGCCATCCAAAGACGCTCATGATGGTCAAGAGCAAGACGAGGACGACAAGCCCGAGGGAACGAAATGAACTTGAGCACTACTTTAACAGCATGAGACAACGATATGTCAACGGTTATGCTCTTATCACTCGCCTACTAGAAGTGACCTCTAATGGCACACCAATGCACCTCGAGGACGATGCTCTCGGTCACTATTGGGCCGCAGTTGGACAACCTTGAAGATACCTGAGGCGGGGTTGCTGCTTGGAGAAGGGTAGAGGGTCGCGCCGTTCCATGGGACCTTTAGCCACCATGTTCTTCGCTGACTCGGCATTGCTCATACGGGGGTACCTCTGGGTACCTTTAGGGTCAATCCAGGGTCAATCTGTACGTCGTACGCCGGTTATATTCTTAGCTCGCAGCATTCAGAGGAAGCATGCGGCCTGCGCTGTGGTTTGTAACGTCTATTGCAATTGGATCAGACGAAGATGAAGCCCAAACAAGCCGACGGGCCGTTGATTTTGTCAAAGTGACTCATAGCAATCTTCCGCGGTTCAATCAAGTTCAGTCTTGAATCAAGTCCTTCTGCTTCCCATCAACATTTCTCTATATAAATTCAATTGTCCACAGCTATAGCTACCTGGCAGCAGAACAATTCCACAGGTGTTCGATGAAGCCGGCAGAACGACATGATCCCACCGTGTCAACTCCGCCCCCCACCCCCTCGTCCTTCCCCTGGTGGTTCAGCACGAGAAGGGCACCTATAGCGATGATGACCCCGTTTGACGCAAAGAGCTGGCCATGGTCCAGCATGGGCCCTATCGCACGTTCAAGTCACGGCGGCATTATGCCCATTCCGACTCCCGATACCACGCAGCAGGCTCACCATCATGCATCCACCGGTCGCCACACCGCAGTCATCTTGAGCTGCCCGCTCGCCACTCCAGTCAAAGGCCACCACTCCACGCCGTTTGCTTTGGCATCTAGCAGATCTTCCACCTTGATAGTGACTTGGCCGAGGTTGCGTTCCCCGCTTGCTATACGCGCGATGATGGATGACCGTTCACGGTCGGCGCAATAGACCTCAGGGCTCTTCATCCACACCGGGGCACTGGAATCGGGGAAGGGCGACGTTTGGTAATCTGGCTTGTCGCCCTGGTCCACAAAGATTTGCACGCTGGCATTGATCGGTTCTGACGAGGCGCCGCCATCCAGATCGCGCGCCTGGAAGATCATCAGGCGAAGTACACCGCTCCCTACGTGTGGTCAGAACATGCCTTGCAGGATGGAAACAGTACACACAGCTAGATGGACCTGCTGAGTGCTGATCTACCAGCGGATGAAAGGATGCGTCCACCAATATCTCCCCGGTCGGCTTCGTGTCCTTTACCAGCGGTCTATTGATGGCTAGCAGACTGTATTCATGCTCCAGAGGCGCGAGCTCGAGTCCTGCTCCGCCCAAGAATGTATGGCTGAAATGGCGATGATGATCGTACACCCCAAGATGCAGCTTGTCCTTGAACGCGTTCACCAGGATCGTCTTCGTTTCCATCCAATGGGGATTCGTACTGCTCGAGTGTTATCACAAGATCGCAGCAGGTAGTAGACGGTGTATTCGCCTGTCGTGTGAGAAACTCGTCCGAGCCAGCTCGTCTCCGAAATGTCTGGAGATCTTCACATATATCTCGGGGGACAGGCCCTGTCGAAAACTAGTTTTCGCTATTTGCGCTGACTGGACGGTCAACTTGAGGACACCAATCGAGTCGAACGTTTCGCTAAGCATCGATGGAGAATTGCCCAGAACGAGGGGCAGCGATATTCAACTTTCGTAGGCGGCGACATGAACGTAGTTGCCAGGAACGCAGTCGCACGACATGTAGCTTTCTCACGATCATACCGGCCAGTGACCAAAGCTGACCTTGGAGCCTGCAAAGCAAAGCACTGGTACTGAGCAGCTGACGAGCCTACCATATCGTCGACATAAAAAGACAATAGGTCAGAGTTTCAAGAAGCAGTCAAGACGGTAAGCAGTACCGACGCAAAAGAGAAAAAAGCCCACCGCGAGGGTCGAACTCGCAGCCTTGCCATATTGTGCAAGTTCGACCCTCGCCGTCGGGCGGGCGGGCGACGAGCGAGGGCGGGCTCGAGCGTGTATATAACAGGAGGGCGTCGGGAAAGAACCGACAGTGGACTTTTCTCCCAAGCACGCCCGCTTCCTGCGCAAACTCGGCGCCCTGTTCGACGAGCCGCTCTCCCCGCTTCCTCAGATTATTTAATTACCAAACGTAAAAGTCTGACGCTCTAGCCGATTGAGCTAGGGCCACGCAAGGACTGAGCAACAACGTCTATAGCAAGCCAGTCCTCTGTCATCTACACAACACATATCCTTACCTATCCTTACATGCCAATCCAAGACCGTGGCCTCAGTGCTGTCAAGGCCGCTCTATACAATATTATTACAACAAAGCAGTGCAAGTAACACAACACAACAAGCGATAACCAATCCCACACACCGGCGCTATACCCCAACCCTATGCACAACCTTCTTCTGTAGAGGGCGTCAGAACATCAACATACACAGAGGAGAACATGCCTACCTGAGACGAAAATCGGATGATCTCCCGCTTCTCAAGTACAAAGAGTGTGCGCTCGAGCGCATGGCTCGAGTACCCCTGCTGCGTTACAAATTCCTTCACAAGACTCTGGTACTCGTGCTCCAGCCGACCGGGAGACGCCGCTTGATCTCCTTCTCTATGCGCATCATCTCCTCGTTGAGCTCCCCGCGTGACATGCCGTCAGCAGAGCCGGCCGTCACGGCGTCCATGGTCGAGAACTTGAACAGTCGGATTGCCTCCTCGACGTGATGGTTCTTGACGGTCGTAGATAATGTGAGCTTGGCAAGCGATTCTGATATACGGATGATGGCCTCGAGTTGACTGTAATGCGGTGTGAGTTAGGGCTTCAACAGTGTTAAATCACACGTACCGGACAGTGATAGGTATCGAGCTCCTTTCGTTGTTGTCCTGTTCCACCTGCTGTACCTCCTTGCGCAAACTTACGAAGTGACTGCTGAGCATCTCCTGCGCATCCGCCGACAATCGTGGTGCGCATTTACTGCTGTAGTGTCAGCAATCAGCAGAGATAAGAGAAGGTAAGTCTTACCCCTTGCAGTACGCGATGTACCGTCGCATCTTCTCTAAGCTCAACTCTCCTAGCTCATCTCCATCGGCGTTCTGCCCTGGTCGGTTCATGTGGATGTTCAAGACGTGCCTCGCAATCATCTAGGGGCTGTGGTCAGTCAACTTCTCATCGAAAGGGAATACAGAAGCCTGACCTTGTCGCGCTGCTCGTTGTGCTCGTCCTTCACGATGAAGATCATATCGAAACGTGACAAGATAGTAGTTTGAAAGTCGATGTTCTTGCAACACGTTAGCGTCATCAAACATCACTCGTAAGAGTCTCCTCACCTCGCCAGGACTGCGACCTTCATCGTACCGACCAAACACCGGATTCGCTGCAGCTAAGACACTTGTACGAGAGTTAAGAACGGTTGTTATACCGGCCTTGGCGATAGAGATGGTTTGTTGCTCCATTGCCTCGTGAATGGCGACTCGATCCTCGTCTCGCATCTTGTCGAACTCGTCTATGCAGACAACACCGGTGTCGGCGAGGACCATGGCGCCTCCTTCCAGGTAAAATTCGCGCTGGGAAGATTGAGTGAAACTGGTTCGCGAGCAGGTGACTGAAGGGGCCTTACTGTAGTGGTGTCTCTTTGCACAGACGCCGTCAGACCAGCAGCACTAGAACCTTTACCAGACGTGTAGACGGCTATGGGAGCGACCTGGAAATAATGTTGGTGGGGTGGCAACATATAGAGATCATTCTAACCTTCTCGACGAACTTCAGAAGCTGACTCTTGGCCGTGCCCGGGTCACCCAACAAAAGCACGTTGATGTCTCCTCGTAGACGCATGCCATCTGGAAGCACTTTCTTCGAGCCGCCGAAAAGCAAACAGGTTATAGCTTTCTTAATATCTAGACCTCTGTAAGACGCAATTTCGGGCGACACAAAGGCAGAGGGGCTTACCAAGGCTACCGTAGATACTAGGTCCAACGCTCTTGGCGAAACGTTCGTAGAAGTTCTCGCTTCGCGCCATCTCACCGAACTCTTCCTCCTCCTCCGGGCTGAACTGCACGCCAAAGGGATTGGCGCCAGCACCCGACCCACCGGCTGACATCAGCTCCAGATGAACGACGCGAAGGTACGGTTGCCTCAAAGCGGATGCACCGGCACTCTTCTGTGCGGGATATCAGATAGACGCCCGACAATTTTGAGCAAGTACTGACGTTCTTTGCCGACTGGAAAGTTGAGAATATGCCAGTCACGACAACACGCGAGCCAGGGACCACCTTTCCCGTCAAGTGCCTGTCCGCGGACAGAAGGAGATGACGAGGAAGCTCGCCAACGGGCACCATGTCCGGCGCCTCCTGCAGCTTCAGGGTTTGCTGGTCGGCGAACGCTGACCTCGGATGTATGATCAAGTATGGGTCCATCGGACAATCCTTCGGTTGCCCGGCGGTGTCGTTGTTCAGGCATCTGCGCGGAAGCACGCTGTCCGAGCCGCCGATGCCGGCCGGCGGATGCACGATGTGGACGTGTCGACACGACCGACACTGCAGATGCAGTTTCGTCGCGCGCGACGAGAGGACGGAGGCGGAGATAACGATGCCCGGTACGCGCACGAGCTTGCTCATTACTTCTGCGGTGAGCTCGCGGAATTGTAGCATGTTGAGTCCGGAGCGAATGGTAATTTGGACGCGAGGGATGGCCTCCTCCATGAAGTCATTGTGCTGCTGGTCCGTATGCTTCATGAGGGGGAACAATATTGATCGTGCTGCACGCGTAGCCGCATTTTCAAACTGAAAGCGAATGTCAGTACTAATCAGGCGAGGTATGCGGGCGGCGCGTACCAAAGGCAAGACATCGGCTGGCTTGTCTGTATTGAATGCGCTAATTCGTCGTTGTACAGGCCTACATGTCGTAGGTCCACTTCTAGGAGATGTTGCTTGAGCAACAAATTCGCGCGGAGGTTATCTCTGATATCGAGTGAGCGAAAGCCCTCCAGTCGCGTCCATAACGCACCTGTAGATGAAATCGCCACCGACGCGATATTGCATAAGGAAGTCAAGCAGCAGTTTCTCGGTCTCCGAGGGAAGGTCTGAGCTCTGAGGCGCCGTCCTCTGTGGCGTAGAGATACTGTAGACTCTGTTCGCGTCAAATCCGGACATGATGAAGTCGGCGACGCGTCGAACGGTGTAGAGCAAGTAAGAATGCACAAATGAGCGCGTCTTATGCGCGGCACGTGGCTTACCAATTCTTGAGGGCAGGCTCTTTCGCGAATTGGTGTCGCTGATCAGGCTGTACTTCTACTAACACTGACAGCGAGCCAACTGTTTGGCCTACGGGGTCAAGCTTATTGGCGAAAAATCGGGGGAGAGTTGGGGAAAGTAGCCAAGCAATATGCATTGTTATTCACCAGATCTACGATACGGTACAATATGAGGCAAAGTGTGACTGCGTCCCTGCAGCTTGAGAAGACGCGCAACGACCATCCTGCTCGCCGATCTTGGCTTCGCGCGGCCGACGCTGGTGCAGGCCAAGGCGATCCCCCTTGCCCTCGAGAGCCGCGATATCCTCGCCCGCACGTGATCGGAAAAGTATGTATTCGGGCAAGAGGCACCTGGATTTGTTGCCAAAGTCTTCTGTGCCGTATGGAGGGAGTGATTTGGTCCTGGCGTGGTCCTGCATATCCAGGTTAATACATAGCGGTGTACAGAGGGTCGAGGTCGATGTCGGAAAGGAACAAGTGTATGCGCTGTTTGAGTGTCCGGTGCGTGCGTTGCGCGATATATTGGCGTTTTGAGTAAGCGCTGCGAACCCACGGATGACATGCTGCAAGAAAGCAAGTGCGGACAACGGAACGTGTTGAAGGGCGCCGTTGGAACATCAGGGCCTCCGCTCGGCTTTAGTCCGTCGATTCTCGACTGATGCGCTAGGAAAATAAGCTGCGATGGAGCGAGTAAGACGCGAGAGCCTCTACGGCGGGAAACTAATAGGATACGAGGAGTCAGACGTAGTACAGCAGCTGGATGTCAACGCACCCATGTTCGACTGGCGTGTTTACACATTGGGAGTTCCAGTGGTCCATTTTGAGAAGGTGATCGCTCTGAGGCTGCTTGGTTTTCCCCTACGAGGAAACGAGGGAAGAGATGGGCCATGGTCGACGCGGCGAAGCGGCTGGAACCTCCCCCAGCGCTGCTGATTCTTTGCTGCATTCAACACGAGCAAGAGGTCGAGTGACGGCGGGCAGAACGTTGCAATATTTTGGGATGGCGTGAAGGATGAGAGCAAAAGCGATGATGCGTGACTCACCAGCCGGGCGGCCCGCAACCTCACTCCCAATGCGTGCAAGTAAGTGCGAAATCGTCCTCCAACGGCCATCTTCACTTGACCTCGTCCTCTTGGGCCAACAGTGGACCGACAGCAGAGCTCGCCATCGGCACACTCGAGCTCTTACCTTGGCAAACCATGCCTTGCAGAGTCACGGCGGTAATGCACATGCAGCAGGGGGCTTTATGGAAGTCATCTAGCGACTTGCGCATGGAGATATGGTCTTTGTCCTTGCAACGCGCGCGCGCACGCTACATAGCATCTCCGCAGACATTCTCGTCTGCACACTACCTGTGGGGACGCAGAAGGACCGTCAGCACCTTCACCTGCAAATCACCCTTGCCTTGTATGACACCCAACTTAAACGTCCTCCAGATAAATCTTGATCTGGGTACGCAAGATGCGTCAAGTTGGTGTGGACTCGCGACGAACAGAGACGCGCGGGTGGCTCTTTTTCCGTTGACGTGAGACCAGTGAACGCTTCTGACATCACCAAAGCGCCGTGGTGCTCCAGTGGTCGTCGTCTTTGGCCAGATGATGCCCGCATGTATAGCAGGAAGTCACTATGACGGGCCTGCAGTATCATCCTTGGTGAGCAGGTTCTGCAAAAAGAACAAACAAGCGTACGCTGACCGAGGGATCGCATGGGAGGTTCTCTGACTACCTCCAGATCGCAGAAGTGTAGCCTGCATCCGACGACAACAGGGAGCGTCAATCAGCCTCGGTGTACCTCGCACGCCTCGTCTGACTTCTGCTGCATAGAGAGAGGCTCTGCTTCATAGGCCTATCGCTCAGTTCGAATCTGCGCAGAATATTCGGCTTCTGTGTGGCAGCGACGGGGACGTTCGGCAGTGCGTGAGGTGCACAAGTGACTCGCGAGGGGCTCAAGACAAAATGCTCAGCCGCCGGGTCAACAAGGCGGACGTTCTGATCAATTTGCCCTCTTTTGGTAGCGGTGCAGATCCTTGGAGAATGGCCTGGCCGTGCTGGCGCGATGACCCAATCACCTTGGCTTCCTCTTTGTCACTCGGCAGCGAGGCGCTCTGTTCGACGAGCAGATTTTCGGACGACTAGCAGGATCAACGCGAGTGCCAAACCTCACACCGTGATGGCTCCGATTGGCCAACCAGACGACTACAGCTCAGGTCAGTCTCGTTCTCATTGCTCAAGGATGTTGTTAATCGGATCGACTACCGGCAGTGGTGCCAACGAGTACATCCAGCGTTCCGCCACCTGCAGTTTCCTTCGTTCCCTCCACGACAAGTCAAGCATCGTCCGCCACATTATCCCAAAGCCCCGAGCCCAACAATCGTGTATGCTCCGAATGTGGAAAACATTTTGCGAGGTGCGTCTCAGCACGTCTGCCTGGTTACATCCCCTGTCCCCTATGCGCCTCCAAATTATCGTTTGAGCGAAACTGTCGGGTCACCTCATACCACATTAAAGGCCAAGCGGGCTGGAGGCGCATATGAATAGCCACACTGGCGCGAAACGTGCGCCCCTCCCGCGTCATAGCGGGCTATACTGACTTTACTTGTATTCTGTCATAGCATTTCGATGCGGGGCAGTCGGGTGCGGCGCCGCGTTTGCAGCGCGATCTAACATGCTTCGGCACCGTCGCCTGCACGGCCAAGAGGTCGTCGAAGCGCTTGAGGCGGCTGAGCGTCAGGCGGCTGCCGCTGCACCGCCGCCGCCAGTTGTGTTCAACGCGCCCATTGTGAACAGACGCGCAGAGGAAGGGGGCCCGATAAACGTGCAATGGATGGTACCCAACCAGGCTGTGCGGTCATACACGCGATACCCGCCTGTGGGAGAGGTGACGACGTCGCAGGCGGAGTCCTCTGCAAACTCTGGTTGCACTGAGATAAGTGCGCCTCGTGGACCAGGCGCGGGTGGCACGTAGACTCAGATGAAGACGGAGTTGGCCTCGCGCAATGGCCGAGGAGTCTGGCTACCTTTGAGGCCTGAGGATATTGTCTGTTGTATATTCACGGGCCATACAGCATGCGATGCGACCCAGTTTTCCGATAGGATTGTGTACTACATATACGTTCGAACGCTGTCTCGATAAACAATTGTATCAGTCGCTAGTTGAGTATGTACGTTCTCTCGCGGTTGTCAATGCGTGTAAGACGTGAACGGAGTTGTATGCGCTGGTCAAGCGTCGGACTGATCAGGCTATCTTGCGTCAGCACGTTACAACACTCATGCACTCACCTTTCCTTCGTGTCACTCAAATGCTACACATCGAGATGGCATCGTCAAACTCATTCGCTCTGCAGGCTCAAGGTCGTGCACCAAAGGGCTGATTATGCATACCACACATCGAGAAGTTTGGCAGCAGCTCCAGGGAAGACGAACAGCGACTGTATTTTTAAGTTATAAAACACGACAGAACAGATAGGGTGGTCGACAAAGCAGAGATAACCGACAAAGATTACGGACGTTAAGCAAGGAACTCGAGTATAGCTCGGGAGCGCGTGGATGATATATTCAAAAGATAGTTCTTTTCGTAGATCTCTGGCAGCCAAGATGTCGCTGCCTCGTAGATTGTATGCTCCATTAGCGTCGGTAGCCGGCGCCGTCAGCCACGCCACGAGGAGGGTAGTCACGGCGGGCATTGTAAGGAGGCTGAGTGTAGCCACCACCGTAGGAGTCATAGGCAGCAGTACGAGCAGCGGGCGGACTCTCCGAGCGACGTCTGTCGAACAGTCAGATGGGAATGATGAGGAAGCCGTACTGACTCACCTGTAGCTCCCGGTCCTAGCCGGCGGCGGCGCAGGATAGTCATAACGAGAAGGAGGAGGCAACGGAGGGGTTACAGGACGGCCACGACGTTCATAGTCACTGGCGCCTTCATGAGCATACTGCGACGAACATACATACGGAGGCTTACCGAGGGGGACGCTCATAGTCGTCACGGTATCTCGGAGGGGTCCTCGCACGCCCGGGAGCAGCCATAGGCGTAGCAGCGTAGCGATGATCGACCGCGCCCATCCTTCTATCCCCACGATCGACCACAGGCGGCTGAGGGTAGCCGCGGTACGGGTCCACAGGAGGAGGAGGAGCGTAGCGATAGTCCACAGGAGGAGGGTAGCGCGGGTCGCGGTAGTCAGCGAGAGGAGGGCGCCGGGGATAATCATCGTAGTCCCGACGCGGAGGCAGAGGAGGATAGTCCCGATAATCCCTGGGAGGAGGGTAGGGTGGCGTTACCGGCCTGCGATATTCACGAGGAGGGGGAGGGGGATAGTCGCGATCCCTGGGTTCGCGGTCTCGAATGCGATCAAGGGGCGGGTCAGCACGGCGGCCAGGGGGACTGAAGCAGATGTAAGAGGCAAAATTATCCGACTGTGTCGAAAGACTCACGGTCCGGGGAACGTCGGGCACTCCCTGCATCCGAAGGTGAGTACAGCACAGAATCACAGGATATCGCGGTGCACATACCTCGCCCAATGGCCCGGTGCTCCACATCTGAAGCATGCACCGGGTTCCATGTTGTGCTTGCTCTTGGAACCGCCCTTCGAGATCTCAACGCGAATTTTGTTGCCCATAAAATAGCCCTCATGATACTTGTTGACGCTCTCAAGCGCGGCCTCGGCAGTTTCAAACTCGACAAAGCCATAGCCAATCCTGCGCCACACATCAGCGTGAGCACCTCTCAAAAGAGAAAAACGCACTTCAGCTCGATGTTGACGATGGCGCCGAGTTTGCCAAAGCAGTTTTGTAAGTCCTCTGCACGAGTGCTTTCCGGAAGGCCTCCGATGTAGACTTTGTTCGGGTTGGGCTGCGCGACAGAAAGAAAGGTAAACACAGAGTCCAGGAAGACGAGTGGAGGGGCGAGGAATGGCGTCAGCCCTGGGAGATAGATATTGCTGGGCCATCGAGGCTAGCGTGCTCCCCAGAAGTAAAGCGCCACAGACGAGGGCAGGACCACCGTTGTCCAAGTGGCCTCGATGAGACATATTACGAGGCAGACACACCGATGCTGAAGTGAACACGAAGCAGAGTAAACCATAAGCACCTTTCCAAGTCTGCTCGAGTCCCCTTTCGCAGAGTCGCCGACGTCGGAGCGAGCATAGTCGTTGTCACCGTCGCGGCGATCGCGGAGGTCATCGCCCAGAGGCTGAGGCGTAGGCTGAGAGTCACCGTTGGCCCCGTTTTCCTGTTCTGTGTACGCCTCTGGGGGCGTGGCCTGCTGCTGCGCCGCACTAGGAGATGCCGCCATGAGAGTCAAGAGTAAAGCGGGACAGGGGGACTGTCAACACAGCCAAATTTTCGTTGCACCTGCCGTATGCGGAACCGGCCGGGTCGGGCTCCGGTCCGAGCAATGCATTGTTCGCCTTTCACGGCCAACGACGCCAATCGCCTGCATTGTTCTTGTTGGCGGCGGCCGTAAATTATGCTGCTGTACAAGGGTATACAAGTTATAGTACATAATCATAAAGTCGCGCTCAGTGCGATTGTCCGTTAATCCGCAATACACCGTTCGTAGATGTCAAGTCCGTCTCCGCCAGCGCGCGCCGTAAGGCCTCACCGGTCTCGTCGATGGAATGCAGGAAGCGTAAAAGTTCTCGACAAAGTTGCCAGTCCTTGGCGTCTATCGCACTCTTCAACAACCTAATCGCGTCTTGGTGATCCTCGTCCAGTTGCTCGAGGTTGTGCAACACCAGGAGATACGACCCGGCCGTCTTGAGTCGCTGGGAGGCAAGACACATCTACGATTGGTTAGGTTATGCAGGTCGTATTGCACGGCAATGAGCGTACCTCGAAAAGAGTCTTGGGATTTCCGACAATATCGAACAACCGTCGCCAACGGGTCATCTCTGTTTTGCGCGCGCAACCCACAACAACGTCCAACGCGGCATCGAAATGGTCGATAAACTCCACCATCTTGGGGAGGATGGAGTCGTTCGGGTCCGTATCCGCACTAGGATCGCATGCGTCCGACTCGACAACGGTGTGCAGGAGGATCTCTAGGGCGTGCGCGAAGAATACGAGGTCCTGATAATTGCTCGCAAAAGCGACCGTTTCGCGAACTTCGTGCGACTGAAGGTAGAATGCGAGAACTGGCGGAAGGAACAAGTGGGACTACAAAGCTCGTGAGTTGGGTGAAGAGGGAGGCCGAAGCAGATCTTACACTGGTAGCATGCCTGAACATGACGAACGGTAAGTTCGAGCGTGTTGCAGCTTCGTGCTCAGCGCCGATGATGATACCCTTGTCCATAAGTACAGCTACCGGCGGAATAAGTATGATAGCGAGCGGGGAGCTCCGCCACGTACAAAGAGGATAGAAGTCCAGCGGTATGTGCACACTTTCTTTCACATCGCTGGGGGCGTTCGGGTCTTCCGGCTGAGGTTTCTCGATGGCCAGCGCATTGAGCCAGACACGCATCCCTGTGCCATCGTAGCCCCACAATGAATTCTCCAGTGCACCTATACCGCGCAAGTGGGTCCAGCAGAATTCGATCTTGTCGGCAAAGATCTGCATATCGTATTTAACTTCTTGATCGCCTGACTGTACAAGAGTTGAGCAACGAAGCGAAGTGCTTAATGCAAGGCGTACCTTTCGTGGTCGCAACAAGACAAGCTGCCCCCCAACCACCATCAACACGGTTGCGACGGACAAGTCATCTACTGGATCCCCCAGCTCTGCGAAGAGACGTCAGATAAGTCGCTCGACGCTTATGGCCACACTCACGTTTTTGTGCCGTCGGGATGAGCCAACTGAGCATCCTCACCGCTCCTGGCGCTGCTATGATACCGTTGAACGTGATGCTCCCGCACAAATGCAGCGTGATCGTCTGGTCCGTCGGCACAATCAGGTAGTGATAGAGCGTATTATCCGCCGTGTACACCAAAAGCGAGTTGTCCACCAGCGAGAGAATGACCACCGGCGCAGACAATACTTCGCGGTGCAGTACATTTTGGTTACTGAGGTCGAGGTCGCGGGAATAGAGCCGGATTTGATGTGCGCGTTGCACCTCGACGGAGGCGACGAGCACATGGTGGAACCAGAGCAGCCCGCCTCGCACGGTGAAGGCCTGTTCTTGCAATTCGTCGCTGAATATCTTCCACCTGCCAGACGTGGCGCTGTAGTGGATCAATCCTCGCCGGCCGGCTATGGCAATGAGTCGACCGTCGGTGCTGAGTGCCGAGTACTTGATCGGCCAGTTGGTTGCCAGATAGCTTTGGGGTATCTGCCAGCAGTTCAGATATCTGGCGAGCCATGTACGGCTTCGACTCACCTTGACATGTTGCCAAACGTCGGAGTCTGGATTGATGACGCTCATATCAGGCTGGTCTGCACCGCGATACACGAGCGCTCGATCGTCCATCTGAAGGAATGCGTATCGCGTATTGTCCTGCATAGCACGTTAGGGCAGGTCTTGACTTTCGAGACACACTCACAGGTGAGTGTTGCCCGGTTGTAGCACTCTTCGCGAATGGTATTGCGAAGAGCTGCCCATCCGCCGCTGAGTAACAAGTCAGCGGTTGCCCCCGTCATCCATATAGCACTGACGTTTGGAGGATGGAACGGCGAGAACAAAAAGCTCGAAATTTCCTGGGGCCCAGAACTACATTCTCTCAGACAATATTCGACAAAAGAAGGTCTTGCACTCGCCAGACTGGACACGCCATACATATAGTGGTCCTGAAACCTGATGCTGGTCAGTTACTGTGAAAGACTTGCAGGCCGGCAACCACGCACTTATCAACATCGACCGAATCTTCCACGCCGAAAGCCGATGCTAAACAACGGCCTCCGACGCTGATGACACCCCAGCCGTGTTCCCAGCCAACCGCCAGCACATAGCCATCCCCACTCCATTCCATGGCCCCCACCGGGCCTGCCTGTCGATTGTAAGGGTTCGGGATCTGGACCGTATTTGTCGATGGCACTACGCCCTCTTCAGATGGGAAGTTGGTGAACTGCACTGCACCGCTGTGTAAGATTTGCGTCAAGATTGCTTTGAAGCGTTCACCGACAGCCACTCACCCGATAGTCCCGATAGCGACAAGGGAGAATTTGCCATTCACGGCGACTGCGACCGCTCGTCGTGGCTCCTCGTACGGTACCCAGCCTGGCGGAGGCATCTCGCCGGGCTCGATGCGTCGCCGTTTCTGCACCCAACGAGGCGCCTCGAAGTCATGCACGCAAGTTCCCTGCCAGCCGAGCTTAGGTCCCTCGGAGGACTCATCTGTCGGGAATGCATGATGTATCTATTGATCGTAAGGTGAAGTTGCAGCCCTTTAGGCACATTACGCACCTGTCCGTGCTCATCGTCTTGAGTGAACTCCGATACGCTGCTTTCAGGCGCAGTCTCATGCAGGCCAACAAAGTAAACTCGCCCGTCCGACGTTATCCAAGTCTCAACGCCTGTTGTTCGTGAGTAGATGATCTTCGACACCGTCACTACATGGGCCAGTGAGCTCAAGACGCGATGATATCCACACGCATATACTTGCCGTCTGGGTCGACGAACCACTCGAAGTCGTTCTCTTTGAAGACCCATGTCTCGTACCCAATCTGTATTCTCCTGTCCCCTGCATCCTCGTCCAAGGAGTCCGTCTCTTCGTCCTCCGGCCAGGGGATGCGCTGTACGGCGGGCGGATCGCGTGTAGAGAACAGAATGTAGTTCTTACGAGGGGATAAGCTGGGGCCAATTCAGCAGCGAGTCTGATGTAGATGAAGATGGGGGCGTACCTCAGTACATGTCCTTGTATCTTGATGACACCCTCGAAGTGCAAGCGGACTCGCTGGAATGGTACACCTTCACCGGGCCCGGCGAGGAAGCCGCGTTGCGTGGTACGTGGGGCTGGGGGTGTCTCATATATAGGTCGGTCGGCCAGGTGCTCCACGGCGATGAGCACTAGATACGAGGATGCTGTCTGTGTTGCCAAGTCTGTGAGTACATGGTCCAGCTCAGGAGTTCACCGCGCACCTGCACGACTAGTCGCGCGCCATTCGGTGCCCAGTGTACGTCCGTGTTCTCCCCATGGTCCAATATCGAGGAAGGCGTGCGTGAGAGGTACGCTAACGTAGCGCTAGGCTTCGAGAGGGATACTTTCAGTAGGGATTCGGCAAGCTGTTGCTATAGTACACACCCGGACGCGCCATACACTGACACCATTACGCGTGAGCGCGCAGAAGAGCGACTTGCGCGGGCTGGGCTCGACCGCAATCACGGACTCTGGGGGCAGGTTGGGGAGTGCTGGGATTGTCGAGAGCTGGCGGGCGGCGGACGTCGGGAAGTACATGGTTCAGCGCGATGGTCCTCACGCGAAGTCTCCTCGCTGCTCGACCCGTTCTGTCCCGTAACAGCCGCCTTGAAAGCTGCCGCTGTCGAAGGAGACGCGTGGTATTTGAGGAGTACTATGCAACCTTGAGTTGGTAGTTGGGAACTAGCTTCATGAGATCCGATCAATGGTCACTCTCGCCAATGTTCTGACGTTGACTTTTGAGACAACGGAGAGGCCGATGACATCGACAGCTACTAGTAATACAGTGCATTGACACACAATAACCATTAAACGCGTCCAAAAGGGAGGTCGGAACGCCAGACTGCAGGTATGATATGGTACAATCCGCTCGTGCGGGATAATACGTAGTGTTGAATTGCGAGAGTGAGATGAGTGGGGGTTGGGAATATCAGTCGCGCGGCTCATAGCTGCACGCCTCCAGTAAAGGGGCATTTGAAAGGGCCATGGAAGCGCCGCCCATGGCTTGCAGGCGGCCTTGCCGAAGCATGTCGAGAATGAGGGAAATGCCCTCGCGTGACTGATACAGTCAGTACGTATCGTTCGCTGGGGAGCGGCGGACTAGACTCACACGCTGGACATTAGCTTTGAACTTGTTCAGGCCATGGCTCTCGATCCGCTTCGTCATGCCCCAACCAAAGTTGGACCGTATTCTTGCCTCCGTGGTCTGCAATGTTTTCCTGAAACGAGATAAGATAACGCGAGGATGTGCACGCAGCAGACGCACCCCTCAGGCGTTTGGCGGAAGAACACCGACTCTTCGACTTGCATCACCTTGACATGGTCGAGGTTCTTGGTGACGCAGCTGATGGTCTTGCCAAACGGGTCGACTTCGCTCTCCTCCACGACCCAGGACTCAGCGCGAGAGACGATCCCCTGGGGCGCCCAGCGCGGTAGTGCGCCGCGCTTGAGGATGAGGCGTGTGGTGAGGAGCGAGCCCGAGGGGGTCATGGAGCGGGAAATGACATCGCAGGAGATGATGTGGGAGGCGTAGGGGTTGGGGTAACGAAGGAAATAGGCGAGGGAGACAATGGACCAGGAATCGCTGAATGCACATGAGCCTCTGGTTTCGCGGGCTCTCTCGACCCACTCACTCGTACAAGAAGCACTGTTTGAAGAACTTCATGCTGGCCTCTCGTCTTTCTCGAGTAGTTGGGGGGTCGGGACAAGGACAGTCGTGGGAGTCGAAGTTTCAGCGAGTGTCGTCGAGCTGGAGCATCGGCTAGACCAGAGCTAGTAGCCACAGCTGACGCACGTCTCTCGGCAAGCCCAGACCCGTGACCATTGACACTTGTGACTTCCGGCGTGATCAACCTCGTGGCGTTGCTCCCACGAGCACGGGCGCAATTGTTCAATCCGCCGCAGCATGTGCAGACATCTCTCTTCCTCTCTTCGACCATGGCGTCTGTCCACGACGCCAGTTGAGCACCGGCATACCGTTCTTCTTCACATCCTCCCCGTCATTGGAGCAGCTGACGTTCCTTGCCTCATCGATATCGTCTGAGTTAGCAAAGCCTCACCTGCAGCCACGCATCTATCTAGTAGTATAGAACGAATCAACCTCGCCAAGGCTTCGCATCGCGGGCTGCATGACCCATCGTCTGAACCCCTCCCCGCCCGCAGTCGAATGTATAGCGGTGATTTCGGACTATGTCCTCCCTCGAGAGGAAATGAACATCAGCAGACACCAACAGCATACGTCAACCATCTGTAAGCGCCCTGAGAGGCTGAAGTTGGGACTGAGTCACCCAGGCTGAATAAGAGATGTGCGATTTTTTTCTATCGATGCCAGAAATCGAGAGCGTTGCCTAGAAATGGACGCTATTTTGCTGCCGATGGATGGAAAAAAGTTGAGGCCCAAGTCTGGCCAACCAACCGGAAAGGGAGCATTTATTGGGGCGGGTCACTGTCACGGGTCACTGTCACAGTGGATAACGGAACCGACGACAGCCGTTCTTCCCTCAGACTTACACGCGCCCCAGATCAACAACCGTGACGGCCAAGCGGTCAGATTGCTCAGCATCGTCGTCGACGTCGGCCATGGCTCCAAAGCAGCAGTGCGCCAAGTACGAGTACGTCGTAACGCCCATGGGCTCCAAGATCCTCCCTGTCGAGGAGCCGGTCGAGCCGCATTCCAAGGACGAGGAGAGCCCAGCCGATTACAACTCGGGCGGTTATCTCCAAGTCAAGCTCAACGACACTTTCAAGAACGGCCGTTATCGCGTGGTCAGGAAGCTAGGGTGTGTGTCGTGCGCGGCTGGCTCGTATGCGGAACACTAAGCACACGATCATGCAGATGGGGACACTTTTCCACAGTTTGGCTCGTCAAGGACACCCAGTGCGTCCCCCTCTCTCCATACTGACTCTCCTGCTGACGTAACCCGTGCTCAGGACAAGCTGCCATACTGCCCTCAAGGTTGTCAAATCCGCCGGTCGGTACGCGGAGACCGCTCGCGACGAGATCAAATTGCTATCTCGCGTAGCCTCCGTTTCCCCCCTCCATCCAGGCAGAGAGCACATCGTCTCCTTCCTCGACTCCTTCACCCACCAGGGACCCGAAGCCTCCCACATCTGCATCGTGTTCGAGCCTTTGGGCGAGAACCTGCTGGCGCTCATAGAGCGGAACAAGAAGAAGGGTGTGCCCCGCGCCCTGGTCAAGATCATCGCCCGGCAAGCGCTTCTGGGTCTCCAGTATCTGCACGACGAATGCGACCTCGTCCACACCGATATCAAGCCGGAGAACATTCGTAGGCTTGTGATTGACGTTGGTGGCGCCTTTTGCTAACCGCACCGCAGTGATCTCCATCCCTGATGTTGAGGCGCACATTCAGTCCGAACTCTGTCAGTCGCCGACGCCGACTTGTCGGCGAGTTGGCGTCCCGCAGCCCGCCAAGTCCCGTGCGGGTGTGACTATACCGACCGTTCAACGCCCGCGACGTCAGGTACAGATCTTCGACTCGCAGCCACTCTCGAGCCCCCGCAGCCCTAGTGTGGGCTTTGGCATCAACAGCTCCAGTAGCAGCCTGAGCAGCGGGTTCAAGTCACGTGTGCACAGCGGCATCCCTTCAGCAAGCTCCAGCTACAACGCCAGCATACCGAAGGTGCCTAGTGGCCTCTCGATGCTGGCTCCGAAGAAGGAGAAGGCGGTGGCGAAGAAGGACGCCGCGCAGGCACCGAAGCCCGTGTCACCGTCTGCGTCCTCTTCATCATCATCTGCCTCGTCTATATCCGTATCTACCGGGGAATCCCGGAGCACATTCAGCACTCCGCCGACATCCCTCTCGCAGTCTATTGGCAGCGCTATCGCTGGCATACTCAGCGCTCCGATCAAGGAGGAGGACGAGAGCAAGGAGCGGATTGGCATACCCGTCAAGGGCAAGGGCAAGGCGACCATCGAGAACGAGATCGAGTGCGCCATGTCCACGTCGTGGAAAGGCAGCCTGTCAATGAAAGACAAGATGTCGTCCTCGTTGAAATCCAACTCCCGGACAGCTGCGGCACACTCAAGATCACATTCGGGATTCTCGTCCGGCTCATGGCAGGACCCTGGTATGGCCGCGCCGGCGCCGGCAGTGGTTGTCTCTACCGTGGTCGCTGCGTCGGGCGAGGAGGATCCGTATGACTACTTCGACCTCACCCGTACGAGGAACGATTCGACTCCCGGCGCGACCAGCACGCGGACCGCAACGTCCGAGTGCTCCAGCACCACCACTAAAGCCTCCCCGTCACATACCCCACAGCCGGTGTCGGGAGGCCGGGATTCTCAGAGCAAGACTTCGGGTGAGCCTGCTGGCAAGCCGTTCGTCAAGTCGCCCTTGAATCCCACTGTGAATACGGCACCGTCACTCCTTTCACAAACCGCTCCTTGTTGCGCTTCGCCGCCGAAGGGGACCCCATCCAACGACGCCGCCATTCAGCACCTTAACAACCGCCCCTCGCCCCCTCACCATGTATCCGCGCTCTCTGCCCACATGCATTCGCACCCGCCACCTGACTTTGGATCACCGTGCAGCTTCCCCAGCCCCCTGCGCCTGAGCACTAACGTCGCTTCGTCGCCGTCATCGCTGCCTACGCCGACCCCTACGTCGCCGGAGATGACAGGACCAACGACGTCACCAGCTGGCCGCCTGCAGTCGCCGACGCCGACGAAGCCTGGGGCGCAGATGATCCCTCCTCGCCCCTCGGTCTTGACCGAGCTAGAGGAGGTGGAAGAGTTTTGTGGGCCGCCGATATCGATCAAGATCGCTGACTTGGGGAACGCGACGCCGTCGAAGAAGCACTACACCGAGGACATCCAGACCCGGCAGTACCGTGCTCCCGAGGCCATTGTCGGTAGGAAGGACTGGGACACCAGGGCCGATATATGGAGTATCGCATGTGTGGTACGGGTGATTTTTCTTTCGCGAAGGCCGGCTTCTGATTCACCTTCTCAGATCTTCGAGCTCCTTACCGCTGAATACCTCTTCGACCCTCAAAGCCAGGGCGAGCTCTTTACAAAGGACGACGATCACATGGCCCAGGTCATAGAGCTTTTGGGCGATTTCCCGCTGGAGGCTAAGATGGGTGGCAAGTATAGTCGCGACCTGTTCGACCATAATGGTGCGTTGCTGTGTCAATCTGCTGTGTGGATCAATACTCACGATGCGCAGGCAACTTGCGATACATCAAGACTCTGAAGCCGTGGCCATTGAAATCCGTCATGATGCAGAAATATCTGTACAGTGAAGCGGACGCCGACGCGCTTTGCGACTTCCTGCTCCCTATGCTTACCCCTGATTTCCACCGCCGCACACGGGCTGTAGACATGATCGACCATCCATGGCTGAACGTGACGCCCGCGGACGAGGTGGTGGGCGAGTGGTAATCCCACTTCGCGCGTACGTATCTATGTATATACTCCTCGACCGGTCTTTTGGCCTCTTGTACATGTCTCTTATCTTGCAGTCCCTCGTTTTTCTCATTTCCTTTTCTTTCCCGTATATCATGCAACCCTATAGATCGCTAGAGGGATGGACTTCGTCACATACATCTACTATTCTAGACGTTTAGATCGAGTAGAGCTGAGCCAGTAGCAGCACCATTACAGTGTTGCGCATTTATCTTATTTCCTTATTTCTGTCTACTTTGTTGTTGTAGTTGCCTTGCTATGGCTAATGTCACGCGCGTCTTTGGGTACTGTATCCCCTGCTGGTGTTCGCATGTCAAGAAACCCCTGGTCACCAGGTCAAACAACCGCACACCTCACGCCATCCAAGCCGATAACGCACTGGTAATTGTTGGTATATACGTCGTGATAGGTCTAGCATTAGTTACAATGACGAACGCGGCACACAGCACGTTCAAACCCGCTCGCGCCCTTCCGCAATTGCGTAGAGCCGAGCCTTATCCCCAGACTCGTCGACGAGAGACTTGAGTCTTCCGTCCTGCATCTTCAGTAACTCTGTCGGCTTGTCAAACTCGACAATCTTGCCGGCATCGAGAACCATCTACATGCTGGTCAGCGCGATGTCCGATCACGGAAGGCGTAGGACGTACAATTTTGTCTGCGTCCATGATAGTCTGCAGCCTATGTGCAATAGTGATGAGTGTAACGTCGCCCTTCAATTGTTGACGCAGAGACGTCTGGATGATATTGTCGGTTTTATAATCGATGGCTGACGTAGCTGGAGGAGGAAAAGATCAGCACGCTGGACTGAACGGTGCAAGTAAGATAAGTTACCTTCGTCGAGGATGAGCAACTTGCTTCCTCGGACGATAGCACGGGCGAGCGCCAAGATCTGGCGCTGGCCGACAGACAGGTTGCTTCCTCCGGAGGAGATCGCACTGTCGAGAGTGATGCGCCCTTCGTCCATCTCGCTCTGCAGGGCAAAGAGGCCGGCCGAGCGAAGCGCATCATTCAGCGTCGCGTCGTCGTATTGCTCAAATGGATCGAGGTTCTGGCGAAGCGTGCCGCTCAAGAGCTCCGGCTAGAGACGGTTTAAACGGGGGCGAGTAGTCTCTGGAAGATGGACTTACCACTTGGGGAATAATTGTGATGCTGGATCTCAATGCGTCCAGGTTCAAGTTAGAGGTCGATAGCCCGTCGTAGTAGATCTCGCCCTCCGTAAAGATGCAGCGCAGTAGCGACAGCGTGAGCGAACTCTTCCCAGACCCAGTGCGCCCGACTACGCCGATGCGCTCCCCAGAGTTGACCGTGAAGGAGATGTCGTGTAGGACTTTGGGACCGTCCGCCGAGTACCGCGCGGACAAGTTAGACACCTTCAGTTCGCCGCTGGCAGGCCAGTATGCAGGAGGAAGACCGTCAGTTGTCGGCTTCTTCTCCTGCTCGATAGTGACATAGCCTTGGATACGCTCAAGACTATCATGATATTCAGTCAATTGCCCTGCACGTAAAACAAAACACACACCTATTGCCCTCCACCTCGAACTGGTTGAGGATCCGCACCCACCAAAGGATCATGCCGCTGAAGCCGACGGCCATGTTGAGCGAGAAACCGGTCGTTGACGACTTCTGGTCCTGGAAGTAGACGAGGTATGCGGCCAGTAGTGCAGCGAAAAGGCCACCAAGCGCATCAATGCGTACGCAGATCTGATGAGCAGTGATCAATAACGGACTGCTTCGATCCTTGCTTCACGCACCCAGCGGTTGAGGTTGTAGAACGTGCGCGCCGCCCGAACGTAACGGTTGACACGCTCCATGGACTCAGCAAGGGACCTTGCCTGCACGCCGTACGCGCGGATAGAAGCTACAAGGTGATGAACAAACATGGTAGGCAGCGCAAAATCTTCACTCACTCAGACCAGCAACGGCGGCACCGAAGTGTGCGAGCACCGGCGCCCTCGCATTGGACATCTCGCGCTTGACGGAAAGTTGGGCTTTGATGTAGATTTCGCCACAGTAGCCACCCAGTGCGGCGATGATCACACCCGGCACCAGGAAGAATGGGCTGAAGACGACGACGGAGACGAACTTGACAAGCATCGACAATGTCAGCTCAAGGAGCATGAAAAGGTTCTGTGCGATAGGCCCGTCAACTGAGCGAATGTCCTGCGTACAGCGGGCAATGACTACGCAGAACGTTAGTACAGAGAGGGGATTATTTCGAAACACGCACCTCGAGAGGTCGGGGTGGTGTCGAGCCAGCGAAGCGTCGTGCCCAAAACAGAGTCGACGAGTTGCTTGTGAATCGTTCGCGACGCACGGATCGACCCGAAGGTATAGATGACGTAGCACGCGCAGTAGATGAGAACGCCGGTCATAAGAAGACCCGCGTAGACGCTCGAGTAGCTGCGTGGATATCCGGTGAGTACGCGGCAAACAACGGCGCACAGAAACAAACTCACTAGAACACTTTGACGTCTCTTGGGTCAGCCGCCTCCTCGTACTGGGACGCCCAGTAGCCGAGATACCACGTCTCGAATGCGCCCATACTTTCAGTTATCAAAATGCCGCCGATACAGGCGATGAAGAACAGCATAGGGTGGTTGCCGCCGAGACCGGCTAGGTACAACTTGAGCGCCTTCCAGCTGATGTGACCTTCCTCGATCTCTTCTGCCACGATGAGCTTGCCATCTGACTTGCTCTCCTCGGCAGCGGGAGGGACCTCAACCTGGCCGTCGATCTCTTCGACCTGTTTCATCTCCTTCTCTTCCTTCTCAGCCTCGATGGCAAGCTCAGGCTCGTGAGCCAAGACTTCCTTCACCGTTCCTTGTGCAGCAATGCGTCCGTCAATGCCGAGAGAGACAACAAAGTTGGCGATGTTGCGCGTCAAAGCCACATTATGGGTCTGGCGCGATTTTAAGCTCAGCTGCGGGTAAAATATGATAAACACGTACCACAAGCAGCACAGTCCGCCCCTTGAGAAGGTCCCCATTGAAGCACTTGTCGACGATCCATTTAGCAGTGTGTACGCTACGGCGCGTCAGTCCGCAGCTGAACTGGTTAAAAGAGGGAGACGCACTCAAGAGCGGCAAGAACATCATCCAAAAGCAATATCTGCGCATCTGAGTAGACCGCACGGGCTAGGGTCACGCGCGCCTTCTGTCCGCCAGACAGTGTGAGGCCTTTCGGACGGTCAGCCAAGTCTCCAAGGGACGATAGCCACTCAGCTACGCACCCTTCTCGCCGACTTCCGTCTGATCGCCCGCATCAAACAAGGTGAGATCGCGCTCCAGCCCACACTGGTGCAGGACCTTCTTGTACCGCTCCTCATCGAAAGGCGAGCCGAAGGTGATGTTATCCCGGATCGTCTCGTTCTGCACCCACGACTCCTGCGCAGCGTAAGCCACACCGCCAGACCGCGGAAGGTGGAACCACGAGTCCGGCGCGGAAGGCGCGAAGTGCATTTCGCCGAGCAGCGCCATGAGCAGACTCGTTTTGCCCGAGCCGGTGGGGCCAATGATGAGGTTGACGCGACCCCGGCGGAAGAACAGCTCGTCCTCGACCTTGAGCATGAAGTTGCGTTTGGAGGGTGTGAGCGAGCCGGCGGCGTCCTCGGACCAGGTGAAGGTCGCGTTGCGGAAGCCAATCTCGTCCATGGAGACGCCCTCGTCCTGCTCGAAGAAGTCTATCGGAGATCTCTTGTCTGAGTGCTCGTCAAGGAGTTCCGTCTGTGGTACAATCCGTCAGCGACTGCATTGTCGTGGGCAGTATGAGAAAACGCACGTTCTGCAAGAAGTCATTTACGCGGTCGAGCGACACCTTCGCTGTGACCGAAGCGCCGATCATCGCAAAGACAGTGTGAAGCTGGTCGCGCAGCATGTCAAACACCGTGATGGAGCTGAACACCTTCGACGCGGAGAGCGGCTCGCCCATGACGACCGTGTGCGTGAGGTATGTCGCCATCATGGTGAAGATGGGGATGATGAAGTTGAGGTTGCCATTGACCATGTCGAGGATCTGGCGCCTCCAGATCCACTTGAGCTCTTCCTCGCGCTTGTCTCCGACGCGCTCGGACATTTTGTACTCCCAGCCGAAGAGCTTGATCATGCGCAAGACGTTCATCGTCTCGGTCACTGTCTGCACGCGCGTGTCGGTACGCTTGAGGCGGGCGACCTGCACATCTTGAATTCTCTTAGCGACATAGCCAGGGACGGGGAAGAGGAGTAGGATCGTGGCGAGACCGACGAGTGAGCTATGATGATATGTCAGCGACGTTTACAACGACTGTAAAGAGCTGCGCACCTCCAACCCAATATCTTGTAGAGGAAGATGATGCACAACGTGATCTGCAGAGGGATGTACAAGATGATGAACAGGAAGTCACGACCATCGACCAAGTTGTTCAAATCGGTCGTCACAAGATTGTTGATCTTGCCAATCAGATGCTCGTTGGATGAGTGGCTCTCCTCCTCGTCCTTCTCAGCCTTAGCCTTCTTCGCCTTCACACTCGCAGCCGTCGCGGTGGTCTCCGTCGGACTGGCAGAGTGGAGAGTTTCTTCGCCGCTAGTCTCTGACTCTGTGGGCTGGTCGACTAAAGAAAGGCTGTCCGGCGAAGGCGGAGTGCTGGTCGTCGGCGTCGATTCGGGCGCCTCCGCCTTCAAGCGGATGCGCAGGGCGTGCTCGAAGACCAGCTGGGTGATGATGGCCTCGGTGCGCACCAGCATGCGCGTCGCGACGAAGATGTAGGCCTGGATGGCGATTGCCATGATGAAGGGACCGAAAAAAAGCCAAGATATCCAAAACCAGGGCTCGAAGGCCGGCTGTTTGTAGGCCCGTGTCTCGAGGTAGCTGCGGAGAGTTAGTAGGCACACATATCAGTGTGCAGGAGACTCACTCCAGGAGACGGTTGATAGCCACCGGGCTAGCAAATCCAGCAAAGACGTTGAAGACGATCATGACGGCCATAAAGACGTACTCCATGCGGAAGATGCGCATGAGATTGAAGAATAAATGGCGCTTCGGTGCGCCAGAGAAGACGTCGACGTGCTGCATACGTTTAGTACAGCTGCAACGTTACTCGAACCGAGGAGCTGCTCACCTTGAACGTCTTCGCCCGCAGGTACTGCGATCTGTCGTAGTCGCACAAGGGCGGGAAGTGCTCAGCGCCGAGGTGAGGCATCTTCAGAGCCTTGGCAATGATTGGGTCAAGGAAAGCATAGGTGGCGAATGAGACCCAGGAAGCAGTCTGCTCGTCGCTAGGGTCCATTGGGTTTTGTGGGTCGACCGGCTCGTACTTGTGCGGTACCCACAAGGGGACAGCGACAGCTGTGAACGTCAGGACGGCGACCTTCGCCCAGAGGATGGGACCTTCGACATGGTCTTTAGGCTTGCCACCAGCGCTGAATGAGGGCACGATGTCTCGATAGAAATAAACGCAGAAGGCGACGAGCAGGATAATCCAGAGGGGCCTGGTAGTCACTTTGCTGACATACGGCTTCGCTGCAACGGTGATCAGAGCCAGAAGACTGGCGTAGAGCTGCATGTATCTGTATCAATACATGCTGCAGATGGATGGCAAGTCACGCACGTAGGTCATCGACATGGCCAGCTCGAGCCATTCCCGCTTCGTGAAGCGCGCATGTTGCTTGTGGTGCTTGCCCCCTTTGCCCCACTTGCCCTTCCCAAGGATATCGATCTCGTCGTCGAATTCCACGACATTTGCACGTCTAGCCTCGTCGATGAAGAATGATGCAATGCTGAGGGCTAGCAAGGTGAGAGTGCCGACAAGACGCGCGACGTTGAGGCCGTATATCTTCCAGCCGCCGTGGCTGGCGACATGGACCTTGATTTCGGACCAGAAGGTAGCCGGTTGTACCGTTAGGGGCTCTTCCGCCGGCTCTTCGAGCTCGACTTTGCGGACGCGCGCCCACAGACGCTGGGCAGGACGCGAGGCGGCGATCGCGTGCATGACGAGGAGGACAGCGGATGCCAGGGCGACGTATGCAGGGAGCATTCTCTCGTCAGTCCACACCCTACCGGACGTCAGCATACTGAGGACTTCACTGGGGAAAGCGGACGACGCACGAGGGCTTCACGGCTGCATTCACTGTAAGCGCCCATCCGTCCAGGACGTATTGAGAGATGGATGCATAGGAGTAGTCCAGGTAGCCTGGCGGCGCGGTGACATGCGCGACGGGCATCTTGCCAGCCAACCGAGATGGAGATGGCAGGAGGGCAAGGTGCTTGAGCGGGCCTCAGTCCTCCGGAAGATAAGGGCGCCTCTTGGAGGCTCTTGCAGCTCAAATCATCAAACTGCATGATCGTATTTGATGTCGCGCAATTCATTCGTCCGCGTGCGCCGTGCCTTTGGATTATCAGATAGCTCTCTCGTCACAACCTTCACAGTGTTTCGACCAGGTTTCGACCAACCAGCGACCAGCTAACTCGGAGTCCCGCGGGGCATGCCAGTGGGATCGAGCTGAACGCAATACTCGACGCCTGTATTCCAGTGAGTCAGTGAAGTGTCTTTGCACTAGCTTCTGTCAGCCATTGAGATTAGAACTCTGATACTGATATGCCATACGACCCACAGCCGCAGATACCAAAATCTCTGAGTCTACGGGAGTCAGACCTGGGCATTGACTCTGAGTCATGCTCGGTCATCCCCAAGTTAATCGCGTCGTACATGGGCTGATAGTATCTTGAAATTCGACTCGATGGCAACGCGGGCTATACAAGTGAGTTTACATGAGCAACCTTGCCTAAATAATGAGCTATAATACATTGCAGCTGGGGACGTATAGGTATAGAGTCTCATCTACAGCAACTCCGTCAGCCGTGCGCGTACGCGCTTCTCCGCCTGACCCATCTCGCTCTCGTCCGCATCCTTGTACAGCTTATTCAACGGGTTCGACTCGTCGTCCTTCTCCAATGCGTCCTCGATCTTTGCGAACTCCTTGCAGAACTTGCCGTTCAGCACCTGATTGTGCAGGATGTCCTTGAAGTGCGCGCGCGCTGCGCTGCCGTCGAGCTTCGCCGCGCCGTTCAACTGCCCGTACTGCGACACGGACGAGTGGTGCTTGAGCTGCAGCACAAAGCCGTCCTCCGCCGCGCGCTCGAAGATCTCTGCGGGCTCTTTCGACATCCACATCTCGTAGCACAGCGCCTCGTCGGAGCAACCGGCCTCCTTCAGCACGCTGAACGCCTCGCGGAACAGCATGATAATGTTTGGCCACAGACCCTGCTCTATGCGGATGTGAGTATCATACTCGAGAGGAAACAGAAATGGTACTGACCAGCAAACAGGTCCATGGCAGTCTCCTCGTACACGGAAGACGCAATTGCGCCAGCCTTGGTTGCACCAATGGCGCGAGAGAGGGCCAGTGCGATGGCAAGGCCCTTGCCCGTGCCGTCCTGCTCGACCGACACGAAGCACGGGAATCCACGGCCCTTCTGGTATAGCGAACGCACAGACGAGCCAATCATTCTGGGTTCAGGTCAGCGCCAGCTCGCACGTGGAAATCCACCGGCACTCACCTCGGCGCAACCATCACGACATTCTGCGTCGGCTTGAACTCAAGCAGCTTGAAGAACACATTGTAGCCGCTCGCAACGACGATGGTAGCGTCCGCCTTCAACTTCGGTGCGAAGGACCCGTTAAACACGCGCGGCTGCACCTGATCCGGGACCAACACGAACAAGACTGCGCGTTGCGGGATTAGCACACTCGCGCCCCATGACTTCACATGGCGAAAAGCACTCACTGTCCGCCACCTCCGCCGCCTTCTCGAAGTCGTGCTCGACGTGGAAACCCTTCGCCTTCGCGTCTTCCGCGTAGTGGTCCTCACGGTTTGCGACGAGAATGGAGTCGTTGGGGATGCCGCTGTCGCGCACGTTCTGCGCCTGGGCGGCGCCCTGGTTGCCGAAGCCGAGGAAGACGATCTTCTTGCCCTCGAGCACGGTCACGTCCGCGTCTGCATCGTAGTAGCTGCAGTCTTGTCAGCACGAGCCTGGTGTCCTGCCCTGCGTTCACGTACATCTTAGCAGAGCCCATGGTGAATGTGCAGGGTGTAGAGTGTGATATGCGGGGGTGGCTGAAGGCGGGGAATGTGAAGGGATCGTTCATCGCAGCCCCTTATATGTGTGCGCTATCCCCGACGCCCATCGGGGCCCCGCGGGGTGCCGAGCCGTACGGCCGGTGCGGTGAGCCTCTCTTCTACGCTCCGTCGCTCTCTCAGAGAGGTCATGCGGACGACCGGGCCGGACGCCGCCCATTGTTCTGCCTTGTCGCCTCCCCAAGTTGCCCCACACCGCGGGTGTATCGCCCCGTAGATCCGTATTGGGGCATCAGCTGGTCGCTGGGAAGGCGCCTCCGTCGAGTAAATACGCGACATCGTTATCGCGGGGCTTGGCCATCGAGTTCGGCTTCTCACTCATCTGTTCATCCGCCCACTACATACTGTTTGACTGGAGACCATGGCTGCGCTCGCTGCGAAGAAGATCGTCTGCATTACGGGCGCGTCGCGCGGTATAGGCCGCGGCTGGTGAGCTTCGTAGCTGCTTTGCATTGACGCCGACGCTGATCAAACCGTGCTACTGACCAACCCCATCCTTAATGATCGGGCGCTTAACTGCTACTCTTCTGGATATACTCCCCGACATGCATTCCTCTCATCTCCCAACTACTGTGTTAGCGCACTTGCATTTGCCCAGCACGGCGCCACAGGCTTCATACTTCACTACCTCGGCGACCAGACGACCGAGAATGAGGTGCAGAGTCTTAAGGCAGAGATCGAGGAGACGCCTGGCAGGCGATGCGTCACGGTCCCTGGCGACATCTCCGATCCATCCACATCGACAAAGGTATGTACATTATGGGCATGAAGGCAGAGTGGGAGCCTCCCCTTCTCCTGCTGGCCTTCCTCAGATCGCTCATTGTGTATAACAGATCGTAGACGAAGGAGTAAAGGCTTTCGGCCGGATCGACGCACTCGTGTCGAACGCTGGAATCTGTCCGTTTTCGGAGTTTTTGAGCATGCCGCTAGAGACATACCAGCGGACGCGCGCGGTTAACCTTGACGGATCATTTTACATCACACAAGGTGAGTGGTAAGGCCAGCGGAATTTCTCAGCTGGTTACTTCTCAGCATCTATAGGCTTACGCTCCTGCCCATCTGTAGCGGTCGCGAAGCAGATGAAGGAGCAGGTTCCGCAGGGCGGCACGATCGTGGGGATCTCTTCCATATCCGCATTCGTTGGCGGCGAGTTCCAGGTGTGAGTAATAGATCTCTCGCGTTTCTAGCTTTCTTCTGTTTATACATCTGACCGCATCTCAACAGGCACTACACTCCCACAAAAGCCGCAATTTTGTCCTTGATGCACAGCTCCGCGGTCGCGCTGGGAAAGTACAACATCCGGTGTAATGCTGTCCTTCCGGGCACCATCGCAACAGACATCAACAAGGAGGATCTCTCGGACAAGGAGAAATACGAGGGGATGGTGAAGCGGACGGCGTTGGGGAGGCTAGGAGGTCCGTAACCTATCTCCTGGCATCAGCCTCTTTACTGACTTTCGCACAGCGCCAGAAGACATAGCGGGACCCGTCGTTTTTCTGTCCAGCGACATGGCCAAGTACATTACTGGGGCACCACTCCTTGTCGACGGCGGGCTACTCGTCAACCTGCAATGATTCTATCGAACTTGGGTACTGTCATGTCGCTGAAGGGTGGGACTCTGGAAGCCCAACCCAAGTTGATAAATTTTGTAGATACTATTCTCATATGCTAGGATGCACTGTGGGCGCACACCAGGCTGTCTAAACAAAAACACTGAACAGGATCTGGCCAAAATAACAGCATAGCATCGAGCGATTCGCTGTTGTCAGTGCACAACAAGTTCCGCTCGGAGTCGAGTCAAGCTCAAGTTACTTACGTAAAGTTCGACTTGCGCCAAGGCGCAGGGGCCGTGGCGGTCCGCTGCCCGGGCTCCTGGCGCAAGGATATGTCGGCCCGAGAACGCGAACGCTGAGATACTTAAGTACCTGATAAACAACTTGGCAGCAGCAATCATGAACTCGCTGATGACAATTCCTGTTGAGGTCGCGCACCAAGCGCTCTCCTTCTGCGCGGCATGGGATATCGTCGCCTTCGCTCGCACGTGCCATCTGGCTCACGCGCTTGCGCTCGAGTCTACCGGACAACCATTCTGGCGCGATGTCTTCTGCACATCCCACTTCGACGATCCGCGGAACGCCTGGCGGCTCCCAGGCGACACACCCACTGATATAGACTGGCGCGATGAACTACAACAGCGCCTCTCTGCTGAGTTGCTTGCTGCGCGCCCAAAAAGACTCGATAACTCTGAAGCGTACGAAGCCATGCTCGCGGCGCTCATCCGTGTCCTCCACGATATCGTTCCCTTGTCTGCGGATCAGCCCGAGTCGCTGAACGTCGCGTGGCTGGACAAGCTACTGAAGTATCCAGGCCTCCTCAATGATGACGTCTCTCGGCTATCCCCTGCTGGCCAGCGCCTACATGCGCTTCTCCGCGCGTACACCGGGCATGTATTCGACGAGAGCACTCCAGAGAACTCGCTGCGGTACCGCCGAAGCGTCAGCCGTACATACGCGTACGATATGCGGAATTACACCCGCGCAAATACATGGGCGCCGCTCGCGCCGGCGACGGGTCATGTAGACTGGGTTCACCTCGACCATATAGCCACCGTGGTGGTGAGCAACGTGCGAGATGTACCGTTTCTGGGCGAAGACCAGATTCCCCCGCTCGGGCTCCAACACGCTCGTGCGTACACCGCGCCTGGTGAGTTCAGTAAGCGGGACTGGGCCGGTGTGGAGGGAACATGGAGACGCTATGTTTGCTTCATGGATTACAGGTGGGCATTGATACCGAGTCTTCACCGCTATGCTCATCCTCGATTGCTTTTCTAGAGAGCTAGCAGGTTAGTTACTTAGGCTCCTGTCTTGCGCGCGTCGACTGATCATTATGACTTCCTCTACTAGCCTTCAATGCAAGTATCGCGGGGCCATCTCCCGCTATCGAACCTGACAAAAGCTGCAGACACCTCTCTTCGCCGAGGGCGCACGGGATCTCTCTTTCTTCGACCGTCCGGCCTTCCGTGAGGCTGTACGGCTCCTTTCCGTCGATATTCGCATAATCGAATGCGAAGAGCTTGAAGCCGAGATGCCTGAGTTCATCGGCGTATATGACGAGCCACCGCCCGACTTCCCGTACCCGCCCATCTACTTCGAGGGCCACTCGGAGACAGCGGATGGTGGACACCTGCACCTCGAGGGTTGCGTCATGATGGGCATCGACGGCACGGTGCGATGGTATTTTGTGAGTGACAGGCTCCTCTGTGCACCGCGTAACGACTAAGCGCACTGCATACGACCGCTTCATATCCAGGCTGAATCTTTTACGCAGGTGTCCTCGCTAGGTGGGGAATATCAGTGGAGGTCCGTCCTACCTCTTCTTACGCGCGCGGCTGCTTTTACACAGGCGGACGTTTTAGCTCGCGGGGTGTGCAAATCGGGGGAATCGGGAGCGCAACGGGTGTTGTGGGTGTGTGGACGACGACAACACATGAGGCGGGTGAGTGGTGCTTCACCTACACTCGTCCGCGCGATGCAAGGGTGCTGTCTCAATGCGAGGTGCTGACGTCCTACTTCTAGGCGATCCCGCGGGTCCTTATTGGCAGTGGAAGGTGCCCAGCGAGGATCCGGAATACGCCCCGCTATTGGATAGGGTATAGATTTGTAGTGCAAATAGTACTTAAGTGTATGTACACTAGAAAGTTCCCGCTAAGCCGGTCTCCAACCTTGCACTGCGGACTATGGGTCGATAGAAGGTTAGGTAGTGAGCTTGAAGTGGCGGATAGTCACTAATAATACTCAACCGAGCCCCAGCAGGTGGCGAGTTGACGTCGAGCCCGAGAGTCAATAACGGTTTTGCCCTCGCTCCAATATGGGTGGCGAAAGACCTTGCAAGGCAAGGTAACCATTTGTGCGACAGTGCGACCCATCTCATTTACCTACGGGTATGTTTGTTTGTTCACTTCGAGTGTTGTTTGGCCGGTTTGCTCAGTATCACGTGGAGAGGTCGCCGACAATCCGATTCCGTGCACTGGATCGCGACTTCAAAGCAATAAGTCTGACCAAGCTTGCACTGCCAGTCGTATGCGTGTTGAGATCAAGCCGCGATAGGGAATGAAGGACATAGGGAATTTATGCGGCGTGGACATACAAATTGCGTGCGGGAGACGAGTGGGTCGGACGCCATCTTGTTGAAGGAAGTTGGCTAAAAGGTTGGAGGATTTCTTACAAGGTCGGGTGTGCATCTGTACAGGGTGAGCGTGGGGGTTGACACACAAGCTTACGCCTTTGCTCGAATTATGACCTCTAGCACCTTTCCAGTGGTCAGTCGGGCGGCTGCGCGTAAGCATGCCAGTTGCGTATTGTGTGACTCACAACCCGTGCGACGACTTCATCGTCATGAATTACACGAACCCAGCAGGGCTCCGACCTTCGAGACGGCCTTCGGTGTGGGTTGCGCTCCTAGAAGCGGTACACATCCGCGACCGCATATGATCTGCGTTTCTGCCTATATCAACGACTGTGCGCCTCACAAAGAGCAGTTAACACCAAGGATACACACCATGGCAAGCGTTCCATACACCACGACCGATATCCCCTCGGCCTTCGACCCCTCGTCGTTCATCCTCTTTACCAACGTCGGCAAGACCTGCCGTCATGTCCTTACCGCTCTCCTCGCCTCACCCCAGTATGCAGCGAAACATCCCCGTATCCGCGTCGTCGTGCACAGTGAGGGGTCCGCCGCATCCCTGCGCGCAGCCTTCCCCCCGCTGCCCGCCGACGCCGTCCTCATCGGTGACGTGCGCGAGCTATCCGTCGTCCGCGCAGCCGTCGCCGGCGGGATCACACATGTCTTTCATGTCGGGCCCGAGTTTACTCCCCTCGAAGCCACCATCGGGATCAACTTCATGGACGAGGCCAGGACGGCGGGCGTGCGGTTCTTTGTCTTCGCGAGTGCGCTGCACCCATTCCGGCGCAAGATGATCAACCATAGGATCAAGCTGGACGCAGAGGAGTATTTGGCGGAGGCGCGGCTCCCGTACTGCGTCCTGCAGCCGTCGGACCACATGCAGAATAACGATGTGAAGGGGTCGGTGGAGAAGGGCGAGCTCGTGCAGTTGTACAGCGTGGAGGAGAAGGAAGCTTTTCTGGACCTGGCGGATTTGGCCGAGGTGGCGGTCAAGGTGCTGGCCAGCCCAGGCGAGCACAATCTGGCAAGGTGAGGAAGGAAAAGGAAGCAGCGGCAGAGCTGACCAGGCGAGGTATAGGTATGAGCTCTTCGGGTATGCTCTGACGTACAAGGAGGCGGCGGAGGCGCTCAGTCGAGTGAGCGGGAAGCCGGTGCAGGCGCGCAAGCTGCAGAGGGAGGAAGCGCTGGTGTATTGCGAGGAGCGGGCGCGCTCCCGTGGCGAGCGCGAGTACCATGCGAACGGCTTTGCGATGATGACCGCGTACAACGACAGGTATGTGTGCGCGCCATGTCGATTGGGCGGCGCTGACGGGATGGAGCCAGATGGGGACTGCTGGGTAACAGCAACGTTCTGAGGTGGCTGTTAGGGCGGAAGCCGACGACGTGGGAGCAGTATTGCAAGCGGGTCCTGGGCGTATAAGTAGCTTGAAGTCGAATACGATGAGTATATAGATGATGAGCGCAGGAATCAAAGAGTGCATCAATTGACAACACTTGCTGCTTGTCTCCTACCACGACTAACGCCTGCCATATATGCACTGAGGGCATCTGAGAGCTATAGCGGCTGCGATGCTGGACCTACAGCAGTCGATTCTAGGGAGCCCCTCGGGCGCGCTCCAGCATCTCGCGCTCCCTGTGAGGCGCTTGTGGTGCGTCCCCTGACCTGACCAACCAAACGCGACTGAGCACCCCCCCTACAGCTCTACCCCTCCGCAGACTCGGTGATCGTCCTCAATGCGCGCACGCTTGCCGTTGTGCGCGTCCTTGCCTTCTGGGAGGCCTTCCCCAGCACGCGCCACTCTGCCGAAAGCGTGTCCTGCGTATCCGTGGATTCGGACATGAAGCTCGTGCGACCCCCATTGCTCTCCAACCTGCGGTCTATTCACACCTCACGCAGATAGTCGCGTCGATGAACACTCGCGTCGCGGCGTGGTCGCTCACAGGCGCGCACCAGGACGCGTGGAAGGTGCACTCTGCCTTTGCACTCCCGCCCACACATGCCGTCACAGCCCTCGACACCAAGTCTGGTAGGTAATGCGTGATATCTACGTTAATTGGGACGATCGAGCTCATGCACTTGCACAGGTCTCTTAGCGATCGGCAGCGAGCGAGCGCTTGCCCTATACACCTTGATCCTCGAGAATGACCTCCCGACATGGTCACAGAAATGGGCGGTATCGTGAGCATCCGGTCCATCTACGTCCTTTGATCGACCTTGACGAGATGTGCAGAGCAAAGGCTCCGTTCCTGACGCGGTTCGCGCCCTCGCTGATGTATATAGCGACAGCATCACGGGTGAGCAACATCCCCCTTATGACACGCGCCGCGCTGAGATATACGAGAGCGACAACGTTGTACGGACCTACTCGTTAACAACCGGTCGCCTCTCCCAATCCATCCCGCACCCTCGACCTGTAACTAATATCGTCTGGCGATATACGCAAGCATCATCTCGGTGCGTACTCTGCATCGAGCGTTTTCCACTTTGACTCATACACTCACAGCGACGACCTCATCTTGTACACGATCACATCCGACTCCGTCCTGCGCGTCTTCCTCCCCGTTCTCGACGCCCCGCAGCAGCTCCAGCTGCATATGTCTCTCGATCTCTTCTCTAGCGTGCCCTTCTCCGTCGCATCGAGCTACACAGAGTCATCAAGCATCTTCTGCCTCAACCGCCAAGCTCTGGAGCGCGCGTTGCAACACATAGTCGAGAACGCACAGCATGGCGATGATGACGTCCGGCTCAAGGAGATCCGAGAGGAGGCCTGGGACTTGTTCCTACGCGCCTTGCCTGACGGGTCGCTGGTGATATCTGCGGTGGCTGTAAGCTAATTTTTTGCTATGTGGCAGGTTGCCGGAGGACTGATGATAACTTGCAGAACGTTGACCGCCGACCGCCGACGTTGCTCCGACAGTTCACGCTGCAACACTCAACAGCCGGTGTACTACCAGACGTGCCAGCGCACTTGTATATCCATCCTCATGACGTCCATGTCCAACCAAAGGATCCTCGTCAGCGACATGAGTTGTCCGCTCACGCCTCCGACTCATCTGCGCGCCCTCGCGATCCATCCTCCAGATCGTCTTCGCCATCCGCTCACGATGCGCACCCGTTTCCGATGCAGACGGCAGCGACGATGACGCTTGTCTCGACGCCCCCACTGCGGTCATATGCTCTCCGGCCTGCCCTCTTCTTCGGGGCTGAGGGTGCGGGGCTAAAGCTGCAAGCTGCGTTGCCGGATCGTGGGCCGTGGGAGGCACCTGGAGCACAACGAGACATCGTGCGGTTCATCCGCACGCCCGAGGGCCGTGGGGTCTGTGTCATTCGCGGCGCCTCGGGCGAGATATGGAGCGTGGCAGGTGGAAAGGGTGCTGTTGGCAGTGGTGGCGCGCATGGTGACGCAACGGAGGAGGTCGAGATGGGCATGCAGACGCTCACGATGACGGACGCCTGGGATTCGGCAGACTTTGTCGTCCCACTGGACGGCGGACGCAACTTCGTCACCTACCACGCCAGCGAGAGTGTTCTGCGATTGCATTCCGCGCACTCGTGCACATTAGCGATCCCGGAAATCAAGTACTTGTTCTCCATGCCGTCAACGACGGGGCGGCACGACTCGCTTTACGGTATCGCGCCCGACGGGTCCGTTTTGCATATACATGTCGACGGGCGGGATGCGGACGGAGACATTGACGGCGGCTGCAAGGGAAGCGACCCGCGCGCGTTGTCCATACACTGTCATGCAGCCCTTCCACTGCCCGCCCCGCCTGCGCTCGTGCGGCAAGTCGACCCGATGGCATGGGGCCTTGGGCATCCTTGGATGGAACACGACGTGCTGTTGAGCGTGTCTGACGCGGGCGATCTGAACTTCTGGGTTCCCGAGGCGCCTGAGACGCACGGCTGGCGCTGCACAGGCGCCGTGCGCACAGGGCGCAGGGGTATCACGAAGGCGCGCTGCAGTAGCGCGAAGAAGACTGCATTGAGTGAGTGCGCTTGTGTCAGTGCAATTGCGTGCGACGAAGACTGATGGCTTCGCAGTTGCGCCCACCGACGGGGGAGAGGAGCTGACGATATGGGACTCACACGAATCCGAGTTCGCGTCAGGACTCGAGTTCCGGCGAGTGTTTAGGTGTGTTGAATACTCAGCTGCATACTTCCTGTGATCCTCGAGCAGTTGCATGCTCACCATCGTATAATTTAGCGACCGGATCAACGATCTCGACTGGACTGCGACGCCAGACATGCAATCCATCCTCGCCGTCGGGTTCCTCCACCATGTCGAGCTGCTCTGCCAGCAGCGCATGACCTACTTCGACGAGGGCCCCGGCTGGGCGATGTGCTGGCGGGTCGAGATTGGCAACTTCATCCCGCATCCGATCAGCGACTCCATCTGGCTAGCGGACGGCGCGTTGCTTGTCGGTGCGGGGCACCAGATGCTGCTGTATGCGCAAGCAGCCGGGGGCGGGAGGGACGAGACGCTTTTCGAGTACGCGGCGCGGCAGAATGGGCCGCTGCCAGACTATCACCCACAGATGCTGCTGCAATGCTTGTTATGGGGTACGTAGTCATTGAAGAAAGGGTATGTGTTATTGACGGTGCGCAGACAAAGTGGAGCTTGTGAAGGAGATCATCGTCAACTTGGCAAAGGACTTCGAGCGGCGGAAGCCTGGGGAGGTGTTGTGGCATACGGAGATGCCTTTAGAACGTTTTCTCAGGAAAGGCCAGTCCCCGGAACATGTGTGGATTGCAGTATATGGCTTCGAACAGGGGACTGACATAACGAACAGGGAGCGATGCAGAAAAAGCGGTATACAATATTATTCAACGAGAACAACCTTGTGGATGAGTGCGTAGGGCATCCCCGAAATGTAATGTACTCTCATATCTACTTGCAGCGGCGCGGAGGAAGAGGGCTTTTCTCGCAAGCTTGTGGCGCGACTGTTGGATGCCCTAGAGAGAGACCCTCTACCATATCTTACATTCAGCGAGCGAGCACATCTCGTAGTCCTCGTTCAGACGACGCTTGAGGTGTGTACTAGACTGCGTCGCGATCTACACCGCGAGTGACAGTCATCCAGATAGACGAACATCGCCGCGCACTTGACTCAAATGGTTTACGATATCTTATTTCCATGCGCTCCTTCTACATCCACAACAGCCGTGCGTCAAGACCGAGCAATCCATCCGGCCCCGTACCCTCACTCCCGAGACGCCGGGAACGATTGCGATATAGAGACATGATATGGGCGTACCATAGCGAGTGTCAGCAATTGCTCCTCGACGCAAGCAAGGCTGCGTGTGACGGGAAGATGACCTGGGCCGACGCGCGCGCGCTGGGAGTACCTATATGGCTGACATCCCAGGATGCGTTGGTGAGCACCTTAAGCCGGTCTCGCCCATGAAAGTCGATCCTGACCACCCTCAGCGCAGCGAGATGGAGGTCATTGCTCGCAACGAGTATATGGCGGGCGAGAACCGCGACCCGGTCGCGTGCTCACTCTTCTACTTCGCGCTGGGCAAAGTGAAGCTGGTGCAGGGGCTGTGGAGGCAGGCTGCGTGGCATAAAGAACAGGCAGTCATGCTCAAATTTCTGTCACATGATTTTGGAGAAGCGCGATGGCGGACGGCGGCGTTGAAGAATGCGTATGCGCTGCTGAGCAAGCGCCGCTTCGGTTCGTCCTATTTTCCTGTTACAAAGCGCACTGGGCTCATTCACAGGCTGCAGAATACGCGGCAGCATTTTTTCTGCTCGGCGGCGCACTGAAGGATGCCGTTGCCGTATGCGTCAAACAACTGGACGACTTCCAGCTGGCGGTGACATTGACACGCATCGTCGAGAATAGCAACGACGGGCCAGTACTGCGCGACATTCTGAACAACACCGTGCTCCCGAAGGCATTCCGCGAGGGCAACCGCTGGTTGGGCGGCTGGGCCTTCTGGCTTTTGCATCGCAGAGACCTTGCCGTGCGCATACTCGTAGTGCGTTCCTACACCTTTACGTTCGTTTTGTTTGTTTGCTGACGATTTTGGTGGCAGACACCACTGCAAGAGCTCTCACAAGAGCTCGATATCCTGGTGGACGAGATCGGCGAGCCACACTACGACGATACTAGCCTCGCGCTCCTTTTCGCGCAGCTGCGGTCAAAGACACTGCAGGCTGCAAAAGGCGCGAGCGAGATATCGGGCCGTCTCGAGTTCAACTTTGTACTACAGATCGCACGCGTGTTCTCGAGAATGGGTATGTGTGAACAGGCAACTCCTGGCAACTGTCTGCTGACTCTAACGCCCTCGTAGGTTGCCATGTTCTCGCTCTCGACCTTGTGCGTTCGTGGTCGTTCGAGCGGCCTTCTGCACCCATACAGAATAGACAACCCGCGAACGGGGCAGATGAGGACAAGCGACCGTCGAGCCCAATTGCGCAGCGCTCGCTGTTCCATCATCACAGTGCCCCGCATAAACGGCAATCCTCCATGATCATCGACATGGACATACCGTCTTCTGGGTCCACACCTCGTGCGACATCACCGGCCATTCCGGAACCCATACCAGAGGACCCATCACAGAAGAAGACCGAGGCGGACGTCGACCTGAAAGCCCGCAAAGCTGGATTGGGCAGTCTCATGCAGTCGGCGAAGAAAGACGTATCGGTCCCCGAATTCGACATGAGCGCCTTCTTCTAGGTAGAAGTCCTAGTTAGCCTTCCCAGTCCTTGATACTTACGCCGTACTGAGGTTTTCTTTGCAATCGAGACCAGGGGATTCAGATAAATGTTACAATCCAACTTCTTTCTTTGGTCCTTATACTACATAAGAGAAATGATAGACTAAGCGTTATATGAGGCGTAACGTGATGAGTGCAGAAGCAAAGGACATGAACATGGTATCATCGATGAACGGGGGCGAGCACCATTACGCCTCGACCTCGACGTCGCGCTTCTTGAGCACGAGGTCCGCGCCCACGACGCGCTTCCAGACGTCCTGCACGTCCTCGACGACGGTCTCGAAGTGCGACGTCGCGTCGTAGGACTGCGTCACAAACACGTTGTCCTCCTTGCCGGAGGTGGTGGGCTTGTAAAGCGGCGTGATGGTGACGAACTTGTCGTGGATGGGGCCGAGGAGGTCGAGGCCGGGCTTGATCTCCTGCTCCGGGCGGTCGGTCTCGACGATCGTGCTGACGATGGCGACGTAGACATCCTTCGCGCAAACGTTGTGCGTTGACGAGACCATTGCGACGTAAATATCTTTGAATATAAGTTAGCAAAGGGCTCATTATAACGAAACAACGACAACATACCGTTACGACGGGCGACCTGGTTCTGGGGAATGATGATCTGGCAGCTGTCCGCATCCTCCGTGCCCGGAATGGGGTGCTTGAGGAAGCAGATGGCGCGGATGACCTTGCCAGTCTCGACAGTGCGCGTCGTGGCAACGTCTGTCTTGCCCGCACCGAAGTAGCTCGGGTCACCGATGACCTGCTTCGCCTTGACTGTCTCCGAGCCACTGCGCACGCCGGCGACCTTGCCGTCCGCACCCATGACGATCTCGTCGACGGGCTTGTCGAGCATGTAGGTACCGCCGTAGATGGCACTCAAACGCGCGAACGACTGGGGCAGCTCGCCGAGGCCATAGAGGGGGTAGATGTACGGCGACTTGCCGTAGCGCGCCATGGAAGAGGTGTAGAGAACGATGCGGTCGTACGTCGGTCGTGCGGGCTTGGTGATGTAGCTGTATGGCACGTTAGTGTATGCGTGCGTATGTTATACACGAGTACGCACTCATCGTCAAGGTACAGTGCCATGGCGTGGCCAATAAAGTCCTGGGTGCCCGGCTCCAGACCGAACTTCTCATAAACGGTCTTCATGCTGTCCTTGTCGAGGTCGATACCTATCCGACAGATCAGCGCGTTGCACATATCGAATATCGCAATATTGCTCACCCTGGTGTGTCGTCGCGTCCTCGTCCTTCCAGCCCTGCAGGAACTCAAAGAACTTCTTCGCGCGACGCTTTTCGAAGAGGCCCATCAACGGGCTCTTGACAGCCTCCATCTCCGTGCTGGGCACCTTCGAGATCTTGCCATCGCGGTAGACAAAGCTGCCTGCGATCTGCTTGAACTCGAGGTAGCGCGTCACATCCGTGTGCACGAGGATGCGCGTAAGCTCGCCAGAGGCGATGATGAACTTGGGGATAAGGTCGACGGCGTAGTCGCGGTCGCGGCCGAGTTCTGCAGGCGGCGACTGGTCGGGGCGGAACTTGCGGTAAAGCTGAGGGTCGATGATGAGCGTCTGCAGCACGCGTCTGCCGAGTCGCGCACCTGAGTCAAGTTCAGACTGGCACTGTCACCGCCGTAGTAGTCGTTGCGATCCATGTGCAGGACCTTCTTGCCCTCGACGGACAGGAGACCGGAGAGAATGCACTCGGTGAGGCCAGTGCCGAGAACGACGACCTGGGGTATGTCAGCGGAGACTCCAGAGTATTTTGCGGAGACTTCGCACATCATACTCTTCATCCATCGTGCTTCAGGTCGTCAAAAAGTGGGAAATGAGAGAGAAAGACGTGCAGGTCGTCGTCAACAGGCGGTCCGGCTCGAGGATATATATGCAATCGATGCACGTGGAAATCTCGTGGCCCAGATAGGAGCAAACAAGCCTGGACCCACAAGTTCAACCTTAAACTTGACGACCGCGCCTTGCTGTACAATCATTTCGCATGATGTCCCCAGCATACTCTGGCGGCTAAGGATACCTACAAAGTTTAAGAAAGGTGCTTGAGCCGTACTTAGTTCATGCTTTCCGCTCGACTATCCTCGAGGCTCAGACTGATGCGCATCAGACACGACTTATCCCAGAAGTCCGTCCAGTGGCTCGAGGCATCACACACGTTCTCCTAAGGCTACACTAGAGCGCGGCCCTGCAGACCTTGAGCTTGAACTCCGAGTTGGACCTTTTGACAGCGTACCCCAGGCGTACCCCAACGATCTCTGGAATGCAGTGATGTCGCTCAGCCTACTAATAACAAGACAATAAGCCCTGCATATACACAGGCATTCCAAGCCAATGTCCGTCAACGAACGACCGAAGCTGTATACATGGATGACAGTAGGAGCTAATACTTACTTGGGACACGCAGAGTCAGTGCAGCGGAGATGCTATCCGTCCGAGTTATGTATAGTAGACTGTAGGATACCGGGATAGATACAGGCCGTTGAGGGAGTCATTCACAGAACAGACGAAGCGTTACCTACTAACGGTGTACGCGGGCGGGGGTGGAGACTGCTGACGAGACGCGTCGGTGGCGGAAGGCTCGCGCGCCGTATGATAAGACGCGTATGTCTCTTCCTGCGCATGCGCTAGGTCCTGCCCGCGCCACGGCGCCGGCGACGGGTCCGCGAAGGGCGACTCCGGCGTTTGGTCGTCAGGATCCGTAGCATGCCGCTGGCGGTGCCGCGGCGTCACCGGGGGGTCATCGAAAGGCGACGGCAGTTGGTCGGGCGTCGACGGGCGGCGCGGCACCGTAGCATGGTATGGGGACGACAACGGCTGCGTCGGTGTCTGCGCCATCTCTGGCCCAACATAGCCACGCGATGGCGATGCAGTCCGCCTGTGGTGCAGGTCCGTGTCAAGTGGGTAAAGCGATGTATCGTAGGGCGTGTTATAGCGCGGGCGATGCGGATCGTACGCGTCTTGTCGACGCACGCCCATATCCCAAGCGACATTATCCATACTCTCCCGCGGCGCTGTGTGTCGGAGGCCCTGAGTATCGTATCCGTTGATCCCGCCGCTGTCCTGTCTGTAAGTCGGTATTCTCTCGCGTGAGATCGTGGACCCATTCATGTTGCCGTATTGGTGGTACGGCTGGGGCGCAGCGAGGGCGACGGTGCTGCTGCTAGGTGCCGTCATCACAGATGCGGGATAGCCTTGCGCCCGCGGCGACGTGAGAGGGATGCCACTCTCGTCGCTGAGCGACAGGGAGCTTTGGTGAGACAAGTTGCTATTGTTGTAGGGCCCGCCTTCAGACACGGCGCGCATCATCTTCTCTTGTCTTGTGATCATGAGTATTAGGGTCTCTACGCACAGTTGCCGCGGTACATACCTCGCCTTACGACGCTCGTAGATGATCTGCGGCTTAACTTTGCCCATCTGGCGGTAGATATACCACATGGCGACGAATGTCAAGACGACCGTAACGCCCAGCACGACATCGCTGATAATCTTGGACTCCTTCGTCTGTGTACCTATAGCGAAAGTCAGCGAGGTGAGGGACTGTCCCGTTGGCGGCGCACCTTCCGACGCCTGGTCAAGGATGACACCCAGATAGACAGTGATCAATTGTTTGGGCATGGAGAGCAGTGCAGCGAGGGAAAACACGATGATGCCCATACCACAGGTCGAGAAGACCGCCGTTGTAACTGCGTGAGCGGGTGAGCATCCGTCGAAGGAGCATAATTGCCAGTACGTACAGTGTCCGGGGATGGCGCTTAGACGAGCTATGAGCGCAATCTTGAAGCCACCATCGCGAACAACTTTAGCGAGGCATGCGTAGGAGATCTTTGTGCGCTCGAGCTTCTCACCGCGAGCTCGACAGCAATACTTGAAAGCGCTGCAAAGGATCCACATTAGCATGCAGAACCGATAACAAGCAAGAGCGACTGACTAGAAGTTGCCAACCTCGCCGATGAATGTACCGGCAGCCACGATGCCGAATCCAATCCACAGCCCCCATACTAATCCGCACAGCACAGCTACAATTTCGTGGCCAAATAGCTATTCGCGGAGACTTTAGCCCGATCTCTCGGTAAAGGCGGGAACGGTACACACCGGTGGGAAGGAGATGACGAAAAGCACAGCGATGGGTATGACCCATCCATAGGACAGGCTAGGGAATTTTCTCAGAAAGGCGTCTATCGTGGGGGATGCCAACCACGCACTCGTCGCGTAGGAACTCCGCCAGAGGGCGCATCCACTCAACAATTTGGTCGTGATAGATTGTAATGAGGCCGAATAGCACCATAACGATGACAAAGGCCACGTAGTACCCTGCGCGCTCCCTCGTCAGCTTCGCCATTCACAAACGCGTAGATGATGCACGCACACGTCCACTCTTTCCGTATCCAGAACCTCCACTTGGACATGGTCTTCCAGTCAAAGACGCCACTCTTCAACTCGCGCTCCTCGCTCGGCGTGGGGCTGGGCGTCCGCGCGATGGGGACGTCTACACGGGTATCCTTGCGGGCGTACGGGCTGGCGCCGCCGCCATTGTCGTAGGGTGGGTATGATGGTCGGTCGGCCCGTAGCTGTTGTTGCGCGCAGCATATGCCGGATATGCAGATGCCATATAAATACAAGGACTGGAGGGGGCAGCGGCGCGGGGCCTAAAGCGTACGGGGAGTGGGGGCAGGAGGCGAGAGGAGAACGGGACCAACTCGTGGTTACGCTCAATGAGGCATTGTTGTTGCTTTCCCACGCCTCCAATCACCTGAACTCCAACATCAGATGGCTCGGCGCCTTCTTGCGCGCGCAGCACAGCGCCCCCGCCGCAAACCACAGCAGAAATAGGCCGCGAGGCTCTCAACATCCTTGAGTATCAAGTAGGACTACGGCACGGTCTACCCTCACACTGCAAAAAGAAGAGAACGATGGCTTGCTATAATGGACAAGGGTCTCAAAGTAACGTACCGATAGACGAACGCCAAGACACCCAACACTTCAAAGAAAGTCAACACATCAAGCCACAATAGGTTTATTGAGTGATCTATATGCGAAAGTTATCTCGAAGAAGGGAACAAAGATACGGGAACGCCAACGGAACGACCTGCCTGATGGCGCGAGTCCGGATTCGGGCAAGGAAGGATCTGTAAAACAAAGGACAAGAGTTTGCGTCAAGGGTCGTGTCTGGCGTGCGAATATTCAGCAACTAGCACGCAGCGCAACCAAGCATGAAGTCTACTGGTGCGCTTGCATAATGGCGTCCGAGATGAAGGCGGCGGACACTTGTTTGCCACCGAACCAGCGACCGTTGAGACCCTGGACTGCATTCCTCGCCGAGTCGACGCTGTCGAACTTGACGTAGATCTCGCCCTGAAAAGGAAGGGGATGAACGATGCCATCACATACGACAATACGAAAAGACTGACCTGTGTCTCCTTCTCAACCTTGATCGCAAGGACTTTGCCGTACTTGCCCTCACATTCGCCTTTAACATCGTCAGCGAGCTCTGTGTCCCAGTCATTGCCGGTCTCCCTACGAGAAGTGGTCAGTAGGGCCTATAGAAGGTATGCGAAGATCGCACTCTTCAGGGTCGAACATGTTCTTGAGCAAAACAGATCGCGATTCCATAGTCTGAGGTATGTTAGGACGGGCGCTGTATGATGTAGTGAGCACCGATTTCGCCCAGAATAGTAGCAAACGTACATGGGTTCTGGCAAGAGGGGAGCGGAATCGGTCCTAGCAAGTTTCTGCATTAGCGCTTGACGTGATGCTGCGTTCAAGTTACCGCCTACAAAGGTCGTCAGTGATCGCTCAGCAACGAGAGTGGAACATGTAATCACCGCCGGAGTCATCGAGTGATTCCGTTTGCGTATAACGAACAGTACCCTTATCATGGACTGTGTTGACTTTCAACTGCGAAGATGATCAATGACTGTAGGCTTGACCAACCCCGCGGACATTTCCTTACCTGACGACCTGCCAGCTCAAAGCCTTCCATCTGTTCCATCGCCATTCTCGCGTCTTCAGAGCGTTTATATTGCACGAATGCGTAGCCCTTGCTTCTGCCGGTGGTCGGGTCGCGGTGAAGGTCTACGAACTCCAATTCGCCGAATGGCTCGAACACCTGTTTGATATCCGCCTCCGTGAGATTGAAATGTAGGGAGCCGACATAAAGCCTGCGAAGAGGTAAGCACGCCGATTGAAGAGATACGTGAAGATCTCACTGCATTGCACCACCCTGGGGCGCGCTGACGCCCGGTGGAAGGTTGAGGTTTCCGTCACCAGCATGAAGACGGTTTCGCTCAGCTTCAGTCAATTGAACCATGATGGGCAAGCCCATGACCACTGTCCCGGACAGATCCAGGGCTTTGTCGACGAGTTCCACGGTACGGAATTCGACATAGCCAATACTACACAGCAGATTAGATGAGGCTCACGCAGCAGCACCCGTACGCACCCTTTCGACCGGCGGGAGATGCGGTCTGTCACAATCCGGGCATCCATCACAGTGTTCTCGCCCAACTTGTCCTCGAAGAAGTACCCTAGATCGCGAGCAGTTAGACGCGCGGCAAGCTGCGACACGAAGACCGATCGAGCTTCCGAGTCCTGAGCGTTCGGAGCATCTTCGTCGAAGGGATCAACCTGCGGTGGTGGTGTGCGCCGCCTGTAGTTCGCTGTCAGCAATCAGGTACAACGCAAAAGCCATACGTACGTACCTTGGGCTGGGAGGACCCCGCCGACGGTCACGCCGGTCGAAGTCACGCCGGCGCGGCGGCGGGCTGTCGCGGCGCAGAGGGGGCAAGGCTCCTGGAGGGGGAGGCGGTGAATCTTCTTTTTTACGCTTCACATCCCGATCGACGTCCTCGTCATCGCGTTTGCGCCGTCTGTCGCGGTCGTCGCGACGGTCCCGGTCCCGGTCTCGATAGTCGCGGTCACGGTCGCTTCGGTGACGCCGCTCACGGTCGCGTTCGCGTTCCCTCTCGCGATCCCTGTCCCGTTCACGGCGTCGCTCGCGTGAACGGTCCCTGTCTCTGTTACTGCGTTCACTGCCGGGGCTGCGACTGCGACGGCGGCTCTCGTCATCACGGTGGCTGCGCCGCCGGTCGCTCCTGTCCTTCGAGACCGAGCGATGCGACCTGCGAGTCCGCATAGTGTCAGTTGAGTGGGCGCGGGAACTGGGCTCAAGGTCAGCATATATGCTAACAAAGCGGTCGTACACGCACGACTTCCTGCCAGGAGACTTGTCCACCGCCATTGCGCTAGAAACGGAGTTGGACATTTGATGTTTATCGCAGTATTTCCGCCGTGCACGAGCAACAATGCGAAAGCAGAACGAAAAAGGGCCTTGTTGTTTACTGTTTGCAACCGGCCTGTTCTGTCTGTCACGTGCGCCAACTTCAATTTGAATCTGCACCGTACGGACGTCGGAACCGCCAGCAGCCATATTCTCTGCTGTCTCTGTGGCAAACTTGCCGTCCACTGGCCTCGTCTCTCGTTTGACCCACAGGAGTGACCTATACATCATAAAGTAACCCAGATTGCGAAGTGGCGCGCCAACAGACCGAGGCAGTTGGGCCTTCAGGTGCGCCCATGTTGGTTTTCGCTTATGCATTGGCAAGCAGCTCGGGCCAGAATGGACGACCTTGCGACGATATATGTTGCGCAGCAACGGAGCGCGCCAAGTCTCGAGATGGATCTTTCACGTTGTGTTCTCACGAATCTGGGCCTCTGGTTTATGCGGACTCTCATGGCCGCCCACACCTGTTCGCGCGTCGCCCGACACGAGCGTCACAGAAACCGACGCCGATCCGCAGGGACTTCAAAGCTTCATGTCGCGACTCGTTCGCGACGGTCGTTCCTTCGGCCTCTCTCAGGCTCGCCTTCCAACGGGTCTCACCTTGCGGGCAGGTTCGCCATCTTCAGGCATTCTGGAGTCTGGTGCCTGGCTTTCCGTCAGGTTCGCGTGAAGGATCGACGACGCTTTGTGAAGAGCAAATGTTGGACGGAACGCGCGTCGCGTGGTCGACGGTGCAACATGCTGATTCGGGACGAGCAAGTGCAGCTCGCTTTCGGAACGATAATGGCGCTACACGTATTCTTTTCCTGTCCTGGCGCTATTCGACACGTTCTACACCTCTCTCTTCGCTGCTACTACACCCGGGAATCCGTCTTTGTCCTTCGTGTATCATCACTAAAACTCTTCAGGCAAAACCACAGCATCACACCGGCTATTCCCAGCTCTCCGATATCTCTCCAGACTCCATGTCCCATCTCTCCCCATGATAACCTGTTTGTGAGTGAGGTGGGCGCAATTCATCGTCGACCAAGTTGCTCGCTCAGGAGCCGGGCTCCGTTTGGTACGCTGCCGACAGCGGAGGCTCCAGGTTCTCCGTGCCTTCCGCCCTCTCTGTGCTCATGGGTCTCATGGCGGCTGCCAAGGTGCGTTTCTTTGTCGGCGCGTCTCTTTATCTTAGACTGACAACTGCACTCTCTTCAGTACGGCGCTGCCTCCTGCTAAATTCCTACTGAAAGCAAAGCCCGACACCAATTGTTTTGGGGCACAGCAGTACATGCTTACGATACTTTCGAGGCCTCAAAGTAACATAGGTGTAGGCGCCTGATGGGCGCGTATAATTGACCTTATCTCTTTCCACAGCTGTAATACAAACAAACCACTCTCTCCTTCACGCACGTACTATTCTAATATTTGCAATCCATTTGCGCAGTCTCATTCTGGAGGGAGATGAAGGTTGCAAGGCTCCGGGTTTCGATACTCAGGTTTGAAAGCAGGATTATCACTGCACTTGTTCCGCGCAGGCGCACTCCTCGTTCTCGAGGATGCCTTGCGCACCTGGGACGCGACTCAGACGCGACAGGACGGGGGCATGCGGCTGCCACGACCGGCCTCGAGGCTTGACATGCGCGCGCGACGGTTACGAATATAAAATGGGCGTCAGACCCCAGAACGCGCCGCCCTGTTTGCTGATCACTGATCCCGACCTTGTCCGCGTACTTGCACATGCAACGGCAGCTCTCCTCGTCGAAGCAAGCCCGCCATGTACCCTCGCTAGAATACCTGCGTCCGAGTCCTGTGCGTGGTCAGCTGGAGCCGTATGATGGGCGAACGGCGCGGGGATGGCGGTACATCCAGACGACAGATACCCTAAACCAGCTGAAGGTGCGTATTTTTCCTCCACCGTGGGTTGCGTCCTAAAAGCCAGCAGGTGCTGCTCCCCCCGCGTACTGCTTCGCTGTATGCAGAACTGCTCAAAGCGGAAGAGGTCGAGCTAGCCAAAGCGCCCTCTGTATCCTGGGAGCTCATCCTCGAGATCCGCCACCTTAAGGATCGTATGGTACGCAAGGCGCAGAAGCTCTCACCGACACCTCCCCCGAAGCGCATTGGACGGGGGGAAGCATTCACCTTCCAAACCGTTATAGCCCCCTCCGACTTCAGGCTGAAGGAGATGGAGAAATGGCTGCACCGCCAGGGCGCCGCGCGCCCTCGCTCGCGATCCAGATCCAAGCTCCCTCCTCCCGTGACCCGTCGCGTCTCGCAGACAATCAAGAGGCGTAACTCGTTCTGCTGCGAGCACTGCTCGCGCATTGTCGCCGTGCACACCGACGAAAACCCTCATCGCCCGGCTTCACGGGCCGGCGTGCGCATACCAGAACCAGAAATCGTGCACGATTTGCCACCGCGACCTTCGTCTCGCGCACACGTACGCGAAATAGTGACAGATGTGCAATATGCACAACGGCCTCCTCGAGAAGAGGCAATGGAAGCCATACTATCTCCTCTGGACGGCCTCGACCGCGCACGCGCCTTCAGCCCACCCCCTCTTCCGCACCCCTTCCGTACAACCTCTGGTAGTGCCGACGCCCCGGCAGAGGAGATTGAAGAGCCGCGTGAGCGCGAACCTGGTACGCAAACTCTGGGCGCAAGACGCAGGTCCCCCTGACGTATCTTGGTAGAACCGAGCCCGCCTCAGCGCCAACTGCATCGTCGAAGCTCATTCAAGCGGCAAAATGCGGAGTTCAAGACCGTCTCGTGGGCCCTAGATAACGACGAGTGTGAACTCTCGGATTATTTGGAGAAGGCGCGGGAAGCACACGCGTCAGGTAGGCGTTCCTCCAGACCCCGTCGCGGGAGTCGAAGTCCGCGCGCCAGCCCGCGTGGCCGGCCGAGCAAGGTGCCCCCGAGCCCGCGTGCGAAGCCGACGCGCGAGGCTCCCGCCCAAGATGCCCAGCCGCGCGTCACCGGTGTCTCTCTCAACCGCGCTCTCGCGAGGCAGGCACGGCTCCCTCCCCTTCTCCGCGCCCGCCCGCTCAGCCACCATACCTTCATTTTGACCTGAGCTCACCCCTGCCTCCCACTGCAGGACGCGACTGGGCCGAAGTCCGCGTGGTGTACCTCGAGCAGATGAACGCGCTGCGCACGCTTCATGACCAGGTGTACTCGACGCTCTCGCGGCTGAGCAGCGAGACGGACCACCTGCAGGAGCTCGACAGTGCTATCAAGAAGCAGCTGTCCTCGCTCCAGAGCTCTTTCGATGCCTTTGAGGCGACGTCGCGTGAGTAACGCGGTTGCCTACCCTCTTCACGGCCCGCTGGGTGTGGCCTGTCTATTCTTGCTCTCGCGTTTCTTCCTGCATTCGGTTGTCGCTGCTCTTCCTATCTATCATCGATGCTTTCTATCTATGTATACCCTGCTCTCCACAGGCCAATGTACTACTTTTTTATCATCGGTCAGGCGGATTCCTGTTGCTTCTACCTTCGCCTCCGAATCCATCGCCTCAACCCAACGTACCCTTTTTTCCGAATATGCCCCAACGCTTCTTCATTTCTGTTGCATGATCATCCGCAGGTGCTGACATCCCACGTGCTGTAGCCCAGGTTGAAGTCGAGGAGCCAGAACTCGTCCCAGAGGAAGCGGAACCGGCAGGTGAACACGTTGAAGTTGTGGAAAGCGAGACAGCGGAAGAGGAGGCCGAGGTTGCAGCCGCGGCGCTCGCAGCGGCGGAGCAGATGGCCGCCCTGCATATTGGGGACGACTAACAACATCATCTATATCCATTGCTGCTTGCTTCAAAGGGGGAGGGGAAGATGATGACGATTGGAATGACCGTATGACGGGACGAATCTGTATGGATATTATTGATGCTCACTATGTAGCGCTCACTATTACTTGCTTTTGCCATTTTGCTTTATGGCGGAGATGCAAATCCATGTACTTACGACTTGAAGGATGTTGATGTTTGGCTTTGAGATGGCTGGATCACTCGAACCTCAGATGACGGAGACGTGTCGGCGGAAGACTGACTTGGAGTCGGAAGTTCAACAACATTGAATCACGTGCGTGCAAGGTCACCGGTGATGCCACTGATGGCAGCGCTTGCTGTGCATCGCCGCGTCGCGCCCCGCGCGTTCGTTACCGTGACTGTCGAGCAGAGAACAATGGATACGCCGGCATCGTCGCGCCCATCGCTGTCGGACGCATCGCGCACGGCAGTCGGCCCAGTCCCCCAGTTCGACTTCCATCTGCGCATCCTCACCACCTCCTACCTCAGCTTCTTCACCGAGCGGTATGTGCGCCCCACAGGCGCCAGATGACCAGCGCTGAATCACGCTCCAGAAAGCGCATCGAGGAGAGCTAGTGAGCTAGGTATCCTCATCCTCTTGCCCTTATCCTGAGCGGGACGCGTGCGCAGTTGCCAGCAGCTTCAGAAGCTACACCGCGACATCAAGTCAATTGACACATACCTCGACGATCGCGGAGAGCTGACCTCCACACGCTCTGCATGGGGCGAGATCCGCGACAATGTCGAACGAGGTGCGCGATCGCGTCCACCTACATCTCAATCCTTTCTGATTTCCCGGTGCCAGAGACCCAAGCCCGGATAGCGTTTATCAACACACTGACTCAGGACGTTCTTGGACCCCTTGTTACGCTCAGGGTGCGTTCCTTCGTCTCACTGCAATCTCCGACGCTCATAAGCTGGCAGGAGACCCAGGAGCGAACACGCAAGCGCATCAAAGAGGATCTGAAAGATTCCAACAACGCATACACTGAGTACGCCGAGGGCACACTACCCAAGCTCAGGAATCGATATCACAAGAAGTTTGCAGATGCTGAGGCGCGTCTCGTCCACAATGTCTTCCGAAGGGCTTTCTCACCGCCTTGCAGGAGCTAAAGCAAGCCGTATCAGTGGGACCCGTCGCTCCCACTCCAGTGCATGGACAGTACGGGTCACCTCCTGGCACGAAGCCCAACCCCGCTGTTGGCGTTCGGGTGACGTCGCCGCAGCCGCTGCGCCCCCTGGAGCGGCGAACATCGCTTGGCCAGGGCAGTAGAAACCGCTCGCCCTCCTCCGGCACCGCCTTCTCGGATCTTGCGCACCAGGGCAAGAGACAGCTGAATACCTTGATGGGTCTTCTTGACAAGAGCGCATCTGTAAGAGAGACGGGCGGACGCGAGAATCATGCCCTGCGCGTGGTTCGCCTCAAGCGCGAGGCAGACGAAGCAGGTGCGCACACCTGAGCCATTTCGCCACCATAGCTCACGCTAGTGCTACAGACCAGGAGTATCGGAAAGGCGTACATTGGTTGGAAACTCTTCGTCTTAGGAAGATGAAGACGCTGGAAAGTGCCTACAAGGTTGGTCCAACTGCGAAGCTGACTTATCGTACCTGAAGCCAGTCCTCAGAGCCTAGAGATGTTCGTCGGCGACACGTCCACGACAGTCAAGGAGGTCTTGGCCCGATACACTGATAACATGATGTATGCCCCGAATCCGATATGTACGTCAGCAACAACTAACCTTATACAGCGCTACGACAATGACCGAAACCCAAATCACCTCGCATGCCCGGCCCATGGTTGATAAGATCTTACCAGAGAAGGACGTGCAGCGGATGACGAGCTTTATACCCCGTGCTATGGCTTCGGCCACGCCGGAACGCGTCCTCTACGAGCACGGCGTGGCGGGTGTTTGCAGCGATCTGATATTCGGTATCAGTCTGGTAGACTATGCGACCACAAACAATCTGCGCGAAGGGGAGATACCAAAGATCGTCCGACTATGCGTAAAGGAGATCGACAAGCGAGGCCTGGAGGCAGAGGGCATCTATCGGGTAGGATATCCCAATTATCATTGCTTTCTTGTCTCATTGTTCTCTAGGTATCTGGACGCCACTCGAATGTTGTTGTCGTCAGTCTGCTAGCATTTGTGGCAAAGTAGACCAACTGACGTGCCAACAGCTTCAACACGAGATCGAGAAGAATGAAGCGGCATTCCGGTTCGACAGTCAACGAGACGATGTCTACGTGATTGCGTCTTTGCTCAAAGTGCGTCCGGGCTCCTTTGCGGCTACTGACGTCTCTGAACGTTGCCGGACTAGTTATACCTTCGCGAACTTCCCGACCCAGTGTTCAAATTCCAACTGCAAGATCGCATTCAACACACGGAAGACTTGAGTACGGACTCTCATTTGCGTCTGCATACCTTTTGCCCAGTGCTGAGGTTTGCGCAGACGATCATCGGGCGAACAACTTCATGCTCTTGAAAGCGAAGATTCGTCGACTTCCATTGGTACATCAGGGAACTTTGAAGGCCATTGTCGAACACCTGCACAGAGTCGCATCGCACTCCGAGAAGAATAAGATGGACCCCAAGAACCTTGCGATTGTTTTCGGTGGTGTTATCTTCGGAGAGGATGATTTGCCAAAGGGGGGCGATCGCGATCTCTTGACCGTAGGGACGATGAAGGTAAGTAGTTGTTGATTGTTCTAACCGGTCGCTTCACTTCACTGATATATTCTGAAGGATACGCTTATGGAGGACATGATCATACACGCACCCACGATCTTCGATGGGCAGGACGTCAGCATTATAACCAGCAGCGCGGGCACCAGCATAGCCGGCAGTAATGCCGATAGCCACCCACAATCCCCGCAACTGCCACCGACGCCGGCGACGGACCCAGAGCCGGTGTACTATGGCTCGAAGAGTACGAAGGTAGCGAGCGTGCCACCTCTATCGCCAACGCATGGACAAGACTTCACGCCAAGGCTGCCTGCTCGCCCTGCGAACAGTATTCACCCGTCGTCTCGGGGCCAGACCTCACCTACCAAAGAGCGCTTCGATGCGATGCCGCCTCCGCCCGTACCGCAGCGCAGGCCGTCTGGTCAACAACCAATGCCGCCCTTGCCACCGGGGGCTCAGCCACCTTCGCCCATAGTGCAACAGACACCGGTCATCTCGCATGGCGTTGCGCCGCTGCCGCCGGGAGCAGCGCCGCCTCGTGCGACGGCATCGACGCCCCCTTCGCCGACATCGTCAACGGCACAGTCCGGCTCCGCTGTGTCTCTGCACGACGGGGACCGGCACTGTTGCGACTCACGACAATGACAATGTACATGATAGTTCCCATCTTCCATGTTATACCTCCCTGATTCTTTGAGTACTTCCCGGTTTCTGCGTTGAACACGCCGTCTGTTGTACATTGCTACTTCCTCTAATACTTTCAGCGGGGCCGCTTCTGTCTATCTGCCTTCTGAATCGTTTCTTTGTATATCCATAATTCCGTATCGTGTTCCAGTACCGTGCTAGTATTACATGTCCGAGTAGCTAACTGGGGCGCTATATGTACGTACATTATAAGGCGCAGAAGATATGAGCAGGGTGAGATGGAGTTTAGTGAGGCCAGCTGGTCGTCTGAGCCGTTAGTCGGCGTAGTAGCTGGCGATAGCATCCTCGTTATCCATCTCTTCTTCGATGCTGAGCTCCCTCTTGATCGGGGGACCCCATTCTGCCTGCCAGGCCTTAACACGAGGATGTGCCTGCACTCTGTAAGAATGTCAGCGTTGGTAACGGTCAGATGAGCCTAACGCACTTGGATGGGTGGAAATTCACAATCTCAAGGCCCTCCATCGAAGTTGCTCGAGAGACGGCCACGTAGGCTATGAGGTTCCAGTCAGAATCACCTCATCGAGCAACAGATCAGCTGCTACACGCACCTTGCCCCTTCTCAAAAATGTTGCCGAGGTCGACCTTGACGCGCGACAAAGTCTGACCCTGTGATTTATGCACCGAGAGCGCCCACGCAAGGATAAGCGGCACCTGCATTCGCGAGACCTCAACGTTGCCCAGCGCACCCTCAACCGTGAACATCAACGGCGCGCACAGAAGCTCGAGCCCGTTGTCAAAGTGCACGACCGGGAAACGCTGTTTCTTGCTGAATACCTCCTCGTTCAATGGAAGCATATTCTCGATGGGCATCTGTCGAATGTGGGGTTTTCCATCGTCGACTCCCCCGTAGGGGCGCCCATTGATCATCTTGATTTCCGCGATGCTGATATGCCGCTCGACGGCCTCGTGTACAGTGCAGAAGTCCTCGACGCGGCCGAGAGAACCGTTGACGAGCTGGCCTTGAACGACGTTTTGAATGAGCATGACTTGAGCGCCGATCTTCACCGAGACCTCCGCCGGCGCGATGAGGCCATCCAGGAGGGGCTTCGCTTCGGATGCTGTGAGCCGTTGATTTGCGATGTCCCAGCCTACCGCGTCCACGGCCCTGTAGGTCTGTAGAGCACCGGGAAGGGCGGCAAGACGCGTGTTGTTACAAGATTCGACTTCGGCACGTAGCGGAAAGCTGCAGGCAGGCCGGTGAGCAAAGGAAGCTTAAAGCACATATGATGCCTACATGTACGTGGGCCCAATCCCGTCAGGATATGTGACGGGCCGCGAGAGGCTCGTCAGCCTGTTGACATGCCTCTGTTGGAGCTCGCCGTATCGCATGGCGGACAGTATATCAATGAATTCTGTCCTCGAGGTCAAGATACAATGGTCAAACAGTGCATGGCAGCTTTGAGAACTTACCATTGTCTTTCTGACGGAATATCTTATTCAATAGAACGGGTTTGCCGATGCATTTAGCCCATGCCCTGGAATCAAAGGCAAAGATGGGAGGCATGCAATACTGGTGACTCTTGTTGGGGACTGGGGGAAGTTGGAAGAAGTCTCCGGATATGACCAACTGGCAGACTGGTGTGAGTTTATTTGGAACCAAATGATGAGCCACGATATATTACCTGTATGCCACCGAAGGGCTTCGGATTCTTTCGCACTTTGCGACCGATGTATTCCTGTAGACAGTCTTGTCAGCGGGATCTTACGGCGCGCTGCATAGCAATACGCACAAGTTTGTCAAACAAGTGACCGTCAAGCATGGATACTGAAGTAGCCGAAGTAGCCGTTAGTGTCCGGAGTTTTGAGCAACACAGGACTCACTCTCGTCGATGATGAGGGTGGCGCATTTGACCCAGCGCTCCTTGAGGACAATCGACGCAGATATTCTTTGCGCAAGCTTTTCCGCTGATTCATTGCCCAGACCGACACCGGCCCAAGAGTATATCGTACTACCCCCCACGTTGACAGACGCGATTCCTGTCAAAAAGTCAAGTAAAATCCGGATTTGTCTCGTCACAATAACATACCGGTTGGGGCTGTGATGAACACCGCGTCTTGACCTTTGATTCCCTTGAGAATCCTGATGACCTCCCTCAACAAAACGGACTTTCCGGTCCCTGAAACAGTCGAACTTGATCGGCCGGACGACGATAGCGACCAAAAAGCCACGCACCTGCGGGACCAGTGAAAAAGACGTTCTTGCCTGTCTTCACCAGGTCCAACACCATGAGCTGCTCCGGCGAAAGTTGTACATCATTCGTGACAACAGGGGCGACTGCTGCCACTTGTCTCTCGGGTCCGGCACTCGCATGCTCAGCTGGTGGCACCGTTGCTGCGCACGACGGGTACTCCCTCTTCGGGCTGCCGGCGGGCGTAGGAAGAGGTGGTGGTGAGCCCTGTATACGTATCGGAGCATCATATTCAACAGGCTCGTCTGTTTGTACGCAGGCCTCGACTTTCGCGACCTCCACGATTGCGTCGGCCTTTGATTCAATTATACGGGGGTCGTCCTCGAACTCCGTCCATAGCGTAGGTGTGTCGGGATAGCGGCGGCGGCTCTCTGTAGTACGTCTAGTCATATAGTAGTAAGGATTTCGAAAGAGCTTACTCTTCTTCTTGGCCTTGGTTCTGCAGTTCGGACACTGTAACCATTCCTCCGCTTTCCCGCGAGAGTAGAATTTCTGGCCAACGGCGCCGCTGAGACCGTCGAGCTGAACGGGCATGGTCAAGGTCAAGTCATCGGATCATCAGCGCGTCTGCTTACAGCGGCTCGATACTGGATTAGATGCGGGAGTCAATCAGTCAGGGGACGATGCTACGAAGGCGCACCGAACGCTCACACGCACCTCATCGATAGTATCATAGATCTTGGGTCCATGGCGTCCGTTCAATACGGCATAATACTTCTGTGTGGCCGCCTTGGGCATAGTCCGAGCGGGTCATGTGCAAGTTCGAGTTGGTGGTTCCGGTTCAAGCAGCGGGACGGCAGCTGCCGACGAGTCACGACCGCAAAAAACGTTCCGGAATCACGTGGCCGCGTTGGCCCTGATGCATGACGTCGGCAGGCGCATTGTCGCCCTGCTGCCTACGCCATTGTCCTGACTCCTTGACGATGGCGATGGAACCGAATATTCTCTTCTCGTCCTACTCTCAACATCATCATGGGAATATGTTACTCCTGCTGCAGCGGAAGAGACAAGACTGGAGAGCGCGAGCCGCTGCTGAAGAAGTCCCACAAAACCCTTCCTCCGCCCCGGTCAGAGATTGAGCGGCTCGCGGACGCACTGGGCGCTTTTCAGGCTGGCAAATTTCCCTCTCAAGAACAGTGCTATGTCATCATACGGAACGCTCTACACTCCAGTTTGCTTGATGTAGAAGGCGCAGTACCGGGCAGCGGGCCAATCAGCCAGCGCGGTCGACAAGTCGTGCAGGATGCGCGGGACGTACTGGAGGCACTTCAACAATTTGGAGTAGACAAGAACAGTGCGTCTCATCAGCTCTCTCTGGGACCTCCACCTCATAGCAGGATCCCAGGTGACAACGTACTGCAGGACATGATCTTTCAGTATAGAAGTATACATTCCACGCCTATTGACGTCGACACGGTGGCCTTGGCTCATGTTCAAAACAGTCTTCTTGCGGCCGGGGATGTGCGTACGTCTTCCAGCCATATACGCAAGATTTCACCGCTGATGGATCTATAGCCGCAATCATACCTTCTGCCGAAGAAATGTCTGAAGACGCTGCAAGCATCGTTCGAGCAGTCAGCACCATTGTCGGTCTTACTATAACATCATCCGCCTTCCGCGCCGTCCTGAACGATCTACTCGACTTCACAAGGGAGTATGTCTCGCACGCAGCTGGCGAGGTTGCGGATGTTGCGCTGGAAGTGCAGGTCGCCGCGGAAGACGTCGAGAGCGCAGCGCGTACCACCGACATGTCTGTGCAGAGCCTCAAAGGGAAGGCCAAAGAAATTGTTGAAGATGTTCGCGATGTAATGCAAGGCAGTGGGACGCACTCCAACGGCTTGGCACCGATGCGCGACGCTCGAACCGTAGTATTCGACCGAGTGCAACTGGTGAGATTCTTATGGGTGCTAGGCGTAGTATGCTTTTTGCTGATACATTGTAGATACTCGTTGCCGCTCATAAGGACCCGCGATACACGCAGGCACTGCGGACGTTTCTCGAGATCATCCGTAATTACACGGCCATGACTCGCAAGGCCGTGGACGCGATATCACACATGTCTCCGGAAGATATGCCACAGGATCGTCTATTCCACTTATCCCCGCACATCAAGCAACTGCTGAAGGACGTCCGTACTTTCTTGGAACGCCTGGCTTCGGGGCATCCTTTGGCAAATTTGCTTCGTCTTCTTACCACCCTGGTTGATGACACCTTGCTCTCCCCCGCCGAATCAAGCGTCCGACTCCGATCGCACCTGGCTGCCGTCGGACGGTGGTGCGACATGGCCCTCCAGGATCCAGCGTACGCAAACTCGAGCGCCGGCATGCAGGCATTTGGGACATTGTACGACCACAGCCTGGCACTCTTCCAGACGGATACTGATGATCCCTGGATATCCGATCTGAGGCGCCTGGTGGACGAGTGCAGCGTATACGTTCGGCTCGTCCAGGACGATGTGTCGACGAAGCGATTGGTTCAATCTGTAAAGACTTTGAACGCGGATTTTCGGCAGTTGGGCTCGGAAACTGCTGGCGCCCGGAGTCGATGGCGACAGGAAACCGTCCGGGATATCCTTGGCTACGTGGTCCCGCGAGTACTACGTTCTCTTCGATCCTTACCAATCATGCCTCGCGTGGAGTACAAGGACCCTGTTGTCGACGTTGCCCTCGACTCCCTCCTACTCACATCGACGCCACTCACGGCGACGACGTCCTTGACACCGGATCACTTCTGGATTCAGAACCTTTCAGAGCTGTCGGTCGACTTTGCGAACGAGTCAAGCGACTCTGTGATCACGGCGCGCACCAGGACCCGCATGCACGTCGACGGCATCCGACTGTCGGCTCACGACGTTGGGTACTATGCGAAATACAAAGGGCTGCTACCATACGACGACGAAGGCCTCCTCAGCGTCGACATCGGTGCGCCATCCGCCTTCGGCCAGCAAACCCGCGGATTGGAGGTCGGTGTCGACCTTGACGTGCCGGAGGCGGGCGAGTGGGCATCAGGCGGCGCATTCGATGTTGTAGACGTGCGCGTCCGCATCGATGGCCTGGCCTTCACAATTGACCGTAGCAAACATTGGCTATTCAATAAGATGCTGCTGCAGCCGCTATCGGGCCCCACGCTTTCTCTGGTCCTCTCCAGCGTACTCGAAGGCCAAATTCGCAGTCTGCTGGAGGCCGTGTCGAAGCTCCTTGCGGACTCTCGCAAGGACGCTGCCGAGGCAGCATCGGAGCCCTCTCCTCAGGATTACCTGACTGCTTTCTGGCACCATTTCTCCGGTATACTCAAGAGCGCGCCTCCGGATCCGAACGTCGTGGAGGAGTCGCATACGCAGGCCACCGTTGCTGGCGTAATTCATACGACGGTGACGAAGCCGGCGAACGGCGCGAACAGCGATGATGAAGGAGACGAAACGGTCATCGCCGTCGGAGGCGCGCCGCAGCTATTCCCGGACAAGGGGGGCCCACACGACGGACACGAAGACACGGGAGGCGTGAGAGAGATCGTGGGCGAAGTAGCGCAGGACGCGCGATCGGCTATTGGGAGCGCGGCCGTGAACACGCATGAAGCTGTCCGTGGCGCGAGGGAGGTTAGGGCAGAGATGCGACATTCGCGTCGGCGCAGAGAAGCGAGGCAGCACCTGGACGGCAAGACGCGTGGGTGGATGAGCGACGCGTTCGACGTTCAGCGTCTGGAATAGAACACGGACTGTCGCTCATTTCGGACTGTAATATGTATGTTGGACTCGATGTATTGCCGTATGCCTCATGCTCACGAACGAGATTGCTGCAGGGAAAAGGGCAGGACTCTGTGGGCTTCATGGACTATAGATTGCGTGACTACCTACGACGATCCTCCTGCTGTCATTCCCGCGGCGAGCAATGCCAACACCATTTGGCGGAGGCATAGTATCAGCGCGAGCGGTGGCCAAAAACAACTGGACAGCAGCGGCGGCTCTACAGCAACTCGCAGGGCAATGTTTAGATGCACAGCGTTTCTCACCCAAGCGTTCGGCGCTTGACTTTCGTGCTGCCGCTTGCGCTCCGTCGTATTCGGTCTCAGGCCGTACAGCATAATCTGCGCAGCGTTGATTCAGCGATGAGAAGTCCCCGAGTCATCAGAACTGTGTCGCTCAACATCTGGACGATCACTGGACCATGGTACAGTGGTTGACCGTTACCGTAAAGTCATCCCAGTGTGCTACACGCGTCGGTTGGCCATTCGAATGACGAACGGACGTAACAGCATTACTCACGCAGGCAGCCTTCTATTCGGTTCAACTGCGGCTTATACTGCCAGCGGCGGGGGAGTGAGGTTTTCTCCGTTCTCAGGTGAATGGGTCGTAAAGCTCAATTTTAGGCTGAACATGCTCGTACTGTCAATTTCCTCCCTCGCACATAAGTAACGCATCATAATGTTCGCCATACAATCTGCGTGCTATACACCTTTGAGGTCCCCGCAAATTGAAGTTCAACTGCAAACGGTGACTCGTTGAGTGCGAAGTCTAAGACGTGCGCCTATCTAATCTTATCCGATCATTTCACAGCACGGATCGCCTGCTTGCTGTTCAAGTCATCAAAGCGGCTTCTGCTATAAAACCTCATGATCCTCGGCGCCGTGCACTCTTCCTTCCTCGCATTCTCCCAAAAGTACGCTTTCCAATGAGCGCGGCCTCCACTTCGCGACACTTTGCCTCGTACGGCCCCCTCGCCTCGGCCGCGCGCAATTTGACGCGCCAGAGCTGCCTCAAGGCGCCTTACGCGGTGAGGGTGCTCCTGCGGAACGTGTAGAGCAGAATTTCTCATTGCAACAGACATTGCGCGGCGCCCCCCAGCCTCTGGCGACGGAGGATGGCATCCCACCGTCAGATAATGTGAGTCGTCGAGTCATGTCGCTATCACTCTCTGCTCATCGACGACTTAGGATTTCATCCTCTCCATCCTCCGGGCGAACCCGTCGCTAAGGGACTCGAAGAACTACCTCGCCTCCTTTGGCCCTAAACCTGTTCCTGCGCCGTCAAAATCCTCACCACAAGCAGCCGCCGGTCCTACACAGGACCAGACGGCCCTGACACGATCGCAAAAGCGCGCGCGACAACTCGAGGCCCTCCAGGCGAGCCCCATCGTGCAGTCCATCCTTGACCCCGTCAAGCGTCGCACGGCACTCGTCAAACTGCAGGGGCCCTTCACCGACACGCAGCTCGACAGTGTCTCGCGGGGGTTGATCTACCTCAAGAAGCTCGGCCTTGTGAGCGTCATCGTTGTTGAGAATGATGAGTTCGTGCGCGGCGACCACGGCGAGCGCGCAGCCATCACGGAGGAGACGATGCGCATTGTGCGCACGCTCGAGCGCTTGGGCGCACCTGCACGTCCTGTGCTTGGGGCTTTAGTTCGGCTAGGCCCTGATCCGGACGCATTGGAGGAGGACTCGCGCATCCCATCTCCCGAAGCACACACCCGCCCATTCGACTTGGTCACCCTGCGATCCGCGCTGCGCGCCGGTGAGATCCCCGTCATCAGCCCATTAGCGCTCGACTCCTTCTGTCGGTCCGTGCGCGTAGACGCCAACGATGTCATCGGAGCGCTCGCGAAGGGAATGGTCGATGCCGCGTCCTTGGATCGCGCCGAAGGATCGCGGAACGCGGCAGAAGAGGAGGGCATCAGCGACGACGTTGACCTGACGCCAATGCGCCTTATGATCATCAACCGCGAGGGCGGTGTGCCGTCCTATGCGCGACACGGCCTTCCCCACCTGCTCATCAACCTCGAATCCGAGTATGAGTACATCCACGACACGTTCCAGGCGCCATGGCGAGACACGCACCGCACGGCGCTCGCGAACCTCGCCCTCGCACGGACATGCCTCGCGCACATGCCACCGACGTCGTCTGCGGTCATGGTCTCGCATCGCTCGCCTTCCTCGTTGATCGGCAACCTCATCACGAACAAGCCCGCGGTGAGCTCGAGCCTGCCGCACGCGCTGCTGCAGGGCAACCGCCGGCTGACGCCCGCCACGCCAACGCTCCTCCGCCGCGGGCTTGAGATCCGCGTGCTCCGCGAGCCCGAGGCCATAGACCGTACGAAGCTCACGGCGCTCCTGCAGCAGTCATTCGGCCGCACGCTCGACGTGGACGCATTTTACGCGCGCCTGGAGCGCACGCTGGACTTCGTCATCGTCGCGGGCGACTATGTAGGCGCGGCGGTCGTCACGCGCGAGGGCGCAGGCGACCCCGTCACCTACCTCGACAAGTTCGCCGTGCTGCCCAGCCACCAGGGCGACGGGACGGTCGACTTCCTCTGGGTCGCGCTGCACGACGAGTCGTACGGGCTCGGGCTGTCGTTCTCGGCGAACCCGAACGGCGGCCGCGGCGGGCAGGGAGAGGCGTGCGACCTCGTCTGGCGCTCGCGGGGGAATAACCCGGTGAACAAGTGGTACTTCGAGCGCAGCTCGGGGCACACGCGCATGGGCGATTGGGTGCTTTTCTGGTGCGACGCCGAGAAGCCGCTCAAGGAGGAGGAGAGCCGGCGAAACGGCGCAGGCTTGTCCTTCGTGGAAGACTGGGAGCGCGGCAGGCTCGCGCGGTGGAAGGACGTTGTGATAGATATACCCTCGGCGTGGGCAAAGTGACAGATGGACGCAACGATATCTAATGTATGTATCTTATAGACAGTCACAGGCATCATGTTCCAAGAAGGTTGGTGTAGTAGAGGTGTCGCAAAGGATTACGGAGAGTGATCAGTAGTGTGAGTCAGTCAGTCAGTATCGTGTCCTAAGCGCGCCGGGCGCAGTCGTGATCATTTCTTGCTTCTCGTCGACTTCTTCTTCGGCATGAGAGGGATAGGTATATGAAGGCCTGACGACCGCCGCCTGGATGAGGCTGAGCTGTGGGATAAGTTCTCCTTGGAAAACAAAGAAGTGAACCAGGTGTTATCCACACGCCTCCAAGGCGTATAGCGGAAGGTCGTCTTGTCTTGAAGACTTAGTGCAAGAGCTTCCACACCATCCTGAACGAGGGTTTGGAATGGGCCCACTGTCCAGTCATCGATATTGCGGATCAGAAAGTACACCTGCAAGATGTCCGCCGCCGAGTGAAGCTCCCACTCTTGGAACCGATCATAAAGTTCGTTATCGTTGGGCGTCATTCTGCCCTCGTCGTCCACCTTGCGTACTCCTGGGTATGGGGCGGAGAGAATGCGCTGCAGAGGCCTCAGCAGAGCAGTTGCGAGGGACGAAAGATACTGACGGTTTCCCTTGTCTCCTCATCCTGTACCCACCAGTCCACATGCGCGCGGACCGTCGCATCCGCAAACACCAAGCCAATCACAGGAGCCTGCACTCTCAGCGAATGATGGTGTCGCAAGACGGACGCCGCGCTCATCCGATTCTGCCAATACGCATCCGTCTTCCCCTGATGCGCGGGCTTCTTGTCCTCCCATACGCTACTGGCAAATTCGAAACCCGGTGTCTGCGGTGGAGCGTCCGCTGGTGTCGCTTGATAGCGGAAGCTAGAGCGACGTGTTGACGTGCCAGCCATGTTTTTCACAGTTTTCGATGCAGACAGCTTTTGGTACGCGGCTTGAGTGCGGGAGTGGAGCGATGGGGGGGCAAATACAGCACAGTCAGGCATAATCATACGCGTTTTGAGGACTCGTGCTGAAGCCTGCGACAATCTGGATCGAATGGGCTGAGGTAAAACCAGCGCGCGTGAGGTGCGGTAGCTGGCCTGCTTGATAGCTGGGCTGCGAAGGATGTCGTAGCTGCAATGGTTGAGCAAGTATCACGTGGGAGGGTACATTCACTTACACATTAGACGCATAGTCAGACTCAGAATACTTCTGATCCTTGTACGCACGCATGCGTTGCAGCCGCTCCCAGGCAGTGAAAACCACCGAGAGCTCACGGTAAAGGGCCGGCAGCAAACGAAGATCGTCTTCAGTATCGCGGCGAAAGAGCATGGGCGACGCGCGATACGCTGCCTTGACGAAGTCCAGAAATTCGGGCTCCGCAACTAAGCTGAGACGCGCATACGCTGCAGACCTCTAGAAGAACATGGGGATTGTAGAAGCGCACAGTGACCTTACGAGTTTCGCACCTTGTTTGTCCAAGAGAGCGGTATCTTGCCCTCTACGCACAAAATGGAGTCGACGTGGGTCTTCAGCACGTTGGGCAAGTCGCCGAAAGAGACCTGAGCCAGACCCTGGCCGTTCGACCACGTCTCGAAGTGCTGTGTGTTACGCGCAATCCTACGGAGGCGTGTCGGTCACTTGCTCATGATGAGACAAAATAATTGTCGACGTACTCGGACGCGGAAACCGCACGGGGAGCTTTGGGCGCAGCTGCCTTGCGCTTTGTGCCAGTCTTGGGCGCCACGGGCGAGGAGTCTGAGTCTGTCGAGCTCATCTCAGATACTAATAGCAGCAGACGCCCGTGAAGTCGAGAGAAGTGAAAGAAGGACGGAAGAAACGGAAGTTGATGATGGGAAAGAGAAGGAAGGGAAGCCAAACAACGCGTCAACAACGCGCGGTATTCAACCAAAACGGGACCAAACTTTGCGGGGGAAATGGACTTTGTATCCTGTTTGTATCCAAGCCGGCGGCATCTATGCGCATGGTCCACAAGTTCATTTCCGAGTGCCAGGTGCATGCAGAAAAGCAGCGACATGTTCGTATATATACTCTCTTCCGTACTCAACAGGTATATGAACAGAATGTTGGCGGGAAGGGCATGAGGCGGGCGTGCAAAGTAAATCTACAAAGAAAAACTGTCAAGAAGATGGGAAGAGGTCACAAGGACAATAGTGGTAGTACACAAAGCAGGCTATGAGACGAAGGTGCGACAAACAGAACATGCGGCAAGCGGGCGACGGGCGGACGCGGGTACAATGAGACGGTCTGGCTACAAATGTTGCCGTCGGATATGCTCAGGCCGAGGGCAGTCTGGGTGCAAGATGCTGTTTAACTGCACACTCCAGATATCATACTGTGCGAGTGGTAAAGAGCGTTGGGCCGCAGTAGAGGGCGTGTTTTGGAAGGAATGGTGGCCGTCTCGTTTGTGAGGGGGTGGACTCTCGCTTCGGGGGTTTGGAGGATGACGGGGTTATGGCAGGTGCATCATTTACGGTGTTCGTCGCGCGCTTAGCAGACGCATAGCAGGTTGCCCAGAAAGCAGCGGCCTCGGCGCTGAAGGAGAACTTGATCAGTCTTGAAACAGCATTCATACTGCAGAAACTCACTCCACCGCGCAAGCGAGCAGCTTGTCCCTGCTCCCCATTGTCCTCTACCTTCGTCGGTGCAGTGAGGGACATGCCCATGGCAGCGTGCGGCTGCTGCGACACGACAGAAGGAAAGTTCCCAGGCCTGGACCACCGTGTCAGTACCTCCCTCTCATACAATACATTCTAGCACACACCTGCTGGGTTTCAGGTCATGACAAACCACAGCGACAGGAGGGGACAGCATGACGAATGGGAGATGGGAAGGTAAGCGGGAGGATGAGGAGGTAGAGGGTGGCGGGAAGATGAGGGTAAGAAGAAAGAGGGGAAAGAACGAGCTTCTAGATCTCACCTGTCCGCGCCCGATCCTTGTGTGATCTATCACAGAACGATCAAGAGCACATAACAACCAGATTGACCACAGTCGGTGTGGTTGCTACGGTGCCATGGTGCTCCATATCGCGTGACCTGGACCTACAATGCCCAGATAATCCCAACTGGATCACCTCCTCTCGCCAGTGTGCCCTCCTCACGTTTAGACGCTCTAGCCAGCACGCGAACCTGCGCTCCGGATCGATACAGTGACAATCAGATGTACAGCATTGCGAGGGTATCATACAATGACACGAAATCCCGAAAGCAGATCCAGTACGCACTTCAAAACATGTATGCAATTCAAGACGAGTACGCACTCGAAGTCTCAAGACGACCTCTCCAACTCCAACCCGTGGAGCTCGATCACAAACATGCTGAAATTGCGGTCGGCCTTGCCGTCCGTCGAATCCAACCCGCATTGGAACTTGAGCATCGTCTCGTACTCGTCGAATGTGAACACAGGTCTTTGACGGATCGACTCGAGCATTCTCTGGGAATACGATTGTCAGTCGGGGTCGCGATAGAAAGACAGCCAGTACAAAAGACAGTTAGTAAACGCACCTGAGGCGAGAGGAAATACAACGCAAAGTACTTCTTCGCGCGCTCAAACTCCGTATTGTACGGATCGTTCGCGATGGTCTTAATGCCTTGCCGAAGGGCGAGCATGTTGCGGAGCATCTTCTTGATGCCAAACGGTGTAGGTTGTCGAATGAGGCTCGCCTTCGAGATGATGACATGTTCCATGAGATGCCCGAGGCCGACGAATATGAACCTGGGTGCGCGCAGGTCGATATCGCTATTTCACTGAAGGACCTGCACCTGAACTCACTGTCGCTCGTGTTTGGGCAGCGCCATGGACACGAAATCGTCGATTTCGCCCATCTCTGTGTTCAGCTCGTTGACGTGAGGATCGGGTTCGCTCGCTTCGTGCTCGATGTGATAGTTGCCCTACTCTTGTCATTAGTTTAAAATATACTAAAAGGGCACTGCGACTCACGGAACGCAAAGCCGACTCGAGATGATAGATGGTCCGGCAGTGGATATCGACTCGTATCGTGTGCAGGATGAGTTCTGACAGCTGCTCGTATGTCTTCAACAAAGCATTGAACCGCCTATGTCGCACGCGTTAGTCTGACATCGTACAACGTCGAAGGTTACGCACATGTTCATTTCTTTCGACAAAGGCAGGTGCAAGCCTTCGGCGGGAGGTGGTAGCGTAGGCAAAGACATTGACACCGCGGAGAGAGGAGGTTCTGCTGTTGGCAAGACGGGAGACGACATTTCGTCTTCGGACGTCGTGTTCCACGAACCCAGTTGGGATGCGAACCAGGCCTGACAAGTAATGTAAGTGGACGGTCGACAGTTGGAATACGCTCGAAAACGTACCACACTCCTATAGAGGCTCGCGAGAGATGCAACCGTTCTCGTAGATGATATGAGATCCTTTGCGGTGATTTCTTTGTCACACCACTCCAGCTCGACGTTGACCTGCTGTCGACAAAGTTGCTGTTGTTTCGTCGCTAGAGAGTCCTACGATGGAGCATCAGTCTTCAATCAGTAGCATTGGCCACAACGCTGCGCACCGACGTTGTCTGAAGCTCGGTCAAGCATGTACTCATCTCGTTCCGCTGGGCCCATTGAGCCGCCAAAGCCACATGCGGCGCTTCGCCGTCTGAGCCTGCCGTGGAGACAAGACCCTGGAACCAATCGCTACAGCGCTGATAGAACTGGATGATAACACCCAATATCAAGCGCGAATAGTTCTCGCGATGGAATGGTGTAGTCTGCAACATCACGCAAAGCGAGTTGATCAGCGCCATGAGCTGCGTGCTGGACTTTATCAGGGGCTCTGAGCACAAGCGCGCAGAGGCAGGATCGGGCTGGAAAGCGTCGGGTCCTGCATGTATAGGCTCAGTCGCTAGTGATAGATGCATATGCGCTTTACTGACCATTTACGGCGTGCGAAAAAAGCTCGGAAACCTTTTCCTCCAGCTGCGGCAAGTAGACCTTGAGCACGAAGTCGTCGAGCACGGTGCTCAGGCTGCGCGCCAGCTCGTTCCCTGCAGGAAGATTATCCTGCACTCGCTCCAGGTACGACAGTGTGGGCTGGAAGAGCACGCTGACGTGGAACGCGTCCGGACGTATGAGCAGCCGATGATGTTGACTTGCACCTGCGCCGAGCACGCGATCATCGGCGCCGAGGATGGAAAGTGCTGCATGCACTGTCGACTCGGAGCCCTGTACGAGTCCGGGTACGGTGTCCTTGAGCACACGCGTGAGTTCATCTTCGTGCACTTTGAGCATCTTGTTGGTGAGCTTGTAGTCAACGTCGGCGAAGCGGAAGATCGACTGCGAGAATGGTGTGAGCATATGATGACCAGGGCAGGAAAAAGGCGGACTTTGCTCTTATCACGCGTATTGAATTTGCTGTCGCGCAGCATCTCGTTAATGGACGAGATGGGATTTCGTCCGGATGCGGCGCCTTGCTCTTCGTCCGTCAGGTACTCGTGTAGCAAGGTGCGAATCTAGTCGAGTCGATATCAGCAGATGGCCACACGCGATTTGAAGGCCGCTTACTTCGGCTTGGATGGACGTCCATGCTTCACCGAGATGGAACAGAGTACCAGGCTTCGCGCCGGATGAGTCTTTGAAATCTCGCCGCTAAAAACCGCATATCAGCACTGTCCTAACGCTTGGAAGGCCACATGACATAGTCGACTCACAGAGCCAATCCTATTCGCAACTTCGTACACCACACGCATGCCCTGACTGACTGCATCCAACTTCGAATACAACGTCCAGAAAAAGTCCCTGAGTGTGTCATGGTCCACTTGTTTTGACGCCGACTCGAGCGCTGCTAGTCGCAAGTGTGCAGCATTGACCAGACCACCTTTCAGCACCACGCCCGGCGCACCTCCGGGCCCGCCGACACCGCCCGCAGGTGCAGCGAAGGTGTATACGGCGTCTACGCGCGTGGGCCCAGCAGCCAGGGACTCGCCCCGGCGGCCATATTCCGCTCTATCTGATACCTCGTCCAGTGTGGTTTCCACCAAGGAGAAGACTTCGCCTTGCACACGTTGTCCGACAACGTCAAGGGCGCTACCAAGCTTGCCGAGGACGGCCAGTGACTCGAGCAGTGTCTCCATGTACGCAAATGAGTCGGTCTCGGGATTGCTGTCTTGATTACGCGTGGAGGACGCGAGGTGTGTTATCGCTGAAACCGAGTTGCCTTTGGCTAGTCCGTCGGAGGTGAGGCCGGCGGCGCTCAGATCATTGGGGTCGTCTGGTGGGTCGTTGGGCTTGATCGCTAGTTGGTGGAGGAAGCGGTGCAGTCGCGTCTTGCGAGATATGCGAGTGGTGGGTGATGTCGGACTGTTCGTGTCCTCCACAGCAGCGGGTAGACTCTCGTCATACTCTACTTTCGGAACTGGGCGTAAGATGGTCAGTCGTCGCGTGCAAGCTACCAAATGAGTACTTACAAGACTGCTGCCCGGGCACGTAAGACGACCAACGGCTGTCACACCAAAAGGACTTCAAATACAGGTGACTTTGTAGCTCGTCGACCAAGATGTCGCGGAGAGCCTACCAAGTTGGTGTGAGATCCGTGTTGTGGCGGCAAAAAGATTTATACTGACCACTTCTTGACTGCTTAGATAGCTTCTCAGGTCGGCAACGGCGCCAATCTCAAGCATATCCTGCTTGTTGATGATCTTGAGACTCCGCACAAGCAAGACAGACGCTTGCAGTAGGCGCTTCTCTGACATCAAGGTTTCCAAGAGATCGGGCACGCTCTTCAAGTGCTCGCTGAGGCGAACTGAAGATAAGCGAGGGATAGCAGGGCAGCAACACGACACACATTTGGTCCAAGAGGCGCATCATCTCCTCTAATATCTGTCCTCGGCCCCAGAGCTGGACGAGATCTGCGCGCTTGTTTCCGAGAGAGTCTTTCGCCTCTTGAAGAGAGGACCGTGTGTCGCTGATTTGTGTTTGCGTGGCACTGAGGTGGGTAACGAGGGATGAGTGGTGAGGTAGGGCAGCGGCGAAGGCCTGGTAGTGTTCTGCGTGAATATGATCAGCAATGATACGCACGACAAACAAGATGCGCACTATCGACGGATCCTTTGAGCGCTTTGGAGAGGAGGTCCTTGGTTCGACGGAACGCACGAATGTCCTTGCCGACGGACGACTCGTCGAGTAGCTCGAGTGCCAAATCGACATTGTTGAACTGAAGACGGACTAAGCTGGTGGGACGCGTTGACTGGATGATAGCTCACATCAGGATCGCAGACAAACTCCCAGTCTTCCTTGACCTGGTCCAGTACAGCTAGCTCAAGATCGGTACAATGTCAGACGAGCAGATAAACGCGCGCACGCACCGTCTATATCGCCCGGTCGTGCTCTACCGTTCGCGCGCCGTCCAGGAGCACGATCGCGGATCCTCTGCTGCCGCACGCGTTCCGCTTCCTGCTCCTCCCGCCGCTGGCGCTCGTACTCAAAGTCATCGCTACCGTTCGTCATAGCGCGCCGTCGTGTCGCCGCCGACTGGAACGCGGACATGACAGTATTCAGCGCGACAGGCGACGTCGACTCGCCATCCTGAGAACTGTCGCCCGTGCGCGAGCGCTGCGGGGAGCGCGGTTGGATGGGAGGGACGGGGCTGCGGCCCGTGTCACGGTAGCTGGAGGTGCCGTTGCTCGCGACGCTTTCTCTGTACGATCCGGCGGCGTACGCCTGCGATGTGTCGCTGTATTCGGAGACGCGCGCTGCGCGGTTTCGCAGCTCGGATCGCTGGGGCCGCGAGGGGCCCGCGGAAGCCTGGGATCTGGGGGATGTGGATGCGCCGTACGGGTTGCTGGAGTTTGGTGTAGTGGGGCGATTTATTTGCAGCGGACGCGTGCCGTATGGGTTTGGCATCGGCACATCTGAGCTGGCATTGGAGTAGGACGACGGCGAGCGTGGTCGTCGCGCATATGGCGTTCGCGACATGGGCGATGAGGAGAAGTTATGGGAACCGGGCCGGTTTGCTTCTTGCCTCTTGCCATCATCTCCATGTCGCTGCCGTCGTTCCTGACACCCATCGACCACCAACTACAGCCTGGTGGTCATCAGCGTGTATTCTGCACTCATAAATCTCCGCTGGAAGACGTGTACGGGCTCTGGTGGTCGGCAGATTCAGCGCAGCCTCCGGAAGGTATCTTCTGTTTGTTCCAGGTACAGTGTGCTGCTCGAAGACCAGGAATCATCACTTCAACCACGTCAGGAAACCCCGGAATCGTCGACTTTTATATCCCTTTCTTGTCTGACCTTCGTGAGAGGAATCCACGATGGGCTGTACTCGCGCATTCGCACATTGGACATACACCAGGTTTTGCTTCATCGACCTCAACCTCCCGCTGCGGCCTCTCTTTCCAGATACAGAGCGCTACAGATGCTATAGACCTACTCAAGTTGCAATTCCGGCGAGTGGTTATAATCGGACATAGCGTTGGATGCTATATTTCGCTGCAGGTGCGACACCGCACCAGTTTGCTCTTCGATAAATGCCAACTTCTCCGCCACAGGCTCTCAAGCAACGACCGGCAGATATTGATGGCTTATTTTTGCTGTTCCCTACGGTCTGCCATATAGCGGACACACCAAACGGTCGCACACTGTCTGTGAGGCCACGTCGCTTTTCTCTCAGCGCTCGTTATATGCTCACGGCAATCGGACCCATCTCGCTTCTGGTCTTTACTGGGTCCGGCATCTAGTGGCTCTTCAATCCTCCGTTGCCTCGCGTTGTCTCCGCCCTGACATATGTGGCTGGCTGGATACCGACTGGACTGCTTCGTCTGGTACAATCGGGGTACCCGACAGAACAGCTCAGCGTGGTCAAGGGCCTTCTCGGCTCGCCTACCGCCGCCTTCTCGGCGCTTACTATGGCCAACGATGAGATGAAGCAAATACAAGACCTGGACGCTGCTTTACTCGAGGAGCATCGCCATCGCATCTGGATGTACTTTGCGGAGGAAGATGGCTGGGTTGGCGATCAGCGTGAAGTCATCCTGCATTCCTTCCACCCCGAGCCAGGCTCGGTGCGAATCGTCCACGATGTGCACGGTATACCGCATGCCTTTTGCATCAGTTGAGTCCTCTGCAGAAGATTTGGCTTCGTCTGACAAGCGTTCTCAAGACCATGGCGAGCAGCTGGCCGCGCAGTGCCATGAATGGTTGACTGAACTCCAGACGCACCTCGCCGACTGAGAACCATATGCCTTTGCTCGAAGTTACCTTATAGACTGGCCAACCTACTTAGCTGGATGGTTCTGATAGAATATTGACCTTTTTTCCCCGCCATGTTGTATCGCGACGGGTCTTCCACGTGGCGGACGGGGTTGGATTCCAGAAAATATTTTTTGAATTTGAACATCACGACGCGCCTTTCAATAAATAAGACAGAGGGAACTCAAATGAGCCGGCCACCATCGCAATCTCCCTCTGCTTTGTCTTCCCCTTCCCTGCCAGACATCAAGATTCTGGAGAACGAGACAAGTCCCCCTCGTCCCTACGTACTCGTACCCCGCATACGCGAGACCCGGAAGGCCCTTTACGCGTCGTCTATGGCTGAAGCAGCAGCGCGCGACGAGGCGGCTATAGCTCTGCTCGACAAGATTGACGAGGTTGTCGGATACGTTGAGGACAATGGTGTCGGCTTCTACTACGGCAGGAGGCAGGACGGTATCATTCGACGCGTACGTGACCAGATGTCCAGTCAGTGTATGCGCTTACGCGAGTGCGACGCGTCTAGTGGGAGCGCAGGCACTTCCAGGATAGACACGAGCACCTCATAGACACCTTCGGTGCGTCCTGTGTCAGTGCAATCCCCCGCGCGCGTCGCTAATTGACGTGTAGAGCGCAAGAAGGATACGGGCGAGTTTGCCTGGTTCGACCCGAGCTCGACTTCGCTAGTGCACCCCAAATCGCGCATGCGCCTGTCCATCCACATTCGCCCCACTCCCTCTGCCAAGTCCGACATCGGTGACTCGGAGGCAGGCTTCTCCGAGGCGCAGGATGAGCTGGACGAAGACGAGTCGGATGACGACGCGGCCGACGACGAGGAATACGACGAGGAGGATGTTCATGCGCTACAGACGCGTCGCAGCACGCGCACTGCCGCGAACAAGCCTCGCGATCTCCCCTTCAGCCCTCGCAAGACGCGCTCCCAGAAGATATACACCATCGACGACTCAGACGAGTCCGAGGGCGATGACGCAGGCGGGAGTCCCGTCCAGACGCGTCGCTCGACACGCTCAAAGCGCCCCCTCAAGCTCAATCTCGACACGGACTACGCAGAGTCGGATGCGGAGGACAGCGACGAGTACACGACTGCCAAGCGCCCCAAGGGAAAGCCGAAGCCCAGACGCGCCAAGGCGGCGCCCCCGGCGTATGGCTTCATTCGCCCCATTGCCGACATCGACCTCGACCCGCTATCTGATGAGGAGACTGTCCAACTGCGCAAGCATCGTATGTCGTGCGAGAAATGCCACATGCCGCCCGCGCACCAGGAGATCGAGCGCTTGCAGAAGAAGAAGCGCAAGGGTGGACGGCGGAAGAAGAAGAACCAGGATGAGTTTGAGGACTCTGACGACGAAGTCGAGCGCGAATCGAAGAAGGGTGGTTGGGTCCGCTGGTGCGTCCGACTGAATTGTTGCTTCTCTCTTTGCTCATTGATCTACAGTCTCAAATGCGCAGTCTCGGCGCACTTTGGATGCCTGGCCTCAGCGCAGCGTGATGAGATCTTGAAGGCGGCCAAAGCGCGCGACATCGCTGCGTGGAGAGAGCAGAATCCAGATGGCGACCCCAAGGAAGAACCGGCGAAGCGCAAGGCCCTACAGGTCGACGAGACCACCGATTTTGTCTGCGGTTGGTGTTTCTCTCGACATCTATTTTTTGCGCTTACATAGCCACAGGCGGCTGCATGAAGGGTGGTATATGCATGTCCTGCGAGAAGGTTGCGCTTCTTCCCGGTGGACGCTTGCCAACGGAAAAGCCGCCCACTGCAGATATCGAGATGGCCGATCCTTCTGGCGACGTCGAAATGACAGATGGAACCGCCAAGAACGGTGTCGATGGCCCTGTCCGCGAACTACTCTTCCGCTGCCTCACTTGCAAGCGCATGGCTCATTACGAGCACCTACCACCTCCGAATGGCGACTCCGATACCCCCTCTGAGATCGCCGCGTACTACCAGCGGGACACGAGATGGCTCTGCGACGATTGCAACTCGTGCGTCGGCGAAAGCCTCGACAAGATTCTTGCGTGGAAACCCTACCCCGCCAATGCGGCGCAACCGCCCGATCCGGTACATTACAAGGACAATCTTCCACGTGAATACTTAGTCAAATGGGACAATCGCAGCTACCGCCGTGTGCAGTGGGTCCCGCATATGTGGCTGGTGTCAACCTCGCCACAAAAGCTCAAGCACTTCCTTGCGGTCGGCGCTAAGGTAGATCTCCTGGACGAAGCGACAGCGCGGAAGAAGGCGGCAGCGGAGGCGGAGGATAGCGGGCATCTATCTGACGTCGAGGAGACGCCCGAGCCTAACGGCTCTTTGCCGCTGCAGACCAAGGATGGCCTCGTCGACGCCGAAGCTCGCATACCGAAGGAGTGGACGACGGTGGACCGTGTGCTTGACTTCATTTTATGGAATCCGAACAAACCGGCGAAGGTCAAGGGCAAGAAGGGCAAGGGCGGGAAGAACAAGCGGAAACAGCGCATCGAGAGCGATGATGAGGACGAAATGGACGAGGAGTTGATCCAGATACGCGAGGATATATTCAAGAACGGCACTACGCCGGCGGAGGCGGTGACGGAAACGCTGGAGGAATGGGAAGCACGGATGAGGAGGAAGTTCACTGTCGATGATATAGATGATGTCGTGTGGGCTTTCATCAAATGGCAGGAGCTTGGCTACGAGGAAGGTACGCGACATTCCACTGCGTCGATGTGACGTTCACACTCATGTCGAACACAGCCACTTGGGATGCGCCTCCGCGAGAAGGTGAACCTGGATATGCCGATTTCAAGCGCGCACTTGAGCGCAACCTCATTGGGCGCACGGTGACGGTTCCACGGAAGATGCCGCAACGCATTGAGGATCGTCCGAAGAAAGGCTTCGAGCCGTATCATCTCGAGGATGCTTCTGAACTGAAGATAGGGCAGGATCCTGCCCTGAAGCTCATGCCCTTCCAAGTAGGTGTTCTTCATCTTAACCGCCATATTGATGGCTCAACATTATCCAGGTCGATGGCTTCAACTGGCTGTGTGATAATTGGTGGAATCATCAGCCGTGTATCCTGGCGGACGAGATGGGCCTCGCAAGTCCCTTGCCCCGTCATCCTTGTGGTTGAGACTTATGATTTACAGGGGAAAACGGTGCAAGTGAGCAGCTTCGTTGGTAACATCATCGACAAATGGCAGGCCTTTCCCGCTCTCGTGGTAGTGCCGAACTCCACTCTGACCAATTGGGTGCGAGAATTCGAGCGCTGGGCACCTAAGCTACGCGTAGTACCTTACTACGGAGAGGCCAAGGCGAGGCAAGTGATACAGCGCTATGAGCTGTCTCATCCGAAGACCCCGCCAAATTGTACGGACGCCAAGTTCCACGTCCTTGTTACGTCGTATGAGGCGGTGACGCATAAGACCGACTTTGGCGCCGTATTCAAGAAGCAGCCCCGGTGGGAGGTCAGTCGCTCTTCGAGGCTGTACGTTCATCGAGTAATGATAAGCATAGGTTCTCATTATCGACGAAGGCCAGCGCCGTAAGTATATACATCGGCACCCATGACAATCTGCTGATCGATCACAGTCAAGAACGACAAGAGCTTGCTTTTCCAGAAATTGAACGACCTCAAGGCCAAGCACCGTGTTATCATGACCGGCACTCCTTTGAACAACAATATCCGCGAGCTGTTTAACCTCATGAACTTTCTTGAGCCTGAGAAGTGGGCCGACCTTGAGGCTTTGGAGGCCGAGTACGAAGAGTTGACGGAGGATCTGGTCAAGCAGCTGCACGACCGTCTGCGACCATACTTCCTACGCCGGATCAAGAGCGAGGTCCTTCAACTGCCGCCGAAGGTCTGCTTTTGCCCTCATCCTCACACGGCTTTTCAATAATTCTTGTACAGAACGAAGTCATCGTCCCCGTTTCCATGTCACCCATTCAGAAGGAGCTTTATCGCTCAATCCTGAGTAGGTCATATTCTAGGAAACGTCCGTCTGATACCGACGTATATTCTAGGTAAGAACGTGGATATCCTGAATGGATTACGGAGCGGAGCGGGCAACACGAAATCCCAGGGTACCAACAACGTCAAGAACATACTCATGCAGCTACGCAAGTAAGGATGATTTCGTTCACCTTATGAATGGCTCACTAACCTGTCTCAGGTGTCTTCAGCATCCGTACCTCTACGACGGAGAGATCGAGCCCAAGGGTCTTGCACCGCAGGAAGCTCATGACAAGCTCATCGACGCCAGTGCCAAGTTGCGACTACTAAAGTCGCTCTTACCAAAGCTCAAAGCTCGGGGCCATCGCGTGCTCATCTTCAGCCAGGTAAGGTCCACTTTGCTGTTCTGATATAACTCTAACATTCGCACAAGTTTGTGATCAACCTCAATATCGTCGAAGACTTCTTGGCCGGGGAGCGCTACAGGTTCTTGCGATTGGTTCGTGGGGCTTCGGCGATACCCCGTATTCTTCTCTGACCACCGTCGACAGGATGGTAATACGAAAGGGCCCGACAGACAGAAGGCTATGGATGAATTCAACCGTGCGGACTCGGACGTCTTCGTCTTCATGTTGACCACCCGCGCCGGAGTGAGTGGCTAGTCATGATCACCTGTCACGCCTCTGACTTGCCTGTAGGGTGTCGGTATCAACCTCTACGTGCGTCCTGCCTGCCGTCCACTTGGATTAGTACTCACATCTCTCAGAGTGCAGATACCGTGATCATATATGATCCGGACTTCAATCCTCATCAGGATCTTCAGGTCTGTTGCGTGTTCATCGTCTTCGCGCTGTATGCTAACGCAGATCTAGGCTATCGCCCGTGCGCATCGCTTCGGTCAGCAGAAGACCTGTCTAGTCTTCAAGCTCATGGTCAAGGACTCCGCCGAGGGTGTGGCACATTTCTCGATGAACATGTGTACATGCCAACTAAGTTGTCCTTAGAACGAATCATCCAAGTTGGCAAGAAGAAGCTGGTCCTTGACCACTTGATCGTGCAGAAAATCAACGACAACGACGAGGACGCGGAGAACGTTCAATCAATCCTGACCTATGGCGCTCAAGCCCTCTTCGAGGAGTCCGCAGAACAAGCGGAGGCCCGCAATATCAGTTGTAAGAGCTATCCACTTTCCGTCGATGGCTTGCTCATGATGTCTGCAGACTCTGACCACGACCTTGACAAGCTTATTGAGCGGACTGAAAGGGAGGGCGATGAGGAAGATGTTCCGAAGGGTGGAGGGTTGTCTTTCGAGTTCGCGAAGATCTGGTCGGCCGACAAGGATGATATGGTCGAGGTCAACGACACAGAGGAACAAGGCGACTCCTGGGCTCAAGCGCTCGAGAAGATCAACGCAGAGCGCGAGAAAGCCCGGGAAGCCGAGGTAGAACACGGCGGCCGAGGGGCTCGTCGGGCGGCGGCCATGAACAAGGTGATGCTGACTGCTCAATTTTTTCACCTCATGCTCATATCTATATAGCCGACCTACTACGTCGAGGATACGCCCGTCAAACCGAAGGGCAAGGGCAAAGCGATCGACGCATCGTCCAGCTATGGTTCCGATATCGACGAGGATGCTACTGTGTCCGATACTGAGACTGGCGTCAGCGCCGTCGGCACGCCAGGACCATCTGATCCTGACAAGCCGGCAAAGGAGGTCAAGACCAGAAAGCGCAAGCGCTCCAATTTCGACGGCAGTGCTGAGCAGTCCAAGAAGATGGCCGTGGATGACGACGAAGAGACATGCGGCCTCTGCAATCAGATCCACGGAGATGGCCAGTGCGCCTTGGAACAAAGCCCGGAGAACATGTTCGAGCTTCGCGAGATGCTGATGAGCAAGGACCTAGACACCGACGAGCCAGTCGAGGATCGAGTGAGTGTTCAGAGTATGGCCAAGCGACCGTCATGCTGACAGATCATCCTCAGATGTACGCCATTACGTTGCTGGAAGAACGCATACATAAGATGAATCTTGGCCACAAACTAGTCGGTGCGTGTCTCCGTCGTCCTTTCGCAGCTTTATGTGAACTTGTCCACAGGACAACCGCTACACTACGTGCCTCCACGGCCGGTTGCTCCACCGGCTCAACCACAACCACAATCTGTATCGACGCCCGGCCTGCCTGTCAAGAGACCGCGTGGACGGCCAAAGAAGGAACCAAACGCCGTCGCAGGACCCTCGAAACGGCCCTCGTCGCCTACCGCTCCTGCACCTCCCGCAAAGAAAGCCAAGGTGTCCGTCGAGGAAGGGCTTTGTGACCTCTGCAAGCCCACCGGCGCTCACACGTACGGAAATTGCCCCGTCATCGCGGAAGGTCCAAAGAGGTGAGCGAACTGTTGTGTCCACACTTGAGGCGCGATGTTGATCCGGCACGCAGAATCTCGAAGGAGATACAGCGATTGGTTGACCTTCCTGGTACAACCAGCACCGTCAACAATCTGCGGAGTATGCTGAAGAAACTGAAGAAGGCCGAGATTGCGAAAGCAACGGCACAAGGAACTGTCATCGAGCTCTAACCTATTGAGCTCTAACCTCTCTGCTTGCCCGTACCTACATTATCGCTAATTTCTTGCTATATCTACGCTCACGGCAAGGTGCATTCGCCACTGTAATTCTACTTCGTCTTGGGACAGCTACTTATTGCTCCTCTGTTTCTACATTCCTAAGAACCAAACTGTGGTACAACATCACAATAGATACAACCTAGTGTACACATCGATATCTGCTACAGCCAATCACGCATGCATATGCTACAGATCTAGTCATACCCCCTCCCGCTCCGCTGCTTCTGCCTCTTCGGCTTCTTGTGGTGTTTCTTGCTAAGACTGGGGTCGCCCGCGTTGTTCGCCAGCACCGACGCGATGCGCGCGCGCCGGCCCGTGAGCGGCGTGCCGTCGTCCGCGACCATGTTCTGGTGCGGGTACAGGCGGTTGCGCGAGAATGCGCCCGCGGCGTGCCCGTTGGTGGTCGGACGCGCGGCCATTGACTGGTGGTCGAAGAACTCGTCGTCAAGGCCTTTGGGGCCCGCGGGCGACGTGGGGCCAGGCATGGCGACGAAGGTGTCGGCGCCTTTGACGACGCGCGTGATGGGGGCGCGCTTCTTGCCGGCGGCGCGGCGGAGGGCGAGCGCCTTGGACTGCTCGTTGTAATCGGGCTCGGAGGCGCCGGGTGGTGGGTGGCAGTAGAGGAGCTTGGCGTTGACGTAGTCCTTCAAGATATACCGGGCAGCGCGCGCTTCATCCGGGTTACCTTGGCCAGAGCGCATGAAGCCACGGCCGACTAGATGCAGATGAGCATATATGCGCTGGGGAGCAAAACAAGAGATTACGCACTGGCGTACGCCTTCAGGACCGTCTCTGCCGTGAGGGTGCCGTCACCACCATTGTTCGCATCAAGGACATTAAGCGACAGGCCATACACGGCTTCCAGCACCTCCTTGGGCACCCGCTTCGCAACAAGCGTCATAGGCGCCGTATGCTCGCGCAGCTGGTCAATAGGCAACACGCCGTCGCACACCAAGTCCGCCTTCGTTGTCGCAAACTGCGGGAACACCAGACCCGGACAATCGCACAGCATGATCCGCTCGGAGAGGTTGATGGTCTGGAAGTGCTTCGTCTTTCCTGGCGTCGCCGACACGCTGACTTTTTTCTCGCCGAGGAGCGAGTTGATGGTGCTCGACTTGCCGACGTTGGGGTAGCCGACGAGGCCAACTGTAAGGCGGGTCGGCGCGTTGCCGGAGGGGTCTCTGAAGTCTGCAAAAAGAAGTCAGTGACTGAGGGTGGGGGTGAGATTGAGTATGTACCTAGAGATCAGGGGCACATTTCATAAAGAGGTCTTCCAGCTCCAGCACGGACAGAACCCTTGCTCGAGGATCCTTTCCATCAGCGGTGTCCTCCTCGTCAGAGAAGTAGTGCTCGTCATCGGAGTCCGATTCAGACTCATACTCCTCAGAGCCGGAGTCCCCCTCGACCGCCTCGTCTTCATCGCTCTCCTCGTCTTCCTCCATGTCCCCCGCCGTCGCCTTCTCTGCTGCAGCTTCCGCCTCCGCCGCAGCGCGGGCCTCTTGCAGCGCCGTCGCATTGGCAGCCGAGAAGAACGCATACTGGATGCCCTCCTTGTCGAAAAAGTCCGCCCATTCTCTCCGTTGCGTCGCCGTCAGGAGATCAGACTTGTTGATAAGCAGCAGACTTTTCCGCTTGCCGGCCCCAGTGCCGGCTTCTCCCTCGTTCCCCTCGACGTCGCGGACATAGTCCTCGAGATCCTGGCAGCGGAAGCGGAGGGGGTTGCGAGCGTCGACAATCTGCACGACTAGATGCGAGCGCTCGATGACACGCCACAGCTGGCGCCAAACTTCGATATTTCTCTCGAAGGGGGTGAGCAAGAATTGATCGCGATCTTGCAAACTGAAGGGGTCAGCGGAAGTGCGGCGAAAAGCAGGCTGTAAACGCACTCAGAGAGACCGCGTCTCCATAGCAAGAACGCATCCTTCTCTTGCCTCTCGAGCTGCGCTGTGCTAGTCGACTTTGTCCAGGGGGGACGGCGAGGTACCCTCAGCCGCTTGCGATTGGCGTCCTGTTTCTCGATAGTCTCCTTCTCGGCCTCCTCGCTAAGCAGGTACGGGTTTTGAGTAGACGTAGACGCCTGTTGTATGATCTTGACATTCCGCCTCTCTGTGTTTCGGATGAGATTGATGGTGATTTTTTTCGACGCATCACGCACCAGCCGTGAAATCGGCGCCAGCGAGCTCAGCGGTGCTCAGGAAGGCATCAAGATCCTTCTCTTGCGTGACTGACTTGAGCTTTGACGTCGAATCCAGATCTGTTGTGTACTAGGAAGATTTTAGCGGCCTCTCGTTGACCGAAGGGGGGCCTCGTACCAGTCCAGTCTCCTGCATTCGGCGTGCATCCTTGGTTTGCTTGTTGATGATGGCACGGCCGAGGCCGCTTGGATTACGATTGGGTCCCTTCTGTGGCGGCTATTCTGTGGGTTCAGATGCTGGTTTCTGGCCGCAACTGAGGAGCTCACCATGGCCGGCGACGATGGATGCGGATGAGTAACGAAGAGCAATCAGCCAATCTTCGATCGACGGGCGCTAATTCTCAGCACGTGGCCTCGCGCGTTGTCCATGTCCGTCGCCGCCCTCTTCAGGTCCTCTCACCGTCAGATCCGCCGCTTTCCAGACAGTTATCTAAGGTAAGGCGCTTGCATTTATGATGAACTCAGCTGACGAAAAGTAGAGAATTCTTTTTGCTGAAACTAAAGGATGACTGCCGTACCATCCTCCGCACGAAGGGCGACGAGGAGCTCCGCAAGCGCAGGATGAAGCGTATGAGCACGGTGCGCAGAGTGCGTGCAATTGAGATCATTGCTCACTGTACGAGTTCAGGAGTGCAAACGATTTCAAGCCGCAAACCAGAGGAACGTCGCCGCATACGACAAGATTCTCAGCACAGCATACGGCAGGATGGGCAAGCTCAAATACGAGCTCATGGAGGTCTGCCCCTTCCCTTACCCTTGTCTCTTGCTCTTATACCAAGTCTACGCAAGCCCCTTCTCACAGACCCCTCCGTTCCCCCACCCCCTCTCCTCATCCCCGAAGTGCAGCGCTCCCGACCTCCCGTTTACTCCCAGGAACTCAAAACCCTCCTCATGAGCGGCATCTCCCACTCCACTCGGCAGCTCTCATCCGACGACATCCCAAACCCACGCGCCTGAATAATCGCCACGATCCCAAGTCCGAGGAAGCGCGCATATACGGCCCGCTGAGCAAACGCCGCGAGGTCAACCTCCGGCGGCGCTTCTTCAGCGAGGAGTGGAGGAAGGTTGGGCGCCCTTGGAGGTTGTGGCGGACTTGCGCCAGGACAGCGTGCAGTCCGCTCGGGGGACGACTCCGGATGTCTTGGCTCGCGCGGGCGTGCGCGGGTTTGGCTTTCAGGGAATCGGCTTGTTCGCACATGTGGAGCGTATGGCAGGAGTGCGAATGCATGACGAGGACAACGTCCTGCCTTGAAGGTGCCTCCGAAACGACCTTCCTACTGGCTTCGGCGGCGGTACCAGATACTTCTCAGTCGGCTTCCCGTCCTGACAGCGACTCGGAATCAGAAAGGCAGGATCGACGGCGCGCCATCCCAGTCAGTCAGGGTGTCGGGCAAGACTGATGCAACCGACACAACGTCCTCTTCCTCCACCACCACCACATCCTCCTCACCCTCCACCCCCACGTACAAACCTCCACCCTCTCCTACACCGTCTCCACCGCGCTGTCCGCCGTCCGGCGCAGCCGCTCGCGCTCAGCGGACCAGATGCCAGATATCGGCGCGGAGCACCTCGCGTGGTTTGACTTGGCGCAGGCGATGGTGAAGACTCGGGCGGGGAAGGAGGGAAAGCAGGGCAAGAACGGAAAGAACGGAAAGGACAGGAAGGACGGGAAAGAGGGGCAGAAGGGGAAGGAAGTCATCAAGGGAAAATACGCGAAGACGATCAGGGAAGCAGAGAATGGCTTGCAGGAGGGACTGGAGGGCTTGAAGGAGAGGCTGAAGGGCTCGACAAAAGGGCGACTAGATGCCACGATAATGCATGATTAATCTACACGCACAACTCAATAGTTTACACTCAACGACTCAATAATCTACACGGCGCAGTTTGTTCGTCCTTTACCGGCTTTACCTGCGGGCTGCCGGTGGAATATATAGCTACATTCCTCGTCAGTACTTCGCTCGCCCGGAGGCCTACTACGGCGTCATCAACATCGGGCGCGCCCGCCGCCGTATCCGGAGTCGCGCCCACGGGTTGGGGAAGCAGTTCGCCTCGATGCGTAGGTCGTCCGGGCGGTCGGCATTCCTGAAGTGTTCCTCCTCGACGTCCTTGAACCGCCCTGCGCCCATGAGGCCCTCCCCACCCCTGCCGTCGCACGTAGACTCCCCGTCGCTGTCCGCCACACCCAGACTGTCCGCCGCTCGCGATACCATCCTTCCCGACCCCGTCCTTCCTGCCCCTTCCTTCCCTTCCCTCCCCGCACTCCCCACCTGTCCCACATCCATCGTCAACACATCAAACCTCCCCACCACATACGCCAACATCATCTTCATCTCCACCGCCGCAAAAAACCGGCCCGGGCACTGGTGCTTGCCCAGACCCCACCCGAGGAAGCTCGCGGAGGTGCTGACGAGGAAGTTGCGCGGGGAGAGGATTTCGTCGGAGGAGGGGGGCAGGGGGTTTTCCTGCTGCTCTTGCAGGTCATATTGCTTTGAGGAGGAGTCCACCTTCGAAGAGGATTTCTGATGGTCTCTGCCGTCATCGCCCAGCGCTCGTCGGCACCCCTCCTCAACCCATACCGCCGCATAACATGTTCGGGCACGAATCTCAATCCATCAAACCCGTCCACATCCCTCCCATACTCCTTGATATCGAAGTGCGCCGGAGGTGTCGCCGCGAAGATGAGAACGCCCGCAGGGATGGGATGGGCCCGCCGGCGGCGCTGTGGAAGGTGAAGGGCTTGAGGACCTTGCGCATGACGTTCACTGTGTGGGATGAGCGCGGGTTAGCGTGTGGTGAGTAGGTCCTTAGATAGAAGTCGACGTACGATCCCTCAACGACCGCATCCGCATCGTCTCTCTCAAAAAGCTATCCAGGAGGTACATCTTGCCGATCGAGTCTTTGTTCCAGCCCTCCTTGCGGACCACGCATTGCACTTCGTTGCGCAGGAGTGCGGCGTATGCAGGGTTGGCGGCGAGGTTGTAGAGGGCTTGACGAAGGTCTGGGGTGGGGCGGTAAGTTGGTTGGATATATGTGAGGTGGTGGTGCGAAGAAGTGAATTTGGGTAAGAAGACATTATGAAGCAACACGCAGCCGTAAAAGCTTACCATAGACGTCGTATGAATCGCCGCAAAATTGACCGCGAGCAGGCGAAGCGACATGTCGCGCAGGGGGTCCTCCGCGCCTGCGCGGTCGCGGCTTTCGTCCATGAGCCAGGTGATGAGATCGTTCTGCGAGATGTCCGTAAGTGAGGTGGCATGCTACGCCATGCAACATAACGGCGCTTCAAATGGCAACACCCATGCCTCGAAAGCGCACCCGCCTCAAAGGCAGCACTACGCCTCAAATGCGACCCGGCGTCGCGCGAGGACTTCGCCAGGCTTTAGAATAAACAAGGACTTACAGGTGGAGCACCGCCTTCCTCTGCTGGCGTTGTACGTTCACGAAGCAGTCCCGTTATATACCGCTGTACGCGCGGCACGGTACCCTGGAGTCCGGATATTATCTTTGCTGCTAGTCTAAAGTTTAAACATGAGCAAACCAACGAAGACTCCTGGTATACGACTCACGGTCTCAAGAAAGGCGGCGTCATGCTGATGAGCATCATCGCAGTGACGGCCTGTCGAGCGAATCCGGTACACAGGTCCAGATACGTGGGATCGCGACCTGTATATCTTGCCATTAGTTATCTGGGGCGCTGTAGTCAACTTTGTTCGAAGCGAAGAAGCTCACATAACGGTAGTCCCACAAAAACTCGGTTGCTTATTCGGCAGATGATATGCATGATGCTCGAATGCGCCGGTATGGATTTCCAGCCGTCGTCTGTTCGGTGATTTGCTCGTCAGGTAGGGAGTGAAAAAGGCGAAATTCAATATGCGGCGTACCAGAAGGAGGCACCAATTCCTCGAACGCCGCTACCATCTCCTCTCGCATGACTTGGAATAGTTATGCATGTTGCGCGTGAGCTGCGTCTGCAGCACCGGAATGTGGTAGGGATCCGTGCCTATGCTCTCGCCGAGCACGTAGCTGATTTGGCCATCTATGCGCTCACGCCGCAGTCAGGACGGCGTTGGGGGATAGGCATCGCAGGACAGCCTCGTTGTAGCAGGACAGGCCTCACGCACCTCTTCTGCTGCACCGGGGAAGGAGAGCACGTCGTCCGCGCCGCGCCGCAGCTCTTCGATGAGGGTGGGGCCGTTGACGATGACGATCCAGCGGGTGAGGTTGGCAACCTTGAAGGGTCGGTTCTCGAACTGGTAGTGGGTGAGGGGGATGGATGTGGAGGACGAGACACGGGACGAACTCGAGAACATCCCTCCTTAATCATAGAACTGGCATCTACGAGGAAGCGAGTTGCGCTGAAGTAGGACAGCAAAGGCGAAGAGTAGCCCACGGTGGGGAGTGCCTCTAACTTAGGGTTCTATTAGTCGCAGGTAAATGGCAAGGGGCATGGAATGACATACCTGAGGGTCACCTCTACGGAGGGAGAAGTAGGCGAAGAGGAAGATGGCAACCGCATAATAAAAGTTGGCAAGACTGGGGATCTCGTCGGGGATAGCGACCACCTCTTCGCGAGTGAAGTTGTCCATGGTGTTATAGGGGGGATCGCAGGAGGAGTGGACAGGAGCCGAGGTATAAGCCACCGATTAGCGCTGACCGATCTCGGTTCTGACGCAGGTGTTCTGGGTTCTGGTGATGAAAGTAGGAAAGAAGCTAGCAAGGGGCCATGACGGTGGAGGGCAGGAACAAGCGTGTTCGGGCACGCGTCGCCTCGCGTCGCGACAAAGTCTGAGGAGCGCTGCACTGACGTCGGTCCACGTGACGGTGAGCGCGACCCCAGCAACTGGGTGCTCCCCCCACCGCCCAGTACTCACCCACCACAATGACCGTGCAGCTCGAGACCGTGTCATCCAACAAGTCCTTCGAGGGCACGCTTACCAAATACAAGTTCAAGGTGAGCCGCCGCTCCCCCGCGCCGCGATTTGACTGCATCACTGACCCATCTAATCATCACCCAGTCCGCCGCACTCGGCGGCCTCCACGCGCAGTTCAACCTCTTCCTCCCCGCCATCGCCTCCAAGCACAAAGTCCCTGTTCTCTTCTACCTCGCAGGCCTTACCTGCACCGAGGACAATGGGTGAGACGCGACTGATCCACCCATCTCCGGATCTCTACCTGGACTGATCGCGAATCCCCCAAGCGCACAGAAGGGCGGCTTCCTCGGCGTCGCCGCCACCCAGGGCATCGCGCTCCTCTTCCCCGACACATCCCCCCGCGGCGCCGGCATCGCGGGCGAGGACGACGACTGGGACTTTGGCACCGGCGCGGGCTTCTACGTGAACGCGACCCACCCCAAGTTCTCCAACAACTACAACATGCTCACCCACGTCACGCTCGAGCTCCCGCAGGTCATCGAGGCTGCGGGCCTGCCCATCGTATGTCGCGATCCTTTACGCTTTATCTCATACATCATTCCCTCCTTCATTCCCTTACGCCCCGTCTCCCCACCCTTCATCCCTTCCTCCTCCTCCCTCCGCCCTCTAACCCACCCCCCAGGACTTCAAACGCCAATCCGTCATGGGCCACTCCATGGGCGGCCATGGCGCCCTCACCATGTATCTCGCCTCCCAAACTAAGCAGTTCCGCTCCGCCTCCGCCTTCGCCCCCATCGCCAACCCCACCAAGTGCCCCTGGGGCGAGAAAGCGTTCGGCGGCTACCTACAGGGTGGCACGGAGGAGGCGAAGGCGACGTACGACGCGACAGAGCTCATTGCGAAGCACAAGGACCCCGCGCATATTTTGATTGATTATGTGCGTACCAGGACTGCGAGAGCGGCAGAGTGCTGGTGGCACTGGTTGGCTGACTCAACCTTCGCGCCGCAGGGCACCGGCGACAACTTCTACAAGCAAGGTCAGCTCCTGCCCGAGAACTTCCTCAAGGCCGCGCGCGATGCCGGCTACGACGAGGTCCAGGTCCGCGTGCGCAGCCAGGAAGATTACGACCACAGCTACTTCTTCGTGAGTATCTGCATTGTCCACAGAATCGATGTGTCTGCCCTGTCCTCAGACTCGTCGATTCTCACCCGCGCTTTTCAGATCTCCACATTCGCGTCCGACCACGTACATTGTAAGTTGTCGCATTCATCGCGGAGGTCTGTTCCATCTGACGGTGATGACCATATAGTCCACGCCAACTTCTTGAAGGCATAATGGCCGGTTGCTTGAAGGCATAAGTCAAGAACGTTGACCGCAGGAAAATTGAAGCCACGATGTATCGAGCACAGCAGTCACGACACAGAACAGTCATATCAGACAGAGCGGTCATATCCTCATGTATGTATTATAACAGCAGTGATGCGAATGTATAAAAAGAGAGAGCATGCGTAGCAGGACAAGTACAACGGTTGAGCAAAGCGAGCGAGTAGAACAAAGGACCTCGGAGAAAAGACCGGTACAGAGAGCAAAGAACGAGAGCAGAGAATATGCAGATTGGAAAGAACGCCGCGGAGAGCAGAGAGCGTCGTCGAGAGCAGGAGAAACAGCATGGGCGCGCGTAGACCAGCGGGAGCGCGCAGAAGCCAGCGAGCAATTTTGAGACGCCGTCGCAGTCCTCGTCTCGATTGGCACAAACTCCGAGTCCGTGTCGACAGCAATCAAACAGGCGGCGCAGGAGCAGTCGGCATCTTCTTCGAGGCGTCGTCGTCCATAGACACGCGTTCACGGTACATCTGCTCGAGCACGTCCGCCTGAGAGGCGATCCAGTCGCTCGTCAGCGCCTCGTCCACCGTCGCGCGCTGTCCGGGGTCCATGATCAGGAGGTCCGAGACGAGTTCCTGGGCTGGGCGTCGGTTAGCGAGGGTTCAGCGGGGAAGGCGTGAGGGTGGTTGCAGAGACTCACCAGCAGGAAAGTCCAACCACTCGTGCGAGAACTCAACGTTGCCGCGCGCGATTTTCGCCTTTAGACGTGCCTCGCCGCGCAGATATTGTTGCGAGGGCTGCTGGGAGTTCTCGACCTCGTGCGATTCCTGTATGTGGTCCATCCAGCGCTCGGAGGGCTCGCTGCGCTCGTTGTCGAAGGGGTGGCAGCCGCTACGAGAGAGTTGGTAAATGTCAGTAACATACGGTGCAGTGGCACTTCAGCGTCAGGTAGATGCGCTCACGCACGTCAGCATGATATACAGGATCACTCCCGCACTCCAGCAGTCAGATGGAAGACTGCACATAGTAATCAGCAAGGCGTCCTTGTCAATATCGACGCCGGAAGAGCCCACCCGATGTAGCTGAGCTCCTGAAGGGGACGCGTTAGATCGCGGCATCAGTAAACGTATGGGGCCTACCTTGCGATCTAACGCCAGAACACCCTCCGGCGGCAGATACGACACCGTGCCGACCACATTGAACGTCGCTTGGTCCGCATTCGGTCGCGCAAGGCCAAAGTCACCTATCATGATGCGAGGATATGCGCCGGGGGAATGTAGGAAAATGTTCTCCGGCTGCAAAAGTAGAGTCAGCGGAGTGTACGAAAGGACGCATGAGACGCAAGTCACCTTAAGGTCGCGGTGCGAGATGAATGAGTCGTGCAGATATTTGACGCCACGGAAGACCTGATACATGATATACTTCGTTTCTGCTTCACAGATGAGGCGTCCGCGTAAGGAGTGCTCAGTGATGTACGTGAACAGGTCACCGCCCGTGCACAGCTGAAGGAATATATTCCTAGCATCTCATCGTAGCGTGAATTGCGGGAGCAGAGGCAAAGAAGTCAAACGCGTACACGAAGTGCTTGTCCGACTCGACGCAGTCGTATACTTCATTGATATTGGGCTGCTTATGCATCAGCACGGGCGCCCGATAGCTAGACGAAACCATACATGTCGTAGGCGCTTGAGCATTTCGACTTCTGAAAGCACCTGCTGCTTGTCTTTCTTTCTGCGCGCGCATATAGTCTTGCAAGCAACCTGGCGGTGATTGGAAGGGTCGATGGCAAGGTGCACAGTCGCGAAGGCTCCGCTTCCCAAGCTCTTCGACGTGACGACATATTGATTCATGGTCTGACAGGGTCAGCTCTGAAGTCGATGGCCAGTTCAGAAATGTCTACCTTTAGCTTAACCTTGTTAGAATCGCGCTGCGACGGCTGCGTAGGATCAAACAAGGTCGTCTTTTCGTGCGGCTCCTTCCAGACGTGCAAGCACTTGAAGGCTGCATTTCGGTCAGAAAGGAAGCCAGAAGGTGATAGATCAACGTACTCTGCGATCCCGGAATGCTGAGCTCGTCCCCGTCCATCAGGATAACTGACGTGCGCTTGAAGTGGTCGCCGTTGACCATGATTCCGTTCCTCGACAGATCCTAACGGTAGCTCAGATATGTCTGCGCATTGAAGAGGAGTTACTGACCTGACATGAGACTAGAAGGCCGCCTGTAGGAGCTTTTACGCTGTTTGCAGTCGTGTGAGGGTCACCCGCTAGGATGTGAAAAGGACAACGCACGCATATAGCTTGCAATGGATGCCGGAGACGTGAAATTCAGTCAGAAGGTAGTTGCTGTGAGAGGCGCGCGTGAGTCCAGGATTCGGGAGGTAGCGCATACATGCACACTCACCATAGACGGGGATTTCGGCCAATGAGCACGGGCTTGTTGCTGCTCATGGTCAAGTTGATGACTGATGGCCCATGAGGCCATTGAGCACATCTGAGTACATGGACTACGTACACTCCTTGACCTCGTCCTTCTCAGTCACCAATCGCGCGCATACATTGGCTGAAAGGCTACGCGACGAGGGACGAGGCCGCGCACCGGCTGGGCGCGTCGCCGAAGGTCGTTTCGGAGCTGAGGTTGAGCGCATGCTCGTTGCAATGCGCCTACGAGAGACCGCCGGTGAGCGCATATTGGCCAGTCAGCGCTGATGGGGACTGTGAAGGAGGAAAGCAAGACGCGTCCCACTGATCGGCTCTCGGGATCGCGACATCGAGCGCGTCGCGCACGTGCAGCTTGATGCGACACGCGGAACAACTTCCCACGTGCCATATCCTCCTCACCCAGTTCCACCATGGCATCCGTCGAGACGGAAACAGGCAGCCCATCCGCGGAACCCCGTTCGCGCAGAGCAGTTGGCGCCTTCGAACAGTTAGCCCAACTGCTCGCTACGGACGCGGCTGTCGTGGAACTTGGTGATGGGAGGCTACTCAACGTACTACACTGGCGTCTTCTGCCGCTTCTACAAGCGATCGTTCTTTCTCTAACAAGCCCCCCTCCGCTGCGGTGCTACCCCCCAGCGCCTCGAGGAAGCGTGCTCGTGGCTATGAGGGCGAAAAACCACCTCCCCTTCCCAAGTTGTCTGGCGATACTGCGCTCGAGGTCTATACCCACAGGTCACTGAACCGCCCGGGGGCAGCTATTGACAGTTCGCGTCTCGCAGTGCTCGGATTGTCCGTTCTTGATGCAACGATGACTTCCCTTCTCTTCCGCCGCCGACCCCTACTCTCTGAAGAGGATATGGTGGTGCGTAACCATGCACCTTCGCGACGAAGTTCTGCTGAGAGGTCTCTCAGGCTCGAAGGGAAGAGGCTCTTGCTCTCAGTAAAGTCGAAGCTTGGGCAATCGTCTATGGGCTCATGAACAAGCTGCGTTGCGACCCGGCGTTGTATCCAGCTTTGCAGACCACGCCGGTACACGTCCCGCTCCAGATACCCATCACAACCTAACCACCTTGCAAAGGAGCGCTGCCGCTTGTTTCTAGCTGTTGTAGGCGGTGTATACGACAACAACGGCATGAAGGCAACGGAAGACTGGCTTGGAAAACTTATCTTCAGTGTGGACAAGCCAGAACCTGCGTCCGCTCCTCCAGCTAAGAAAATGAAAACAACATACAACGCGGGAGCGCACCCGCCACGACACGCCGCACCAGGACCGAGCACGTCAGTTAGTTCGTCATACATCGCTTCACCTGCAGCGTTTGTGCCACCAGCAGCCCAACACGTCCATTCGTGCCTGCAGCGCCTTTGGAGCACCGGTGCTGCAACCGACGGCCGTCATTGGGGCATCGGCGGGACTAGCGCTGCCCCAGAGATCTTTCCTTCTCACCTTTCACGAGCACGCGGCTAAGCGAGGGGTGCGCGTTGATTATGAGGTGAGATTGCCACTAGTCCCTCTTTACTTGTGACTTGAGTGCCGCCAGACTGAGGGCAAAACTGGTCCAAGTACCGGCCAGACGCAGCACTGGGTGATGGTCTGCAAGGGTGCGTTGTGTCCTTGCTTTCCGAAATAACTCATAGACGGAATCACAGTCAATAGCATCCCGAAGGGAAAGGGGCATGGTCTGTCGAAGCAGCGCGCGAGGGAGTTTGCCGCCCGCCAGGCGTTTGAGGCGTTGGGATGGGTGTGACAATTTGGTCTCTCATTACATTTCGTGTTTAGTGGCAGGCGCGCGAGGAACCTGCACAGAGCGAATCACTTATAATCAACGACCTGTGAAGCGTAACGTGAGAAGAGAATCGCGGGCGAGTGTGCGCACCACGTACAGGTGAAATCATCAGTATTGGCTTGCTGAGGGGGTATTATGGTACACGGATTATAATCGATCCTTCCTATCTGTACAAGTAGACCTCGAAGCGCCGGGGCTGGAAGAGCAGACTGGGGTGGGGCGCAGCCGCCTAGGAGGCGTCTCGTTCGTACCACTCGGTTAACCATGTCTCCGCGGCGTCGATGTCGATCTTGACCTTCTTCAGTAGGGCGTCGATGAGCTTGAGAGCAGCATCGGTTGTGAGGGCGGATCCATCGTCGGCAACCTTCTTCCCATACTGCTCGATCTTGCCGCACGACTCCTGCACCTTGTAGATGCCGAGCGATGCGGAGGACGATTTGAGGAAGTGGCCGCGATCGGCGAGGGTGGTGAGGCTGGAGGACGTGCTGGAGGGTGGAGCTGCGTCAGCACGCGCGAGGTGGGTGGGCGGTGGCGGCGGCTCACAATGCGTCGTCGAGGGTCTGGAGAGTGTCGCGTGCTTGTGAGAAGAAATCGCTAACCATCTCCTGGCTGAAGTCGTGCGAGTCCTCGTCGTCGAGCTCGAGGATCTGCCTGAAGATCTCCATCTTGACAGGCGGGCCCTGATCGCGGTCAGAGCGAGCGCTGGCGCGGACAGCAAGCGCACTGACATCTTCCTGTTTGGACTCCTCGTCCTCGCTCTCGTCGCTGGACGCGGCGTCGGGCTCTGGCTTGGCGTGCGGAGGTGTGGAGGGCTCGGCCGTTTTCTTGGGTGCAGGGGCCGCTGCTGCTGCCGGCTTCGCGGGCTTGCTTGCTGTGGGCTTCGTGGCCATGAGGGCTGGGTCGCTGAGAAAGGTGGTGGGATGATCTGATGCCGAAGGCCTGGGAGGAGATGGCGGCGCGGGATCCTCCGGTACGGCGAGGGCGCTGGAGGTCGCTAATTAGACGCGCGATGTGGCGAGGATCAAGGCGGGCGACGGATGGCGCCAGGCGCAGACCGGACCCGGTCCCGAACCACCACTATGTCATGGGATACTTATTACACACGTCCGTCACATCTCCGTCGCAAACAACCTTTTTCTCCTCGGTTTCCGTGTTCCCATCCCCAGATGAGTCCCGTGGTGCTTATTTTCTCCGCGGCGAACTCGACGCGCGGATACTCCGTTCGACAACACCAGAAGCGACGGCATCCCACCCTTGCTTCAATGAGAACGGCAATGGCGACTCCTCGCAACAGCCGTGAATACACCGATTTTCGTCCTTCGTTGCCTGCGGCAACCTGCAGAGTATAAAATGGCGCGCTACGTAGAGTATCGAGCTATCCCACATCCCCATCATGAAGCTTGCTCCCCTCATCGCTACTGCCGCTACTTCTGCCACTCTGGCCACGGCCATCCCATTCTTGGGAGGCGTCAGTAAGTTATATACCCACTCATCGTTGCGCATCCTCTAACCGATGGCAGACACCGCCGGTTATGACTTCTCGTGCGTGCACATCCTGCCATGCACATCTTTGATCCTGAAGCTATTTGACAGAGTCTACACCAACGGCTCCTTCGAGGGTCCCGGCGTGGACCCCCCGGTCGGGCAGTACGAGCACTTTGCCAGCCAGGGCGTCAACATCTTCCGCATCCGTGTGTTGACTCACTCGCCTCTAGCTCGTGCTCGCTAACACCTTCGCTCTGATCAGCCTTCGCCTGGCAGCTCATGACGCCCTCGGTCGGTAGTTCCATCGACGAGGGCTTCTTCTCGCGATACGACGCCACCGTCCAGTCGGCGCTCAGCGCATCGACTGCGCCGTACGTGATCCTCGATCTGGTTAGTTGCTCCCCTGCCGCTTCAGTGTCACTGTATTGAAAGACATAACAGCACAACTACGCCCGCTTCGACAACGCCATCGTCGGTCAGGGTGGCCCCGAGAACGAGGACCTCGCGAGCTTGTGGTCCCAAATTGCTGCAAAATATGCGGACAACGACAAGATCATCGTGCGTCTTATGGCAATAGCATCCTCCCTTCGGCATCGCTGAATATTCTTCACCGTCCAGTTCGGCATCATGAACGAGCCGCACGACCTCAACTCTGTCGAGACGTGGGTCGGCACCGTGCAGGTCGTGGTTAACGCGATCCGTGAGGCGGGCGCGACGTCGCAGTACATTCTCCTTCCTGGTAAGCTTTTGCCTTCGCTCTTGTGAACTCGGTAAGGCTGAAGTTTTACTTTCCGCAGGCTCATCCTGGTCGAGTGCGTCTGCATTCCCCACAGAGGCTGGCCCTTACCTCGTCGACGTCACGGACCCGTCCGGGGACAACAGCCTTCTCATCTTCGATGGTGAGTATCTAGACTTTCTCAAGCTTGCCGGGTGTTCTGCATAAACACCGGCGTGCAATCTTGACTTCCGACAAGTCATTCGCGCGTTCGAGCCGCTGTCTCGACTTCGCCTCTGACCCACCCGTCCAGTCCACAAATACCTCGATGAGGACAACAGTGGCACGCATGCCGAGTGTGTTACCAACAACGTCGACGTCTTCCAGACGCTGGTCGACTTCCTCGTCGCGAACGGGAACCGCCAGGCGCTGCTGTCCGAGTCGGGCGGCGGGAACACCGAGAGCTGTGAGCAACTGTGAGTACCGTCGAATCTTTCTCTGTCGATGGTCCCTCGTGGTGGTCCTTCATGGTCGTTCTCATGGTGGTCCTTTGTCGCTCTCTCGCGGTCATGCTTATGGCAACATGTGCCGCCACCATCGCACGAAATGATGCGCTCCTCTTGCTCATCATCCCCTTTCCTCATAGCTTCGGCGAAGAGCTCGCTTTCATCAAAGCCAACTCCGACACGCTTGTCGGCTTTACGGTCTGGAGCGCAGGCGCCTTCGACACGACGTATATCCTCACTGTGACGCCCAACGCCGACGGTACGGACCAGCCGCTGTGGACGGAGGCGGTGGTGCCGAATCTCCCGGATGTTTGAGCAGTAATGCATCTCAGGGCGCATTTGTAGGAAACAAAAGGACCCACATGTTACAACATGTACAAACATGACGCAGACATGCCATCTTGATGTTGCAGATGCAGCCCATCTCAAACGCGAACAGTTACTTGTGTATTATTTTATAGTCGATCAGCGATGGTTACGTCGTTACAGCGATTGCGAAAATTTAACCACAGGCAGTCAAAACTGTCAAAGCACCTTGTGCCCGCTCAGTCAGAGGTATATGTTGATCGGGGAGCAGCCAATGTTGATAAGACCATTCTGCAACATAGCATGAGGTACTTGTGTAATAGAGCAGGCAACGAGGAGCTCACATATGTGTTGTTCGAGCAGCAGACCGTCTGCGCCGTGCATGTGTTGCCACCAAGACCAAGAATGGTGATGGGCGCGCACTGGAGACCGCTGTTGGATGCATGAGGCGTGAACATTCGCTCGGGCGATAAGAGATCGGTGAACTTACACAAGGCCGGAGAGGCTCCCGACGTCAATGCCGAGCTCGCCCAAGATTTCGGCGACGTGCGAGTCGTAGGTCTAAGTGATTGTGCGCGTTAGCGTGGGCATTGAAATCGACAGAATCTAAGAGAAAATGTACGAACTTCAGCGACCGTGTTGCAGCATTGAACTGGGCCGGTGCTGCACGCTCCTTCGCCGTCACCGTCGGTACGGGGTATCACAGTCGCGACAGCAAGGATGGGGAAGGCGAGAAGAGCAAGCGAGACGCGCATGACTGCTGTTGGGAAGGTGTTACAAAGATGAGGAGGGCAAGAGGATGAAGAAGAAGGGGTGGCATTTCTTCGAGCTTTTATAACGAACTTTAGGCTCGCGATTTGTCTGAACGTATTGCCTCATAATGCGGAAGCGCGTCAGTGTTGAGTCGCCACGGCGTACGCACGTACATGTTCGTGTAACGGAAGGGAAGTAAGCTTGCCGCGACGGCGGAATGTGGCCCGCGCTCCAAGACCGGTCCTCGACAGCTTCGAAAGTGGTCAGGCGATGTCTGTAGGCGCGTCGAATTTGGACTGCAGGTCTTCCATCCAGTTTGCATGTCAAAACATAGAAGGAGCTAATCCAGCATGTTCGTAGATTGTGACGCAATTTCCGAGCAGAAAACTTGCAGAGTGGCAGACTGCGAAAGACGCCAAAGGTATGCGAGGCCATGTCCTACAGCAGCCATAGTGTTCTTATTGTCCAGCCGTTCGATGAATTTTGAGATATCGCGGCCGCTGAGCAGAATTCGAAGGCAGGCGGCTGGGGGCATGAGCTGGCCCTTGTTGTTGTTGACGTGGTCGGGGCGACGGTAGCTTCTGTTGTACTTGAGGGTCAATGACGGATACGTCGAGTAAGCGAGAGCGGCGCCGATAGCAGCTGTCAGTTTGCTTGAGATCGGCGGGGATTGCCCACTGCGGGTTCAAGGCAGTCGCGTAGGCGGCCGCGACGAAGGACTGCAAGTCGAAATAAGACCCAGACGCGTCATCAAAAGTATTTTCTTCCCAGTAGTTCGCCAATGTAGTGCTGTTTTGCAGGGTCCGTGGGCGCTGAGACGCTGAGTGAACATGAAGAGGGCGTTGACGTTCAAGTGAAAGAGTGTCCGTGGGAAAAACACCCAGATTGGGCGAAGTGGGGCAAACGCCAAACGGCCCACGGGCCGGCGGGCCGATTCAGCATGACGCGCGCCGCGCGGTGCGCATCATCGAGCGATCGTTAGCGCTGGACATGTCCCCTTCCCCCAGCCCGAGCCCCCGCCCTTCACTTTCAGAGCGCCTAGGAACCCTTGTAGCCGACACCAAACCCAAAGACATGAGGCCCCGAAAACCATCCCTCCCACGTCTTCCATCCAACTACAGCACCCACAATACGCCTTCGCAGCCTGTATTGAGATGGTTGGGCACGCGAAGCCAGCAGGCGACGCCCGCGCCCTCCATGCCACCGTCGCCCTCACTAGCCTCTCTAGATGAAGCGCTACATGAGCAACTCGCCCTTCCTCAGATGCCGCCCTTGGCGAAGCTCCCAGACTCCTTCTACGCATCTCGGCAACTCACGCGCCCGCCGCCCTTCTTGACAACCTCACGCGCTCGACGCTCCCCACGGCGTCTCTAGCGGGAGATCAACATCCTGAATATGATGGACCGCTGCGGTCTCCACCGACGAGCTCGTCGCTGGAGAGTTTGCGGCAGGTGTCCGAACGCGACAAGCGGCGCACGTCGAGCGAGTCACAGCCCTCGCCCTCGCGCGCGAGTGGCTGGTGGTTCTTCCAGAATAAGGACGCCGTAGACAATATGTTGGACGAGCGCGATCGCGGCGAGACCGTACAGGAGGAGCAGGACAACATCAGGAAGAAATGTGCGTGTGCTGCAGTGGTGTTGCACGGTGGTACTCAGAGGCTGACGAATCGTTCTTCATGCAGACCGGAGTCCAAAGAATCCGATAGTGTTTTGCCATGGACTGCTGGGATTCGATAGTGTCACAATTGGCCCGTCCATCGCCCCACTGGAGGTGAACCACTGGAGGGGCATTAAAGAGGTTCTGGAGGCCAATGGGGCGGAGGTCTTGATCACTCGTGTGCCGGCGACCAGCTCGCCGGTGGACCGTGCAAAAGTGCTTGAGCAGAGGGTATCAGAGGTTTTCCCCGGGCGCAAAGTGCACCTAATAGGTGCGTTCGACAGGCGGCAGCCCTGCTTAGTGTGACTGACGTACCTTTCAGGCCACAGTATGGTGAGTTGATACATTCTAGCGCGGCTTTCCGTGTCTCATTGATTGCTAGGGTGGCATAGACTGCAGATACCTTACCACGCACCTCACCAAACGCAAGTTCGATGTTCTCTCGATCACAACCATAGCGTCACCTCATCGAGGCTCCGCCTTCGCGGATTACTTCCTCGAAGCCGTTGGGCAAAACAATTTCCCATCCTTCCTTGGACTTCTCGACTTGCTGCCTAATGGCGGCGGCGACGGCAAAGCCTTCGAGTTCCTCACGCTCGAGAATATGCGCCGCTTCAACGAGGACACACCTGACGTGCCTGGCGTCAAGTACTACAGCTGGGGAGCGACATATGCGCCAGGCTTGATAGACACCTGGAAGTGGTCGCATGCGGTCGTCCTTGAGAAGGAAGGTCCAAACGACGGGCTGGTCTCGGTAGAGTCCGCCAAGTGGGTGGGTAAACCTTCGTGCACAGGCGTCGTATTTCCTGCCAATGATGCTGACTGATGTTCAGGGAACCTATTTGGGTACGCTCGAAGGCGTGAATCACCTCGACCTCGTTGGCTGGATTAACGCAGCGCGCTACAAGTGGGCTGAGATGATGGGCAAGGAGATCTCCTTCCGCCCAGCCACCTTCTACCTCGGTATCGCCGACGTGCTCGCACGCGAGGTCGAGGGACAGGGCAAGGAGAAGGAGGCCCCGGTCAGCGAGGGCGAGGGACAGCAGCGGGCGAAGGAGCAGGCTCTGCATAGCATGCAAGGCTCCGGCGCGCGCATGGAGGCAGATGGAGAGCGGAAGATGGAGGAGCGGGCGGAGGATATGGAGGCGGCTGTTGATCCGCCGAGTGCGGCGGTCAGAAGGGACGGCGACAGGCTTTCTGCTCAGAGCTCCGCTCCTCCTAGCCCGATACGTCCGAGCAGCGCGTCCAGCTCGCGCTCAGCGGAGGGGTCCAAACCAGGGCATTCATAATGGACGCTCATTAGGTCAAGATGTTTTGCACTCTCGCTATGGCTCTATTGTAGCTTACGACTGGATACCCTAGTATACCTTACTCGTACACGACTAGTATTTACTGACGATAATATTTGCATACAAGGAAATGTACAACATGCATTGCTGGCTAGTCCTAATTGCAGGCCGAGAACTCGAAGTCTCGAAGTTCAACATCGCGGCACGTGATGAATCGGCCAGTTATGAACGAATCCTCGCGGATGTCTGTCTCCTTTGACCGACGTGCTGAATTGAAGAACAATGCTACCTTCTGTTCTTCCTTCCAAGCCCTCTGTGAGAGATGTCTCTAGCACAAAAGAAGACATCGAAAACGCAGCCAAGTTGGCGAAGGTGACGAGCCCAGAAGAGTAGGTGCTGGCCAACCAGATCCACGCTTCTGGGTAGCTGACGACAACCACGATAGAACCGCGCTGTTCATATGTGCCTACGCCGGTAAGACCTCCGAGGCTTCTAGATGAAGCGACTGACGGCTTGCAGACTGCAATCGCCTGTACCCGAAGCGGGACCGGCTGATGCTGCACAGGAAGAGGGACCACCAGACGGAAGACGAGGGGGAGATTATTACTTGGAACGAGGAGGCGCAGGGTGCGCAGTGAGAGAGCTCGGCGTGCCTACATCAGAACTAGTATTTCCATGTGGGATGCTCGAGGCCGCAACGCGATGATATGTCTGTCGTGATGGAACAACAAGCCGTCTCCTGTTATCCGTCTCGTCTCCCACCACCCAGCTGCCGAGCGCACGCCTCCCACGCTCCTTTACCAGCTACGCTAAAGCGTCGGCGCTGTTGCGTTCAGTAACTGTAAGCCCGCCATTCCAGTGAGCGCGCCAGCAGAGGACTCGGGGCCCGCGACAAACAGAGTCAAAGCAACGATCACCTTTCCCAACGGAACTGTTGCTCGTCGTATTCGCCGCCGTCGTGCTGCGCGACGCCCACGACGTCCCGACACCGCCGCCGACGCTCCCTACCATCTACCACACACTTAATACGCCCGCGCAAGGCTCGCTCGCCGGCGGACCCACTTTCTAGTCACTTCCCACCCACCAACGCCAGCCATACCGTCCCTTCTAGGCGGCCGGACTCGAAGAATGTCCTTCTTCTCCAGGAAGAAGCAAAACCACCCCCCGCCGCAGCCGGCGCAGCCGCCCCAGCAGCCGCCCGCGGCCGTCACCGTCGCGAGCACCCCCAGCGCTGCGCTTGCCCAGATGTCCGCGGGCAAGGAACAGGCGCAACAGCAACAGGCGCAGCAAATGGCCGCAGCGCAGCAGCCACGCCACAACATGTCTGGCAGTCTGCGCGGCGACCCCACGGAAGGGTGCGTTGCTGCCTGCGCATGTTCGGACGCGCCTTCTGACCAACTCACGCGCGCTTAAGCAGGTTGAGCCCGGCGCAACAGCAGGCACTTCAGCAACAGCAGCAACAAGCACGCGCCCAGGCTCGCGGCGCCAGCCCTAGCATCCCCTCTCCTGGGGCGCCCCCGCCGCAAGGCGCACCCGCGCAGCGTCCGGCCTACCCGTGGAGTGTCCGTCGGCTTCAGCTACCGCCGCCCGTCGTCCTCAACAAGCCGGGCATCGTCCCTCCTACCTCCCCCTCCCCCTCACCATTCCCTCGATATGGCCACGTCGTCCCAACGGTGTCGACGACACCAGCCGGCGACATGTACATCTTCGGTGGGCTCGTGCGCGATGCGGCGCGGAACGACCTCTACATCGTGTCTTCGAAGGACATCTCCGCCACACTCGTGCAGACGGGCGGCGAAGTCCCCTCTCCACGCGTCGGTCATGCGGCGGCGCTCGTCAGCAATGTCATGATTGTTTGGGGAGGCGATACGCGACAGGACGCGTCGCAGCCGCAGGACGACGGCCTCTATCTTCTCAACCTGGGTGCGTGTATACCTCATCGTCCTGTCACCTCTAGCTGATGTTTGTGCAGTCTCCCGTGAATGGAGCCATGTATCGACGTACGGCACCGGCCCTGTAGGCCGGTACGGCCATGCCGCCACAATGGTCGGATCCCGATTCTTTGTCTTTGGTGGACAAGTCGACACGCAGTTTATGAACGACCTGTGGTCATTTGATCTCAACTCCCGTCAGTCTGGTGATCCTATCGCTATATCGCACCGTGTTCATGTTTCATCATAGTGCGAACACGCGCGCAGTGGGAGCTTTGCGAGCCGACGACTGCCGAGAGGCCACCAGAGCGTACCGGCCATGTTTGTGTGACGTTCGGTGAGAAGGTGTTCGTGTAAGTGAACGTCTCACAGACAATGCTTCTCATCTAATCAAGTTGCAGCTTCGGTGGTACAGACGGCCAGTATCACTATAATGATACTTGGTCCTATGATACCAACACACATCAGTGGTCGGAGTTGACGTGCATCGGCTTCATACCCTCACCGCGAGAGGGCCACTCTGCGGCTTTGGTGGACGATGTCATCTACGTCTTCGGTGGTCGCGGAGTGGATGGCAAAGACCTCGGAGACTTGGCAGCGTTCAAGATTTCAAGTCAGTGCCACACTTTCGAGACTAAAGACAATATCTGATGTTCTATAGACCAACGCTGGTATATGTTTCAGAACATGGGTCCTTCACCGTCTAGCCGTTCAGGCCATGCCATGGCGTCCGTCGGCACCAGAGTATTCGTCCTCGGCGGCGAGTCGATCACAACGAAGTCTGAGGACCCCAACATGCTTCATGTTCTCGACACAAGTAAGTTGGCATATATGCGCCTCGGGACGTGTCTAATCATGATTTGCAGAGCACATCAAGTATCCGGATTCCAACAAGGGTCCTCCACCGCAAAGCGAAAAGCCCGCCTCTGGCAAGCGGCCATCCATGATGCCTCCACCTCAGCAAATTCAGCAACAGGCACAGCAGCAGCAGCAGCAACAACAGCCTCTCCCCGATGCTTCTCGTCCGATTTCGCCCAGAGGAGTCGACCCGCAACGTGCCGTGTCTCCGCCCGATCCGCGCAAGATGTCGCCGAATGGTGTGCCCATAGGGCATGTAACGCAATCTCCGAGCGAGAGCCCTGTGCCATCTGGCTCGCGCGGCAAGCCTCCCCAAAGGCCGCCACGCGCGGATCATGACGACGATGTTCTCAGCGATGAGGGCGTCGATACGGGCACCACGGACTCCCATACACGTGCGAAGTCGCCTGAATACCGCGAGCGCGCCAAGTCGCCCGAGCAGCGCACGAAGAGCCCAACGCAGCGCGCCATCTCGCCTACGCACGAGGGCCACACTCCCAGCTTGACGGCTGTGTCGATTGGGTTGACCAACGGGGTTAACGGGCGGCAGTCGCCTGCGATGAGCGGCGGCAAGCCCGCGCACCATGTCCAAGGTAGCATGTCCAACTCGCCTGCGATGAACGGCGTCCTACGCTCGCACTCGCGCGGCGATTCGAAGTCGGTGAACGTGGTGAACGACTTGCTGGGCAACCTGAAGGCGAAGGAGGCGGAACTGGAGAGTGCGAAGCGGCATATGGCGTGGATGAAGGAGGGCTTGGCGAAGGCGTCGCGCTCTGGCTACATCTATGCAGACCGCTCGGGCAATGAACTGTCGGTTGATGCTCAGGACAGCGCGCAGGCCGACCTTGCGTTGAAGTTCAAGCAGTTCAAAGCTCATATGCAGGTGAGTCATGTTTTCGTGGTTTGGATAACTTGCTGACACGTGATGAAGACCGTAGTCGTCGAGCAAGCCCGGCATGCGTCCGAGCGTATCGCCGACGCCGAGCGGTTGAAGAACAGTGCCGCACAGGAAGCTGCATACTATCGTGCCAAGCTCGCCGCGTTCGAAAGTGGCCGTGAAGCTGAAGCACAAGGCTTGGAGCGGGAGCGCCTGAAGGACCTTGAGAAGAGCATGTCCGCCCTTATGACCGAGCGATGGAACCAGGACCGCAAGATCAAGGAACTCGACGATGCCTTGAGCCTGCAGACCACACTGTGTGAGCAGGCAGAGGCACGGGCAGCGGACTCGACGCGCCGCGCGGAAACCATACAAGAGTCGCATGACCGGACTATGCAGCGCCATCACGAGCTTCAGGAGCGCAACGACATGCTTGAGGTGCAGCTGCGCGACCACTCACAGAGGCTGGTGTCCAACACGTCGACACTAGAGCAGCAGGAGGCGGAAGCCGCCGCTTTGCAGGCGCAGGTCGACGAGCTGACGCGCTCGCGGGATCAACACATCAAGACGCTGGAGCGTGTCATGGAGACATTCCGTCACACGAAGAAGCGCGCGGATGAGTTCGACGCGGAGGAAAAGCACTCGCGAGAGAAGATCGCTGCGCTGGAGGCGGATATCGTCGAGCTGCGAGGCGAGCTGGAATCGCGGACTACGGAGGTGGAGAATGCGAGAGAGAAGTTGGCCGAAGTTGAGAACGCGTGGGCGACTTCGCGTGAGGAAGCCGACGCTTATAGGGCGTTGACGACGACCAACCTGGGTGAGCTCCTCGACATTCACCGCGACATGAAGGCGGACGAAGATCGCTATACAAAGGGGCATAACGAGAAGAGCGCGGCTATACAGCTCGAGATGGACGAGCTGCGCAAAATGATGAAGGACGCCTTCGACCGCCACAGCGATGCTCAGCAGAAGCTCTCGGAGGAACGACACCGTGTCCGCGACCTCGAGTTGCAGGCATCTCAACTCCGAGCGCAGCTCGTGGGCTTGCGAAGCCAGTTGTCGAATGTATTGGCCGACAGCGGGGACCTCAAGCGTGAGCTGTCAGAGAAGGATATGGAGCTGGAGGACAAGGCGAAGGAGGCGTCCGAGGCATCTGTCCGGCTCCGGATGCTGCGGACCTACCTCGCGGAGCAGGGCATCGCTGTTGACGAGGATGATTTGCAAGCCAATGGCTCGCGGGCGAACGGGGTCGTGTCTCCAGACGTGGTGTCTGAGCTCGAGAGCAGGCTTGCGGAGCGGAATCGCATGTTCGACAACGCGCAACGTGAGCTCAACAAGGTCACCCGCAGTCATCGTGACGCGGAGGCCAAAGCCAGCGACTTGGCTGTGCAGATTGAGCGCCTGAGGTCGTCACAGTCGCCAGCAAGTAGCAGCGCAGATTCTGATGCCCGTCTGGCTGAGGCCGAGCGTCGGTTCGAGGAGACGGAGCGGGGCTACAAGACCCGCATGCAGCAGATGGAGGAGGATTACCAACTCGCTGTTCACTACGTCAAGTAGGTTTCAAATTTTTGCTAGTGTGGAGTTTATCGTTGACGCAATGTAGGGGTACCGAGAAGATGATGCGTCGCATGAAGGACGAGCTCACCAAACAGAAGGACAACAACACAACCCTGCAAGCCGAGCTCGAGGTGGCGCGTAACACGCGGTCTCGCACCAACGGCCGTACGACACCCTCCGACGACGACGGCACACGCAATCAGCTCCTCGAGGCCCAGCGACAAGTTCAGCGCCTACACCGCGAGAACCGTGACCTGAACGCCCGTTTGGAGTCTTTTGAATCCGATCTTGAGGCACTGCGCGACAAGCTTGTCGCTTCGCAGCGGGAGTCTGACGACCGTCTCACGCAGGTGGAGGAGCTCCAGCACGAGGTCGACCGCCTGCACGCTTCTTTGGAGGTGGCTCGCGGAGGCAGCGAGGAGACGCTTTTGGAGAGGCTCAGCAACGAGAACACCACGTTGCGTCGCGAGAACGAGCAGCTCTCACATAAAATCGGTCTGCTTCTGGAAGTGGACCAGCCTACCTTCAGCCGGCGTCCAATATCTGGTGTCTCCGCGCAGCGGCTAAGCTCGTCCAGTTCGGAGAACGCCCTCGCATTCGAACACCTGTCTAGCGAGTTGGACGACTGGCAACGTCAGCTCGCGTCTTCCATGACAAACCGACGACCAGTCAGCGAGTACGAATCGGAAGCACCTACAGCAGAAAGGACTCGCTCTCCCCGTTCATAACCTCCGTCCCGCCATCCCGTTCGTCCTCCATCTCATTGCATATACCCTTCAGTTCGGCGCTCGTCCGATTGACGGTCACACTCGCTTGGATCTCTTCGTACTTCTTAGTATCTTATAGTCCGTTTGCTTGCTCTGTTCATTATTACTGCGTTACATATATGTTTGTCGATAACTAACTATGCATGTGGGTTCAGTATGACTGAATTAGGCGCTATTGGCTGTTGTGTCCACTCGACGGCCTTGGCCTTGACCTGTCAGCACCAGCCTCGTCTCCTAACCGATGCTCGAGTTCGAGCCACTTCTTGAAAAAGCTTTGGCTTTGTGACTCGTCATTTTGATGGCGAGGACCCGATTGAAAGGTTTCTGCACCAAGGTGTCAGCATGCTTGAAGTGAGCCTTGCAGTTACAAACAAACCTAAGGCTCTGGATGTTCGACTGGCCGGCCTCCATATCCATGTAGATGGACCAAATATCCCACCGCTTCGGATGGATGCTGACGATGCCTTCAAACAAGGTTTTCCCTCGCTCGGGATCAGCCATCTTGTACTCGAGCTGCGCGAACTTAGATATGGTCTTGATGTCTGCAGGACCGGGCGATGAGATGGGTTTGACGCGAGACTGACAGAACACTTACGCTTGCGCTTCTCAAGACTTTGAAGAGCACGCGGCAGTAGCTTGCGGGCCTCCTCGATCTCTCCGCGACGGAAATATACTCGCCATACAGCGTCCATGCCTTCGAGCTGTGCCCAAACTTTTTGGCCGTTTTCTTGAATTGCTCCTGGCTTCTCTGATGGACACATTAGCAGGAGCACATATACGATGGGTATTTGCTAACCTCCAACTTGTTGGACTGCTCGAAAATGGCGGCGAGACGCAAGTGCACCGTCTTCGAGTCATTCGCACGTGCAGCCTCCTTGAACGTCGTGTCCAGCGTCTCATTCCGTCCCATATGCGTTCTCCAAGTTCAGCATCGCGATCCAGACATTCAACTTCTCGTTCTCCTCTCGGAAGTTTATTGTCTGCAACGCCCTCCTCGCCACCGCACGCGCCTTGTCCACCTCGCCGAGCTGCAGCTGGAAGGACATATACTGGATCCAGAGGTACGAGGAGTTCGGCGAGCCAAGCAGTAAGCGCTCGAAGTCAGCGGTGGATTCGGGTGCTTTGGTGTGCATGTCGGCAGTCAGGTCCTGCTCAATCTCCTTGCGGCGCTTCTTCTTCTTCCGCTCGGGCTGTTCGGTTTCAGAGTCACTGTCGGAGGACTCCGCGTCGGACTCAGGCTCAGCAGCGCCAGTGTTCCACTGAAAGCCCCGAGTAGTTCGAGGGACTGTGATTGTCCTGAGGTAGTCGTAGGAGCAGGCTTGCGTGTAGATGATTGGGATAGCGTCACCGCGGCAGGGATGTCGACGTCAATGGCGTCTTCATCTTGTCATCATCGTCGTCCAGCTCCTCCTGCTCACCGTCGAGACCATCGTCGTCGGACTCATCCTCAGCACCAAGCGCCTCGGCTTCATCGTCAGACTCAGCGTCGACATCGGCAATGATGCCATCCTGCTCCTCGTCGTCATCGTCGTCTTCAGCTTCTTCGTCCTCAACGAAGCCAGCATCACCGAGCCGGGAAGGCTTGAGACTTAAAGCTATGCGCCGTTCGGCAAGCTTGAGAATACATGCCTTAACCTTGTCGCCCGCGCGGAAACCCTCCAACGCGGCGTCGACTCGGCGTCCTTATTGTCCGTGAGCTGTACGCGTCGTCAATATTATACAGGCAAGATACAATGAAGCATACCTCGGTTTTCCGGCACAAGCCCTTCAACTTGGAGCGCTGGATCTGGATGAGCAGTCCATACGGTTCGATCCGATTGACCGTGCCATCAACCACTTGACCCTCTTTGAGATCGCCATGGTCAAGGTCGACGACTTGAGAGCCTCCTCAGAGCGGAACGACATTTCGATCTTTTTCGACTCGGCGTCGACTCTATAGATGATGAACATATAGCCCAGCAGATAAATGCGCACGCACTGAAGAATACGGCCCTGGACCACCTGATTGACATTGAAGCGTGGCTTCCATTCCTTCACGTACTGCACCACATTGTCAGAGGCGGTCACCGATCAGAGGAACCGCGAATACTCACGTCGTCGAACAGCTCCTTGATTTGTACCCTCGCATCGAGTCCGCGACCGACAGTAACGAACAACCCGTGGTCTGCGACGCTCTTGATGAACCCGCGGACCGTCTGGCCTACATGCAGATCGCCGATATCACCGACCTCCTTGTCCACAACACTGCTTTCCGGCTGGGGCGCTACTCGTGACGGCCGCGTGGATAGCACGAGTTGCTTGTTCTCCCGGTCGACGCCAACGACAGCCGCCTTCACTACTGCGTCCACAGGCGGAAGAGGAGACGCCGCCTTCACCACAGCCTTGTCGAAGTCGTCCGCCAGGTCGCTCAGGTGCAGAATCCCGCGCACCTTCGCCGTCACCTTGATCAGCGCGCCCTGCCTAACATGCCTGGTCACCCGCCCTGTAACCACCTGGCCAATCTCCGCGGTGTCGAGGGTAACGGCCGGGGCCTTCGCGGTAGCTTCCTTCTCCTTCTTGTCCTTCTTGCTCTTGGCCGGCTTCCCGCTCACGATGACGAAGCCCTTCTCGGGGCTGCGCTCAACAACGACGAGCTCATCGAGCGTCTCGCCGGGCTGCAGCGCGGTGCGCAGCTGCGCGACCGCGACATTGCGGACCATCGCGACGTTCGCGAGGGAGACAAGCGCACGAACACCGCTCGGCTGAAGCGTCAGGAGTGCGTGCTCCTTGTGCACCTCGCTGACGACGCCCGAGGTGATGTCGCCAATGTCGACGGCGGTGAGGGGAATTGGTTGAGAGGCTCCAGCGGCTTGGCGGATACTCGCAACGATACGACGCTGTTCCGGCTCGAGAGCGGTGATGCGGACCTTGACCGGTTTGCCAACGGGGAAGGAATCAGCAAGGCGCTGTTCTTGGGACTCACTAGAAAAGCGGAATAATGATTAGTGGGCTATAAGCAAGGACATAGACAAGGCATACACAGCATCCTTAGCGGGCACGATGGCCTTGACGTTGTTGTAGAACTCGACCATCAGGTGTTTATCGTGCACCTTGAACACAACTGCGTGAGTGATCATGCCGACCTGCGCGTCCTCATATCTTGCTAGCACGGGCAATGATGAATCTAGCAGCGACTTCTTGGCAGTGAGGGATATACGCTTCCTCGCCTCGTCGACGACCAGCACCTAACCGCTGTCAGCCGGATGATAATCTCACAAAGCATTCAAAACTCACCCGACACTTGATCGTCGCCCCAACCTTGAACCTCCTCCCAGGCTGCTTCAAGGTGATATCCGCATAGTGGTTCGGCCACACAACGCCGTCGACGTTGCCTGCAAGCGACACAAACAAACCCGCCTCCGTCAAGTTCTTGATCGTGCCTTTCACCACCTGCCCCGGCTGCACGTCCGCGACCTGCAGGTACGGTTGCGCCAGCACAGAGGGCTTCATCGAGAGCTGCAGCAACCCATCGAGCGGGAAGTACCCTGTAACGCGCGCACGGTGCGAAGAGCCGATCTTGTGTGCGCCCGCGGATTGAGCGACGGTACGTGCTCGTCCGACGTATGCGAGATATGCACAAAGCCCTCCACCCCCGCCTCCAAGCGCACAATCAGCCCGCGCTCGGGCTCGACGCGCACCACCTTCGCGTTCTCGATCACGCGCCCGATCGGGTAGCGCTCGCGGAAGTCCGCCAGCGAGCCGTCGGGATTCTTGAGCTTGCGCGAGTCGAGCGCGATGATGTGCTCGTTGAGCGCGAGGGCGAGCTTGGGGGGCGAGTCCGAGTAGGAGTAGAGAACGCGCGTTTTGATCTTTTTGCCGACGTTCCAGTCGTTGGCGGAGCCCTGCCGGAGGTGGACCTCGTCGACGGTGCCATCGAAGAATCCAAGGACCTGGAGGTTGAGGCCGGTGGGGGACGCGGCGGTAATGAGGGATTGAACGAGGGTCCCAGGGAGGACAGCGGAGACGTTAGTTACTTCGGTCGCCTGTGTCGAAGGTAAGTGGGTATATAGAACAGATGAATGATTCACCCACGCAGGAGGAGGTGAAGATGGCGGGGTCGGCCGTAACATTGCAGATGCGGCCGTTTTTCGATAACTTCTGGACCGTGACATTGACGAGGCCGCCGACGGGCAACTTGGCGTCTTCATCGTCCGAGGATGGTTTTGGGGTATCCTTGAAGCTCAGGAAACCAGATACACCCGGAACGCCCAAGTCCAAGATGTAGCCATGATCCTCTACGCTTTGCACGGCGGCAGTCAGAGTCTGATGTACTGCGTTAGCACGAGAACTTCGCATGGCAGTAGAGAAAACACGTACGAATCCCTCCTTGAGATCGGCCTTCTGCACACCCGCATTCACCTTGCCGGGGACTAGACTCAGCTCGACCCTGCGGCTCGCGCGCACAACCTCGTCTCTCGAGCGTCCAACACCCGACAGATCCGTCGTTCCGGGCGCGTGCACAGTAGCTACCACGGCGCGGACGTACTGTCCCGGATGGAAGATTTCTTCCAGATCCGGGACGGCCGCCGGGGCCGGAGCGTCCTCCTCGTCGCTCTCGTCGACGTCCATGGCGTCGAGCGCAGCAGTGAGCTGCGTAGAGATGTTGGTGATAGGTGTGTGGCCAAGAAGTTGATTGGGGAGGGAGATGATGAGTGCGAGGGGCTGTATGGAGATGATCTGGCCGAGGATTTTTTGGCCAGGGGTCATGCGCTACAAGCAGGTGTCAGGATCCGTATGCTAAAAAGCAGTAAGAAACGTACCTTGTAGTTGAGGTGCTCTATGCGTATCTTGCCCGCCTTTTCAGCCTTGTCCGACTTGGAAGCCTTCTTCGTCTCGGACTGCTTGCGCTTGCGCTTCTTGGACTCCGACGCTTGCCCCTCCTGCGATCGTGTAAGCAACGCATTGTATGATCGAAGATGTACATACACTGAACAGCGCATCATTCGCCTCCTTGACTGCCTCTGCGCGGATAGCCTTGACCTCGAGAGGGGTAAATGAGGATCCCCCGCCGCGGGGGAAGTCGACCTCCTCCTGCATCAGTGTGCTCGCCGGCTGAGGCGCGCTTTTCTTGGCGGACTTCTCAGGAAACTGCATCTTGGACTTCTTGGACTTCTGGGGTGACGAGGAGTCCTCTAGCGTCCTTTTCTGGGCCGCCATTGTTTTCCGAGACGGGATGAAGTCGAGATGAAGGCGCCGTGCAAGGATCCAAAGTTTTTGGTCCAAGCGCCATCAATTGATGCACGTGGTGGTCATTGTTCAGCGCCAGGCTTGTCCTCGTCGTTCACGCTATGGGTGAGTAAAGCCCTTTCTTCGAATCTGCATGCTAATTCCTTGCAGATTTCCAGGTGTGTATAGCTCAAGGGCCCTCAGCAATGCACTCATGTCTCTCAGAACCGTGTAGGAAGCAAGTTCGGTGGCGGTGGTGTAGCAGGCGCTTCGGAGAGCAATGTCGACCGTAGGGAACGGCTGAGGAAGCTCGCGCTCGAGACTATTGACTTGGCCAAGGTGCGTAGCCCTCCTCTTTTTGCTGACGCGTCTAACATTCTTCCAGGATCCCTATATTCTTCGCAACCACCTTGGTTCTCTCGAATGTCGTCTCTGCCTCACGTTGCACACCAATGAGGGCTCCTACCTGGCCCACACCCAGGGGAAGAAGCATCAGACGAACCTCGCGCGGCGCGCAGCCCGCGACGCCAAGGATGCCCAGCTCATGATTGCCCCAACGCAGAGCAGCGTCCAGCGCAAGGTTTTCCTCAAAATCGGTCGCCCGGGGTACCGCGTCACCAAGGTCCGCGACGTCGACACCGGCAAGGAGGGCCTCATGGTACAGGTCCACCTCCCGCAAGTTAAAGCCGGCATCGTTCCCCGTCGTCGCTTCATGAGCGCCTTCGAGCAGAAGAAGGAGCCGCCAAACAAGGCGCACCAGTACCTCATCGTGAGTCCATAATTTTGCAGTGTTGGTATTTGAAAGTCTAATATGATAGCCAGGTCGCCGCCGAGCCATACGAGACGATTGCGTTCCGCATCCCGGCCCGCGAGATCGAGGACGAGACCGACGACGCGGGGTACTGGAACTGGTCGCACTGGGACCCGGATACCAAGCAGTACAGCTTCCAGTTCATGTTCCGCCTCGCCTACTGATTTGTTTGCATCATACATATCTCGTATCCCTTGTAATGCCCTGCCAATTCGATGCGCCAGGCGCCTGCGCTTGAAGCCCTACCCCAGCCCTACCCTCCCATCCTCCTCCCTCGTGATCATAAGGCACCTCGCGCAGTGTCGATCCTGTCGATCCCTTCCTAGCCACGTTCGCCAACATCTCTTTTTGGCCCGCAGAGAAACAGGATTTTCCCGCCCGTCCCCTGCCCCGCACGCACGCCAAGTGTTCAGCTGACCCCCCCGTGCCCCGCTATATCCGTGATGCGCCATGTGCAGGCCGCCCTCCTCTGGACCAATCCTTGGCGTAGGCGCCCTCTGACGTCTGCCGGTGGCGGATGCGCTGAGTCGAGTATAAAGGGAGGACGCGTTTGAGCATTCAGAGCGCTCGGACATATCGGCCCTTCTTCCCGCACACACGATGAACACCCTCCTCAAGAAGGCAGTTCTTCTCTTCAGCGTATCGATGCTTGTCGGCGCTCAGACGGATATCATGTTCGACGCCCGCCAGAATCCGAACGCAACGGCCGTGGCTGACTATACTGGTCCCTTAAGGCCGCAGATACATTTCACCCCACCGACGGAAGCCTTCCACAGTCTATCTTGCGACACAGCGATGCTAACTCATGACCAGGATTTTATGAACGATCCCAACGGTTGTTTCTTGGACGCTAATGGAACTTGGCATTTGTACTACCAATGTAAGCCCTTCACATCACCGTTATACCTAGCACTAATTGTTACTTCGTAGACAACCCTTCCGACGTAGTGGCAGGCAATCAACACTGGGGCCATGCCACCAGCAAGGACCTCTACCACTGGGAGAACCAAGCCATCGCAATATACCCCCCGGACAACACAAGCCAAGTTTCAGTGGCTCCGCCGTTATCGACGTCAACAACACCTCCGGCTTCTTCCCCTCCCAGGGCAACGGCGTCGTCGCCATTTACACGCTCAACACCCAGAGAAGCAGGTGCAGGAGCTCGCGTACTCGCACGATGGCGGGTACACGTTTACGCGCTACGAGGGCAATCCCGTGCTCGACGTCGGCTCGGCGCAGTTCCGCGACCCCAAGGTCATTTGGCATGAAGGTACCAGCCGATGGGTGGCTGTCATCGCGTACGCCCAGCAGTTTGTAGTGGGGATGTTCACGTCCCCGGACCTGATTCACTGGACGCAGGGAGCAATTTCTCGCACTACGGGCTGCTGGGGCTACAGTACGAGTGCCCGAACCTCGTGCGCATGCCCGTTCTGGGCAGCGACGACGCAGCCACGGAGGAATGTACCTCCTGACGATCAGCATCAACCCGGGCGCGCCGCTCGGAGGCTCCACGACGCAATACTTCCCGGGCACCTTTAACGGCACACATTTCGTCCCCGTCGACGGCGCGGCGCGAATCGCGGACTTCGGGAAGGACAACTACGCTGGACAGTTCTTCTACGGCACGCCGGAGGGCGAACTCCCCGTGTCATTGCATGGGCGAGCAACTGGCAGTACACGGCGGCGGTGCCGACTGCGCAGGAGGGCTGGCGCAGCGCCATGACGGTGCCCAGGCAACACTACCTCACGAAGATCCCGCGCGTGGGCTGGGATCTGGTTCAGCTCCCGTACAACTTGACGCCAGTGCTCGGCGAGGAGCTCGGCTTCAACAACGCGCTGGTGAACGCCAGCCTCACGGTGGACTTTGCGGATCTGGCGAGCAATGCGGTCTACCTCGAGGTCAACGTCTCTGGCCCTTCCGCGTTCGTCAACGGCAAGCTCAGCTTCGCGTTCCGAGCGCCCTCGTCGGGTGAGGCCCTTCTTGGGGGTTGCACATTCATTGGGCAGGAGATTACTTGCTATCTCGACCGCGGGAAGACGCTGGGCTTCGACGATCCCTTCTTCACGGACAAGGTGTCGGTGGGGCAGGTGCCGAACCCGTCGGGGGAGTGGAGTATGGCTGCTATATTCGATAGAAGCATCATTGAGGTGTTCCTTGATGGGGGCATCTACAGCGGGACTGCGACGTTCTTCCCGCAGGAGCCGCTAACGCTGCTGGAGGTCAGCACCACCGGAATGCCTGAAGATGCGCTGATCAGTGCTCGGGTAACGGCCTTGAAGAGCGGATGGGAAGCAAGTGTCGAAGAATGACGCAATAATTAATTATGATATGTAATAACACATAGAGCAGGCTGTTCAGTCTCCATAGAATTTGGCCACAAATGTTCTTTCTTTGGTTGTCTTTGGTCGTTTGAGGCACGGTTGAAGTGCAGAAGACCCCCATTAGGCAGTTCCCCTTCTTCGGTCTTCGGGCCGGGAGTCGCGTTCACTCTTCCATTCATTCGTCACACCACTCGCGGAGGTCGTGTGAGGCGTCCGATACGCCCTATCGCCTTTTGACTCTCACCACCATGGCGGCCAGTACTTTTGGCTGGCTGCTTGTTACAGGCCTTCTCCAGGTCGTCCGCGCCAATGACGCTCAGCAGCCGCTGCTCTTCCCCGCACACAACAGCACCCCGACTCTGTATCACGTTGACCTCTGGGACAGTGTAAATGCAATGAATCAGATGGGGAACGTGTTGGAGGTGCGCTCTGAAGCTCTGCGCTCGGATCGCGAGCTAACGTACGCGCAGCTCGCTGGCCTTGACGTCTGGCACATCTCTCCGGAGCGCGGTGCTTTTGTCTACGTGAGAGATGCTGAGGAAGAACACGCCATAGAGAAGATACTGGGACCTATTGACGACAGCGCGATTAAGAGAAGACCCATCGCAAACCCTCCCTTCAGTCCAACCGCGGGCCCCGATCATTCTTACCCCGCAAACCACTCCTCCACTTCCTACCTCCCCAATAGCACCTACCACAACAGTTATCACCCACTTCCAGACCTCGAAGCGCTGCTTTTCTCCTTGCACGACGCGTACCCGGACATTGTCACCATCGTTGAGTATGGCCGCAGCAGCGAGGGCCGATCACTATTGGGTGCAGTCATAAGGGAGCCGGACGAGCCCGTCCCCAGCGAAGACGTCTACTCGGACTACGCGACCACCATGCGCAAGACAGGCAAGAAGGGAGAACCAGACACGAAGCTAGCCTTCGTCATCAGTGGCGCGCAACATGCTCGCGAGGTGTGTCTGTTGGCAGTCTCGCGGGAGGTGTACTGAGAGTTCTTTTCACAGTGGATCGCTACGTCGACCGCTACCTATCTGACGCATGCCCTTGCATCTAATGCCAGCGAGCCGGGCAGCCTGCGCCAGTTGCTGAAGCACTATGTAAGTCATGCAAGGCATCGTCAACCTCGACTTGGGTCATGCTGACCGGCATAGGATTTCCACATCATATCAGCCCCAAACCCAGACGGTTACGTGTATACATGGGAACACGACCGCTTTTGGTACAAAAATCGCCAAGCACTCGGACGCGGGGTGGCATGCACAGGCCTGGACTTAAACAGGTTCGTCGGACGCAGTATCACTACTTCCTCTTTGACCTTTTATTCGCCGTGCAGGAACTGGGGTTATAAGTGGCGCCCCGTCACACACGGGAGTGCCGACTTCGAGGTTGAGCTGCTTGAGGATGAATTACTTGCGGACGACAATGCTGCACTGGGAAAGAAGAAGAAGCCAAAGAAGCCAAAGCCCACGCCGGATCCATGCTCTGCGTCTTACCCCGGACAGCGCCCCTTCCAGGCTCCTGAAGTGAACGCTCTAGCAAATTATATAGACGCTATCGGAAGCGGCGTTGGCGGTGCGCCCAGTCGAGAGGTGCGTGTCGGGATCTTGATGTTATAAGATGCCAGTTGTCTCATTCGTGTGTAGGTCGGCATATACCTTGACTTGCGCAGCTTCGGTCAGATGCGTGAGTATGTTTCGAAAAGCCCGCCCGGCCTCTTGTGCTTATACAAAGACTCAGTCTCGACGCCTTACTCGTACTCCTGCCAGCGCATCCCCCGCGACAACGAGGACCAACTCGAAGCTGCGATGGGTGCGACCAAACGGATGCGCACTGCTCATGGCGTGACCTACAAGGCAGGACGATTATGCGAGCATCTGTACAAGTAAGTGCCCTTTCCCTACGCCTGCTGTTCTTGCCTGCTCGCAGATTGGGACCTCGTGAATTGAGTTGACATATTTTCCCCTTCCAGTGCCTACGGAAATGTCATGGATTATATGTACAAGCGCGCAGGCATCAAGTACTCGTACTCGTTGCACCTGCGAGATACGGGCACGGTGAGCGATCCTGTCCTATCCATCGCTCACAAAGTTGACCTATCTACTCAGTACGGCTTCCTCATTCCACCAGAGTGGATTCGCCCCGTGGGCGAAGAGACAGCGCAGTTTGTGTCTTACATCTCGCATTTTGTGGCACGGGAGCACGGGCTTCCAGACGCGTCGTAGGAGGATGACGAGCGTCTGTGATATATGGGAACCTGTAAATACCCGTGAGTCGCGTCTCCCCAGTCTGCCGTGCGCGTTTGAGCTGATCTGCCCTCCAAGTACTGTACAATTGTACGAGTTCGTCCCAAGATAAATCTTCGTGAGGTTGTAAGGAAGGAAGTCTCGGAACACGTTCCACGAGAGCGAGATTGTCCAGGGACTGTCGTCGATCTGCGTGACAGTTATCAGGCAAGGGGATATGGAATCCAGGTGTGCCAGTGTGCAGCTCACTGTCAGTACTTGTGCGGCATCAAGGATGGGAAGTTCGAACTGGGCACTGATGCACTCTCCAGGCCGGTCCGCCTTCCGCGGTGAAGGCTTGTTTTCGACCATCATGACCATTGACGCCCCTCAGGCGTGCATGCATCAAGTGAATGTTACCGATTGTCTTGCGCAGCTGCGCTACGAGCATTGTTCTGCTGCAGTAGGTCCACCGAGCTGCACTCCGAAGATAGGGCGTCAGAGGTGCAACTGTAAGTAACGGAATGCCCATTGCGCATCTTCTATTTTGACCTTCTATTACGCCTCGGCGGCCAGATGTCTGACACGGAAGATTTCCTCGCTCACCAGCCTATAGCTTGCATTCTATTACACCGCTGCATTGCGCCCACGGTGACCTCCGACCGGACACCTCTTTATGCTCAGAGGCCTGCTTTACCGTCCTTACTCTGTATGTGATCGTCTTTGCTGCAAACTTCTTATTCAGTTGACCAGACATCGGTCCTCGGCCAGTACAATGCCACCCTCGGCGTTACGTTCAGACCTTCCTTGGTGTCGAGTATGGTATTGCAGAGAGATTTTGACGCGCCACCTCTGAGTCATCTAAGTACCGTCTGCATGGAACTCCCAATTTCGGCGTCGCACCTATGCTCTTACCATCTTCATCTTGAAAGGCAGTCGGCATGCTCCCGCGCCTCATTCCTCGATTAGGACGTGCGCGTCAAGCCAATGAGTCTGCAAGTCACGGTTCGTGAAAATCTATATACAAAGGTCTATGCGATGCCAGTCGTCAAGTTCGTGTGCGAGCCAGAAAACAGATACGAGGTGAGTAATTAAGATACGGAAAACTAAAACTAGTAAGTTGTGCGCAAATATCTACGTGGACAGCGATGAGAGTCAGAGGAAAGGAAATGTAGTGATACAGGAAGCGTCCGAGGCAGAGCGGGTCGAACAGGAGAATACGCGGGAAGGAAAGGGACGAGAGAAGAGAACAGGAGAGCGGACTGTAGAACGAAGTAGAACTGACGTGACAGTGAACTGATCATAGTTAAACACCCATGACCTTCAGAGTATCCGCCGCTTGCTGAGCACGCGTTTCTTCGGCGGTTGCGGAGGTGGGTCTAGCGTCTTACCCACCTTGCCCATGTCGCAAGCTGCCGAAGGTCGACCGTGACGGCGCCAGGCGGTAAGCTGTCATGGCGGGGCGGCCCACTGCCCTTCTTCCTCAGCTTTCGGTCATCCTCGGGCAGCCGCGACGACTGGCTGCGCGCAATTGGGACAGCAGCTGCAGGTGCTGGTGCCTGCATTGCCGGCTGCATCGACGGCGGCGGATGATGCTTCAGGTGCTGGTGCTGCATATGGCTGCGAGCCGGTGGTGGGCCGCGTACAGGCGGCGGTCCGCGCTGCATCTGCATTGACGGTGGTTGCTGACCCTGTCCCGGCAAGTGCTGTGGCGGCACAAAACGGGCCTGCACGGACGCGCCACGCGGCGGAGGCTGCGCCGAACCCCCTGGTCCGCCGAGCGGTGAGGGCATGACAAGGCGCTGCGGTACATGCGTGGGGCGGGGACGACCATGCATTCCCGAGGAGGATGTGCTCGTTGACGGCGCGTACTGACTCGGAGGGTGGGCTCTCCATGGCTCTGAAACCCTACGATCGCGACGTTCTGGCATAGGCATGGGAGGCTGTCCTTGTGGTGGAGGCATACGTTCGCTGCTGCCATTCGAGTACTGTGTGAAGCCGCTCCTCAAGCGTGAGGGCGTGGACGGCAGGAAGCCGGACCCGTTCGGATTCTGGGACGTGTAGGGAAACGTGCCACGCGTATCATCAGCGATGGTCGCCGACCTCTGAATGCCCTGAGCACCCGGTTCAACAGCACGCTGCTCATAAAGACCGTGGTTGACACCGGTGCGGCTCGGGGGTTGCGGAGCAGGCGCACCCACGACACTGCCAGATTGTTCGCTCCACCGTCGTTGTTGCGGCTGCTGAGCGTAAGCACCACCCCCAGGCAGGAGCGCGGTAGGTATGACTGGCGTCGGCGCATCTTCCAGGCCACCGTAGGCATCGTCTTCGTCCCCATACTCCGAAGGCTCGGACTCAGCAAGTTCCCGCTCGGGAACTGCGAGATAGGGAGTCTTCTGGTCGAGCCTGGTAGGCGACACCACGTCAGGGCATGCCACATCATACGATGGCGGGTCTACGCTAGTCAATGAGATAGTTGGCCGATCGCGGGCGCCAGGCGTCCGAGAAGGCGGTGGAGGTGTGCGCGAAGTACTGGGCGGCGTACGGGAGGGTGCCGGCGGAGTGTGCGAAGGTCCAGGCATAGATATCACTGCGTCACTGTATCCCTGGGCTGACATTGCTGGCATTGGCGGTCGGGCTACAGCAGGCGCCGGGAAGCCGTATTGTGTCGGGGGCGGCGGCGTTCGCGTTGGCAGCGGTGCCGTCGCCGCATGGGGCATGCGTGGTGGATGCGGCGGTGTACGCGAAGGCAACCGTTCATGACTGGACATCACCGGTGTGGACGGTACTCGCGGGACGGGGGAAGAGATGGGTGGTGTAGGCGCACTGGCGCTGCCTGACAGTTTCGGCGCCGACGGCACGCGGGGTATATGCGCCGGCGCTGAGACTTGTCGCATTGGCCCCGCTGATGAAGATCCAGACGCTTCCTGTCTGCGCTGTTTGTGCGCCGTAGGAGGAATCCAGGTGCCCGGCTGCTGACTTCCTCTGCGCTTGAGCGTCTGTCCATTGCCTGGCTCGAGACCAGCTGCCCTCTGCAATGCTGTAGTCGGGGGTAGCTCGGGCTGAAGCGCGTTGGTAGCGAGCGCGTATGGGTCGTCGCGATGCAGGCCCGTCGCTTCCTTCTGCCCTGGCGCATTCGCACCCGTGGGGAAGAAGTTGTGCCGTGGGGGCGGATGCGAAGGTTGTGCAGAGGCGATGGCGGGGGAGACATTCGCTGAGTACGGAGCATACGGGTGGAAGTTGTGTGGAATGACCTGTCCAGGCTTCAAATTCAGCGAGGCGCCGAATGCCATAGCACCTTTGCCCTGGAAGGGGGTCAGCTACACAATCCGTGCGCATATACACGCTCACGCACATTGGGGGCAGAAGGCGATGCGTTCTTTACATGTTTCCTAATCGCCTCGTAGGGGCTTCCGTGGTGCAGGTTGACGCCAAAGGGACTCGACTCGTCGAGCTCATCGATGCTGTCCAGTGCCTTCGACTTGGGGGCAGGTGCGGTACTCGTCCGATTTGGCGACGGGCGGCCGCTGCTGTTGTCTGCGCGAGGTGGGCTGTGGCGGTCTCTGCCGGGCATGTCGGTTTGCGAGCTGGCCTGAGCTGGTCTAGATGGATGTATGGTAACAAGAGGCAGGTCTGATGGTCGCGGTTGCTGTTTCGTGGGGACGTGCAAGTTGGCCGTCAGTGACGGGTCGTGGCAATCAGCGGACGTGGGAGGCGTGACGGTGTCCGCAGAGCTTCTCGATTCGGCGGACTCGGCGGACGAGTTGTCCTCAGCTGACTTGCGAGGCAGTAATGCGGGCGCGCCGCTGGCCTGAGGCTGCTGCTTGCGGACAACGACGAACGAGGAGGAGGATCTGCCGGAGCTGGTCCGGATGTGCGCCGCATACGGATTGTCCTCTGGCGAAGCCGAAAATGCGGGATCCGTGCGCTGCTCGGGAGAGAGGCTGAGGGCGTGAGGGGGAGGCCGCGCTGGGGGCGCCGCCGGGCGGGACTTGCTGAACAGCTTGAACATAAAAAAAGAAAGAGGAAATAAGAGAGTGAGAAGAGAGACGCGGCGGCGACTAGCGCGAAAAAGTAAAGGTCAAGTTACAATCCGCAATCAACCAGCCCACGAACTCGTGACGGCGAGGGACAATAGCAGGTTTTATTCAGTGCACGTGGTTCGGATTCAAGGTACCGAGATGATTGTCACATGCGCAATCTATGACGATGATTTTTGGACCCACACTTTGCATACTTCCGAATTGGGCATTAAACAAATTGCCACAAAAGGGGACAAGCAGGAGTGAACGCAGCCAACAGTGTCCATTGTAGAAGATCCAAGCACCAGTTACAGCATTGTAAATAAGCAGCCTCCTACGTCTCCGCACGAACTACAGAGAAGCCAGTGACTATTGAAAGCTTAATGCCAACTTGGAGACTCTTAGAGGAGCTTGACGGGCGTGCAGCCAAGGTTGACCAGGCCGTTCTGTGAAGCGAACCATGTTAGTACACTGAGCTGGATATGTCGAGAAGGCAAGAGACGAACCTGGGACACGTTGGTGCAGCAGACAGCCTGCGCCGAGCAGGAGTTGCCGGCGACACCGATGACGGTGATGGGCGAGCACTGGAGGCCACTGTAGAGCGCGATCAGCGTGGTCCTCGCGCATCACCCTGAGAACTTACACGAGGCCAGTCAGGTCACCGATGTTGATACCCAGGAGGCCACCAAGGAGGCCCTGGGACGCAGCGTCCTTGACCTGTATAATTGTCAGCCAAATCATAAGTTAATGGAAGGAACACTGACGGTGGTGGTCTTGTTGCAGCACTGCACGGGGCCGGTGCTGCAGCTGCCCGTCCCATCGGTGGGGATGGCGGTGGCAGCCGCGAGAGCGGGGAGAGCAAGGAGAGCGAGCGAGAAGCGCATCTTTGATGAGTAGAGTTGGGAAGTAAGAGAAGTTTAGAGGGCGGTTGAGAGATGCGAATGAAGCTGCTGAAGCTTGCTGAGGAAATATGGGCCACCCGCTCGTCCTTATATACCTCCCTCGCATCACTTGTTTGGCTGTCAGCCCCGTGCGATGTTTGCCTTGAGCCGGTGTTTGCGCCCCACTAATTTTCCTGTGGCCACAATATCGCCGCATTGTATTGTGAAGGCAGGCACAGCCCATGACCGCGTCTTCGTAGTACCATCCTTGTTCGGAAGCGAGACCGCACAGTTGCTGTCGGACCCGGTATTCGAGGATAGTGTAAAGTTTGTTGAATCCTGCTCCACTCGTCCGGCTGCAGTCGATCGGTGCAGTCAATCATCCGCTGGCATGGCATGTAATTTCTCGCCGGCCTGCACAAGACATCCTCGAACACACCACCGCCGAGGCAGAGAAATATCCAAAACACCAACACCTGCGCCTTGTGCCAGCACACCGACGTCCAGCTAAGTATGGTCATCAGACGGTCGCCCAGCCCATACGGTGCCATACCCGACACTTATTGCGCTGGTGGCGCACAGTCCGTGATCTCCTGCGAATGGGCAGTTAGCCTAACGCTTCCAATATCAAAAACGCGAACTTACATCGAACTCAGCGTCCGTACATGCACAGCATCAGCTACTCGGATGAGCGCCGCCCCCTTCCCTTAGTTCTTCGATTTCGACACGGTGATACTGCACGTAAGAGCGCGTCCCGAGCACCGCTAGCTGACTGTCCCACGACTGTCCTGCAAGTGATCATCCAAAGACCCGGCTGTACTTCGCTGTACCACGCCAGTCAGTATATCTGCATCTACGACACGAACGCCTTGGAGTGGACGAGGATCCGCTGTCGACAAGTTGCCAGCGGGGTACACAGAGCGCCGACCCCTGTGACCGCGACCCGACCGCCTCTTGGCGATGACCGCGACCGCGCCGATCTGGCGCACCGTCTTTCGCCTACATCGGTACCGAATAAAATCACCTAGTCCCCGCGGTATCGCTTCGGGTCGGGTGGCGCGCGGACTTCATGCGGCTGTTTCTCGTATGTGCGCCCTAGCACTCTTTTGGTATGGGCAGGCTACTGTTTTGGGGGAACCTCGCCTTGCGAACACGCTGCACGGTTCTGGGCCCGAAATTCTGATAGAGTGCATCAGAACGTCTGCAAATCATTGCGATACATAGAGAACATACCAGCTGCCTCCCGCACGAGCAGCGCAGCGTCATACGAGGTTGTTGGCCAGCTTTGAGGCGCGTTCGCTCGGTCTCCGGGGGGATACGTTGTCATCTGGGCAGGAAAACGTCAAGTAGAGGTCGGTCGAGGGTATCGGCGGACATGTGTATTGTGGCGCAGCCCGCGTACGTGTTTCCGTCGGTCTCCCGTTGCTGGCCGGTCCCCCACGTACACCGGAATGATTGTTCAGTGACGGAAGGGCTTGGTTACTCCTTGGAATGGCATGGGATCGAACGGTAGACAATGCCCGTAGTCCCCGAAATTTTGGGGCACGGGTGGCAGTTCATCTAGGTGAGCGCAGCCAGCGAAGAGCGTCATAGTTCGTGCAATATTATGTCGTCAAAAGAGACGGCGGCGTCAAGGAGTGGAGCCTACAGTCATCGAAAAACGACGTAGCAGCGCGAGGAGATGACGGCGACGCGTTGGTCTACATACCAACTGCCAGCCTATTGCAACGGTCTGGTTGAACTACGACTGCAAACAATCCATCAGTACGCCAGGTAGACCAATCACTTAGATAGTCACGGCAGTCTTAGACGAGCAGACGTACCCTATCAGGCAGCCCTTCCATGGAGTACTTCTACTGCAGAGACCCACCAGGGCGCGAAAATCTGAAATAAAATTCAGGGTGCTATCTTTCGACAACTGCGGGCATCGTCAATATATCAAGGTCATGGCAGCAGAGCGAACTTACGACAGTAGTAGTCCCACGAAGAGGACGCTCGGATTGGTGCCATACAGCGGACCACAGGGAAGACCAATGGAAAGGACAAAGAGAGGTTGCATACGATACTTATCTACCTACGTACGCGTCATAAAGGCATGATAGTTCAGAATCCAGATGAAGCTGAAGGTGGCGAGGCTGTAGCAACTGTGTCAATGCATGTAGCGCCCGTGCAAATGCCTGTAGCAACCTGTAGCAACTGTGGGCAGTCATGGGTCGAGAAATGTGGAAGAAAACGAAAGCGTGCGTGAATATATGCATTGGGGGTTTGTGTCATGGTCATACTGAGAGCGAATAGCGTTAGATATCTGCGTACTTGGAGGTAAAATGCTTGTATGCGATGTTAAAGGCGGCTTGAAGAACGTGGTCCTGTGAAACTAAGTCCAATACGAGACGGATACTTTCCCGACTCCCCTTCCTCTTCTGCCAGGATGGACCCGCGAATTCCCTACGCACGACGGACGGGGACGGCGGCACGCTTCGTAGCAGGCATGGGCAGCCCGGTCGCACGCCCGATACCGGGAATCCTCGACGAAGGCGCCGGAAGCCTGGAGGATACTGCGCGCGGAGGCGGGGCACGTCCTGTAGCGTCCTTGGTAGTAGTAACGGGAGCTGACGACACGCGTGACAGCGAGCGGCTGGGTGCAGGCGCTTCCATGCGAGAGGCGGAGCGGATAGGCGCAGGGGCATCGACATAGGAAGCCGGACGGACGGCCACCTCCGCGGGAGCCGCGCTCGCTGGCACCTTGATGCGCTTCGGCCCAGACCCACCGAGCTTGAGCGTCTGCACAGGAGGCGCGACTGCGTCTACACCGCCAAGGCGGCGCGGACCAGACGCGTTGGCAGCGCCACGCGCAGTCGACACGGAGGACCTGCGTGGCTTAGTCGCAGCTTCCGTCCCCGTCTGCTCCTTCAACATCACGGGCGTAGAGACCATTGCGGGCTCTTCCTTCATCATAGACATGGCGGAGGGGCGAATGCGAGCTACGCGTGGCTCGGGCTCGTTTCTACGCTTGACAATACGAAGGGCGGGGACGAGAGCAGGCGGCGCCATGGATGTACGACGACCAGCGGGTACCTTGGGCGTAGCCATGACGGCTTGCGCAGAGGAACGAGCAGTCAGCTTTGGCACCGGAGCCGTGAAGACAGGTCCCTGCACTGGTGGGTGGAAGACTGAAGAAGAGGTCAGATACGTGACAGTAAACCAGACAACGAGCGCGGCATACCTGCAGACCGAACAACAGACGTGTCCTCGACCAAAGAGGTAGGCTTTGATTCGGAATCAGAGTTCTCCTCAGCCGTATCCTTAACATCAGCAGCCACGACTTCAGCGATATGCTTGTGGTCCTCGTCGGCAGGCACCGATAGCGAGGCCAGAGATGGCGACAAGGCATTGATCACTTCTGTACGCAGGTTAGACAGACCAACAAGCTGAGAAATGGTTCATACCCTTTGCGTTAGGCGAAGTGCGAGGTGTGGTCTTGGAGGAGCTGGCAGGCGAAGGCATAGTAGTCGGCGCAACTAAAATTTTTTAAGTATTTCCTTGGGAACGTAGAGCGTATACGCACCATTCTCATCATCCTCCATAGACTCGTCCAGGTCGTTTAGAAAGGACTCGCCGCCCTTGCTGGTACTGTGCAAGAATGAAATCTTGTCGTTCATCAAGTCAAAGCTCGCGTCTGACGAGCTGAACTGGAGCTGGAAAGAGGAGTGGAGGTCCAGTGACATTCTGTTGGTGTTCCGCGAGACGCTGGAGTCCAGAGCAGAAGGCAGAAGACCGGGAGACGGCAGCAGCGCTGGTCCAAGTGGCACGTTCTCCGGCTCAGGGATATCATTTTCATTCTCCTCTGTATCCGCCTCGTCTCCGTCATCCGCATCGCTGTCTGCTGACGACACTTTGATCTCCGGAGCAAGCTTGGGCGAAGGAAGCGGGCTGCCGAGTGTGGGAGTGGACGGCTCCTGCGAAGCAAAGGATCGGCCGGAAGAGTTGACGCTGTCGATCACGGCGGAAAGTGGGGACTTGGAAAAGGTTTGCGGGGTGCTCGGCGAGGATTCCAAGATCTTGCGCTTGAAGACCTTGCTTCGGAGGACTGGAGTGGTCAGATCGACCTGCAGCTCACCGAGCGGGGTACGCGGAGTGGCGGGGCTGGACTGCAGCGTACGCATACCAGTCGGTGGCTCCGTATTCTCGGTCTCGGAGTCAGACGCGTCCTCGTTATCCTCCGGCATGCTGATGGAGAGCAGATGCTGGTCTTCATCATCCGAGTCGTACTCCTCCACGTGCACCTGCGAGAGGTCAAGTGTCATGTCGCCCACGTCCACGAGGCGGTTCTTGAGCTGACGTGGCTGGGTCGGGCTGCAATGCTGCAGCTTGTATGTGCGTCCAAAGATGGCGGTCATGCCTAGCTCTGAGTTGACCGGCTGTGAGTTCTCCTTGTCGGAGTCGGAGGAGCTGCCGTCGCGAGGCGGGGTCGACGGCCGCGCGAGCGGGTCAAACATGTCGAGGACGCTGGGGCGCGGGCGATTCGACATTGTGTTCGCAAGATCGTAAGTGTTCACTTGAACAAGTCAGCGACCAGAGAATACGAGTTCGACGTCGTTGGTGGCGGTCAAGAGAGGAATTGTCCCGGCGACACACGTGCCAATCGTGACGTTGTGACAAAATGTGACTTTCCGCGAGTGTGACATGGCGCATGACCGTGTCGGCAATCAATAAACGAGGGCCGTTTTGTTGTCTACCGCGTCGAACTATATGGCAGACATAGTCGCACTCAAGGCAGAAATTAAGGCATGGGAGCGCGCATTCAGAGAGGACAATGGACGCGACCCGACTATCGATGATATTCGCAGTCAACCCGCTGTCGGTGTGTATATATTCGTCCTCATTGTCTACAGGAACTGAGCGCGTCACAGCCGAAAAGTACAAATTATACAAGAAGCTTGGAAAGGCTGCAGCGTCCACCAAGTCAAAGCCATCCAAGTCCCAGGGCCCTCCATCGACCCCGCCGCGCGGCAAGTCGACGGACGCGTCTACTTCCCTGCTACCCTCGACATCGCGCGTTGCAGAGAACACTGCTCCCCTACCCGCCTTCAACCCTTTCTCCCCCCAGAAGAAGAAGCCTGTCAGGCCTCAAGCATCCCGCACCACAAATGGGTCGCGTACAAACCTATTCGCATCCCCCGTGAAAGGCAAGGCAGCAAAGGTGACTCGACGGCTCCCCTCGCCCGACCCATTCCCCGAGATCGTACCGTCAAGGACCACACTGCTAGACCCCTTCCTATCAGAGAAGCTTCCTCCGGAACCCTCCACTGCTGTATCGCGGGCGCGGAAGCGCCTCCGCGGCGAACCGGTGTCGCCTTCCCCAGACAAGCGTCGCCGTCTGGTCTCTACACCGCTCCTTGCAATGGCACAGTCGCGGGGAAGCGACGACGAAGACGATCCTATGGGTGGCGACGCATCCTTTGTTGACGATTCTCCCGTCAAGGCTCCCGCCGGCTTCACGCAGCTCTTTGAGGAGCAACACGGCGGTAGGAGCGACTTCAAGCGCACCTCGTCCTTCGCGCTCTTCGGTGCTCCCGCCAAGAACGGCGCCATCGACTCTGACGAAGACATGGACACCGCGCCGGATGGTCTTGGCCCTTCCAAACCTCGGCCCGCACCCAAACTCGCGGCCAAGAAGTTCACCAATGGTCACGCGAAGACTTTGGAAACCCCATGCTCCTCGCTAAGGACAACCTATTCGCGGACTCGGGTCCTGGAGACGACAAGCCGCATGTCCCGAGTAAGCCTTCGCGAATTCGCAAGCGCTCGTTGTCGCTGGCAGAGATGGACGACGATGCCTCAGCACAGCCCGCGCCACCCGCCACCCATGAGTTGACCCTGATCCCACCTTCCCCACCCCCCGCCGATTCTAGCCGCAAATCGTCATACAAGAACGCCAAGGGCAAGGGTCCAGCGAAATCGACCAGCCGAAAGAAGGCCAAGGTCGACGACGACGACGATGCGTCGAGTTCAGACTCCGAAGATCAACACATGGTGAAGGTCTTCAACCGTCACCCTACGCACGCCGCACACGAGGACGATGACGATTTCGACGGATTTGATCCGGCGCTACTGCATACAAATCGCACCGCACCTCGCCTCTACGACGAGGACCACGACGGGCAGGCTGCACAGGACACGCTGGAGGTGGACCTCCCGGAGACTTGCGGCGGATCTTGGATATCGCACCTGAGGAGCGCACAACACGGGAGGAGCGCCGCCTAGCGGAGGGGCTGGTGTACGGTAGGCGTGTGGGCCACTACGATGCACAGAAGGGCGGCGAGATCTGGGGCGTCGGGGAGGATGAAGGGTCAGGGGACGGAGGCGATACGGAGGAAGATGACTGGGAGGGGGAGGGCGTTCCATGGGCGGCAGGAGAGTTATAATGACACAAATGAATCAATGCAAAGGCCGCCTGTTTGATGCTATGTGGCTTTCATACACGGTGATTTCTATCCCTGAAAGAAACACCGATCCCGAAGTCCTGGGAGCTTTGGGTGCAGAAAGGCGTTGGAAGCGCGCGTGGCGAAGTCGAACATGTGTCTCGTGACCCTGGCAAGGCGTCCGAATGAGGAATGCCTTGTTCGCTTCCATCTTCTCGAGAGTTCAACCGCCCTCAACAAGCTTTTCGTGCCGCGAAACGCCAGAGCCGCCTCGCCTGATCACGGTCGCAACCATGAACCACTTGTGAAATAATCTGGCCACTCCAAAGAATCACGCTCGAAATACAGTGCCTCGAGGCGAACGCATGTTCCCTCCTTCATAAGACAAACATCGTACATATACAGATATCCGCCTTCCTCGGCGTCCCAAACGCACTGCGCACGGCACGTAAACGCACCGAAGAAGACTGTCACCTGAGGCGCTCCCAGCCAGGCGCCGGACGAGTCCCTCCCCCATATCTCCCCCCTCCTTCGCCTTGTCTCATCTCCTGCAGGGAGCGGCGTGTAGACCACCCCACAACATCAGTATATATCGGTTCCCCCCTCTTCAGCGAACATGTCACCCTTGGGAAAGCTGCCTTTTCCCTTCAAATCCTCATCCTCCGTCGCACAGGGGCCGTCTGCGACGCCCGTACGCCGACCGAGTCTTCGCCAGCGCCTGTCGAGCATAGGAAGTATCGGAAGGAACTCCCTCCGTCGCAGGAAAAAATCCGTGTCATCCACCACCTCGTCGCACCACCCGTACGCCGTATACTACCAAACCATGCTGCCACTTCTTCGCGAGCCGGTAGTGCTGAAGAAGGTTCTCGAGTCGATACTCGAGGTGCCCGGTGGGAAGCGTATGCTGTCGCGCGTGGCGCGGACGTGCCGTGCGCTCTCCGAGCCTGCGCTAAACATGCTTTGGAAGGAGCTGGACTCTCTCGTCCCGCTCCTCGGCCTCTTCCCGGGGTCCGTCTTGAAGAAGGCTCGCAAGCCCGGCTTGGGTATGGTGAGTCGCATATGCCACTCCTCACGCACCGACGCTGACGCCCCTCACAGCAGCGTGTGCCGAAACCCGACGAGTGGAAGAAGGTCATCAAGTACGGCGAGCGCGTGCGCCGCCTCACGTACACCGAGAGTGCCGGGAATATCAACGCGACGATCTTCCCCATCCTGGAGCAGCACCGCCCGCGCACGTACATCCTCCCGAACCTGCTCACGCTTGTCTGGCGCGTTGAGACGCCCCCCGCCCTCGACCGCGCCGCGCTTTTCCTCACCCGGAACTGCAGCACCTGGTGCTGGAGATCGGAACGCGCGTGCCGCAGCTGGAGCTGTTCCTCGCCGACCTATCGCGCCGCACGAAGCTCCTCTCGTTCTCGTTCACCTCCGCGACGATGCTGCCGGACAGCTTCACGGAGCTCCTCGCGCGACAGGACGAGCTCGAGCGCGTGACGCTGAACGCGCCTGGTGCGCTCGCGGCGGACGTCGGCCGGTGGACGGGCACGTTGCGCCACCTGAGCAGTCTACGCCTGGACCTGTCGGAGCGCTCCCTCATCGCGGTCGAGGGCTTTTTCGACGATGTGCCGCGATCGGGTGCTTCCACGCCCAGCTCAGCGGGCACGACGGACTCGGGCGTCTTCTCCGGCGACGAGCTCGACTTCGCCGATCTGAAGAAGAGCTCGCTGCGCCTGACGGGACACACACGGCCAAAGGGCGCGTTTTCGCGGTTGCGGAACCTGCACCTGACGGACAGGCTGGCGCGATCGCTGTCTTTCTCAAGCACGTCCCGAGCGCGCTCGTTCAGCTCGAGCTCGTCATCGAGGACCCGCCCGAGAAGAGCGCCTGGCAGGATCTCGTGGCCGTGATCTCGGAGAAGTATGCCACCAGCCTCACGAGCCTGCGCATCAGCGCTACCGGGTCCTCGCGCTTCGCCGACATGCTGCGAAGCACTTCGCGCGACCCGCCCGCAAAGCGCCTCCCGCTTGAGCACCTCGGCCCGCTGGTACGGCTCTCGTGGCTCGAGATCGACCTCCCCGAGTCGATCATCTTCACGCGGTCGGACGTTGAGCATCTCGCCCAGGTGTGCCCGCGGTTGGAGAACGTGAAGTTGTGCCCGTTCGCGCGCTTCCCGATCAACACGCGCGCGCCGCTGCTCGGACTTAACGACATCGTGCCGCTAACTGTAGGCTGCAGGCGCCTGCAGACGCTGGCAGTCGTCATCGACGCGAGGAAGGGCTGGTCGGAAGTACTCGAGGAGCGGGCGGCGACGTCGACGTCGCTTCGCAGGCTGCACTTCGGACACTCCTGGATTACGGACCCGCTCCCCGTGAGCGTCGCATTGAGCCATCTGGCACCGCGTCTAGACGGCATGCGATGGTTCCACGAGCGTACGCGACCAGGCTTCTACGAGCCGCACGCGAAGACATGGCAGCAAGTCGCGGACAGCCTTCCCATGCTACAGCACGTACGCATGACGGAACGCCGATGGGCGGATGATGACCTGCAGACGATGCAGAGCCTGTATCACGAGCAGCAGGAGGAGTCGGAGGACGACCTCGAGGAGATTGTACCGGAGCCTGCACGCGAAATGGTGGAGAGAGCAGTGCAGGTGAGGCCAGAGGTGAAGAGCAAGACTGTCGAGGCGCGCCCTTCGGTAGCGTCAACAGCGGTAGACGCGACGCCGGTCACGGTGTCCACTGCGGTCAGCGCGATAGTTAGGAGTCGAGCGCAAGAGGTCGATGCGACACCGCGTACGAGCGTTGCCTCCGTCGAAGCGATGGTCGCAACAACCTCCCAGTCCGTCGAGACCGAGGTGGAAGAGGAGGAATTGGCGGAGGTGCAGCCGGTCCAGGAGCCCGAGGAGCCGCAAGTTGCGCCCCCTCCACCGCCCCCCAGCTGGCCCAACGCTCTTCTCCATCGGTCCACGAGCATGCTACCCAGCATGCCGGGCCCCCGCCAGATCATCGCCGCGCCGCTGCGACTGATGAACCCCCTCTTCGTCATTCCCGCCGTCTTCAACCTCATCTCCCTCGCATGTCGCATATTTATTGTCTACCCACTCTCCCTTCCGGCGCGTGTGCTGCACGCTGTATTACGTTTATTCATGGTGCGCGGGAGGCGGGTCGACAGAGGCCCGGGTGGCCCGGGAAACGGCACACGCAGGACGAACGGCGCGGCCAATGGCTCGCTGAGCGGCAGCTCGAGGTCGCCCTCGGTGATGTACTTGGACAGCCGGTCGCCCTCGCCAGATGGGAAGCCACTGGCCTCGGTAGAGCTGCAGGAGATAAGAACGCTGCCGCCCGCTAACGGGTGCACCGCACCTGGGGTGCCGCGCTCGTCGCCTTTCGCGCTGGACGCCATTCATGTCGGTTAACGATTACTTCGAGCGTATATTTATTACTTACGAATGTTGTACGGATATCAGGACACTAATGATTATCATGACTTTGGACGAAAATTGCGCAGCAAGACAAGCGGTCGAAAGTCGGTGCGATTCCTGTTTGCAGAGGAGAACATGGTTGTGGACGAGGAGCAGTGGTCGGCTGACGGTCCGAGTGAGCCTTGCCCGCGGGTGCGCGGGCGGAGGTGATGGTAGCCACGTGGGCGACGCGTCACTTGTGCACGCTTCCTTGTCTTCGCCATCCATCGCGCCTGGCGCCCCCACATCATTGCAGACGCGCGTCTTGAAAGACCCACACGAAATATACGCGATGTCCGATAACAAGAAGCAAGAACGCGACTACACGCCCGAGGTTGATGCGCTCCTGCCAGAGACGGAGGCGCTCGTCAAGGTACGCCTCACCGCGTTCGGCCTGCGCGCATCGGATTGAGTCCATCCCACAGAGCGGAAAACTGCAAGAAGCGATCGACAAGCTGTTTGTCGTGGAGAAGCAGTCGCGCAATGTGCGTGACTACTGCCTGTGGGGGAAGGTTGACGGCTAACGCGACGTAGGCCTCAGACGCCAAATCTACGACGCGCCTCGTGAAGGCGATCGTGCAGTACTGCTACGACGCGCGCAATTACGAGCTCCTGAACACCAGCATACAGACCCTGAGCAAGAAGCATGGGCAGCTCAAGTCGGTCATTCAAGCGATGGTGGAGCAAGCAATGGGTTGGCTCGTCGAGATCAAGGCGCGTGACGGCAACGACAAGTGGCTAGAGCTGCTCGAGACATTACGCACCGTCACAGAGGGCAAGGTACGATTGCACTTCGCGCATCGTCGATCCAGATGCTCACTACATTGACTGGACGTAGATCTTCCTGGAGACTCCCCGCGCACGCGTCACCCTCCTCCTCTCACATTACTATGAGGCCCAATCGAATTCAGCGACGACCGCAGAGACGAAGAAGGAGCACCTGGTCAAGGCCTCTGAGCTGCTGTCCGACCTGCAGGTCGAGACATACTCCTCGATGGAACGTCGCGAGAAGACCGAGTTCATCCTCGAGCAGATGCGCCTTCTGATTGCTGTAGCGCGTACCAAAGATGCCGACTCCGCCAAGAAGGCGGAGAAGGACACTCTTGGCGGCGGCGAGGGTGAATGGGTGAAGGTGCGCGTGGGCGGGCGGAAGGTCAACGAGGAGTTCTTGAAGCAGAAGGAAAATGAGGTGCGTTATTGCGTATCTTCTCCGGCCTGACGTACCTAACGTTCACAACAGGACTTGAAATTGAAGTACTACGACCTCATGATTCAGCACGCGCTTAACGAGCGCGACTACCTGGCTACCGCTAAGTACTATGAGAAAGTGTGGGAGACGCCGTCGATCAAGGAAGACGTGAGCGACAAGGGCAAAGCAGTACGTTTCTTCATTGCCCAGAAATTCACTTACTCACTTCGCCTTCCAGGCATTGGAACACATCATCTACTACATCGTACTGTCACCTCACAGCAACGAACAGTCCGACATGCTACACCATCTGTACAACGACCCTGCTCTACTGAAGCTGGAGATGCAATAGTGCGTTGCTCACGCATTCTGTGTAGACTGTCGCTGATATATTCTAGTAATCTTGCAAAATGCTTCGTTACACCGGAACTTATGCGATGGCCGGGAATCGAGTCGCTTTATGGCACCTTTTTGCGGCAAACAACCGTCTTCAGCCACGCACAACGTTGGGAGGATCTGCATATGCGCGTCATCGAGCATGTACGTCCTTACCACGCCCTATCGCAGGACTGTGCTGACGAGCGAAACAGAACATCCGCGTCGTGTCCATGTACTACACGCGCATCACGCTCGAGCGCCTCACCTCTCTCCTCGACCTGTCGCCGCAAGAGACAGAGTCGACGCTGTGCAGGTTAGTCGTTGGTGGGACAGTGTGGGCACGGATAGACCGGCCAGCGGGGATCGTCAACTTCCGCGCCAAGCGAACAGCGGAGGATGTGATGAACGGCTGGAGCTCGGACATGCAGAAGCTGCTAGGGCTGGTGGAGAAGACGTGGATGGGGATGAACGCCGCACAGGCGGCGCAAGCACGAGTAAAGCCCACGTCGTCGTAGGTCTAGTGTACTATATATTGTGTAGTGATGCATACATAATTCTCTCGGACAACGGGTGCCTTATTTGCGCATGTTGACGCGCGACGGGCCGGCTGCTGCCGTGCGAAGTTTGGACTTGTTCTGATCACCCACCTCTGAAAGCATAGACGCGGCGGGATGGTGAACGCGCGACGGTTTGCGAACCAGGTGCACAAGCAGGCCGCGCGCCTCATGCGCGGCGGCGCAATAGACGACGAGCCCCGCTGGTATCAGTCCGTCTCGCCTTCCCCCCGCTCCCGCTCCCCGGCAAGCTGCCCGCGACGCGCAATGAGTTCGACGCAAAACCGCGCGACGTCAACTCGTTCTACAGTCATAGAAGCAGGAAGCAGGCAAACACAACGCCGCACGCACTGACTATCTACTACTCGAGGACGACATTCGCCGCCAGTTCTTCCGCGACCATCCGTTCGAGACTTTCCGCCCGACAACGCTCGTGGAGGGCAAGAACATCGCCGCACCAAACCCTGTAAATGGGAAAATGTGGACGCGGCTCCGCCAGCGGGGGCACAATCCGCGCGCAGAAGAGTGCGTGGTCTACTTGCTACTTGACATCTTCCATTGACACCCGCGTAGCGCCGTACAATTCGCTCTTAACCTTCACGTTCACCATGAACTACCCCTCTCGGAAGCTTATCGTCGTTCAGTCGCCCAGTTCCGTGCGCTCCGTGGCGAACGGCAGACTTCCGTTCAGGTCGCCGCGCTCGAGGCCCGCTCGCTTGGCGCCATCTTCGGCCACTCCGAGATTGAACACGTCTTCGAGAAGATGAAGCGTGGGCTCGCCGGCTGGCAGCGCGCCGCCGCGGTCGACGAGGGCGAGATCGCAGCGCGCAAGCGCTGGAAGGCAGTTGCGGACCGTTACGAGGGCACTGTGGAATGGACGCGCGGAGAGAAGTACGTGCGGTTGTGGCGCGACGGCGTACGCCCAACGTACTCGCCGGCGATCGCGCAGCAAGTCTCCGCGCTGGGAATTGCGCCGCCAACGGCAGGGGAGGGGGAAGCGGCAGCAGCTGGTCAGCCGGCGTATGCATCCATGTTGCCTCAGGCAAGTCCCGTACGGGCTTAGGAGGGGTCGGGTCGTATCGCATTGTGCTAATTTATCCGCGTCTAATGCATTCTGGGAGCCGCTGCGGCCAGCGCCCCGCCTCACAACTCGTCTGGTCTCGTCGTTGGTTAAACTCTATCACCTCGTACACGATGGGCATGCGCAAATGCTGCACACAGAGCGCGGCGTAAGCGCGAACTGGTAGTTGCACAGTCGGGCCCGGTCAGGAGTCGGTCCAGCTGTGAGTCCAAACTTAGGGCAGACGGTTATTGCTGTGGCGTCACTGTGAGTCACAGGCGCTCCGCGTCGGATGCCGAATCGACTGCCGCTTGTTCGACTTGCTTCCCACCGCCATCTACAGGCTTCCGGCCTGTATAGTCGTTCCCTGAAGAGTGCTGCATTTGGAGCCTTCCTTGCTGCCTACCTCCGGCTTGCCTGGGTTATCCTTCGTTCATCCAACTCACCACTGACGACACTACACGACCTTGACACGCAAGATAAGGCATAAATCCTGCCATTGAATCTCGACGTCCGAGGACGCATCTGCTGCATCTTCATGATGACCTCCGCCCACTCCTCAGGCGACGACCATACCACGACAGCTATCTCAAAGAAGGAGGTTCCGCCAAAGAGCAGACCTTCCACTGATATGCAAGAGCCCGTTGAGCCGTATAGCGTATACACACGGTCAGAGAAATGGGCCATTGTCGGGCTCATATCGCTGGGAGCGACGTTCAGGTAGGAGATCCTGCCTGAGACTTCAATACATCGAGTGGGCTCGTTAACGCTCGAATCCGTGCTGTAGCCCTCTGAGGTAAGGTGGCTTCCTCTATCTTGCGGCAGTAATTCCAAACGTGTATAGCGCGAATATATACTTCCCCGCCATACCAACCCTGGCGGACGACTTCCACAAGTCGCTTGAGCTCATCAACTTGACGGTGACCATGTACATGATCTTCCAGGGCTTGGGTGCGTTCCCAAATCATGAAGTTGACGAGACAAAAAGGGTATTCCATTGACTTCGCATGCACATAAAGCACCGACGTTCTGGGGAACCCTCGCCGACCGATACGGCAGACGAATGATGTTCGCCGCATGCCTCATTTTACTCTGCATCTCCTGCGTGGGACTCGCTCTTACGCCGACGTCAGCCTTCTGGCTCCTTATGGTGCTACGCTGTGTGCAGGCAGCAGGCTCAGCGAGCACAATTGCATTATGTGAGTACCGCGTTCGCTTGTAAAGGCATGCGAGAAGCTGACTGTCAGAAGCGGCGGGCGTGGTCGTGGACATCGCGGACGTGCAAGAGAGGGGTGGATTCTTCGGAATAGCGAATTTGGGGCCGATGGTAGGTTCATCTTTTGTTCAATGGACGTCGAGGCGTACGCTTACTGCTGTTTAGATCGGGTCAGTCTCTGTACTTTGACCTTGTGCGTGTCAATTAGTAGCTAAACTCTAGATGCAGACCTGCCATAGGCCCCGTCATCGGAGGTGCGCTGAGCGGAAGCCTGGGATGGAGGTAGGTGCCGTCGATGCTCAACCTCCGGCTTGTTAGGCTAAGCAGTTCTGTCCCAGATCGATCTTCTGGTTTCTATGTATTGCGTCTGGCGCATGCGCCCTCGTCATCCTCCTGTGTGTATCTAGAATGTGCCACGTCCTGTCTTCCTCTAACCTCTCTCTGCAGTTTTCTCCCCGAGACTCTGCGCGCACTAGTTGGTAATGGTCGTCACCGCGCCCCCCGCTATGCGCGGCCCTGGCTCCCACTCCTCTCCCGCGGCACCGAGCCCCCACGCGCCGGCGCTCCGCCAAGTTCACTAACCCGCTCCGCTTGCTGCTCCAGCCCGACATCCTCGTCCTACTACTTTGCAACGCGCTCATCAATTCGATCCTGTACGCTGTCGTGACGAGCATGGCGAACCTGTTTCCAGATATCTATCCTTTCTTGGACGACACGACGCTTGGGTTGTGCTATCTGACTATCGGCGGCGGGATGGCGATCGGGACGGTCCTGGTGGGGCGGGCGCTTGATGCGGATTATGCGAGGTATGAGAGACAGTTGGCGAGGAAGGCGATGACGGAAGGGCGAGAGGGGGGTGTTGCACAGCCGGGAGGATTCCCGATAGAGAAGGTACGGGCCTTGTCGGCTGCTTTGGGGTTGACAGTGGTCGGAGGTTTGCTGACATGCCCCGCAGGCCCGCTTGCGACTGGTACTGCCAACCTTTGTCGTTCTCATCGTGTGCACCGTCGGGCTGGGCTGGTGCTACGAGGCGCGCGTGCATATTGCGGCACCACTCGTCCTGCTCTTCATAGACGGCATTATGTCCATTGCCCTCATGAACATGACGCAGACGCTCATCGTCGACCTCATGCCGAAGAACGGCGCGTCCATCACGGCGTGTGTGAGTGCCGCCGTTCTCCTCCACCCCTGGCTTTACTGACTACCCTTGTCTTTAGAACAATCTGCTGCGCTGCCTAATCGCTGCAGGATTCGTTTCTGGTAATTGCCTTTCCTTCTTCACGGCCTGCGAACCTGGAAGACTCATCCTTGTCAGTGCTCGCGCTCATGTTCGATAGCATGGGTCCCGGGTGGACCTTCGTCCTCATTGACGGCATTGCCGTGCTATTCTACCTCCCGGGCATGTTTCTTGTCCTCAAGATCGGCCCAAAACGGCGACTTATGAGGGCGGGAGCGTGAAAGCATATCGTATATCTGCATGGTATCGAGTACTGTACAAGGATTTACAGAAATCAGTGCAAAGGCAGGCCGGTCAGTACGATATCTGCGGGACTTATACAGGGAAAAGTAGAGGTTATCGTGGCAGAAGGTGGCAGGACACATGGATACAAACGACGCAGTAGGCGTCAGAATCAGGCTCGTACTTGCAATACATCTTTGGAATTTGGGACACATCTCACTGTTCAGTCAAGAAGATGGCTCATCTCATCCGGCGCCCGGCGCTCAGCATCCGGAGCAGGCTCCCTCCTCTCTCGCGCACCCTGAATCAACCGGCGAGCAACGTCCGGAGCACGGCGCGACACAGCTCCCACAGTCCCGGCCACGCGCTGTACAGTGCCTGCCATCCCCGGCAGCCGCGGCGCTGCTGATCCCAGGACCAGCAGCCACACCAGCAACAGCGGCAGCCCATGCCCAAACTGCCCGAACCAGGTCTGCTGCTCACTGAATGGGTGCGGCACCGCGATGGTCCGCACCCACGACCCACGGCCGACCTGCATTGACTTGTCCACCCCGTCGCCCGCGACGCCGCTGACGCCGTTCTCCCCGCCGTCGCACCACAGCACGGCTGCGCCGAGTTCGCGCGCGCGCTGGGCGCCCTGGGCGAACATCATCCGCCCGATCTCGACGTCCCAAGTGTATGCGGGACCGAGGAGGAGTGCCGGGCGGGACTCAAGGGCTGCGAAGGGATTGGGCGCGGCAAAGTCGAGGCAGATGGATGCTGAGAGGGGGATGGGGCGCGTGTATGTCGGCGGCTGGCCCCATTCCGACTTGGGAATGTCTGAAGGCTTCTTTAGTGGGAGAGTGAAGAGCGCGGGTGGTTCGGTCGAAGGCGTCATGGCGTAGGACTCGGCGACTGAGTGAACAGACGTGAGTAAATAGAAAGTAAGTTGATAGCAGTGGGCGCTTACCGGGCACGAGGTTGCGCTTGAAGTATAGCATGTCCGGCTCATTGGAACGAGCAGAGACAAGCGCAAAGCCGTTGCGCGTATGGTCTTTGCCGTTTTCGCGGAAAGACTCGAGGAAGCCGACCCCCACGTACGCGCCCTGCGCGACTGCTTTCACTTGCTCGAGCTTGGCATTCCTATGCTCAACACTGTCGAATACGACTGCGCTCTCCGGCCAGAGGAGGATGTCTGTGCTGGGGACGAGCTTCCGCGTCTCGGCAATGTAATCGTTGAAGGTGGGCCGTCCCGGGTGACTGTACCGGCGATGCGAGGGTAGCGCACACCCAACAGATATCGGTGTGGTCTCGTCCGAGATCAGGGGAAGCGGAAGGTCACTAGCCAGGAAAGAGGGAAGAGCGAGGATGATCAATATCGCACCTACGATGGTGATGGGCTTTCGGGTTCCCCGTTGCGATTCACCATCGTGGTCCGCATATTCAATGAGAACGTCGTCGGGCTGATTCTTCGACATGTACCACAAAGAAATGACCTCTGCAAGGACCACAGCCCATGCTCCGGCTAGAATATCTATGCTTGCAGGTCCAAAGAACGGTTCCAGCCAAGCATACACCTGCGTAGGTGCAGCGGGGGTCGGTAGAGCCAAACGGCCTAGAGGACTGAGAGACGCGACCCCCCAGATAATCGTAGACCACACTGCGGGTAGGAGCATGAAGTGACCGACTGTAGAGGACCAGCGCGCCTGGATGAACACCGGAATCATGGTCCCAACGAGAAGAATGGCGGCGTCCATCATAGACATGGCAGCAAGCATCCCGACGCCGGTCGATGGTGTCGAGAGGGCATTTTCAGCAGAAATGAATCGTGGGAGGAGACCTGCAATTGTGAGAAGGATGAAGCCCGGTAGAGCTCGCGCGCCGCGGGGCGCGCGGTTGAGATAGATTGGGGCGTAGAGAGTGAGGCATGTAAGCGTCGCTACAACGGCAGGAAAGCTAGGCAGCACCGCCATCGCAGATAATCCAAAGAGAGACGATCCGAGCACCAGAGCGCTCTCCATGGTGGGCAGAAGCAAGTGATGAACGTAAGCGCCCGGCGCGCGTATATGGAAGCAAACACGCGCGGCCTTCGCCGAAGCTAATATACGGCCCGGTTCCCCTGGATCGCGTCGCGTGTTGTGTTCTACGTCGCGATCGGCTGCTGCTGCTCGCCGCGATGCTCGACGACGGCGAAGATGCTGAGCTCCAAAATCCATTCCCCGCACCACCAGCACACTATGTCCGCTACACCGCTCATAATCTCAAACTCCAAGCCCTCCTCAAGGAGCGTAGGCAGACCGACGAGGCGGCCGACGTCGCGAAGGTCTCAGAGGGAGCGACAGTGCCGCCCATTGAAGACCCTACCCAGGCTGTGGGAGCGCAGTCCAGACTACTCTCAGACCAACCGGACTTGCCGGACTTCCCTCTGTACCAGCTCGAGAAACCGCGCGTGGACTGGATCGAGGAGGACGATGCGTTCACCGTCTTTGGCGAGACGTGGCCGGTGTGTATATCTGGTCCTCATTATGACTATACGTCTAAACACCCTGATATCATGCAGATCAAGAACAGCAAACTCATGTCTCTCGCAGACGCTGGTATCCCCCAGCTCTTCCCCGAAGATCCCAGTCAGGGTGCGCGCTTGTCACTTCGTCCCTTTGTTCCCAGTCCTGCATCTTCCTCCCTCTTTCTCATCTAATGCTAATCATATTTCACGTGCCCAGACCGCCGACCCGCCATGCTCTCCATCCTGCGCTCTCTCCTCGTCCAGTACTCCCGCCTCACCAAGAGCATTACCATACCGCCGCCGCGCGACCTCCCTGAAGGCGTTCAGACTGACTCGCAAGAAATGATTGGCTGATCAAGCTTCTCAGTCAAAACCTCATGGCTACGGCGAACGAGCTACGCCCTGTACAGGTGCGCGACGCGCTGCGAGGACAATCGCACGTTATTGACAGCTTCTTCCAGGCCCGCTGGAATCTTGAACTCATGATGAAGCGACAACTGGAGCTGCGACGAGAAGAGACAGCAAATATCCACTCGTAGGTCCTTCAATTCTTGTACACCCCAGAGACTAACGCGCCATGACTAGGAAATGCGACGAGATCGAGGCGCGACTTGCGCCCTCAAGCAGGCAACACAACATCTGCAAACACAGTCTACATCATATGTGCGTCTATCGTGCTTCGTATCATTCTCACGCTCACCCTTTGTAATCTTTAGCGAGGATCGCCGTCGGACGCAGAACCATCCAGCGCAGTAAGTCTTTTGTACACATCTTTGCGCTTTCTCCCACGGGATATCCTCTGCATGCGGAATAGCTCATGGATTTTGTCAGGTCATAGGCAGTGTCAGCGCCGACGCTGTTTTGCGCTGGGCAGAGGAATTTAAACGCATTACCCACTGCCTCTCATGTATCTATAGCATCTTGTATCTTTATTTTGGGAAATGTATGGCAACACGAAGCATGGCACTCTATGCTGCAAATAAGTGACGGCAGGGGCGCATGGTCACTCTGAGTCTTGGGAGTGTACACTGCATTGCCACAAAATGTGGATATCATAATATCCGATGTTTGACGCTGTCAGCTGTTTGCTCGACAGATCTTGAGAGATAGCTTGCCTCGCCCATAGCTTGCTGCGGACAAATGGATGTGAATAAACGTAGTAGCGTTTTCGTAGATCGCAAGATCGAGATGTTATGCCTTTGCGTTCCTGCGCCTCTCCCTCCATCTGGGTCCCACTCGCAGCACGAACCAGATGCAAGGTACAAACAAAACGGAGCACACGCCTCCCAACAGGACAAACGTCCATCCAGGCCCCAGGCTGTCGAGCAACAGCTGAATAACGGAGACGAGGGCGGCAGATATGACGCAGCGCAGCAGGTTGTTCTGTATTCGGGCGTCAGCATATAGCCAGTTCACAAGAGGTCGATTGGAACGTACACAAGCAGAGACTGCTGCGCCATTCTTCGGCATCAGGTCTACGAGCAAGGTTTGGACCATGTTCATGATCGCCGTCGCGCAGGTCCCGACTACGGTGTAAGGTTCGTGTTAGCGATGGGCATCCGCATGAGCGCTCAGCCATACGTACTGAAGAAGAGGAGCACCAAGGGCCCGGCGATGCTGACTTTCCTATCCAAGCACCAGCCGAAGCCGATGCATAGTGCAACATAGAATGGAAAAACAAAGCGCACCAGCCTCAAGCGAACCTGTGATTTCAGAAGAAAGAAAAAGCAGACCTTGCGTGTGCGACTGACCTGCTCGATAGGAATGTTCGCATCCACCTCCGCCTTTGACAACGTTCCCGCGGCGTCCCCCAGCATCTTGCGCTGAAGTCTTTGATAATCGACGTCTAGTATCTTGCCAAAAGTCACCGTCATGATCATCATCCCGCCACCGATGGTCATATACGACAGCCCGATCGTTGTGTCAGTGAGGAAGGGATACGTATCGCTGAACAGCGACGATATCGACGTGGTCACCGCGTAGAACATGGCGAATACCGTTGCGAAAGCGACAAGAAGAGCTAGTATGTCCACGTTCAGAAGGATACGCAGAGGGTTGCTGAACGTCAAGGCTCTGAGGTCGCGAGACGGTAGCTTGGGAACACGACGGCCGAGAATGGGAAATACGGGCCGTGATATCTTTGGTGGGAGGTATCTTCCATTGTCAACGATGACGCGGAGGGTCTCGGGCAAGAACCTAATGAAGTGAGATGAATTTTAAAATGGAGCGTCTCGAGAGAACGTACAGGGCTATGATCAAGGCGCAGGTGGCCGAACATATGCAAATGAACCAGAACATTGACCTTTGAGTGAGATTGAGATAGCTTCAGTGCGATAATCCTTTGACAGCTTACCGCCAACCAAGGCCATCCGTCAACGCGCCACCAATTACTGGGCCTACGGCAGGTCTGCATCGAATCTAGATCGAAAGCTCAAAGAATGACAGTAGGAGGCGTACCCAACCTGAATGCATTGCAATTAGTTAAGCAGTCTTATGACCATCGAAAGTCGGTTCGCTCACCAAAGGTCCAAGGGCCGAGAGGCCGAAGAATATTCCTCTTTCCTCCGGTTCCGCTATATCGACAACAACACCAGCAGCTGTATATGAACGTCTCGTGAGCCCATCAGTTAGCGTCGAGTCGCGAACGCACACACATAAGGCCACTGTGCTGGCAGATCCCGCAGACTGGACGCAGCGTAAGAGCATTAGAAGCCAGTACGCCGATGTCGGCGTGAGCGCAAGGCCTACGCAGGATAATGCGAGCAGCGTCAGGCATGCGATGAACATGAGCCGGCGACCATGCCTGTCAGCAAGCGTGCCCCAAAATGTCGGCGCTACAAACGAACCAGTCAGCATGTACTCTCGGACGGACAGATACAGGATAGCTCGCATACATATCCCTTGAAATATCATGAACAAGGTTACAGTCAGGTTGATCAGCTCTGTCGAGGACGTCAGTCAGTCGCTCCGCAATGCCACCCTGTGAGAGCTCACCGATGGATTTCCCAAACGCATCTGCGATCGTCGGAATTGCAGGAAGGTAAATCATCGAGCTGTTCAGTTGTTAACGTGCGCTAGTCGCAGTGGCATCGGTGGCACATACCTGAGAGGACTGAAGGTGGCACCCATCGAGATAAGTCCAACTATGAACCATTTCTCTGCCTTCGTGTAGATACTATACGGCTCCTCAGGTGCAGTGTCTTTTGACGAGTGGGCAGCGGAAGGCTGGATGTTCGATGCAGACTCTTTCTGGGACCCATGGTCGGGCTCTTCGCTGCCCTGCGCGGAAGACATCGTACGCTGAAGGAAAGAGCAGGAGAACCGGCCGGTGAGGATGCCATTGCAGGATTTATATAGCCTGAGGTCCCCGACTTCGAGCAACCATGTAACAAATCGGCTAGCAAGCGACGAGCAGAAATCTTGACATGACGCGACGGTGCACCTGAAGCTGGCGGCAAAATAAGCGCGATCCCAGAAAGGCAAACGGAGACGCGTGGGCCGCGGACGAAGTCAGGCTGGTGACGTGATCGCAGCGTGATCGGACGCGGTAGATTTCCCGAAAGCCACGTGCTGGACCTACAACTCGTTAGGTACTCCTCCAGGGTCATTTCCCCATGAACGCCCAGGGGATAAGGCAGGCTTCACAGCCTCCTAGGCACAGGTTCATACGCACTGTTCGTACTATACAATAGTGACAATGGAGTATGGACGAAAAGTTGTATCTTGAGACTTAATGTGCAAAACAAAAAATACAGAACATGAGAGCATGAATACATCAGTGCGTAGCTAGGCGTAAAGTCATAGTCAAAGATCGTGCCAGGGACGTAGAATACCTGGCCAGTCTGCATAAAGCATAGAAAGTACATGATGGGCGCAGTATGCTCGAGGAGACGGAGCCTTGGTCGCAGCTGAAGCATACCATAGACCCGTCGAAGATTACGGAAGACAGACTCGCCAACGATAAACGCTGGCAACGCTATGTGTATTGCCTCGGCTCCAGGGGGAATTGTGGTGTGGGGTAGTCGTTCCACTGCCCCTCGCTATCCAAGAATCGGCGTAGCCGGGCGACCTTCACATAGAGAACATGAGCCCGGCGCATACAATGACAAGATAAACACACACACCTGGCTGGACAGATACATGACTATGATTTGCATCTCGATCTCCATTTTCATTCTCAAGACCTCTTCGCATGTTCGTAGCGCCTGCGAGCGCGTCGCAACGAACATGTTGCCCTGGAAGCCGAGCTCCTTCAAGGCATCGATGAGCTCTGAAAATTCGGAACACCAGGCGAGGACACCAAGCTGTGAGGGGGTCTTCAAAAGCGATTCATTGGCCCAATGCCATCCCACGTACCTGTCCGTATTGTTTATATCTTGCGTATAGCACGTTCGGTGCTGATTTCAGGGCAAACTCGAACGCTTCATTCTGCTCGACGACAGCTGGTGATGGATTGTACATTGTCGTGGGTTGTGGTGGCTGCGCCTGTCATCGCCATGATCAGCAACGCAAGACAAAGAAGGTACTCCGACTGAACGTACCTCCCGTGGCGGCGCATCCTGGAACCACTTCACATCCGAGTAATCGAAGTCGCCGCCGATGTCGACAACATCGTTGCGCTTGCTGCCGGGGAAATCCATGTTATGCTGCGGGGCGAAAAGGGGCGAGTTCTGGCGGGTCTCAGAGAGGATCGCAACGTATGCGTTCCAAAGATCGGGGGAGAGGGTGATGTGCGGCGGCGTGTAGTCCTCGTTAGGATCTGGTGTGGGGAAGTAGACGCGGTGCTGGAGGTAGTGTGCGTCGGTCTCTGGCGTTTCGGCGACGGTGGGCGAGGTCGCGGTGAGGTCGCTGGTGGGCGAAGGCGTGGAGTCCTCGTGGGTCAAAGAAGGGACGTCCTGATGAGGAGTTAGATATGGCTCGTGACTGGTGCGTGGTCACTTACTGTGCGAAGGAGAAGTTCTGAGTAGGCGGTTCTAGTACGATCGCAGTACGAGTTGCGCCACGAAAGGCGGTGTATGTGGAGGGAGGTTCTGGAGACGCGTGGCGTAACGGATCGCGAGCGGCTGACTGACTCTTGAGAACGTCCGTAAGAGTCGGGGGTGTAGAAGTATGAGTCGTGGGAGGGTGTATAGTCGTCCCTGATAAGATCGAGAGGCGAAAGTGGCGGTGAGTCCTCGTGCGAGGTGACGATGAGCTTTGGCGGGATGGGGAGTGCGGGAGAGCCGGGAGTTCCTGGTGTTGGCGGCGTGGAAGGTGGTGTCGGGTTTACGGGACGCGAAGTTGGCACGTCGCGCGATAAAGTCGTCTGGGAAGAAGAACGCCTAAGCAGTACGTTTCTACTCAACCAAGAGGGGGATGCCGGGATAAACGACGCCCTTGATGGAGTCTGGGATATGCTGAAGACGACGGGAAGGGATGGAGATGCAGTGAGGAGAGCAGGATCGACGCGTTCGTAAATGCGTGCGGGACCAGCGGGCTCCTGATCGGCCTCGTGTACTGTTTGAGGCTCGATGGGTGGATGCTCGGAATGAGACTCCGCGATGGACGTTCGGGCGCTAGGTGCGCTGTGGCGGGAACTGTACGCCTTGGCTTCTGGAAGTATAGGCGGAAGCCGAGGCGGCTGATCGGGGAGGCTGGTGGGTGGGACGGGGAATTTGAGCAGTACGGGCTGCGCGTTGGACTTGCGGCTGTATGTGCGGCTGAGCCGGGTCTTGATACGCTTGAGCAGCGAGGGCGGGCGGGGCTGTTCGGTAGGCGGATCGGGGTCCTCGACCTGGGATAGATCGACGGTAAAGGACGAGCGTGAAGACTGAACCGAGCGGCGTGGCGGGTCCTGGGCTGTATGTAGATCCTCGCGATCGACAAGCTGGAAGTTGTCGGTGTCTTCTGTCGCGGTGCTCTCGCGGTCGCGGCGGACGAGTGCGCGGGACGAGCGGAGGAATGCCGAGGCAAGCAGGGAGCCGCGGAGGCGCCGAACTAGTCTCGACTGAAGGAACTTGGGCTGCTGGGGAGACGTCGTGGCGGCCAGGTCAGTCTGCGACCTGTGATGGGAGGTAGACGGCGGCGGCGCACCTTTTGACCGGTGCAAACGCTGCAGAGGGCTGGCAGGAGCGTGGCGCGCGGCGATTGCGTCGGCTAGGATACTGCTGCCGCTGATTATCTCAGTCAGCCAGGCGCGCCTCGAGAGTGATCAGTAGGAGCCTGAACGCACGGCTAAGCTCGTAACGGGTCTTGACGGTTATTCGCAAGTAAGCCTCAAGGCTGCGCGCCTCGTGCCCGACTTCTGAATCCATTGTCCGCTAGATCACGGTCCGCATACCCGCGTCCATTGTTCCGTGTGGCACGGCCACATTCGACTATGCACGTCGAGAACGGACATATAGACGTTCATCAGCGCCATTTCCCAACTTTCGGGGACCTCAGTCTCTATGTAAAACTATCGGAGGAAGCGAACTTCAGGCGCTGCATGTCGGTGTACAGTAAGTAGTATTCGAGTCGCACGATGTTGAACTCCTCTCAGTTCTGAAGTACAGTACACGTGAGCGAGATGGCTACGTTTTGTCGGCGGGTGAGCACACGTGTATTTTCCTTTCGCTCATCAGCAAACTCCATCCACGAATGGCGAGCTGAAAGATATCCTTGTCGTATGCAGTGCGGACGATCCACAATCCCGCAACTTGTGGGATTGCGCCGGTGTAGACCTGGGAAGACATCCTGGGCGAAGGCATACCCAAGTACCAGGCCGTGTCAATACGCGTCACGATGAATCAAGATATCGGTCGCCAAAGAATTTACGTTAAATCGATGGCTGTAAACGTCCACAAGCGAAGGCCCTGTAATGTGTACTGCACAGCTCGGAGACTCATAGTGTGGGCCCTACATCTCCACATGGCGATAGAGCCTAGTATTGGCGTAAGATGTGCGATGGCGTGTGACATACGTCCTGACCGCAGGAATACGGCAATTCACGCCCTGCCCAGGGTCCCGAGAGCGATCCCATACGCGCCTGCGTCAGAGAGATGGACTCAATAGCTCTGTCAAACGTGTTTGTCCTTCAGTCGACTGCAGGCAGAACTATAACTCGGGATGTTAAACTTGAGGGTGCTGGAGGATGAGCGCCACAAAATGGGCGAGTGAAGGCAAGCAATTGAGCCCAATGAAACCCGGCAGTCTTACTTACCGTAAGTAAGCGCTTTGAAGGGGCTTCATGAGTGGAGCTAGTAAAGCTTGGAGAGGTAGATTTGACAGCGTGAGAGGACAACCAATATGCGACGACGTACATCGCCGATGCAAGGGTTGAACGGCAAGTCCTGGCGGGTACGTCGACAATCATGCCTCCAGCCAAAGGCTCTTCAGCCGCATTCTTAGTGCGAGGGAGTTTCATCGGTATTTGCGGGCCTGCCAGCGGAAGGCTCGTGTGAAGATCGCAAAGGACGGCGGCAGCAAGAGCGCAAGGTTCTGTCGCGATGTGCAAGCGCTGTAACCAGGAGGGTGGCGTGCGGGGTACTGAAGGATAGGCTGCAGGTTGGCGGGCATAGCAGATGAGCAGTGTGGGTCAATTACCAGCAGGCTGCAGCACGGTCGCGACCTCGCGTTGTGCGGCATGACAGGGTGAACCATGTCCATGATGGCAAGAGGCAAGTCCGTTTCGGCATTCGCCAGTCTCGCACGTGCATTCTTGCAATTACACGTGCATCACACCTCCATCACAGCGTACACAAACCACAACAAACCTTGTTACCAACCACCACCAACGAATGCATGCATGTCCCGCTCCCCCAGAGCCTTGCGGCCCGATGGCAGCCAGTCATCAGACTACTTTGGGGACGAGGACTCTGGCTTCTTGCAAGCGCTCAGGACCACGGTTCTCCCGGGTGACCCAGGATATGAACCGCTAGCTCCAGCCCCTGCCTTAGCTCCCATGCGGCCATCGACCGTAACATCAGCACGGCCTACTGTCGTAGCCTCAACCCCCGTCACGGTCGTGAAATCGTTGAAACGCTCTCGCAGCCTCTCTGAGCCTGACGAAGTCGCCATTGCGCCCGAAGATGACACCTACGCGCCGTCCAAGTTCGATGGCTTTGGAGACTACATGCGTCGCAAGCGTGCGAAGCTGCAGATCCAGAATGCGGAGTTTGAATCCGAGGCGCCGAAGATATTCGAGGGTCTAGCCATCTATGTGGGTCGGAATCGACAAGACGTTGCTCGTTAATCTGACCTTTTGTCCATGCAGATCAATGGATGGACGCAGCCCTCCGTTCAGGATCTGCGTAAGCTTATCGTGAAGCACGGTGGCGTCTTCCAGCCGTATTTGGACAAGAAGGGGCTTGTGTAAGGCTCTGCTTCTCTTCAGACATATCGTCCACTTACACCTCTTGTAGGACGCACATAATCACAAACTCGCTTACCCCCGCTAAGATAGCGGAGTTCAAGCATATGAAGGTCGTGCGACCCGAGTGGCTCGTAGACAGCGCCAAAGCAGGAATTGTACTCCCATGGCGGAACTACATGTACGTCCCCCATCAGCGCCCTGAGCACTCGCAGGGCGCCGCCATCGCTCAGCGCACTTTACATAACGGCTTCAAGACGACGCACCCGAAGGCGACGCCTAAGCCGTCAACGCCTAAGCCATCGCCTCCGGAGCAGCCAGCAGTACCTGATGTCTTCGTTGAGCCGCCTTCCTCGGACCAGCCCGAGCCCGAGCCTGAGCCCGAGCCAGACGCCAACAGATTCAAGATACACTCGACGGACCCTGTCAAACCGAGGTCGGTTGATGATGCGCCATACGCGCGCTGGACGTCGAACCTGCACGCGCAGCGCGCGATGGCCGATCCGGAATGGCGCAAGGCGCACACTTCCGCTTCTGCCGACTTTATCGACGGCTACTATCGGAACTCACGGTTGCACCACCTGTCGACTTGGAAGGCTGAGTTGAAGCGGCTTGTGCAAGAGGCCCAGATATGCGCAGAAGACCTTGGGAATACAGGCAGTGATGCTCACGGGGAAGCTAGCTTGAAGGAGGGCGCTGCCGCCCCAACAAAGGTCACGGACGCGGGAGACGGTGCCGTGGATCCGCTGCAATACAGTATGCGCGGCGCAGAGTTTGTCCTTCGCTCGCCGTCGAAGAGCAAGGGCAAGGGAAAGGCGCGCGAGCCTTCTCAGGATCGAGTCATCATGCACTGCGATTTCGACTCCTTCTTCGTCTCTGCGGGTCTTATTGGTCGGCCTGACTTGCGTGGCAAGCCAGTAGTTGTCTGTCACTCGCAGGATGGCAGCAGCTCGAGTACGAGCGAGATAGCCAGCGCCAGTTATGAGGCAAGGAAGTTCGGGATCAAGAACGGTATGAGGTTCGTTTAGTCATCCTAAATGTCGGTCATTGAGGCTGATTCGGACCTTTCAGCCTTCAGCAGGCTCGCACGCTGTGCCCGACCGTACGTACGATACCATACGAGTTCGAGAGGTATGTCATATGCTATCAGGCGCTCCGTTTAATTCTGACGAGCTCACAGATACAAGGAGTTCTCCCTCAAATTCTACACGATTCTCATGTCCCATGCCGACGATCTTCAGGCGGTATCGGTCGACGAAGCGCTAATTGACGTCTCCTCTACGGTTGCGCAGCTGCGCACCAGCGCTCTGGCATCCCCAACTGCTGACCCAGCGAAGGATCTTGCGGAGTCAATCAGGTCGCAGGTGCGAAATGCGACCGGATGCGAAGGTCAGTAATTCCTTCCTATCTTTCACTTTCTCTCCGAAGCTCATGTGCTTCCAGTCAGCATCGGTATCGCGCATAACATTCTTCTCGCCCGCCTCGCAACCCGCCGCGCCAAACCAGCAGGCTCCTTTCACCTGCTTCCCGACGCCGTCCCCGAATTCATGGTTGAACATGATATTGCCGACCTTCATGGATTTGGAGGGTCCGCGCGCAAGAAGGCGCAAGAGAAGCTTGGCTCGTCCCGTCTCGGAGATCTCGTGCGCAAGTCCAGGGGCGTGCTTATCGACACTCTCGGGCGTGCGACCGGGGAGACACTGTATAACGCAATTCGCGGCGAGGATGATAGGCGGCTGGAGAGCGACAAAAAGCGCAAGTCAGTGAGCGCGGAAATAAATGTGCGCGAATCTTGGAATGCATGCAGAATATACGAGCTGACATGTTTAACTCCAGTATGGTATACGCCTAGTAGATGACGAAGAGGCGCGGACCTTCATATATAGGTTAGCGCGAGAAGTTGCCCGGCGACTAGAGCAAGAGGGTGTAATCGGACGCTCGATCACGATGAAGATCCTGAAGCGGGATGCCGCTGCACCCGTGGAACCCTCCAAGGTTCGTGCGCTTTTTTTCAAATGCGATTTTTGCTGATTCGATGCGGCCGACACAGTTTCTCGGACATGGTCCTTGCGATGTCTACAATAAACAAGGGCCGCTCTCCGGACGGGATGGTCGTGCGACTGGCGACGCGGAAATCATAGGCGAGCATGCCTGGCGCCTACTTGACTCATTTCACTTCGACGCAAAGGAGCTACGCGGTCTTGGTATCCAGATCCAGAAGTTACAATCCGTGAACGAGGCCGAGAACGCGGAGCCTGGGCAGGCAAGGCTCAATTTTCAACGCGTGGAAGGCGCTCGAAGAGAACGGCCCGTGGATGAGTCCACCGTGGACACGTCTACCGGCCCCGTCGCAGGGCCTTCAAATGCGCCTACTTCTGGTGCTGTGGTCGCCTTCGACTTGCCACGCTTCTCGCAAGTCGACCAGGATGTACTCTGCGCGCTTCCCGCGGACATCCGCGAGGAGTTGGACGGGGAATACAAGCGACGCTCCGCTTCACCTGCCATACCTCCTCCTGATGCACTCGACTCACGCCCTTCACGCGCCAGAACGCCCGTACCTCTCTTCCCAAGCAAACCCGGCGGCAAACTCACCAATTTTGCGCGTATCACTCAGCAACTTGCACCGCGCAGCCGCCCGAGCGTTTCCCCGAAGAAGAGCATATTTGCGCCCGGTCGCGGGGGACCCGGCAAGGTCAGCGCAGCCGAGCTTGAAAAGCTCGAAATCGACCCGGTGGTGTTCACTCTGCTCCCGCCCGATGTACAGCGCGAGCAATTGCTCCGTGCGCGCCTTGCAAAGAGCGGCGCGGCTCTCCCTGACGCGACGCAGGGCCCTCGAAAGGTGCTCAAGCCCCGACGACGCGCAACGCGCTCGCCGTCGACGCAGATATACGCGCCACCGCCGCAGGCGCACGTCCTCGAACCCGCATCGCTCAAGCAGCAGATGAAGGGCAGCGCTGAGAAGCGCAGCTTCGCGGATGTGGACGAGGTGCAGAGTCTCCTTGAGCGTTGGGTTGTCGGCTACCGGCATTGGGCACCGAAAGAGAAAGACGTGGAGATGTTCCGGAAGTACTTGTTGCAGTGCATGGACAACGCTGTGGTGGGAGACGAGGGTTTGGAAACGGCGGTCGCTGTGATGAAGTGGTGGCTGGTGCTACTTCGGCGGCAATGGGAACACTGTGAAGACCATGGACTGGAAGATGAAGGCGAGAGTGGCAAATGCAAGGCGGGACAGTCGTGGTGGAAAGTTTTTCGCGAGGTAAAGCAGGAGATGGATGTTGTGGCTAGAAGAAGATTCGGCGGATCCTTGTCGTTACTCTGATTTTATGCTAGCAATATCTACAAGCTCCTTGGCCAGTAAAAGCACTAGGGCACCGCTTAATGCCTCTGTTGCAGCGACGATAGTCTCCAAGGCATACAGCGAAGATTCGTCTCGATTCGTTCAACAGAGTCGTGATTGCATTGATATAGATTAATAACACGCGGCAAAGCATCAGTATCGAACTGCATGCGGACTCCTCGTCTGCTCCCCGTACACTACAGTATCTAAGAAATATATCTAGTAAAGTATTGTTGCGCCTTCCTCGCTGCGGCGCGTCGACGAAGGGTATTGGCTCAGATCTAGACAGCACAACCGTAAGTTGACCGTAAGCAGCTGACGCGTACGTCGAGTGTCAAGAGGAAGGATGGAAAGAACTACAATTGGCATCGCATGATAGACCGGGTGGCAGAATAGGTGTATAATCGTGTAATAGCAGGATAAAAAACAACGCAGACAGCGTCCGTGGTATCTGAGTCTATATACTTAGGTGTGTAACTAGTCGTAATACCGAGCAAGGGAGTGTGGGTCCGAGCATCGCTTCTGACATGGACTATAGACATGACATGGTACAGGCAGTCTACGCGCTGCCGAGGGTGGTAAATGTGAATAAAAGGCAGGAAACGGAGAAGAGATGATAAAACCCAAACGCCCCCCTCAATGCGCCGTCGTCAACCCATCGTGCAGCTTCGTCCAGTGGTCCGGCGTCTGCAGCTTCGACTCCAACTTCATGACTGGGAACGGCGCAGGCTTGTAGTCCGACTCGCGCGGCGGCTCCGGCAGCGGGTTCACCGCAAGACGGTCCGCCGCCAACGACGGCAGCACCACCTCCGGCCGCGGCGCGGACGCGCTGTTGCGCCGCCCGCCCTGCAGCGACTGCACCACGTACGCCGTGTGGCTCGACCCGTGCGCCACGACCGCGTCCCCGTGCGCAAGCATGGCATCGAGGTCCTTCGAGATCGGCCGCGGCGGCGGCGTCGACGACGCCTCCGAGCTGATGCGCCGCGAGTTCCACTCGTCCGTCGACATGCTCTTCGCCTTGAACAGGCGCTCCATCTCCCATGCCTCGCGCGCGCGCACCGCGTTCAGCTCGTCCGCCGCAGGCATCTCCGACGTCGGGCGCACGGTCTTGGACGGCGCGCGCTCCAGCGGCCGCGCCGGGGCCGAGGCAGGCGTCGGTGGTGTAGGCTTGTGTGGCGACATGCGGTCTGTCGATTGGTGGGCGCGATCCTCCGAGTGGCGACCGCGGTCCTCCGAGCGACGGCGCGACGCCTTCGGCTCTTCCGTGCGCGATGCCTCCTGCTGCACCTCCGAGGTCGTCGCCCGCCTGCTGCGGTGGTCCTTCGACTGCCGCCGCGCCGCTTCCGCGCTATCCCGCTCCTTGCCCTTGTTCTTGACGGGCTCCGGCTGCCCTTCCGCGACTCCATTACCTCCCACTGCTCGCCCGCCGCGTCCTGATGGTGTCGCGGACGCGTACACATTGCCCGACTCGCTTCGCACTAGCCGGAAAGTCTCCGTCCGCCTCACGTATGTCGCGCTCAAAGACGGCGATGGTTCGCCGACGGCTTGGGCTCCGCAGGTGGGAGGTCCTTGGGAGGCAATGTCGGTGCGACCGAAGCAGGCGAGGGTGGCACTGTTATCGGCATCACCTGCGGCGTCGGCGGGTTCGCGATTACCGACGCGTTGGAGAGCGGCGTGTTGTCCATGGCAGCGAACGGCGGCTGCGGCGGTGGCGCTGCCCAGGGCGGAGGCGCGGAATGTGAAGAGCGCTTCCCATTGCCCGACGAAGGAGTGCGGGTCGGAGTGTGCTTCCCAGACGAGGGTGACATGGCCTTCGGGGACGAGATGACCAGCCGCGATGCCGACGACGGTGTTCTCTCCCGCTCGTGGGAGCGACGAGAGCTCTTCGAGGGCTCTTGATCCTGCGAACGGGTAACCGCATGCCGCTTGTCGGGAGAAGACGAGCTCGCGCGCGGTGCCACACTAGGTGGCCCCGGTCGCTGGCTATCGTACGAAGCCCTAGACGGCCGCGTCGAGCTCTCGCTCGAGCGATACGTAGCCGACGAAGCGACTCTCGGGAACTTCGGGTCCTTCTGCGGGACGGGCTGATGAACCTGCGACGACGCCTGACTCGCTGCTGCTGCTGTTGCCTGACTCGCTGTCGCTGCGGAGTTGCCGGACGTTGGGCGCCCCGTTTCCACAGAAGCTGGCGACGCGCGGGGCGCTTGAGTGAACGACAGCTCGGGCAACATCGGCGCGCTAGACCGCTTCTGCGGCGGGGGAACCTCCGCAAGAAGTTCCGCAGCGCGCATCATGGGTGTGCCCGCCTCGCTGGCAAGCTCCGCGTCGGGGTTGGCCACGGTGAGTCTGCCGATAGAGAAGGGCGCTTCGATGGAAATCGAGGAACGGTTATCTGCGTCTTTGGAAGCACGCGGGACTTCTACGGTGGGCGGAGCTGAAGGGGTCTGTGATGCTGGCGACGCGATCGGCGGCGGGGATAGAGGAGAGGGCTCCTCGGAGGCGGGAGCGGGGCTGGCGGGCTCGTCAGCAGGAGGCGCTGGCGGGGAGGCCCCGTCGGTTTCCTTCTTGGCATCGTCAGCACCGATATGTTGCCACTCCTGAAGGCCTTGGCTCACACTGTCGTCGGTCGCCGCCGGTTGACCGGTCGTCTGTGTCGATGTAATGCTCTCCTGCTTCGAGTGCTGCGGCTTGCGTATGACGCTGAAACGCCGCGCGATGCGCCCCAGCACGCTCCCTCGGCGCTCTTTCTTCGCGTTAACGATGCGGGAACCTGCAGCATCGACATGCGCTTGGGTAGTCGCCGCCCGAGGTCGGGAGGGTTGTCATGGAGGCAGAGATGGGGAGCTTGACCTCGGACTTGGAGGCCTTGACTGGCATGTCCGCCTCCACAGGCGTGGTAGGCAACGACGCTACACCGTGGTCAGCCATGCTGGTAGGCCTATCGTCCTTGCCGCCCTTGAAAGCGCCGAGCAGAGGTGCACGGCGCTTGCTGAGCTTGCGGGGTATACGCGCACCATCTGGGTCAGCCGTCGAGGGTGGTCGCAGGTGGACGGCAGAGGTCGACTGTGATAAGGGTGAGGGGGTAACTGTGCGGTGGCGCGATACATTCAGGCTGGATACACGCGACCGATTCGCGTTCTATATGGGGTTTTGGTGTTAGCGCCACGGAAGAAGATAGAACAAAGAAGACTTGCATCCACATCGACAACGGAAGGGGAGGTGATGCCCGCGTCATAGGGTGATTGATGGTGCCAGTTCATGCCATACGGGTCGGACGCGTCTAGGAGGTCGACGGTGTCGTGGGCGGCGGTCAGCGAAGTTTTTCGCGATCGCGGCTTGCCGTTGGCCTCGGGGGCGATGCGGACTTGGGAGGAGCTGGGGGTGGGGAGGGGAGAGTTGGAGGGGCTTCTGCTGAGGGGGCCCACGGAGTCCTCGGAGCGTTCCTGGACGGAGGCGGAGGCCATGGGAGGGAAGGAGGGGGAAAAGAAGGACGAGGGTCTGGCGCGGGCGACGGAGGGCGGCTTGAGGTGGAGGTTGCGGTACCAGCGCGGGCCGACGGGGTTGTGGATCGAGTACTTGACGACCTGGCCGGGGACGATGACCCAATGGGAGAGCGTGAACCAGTCGGGCCGCTCGGGCAGGACGTCGGGTATGATGGACGCGCCGCGCCGAGGTCTGTCGTCGACGGGTGCGTGGCGAGGCTGGCGAGGTCGGACTTGTCGGGCGACGGATCGCGGCTGTCGTTGCCGGCGTCGGGCGATGGCACTGGCACTGGCACTGGCACAGGCGGCACCGCGGACGCGCCGCGCTTCATGGATTTCCGGTGAAAGAGGCCATGTCCAGAGCCAGATTTTCTCTTCGACTTGGAGGCCTGCCTCTCGAGCTTCTCCTTGCGCTCCATGTCCGCATAAAACGCCTTCAGATCTGCTCGCGACGCCGTCGTCGTCCTCCCAGGGCCGCCGGACTGAGGGATGATGGTAAATGCGATGGGATAAACAGATTGCAAATGGCAACCAACCGCCTCTTCAAAGGGCTCCGCTCCATACGGGCCGTACTCGGACGCCATGAGGCGCTCTTGAACGTTTCTCGCCTTTTTTCCGCCCTGCTCGTCGTTCTGCGCGTCCTGGACGGGCTATACTGTCGTGGTACAAGGGCAAGTTCCGCTGACATCCCTATCCAATTCACTGCTATTCAGTCCTCCCTGCGACATCGCCCCGTGACGTGCCCGCCAAGTCACCTGCACCCACTGCTGCCCACTGCCATGCACCTTCCTGCGCCCAGACCGGCCAAGCTTCGCACAAGCCAAACACAGCCGCCCAGCACTCAGTTTCTGATGAGCACGCGCATTCCAACACCGGTACCTCGCAGTGGCGCCCACCAGGCGCGCGCGCTAGGGGCGTGAGGCGTGGGACACCAAAGTTTTGCCTATCTAATCTTATCTCCCACGATCACACTGGCAAACAATGACTGGGCTTTGTTCTTTACTCCCCGATCTCTGCATATGGCGTCCCGCATCCTCATCCTCGGCAGCGGAGGCCGCGAACATGCACTCGCATGGAAGCTCGCCCAATCCCCCGCCGTCGATCACATCTTTGTCGCCCCAGGGAACGGGGGAACAGACCTCCTCCCCAAGACCGCGAACGTGAACATCGGCGTCTCTGACTTTCCCCAACTTGTCGAGTTTGCGCAGAAGAATGAGGTAAGTCTCCTTATACATTATATACTCGATCTCACTCGCCTAGATATCTCTCGTACTTCCAGGGCCAGAGCAGCCACTTGTAGATGGTGTCGAGACATACTTCCGCAAGGGTGCGTGAGCCCCTCATACCCCGGATCCCCACTGACACAATGCAGTTGGCATCCCCGTCTTTGGCCCCAGCGCCGCCGCCGCCCGCATGGAAGGCTCCAAGGCTTTCTCAAAAGATTTCATGGCGCGCCACAACATCCCCACTGCCGCCTTCCGCACCTTCAGCTCCTCCCAGTTCGAGGAGGCATGTACCTACGTTAAAACCTGCGGCCACGACGTCGTCCTCAAGGCCAGCGGCCTCGCCGCAGGCAAGGGCGTCCTCATCCCCTCATCCACCGAGGAAGCCATCGCCGGCCTCGAAAGCATCATGGTCAAGAATGCCTTTGGCTCTGCCGGCAGCGAGGTCGTCGTTGAGGAACTCCTCACCGGCGACGAGATCTCCATCCTCGCCTTCTCCGATGGGTACACGATCGTCCCCCTCCCCGCCGCGCAGGACCACAAGCGCATCGGCGAGGGCGACACCGGCCTCAACACCGGCGGCATGGGCGCCTACGCTCCCGCCCCCGCCGCCACGCCCGCCATCATGGACCAGATCACACGCGAGTGCCTGCAGCCCACCATCGCCGGTATGCGCAGGGACGGCTTCCCGTTCGTCGGCATGCTCTTCACGGGATTCATGCTCACGCCGATGGCCCGCGCGTGCTGGAATACAACGTGCGCTTCGGCGACCCCGAGACGGAGGCGCTGATGCTGCTGCTCGAGGACGACTGTGATCTTGCGTCCATTCTCCTCGCGTGCGCCGAGCGCCGTCTGGACAGCGTGTCCATAAAAACCCGCGCGGGGTACGCCGTGTCCGTCATCCTCGCTTCTGCTGGCTACCCCGGGAGCTATCCGAAGGGGAAGGCAATCGCCGTGGGCGAGTCCCTGCCACCGAATACCGTCGTCTTCCACGCTGGGACGAAGAAGGCAGACGGCGCTGTGGTCACGGACGGCGGGCGCGTGCTCGCCGTCACTGCGTACGGCGAGACGCTTCCGCAGGCGCTCGAGCGCGTCTACGCCGGTGTGGAACAGGTCCACTTCGACGGCAAGACCTTCCGGCGGGACATCGCCCACCGCGCGCTCAAGGCGTCTGCGGAAAAGCCTGAGGGCTTGACATATGCGGCTGCTGGAGTTTCAGTCCAAGCCGGGTACTCGCTCGTGGAGAACATCAAGGCGTGCGTGCGCGCAACGCGCCGGCCAGGCGCGGACGCTGAGATCGGTGGCTTTGGTGGCGTGTTCGACCTCAAAGCAGCGGGGTATGCGGACCCTGTGCTTGTGAGCGGCACGGACGGTGTCGGCACCAAGTTGCGCGTCGCAGTCGATGCGGGTGTGCATGACCTCGTTGGTGAGCTTTCCTCCTATGCCAGCCCGATGTAGCTGGACTTACCCGACAATTCGTCAGGCATCGACCTTGTCGCCATGTCGGTCAACGACCTGCTCGTCCAAGGCGCCGAGCCCCTTTTCTTCCTCGACTACTACGGCTGCAGCAAGCTCGAGGTCCCTGTCGCGACGCAGGTCGTGAAGGGCATTGCGGAAGGCTGCCGGCAAGCAGGTTGCGCTCTCGTCGGTGGCGAGACGGCAGAGATGCCGGGCATGTACCAACCTGGTGTGTGCCACTTCTATACATCTCTTTTTCAGCTCATCAACCTTCCTCAGGCGACTACGACCTTGCAGGCTTCGCCGTCGGCGCCGTCGAACGCGACGCCATCCTCCCCCGCCCTGACATCCGCCCCGGCGACGTTCTCCTCGGCCTCTCCTCCTCCGGCGTCCACTCCAACGGCTTCTCCCTCATCCGTAAAATCGTCGAGCGCGCCGGCCTCCCCTACTCCGCGACCGCGCCGTGGGACACGGAGACCACTGTTGGCACCGCGCTCCTCACGCCTACGCGCATCTACGTGCGCCAGGTACTCCCCGCCGCGCGCGCGGGGCTCCTGAAGGGCATGTCGCACATCACCGGGGGCGGCTTCGTGGAGAACGTGCCGCGGATGCTGCCGAAGGGCACCGGCGCGGCAATCGATGCAGCTGCGTGGCCGCTGCCGCCGGTGTTCCGCTGGCTCATGGGCGCGGGCAACGTCGCGCCGTTGGAGATGGCGAGCACGTTCAACTGCGGTGTGGGGCTTGTGCTGGTCGTTGCGCCTGAACAAGTGGAGGCGGCGACGGCGACGCTCGCGGCGGGCGATGCCACCGTGATTCGCATGGGCGAGGTCACTGCGACGCCGGGCGTAGAGATGCGCAACCTGCACGCGTGGACCTCATAGCAGGGTGTCTCGTTGAGACTTCGGGGTACTTGGCAAGGCGTCAAGGTATAGATTCTGCTAGTCGATTTACTCTACTGGCCCCACTTCGTGACATAGAATAAATGTGTAACAATCGCCTATGTATCATCTGGGAGAGGGCTTACCAGTAGTTCTGTCTGGCGATGCGGTGCGAACCAGTGAAATCAAGTGTAGCTGTAATCACTACTATCATTCAACATCCTACAAAGAAGTATGCGACAGCGGAAAGGTGGCATACATATACGATGTCCTCATTGTATTATGAGAGAGGGACCCATGCAGCACGCAAGTCTTGCACGGTCCTGAGTGCGAGTAGCGACATCGCATCGCTAAGACGCTAGCCGTTCTGTCTCATATGCAGGGTGTACACGGTGTTATACATTTTTCGTAAATAGCAGACACAACTGAACAGAAAAGACTGGAGACGCGAGGCGCGCCCTGCACCGAGTCGGGGGTACGCGCCGCGTCTCGGATGCTTGTGGTGGTACAATGCTGGCATCGGATAACGGATGTACGTGCACGTAGGTGCCGAGAACAGTAGTATGTGGCAGTGAGAGTCAATGAACAGTCAGTGACAGCGGCGTAAGTAGCTAGACGGTGAGAGGGGGCGTGGTACGATACGGAGCATCGAGCGCGAGATCAGCACAAACAGGACCGGAGTGCGAAGATACGACAATGGGCAGGCAGGCGGTCCGTGCGGCAGCGCAACAGGCGGGGTGTACTGTACACGATGATGGATGTGTGGGGATTATTATGCAAGCGACGAGGATAAGGATAGAAAAGAGTAACGATAAAATTACGCCGCACCCAAGGCCGCACGGACAGACGAAAAGAGGGAATGTACACATACTGAGTAGTATGGCGAGCGGGACACCGAGGGGACAACGCAAGAAACCCGGAATGGAATAAATAGCGAGTAGATGTGGGACGCGGCGCGACGTGCCTCGGGCGTCCAGAGTCCGAGTACTTTTCAGGCCGAGACCTGGACTTCCTTCGCGGCTTCGGGAGCCGCGGCGGCAGCGCAAAAGAGATAGGCAGCGGCTTGCAGATGATCTCGGGTGAGTCCGAGCGGCTGCTGCCTTGCGCCTCCGTCGGTGCCTACACAGCCACGTCAACTCTCGCGGAGGCAGAACGGTCACGTGGTCTGCTCACCTTGCTCGGCTGCTGCGAAGACTCCGCCGTCTTCGGCGCGTCCTGGCCAGCAGGCCGGAAAGGCGCCGGCGCCTGAAGCACCTGCGCTGCGGTGGGACCATTTGAAGCTGGTGACCCTGGTCCCGCGCTACGGTTGGGCGAGCCTCCGCCAAGCACGGGGAATTCGTCCGCGTTGGGCAAGCGTTGCTTCATGATAGGCGCTTTCCCCCCGCGCATCCCGTTCATCTGCTTGGGACCGGGGAAACGTCTCCCATCAAAGTGTCCGTGAGGGTGAGGACCATTCTGCTGCAGCATTTTCAGTACAAGGCGGAATAAGTGAAAAGTTAGCTTACCTCTCGCAGGTTCATTGCACCCATACGCTCGTCAATACCGTTCAAGCCGTTCCCAAAGCTATGCGGCCGCGGACGAGGACCAACACGAACTTGCATGCCTGGGCCGCTGCCGTCGGGTAGGATATGAGGGAACCGACAGTCATCCCTGCGCGTTGTTAGCCATATGCCCTCTCCGCAATGTTAGGTGACTCACCCATTCTTGCACCGTCCTGCAGGGAAAAACAGACAGGGCGGTTTCCGGCCTGCCAACGAAGGGCGACGCATGCTCCCGCGTCGGTGGTGACCGTCCCGGAAGGGAGGCGGGTGAGGGTAGCCCTCGCCATGCGGTTTCGGAGGCGGCGCTGGCATAGGCACACCATTCGCGTCACCGTGCTCAGCATGGCCATTTATCTGAGGCGCAGGGTACGCGGCGGGCGGTACACCGTTGGGCATAGCACCAGGCGCCGGAGGAGGCATCTGCAGCGGAGGACCCGGGTGCGCGTAGCCGTTTGGCGGCGACATGGCCGGGACAGGCGCGTACGAGACCTGGTGGGTCAATGCGCCCGGAGTGAATATCGGCTGCGTGGGCGGCGGCGACGCCATGGCTTCCATCGGCTGGGGCGGGGGCATCTGCGCACTCATGGGCGTTTGCGGCTGCTGCTCGAGCGGAGCAGGCACGCCGTTCGGCGGCGGAGAAAACTGCGAGGGCGGCATGGGGTAGTACCCGAACTGCGGTGGCGGGCTCATGGAGTCGAACGAGGGCGGCGGGTACTGTCCCTGCGGCGGATACATGCTGGGGTAGTACGGCGCGGGAGGATGGAAATACCTGCACGACGATCCGTACCGGCAGGCGGGGAAGAAGCGACAGGGGATCGTTTTCGTGATGTCCGCGGCTGGCCCTGGGGCGGGGAACGACGGGGGCTCTCCTGGGGCGCCTGTCGGGCCTGGCGGCGGCATGAAGGGCGGAGGGGGCGGCGCATACATCGCAGAGCCGTCGGGCATCTGCTGGGGCGCGGGGTACCCATACGGGGGGTAGTAGCCATAGGGCATCGGCGGGGGGTAATACGCGGCGGGCATCTCCGCGGGCGCTTCATGCGCGTAGCCGTTGACCTGCGGCACCTCTGCGCCGGCCTCTGGCATGCTTTTCGCAGCTTGCAGCAGCTCTAAAATCGCTGGGTCCGATGTGTACTGTGCGGGGTCGGCGCATGCAGACGGGTCCGCTCCTAAAGTACGAGCACGTGTCAGACTAGCAGGCAGTATCGTGGCACCACCGCGCACCTTTTTCCAGCAGAGCCCTCGCAACCTCGGCGTGTCCGTTTCTGACTGCCTCGATGAGGGGGGTGTTTCCGGCCTCATCTTGCGGGAAAAGATCGTGTAAGCTGATTTGCACATTATGCTGCAATGAAAAGGCGCTTGGTGGCGCAAATCGGACGTACCTTTGGCCTCGAGATCGAGCGGGGATTCCTGCGCGAGAATGGCGCGCACTTCTTCGATGCGGCCCTCGGCAGCAGCGGACGCGAGAGAGGCGGCCATGGGGACAAGCAAAAGCGGACAAACAAGCACGGGGCGTCACGGGGGCGAAGGAGCGGTGGTCAGCGACGGCGGCGGCTGGCGGGGGAAGACGGAGAGGACGAGCAAGTCTGCCGAGGAAACAACCAGAAAATTCATTCGGACGAGTCCGATCAATAGGCCATCCCCGATCACATTGTGCACCCGCTCGCGTGGCTACTTCTGCATCCGTGCCTTCCATTCAACGTCGCCCAATAATGACATTCGCATTGTTGTTTACCTTGAGGCATACGCGAGTGGCGCGCAACTGCCCCCAGAAAAAGTATGCGAAACCCTTGCGCTCGCACTCACTCCTTCCAACCTCCTGCTTTTCCCGCATTCCTGACACATGTACGTTACGTTGGACCCCGGCATGGCAGGGCGTCCGGGTTGACTCAGCGGAAAGCAGGGCCGCACCGTACATATCGGGGCCATCGATAATCCCAAGTCCAACACTCCCTATTCACTCATCCAAACCCAGCTTCTTCAGCAGGCGGCTGGCGGGCCCGTGGGGTGCCTTCGGAAGGTCCAGCTCCCGCGAGGGTGGCAGCTCCATCAAATATCGGATCGCGTCCTGCACCTTCATCCCTGCGCGCATCGTCAGTATATCTGCCACTCGGCGATTGGGATCGCTTGACGCACCGTTGTAAAGCACTTCGTAGATCTGATAGCGGGTCAGATGGATGTGATTGAGCAGCACGCAAACTCACGCTCTCCGCTATGGGCGCGGATACCTTCATCTGGTCGACGATTGCTTTTGCACCCTTGGCCGTGGAGACACCCTCCGCGACGCTACCCACGTCTTCATGATCTCGTCCAGCGACTCCCCTTGGCCTAGACGGTAGCCGACCGTGTAGTTGCGACTGTTTGACGAGCCGCAGGTCAAGAAAAGATCGCCAACACCGGCCAAACCTAGGAAGGTTAACGGTGACGCCCCATAGGCGGCACCAACCCGGGTCATCTCCGCCAAACCGCGGGTGATGATCACTGCGAAAGGTTGGCAGATGAGAAGACGACAGATAGATTACATACTGGCACGCGTATTGTTCTTGAAGCCAAGGCCGTCTGACATGCCGGCTGCAATTGCATACACGTTCTTCAGCGCACCAGATAGCTCGATACCGATGGGGTCAGAGCCGGTGTAGCTAAAGGCTGTTCAGCGGACAAAAAAGCAGACAGGCGTGCACGTACCAGCGGAAGTGCGGCTGATGGAAGAGCGTGCTAGTCTTGTCAGCCTCGCTCTCCGTGAGGGAGGCCACAGAGACCGATGTCGGCTGCCGTAGGATGACTGCAAAGGCTCGTCAGTCATGTACTACGCGACGCCCGCCTGGCGCATACTTTCTTTCGCGAACGACGGTCCCGACTGCAGGCCACATGAATACGAGATATGCAGTAGCGTAGGGCGCGCCTCACGATAAATGTTGCTGCCTTCGCAATATTGGGACCGCAGGTGTCCGCAATGATCTCCAATGTCAACGCATTGGTCCCGACTTCGATGCCCTTGTTCACAAAAACCAACAAAGGGTGCTTCTTCTCATTAAACCGCGGGTGAAGGACGGTCAGGGTCTGCCTTCGAATGCTCAAGACGCCCGAGATCAAGCTGGCAAGCGGCGTACCTCAGAAATTGCGTAGGGATTGCGAAGAGGAGCACGTCCATGGTCTGGATGAATTCCGCGTCAGGGAGCTCGGGCCCGATGGCAGTAATGTTCTTGGAAAACTCGTGATCGGTGAGGTAGACTGAATTGCGATGCGTCGCGTTGAACTTCTCGATGAGCTCTGTCTCGCGCGCCCACATGAAGACTTCGTGGTTCGAATCGCCGAGATGATCAGAGAGGCAAGAGCCAAAGTTTCCAGCACCGAAGACGCAGACACGCGAGCGCTCGGCAGAGACGTCCTTAGAGGAGGCCATCGCGAACTTGAAGGTGGGAGCAGAGAAGTTCTGGTAGGATCTCGATGGCGGGGCTAGACAGGTCCTGTAGCTGTAGCTGAAGCAAGATACGGATGTGCGAATATTTCTCGAGGGGCTTGTTCTCCAGATGGAAGCAGAAAGCAAGAAGCGCATGCACCACTGATGGCGTCAGGAGACTGCCAATGCGAGAGACAACTGCGAGCACGCGCGCGTTGGACCGCGTCAGGTCCATTTCCACGTGATTCTGCTTCATTTCATTGTGGTCACGGCCGCGTGACGCTCCCCATCGTTCGCCTTCACAGCCGCGTTCACCGCTCATTTGAACCCGCCATACCTAGACCCCGCTAATCACCAGAAAAGCGCCACCATGCCCATCCAGGACCGCACCAACGAGTTCCGCGCCTGCGTAGAGAGCATCCGCACCCGCTCGTCGCTTCCCCCGGCCCGCCAGCGCCTCCTCAACGGCAAGCAGCCAGGAGGGAAGAGCGAATTCGCGCGTATGGCCACCGCGATCGGCAAGGAAATTAGTAACACGTCTCTCAAGCTTGGAAAGCTGGCCCAGCGTGCGTCCCCCGCTCTCGCAGTATGTTCGCAGCGCTAACGTGTCCCCGCAGTCGCCAAACGCAAGACCCTCTTCGACGACCGGCCCGTCGAGATCAGCGTACGCATGCACGCCCCCCTTGGCCGAGCATTATAGATCTGACGCAGCGCTGCAGGAGCTTACCTTTATCATCAAGCAAGACATTGCGAACATCAACAAGCAGATTGCTACTCTGCAGACGTATGTGAAGCAACACCACTCCCAGGGCCGCGCGAAGCAGGTAGACGAGCACAACAACAACGTCGTCATGCTCCTGCAGAGCAAGCTTGCGAACACTAGCATGACGTTCAAGGACGTGCTAGAAATCCGGACACAGGTGCGCCTTGTTGTCCACTATCGCAGAGTCGCGGCTGACGAACCCCACGCAGAACATGAAGGAATCCAAGGACCGGACAGAGCAATTTATGTACTCTGCGTCCACGTCAGCCGGCCAGGCGTCCGGTTCTGGTGCGTCTATCGGTGTCCGTTATATCCCCTCCCCATTCACACATCCGCACAGGTTCACTGCTGTACCAGTCGCAGCGGAATGACCCCATGGGCGACGGAAGCTCCAGTCGATTTGACTCTAAGGGCAAGGGTCGCTCACATAACAATGGCGACCTGCTCGCACTCAATCTCGACGCCGCCGAGGAGGGCTTGGGCGGCCCCAATAGTGGCGCTTCCAGCAGATGCAGTTGGTCGAGCAGCAGGTGGGTTCCTGGAACACTGCATCACCGGAAAGTTTGCTCACTCCCCATGTAGGACTCGTACATTCAGCAACGCTCGACCGCCATAGAGTCGATAGAGTCGACCATTGCCGAGCTCGGGCAGATTTTCACCCAGCTCGCCACTATGGTCGCCGAGCAGCGCGAGACCGTGCAGCGCATCGACGCTGACACGATGGACATCGCCAGCAACGTCAGCGGCGCGCAACGGGAGCTGTTGAAATACTACGCGAGCATCTCCAGCAACCGCTGGCTCATGCTCAAATATTTGGCGTCCTCATCGTATTCGTGCGTCGCAATCTTGTTGATGCGCTTGCATGCCGCTCACAGACTTTCGCAGTTCCTGCTGTTCATCCTTGTCACGTAGCAGCTGGGCCTGCCTACTCACCGCGATACCTATTCTCACGGACGGACTACTTTATCATTTATGCACACTGTCACTATGCGCATGTTGCATGCATGCCTAATGGTATCCAGATATCCACCATCACTGAACCTATGGCCATCACTAACCTATGGTCGTCACTCATCTTGAACCTATGGGAATGGCGTTCATGCCAGTGCTCTGCGCCTTCGACCGCTTCTTCCCTCTCGTATGCTTCTGCCCGCCGCGATGTGTGCCATCACCCTCGTCCGCGTCGGGAACTGACCACGTTCGGTTCTTCAGAGGTATGTGCTCCATGCCTGATGTTGCAGAGTAGCGTTGTGGTCGTTCTGGCTCAGCGGGGGTATCACCCTTGTTCCCCTTGGCCGCCTTTTTGGTCTGCGAACAAATATGAGACGCGGCTTTCGAACGACACGGTGCGGGCTGGACACATACCCTCCTGGTGAGCATCTCCTTGTTGCGTTGTTTGAGCTTCTCGAGCCGGGCGTCGCTTTTGCCGCCGCCGCCGGCCGTGAGTTCGACGTTGATGAACCGCCCTTCGAGTTCGGACTGATGAAGTTTAAGCGCCTCCTGTAAGGCCCCCTTGTTCTGGAACTCGAGGAACGCGCAGCCCTTGGACTTGGCGGATGCGATGCCGGGTTTTGCGGACTTGGGGGTGAGCAAACGGACGTCCGGCGGGGGTTCTGAGGGACAAGATCAACATCAGGGAAGAGACAATTCATATGCTAGCACGCACCGCATGCAGAGAAGTGCTTTTGTATAGCCTCCTTGGAGGTTGTGAACTTGAGGTTGCCTACCGATGATCAGTAGTGCATCCACTGAGAGTATAGTAGCACACGCACCGACAAACAAGATGAGCCGCTGCTTCACTTTCTTTTCCGGTCGTGCAGGCTCTGCCTCGTCCCCGTCCACGGCCTCTTCGTCCCGCTTGCGCTTCTTGGGACGAGCGGCCTTCGCGCCGTCTTCCTTCGTGGCAAGACCCCCTTCCATGCCAGCACCGTCCTCCGCCCGCTTCTTGCCCTTCTTCTTCCCCGCAACCGCCGCAGGCGCCACTTCGCGATCTGCCAGGTCACCGCTAGCCGCCGGCGCCATGGGAGCCGCCGCAGCGCTCGGTTCACCAGCACTTGCGCGCCCTTTGCGAGCACCGTCTTGAGACGGACCAGCACTGGCTGGTTGCTTGGCTTTGCCTGATTTGGGGGCCTTGTCCGGGGTTTTTCCCTTGCCTGAGGGAGCCTCGAGGGTGTCCTCGTCGTGCGCGATGTCGTCCTCGGGAACATCAAGCTGCTCGGGTCGGTCCTTGCCCCCCTTCTTGCGGTCTCGAAAGGCAAGGGCCTTTTTCTGCTTCTTGCTGAGTTTGGCGGCGTCTGTGCTCATGATGCGCCTAGGATGTGTGGGGGAAGGTGAGTGATCGAGGTCAGGATGAGATGCGCGATCGACGTGCGCCACGCCGCCACAAAACTTTCGCGCGCGAGGGAACACACGCGGCAATTCGGGCCGGCTATTTGTAAATTACGTCAGCCACTCATCTTTCCTCGCTACTGTTGACTGACACCGTCATGTCGGGCGGCGACGAGAACGATGCTGTGTCTGCGCTCGCGGGATTTTCTCTGAACAACTGCTTTCTGATCTCTCCTTACCTGCTGGCGCCGGCATCGCTAGTCAGCTAGGACTGAGCACGTCGAACGCGTTCTCCTCTGACCAAATATACAACGATGTCTACGAGGACGACTACGGTCCATTCGAGGATGATGATGAAGAGCCAGAACCGGTGCAGCAAGCCCCCAAACCTGCGCCTCAGCCCAAGCAGAAGCGCGTCCGAGTCGTCAAACGGATAGTCGAGCGTCCGAAGACAGTCTATGAGCGCTTCCCCACCTTTGAAAAGAACAAGGTGCTGGACTTCACCGAGCTGTTCAGGGGGGAAACGGTCAGGAAGTCGCGGATCTCGAGGAGGCCATTCCACGGTGCGTCTGCGTGCGCGACACCGTCAAGCTCGTAGCTGATCCGTTGAGCAGTGGAGATGACCTATCCGCGCAAACGCGAAGCACCGAAAGGGTACCTCGATCTTGTGGTCGGCGACACAAAACGACAAGTAGAGAGTAAACGCGTCGAAGAGGTCGTGTCTGCAGGAAGCATAGAGTCGGACCTCCGCCATGCGCTCGAGGTGCGTTACACAATCCTGTCATATGATACAAGCTGAGCTGCGTGCAGGAACGTGATGGAACAGAGTCGGCGGTCAATCTTCCCCTACATGATCGAACGTTCGACCTCGTCCTGTTGTCCAACTGGGAAGATCAGATTGTATACGGACCGGAAGGTGGTTCTGCTGCGAAGAGTTCAAAGGCTTTCGAGATACAGGCGGACACTAGCCTCAACGAGAGGCTCAACGACAAGGTCGAGTCCGGCGCCTGGACGCAAAGTATCATCTGGGGCCCCGGCAGCCTTTCCGCGACTTCACGCAGCTTGAATTCAACCATGAGGACGATGTCGTACCCGAGAGCGGCAAGGTGCGCTCCAGGAACACATTCGGGTTCTTGATCTGACCGTAAAGCAGTTGAGGCGACTCGTCCGCGCAAGCGCTTCAGGCTCGACCCCAGCCAAGTACGGGACAAGTTCAACATTGCAAACGACCAATATTACGAAGTGTCGAAAGAACGGCATCGCGTGCGGCAGACGTTTGGTCAGATCCAGGTCGAACACGCCTATCCTGCGCAAAAGCTGCAGCTACCCTTTGTAAGTCTGACTTTCACCCTGGATATGCACGGCATGCTCACTTCAGACTTGCAGTACAAGACTCGCTTGTCCAAAGCCGAAGCTCGCTCCTTCCACCGTCCTGCATTGCAGTTCCCCAGCAATATCGAGCTGCACTTCACGAAGGTGCGGACGGCGAAGAAGAAAAAGGACAGGGCAGGGCGCAAACTCGGGAAAGGCGGCAATGTCAGCGAAGGGCTGCACAGAACGACGGACCTCAGCCTGCGCGATACGAGCAACTTTGTATTGTGGGAATATTCGGTAAGAGGATCATCTGGCTTCTGCAGCCGAGTGCTGATCGTGTATACAGGAGGAACACCCGCCTGTAGTCCCAAATTTCGGTATGGGAAGCGCTCTTGTGAATTACTATCGCAAGAAGGACGATAAGGACGAGCATGTGCCCAAGGTCAGTGACTCTCGGTTTGCTTGTTATAGAACGCCGCTCATCGCAGTAACGCAGTTTGATTTGGGCGTGCCGTTCGTGCTAGAACCTCAGGATGACTCGCCCTTCATGAAGTTCGGCAACGTATACCCAGGTCAAGCTATACCTGCACTCTACAATAACCTCGTTCGCGCTCCTCTCTTCCGCCACAAACCCTATGCTACAGATTTTCTTGTCGTACGGTGAGTGTCGTTCGTGCTGGCATCTGTGAACTGTCCTGATCATCGTGACCAGCCACACATACAAAGGCGAAACGCGATATTACCTGCGAGAGATCAAGAACCTCTTCGTGGCCGGCCAGACGTATCCCGTCACCGAGGTTCCGGGCCCCCACTCGCGCAAAATCACGAGCACCATCAAGAACCGTTTGCAGATCATCGCCTTCAAGCTGCTCAGGAAGAGCATCGAAGAGCGGCTCAAGATTCATCGTCTCATGAAGTACTTCCCCGACCAGAATGAGTTACAGATGCGGCAGCGGTTGAAGGTGCGATCGTCTGTCATACAATATTCGTTTTTGGCTGACCAAAACGCAGGAATTCATGGAGTACCACAGGCGTGGAATCCATCAGGGCTTCTGGCGCCTGAAGGACCATCTTACGATACCTTCGGACGCGGAGATGCTTAAGATGATCAGCCCCGAGCAGGTCGTCCTAATGGAGAGCATGCAAGTTGGCCAGCGACATCTAGCGGACTGTGGTTACACGCAGACTGCGGAGGATGCGGACGACACATCCAACTTATCCATTGAACAGCAGCTTGCGCCGTGGATCACGACCAAGAACTTCATCCTAGCGACGCAGGCTAAGGCTATGTTGAAGCTGCACGGCGAGGGCGATCCTTCGGGGCGTGGGAGGCTTCAACTTCGTCCGTATCTCCATGAAGGACATCTTCGTGAAAGCGGGAGAGAATTATGAGGAGAAGCTTGGTAAGTCTCTGCATCACTGAAGACAATGCTGTTATTGATCGAATTTCAGCTGAAGCGGAGAGCCGGCCCAAGTCGGCACATCGGTACAATGTTGCGGAACAGCAGCAGATATACAAGAGCGAAGTCGAGCGTATATGGAAGGCGCAGTTCGACTCGCTCAGCCGGAAAGACGCGCCCCCGCTCACGGAAGAGGACGAGCGTGAATACGCTCGTAAAGCGCGCGACGCTGCCGCACAACATCGTCCGGACGGCAGCATAAGGGAGTCGCCTATGCCAATGGAGGACAGGGAAGCTAGCATGGCCCGGACTCAGTGAAGAAGGTTATGCGTATAAAGAGGCTGGTATGTTACTGCACCGCCAGATCCACAGCAGCGTCAGGCTGACCATCAACCTAGGTCGATGGTGTCTGGAAAACGGAGATCGTCCGCGACCCGGCTGTCATCCGCGCGTACATCCGCAGCCGACAGGTCCTCGAGGAGGAATCAACGCTGGCGGACAGCCTCGCGCCGACCGGAGACGCCGAGAAGGACAAGCGAGCGATGAAGCGGCTCGAGGAGGAGATCGCGCGCATGAAGAAGAACCAGGAGCGCCGCCTGCACCGCAAGAACGCGAAGATCGTCAAGGAGGGCGGCACGCCGATGCAGCTCAACCGACCCATCAAGCCGGACACGACCCGTCGTTGCGGTCATTGCGGGCAAATTGGGCACATGAGTATGTGGCATTCTCTGGACCTTCGTTATGGTCGAAGCTGACTGGCTTATAGAAACGAACCGCAAATGTCCTCGATGGGCCGAGTTCAACAGCGCAACACCTCCGATGCCGGTGCCGACGCCAGCGAATACAGCCGCAGGCCCTTCAGGAGGCGCGACAAGTCCGCCACCGCCAGGCGCCCCAATGGGCTTCAATCGTGGCCCTGCGTTTGGTTTCCCTGCTGCGGTGCCTTCTCCTCTCGCGACGAGCCCGCCGGTGAGCGCGATGGATGTGGACGACGATATGGGGGGTTCGTCGTCTCAAGGGCCGAAGTTGAAGTTAACCTTGAAAAGGTCATAGACATTCGCGTTCGCATAACGTGCTACTGTATCATAGTGTATCGATTGCTATAGGTTGTCGTGTAACTTCGCCATGGCACCATCTTATTCTGCTCGCTTTACGCGAAACATCACGGTGGGTTCCTTAGCTCCTACAGGCTTTGGTCGCGAAACAACACCTGGATGGAGAGTGAACTCGATGTCAGGCCCCTCTGCGAGCTCGAACTCGAAATGCTGCATGAGCGTAGCCAGTACCGCCTAACGAGTCGTTAGCAAAGAGCGTCCCAAAATCCAGAAATGAGGGAAAGAGTAGAAAGGGGCACAGCAGCCAGCGGCAAATAAACAGGAACGGTGGAACACAGGACAGAGTACGTTAGCGCACCTTGAATTCTGTCACGGCGAAAAGCTTCCCAAGGCAATTTCTCGGTCCGTCTCCGAAGGTCAGCAGATGCTGGTATCCCGGAAGGTCCTTAACACAAGACATGCGCTCTTCGTCTAACCAGCGCTCGGGTACGAACTGGCGTGCGTCTGCGCCCCAGTAGGTCTTGGTGAGGTTCATGGCGGCATTGGGAATGATGATCTTCGTTCCTGCAATGATAGGGTCAGCATGGCGCCCTTCAGTATGATGGGGAGCGAAGAAGACTGACCCTTTGCGATCACGACTTCATTGACGATTCGCCCGTATGCATCAGTCATCGGCGCCGTCAATGGCAGTACGTCGTCTTTCATTGCCTGGGAGGGTATGGTCAGCACAACAAGCCGCAGCCTCCGAGCATCACCAAAGGGCTAACCACTCTCTCCGTTTGTGGTATGGACGCATGCAGTCTCAGGGTTTCATGCACGCACGCGCTGAGATACGGCAATCCTGTTGCCAGCTGATCCCACGTCGGATCCGCACCATCGCATTCAGAGCGCAACTCGTCGCGCAGGCGGCGCTGTTTCTCTGGCTGCTGGCATAGACGAATGAGAGCCCACTTCAGAGGATGAAGAGTTAGCGTATAGCAGAGGGCATTCAAGAATGCACTAACCGCCATGCTGGCTGCATGAGTGGATGCATGAGTAACTTCAGGCAGAGAAATCTGGTGTAGTCACTTACTGGTAGTGGTCTCGTAGCCTGAGCGAGCCAGGTCAGTGAATATCAACAGGGTAAAACATTTGAGTTACCTGCAAGGAGAAGGATGTTCTTCGTCGCGTGAATGTTCAGCGGATCCACATTACTGTACAAGCATGCTCACCATCTGTCAGGAAGGTCTTAGTACCTCAACTGGCGTTCAGACAGTCAAGATGCACGTACATGTCCTATCATTTCATCCTTCGTCAGTTTTACAGCAGCATCCGGCTCACTGGACTTCACTGTGCGCAAGTGTCAGCTGAAGTACTCTCTCTATCATTAAACGCACCCAGCAGTCCCAACAAGGACTTCTCCAGACCCTCATCTCCGAGGTCCTCTGTCAGGTCCTGACGCGCGCGGTCCAGAAGCGTGCTGGCCACTTCGGTCGTAACAGCGCGCAAGCGGTCGAATGTTGTGGTCCGCTTGTTTGGCACTCGCAGGACTACCGGGAACTCGGTAGCAACTGCGCGCAAAGCGTGAAGGAACCACGAATTTGGCACGGTCCGGAAAGCCTCGAAAGCGGCAGCGACGGGTGCGGCAGCACCGTTGGTAATGGCGCCGAAGTCATGCCCGAAGGCAGCGAGACCGATACAGTCGAGGCTGCGAATCTTCAGCGAACGAGGTGTTTAGCGCCTGCGAGACTACATACGAGATATGATCCAACCTAGACAGCAGATCAGTACAGAGAACGCGAGAAAAGTAGCGGAAGACGTACATGTCCGGGACGTTGAAAGTGATGCTACCATCTCCCGCCTGAGCTAGTTTCGCGAGCCACATATCCTTGACCTTGTGCGCGGCGTCGAAGAAAGTCTGGCTAGCCCTTCGTATTGCCGCGTTATTGAATGCCGGCGCTAGCGCTCGTCGCTGGCGTCTGTGCTCATCGCGCTCCATACTGAGCACGTTCCGCCCTAGAGCACGCTCGATAAAGGCATGCGACACAGGTAGCTTCTGGTATTCGTAGGTGTCTTGCGCGAAGACGTGAGCGACCGCACGCGGGTCCAGTAATATGACTTTGCTCCTTCCGAAGCTGGAGGGCAGAGAGAAGACGGGCCCGTACATTTGCGCCCACGACTCTTGGACGTGAGCGGACGATTTGGCCTTCATAAGCTCGGCCGTTGCCCCAAGGAGGAAGCTCGTCGAAGGTGGTCCACGAAGAGCGGTCGCGGCCAGACCGCGACGGAAGAAGCGGACAAGGAGCCATCCGCCGAGTAGCGCAAGGAACGTATATGTGAGCTTGATCTGAGTGTCCATGGGGTATGTCGTAGTTGAAGGTGTTGTGAAAATGCAGCAGGTATTTATACAGACTCAGTTGAGAGTCTTTACGCCTGTTGCTGACAAGGGGAAGTGCCGCCTCCGTGGCCGCAAAGGACATAAGTAGCCGCGAGCCGCCTGCAAAGGCGCAAGTCTGTAGTCAACTTACGTGAAAGCGCTGAGACGTGTTCGATCACGGTATGCCGACTGCCGAGTCAAAGACACGTAGTACGAGTCCTTTGCAAGATGACAGCAATGACAAAAAGCAAGGTTTACCACATCCCATTTGTACCCAAACGAGCACAATGGCGTGAAGGAAGATCAAGACAAACAGACCGCAACAACGCGATCATACCAATAAAGCGCGTCACCTCGCGTCACGCGTCTGATCCTCACGACTGCCACTCACTCACTCAAGCATTCCGACGAGACTGAACCCCGCTGCTGTTCTAAGCTACCTCTGTATCTTTTGAAATGGATAAGAACACGACTGCAAAGCTCGACGTACGTCCTGACATGTTAGGTTCCTGCACAGCACCTCAAAGAGCACACAGGATTTTCGTAAGAAGATCACGGAGGCCGGTGAGCACATCGTCTTTCATGTCTTCCCAACAAAGGTATGCATCTACATTTATACTCTGTGCTCACAATCTCACCGCTGCCACTTCAGATTCTGTGAGTCCTGGTGGCCCATGCGCCCCAAATCCGCTCAACAGATCATAGCGAAATGCACGAGGCGGTGCAGGCCGCCGCCTCATCCGCAAACTCCCCTTTCAACGCTTCGCAGTCAAGCGGAACGGATGCCACCGTGTGCTCGCCCTCAGGAGAAGATGGAGGGCCAAAGAAGCGCAAGCGCGAAGATGAGGGCGCCGTACGTGGCGCGACGGGGCGCATATGCTACCCAGAGGCGGTGTCGGCCAACCAGCGGCTGGTCGGTCTGCATACGTTCATCAAGCGCGAGTGTGAAGAGCTGGGAGTGCTGGTGGTAAGAGGGCTTCATTGCGGTGCAACAAAGAGTGCTGACGTGTGAGATGCAGGACCAAGTCAAGCTCTGGATCACGTTGACTATGCCCAAGTACGTCGATTTACGATGAGTGTAAGGGGAAAGGCGTAACTAACCTCATTGTAGGATCGAGGAGTAAGTGCTCATCGTGCAATGGCCCGAATATGTCGCTCATCTTAGGCGATAGCGGGGACAACTTCGGTGAGTAGCATGCTCGTTCAAAAATGTGACGCTGAGAATGACTGCCCATAGGTGTCGAGATTCAAACAGGTGCGCCTTCCCTTCTGCCCCCAACAAAGGGTTCACTGGATCTGAACGGAGCCCATCTGTACAGAGGTCCTTAGCGAGCTGGACCGCGTGCACCAGAGTGCGTACAACCTTCGCGACTTAGCCCGTCAAGACCATCTGGACCGTGCAAAAATCTGCTCGAAGCTCATCAAGTATCCCAACATTGAGGACTACGCGGTAAGTCAGCGTTTATTCAGTGAAGAACGGGTAACATTGACATATCCCTGCAGGTGGCGCTGAAGGAGCACGATGAAAAGCACTTGTACATGGCCAGGGAGAACTTGACTGATATCAGGAACCTGTACGCGGTTATGACCGATCTCATCCACAAGAACATATCCAAGGTAGGTCGTTTTCGTTCTCGTCGCATGGGTTGTTTCTGACAGGCATGCAGATCCGTGCTCCGAAAGCGAACAATAGCATGGGCTTGTATTAGAGTGCAGTTCGTCAGGATGTCGGTAATTTAGAGGGTCGAGGACTTGCCTACACCAAGGACTTCGTTCACGCGTATTCATCACGTGGACTGACTCCGATCACGTACAACCCCGACATATAAGTATGCGTACACGTACCACAGCAGAAGGATACAACTATACAGAGATGGTTTTGAAGATGTTAAACGAGTCAAATGCGGTGCTGATAACAGCGCCAGGGATCTGTGGATGCCAGTGGACCTCCTTGACGTCCTTCTGGCCCTGGTGCACGAAAAGTAGTTGAGGCGGAACGTCACCCTCAGCCATGTCTGCGCCACCGAGCTCCTCCTCATCCTGTTCGACGGCGAGATCCCATAATGTGACCTGGTCGTCGGCGCCGGAGGCAGCGAACACGGAGTCTTCCGTGGGGTGCCACTCGACCGATGTGACGGGGCCTTATGCCAGTTGAAGGCGGCAACGGGGGCAGGTTGCGGGCTATTGACGCGGTAAGTATAGGCGCGGAGGTGGGAGAAAATACGACTAACCCAGTTTGTTTGACACTCCGAAGATCCCAGACACGTAGTGCGCCATCGTCGCCACCAGAGACGAGGAGGTAGCTCGATGAGCGGTTCCAGCTGATGACATTGACGTCGCTCTCGTGCGCGTCCGTGAGCGCAGCCACGCTACGCCGGCCCTTCGCGCGCACGTCCCACAGGCGAATGCTCGCGTCCGCCGAGCACGACGCGAAGACGGTCGGCTCGGATGGCGACCACTGTAAATCCTCCACGCTCGAAGTGTGCGCCGCAAACGGCTGCCCAAGCGGCGTGAAGCCCGTCGGCGATGCGGTCGTGAGGAAGATCTTTGCGTGCACGTCGCCCGTCAGCAGCCTTAGCGCCCCTGGGCCCGACGCGGCCCAGTCCATCGCAAAGCCTCTGCGCGGCCGTGCGAGTTGAGGGTGAAGGCAGGTGTGTGGGTGCGCGCCTTGTCGTATGTGTAGCCGGGGACGTCGAGGGACTCGATGAGGGGGCGGACGTCCCAGATATGGACCTTGCCGGTCTCGGACCAGGTCGCAGTGTAGTAGGGTTGGGAGGGAGGCGGGAGGCCGGATCCGGAGGGTAGGGGCTGCGCGCGCACGCGATTGACGCCGCCGAGGTGGGGACGGAGCGGTACTCGAGTACGGCGTCTTCGTCTAGTGCGTCGTCGTCCTCGTCGTCATCGGACTCGGAATCATCTGCATCGCGCTGCGTCTTGTGCAGGGAGGAGAGCTTGTATACGAGCAGCTCGTTGTTCTTCGCTGCATCGGCTTGGGTGCCAGCGGCGAGGTAGGCGGTGGCGGGGAAGCGCTGTCGGCCATCGCCGAGACCGTCGCGCAAGACGTCGAAGGAGAGACATGGCCAGCGCACGTTCAGTGTATGGCGCATAATGTATACAGAGTCATCGGCCTCGAGCACCTCGTCTGCCCCGAGGGTGTGGGAGCCGGGGATGTACGCGGTGCGCGCTGGGGCCGGTGCGTCTTCGTCCTCGGCCGCGCCATCGACGTCCATGCCTAGCCCGTTTGAGATACCAAGCTATGCAAGGGGGATGGCCACACACCTTCGTCTTCATCTGCCCCCGCGTCCACGACCTCCTCGTCGCTCTCGATCTCGTCCTCCCACTGGTCCTCGAACTCGCCCATCTCATTATTTGTAGCTGCGGGCCGCCGTACGCCGCTGCCCGAAGCTTTGCTGAAGGCTTGGCCCTCGCTCAGCGTCTCTGTTGCCGTGCGTTTTGACATCGTAAAGGTCAGGAGAAGGGGTCGCGTTGTCGAGTGCTATACCGCGAACTTTGAAGGCAATAATTTTGCAGAGATCGGATCCGGATCTCCGGACCGGGCTCCGGATGGCGTGAATTTGGACAACTCTGGCGCCTAAGTACCGCGGCACCATCGCGGGATGCGCGCTTATTTCAATTTGCTGAGGCTTGTTGAACGCGTCCATGATCTTGGAAAATGTTCCGCCGGTCGTCGTTGTCGGACAATCTGCCGTCGCTGGCTGACCCAGCACTCAACAGATGACGCACATCAATGAAGGCAGCACGGTTAGCCATAGCCGGGACTCGCCGAATAAGTACGCGTCGCATTCGTGGACGTTCGCTATCCTTCCGTCTGTCGTGGTGCGTCCGCACACTTTTCTACAGATATCGCCGAGTACTTATAGGCCGTCGCAGCTTCGTCTTTCCCCACTTCACCCCACCTCCTCTCAACACTCGACATGCCTTTCACTCTCGTCCTCCCCGATGGGTGCGCATTTCGCAGACGTGCCCCCCTTTCACGTACGCTGACACCTGCGTGCAGCATCCAGTATGTCGGTCTCGCGTTTGTGTCGACCATCTGGCTGCAAATTGGTCAGGCCGTACTGGTGCGCGACGTCTCTTTGCTGTTCACGACTACTACTCCCCCGCTTCTCCCACTTTGTCACCATGCAACTCATCCTCTCACCAGGTCATGAGCGCCCGCAAGACTGCCGGTCCGTGTCAATTCGTTGTATCTCTCGTTCATACCACTCACATCTCTGAACAGGCATCGCCTATCCTCGCTGTGCGTAGAAGAACCCCGCTGCTGGCCTGAGGTCAGAACTCATGCTCTTCCTCAGTGTATGCGGAGAAAGCCGAGGAGGAGGCTTCTTTCCTCGCGCGCAAGTTCAACTGCACGCAGCGCGCGCACCAGAACACTCTCGAGCAGCTCCCTGCGATCTACACTGCGTACGTGGATGCATATATTTCCGTCAATTCTATACTAAAGCGACGATGCCTACAGGACTGTTCTGTCGGCGCTCAAGGTTCGTCGGGTACCAACGCAGTTGATAACGGATGGCAACTGACATTCCATCTCCTCGTACAGTATCCTGTCTTCGCTGCCAGCGCCCTTGGCCTGTGGGTCATCGGGCGGATCCTCTATACCTCCGGCTACATGACGGGTGAGCCGCAGAAGGTGCGCTACGACTCGTCTGACGGTACGTGGCCAGAACTGACGCATTTATGTAGCGAAACACGCGCGGCGGGTTTATTGGCTCGCTTTGCACGTTCGGTACGTTCATACCCCTCCCTCTGTCGATCGATGGTTTGCTGATTGACTTTCACAGCCCTGACCTGCACCGGGACATACTCGATCATCTCCTTGGCTCTTGCTGCAGCTTGAAGTGCAGCGCTGTAGCGAATGTCATCGCGATTGCGAACGTCTCTGCGATTGTTTTGATGACTTATAGCCTCGGTGTGTACAGTGGTGGTCAAAATGTTTTATCGTGTATTACAGCAACAGTATTCGCTGTCCTCATGCTTCGGTCCTTATTGAATCCTGGGAAAGCAAGACTGTCACTCGTTTCCTTGATCCCTGCATCATGTTCAGACCGGACCTTGCACGAGGCCCCGCTGGACTCAGTCGCGTCCGCACTGCAGAGCAGAGCATTTCGCGATAGGCTGGGATGTGGCTTGAATATGGGCCTGTCTCAGTACAAAGTCGATGTTAAATGCCTCGAGCTGAAGTGGGTGCGGCATCTCTGCCCTCAGCGGTTGAATGGAAGTTCGTATACTACACAATGAGCACGAACCCTCTGCCCGGGATATTGCCCTGCGCCCTGGCTGTGCGCGGGACCGTGCGCAGGAGCCTCATGTCAATCGAGACCCCAATTGTGAACTGCCTGAAATAGGTGCTGAGATCGAGGCGCCATCAACACGGTCGACGTCGACTTCCTCAGCTCACTCTTGTCTTCTCCCACCACCACGATGGCCCGGCCATCGCTCCCCACCTCGTCGTCCGATTTCGCCCTGCCGTCGTCCGCGATATTCCCCGCCGAACACCGCGATGCCAACGCCCCCGGTCTCGCCGCCAGAGCATCCTCGCGTCGCATCTCTCGAGCCCGCTCGCGGCATCGTTCACCCCGCGCCTCTGCCCGAGGATGCGGGGTCTGAGAGCGACCGCGACCGCATGAGCACCGACACCCCGCCGTCGAGCGGATCCGAGAACCCCCCGCCTCCACCGCCCCCGGGCCGCGCCCGCCGCCGCTCGCCACCGCTCACCCCGCCTCGTCGGCGCGCCTCTGAGGCGGAGCCCATGAAGCTGCGTCGTCTGTCACATCCGGTGTGTTGTCTTGCGCGTTCTTGGTTGATCGTACTGACTATATCACTAGCTACGCCCGCCCCGGCTGCTCAACCTGCTCACCGAGGCTGAGGCGCGCCCTGAGGATAGTGAGGCCGCGGCGAGGCTGTCTTCCAGCGGCTCCTCGCGTCGGGCACGGAGCTCGCCGCATTCCCGTCTCCCCGGCACTCGCACGATCGCGGGCGCTTCCCCGAGGAGGCGCGTAGCGAGAATGGGGAGCACGGCAGCGAGAGCGATGACGACTCTGATGAAGAGGACAATAACAAACGTTCATGGCGGCCAGTGCACCGATCCCGATTGCCAAGCCACGGACCCCCGCAGGGAGTGTCTGCGGAGACGAGCTGACGATGGGCGTGTCCGAGAGCCCAGGTGCGGGCAGCTTGATGGATGTGGACATGCCATCTGTCTCCCCGTCTGTGTCCTCGATGTCAGTATCCTCTACCCCCGCACACCAATGGCGTTCCACCCCACCACCCACACAAAGTGTGGTGCGGACAAACAAACGAAAACGTGCGTTACTTGTGTCTGCCCGCCCGCCCCTTTTCCCTTACTGATGGACGAATACAGGTACTCTGGACGACCGCTATGACCCTTATCCCTCCGCTGCCAAGCGCCGCGCCGCCTCGCCCTCCCTTGTCCGCGCGGGCTCCCCGTCCTTCATGCGCAGCGTCTCGCCTTACGTCGGTCGTGGCGTATCCCCCCATCTGCATTCCCCGCGTGCGACACCGCGAATGCCACTCGCGATACCGAAGAGTATACCTGGAAGCTCCTGCAGCTCCGCGGCGTCGAGTCCCACAGTGGGCGGGCCTTCCCGACTGGGGGAGCGCGTTGTTTGGAGGCGCTATCTTCGGTGGGTCCATCAATGGTGGCTCGGCCTCAGGCCCCAATACGTCCAACGCGCCATCCGGTATGGCCAGCTGCTCCAGCAGTTCTAGCATGAGCACAAGCACATCGTTCAGTGGTCCCAGCGCAAACTACGCGGGGAGCCCGTACGCCAGTCCCAGCACCCATTCCGGCCCCGGACTCGCGTTCGCGCGGCCGGCGGGGATGACGGCGAGCCCCACATTGCGCACATCGATGGGTCTGGCGAGCCCAATCCTGCGCCCTGTGGTGCGCTCGTGGCTGCGGGAGGAAGAAGAGCCGGAGGTGGAAGGTGCAGGAGAACGGGTGAATGGACTCTCGCTAGGGGAAAGGTGACAGAATGGGGTGCTGTTGTTGTGTTGTTTGTCGCATGTCCTTCCCCTCGCCTTCCGTACTCCCCGCCTTGCTCCCTGCTGTCTTGCTTTTCCGCAGATACCTCGCTGTCGTGCAAGCTTGTGTAATGTATCATCGCGTTGCCTTCCCGTCATCAATCCGCCACCTTCCTACCTTCCATATTCCTCCCCCTCACTTCACCATTCACTGCGGTTCATGTCATCGACTCGTACCCGCGCTCCTCTCGTCTATCTATCCCTGTCTGTTACACTGTCTGTCATCTCTACACGACTCGTCTCTCATCTCTTCGCGACCTCTATCATCTCTTCACGACCTGTCTCATATATAGTATCGTTGACTCCTCTGCCCATCAATATATCACGTAGTGGCTCGGAAGTACCATACACCCTTTTTATTGTTACTTACTGTTTGTGCTGGATTTATCTGTATTGCTGCCAAGTGGTGCTGTCTGGAATCTAGGTATCATGCTTGTGGAATAGTCGATCGTGGAAGGAAAATAGTTCGCGCGCCGTCCGTTATTGGCAGGACTCTTGCAGCAGCGACAATCAACAGAATCATTACACGGGGCCTACGATAGTATACAGATGAGCAACATCAACAGGGCAACACGACATCTACAGCATGCTACATACGAGAAAGCCTCCGCCTGACTTGAATGCATGCGAGGTCCAGGGGCTATCTGCACACTCCAAGCAGTCGTCGCCTCCCCCGCCCCCGCCGCCGACGTCCCTGCACCGTCCGTCTCCATCGTCACTGGCTCCGGGCGCGCGCGACGCGGCTCGCGGCCCAGGCCGGCAGCCATCTCTGCTTCCTCGATCGTGTAGGCGGGCTCTGCGAGGCGCTTGCACCGCCGTTTGTGGAGCTTGCTGCGCCAGTGGGATTGGAGGGCGGTGTCGGTTTCGTAGTATCTGTGCGATAGATGATGAGTTGATATATGAGGAAGTGGATAGGGATACGAAGAGGGGAAAGGGTTTATTGTCAGAAATGGGGTGATGGCATGAGAAGTGAGGTGGGACAGAGATGGGAAAGGACGCAGGGAGACCATGATCTTCGATGTGTGGGAGGGTATATATAGGAAGGAGAATAATGACTGACTTTGCGCACTCGACGCAATAGTGCTGCGCGAGGCCAGGCTTTTCGTAGTCAAGCTCCTGCGCTTCTAACCGCGCGCGATTCTGTAGAAGTGTGTGAGCATTTGGGCAAGACGCAGCAACCGGGTAGGGGGTAGAGCAGTATAAAGTATCGAAGAGTGCAGACATGGGACGTGAGATAATGATCAAGAAACATCCACAACACACCTTGGGATCCAAGTCGATGAGCTGAATTTGATCGAGGTCTTTCGAACGGACCTGCACGAATGAGCAGGGATACATCACAGCAGCAAACTATGACGCACTCTTGTCCTTGCGGCACGGTGGACATCGCGGCGAGCATGATGGGCGCGGGATCTGCGTAAACGACCCATGGTGGAGGCAAGGTGAAAGTTCAATGGAGGGGGGGGAAGGAATGATTGCTGATGGTCATCCACGTGGGAAGTTGATCGATCGGGGGCGGGGCGGCGCGCCTGCCGCCCTCATCATCATGCCTTCAACGCTCGTCTTGGCCTTGTTTTCTTCTACCACGACGACATAATCGTCTGTTCTCCCAAGTTCACTCTGCTTTTCCCCGACTAGGAGCTCACCATTCTCCGTGATAGCGGGTCCCTCCCGCTGCGCGCGTGTACACGCTCAGGTCCGCTGCCCTGTGGCATACAATTGTTATCCTGGTCATTGACAAACGCCACGCCCCGCCGTCTTGGCTGGTATGTCTGAATTCGACCTCTCAATATGATGCTTGCTCCGTGAAGCCTACCAGTCGGACTGCTCGCGCTCGTCTAGCGCATCTCCATTCACTCCTCGCGCCGCTCCATCCTTGCTCGTCTATTCAGCTTGTCATCGTCCCTTGCACGAGATACCCACTAGCGCCAGGGCACCCGCTACTCGTCAGTCTCGAATATATGGTCTCTCGATATCTACTCACCCATGTACAGCAACGCATCGGACTAAGGTCAGAAATTCTATGGACGCGTCTACGCTAGCGGCGCGCGCGGCGCTCTGGACGCTTCTGTGCCTACAGTCGCGACGCCTGCGCTCAATCCTCCAAATCAATATGAAGTCTCTGCGAATCTCTGGGGTATGCGAGACAGCGCGCCCGCCAAGCACGAACTATCCTTCACTGATTTTGTATGTGGTTTCAATCAATCGGTACTCCTGGACGCCCGTCCAACTTCATGCTTTCCTGATCACGGACGCGCATATAGCCATCCAAAAGGTGCATCTACAGGCTTCGAGGCCCTCACTAGCCTCAAATCGCACCTCGCTGTCAACGCGTGTACAACACCAAGTGCGCCTATATCCCTCCGTCCTGGCTTCTGACTTTTTCGGACGTGCGGATCCCCTTACCAAGCCTTTACAGATACAATGGCGACCAGGCCTCAATACTAACTGATTAATGGCGGGCCTGACCGCTATTGAATAGACGCGTAGGAATCAGACACTGGGCGGCTCTCCTCTACGGTCAGCTGTTGTCGAGCCAAGGAAACGGTGGGCTAGATATCGACTGCTGACGGAATTAACTCATGTCTTTTGCTGGTCTTCGTGGTCGAGGCCTTGAAGGCTCCCCGCAACCTCAACGATGCTTTACCGGGCAAAGTCCCATATTCCGCTCGTGGGACGCCGAGCGGGCTTGGGTGCGGGGAAGAGAGGGTCTCTGTGCGTGGCGCAGATCTCGCCGTTAGGTGTGCTGATTGATATACATATTCCGAGGGCCGTGAGAGGAGCATAGCGGGCATGCCAAGCCCGCAAATGTTTGTGGCACGCGTTCATCGTTCTAGTGAATACTTACTGCTGCAGTGAGTACTTCCGCTTGAGGTGCCTTTATTTTATTCTATCATTGCTTCAGGTTCTACGCCTCCCGGTCCCAGGTATCTTCAGTCGATGGCTTCCCTTTGTCAGCGGAGTCATCGCTAGCCAGGAATCGCGCGGCCTGACCTCGGACTGCGGCGACGTTAGACCCTCCTGCACGGTCACTTCTTGTCGACATCATGCAGATCTAACTTCTATCGCCGTCGTCCGGTGGGAAAGGCCGTCATGGCCGTCCCTTCGCGGAAGACAGTGAATTCCCATAAAGGTGTGTTATCCGTTGACGAGCTCGCCTTCGACAACGCGACATGGTGTACGTCCTCTTACCGAGGGCTTTCGCTGTCGATCACATATTGGGCTTGGCTTTCCTTCGCATCTCAAGCCTATTTGGAGTCTCCGGGGTTGGCCATGTTATTGACCATCGTCATGCTTGTTCCGCCGCTCAATCCCCGCATCAATGTCTGCGTCTGCTTCCGCTCCACTACGTTGAGGAAGATGGCCTTCGTTCTCTACCAATTTCTGTGCACCCAAGCTAGCGTCGCGCATTGCGCTGACGTATCACTACAAATTGTTATACGCGCACAGCTGCAAGTCAGTTCATTTGCCAAGGTGGGGAGGCGCCTGTATGACGAGGAGTGAATTGTGTGCGAGGCTATGTCCTTGACGTTCGGCTGGGCGGACTGGAATGTCCACGGCGCAGAGGTGCCGGAAGGTGTCTCAACTTCAACCCGGCTTGCACGGAGGAGTTCCAGCCCGGGAAGCAAACAAAGCCCAACAAGGTCTCGGCTTGGCGCCCGGAAAGGGAGGCGCGCATGAGCACGGAAGATTGGGCCAAGCCCGACTTGGCGCTCGCGCGGCGTCAAGCAAGCCAAGCCGGACCGAAGCCTTGGGCCTGTCCCGAGGGGATATGTCGTCAGAGTCAGAAAATATTGAGAAAATATGTAGAGAAAGTTCAGATGGAGCGGGCGGACGCAGGGACAGCGCCCCCGAGATGTGGGGTGGTGGGAATAAAGCCCAGGGGGTCCTTGTGCCGAATCGGAAAGATGATCGGAGAGGTCCGCTTTGAGTTGGGTGGCTGTGCGGAGTGTCTTGGCCTCTTGGCGCTCTTGGCAGGGAAGTGAGAAGCGGATTATATAGATGGCGCATCTGCACAGAGCCCCCTTTCGCCACCGACGCCATCTTCCGCCCTTGTCTCCGCTCGCCATGACCGCACCCACCACCGCCGACGCAGGCAACGAACGCCCCCCGACGCCCACACGCTCCGCCGACGCCCACAGGTGCCAGTGGACGGACTGCACGCTCGAGTTCTCCGACCCAGAGATCCTCTACAATCATCTCTGCAACGACCACATCGGCCGCAAGAGCACCAACAATCTCTGCCTCACCTGCAAGTGGAAGGAGTGCAACACCACCTGCGCCAAGCGGGACCACATCACCTCCCACATGAGAGGTGCGTATGCCCATCCGCCCCCTTCGCTTCGCTGACAGTCCCCCCAGTGCATACCCCTCTCAAGCCTCACATTTGCGAAATATGCAAAAAATCATTCAAACGTCCTCAGGATCTCAAGAAGCACGAAAAGATACACACAGAGGAGCACCACCAGCAGCACAAGCACTCCAAAGCCATCACAGTCCAGGATCCTGCCTACTCCTCCCGCGTCCGCGGCAACTCGGCTCCGCGCGGACCGGACGAGTACCCCGGCAAGCATCTCGACGTCCCCTCTGCCCGTATGCCCTCCTCCCGCTCATCCTCCAATGGTACGTGGGATGAGCGCGAGCTCCTGGGCATCGCCTCACACTCTGGTATAGGCTCGCACTATGTGCATACTCCCTCGCCAGAGCTCACGTCCCCGATGGACCATCGCGACCACCGCCGCGCCCACTCGCACCACACGCCGCCGAACCAGATGTTTATGTCCAACGACGCGCTGCCGTCGTGGGAGGTCTTACGTCCCGAGGCTCATGCGTCGGCCGGGCAAAAACGCTCGCACGATTTTATGGACGATTTCTTCACCGATATGAAGAAGCGACGTGTCAGCCCGTCGTACGATCCTCGTAAGCACCGCACTTCCAAATATTGTCCACAGTCTAACGCTTAGCACAGGGATGGCGGACCGACTCAATCAACTCGCCGCATTCCATGCGCAGGCGGATAGCCTCGGCTTCAACCCGCGCTCTGTGTCTTTCGATATACGGACGCCAGAGGAACTGTCTGCTGTGAACGAGTTCCTTGTCACCCTTGGACGGGATGTATCGGCGCGCACAGTGCCAATCTCTCAGCAGCAGCGCCAACAGCAACAACAACAGCAGCAGCAGCAGCAACAACACGTGCCGCAGCCGCAGCCGTCCGTTCTGGATGATTTCACAGCCGACTTGTTCGACACTGCGAGCCTAAACCAGCTAGGCCTCGCCGGCATGCCGGGCATGCCGCCCCCTTCGCCGCCTCATCATTATGCCAACTCGAACGGCCCCGCTCTTCCGCACCGCGCGTCCGTCTCCTCTACCTCTAGTTACGGCGTCTACCCCAGCCTCGAAGACACCTTCCCCATCCCTCCTATGCACGATTATCAGGCAACATCGCAACAGCCCACTTCGCGCCGCGCCTCCATCTCCTCCAAGTACACCAACATCAGCGGCTACAGCTCAGGCTACCATAGCTACCAGCACCAGCCGACGCCGCCCCTCGAGGTCAGCTCGCCCCACTCGTCGGTGAGCACGCCGCTCACCTCGACGCCGCCGCACCTACCGGAGCACCAGCACCTGCCGGAGCATCAGCTGTTGGCCGACTTCGACTACCTCCGCCCGACGCGCGGGCCCGTACCTGCTGCGCATCTGGCGGCGGGCGACTATGGGGCTGCGAAGGCGATGCGCACGATCGTGCCATTGAAGTCGGTGCCGCCTGCGCGCCCTGTCAGTCGCGTGGCGGAGGTGCAGGAGGTGCCGGCAGAGAGGACTTCTCGACGCAGCGCGTCTCCGGGCTCGCCGTCGGAGGGGCTCTCGCGGCTGTACCCCTGCTCACGTCGGGCGATGCGGACCTCAAGTTGCCGCCTCTCGCCACCCGTACGTCGGGGCGCGAGCGCGATGTCTGCCTACCGTCGATCCGGGACCTATCCTCCGGCCGCGACTTGTCGTCCGGCTCTGGTCGTGCGTACCCGCGCTTGGCGTCGGAATCGCCGTCGAAGCGCGCATCGTCCGAGGAGCTCGCGCGCGACTTGGGCCGCATCGACCTGAAGGCCGGCGAGAAGGCGGACGAAGTGGGTGTGGCGGACAAGCGGCGGCATGCGCTGCTCATCCGGCAGCTGCTGGTGACTATCAACGAGGAGTACAAGCGCAGTCAGCAGGCTGCGCGCCGTGCGGAGGAGGAGCGCCGGCGGAGCGAGGAGGATGATGAGAGCGATGTAGAGATGCGGAGCGACCAGCTGGAGATTGATGAGTTGGAGGCATCTCCGCTGGTGAGGCCGCGGGATGTGGAGATGCTGGCTGTGTGAGATCGAGCTGTAGTGGTATACCTGCCGCCGTGATTGATCATTGAGTACGTGGTTGCGCTAAGTTATCGAGTTATAGTTTGCTTATGTCCGATGCTGTATGAATAGTAAGGCTGTGATAATATATTTACTGGAAGATAATGCGACTACGTACCTCGGCCTGACCGGATTACGACCGGTTTCTACAGATCTCCGGCTCATGGAAGAGATGAACGCATCCTCCGTGTAAACAAACCTATCGGTGCCATGAGCTACCTGCGCCCTCATGAGGGCGAGTACTTACTCAGCTTCTAGACGCTCAGCAGTGACATGCAAGTCACTGGAGCCTCCCTCTGCACGCGTGCCACAAGTTGAGACGCCATATCTTCGCAGGCAGGCTTCGACACCTCGCGCTCGTCCTATCCGAATCGGCATCTGCAGCGTTTATCCGTTTCCTGCCCTCCGACAACTATCGGCAACTGGCAAGTCCACCGGTAGGTCAACCAGCCGCGTCATTTCGACGCGTCTAGATGTCCTTCCGCGAGCGTCCGAACCATGCAGAACAACATGGGTCGCTCATAGTAGATTCGTGGCGCGGTAAAAATTCGGACTGCATCCCTTTCGTTCATTCTATCGTGTTGCCTTACGTCGTGTGCGTATCATTCGACCTGGTCGTCAACGTCAACGACGTGCATATTCAGGAAACCCTCCGAAGGTCGAGACTCAGACTCAGAGCGAGCATCAAACAGTCACGTGATGGCGATCAGGCATACCGAGCAGCACTGAACTGGAACGTGACCGTCGAATTTTGAACGAACGTCAAAGACTAGTACTGAGTACTGAGTACTGAGTATGAAGCAACAAACTATCGTGGATTACAGGCCTCGTTGAATGCACATCGCTGAATCGTCTTCATCGGTCATCGTCCGCGGTCGCAATAAGGTCATGTTGAGGTTATCGATGGCCCATCCTTCCCGTCCCATGGACTCGACTTCCTGAAGAGAAAACACCGAGCGCTGCGTCCGCTGTAGTCCTACAAAACGAGAAGTTTGCGTCCTACGAGATCTCAGACCAGCCACACATCGAACGACTAGTAAAATGGATGGCATGAACATAAATAATATACACAAGCGCCATTATCAATGGCTAATGTACATTCCTGAGTCCTGCGTCGGGATCGCCATCCCAGCGGCCGTTGTCCGTGCGTGGTACACAGATATACAGTGGTCGTGTATGCGCGATGGAAGTCTAGATGGTAATGTCACAGTGTATGCACGAGGAGGAGGGGGATGCAGGATTCATGCAAGAGGGTATGCAGCAGGAAAATCGAATGCAGGAGGATGATCGTATGCAAGAGGATGAACGGAGGCCATGCTGCGAGACGGGGGCGAGTGCGTCCGATGAGGCGAAGGCCAGGGCTTCGCATGCGGGTGGGGGTATGAGGCGTCAGGGCTGATGGGTAAAAGTGATGATGGGTAACTATCTGTCATCATGAAGGGTTAAGAGGGGAAGGGAAGGGTAGCGTAACGAAGGCGAAGGGGAGGGCGGATTACCGGGGAGGGGGGCAGAGGCAAGGAAAGATTATAGACAGTAGTTGTACAACCATCGAAATCGAAGGGGAGAGAGTATGGTAGGGATGGTGTCGATTAAACAGCGACTAAGGTGTCATGAGAGGAGTGGGCATGAAGGGCTAGTACGAGCTTCATCAGCGTGTCGTACAGAAGACATAAGAAGTATACGCACGGCATAAGGGGCGTATCTTCACTGGACAGGCATAAAGGGAGGCATAGTTGTGCGTAACTTGAACTCGGATGAGGTAACTTTGTCGGCTTGACGTCAGAGTGAGTTCAACCATATCAGGAAAAGACTAAGCCCACATACAGGATGTCGATAGCGAGCGTTACTTGCCCCCGGTGAGGAAGGAGAGCTGCACGCTGCCTACGCCACTTATGAAGACTTTGGCGCGCAGTCGGCAGACCTGACGTTGTTTAGATGCGATGTCAAAATTGCAAGATAAGAACACGCACTGTGTCAGCAACATCGCCGGACTGGAAGTGGACATGCAAGTCGCCGTTCGGCATGCGCAGAATCTGAGTGACAGCACCGAAGTTCTACACCGTGGTCAGCGTTATCTTATGTACAAGTGAACCTCACGCACCTCGCACCAGCGCCGAACGCCTTCGAACCTCTTCATGTCACCAGCCGTAATACCGCTGATGACCAAAGTCTTCCTTTTACTTCGTGAGTGGAAGGACACGCGGGATAGTGTTGAGGGTCTCGTGTTTGGTGCGTATATCACATGTGGTCGGTTGGGGTCGACGGCCACGTCGACCATATGCAAGCCCGCTTCCTTGTTTGCTTCCCGCACATCGTTGTTCGCCAGCCGTGACACCGACTTGGGCGCGAATGGAATACGCGCGGACCCGCCGCGCGTCGAGCCACCAGAACGCTGCGACATGGACGAGTAGCGTTCGGTGCGATCCGATGGAGCGCCGTCCACGACCGTTGGTGGCGACTCGGGGCGCTGGGACCACCCCGAGAAGGACATCATTGAGCTGGCACCATGCGACTTGCTGCGTATGCGGACTGAGTCGACGAAGGACGGTTTCATAGGAGTCGTGAGCTCATCATCAGCGGACGTCGGTGTAGTCGACGTGCATGTCGTATGCGAAGACATGCTGGGTCGTGACGGCGTATACGCGGTATCCGAAGGCGGCACGGACACCTGCGAGGCGGATGGGAAGTGTCCGAGTACGCTCGGCCGCAGCTTTGATGGCCCAGTGAAGTGCGGAGGCGGACTCGGCACCTCGACGACGGACGCGCTAGCAGAACGCTTGTGCGTGTCGCGCGACGCAGTGCTCGGTCCCCGTACGGATGCCCCGCTTCCGCTCGCGAGACGCGGGAAAAGGGACCGACGCGAAGGAGTCGAAGGCGGGCTCGTACCGGGTGCAGACGAATGTGAGGAGCGGAAGGAGAAGTGGAAGCTACGAAATGAGGAGGTTGGTGAGTGGAGGAGTTTTGAGTTGCGGGAACGCTGGGTGTTCGGTGTAGGTGGTGCCTAGAAATAGGTGATGTCAGAACAGAGCGCCACAATATATGGGCTGGGGGCGTACCTCGCAATCGGAGGAGACACGCAGGGACGCGAGTTCGTTGACGATGTCCTCGTCCTCGACCATGTCATAGCTGTCCACGGTCTCTCTCGACGCAGCGAGAGGCGTGGCACGGCCCGCCAGGTCGGGATAGGCAAGGTAGGCGTTCGCGTGTGGGGCAGGGGATGGGGCGCGATCGTCGGTGAGGTCCAGGATTTTGCTTCCGTCGACGGAGTGCGTGCGCCGCTGCTCGAGAATCCACTTGTCGAGCAAGCTGGAACGCTTGCGGCGCTGCTGGGTGAGGACCGGTGCGATGTTAAATGGGTCTTCCTCGGGTGTCGTGTACGGCGGGTCGTAGGTGTCAGTCATGGCGCTTCGGAAACTACTGGGGGCAGGCACGGGCGTCGGTGATGGGTTAACGGGATATATGCGTGCATATACGGACCAGCAAGGCGAGGGTTTGGGGTGTCGTTCTTGGCTGGAATATGTGACACAGTGGGACTCTGGGCTGCGCTGTATGGGGTCGTGAGGGAGGATAATATACAGCGGGCTGGCGGGGCGGGCGGGCGGGCGGGGCGGGTTGTCGTTCGGGATGAGGAAGAGATTCAGCGGCGGGTCGGGAGGGCGGCCAGGCACATGAGAGGAGGAGAAAAACGCGTCGGACGAGGCGCCCAGTGGGGAAGAAGCGTTTTGAACAGACCGCCTCGAGGCGACACGTGACCATCAACCGCTCTTGTTTCCGCGGCAACCGTCGGCTCGCCGTCATCTGCGCTTCATTGAACCATCACATTGACAAAGGCCAGCCGCCCGTGAATGGGAAGCCTCAGATATGAGATAGCGGACAGCAGAGCGGGCTGCAGGCCGCCCTGAATAGACAATCTACTCTCTCGTATTGGCCACCCCTGCGCGCACGCTACATGTACCCGGTTCATCTCCGTACACCTGGCGCGACATGAGGCGAAACGAGGCGCGCCAGATGGATAAGATCGCGTTAGATCGTACGACATACCAGCCGCGCATGTCGTCCTCAGGCGTGTTCAGCGCCGACCCGCGCACCACGACGAGTCAGCGCGGGTGCCGCCCGGCGCCTGGATTGCTGTCCTGGCGCAATTCGTCCAGCACGCCCTAGCAGTGCCCAAAATTAGAGCCGCATCGCCTATGGGGAGACATAAGAGAAGGCTCGCCAGGACATCTAGCACGACGCGGAACGCACCAACACCGGTTATCGCTGGCGATGAACGTATCGACCACCTCAACAGCTTCCAATCCCTCTCAACGAGGCAGGTGATCCTCGCCACAGTTCAGGTTCTCTATAGCCCGCGCCGCTATGTCCTTGAACAGCTTCGCAGTCGGCGTCTTCTGGTACTTCGCCAGCAGCTCGAATGTGACGGGCGGCGATTCCCTCCCTGCGCCTTCCTCCGATGCCGTGTCCCGCTCCTTCTCGGCCACGGCTGCCGCATCTAAGAGGGTGACGAGCTCCGTATCCACTGGCAGGCTTCCCAGCAAACGCAGCCCTTCGCGTTTAGCCATGTCTTCGCCGCCGCCCGTCGAGAATACGTTGCTGACTTCGCCGCAACACGGACACACGTACCCGCTCATGTTCTCGATGAGGCCGAGAACGGGCAGGTTAACGTTACGCGTGAAGGATAAGCATTTCATGGAATCCGTGAGCGCGACCACTTGCGGTGTGGTGACGATGACAGACGACAGCTTGTCATTTACGGGCGCGAGGTGTTCGATGAGGGAGAGATGTTCATCAGATGTACCTGATGGTATGCGTTAGAATGAGGTTCGCCATTGAAGAGAAGGGAAGGGGGTTATGGAAGTCGTATCCGAAGGGCATGAGAACGCACCGGGTGGTGTGTCGATCACCAGGTAGTCCAGCTCTCCCCAACGCACGTCGCTCAAGAACTGCCTGATCATCCCATTCTTCTTCGGCCCTCTCCATACCACGGAGTCCCCCTTGTTCTTGAGCAGAAACCCGACGCTCATGCACGCCAGCCGTGCCGCCGCGCCGTCTGCATACACCGGTACCCAACCCCCTTGACTCTGATGCACCCCGTGCCCATCCACGCCCAGCATGCGCGGGATCGACGGACCAGTGAGATCGATGTCGAGCACACCGACGCGCGCGGTGGGGGACGAGGCGTAGAGGTTCAGCGCGAGTTGCGAGGTGACAGATGATTTGCCGACGCCGCCCTTGCCTGACAGTACGATGATGATATGCTTGACGCTCTTCATGCGCCGGTAGATCGGGTTCTCTTCTGCAGCCATGGTGCGCGCGACAGTTCTGGGAGTGAGTATGCTAAGAGTGAGATGCAGAATAACAATGGAGGTGCCGATCTGTCAGCGGCGTTCAGGAGGAGTTGGTAAGCGTTCATGGTTACGCCATCTGTCACAAGCACATGATGTGACCTCGACGCGCCAGACGCGTCGTCGATCGCGAGAGCGGGAGAGGAAAGACTTGGTGAAGATAGCAAAAAGGGAAAGCGCTACAGATACAACAGTGCCCAGTACATCATATACGCATAAGCTCTGGCTTGATGTTCTGGGATGTTCTGTGAGCATGCAGGTCAACTAGAGTGTTCGAGTCACTTGCCATCTTGCATAATCGTGCCAGCAAGCCCGCCAGCTGAATTATGGTACCCACGCCTTCCAAGACCCGCATATGCGTGAAGCCAATTTCCTATAGATTTGTCAGCTACGAGGGCCTGCCGAAGCTGGCTCAAGTTACCCACCTTGATATACTCCAGCTTGGTATATTCCGGGATCCTACATCTCCTCAGCACTGAGCCCACGCCTAGAAAATGCGCCACTCACTCGTCGAAGTTCTTCACCACACGAAACAGCGTGACGACGATGTCGACTGCACTGTACCCTTGCCCCCACAGTTCCGTCAACTTGTCCATACCACCGTCAATGTCGCCCTTTAGACAACATCGGATAATGGTCTGGACAATGATGGGATGCGGCTGGTCGCAGACCTTGAAGACGTTGTCGCCCGAGACGAAGCCGAAGCCGGACCACGTCGACTGCAGGTTGTTGATGGCCTGTCGCATGTCGCCTTCGGCGGTGAATATGAGGGCAGTCAGTCCGTCGTCGTTGTATTCTACCTGCGTACATTGAGCGTCAAGGACACAAGGATGAGAGGGAGAGAGCAGGCACCTTCTCCTCGTCGCATATCTCGAGTAGGCGCTTCAGGATCTCTTGGTCCTTCAATTTGCCGTACCGCAGGATGGCGCATCGACTCTGTATGGGTTCGATGATTTTGTTGCTCATGTTGCATGCGAGGCAGAAGCGCGTAGTGTTGGAAAAGATCTCCATTGTTCGTCGCAGGGCTTGTTGAGCGCCTGCGGTCATGCTGTGCGTGTGTCAATATGCGCACTATGCACCGGGTGTGATACGCTCACCTGTCTGCTTCGTCGAGAATGATGATCTTATGTCGGCCGGGTGGTAAGGTGACCTTCTTTTGTGCGAAAGTCTTGATCTTGTTTCGCACGACGTCGATTCCTCTGAGCGATGATCAGTATTTGCAGAAGGCACCAAGTTGTTCAATACGCACCGCTCATCAGATGCGTTCAATTCGAGCACGCCTTCCTTATATGCGGATCCCAGCAGTTGGTGTGCAAGACAGTGTATACTTGTGGTCTTCCCAATTCCTGGCATACCCTGTTGTATATTCAGCAGCAGCTGGGTGTCAAGTATAAGGGGGCTCACCGAAATAATGATATGAGGGCAGTTTCCATCCCTTGCGATCACCTTCAACCGGTCAATTGTGTCCGCATTGCCCACTACATCGTCTAGAACTGTTGGCCGGTATTTCTCCACCCTAAAGCAGGTGAGGGCCGGTACAGAAGCTGCTTGAGTACGCACCATGGAAGTTCGTAAGGTATCTCGGTCGCGGCGTTAGCTTTGGGTTTTGAAGACAAGGACATGTGGGGGATCGAGAAGAACGCGTCCCGTTACGTGACGAAGACGCGTAGCGTGATATTGCTTGTGTGACATGTCGTGAAGGATCGGAGAATCGGTCCGCATTTGCTTGGAATTCCCCTCATCGGCCAGGACGATGAGCGCGCATATTCGGAGACTAAAGGGTGCTGTTCCACTTGGTGAGTGTAGTTGAAGTCATGAAGAACATATTTTAGACATAGCAAAGTTTCCAGAGCATGCCGACGCGCTTACGCCACGGCTCCGGCGTCTACCAGTCTTCCCCCTCCACGGCTCAACTACAAGAACATAGCGGATAATGTGGTCTACAAGGCCACGAACGCAATGAACCGGAAGTCGCGCGTGACTCTGCAGACCGTGCAGGACATTGCGCGCACCCACACCGAGGTGAAGAATGTCACGAACCAGCTGAACGCGCGCCGGAATACTCGGTCCATGATCGGCGAGCGTATACGGCGCGCCGCCCAGGACAAGGACGGGAAGGCGAAGGAGGAGGCTATGGCGGAGGCAACAAATATCAAGAAGGAGATCACGGCGCTCGAGGTCACCCTGGCGACACTTGAACAGCGACTGCTCGAATTAGCGCTGGCTATCCCAAATGACACGCACCCGGACGCACCACTGGGACCAGAGGAGGCCGCCGTGACTGTCGCTACGCACGGCCCACAACCTATACCGGCGGATCCGCAACGCGACCATGTCACTATATGCAAGAAACTGGGTTTACTAGACCAGGAGAGCGGCGCGACCATCTCCGGCGCGTCGTGGGTGTACCTCACCAATGAAGCCGCCCTCCTCGAGATGGCGCTCACAAACTACGCCCTCTCCATCGCCGTCAAGCACGGCTACACCCCTGTCATGCCCCCCGACGTTGTGCGCGCCGACATCGCCGCGCGCTGCGGCTTTCAACCGCGGGACGACCAGGCGTCCCAGATCTACGATGTCTCTACTTCCTCGTCCACCTCCCAAGACCTCATCCTTGCCGGCACCGCCGAGATCCCCCTCGCAGGCATGTTCGCGAATAAGATCATCTCCTCCACATCACTCCCTCGCAAGGTGGTAGGCTTGGGCCACGCCTTCCGCGCGGAAGCGGGTGCGCGTGGGGCGGACACCCGCGGGTTGTACCGCGTTCACCAGTTCTCGAAGGTCGAGCTCTTCGCTGTGACCGACGCGGACTCGAGCGATGCGATGATGGCCGAGATGGCTTGCGTCCAGACCGACATTCTCAAGGGCCTCGGCCTATCCCTACGGTATGCAGGACGTGTTCACCCGTAGATGACATTGCTGATAGCCCGACAGAGTACTAGACATGCCCACAGAAGAGCTCGGGGCGAGCGCATATCGGAAGACCGACATCGAAGGCTGGATGCCCGGCAGGGGCAAGTGGGGCGAGCTTTCCTCTCTCTCAAATTGCACAGACTACCAATCACGACGGTTGCACATCCGCTATCGCCCAGAGGCCAGCGCAACATCTCCTCTACCCGCCGGCGCCCTCCCTTTCGCTCACACACTTAACGGCACTGCAGCCGCGATACCTCGCCTCATAGTCGCCCTCTTAGAGAACGGCGTCGTCTTTGACGATGCCGGCGAACCAGCAGGACTCGCTCTACCCGACGTGCTGAGGCCGTTCTGGCTAGGAGGAGCACCCAACACTCGGATAGACATCTCATGGCGGTGATACACTGATAGTAAACGGCGCCAGGCTGTACTGTTGTTATGTAGGCTGTACAAAAGTAGATATACATAATCGAACCTCCACTTGTTACAACGGAGCAGAATGATACATACACTGGAAAGCAAAACTGAAACTGAATGTTGGTGGGCTCGGATCGAGTGCGATGGGTTGGCGTTCAGAATTTCTTCGACGATCCCACAGCGGTCGCGTCAGCGAAGGGGTCAGCGAAGGGATCGTCCTCTTCGCTTCCGGTGTCGATGAGACCACCCTTATCGTTTGCCCCGCGGAAGCCGACTGCCGTGTCTTCATCGTCGTCAGAACCTGACAGATATTCTCTCCGCGACGTCGACGCGTTCCGCTTGTGCGTCTCCTCGTCCGACGACTCGTAGTCGCTAAAGTCGGAGAGCGAACCGCGGTCGTACGCGCGAATGTCCTGCTCCGTGGCCGACGTCGGCCGCATCGGTGCGGGAAGATTGCCGGACGTCTCGCCCAGCCCGCCAAAAGTCAGGTCCTCGAGGTCGGGGTGCAGGTGGGAAATGTCGTGTGGCTCTTTCCCTTGTCGCTTGGAGCGCTCGACAGCGACACGCTGCCGCTCCTGTAGTCTGGCTACCTCGCTTTCGGGCATGGAGATCTTTGTGCGTGCCAAGCCAGCGGTGATGGCGTCCGCGGCACTCTCGGTCGTCTGCGTGTCTGGCGTAGACAGCTTGTCGTACATTTCGAGCGCGCCGATTATTCGGTCGTTGGTCTCGATGAGTACGCCAATGATCTCCTCGTTCTCGACAAGCTGGGAACAAAGTCAATATGTTATAGCAGTAAGGCGAGCAGCAGACATACCTGAATATAACGGACGATTTGCTTGCGAATGGTCTTTGCCTTCTCGAGACACTCTTGAACGCGCGTGTTCTCCTTCAAGCTTTCCTTCTCCGGGTTCACAAGCTATATGACCAATAATGAGACAAATCAACGACTCAAAATCAAAATTACTTACAGTGATAGCGTTGACCAGATTACTGCTGGCTTGAGAGGCCTCCACAATACTTCCCAGTACCTTCGGCTTCTCCTGTAGATGGTTTGAGCTGCATCCCTAGTATGTCCTAACCTCTGCACTGACCTGCTCAAAGTTGAACGGCGCTCTTCTCGGGCGATTCTTATTCCTCGCCCGTACCCGCGCCTCCTCCTCCTCTTTCTCCTCTTCTCCTTTGCCTCCTCCTTCTCCTTTCTAGCGCGCGCCTTCGCCTCCTCCTTCTCCCGCTGCCGTTGAAGATGAGCCCCGTATACCGGGTCCTCTTCGATCGGTCGGCGCTCGACTGGCCGGTACTGTTTGTACAAGCCGGATACCATGCTCATGGATGGATCGCCCTTGAACTGCTCGTGCCATGACCCGAGGACAAGCAAGAGCTTCCTCTTCACTTTCTTGTCTGTGGCCGAATCGGACGCGAGGTGCCTCAGCGCGTCCGTGAGTTGACCGTCCGCGAAGGTCCCTGCGTGTGGTGATCTGCGATCAGCTTTCCGACCCGGAGCAGGGAAGAAGTGGGCAGCTCACTCTGGAACTTCTGGCCACAGTTCTCCACCAGGGCTTTCAGAAGCTGTGCGTTCTCATGAGTAAGTGGGAAATGGAGGGATTGTATTGCCGACGCACGACAAGAGCGCGATACTGCTGATGAGGACCTCCGTGCTTGATCTTCTTGCGCAGCGCACGGGAGGCTTCAGTTGGTCTAGAGATATCGCGGTCAGCCTTATCCCGAGGGTATGTGGCGCGCACGCACCCAGACGCCTGTAGGTTGATCGAGTCGACGAGTTCCGGAATCCTAAACAGTCGTCAGACAACAATTCCAACCATTGTAGCACAAGTAGCGTCTCACCCATCGTACGCCTCGTCGTCAATCGTGTTCGCGGTCAGGATATCGACCCAATCTGTGATGGAGGACTGGGACGATTGCGGGAGTCAGGGTTTATATGGACATGGCGGAAGACAGACGAACGTGCGGTTTGTCGCGCGAGAATGCCTTCGCAAAGCTCATCGCGGCCGCCATGCAGAGAGAACGGGAGAGGGAAAAGGGATAGGGTGTACCTGATGACGGGGGAACTCAAGTTAGGCTTGTGACGAGACGCCCCCTATCACTCGTCCGCATCTGGTACTTGTCATTGTTCTTTTGCGCATGCAACGTGCATCATTGGACGGTTATTGGACGCTGCTGGCGCACAGTTATAGCATTGAGCCCTATTCACGACGTGGCCTTGAGGACAAGCAAGGACTTGCAAAGAGAACAAAGCAAAAGCAAGGATAGATAGACGTAGGAAATAATCGTGACGTTCGTAAAGCATGAGTATCATGGCTGGAAGATATGCGACGAACAGCGACGTATAGGTCCGGCCCGTCCAGGAGTACAGCAGGAAAGAGCAAATCAGCAGCAAAATAGGAGCAGATGAGTAGATAATGGGAAAGCGACCCATCACGAAGAAAGAGCATCAGAACGACTTGTAAATATATGGAGACTAGCGGGCTGCCACATCAGTACTGAGGCATTCAGTAAAAAGAGGTACAACTCACCGACAATGATAGAGCGAGACAAGACCTAGACGTGTTCTGCATCTTGACCGCCTGCGGTCGATGGCGAGAGCGCTTGATTCGTTGGAATAGCGGTAGATTCGAGGAACAACTGGAATAGCGAGGCTTCGAGGAGAGTGACAGCAGGATCAGGAAGTTCGGAAAACGTGGAGAAATGACGGATTGTAGAGAGGCCTTGTGCCGCTTGCATCCAGCGTTGTACGGTGGTAGGAGATGATGATGGTGTCGTTGAGGCCGAGAAGTCGGCTGGACAGGTCCTCTGACGACCGACGTCAAGAGACGAAGACGTCGGATTGTGTTGATGGCCCGGAGACTCGCGCGACGTGCTGGAGTCATGAAGCACCATAGCGGAATGCAACTGCGATATGGCCGTCTCCAAAACGCCAAAGCTGGGTAGGAGATCTGTAAACCATCGCGCACGGTCGTACACCTCGGCAAACAGAGAGAATGCCTCATGAAGGCGTCCTTTCGTCGAAGGAGCATCAAGGACACCGTAGGGCTGAGTAGGTGCTGGAGTCAAAGATGGGGTACTCGTCCCTGGCTCGACATCGTTGGTGGGTATGGCATGGCCGAGTGGCGAAGCAGAATGGCTTTTCGCGGATGACTTTCGTTTCTTGTTCTTTGGGCGAATGAAAGAGTGATTCGCCTGACCGATATCGTGCGAGTGGTCAGGAGCATCTAGAACAAGTGATAAGCTCATTGGAAGTACACATATATGGGTGACAACCTCACATGCGACATAAACAACCTGGCTATCGTGGAAAGTTCTGACGTTCATTGAGGCTGGACAGCCACCCTCCTGGAGCTTCACCAGGCGTAAGCATGGTCAGGAGCAGAAAGTGAACCAGCGTACCTTGCAGCTGGTACGAGTACGACGGTCGGATTCCCTCTTCACATACTTGCTCTTGCCGCCCGTAGGTTGGCGAGAGCAGACGAACGTGGTATGTTTCTGGGTGAATGTATCAGTAGATATGTTCACTATATACATGATAGATCACCTTGAACAAAGGGGGATCCTTCTTGCTACCGTAAGCAGTGCGCTTCATGAGCTGTAAACATGATAGCCAGCCACGGACTCAGTGGCGCGCACCTTGACGAACGCCACTGTCAATCGCTGCTCCTCGTTAACCTTCCATGCTTCAAACTCCTCCCAGCAAGCAAACAAGTGCGTTAGATTGTCCATTGCACCAGGATGGCGCTTCGACAGCGCAAGCTTGAACTCGAACGCCGCATCCGAGCACTCGAACTCGAGGTTGCTACAGAAGTCCCTCACCGCCTCCGGATCAGAGAGCGGCGGCGGGGTACCAGCATCCCAGTCCTCGTTTACGACGCCACTCATGTCGAGTGGCTCGCCAGCGGAAAGACGCGGAGTCGAAGGAGAGAACACAACACAACAGCGAACTCAACAACGGAACCAAGTGACCAGATCCGATCGCGGTGACCGTCACGTCACTCTCATTGCCATCTTCGTTCACTCTTTGTTCTTTTGCCATCACCACCTTACCCTTGAAAACACCATGCCTTTGCGCAATAATCTCCACCGGCGCAATCACAAGGAGCGCGGTCAGCTTAAGCACCGCGAAAAGCTCGGTTTTCTCGAGAAGCACAAGGACTATGTCCAGCGCGCGCGCGACTACCACTCGAAGCAGGACCGCCTCACGCGCCTCCGCCAGAAGGCGGCAGACCGCAATAAGGATGAGTTCTACTTCTCTATGAACAAGGAGAAGACACGGGTGCGTTTGATCTATCTTGCGAATCATTCGTTCGGTGGCTCACTCGTATGCAGGGCGGTGTGCACCTGAAAGATCGCGGCAATACCTCCCTCCCCGTAGACTTTGTCAAGGTCCTCAAGACGCAGGACGAGAACTACGTGCGGACTATGCGTGCGTCTAACGTGAAGGTGCGTACATCACATACCCCCCTCAACTAGTCGCTCATCTTTCGACCTTACGCAGAAAATGGACCAGCTGAAGGCGAAGCTGATGTCTCAGCTTGATCTTCTCCACCCTGGAGCCGACGAGGACGATGAGCTTGACAACAGTGAACTCGAGACTCTCCGCAGCGCAGGAATTCTGCCTCAAACGACGGGGAAGAAGGGCAAGGGACGCTCCAAGTCACGCCATCTCGTCTTCGTCGATTCCGCCGAAGAAGGTGCGTGTATCCCCTCCCTCTTGCCCGTTTTTTTCTGACACTGCTACAGCCCGCAAACTTGCCACGGCAGAATCCAAGCCAGCTGCACCAGCGAACGACAAGATGGACGTCGACTCAGACGAGCCCGACCTCGGCTGGAAAACCGAGTCCTCAAAACAGAAGCGGCGAAAGTCACTGCCTATCGCGACCGCCGAAGATGAAGCAGACTGGTATGACGAAGAGACCAACGAAGGGAGCACCGAACGCACCCGCATACTCAAGGAGCTCTCCGCCCGCCTGATCCGCGATCGCCAACTCCGCTATGCCCAGCGCGAGTTCGAGATGCAGCGGCTGCTCATGGGCAAGGGCGGCCGGACAAAACTGCGTGGCGCTGAACGGTTGGAGGCCAGCGACGATGAGGCCAGCGACGACGAGGACGCACTCGACGCTCGTGGCGGGCGTCAGCTCAAGTCCAAGACGACCACAGAAAAGGCGTACAAGCCACGGATATACAAGTGGCGGCTCGAACGCAAGGCATGATGCGCACGTCTCACATGGCGTACTACACAGCTCGTCTCGCATACTTCAACTTGCTGTCCCTGAATGGACTGGCCGCTTGGCCTCCTTGATAATGTGTGCTACCATGTACAATGCAACGTCCGTTTCCGTACGTAGGGTGCAATTATTATAGTCCATTCGTGATATATGAGTCCACGGGGTCGAATCCGTAAATGACCGAAACTGTATGTGACGGAGATTCCGCTGCCGTATGTAACTACGAGGTGCGAACCCCGTGAACGACGACCTCGAATCCGTAAAGTCCTTGCTTTATACAATCATAACTGCCCCCGTCAACGCAGCGCCCAAAGCGAACCATGGCGCGCCGCCGCTCATGTGCATGAGGGGTGCAGCCGAGTCGGACGAGTTCGACGAGGATCCGTCCTTCGGCGTGGCAATGCTCGACGAGTCGTAGGTGACGCCGTTGATGTCGGCCGCGACCTGGAAGACGGAGCCGCCGCCGTATTCGTAGAACTGCGTGATAAACAATTCAGTGTGAAGGAAGGAGCTATAATCCCTAAAGCACATACGTCGACAAGCATGAAGTTCGGTGCACGACCGTACTGGCTGGTGCACGTGTCCACTTGCACACCCAGGGAACCTTCGCCAGACTCCGCATTGGTCTCGTTCGCCTTGTCGACGTTAGGAACAGGGCTACCGAGCAGAATCTTGTCCTGCAATATCTTTAGCACGTCGTAAAGTTTGTGAAGTTACTAAGGACGAACCAGGAAGTGGTTGATCAAGTACATCTGCGTGGACGAGTCACCATTCGTGCGGTTGACCTCACAGTCGAAAGTGGTGTCTGTCACATCGTATGCGGTCTCCCAGATGTTGCTGAACTCTGTGATGGATGAGCCTCTAGACAATGCGCGAATGTAGAAGGACGGACCGTCGATGAGGTAAGATACGGACGTCGTATCCGCCTGATTGTCGAGGAAAGTGACCAAGCGCGTTCCGCCATCAATCATCTCACCCAACGTCGGCCAGTCCGTCGCAGCAAGCGGCGAGGATGACGGTGAATAAGAGAGCGTGTCCAGGCCAGCGGACTCGAAGACAGTAGCGTACTCCGAGGGGGCCACATTATCGATGTTCACGATTAAAATGGACAGGACTGCGGAGAGATCGTCAGGTCGAGGTCCCGCAGTCACGTACGGGTTTGCTCACCATCCTCGGTGTTGCTGTCCATCCATGATTTGACTGCCGGGAGTTTAGTGAATCGACTAGGAGCGAGGATTGACACACCAACCTTTGGTAAGATAGTCTGCAAGGGTACCACCGTTGAACAATGACTAGCGAAGGGGTCAGCGGACAGCGTAGCTGCACATCGACGAACGTACGCAAGACGTGTGGCAAAGCTGCAAGGTGCTGTCCTCATTGTGGACCTGCAGCTGGAGCATGCGGATCCCATCGTTTAATTGTTGAGTGACTATACGAGGGGCGATCAGCGGACGGGTCAGATGCCCGCTGGGGGCGATACACACCATCGTAATCCTGGTTGACAGCGACTGCGGCATATGTCAGAGGGGAAGCGCAGACATGAGCGATCTTCTAGGACGCACGGTTGTCCGTGCCGACGGCGTACGAGTCGTGCGCGCCGACAAAGGAGACATTGCCGAAACTCTTGTCGCATAGCTGTGAACTGTGTTAACTGCTGCTCGCTTAACAGGAAACGTGCGACGTACCTCTGAGAAGCCATTACATGTCGTTGCTCGCCTGAGCGGGGCAGAGGCCCCGAGGACGACACCAGAGACAGACACGAGGGAGAGTGCGACCTGCGCAAGACGGGTGGAGAACATGATGACGAGGTAACGCAGCCGCGGAGATGACAGACAGCAATACGATTAACAGATGTGTATGCGAAGGAATGAGGAAGTAGCAGAGGATATGTGGAGGAGAGAGACAAGGAGCACAAGGAGGCGATGCTCAACCAAGACGCGATGCACAGTCCACTCCGGCGCTTCGTCCCGGCCGCAGCTGCCGGTGCTCCCCCGCGTCGGTCAAAGCGCCCGCGGAACGCGTCTAAATTCTAACATGGATGTCTCGCGTGCGCCGCTGTGCGTCGGGCGACGGGCCGCCCGCCCCACTGCACAGCGTTGACGACAACAGCGACGAACTCCAAGACGAACTCGCATACAACACAAACCAGAGACTAAGAACTTGTCCGGGAGCGTGGGTCCATGGGAGAATCAGCTGAGCGTCGAAGCTGCCGTCTCAGCCTGTTCCTACCCCTTCCTTCCCACCATGACCATGCCCTCACCCGTTGTGCTTGTCACAGGGTGTAGCATAGGAGGCGCTGGATCTGCTATGTGAGTGCTGTTGTTTGCCCTGTCTGAGTAATGTCAGTTCGAACTTTCTCCAGATGTAAGGCATTCGAAGCCAGAGGATGCACAGTATACGCGACCTCGCGCAAGTTGGAGACCATGCAAGGACTTGCAAGCGAGAGCATTCGGCTCTTGCAAATGGATGTCGCCAACGACGAGCACGTTGCTCAGTTGTGTCAAAGATCGTGGAAGAGCAAGGCAGGATAGACATCCTCGTCAACAATGCGGGGACGGTGGCAGCGGGTGACTAGTTCCACGCGTAAAAAGGCCTCGTATGCCTGGTCTGACAGTTTATCCTAGGTGCCCTCATCGACAACTCGATGGGCCACGTCAAGAACGTCTTCGACATCAACACCTTTTCCGTCGTGCGACTTGCGAAAGCTGTCGTTCCTATCATGGCAAAGCAGAAAGTGGCGCATCGTCAACATCGGGTCCGTTGTTGGCGATACGTAGGTCCAGCTTCTCCGTCTTTGCTCAAATACAATTAACATTCAAATAGTCCAACACCGTTCAACGGTCTGTACGCCGCCTCTAAAGCTGCTCTTCACAGCATCAGCGACGTTCTCTCCATGGAACTCCGCCCCTTCAATATTGATGTCATCCTGGTAACCCCGGGCGGTATCCGAACCAACATCGCGAACAACGGCGCTCAGGCTTTACGCAGCCGGAAGACTCGCTATACAAGAGGTATCTACCCAACATTTTGAGGCGGCTGAACGCCAGTCAAACTATGGGACCATGGAGCGCAGAAGAATTCGCAGAGGACGTAGTCTCGAAGAGCCTTATGAAGCGACCTCCTGCACACGTCATGAATGGCAAGAGCTGGCAGGTATTCTATGTCTTCAAATGGCTTCCACGAACTTGGTCTTTGTATCTCTTCCAGAGGATGTATTTATCGAAGCCGGAAGCTTGATGCTCTGATAGTAAATGCGCACTTCCCTATATGACTGATTTGCCCGTGTCAAGACTACGATCTGCTTAATAAACGAGGAGGGAAAGGGAGGGAAAGACCATGAACGAGCCATACGCGACGTCGTGAATCACCCACGTGATCACATCACAACGCATTGTTTCCCAAAAAGGACTCCGTAACCTTTGTTCTTCCCATCTGGTGTCCCGCCCACTCCACTCCCATCGCCCAGCTTGCTTTGGAATATTACGAATACTTCAAGCCTACCACGATGTCTCGATACCCTGCTACCTTGTCACCGAACATCACCCCCACGAAGCTCACCAAGACTCAGAAGTCTAGAGCACGACGCGAACCCTCTGGCGTCTTCTCCCTATTCCAAGCGCCGCAGATCCAGCAATTTAAGGAGGCCTTCCAACTCATTGACCACGACAAAGATGGATGGGTTAGCGAGTCGGATCTGAAGGAGATCTTCAGCAGTCTGGGTGCGTCTACCACGCACCGTCATTGCGCGCCGCAAGCTCACCGAGTTTCTCATTTCATTTGCTTCCCTTGCATCGTCCTTCCTCAATCCAATCCTCTGGTTTACCTCTCCTCTCAACAGGCATACAACCCTCACGCGGCATGATGGAAGAGCTTCTGAGCTCACGACCAGGCCCGCAGGGCGGCCACGTCCAGATACCCTCCGAGGACCGCCCAGGGATCAACTTCACGATGTTCCTCACCATGATGAGCGAGCGCCTCGTCGAGTTTGACACCGAGCCCGAGCTCATCGAGGCATTCGAGAGCTTCGACGAGAACGACACGGGGTTGATCAAGGTCGAGGAGATGCGCAAGTGGTTGAGTGAGGTCGGGGAGCGGATGGATCAGCGGGAGGTGCGTGGTTTCGTGTGCTAACGCTAAGTATTCGCTGTATATTTTGCTGATGCGAACGACTCCCAGATTGACCGATTTCTGAAGGGTCCATTCACGGATCGACAGGGAAACTTCAACTATCGTGAATGGGTGAAGGTGCTCAGAGTCAATGAGGATCCTGAAGAGACACCTTCATGATCCATCAGCATCGTCTTCGAGCACGGCATCCTTCACGCCACACAACGACTCCCTCGCTCATGAACGGACACTACTTATCAAGTGCCAGCTCAGATGTACACGTATCTATGTAATTCTGCCACACTGCCAGGCCCCTGACGCCCCTGCTCCTCCCTCAGACCCTTTGTCGACGATGTCTCTCTATGGAACGTAACCAGCAGCCCAAGTCTTTCCAAAACGCGCACTGTCTTTCCGTAGCCATCCAGAACGGCACCACGGAGATATGGCTTGCGTCGCGTTCGTGATATACATGCCAAATCCCAGGCTCTGGCGCAACATTGGTCAGGTCTCGCGCAGACGTGTCCGAAAGATGGCGACATTTGGTGTCTTGGCAAGGCAAAGGATGCCACTGCGAGAAGATAGGGACAACGCCGTCGTTCGCCCAGTATTCCTCGCCAAGAGCCAGCTCTTGCGCTCGCTCGCCGGCTTGTTCCACGTCGTCGCGGCCATGCGAGGATGCAATGGCGAAAGACGGTGCTGGGCGGAGAGTACTGAAATCGAACTGGCCCATTACGCCTGATGATAGGTACAGCGCGTAGGTGAACGCGTCCTTGCAGCTCGGGACGTGCAAATCATTCCCTGACCCTGCAGGTTCCCGTTCCGTCTGCGAATTCATTAAGCCAAGTCATAACAGCAAGAACAATCGCACTTACCATGCACGCAACGTGACTGCGATAGTACGTCTGGGGACACAGAACACCCTCTCCGTTGGCCTCGCGTTCATCTGCTGCTTCAAACGTCACGTCGAACGGCGTGGCATCCCTGCTCTCAGCCCAGTCGCTTTTCCACAATTGTCGAAACAAGGTGAGGACGGATGCATGCCTAAAGGATAGGTTTCTAGAGTCGCTGAGCATGTCGAGGGCGGGTGGCATAAGCGGCGCGAGGTACGAGGCGACATGAACGACCTTGGCCAAGAGGGAGCCGACTGAGAGGGGCCTGACTAACGGTGCGGCGTCGGTTCGCTCCCCGAGCGAATATACAAGCTGTGTACCTCTGAAGGGCGCAGATACTGTGCATCGTGAGAACGTCAATAGTACATAGGTGACGTGACTGACACTCACTGGTGCTGATAGACAGTATCATGTCTGGGTGCGAACCTTCGCCAAAGTACTTATGCTTGAGGAGGTCTTGCAATTTGACTATTGTTGCCCCGCCCTGCAAGCATGGATTCAGAATGTCGATGTCAACACTGAGCCTTCATCATTTCCTCACCATGGAGTGGCCTAGCAAGTGCAGCGGCTTAGCCACAGACCACTCGGGGTAGAGCCCCTGCAACAACGAGCGGCCATGACGACCGTGTACGTGCAAGCGAGCGTGCTCCTCGCCATAGTCAACTGGAGTAAACTTTGTGTGATAACCAGACAGCTTTTCTCTAAGACTGCGTACTTACCTTGTCCGCCTTTGACGGCATAATAGAGCTCACAGGCGCGGTCATGCAAAGAGCTCACTGGGCCGACCCTGGCTGTGTTGTCAGAATCAACGCTAAATCCTTCCCGAGTCGGTGACGCGCACCTGGCGAAGACGACCTTCCGCCTCCTCCTCCCCTCCTTCACTATCTCACCATCGCCATTCAGGTAATCCTCAAACTTACCCCATAGAATAGAACCGGTAGAGCCGAGGAAACCCTCGACGATGACCAAGGGGGCTTCCTCATCGTGGCCCTCAGCTATGTGCAACGAAGCCTGGTCGTAATGCGTTGCCACGGTCATGAAATGCAAGGGGAGGCCGAGGGAAAGAAGAAAGGCTTAACATGTACTTACTTATGCGAATCACTAGTCGCGATGTCTTCCCAAGAGGTTTAGGATGATCTGAGGACGGCGTTCTACGCGGCCGCTCGTCGTCGGACCCTGCGACTGCGACCGTTACCTAGACACCTCATAGCTGCCACGATAGGATCATGGTCCATTTGAGCAAGCATTTTTGTATGATGCATAGACAATCCGGTCAGCCTCAGCCAGCCTCAGCTTCACTGCGAAGGGGTATAAGTAAGTACCTACATGATACGCAGAAGAAATGACATTGATTGCATCACAAATTTCGCGCACGTGGCCGGACTCATAACGCGCAGAAGGAGACAATGCACCTTCGACTCGCCATAGTCCCAACGTGAGCAAGGTTATGGATGGTGGTTATCCTCAATACATGTATTTGACTAAGGGTGGAGAACGTACTTGTAGAGATAGCAGTCGCAAAACAGGACGACCAACACGACGAACGAAAGAATTATAAGTATGTAAGTCGGCTCCAAAGTGCAGACCAAGGACATGATTGCATAGGGGCCAGTATCAGAAGGAAGAGGAAGACGAGAACGAATGGGATGCCAAACATTGTCATGAGAAAGATCCATGTGCGTACGGCCATATTCCGATGCATGTTTGTTTGATTAGAGGGATGCATACCAGATAAACGGAGACGGAAGACGATGATGAAATAGTACGCCTCAAGATGCGTGATAGAAGGAAAAGAAATTGGAGAAATAGACAGACATGAGAGAAAAATCACCCTCGCACTGCCGGGCGATTCCACTGACCCCATTCCCCTTGCGGCGACCTCCGCGGGTGAGCGAAGCCGCCCTGCACCTGGCCGCCCTCAACAGCAGGGAATTGATAGAAAGGACCATTCACAGGAGACTGGTGTCCACCGCGAGCGAGCCGGTGTCCGTTGAACTGCCGATGCCCGCCCCGGGCATACTGTTGCTGGTCCTTGCGGCCGGGACGACGCGCAGGTCCCTGTGCCGACATATCGTAACCCATCCGTGCAGATGGCGCAGGAGGCGACGCATGCATATGTCCGGCGGGCTGAACGGCACCAGGATAGTAGGCGGACGCGGGCCAAGCGACAGCTTGCGCGGGTGCTTGCGGCATACGACCAGCCGTCGCCGCCGCGTGAGGCATCTGATTCCCGTACGGCACAAGCTGGGGATACCATGATTGGGAAGAAGCAGGATGGAAGGGCGCTTGACGCGCTCCAGGGGGCTGGCTTGCCATGTACTGATCGAGGGCCTCTGGCTGATAGACGGGAATGAGGGTTCCCTGATTATCTTGGACGAAGCCGGTTGGAGCGAGGGGGGCTTGTCCTGACCCATTGACGGTCTGTGACTGCGCGGAGGCATGCTCTGTGTGGGGACGCTGATACGCCGGGTAGGGCACGCAAGGCTGTAGTGACGATGAGCGCAGCTCAGTATACACACAATCCAACGACTTACCCCGTACATCGGGGCCGGTCCCCACGCAAGAGTCTGAGGTGTATTCGCGGCTGGACCACTAGCATCAGAGCCAACGGGACTGACGAATGCCGGCGTCGGCGCTTGCCCAACCTGAGGAGGAGGATATGGCGCATAATACGGCATGGCGTATTGCATAGGCGGAGGGTACGGCGCCATCCAAGGGCCGACGGGAGGGTAGTATGCCCCACTTGGCATCATATACGGCGCCGCCGGATGGGGGGCCGCCGAAGAGCCGGCTGAGCCAAGCGACGAAGGTGGAGGGGTCACCGCCGACGCAGGCGTGTCGTCGGCCCAGCTCACAGTAGGCGCATGAGCTGAGGGAGGAGGGCCCTCCGACCGCGCCACCGATTCGGTACGACGAGAGACGACGGAGCCGTCAAGGACATCGCTTGCTGTGCGCTGGTGTGCGCGAGCCGGTACATGATGGAAAGCATCATCGGCGTGGATAGTGGTCTCCGCGAAGTCCTTGACCAGAACATCGACAGTGCTATCACGCGACTGGCTGCCTATGTAGTCCCCGAACGGCAGCTTGTTGGCGCCGGCATTGTCAACGTCCTCGAGGTAAGGGCGAGGTGACATGTAAGGCTGACGACCGCGGCGCTGCTTCCAGGGACTGCGAGGCGGATTGCAGTCGCGTAGCTGAACCCGAATAGCCCGGCCATCGTATACACGATTATGCTGTGCAAAACTGAGAACGTCATCAACGTTGTGGTGTCGACGGACTGACCTCTTCCGCAATCGCCCGAGCCGGGGAATCCATGTTGTCGAATTTCACGAAGGCGAAGGCGGCGCGAGAGTTCGCTGCAGAAAAGGATAAGTGAACGTATGGTCATGGCTATCGACCCACTGACCTGGTCGAACGACCTTCACGGACTGTAACCCGCCGTACTTGGCGAACACATTTGTGACGCGTCCCTCGTCCCACGCCGCAGGTCCATGCATCTCCAGGCCCCCAACAAACAGTGTCGTGGGATCAAGCTCGCGCTCTCCATTTTCAAAGCAGAGAGGCATGCCCTCAATGCCCATGGTTGAGCTAGTCGGCGTGATAGGGAACTGGCTTCCGGGCGTCTTTGGCGTGATGGGCGACATCCCAAGGCTAGGCATGGGCGGCGAAGGCATATCGAGTATTTGCTCATGCTCGTCGTACTCTTCGTCTCGATCAGGACCTTGCGAGACATCTCGTTCAACTTCGCGAGATGGCGAGAAGGGAGAGATCGGTCTAATGCCTATGGTGGGTCATCGTCAAAAAATAGTAGAAGACGGACTCACAGTTTCGGATCTGCTGCCACGATTTCATCCCATGCGCGATGCGCACGCACATGCTCTTTCCCCTCACTCAGCGGCGGAAAGTCGATGTCGGTCAGCTCAACCTTAGGTCTCTGACCGAGGTTGGACTGGAATGAATGGTCGTGTGCGTCTCCGGCGGCTGCGGTGGCAGGGGAGTAGAAGCTTGAGTGTTCTCGCATAGGGCTAGCACAGCCGATTCCGTGTGTCGTACGTGGAGTCGTCTGCGAGTCGCGCGACGGGCTCATGACATGGAGGGGATAGGAGGCCGTATTCATCATTTGAGGCTGACGGGGAGTGCCGTACGGTGTACGGTCAGACGCGGACTGTGGCTGGTGAGCCCACGTCACCGTCAAGTGAGGGACGCGTCGAAGTGTCTGCGCAAACACAGATCAGACAAATGTATGGGTCGTACACAGGCCACGCACCATCAGAGCAGTGACACAGTCGTCGCGGTGAGCCCACTTGATCTCGTAACAGCCTGTGTCCATGTTCGCCGCACGCTCCGCATCATGAGGGGCAGGATAGGACTGTTGCTCCGAAGACTCTGCTGACACGTCAGTACTGCCCTAGAGAAAAAAAAGCGAGCTCGTACCTGACACTCCACGCTCTGACCCCTTGTAAGGGCCAAAGGACTCCAACTGACCAAAGTAGGAAGCCATGGTGCTGATAGTCTGGATGCAAGTCAGAATATGATGCCAAACAAACACACATAATGGATCCGAAGAGAGTCAAGGGTCAGGGAAGGATATGGTCATACGCACTTCACTATTGAAAGCGACGGGATCGATGTAGAGGCTGTTGTCCATGTAACCCTCGACTTGCTGCTGAATGGCCTTGCTGCGGGCTTCTCCCTCAACGGCATCCGCGTTGTACTGCACGTTGTAAAACCTGAAATGCTCATCAGTCCTGTGCTTCGCTGCGTCTACCATCCTGGGGCTTACTTGGAGGACCGTGACTTCCAAATACGCATAGCGAAAGGCACCTCCAAATCGACCAACTGCTCACGCGAAACGTGGTCGTCGGCGCACTCACGACCTTGCACGGACGGCAGGAGCTGCTTCGGGGCTCTGGGAGTGCATATAAGTGGGTATATGCGCATGAAATCCGGGCGCGGCGAACCTGTATGACACCAACAAGGTCCTGAACGCCCTTGCAGGCTCATAGCGCAGAATACGACCCAGGAACGGCTTGGGAGGTGTAGAGTGGAGCGTATTGATGAGGTTAGTGGCCGCTGTAGCGTCCTGATAATCGGCTTTCAGTCGGTCAAGTCGCGCGAAAGGTAGACGTGAGCGAACCTCGCACTGTACGAAGGCACAGACGCCACCCTTGGCGTCGCGGACGACCTTGACATTTTGCACCTCCGCATGCTCGGACAGATGTTCTGAGAGCAGGCGCGCAAGCTCAGGTTGTTCGACGTTTCGTCGGAAGACTGTTCAGATGCGTCAGAACGACATGTGCAACATCACGAAAAGGGCTACGAACCTTCCGACGAACACGCTAGCGTCGTGTGGCATCTTGTCCTCTTTCTTCTTCGTTGTGGCGGCGATGACGGACTCCGAGGTAGGTGATGAGGCGAAGTCGTGCTCGATGGTTGAGGGAGGCGAAGACGGCGGGAGCGCGTCGAAGCGCGAGCCCCAAGAGCGAGGCTTTTGCACCGGCTTCTGTGGCATGTTCTGATAGGATAGAGGTGAACGTTTGAACGGCTAGGATGACGGTCCTTGGAGGATGTCCCCGAAGTGGACAAAGGAGAAGTGGCGGGGGGGAGAGCAAGAGATGGTCGTGGTACAAAGTAAAGTCCCACACGAGCTGTGCTGTAGCCGTCCGCCGACTAAAAAGACCGGGCTGTCGAAATCCTGGAATCGGGAATTTGTTGACATTTCTGGCGGAGTATACGCCCTTTCTGGCGGGAGAGGCCGAGCTTCCCGTGACACATTCCCTGTCATTGAAATGGTCATTTTGCACGGATATCTTCGCCGCTGGCCCGGCGCGCCTCGACGTTCCCCCGCCGACAGAAAGATTTGAATCCGGAGTCAGCGCCCACCTGACCTCCGGCATCTCCAGCATCGAAACACGCTGCATCGACGTGCTCCTGGCAGGGTACCATCGCCAATCGCTGATCCTGTTGCTGACAACTGTCGGTCGGAGCGTCTTCTTTGATTCACGTGGCCCCAAACAGGAAATATGAAGCTTTCTGAAGTTTGGATCAAGCAAATAATTCGCGGCGACATAGCATGCTCCCGACGCGTATAGGTCGAATTGCCAGGCGAACGGCAGCCTGGACGCCTGGGGAGCCAGTGGCATAGGCAACAAAAGTATCGCGGCTCCGAGATTGGTCGAAGACGGCGAGTTCAGAAAAGCCCAGGAGGTATGTTGACGTCTGTTGAAACACCGAAGTCAATCCAACACAGCTAGGTGACATCTCGACTAGTCATTAAGATCGACGCGAATGGCGGCAATAACGTAAAGTTGTGCAGACCGAAGGAGTTCTAATCCAAGTTGGGACAGGTAACATGAGGCGCGCGCGAAGCCACGGCAGGCCTTTCTGTATCGTCAAGGTCCTGTCGATAGGTCGGATGGTACCAGAGAGACATTCCCAGATCAAGACAGACACGAGAGCTCGACCATTATAGTAGGCAATAGACGCCGGACATACCATGCTCCTCGCCTGCCTAGCGAGGGGGAGATTCTGCCGAAGAGCCAGTTTGGAAGCTTCTCCCGAGAGATCTACCAAAAGACATGTCGTCTGCACACGGCCAGCCGGTCCGGGTAAGCGACGCGTAGACGTTGCATGAGAGATGCATCGAGATAGATGTTCTTCCAGGGCGTTTTCGCAGCAAGTGATTTCAATTTGCAGTCGTCAAGCGTCAAGCTTCAAGCTTCAAGTTGAAGGTAAGCAGCTGTCATCGGCCGGGCGCTGGGGGTGTTCATTGCAAGTTCAATGGGTTGGAAGGAGGAAAATAACAAAAAGTCTAAGAACAATGTCAACGACCGTCCATTTAGGGCATAATTTCGAACTCCGCCACAAAACTTCCCCTTGTAGCGAACGGTCATTGTGATCGACCGTTGAACTTTCCTGGAACGCGTCCCCTTCTTTGTCTGCTCTTACACATATCCCCTAATCATGTCTGACGATGGTTTTGACGCTGGCGCGATGGAGGATATGGGCTACGATGACACAACGTGCGTGTTCTGACGCACAGTCGAGGATCTGCGCTGAACAAATACCAGGTTCGGAGGAGACAATGGCTTCGTGCGCACCACCCCTGCGCACCCTTTCACATCGTTCATACAGTCTCTTCTTAGGACGACGGATTTGACTTGCTAGCCAACCAACGGGCAGGATGGCGATCTTGAGCCCGGCGCTGACCAGGAGGGGCGGCATGGCCACGTTTGGGGACCCAGAAGACGCGCAAGTCAATGGCATCAACGGTGCGGCAGACCCCGACACGAAGATGGGTGGTCTAGAGGAGGCCGAGGAGAGAAAACAACCGCAGGTTGACGAGCACGGGCGAGCGGCAACCCAACAAGGAGCGCGTCACGACACCGTACCTCACAAAGTACGAGCGAGCACGAATATTGGGTACCCGCGCGCTGCAAATCAGGTCAGACTCTGTCCTCTGGTGTCCATACTGACGGTGTTCACGATCTTTCTGATTTACAGCATGAACGCCCCCGTACTTGTTCCTCTCGATGGCGAAACCGACGCTCTGCAGATCGCCATCAAGGAGCTCTCACAGCGCAAGATTCCTCTCATCATCCGACGCTATCTACCAGATGGCAGTTTCGAGGACTGGAGCGTGTCCGAGCTCATCACGGATTGATTTGTCTCTCGAAGTAGTCACCTCTCCGTCACTGTCCTCTCTTGGTTCCATCGTCGTCTCTGCTTTCGTATTGTACTGCAATCCGGTAAAAAGGTCCACAATAAACACTGAATAACGGAGCCTGGCGTGTAGCGCATTGGTAGCGAGGATAGAATGTGCGGTACAGGTGAGCGAAGCAGTCTCAAACTTTCGCAGACCGCGTTCGTGTGAAGGACCGCGTTGTCCTCGTCGTCTTCAACTGACCATCGTCCTGCGCGGGGGCACGCGGCTTAGCTGCGGTCAGCTTGGCCAACAAGGCTAGCGGCTGCTCGATCTCGCCCTCGTCTTCGTCCTCGGAGTCCAGGAAGGGATCATCCTTCGGTGACGGCACCCTGGTCACCGCAAAAGGCGCCTCGTCATCGTCGTCCAACACCCTGGGTTTGCCTCCTGTCCGCTTCTTCGACGGACTCGACTGCAGGTCGTAGTGAGACGTGCGCTGTTGGCGCTTGCTAGGAGATAACGGTGCCACCAACGTCGGCTTCGGAGGGTTGAAATATTGCGGCGAACTGAGCACCATGGCGTCTGGCTCGGCTGGCATACGACGAGGGACACTTGGGGAATCCTCGACACCAGCCTTCTTCGACCATGTGCGAATGGCGTCGGGGGTGCTGAGAACCATATCTTCGACGGATGGAGGAATATTTTCGCCTTCGCCATTAGGCTTGCGAACATCTGCATATATGCGTCAGAACCGTAGTCAACCGAGGTGCGCCATGTATCTGACCCTTGCGCTTGCCCTTGACACCAGTGGGGACCGCGCTCTTGACCGTGCGGAATGGCGAAGCCATGGTCGAATCCACGAGAGTCGTCTGCGACTGCCAGTCCCCGGGAAAAGCCTTCTTCCACTCTTCTGTAGTCATCTGCACCCACGAGTCGGCGTCTCCCTCTATGTGGTAGTCGATGATGCCCGTCCACTCCGCGCCTGGGGGCGTGCGGTTGACGAAGATGACCTTGCAGAGCTTCTTGGACGTGGACGCAGACGCGTGAACAGTCTTGGCGAAGTCCTTGACAAGCTTCTTGAGGCCGTGGACCTTCAAGGACGTGCCCATGATGATGAGGCAGTCTGGCTTGCGCCCGACGTCCGAGGTCTGTATGGTGCCAATCTCGTCGCCGAGGGGATGCGGTTCGTCGTAGAGCACAATAGCCGGTCGTAGAGAGCCGACTCTCAAGGGTCGTGCCGACCTAGCCACACGCGCCTGGACTAAAAAGCTACGGTCAGACAAGCAATGGACTGGAAGAAGCCAGACATACGCCGCTTCAGACATTCGGGGCAGTCTGGTGGTATCCCATCGTTGAACATCGACAGATACTCGGGTGTGCATGGCTGCTCTGCACAACAATACATACAACGGACGCGGTGGATGTCGCCGTGAAGTTGCACATTGCGCACATCCTTCGTCCTGATCTTGGACTTTCCCTTCGCAGCCTTGGCGCTATCGCTAGAGCTACTGAGGAGGCCTACGCGCTCCTCCAGACCGTCAATGTTCTGGGTATATGAACGCAGGAGCTTCTTCTTCTCATTGAGAGCCTTGATGAAGTGGTGCGTAGGTGAGGGGGTCGCTTTGTCGATCGACTGCTTCAGCTGCGATATGAAGGTGTAGAAGACGGCTGTGGACGTGGCATCGCGGAATAGGGACGCGTCGAAGAGATCACGACCCTTGAGAACGACATCGGGGTATTGCTTTTTCACGAGAGCGTATAGCCCATCAGAGGAGCGAAAGTCCTGTTCAAGTTTAGCGTCATCCTGAGGCGCAGTGGCAGCGAACGTACCGGAATCCCACAAGAGCAGGAGATGCCGGCGCCTGTCACGACGACAATCTTCGAGCTCTTCACCACTGCCCGCGATAATTCATGGAGAGAGCGCCGAGTCCGCCCATCTGTATGAGCGTCCTCTAGACGCAAAGTGACCGTCATAGTTTGGGCAGAGGTGGCTCGATGGTGAGCGAAGGCAAAGCGTTGTTGGTGTTTTGGTTTTGTTTATTCGACGCGTCTCTGGCCAGTCACGTGGACGCGTTATCCGGGCCGAAATCCGAGACGCGACGCGTTGTTCAAGTTGACGCGCGCTTAAGTATGGTAATTTCAAGGAATGGCAGAAGGGGTCAATTTATACTCAAGGACATCGTGATTGTGCCGGACTCCGAATTCATTCGGCAATGAGCTACATCAGAGCATACCTAGGTATCTGAAGTCGCACAACAACAATGTCTAGAGATAACCTAGTCGAACCTCTCGCTCCGAGGTCGGCGTACGTTCGTAATACCAGACCGAACCGTTGGTCGTGCAAGTTGAGTTGTAGGTGGTATCCAGAGGCTTGTATGTGCCGTACTGCTCCGATCCGTAGACGTGGGAGTAGTACCAGATCTCCGACAGTTGCGTGCCGTTTTGGGAGCAACCGACGTAGGGCAACGCGCCTGTCTGCGATTTGAGAGCAGCGTGAATTTGGTCCAGAGAGTACGCAGTCGTGTTCGAAGGGACTATGCCGTTTCTGGGAAGGGGAAGTCAGCTCCTTAGCACTGAAAGTGGGGGGAGCGATACGCACGATGCGAGAATGTCGTATGTGGGATACTGCTTGAACGCGCGGATAACGGCGTCAAAGAAGTTGATCACGTCTTCGTGTTCCTGGTACGAGTCTCCATAGCAGGCAAGGTCAAACGTGGATGTACACGTCGCATGCTTGCCAAACTGAACAACGTCAGACGAGTTCCAGGAAGAGTGTGGGCATCGCCAACCTCATGAGCCCAGAATTCGGCGTTAGAGCCGCCTTGATTAATCCAGTACGCGTTCACTGTCGAGCGATATGGGTCAGCCGAATAGGGGTCCATGAATAAGACGACACACGCACTGTAGGTCAGAAGATCATCCCTGCCGAAGTCCTTCACAAATGTGTCGACGCCGGGACCGTCATAAGCAGGAACCTCAGTCCCATCATCGAGGGTGCTCGGGGAGGGGTTCGGATCGTATTGTCTCGTCAAGTCACAGTAGGATTCGTACGTCCTGGAAGAATATGTGAGCGACGCAACGACAATTACGAAGCACCACACGCACCCATCACAATTATCCGGCCAAAGCCCGTGGATCGTCCAGCTTGACCTGGGCAGCAGTTGTCCTTCATCCTCCAGTCCCGTATACGTTGACCAGAACTGGGTCTGCAACACGAGACCTCCAGGGGTGGGTGAGCAGCAGGTGTTCGTGATCTCCGTCGTGTTCTCGCAGGAAAAGAACGACGGGATGCTACTGCAAGTAGCGAAGTCCGGATAGGTGTCCGGGACCTGTGAAACGTTGTCGCGCCGATGCGCGGTGGCCACTGCGACAGAGGACAGCAGGAGACCGGAGACGATGGGAACGAAGGCCATGGCACCAGGGGTCTGTCAGGCGACGGTGGAGGGGATGCACTCGTTTCGCGTTGGATGGCGAATCGCGGTATTTAAACGGTTTCATTGAGTCGGATAGGGCAGGATCGCACGTTGGCCGGCACGTATCTCTGCTCAAGCGCATGGGTGAGAGGACTCAGCAGGAGGCGGATCAGGCCAGGATCAGGTCGACCATGTGCACAATATGTCTGCACGATCCGGCGCTTTGTTGGTTTGCGGCGAAGGCTGAACTTCTCTCTAGTGTCCATGTCCTTGGACATTCGACACCGATATGCGTGCATGCAACGCCCGCAAAAGTCAGCGCCTGCAAGTTGACATCCCACACTCGTACTTATATATGGAGCTGCAATGCTGTGAGCCATATACGTACGTACGTAGTCAGAGGTACGTAGGTACCCAGAGCATCCGCCGACCTGCACACGCGGAGCTGAGAGCGCCACCGACTTGCGGTACGTATTACTAGAGATTACTAGTAGTCAAATAGAGTATAACTGTACGATGAGGTACATATACTGACAGCGAGCGGAGTGCACATACCAGCATTGAGCAGTATGGCCGAACAGGTCGAACAGAGAGCGAGAGCATGAAGGAGCGTCGGATCGCCACGTACGGTACTACGTAGCACATAGCACGAGACGCCGAGATCAGAGCAACAAGCACTACCGAAATGAGAGCACAGTTGAAGCGAGCATGTCAGATAAAGAAAACGGGAGCAGGCGAAGCGCAGGAAGCCGGAAAAGCAGGAGCACGAGCAGCAGAGCAGAGCCAAGAGGCCATCGAGGTGGAGAGGCGACAAGGTGACGAATTAGACGTCCGACCAGCCGCCTTCGTCGAGCTTATATGAAGCCTCGCTTTCTGGTCGATCCGGGCTATCGACTAGCTTGGCAACGCGCTCTTCTGCGCGTCCTGTGATAATGGAGCCGTTAGTAATTGCGGTGGAAGACACGAGATATGCATACCCTTGCGCAAGAACATGCGCGTAGCTGACGCGTGCGATAAAATGTGCCCGCCAATAGGTTTGAGCGCACCGCCCGCGACGAAGGTCATCGTCGCGCCAGGGTCGGCTAGAGAGGGGTGATGTTGAGCCGACGTCGGGGGAGAAAATGATGACTTACATTGTACTTGGTTCGTCAAAAGGATCGCAATCTGTAAGGACAATAAGGCGAGGGCATTCACAGCAAGATAGAAACGGAAAGAACATTGTATTCCTCCGAAAGCTTCGTCAGTTTGGACAGCATCTAGGCGAGAATCAGGAAACTGAGCGGAGTGAAACCAACATCACGCACCTGAGCGAGCTGTGAAGCGTTCGACAATGTGAATTAGCAGTTCGATGTCCGGTGCCGCAGTCTAGACCTTTTGCTGACGCTCGCTCAGCTCCCCTCGACCTGAATAATCTACTCTGAACAAGGCCATGATGCTGTCGACGATCTGCATAAGGTTAGCCTTTAAGTATAATCGAGAGAATGGAATCCGGAATGCATACGAGCAGGCGGAAGTCTTTATCCTCTGCGAATCTTGAGGAACATTCATTGATGAGTTCCATCTTTAACGAATAAAACACGCATTAATGTCACCGTCACGGCCATTGAGCACGCTTGTCGAACCTGATGCTCGCTATTGAAGGCCCTCGCTAGGAGTTCATGTAAATATAAGCGAGCGAACGCAAGGCGCAGCATACCATATAGAATGTTCTCAAGAGCCATATTGCCATCCACGCCAAAACGCTCCGCAATCGACCTTATACGATCCGGCCTGAACGTGCCCTCCGTGTCGATGTACGCGACCTTGCCCGATGCCCCACCGAGATCCGGGGGAAGCTGCGTGATCACGCTCATCGTGTGCGCCAGCTGCGTCTTTCCAGTACGGAACTCGCCGTAGACTTTCCGGTTCTATCAGCGAGCCTTCGACTATCGGGATAAAAACAAGAACCTTCAGATATGGATTGCGACATAAGACCACCTGAATTAGTTGAGAACGGCCGATGCACCAAGGCTGACGAGAACATACCACCAAGAATGCCATCGACAGCCTTGCTTCCTGTGCTGATGACATTCACGCGTTTCCGCTTGTCCTGGATTTCGACACCCGTCGCGAAAGAGGAGCCCTGTTCCCACTACTTCAGTTCTGGTCGATGCGCGTGCGGTAAATGTACCAGAATTTTATGTGCGGCTTCCTGGAGCGCTATTAAGCAGAGGAGACTCGAGAAGGAAGGAAACGTACCTTGATCTTCTCCACTTTCGCCTCCGACATGCCCTGCGGGTCTGAAGTTGGCAGAGTACGAACATCTGCGCATATATGCACCTTAATCTTGAGCAAGTGCCGGCGGGTAGTCATATTGACGCCGGACACCGTGTTGATAGCGGCCGACTGCCATTATGGTGAGGCTTCAACGTGGTAGATATAGCTAGCACGTACCTTGAGCTTTAAGATGTCCTGGACATTGATGCCCTTTCGTCATGAGGAAAAAGGACGTTCAGCCGCAGCGACGGGCACGGTCTGGTAGCAAAGGCGCATACATGGGATTGCAGCTCGTCGATAGAGTCGAAGTACGGAGTCTGCCAGGCACGTCACATGAGATCGCACCTCAAACAAATGCGCGCTCGCTCACCTCATCTTCCTCGACTACTGGGCTCGACGCGCGGGAAGGGATAGCAGAACCAGTCGATGGTACACGACGCGGAGGCATGGCAGAGGATTACTTTGTCGAAGTCGACTGGCAGGAGAGTGATGGACGGAAGAGACACGCGGGGACCGAATAAACGGGGACACGACCGGCGGTGACAATTTAAACCAGTGACACGGTGCACGTGAAGTGTCGGAACGCGTCCCGTAACGCGCTAAGTTCAAGTTCTGTTCACATAGCTGATGATCCAATACGCGTACAGTAGCTTACCCATTAGCGAAACAGAAAAATTAATCTGCCACTTCTCCTGGCCGGATTTACGCTTTCGCTCCCAAAAAGTTGATAGCTGTATTCTAGGTGCTTGAAAGTACTGTCATGAATATTTTCAAGCGGAACGAGCGACGGTAGGGACCTTGGTGCGAGGGTCAAGTAGAGGGCGGGTAAAGCCGACATACCCCTCAACGAAACATCCGGGCCGACGTACCGGCGAGGCGGCACTCGATGCGTCGCAGACGCTCCCGTCGTCTCTCTGAACCTCGTATACACATATAGAAACTCCTAAGATGCTGTCTTGGAGCAGCTATAGCACTTAGAAATGCTTTATGTGCGGACGTCATGTCCCTTGCTACCAACATCATCGTGTCCCGCTCTCCTCGCGCCACCGAGCGGGTCACTCTAGACCAACGGACACCAAACTTCGCAGGTAGGTATATCCCAATGGCTTATGCATCTTCCCATTTTTTTAGATTTTTTGAGCAAGATCTACGAGGGCGGCGCGTGTCCGAAGCCCACGTTTCGGTGGGGGGTCATGTTTCGTTGGGGGGTTTGATACTGTACGCGCCGTATATCACAACGCGTCACTGAAGATCAGGGCATCCAAGACAGTCGAATACATGAGAATACAGAAGACATACGCAGATATGAATACAGCAGAGTATGCACCGAGGGAACTTCAATCCGAGTCCATCTGGAAGTCGTCGATATTGCCTATCACTTCTGCCCCATCGTTCAGCGCCGACTTGCTGCGACCACGCTTCTTCGTCTTGAGGCGCGAAGCTTCCGGCGAGCTGCGCGGCGACCTATCATCCTTCGGCGGCGGAGGCGGAGGTGAAGGTACGCGTATCTCTGGTGTCGGTCCAGAGAAATCCTTTCCGGTGATACGAGAAAGAGTTTGCATGTCTGGCACCGGTGTGAGACGTGAAGCACAAATACACCGCGAATACTCACCGATGGGAACGCTGTTTTTCAGCGCAGCGTTGATCAAGTGCGGGTTCTTCTTATCTTCCGCTTTAAACTTGTTCTGGCAAGACTTCCGGTCGCGACCGGGTAGCATGATGGCGAGGAGCTCGTAGTTCTCGCCGTACTGCCTCAATGCCTACAAGCACCTTGAGTGGAGTTCGACGATGGTGTAGGAGGGAAGACGTACGTCGTAGAATAGATCTGTTTCTTCCGCGCTCCATCTTGACCCTCGCACCTTCTTCGTGTACGTGTTCGAGTTGATAAACTTCGTGCGGTCGTGCTCGACAACGTGGGTGTACCCAGACGTATCCTCATCGGCTGTTCGATCTACTTGCGTCGACTCCTCGTCTATGACCAAGCTACTGCCCGCACCCAGACGGATCTGCGTCGTATACTGACTGGCCTTGAGAGTGCCGTAGAAGTCGTCGTCCGAGTCGTCACCCCTGGCCGTTGCAATCATCGTCTCCTGGGAGTCATCGACATGCGCGCCTTTGGCCGGCGAATCCGATTCCGGGGCCGGCGTTGCGGCAGGCACCTCGTCGTCTTCTTCCTCAGGCTTCCCAAGTTTCTTTCTTTCTTTCCGGGCCATGATTCGCGCTCGGTTTTCCCTTGACCTGATCTTCCACGCGGCCCAGCTGTCCTGCACTTCGATGGCTTTGCTGCTGACACGTCCTTGGCCAGTGTCCTCGCACAATTCGGCCATAGTGATCGTCGTGGGGTCGATCTCTTCACCGGGATCAGCATCTGGGTCGAAGGCAGGCGTCTGTTTCCGCCGCTTGCGTGCGGTGGGCGTCCCTTCATCTTCCCCAGAGGCTGCCGCCTTCGCTCGTCGCTTGCGCTTAGGTCGCGGCGCATCTTCGCCGTTCGCATCGGCGGCAACTTCCGATTTACGCTTGCGACCCCGTCGCGATTTGGGCTTGGCTGCAGTGGAAGAGCCGTCCTCTGGTGGGTCAAGCGTAGATGCTTTCTTCTTACTGCGCGTGCGTTTCGCAGTTGAAGGTCCGGCTGCTTCACTGGTAGTCAAGGTGTCCGCTGGCGCAAGGGGTTGTACGGCAATGGCTGATTCTGTAGCTGGAGCAACAGATCGGGGTTGGGAGGCGACTGTAATGGCATGCGGTCCATACTGCAACGGAGGCTCATTCGAAGGCAGAGAGCTCGATGGGACGACAGTCGATTGTCCCTGATGCAATGACGCGACTGCTGGCGGTCCTTCGAGCGCTTGGACAATAACAGGCGGCCGTGGTCGAGCAGCAGGAGCACGTTCGGAAACTGGGGTGAGGGGCGGGGGTGGCAACGGTCCGGAAGCATCGCGGGCAGTTACCAAAGGCGTGCGCGCCGACTGGGATGCAACGATCGGTAGCGGTTTAGCAGGGGTGATGGGCACGGGAGGGACACGAAATATATCCGCATTGGCTGGCGTCGAGGGTATGATAACAGGAATGGGGGTCGCGATGCTTTCCCTCGCTCTGACTGGGGTCGGAGCACCTGCGCGCAACATCGGCGGCATAGCAGCTCTAGCCGGGGCCTCCATAGCCTGCGTGCTGGTGTCTGCATCGTGAAGAATTTCGGATGGTAGACCTAGGTCTATCGCTTGGGCTGCTGTCTCTGCAAGCCCGGGCAGAGGAGTGTCGTCCGGTAGAGAAGATAGGGGCGGACGAGGCGTTAGGTTCACAGTAGATAGTGAAGGGCTTGATGTGCCGTTTGCTACACTTTCGGGATAAGCAGACGCATGCCGACGTGCTTGCGACGATGATGGTGTGGCCTGAGGAGTATTTGATGCTCTAGGACGAGCCTTTGCCACAGGCTTGAATATCGCGCCTCCTTTCTCTATGGAGCGAAATAGCAATCAATGTATACTTCTCTGGACAGCCAAAGCTGTACTTACGAACGCGCGAAGTCATCGGCGATGAGACTTGTGGACGAGAATGAAGGGACGCTGACGGGGGAAAACAAAGGAGTGATTTGTTTCGACACCGGACGCGTCGAATTCATCTCGATCATCTTGCCTCTGACCAGCTCTGACCGCGTCGAGCACGCGAAATTCTCACATGCCTCTCTTGGATCTCCCGGTGGGCGACAAACCGGACTGGGAGCTCGTAGACGATGGCGTCAAAAATCTGAGAACGCCAGCAGAAAGGTGCGCCCCCGACCGCTCGGCCACCAGGCAGGTCGCTCACTTATGCGCAATGCAGCGGCGTTATCCTCTATGCCCTTCGTCAATCTAGGGAGCGCTTGATCTTCAATACGTTCCCCAAATTCAGTAGTGGATATGACAAGACATCTACCAATCCTTCACATACGCTCCAGAGACGTGCCAGGTGCGACGTGGAAATCGGCCCTCATACTTTTGGCGACACGACATTCTACGAGGTTCACTACCAGGACCATGCACCTTCATCACCATTCATAGGCCGAACTACGTGGATCCCTTATGTCCCTTTTACTCCCCGCGCAGATGCTCCGCGCCAAACCCCAGCATATACATCCGAAGCACGCGCAGCGAATCCTCCGCCCGAAGTGCGGTCTACGACACCGAAACGGGCCAACGCCAATGATGTGCACGTATCGTGTATTTCAGCTGCTGGACATGCATCCCCTGAACAGCTGAAAGTCTTGGGCGATGTCTTGAAAAACATTAACAGCGATGGTGGACCTCCTGCCGCCAAGGATCGCAGCGTTCGTCCTCCGCTTGCCGTTGAGCACAGGCCTCCCCCGACTCACGTACCCGAAATCACTCCGTCCCTCATCCGTCAAGTGGCCGCTGCCGCGGTGGGAGACGAGCATCTCACTCGCATCATACTTGCGGCATCCGAGAATAAAGCAACTTCGGAACAACTCAAAGACCTCAGCAAAGCCATCCAGAATCTCAAGCGTGGACCTGCGCCCAATCCCACGCCCGAGTCTCATCGTGTCGTGCCAGCAAAAGAGTCGCCACGTCCAGAGCAGGAAGCCGTCCAATCGCCGTCTCAGCAGCCGCCTTTGTCGCCGCATGCCTACCCGTCGTCTCAGTCGCAGTACCGTCCGTACGCACCGCTCAGAGAGTTCGACATCGTGATCGAATTCCGAGAGGCTGTGGGCGAGAGATGGATCATTCCTCGTGGTCAGATGACCTGCAACATGCAGTCGCAGAGGTACGTATGTGCGTTTTCTATCTTCATAACATGATCTCATGTAGCATCAGTTCAGTGCTCAACCAGCCACCGTTCAACGATCTTGATCTTACAATCATAACGACGCCGCAGGGTACCGATGCACCTCAGCTCATTCAACTGCGGTTGAGTCAAACTCCCAGTGCATTATGGGATACAATACAGCGGTGGATGGGCGATGAAGTTAAGCAGGAAAAGGACAGAGCGATCATCGAGCGAATGGTAAGTAGACCTGAGTCTCGTTCCCACTGCTCAAATAATCGAGCGGCGCAGAGACATCAAGCTGCCTGCCATCTAGCGCACCGACTGCCGCCCGGGCCCTTGTTGTCTCGCATTCAAAACTCTGTACGTCGTCTTTCTAGCGCCTCCTGACGACTGACTGGACATAACCAGGTCAAAGCAGAGAACGCTCCATATCCCGTGAAGAGTATCAAGCAAGAGCAGAACAACGCACGTGCTAAGCGCGCCAGGCCTGCAGAAGTGCCTCCTCGTAGACAGGACGCAGGCAGCGTCCGACATCCGAAAAGCGACCCGTTCAGGAACTACGGCACCACGGATGTTGCTTTAAGCACCGTCAAAACACTGCCGGTCACTGTTCCGAAGATTACGACTCCCCAGTCGACTTGCCGGCCGCAAGAGAGGCGGAGAACGCCAGCTGCTGCTGCGCTGGCGGATATTAAGCGCGGTCGGCCTCCGAGCAAGGGTGGCACACCACTGAGCATCGTGGCTGCTGCAAACTTGGCGGCGGGGAATAGCGACGCGGATGGGATCACCCTCATACAGCCGTACGAAGAGCGTATAAGAAATGCACAAGCCGGACGGCGTCCTGGCGACTACTCTTCGTCCATGGACGATGTGATCATACCCACTGGTTCTACCCCACGGCCTGAAGAGGCCACACCCTCTCGCGTGGTGTTTGATCTGACAGCTGAAGGCGACGGGGACAGTCCTACTTCTACTTCAATTCCATCAGACTGCAGCCCAAATGCTACTCGATCACCGAAGCGACGTCGTCGCAGCAGTCCTTTTACTCCCGGTGCTTCACAGTCCTATCCAATCCGCTGCCACGCCTGCCATAAAACCGACGTACCTCTGATCATGAGCGGTTGTGAGTGCATATCGATGTCTGCGCTGCAAGGCTAGTCTGACCATCATGTTCGGCAGGTTATTGTCGTCAATGCGCTGAGGCTGGTCGTGCTGTGAACGACAGTCCCCCCGAACCGAAGTATATCTATGCTTCGCAGTCGGTGCCGGCCTACGATTCCGATAACATATCCTCTGCGCAAGCGCGTCACGCAATTTCAGATGAATACGGCGCACAAGTCCGAGAATCCTCTCTTCCTGGAGGTTCTCAGAGGAGTCCGACGCGCGAGCGCTCACGGTCTATCGTTGATCGGCTCTCCGCTTCCAGCAGCATGCCTGCGCCGCTTCATGATGAAGCCCGCGTGTGGAGTATGTCAAGGCCGTCGCCTGCGTCGACTTCGTACGGCCAAGAGGCCGAGATGCGAGGTGAACACTTTGGCTCCAGCCTTTCCCAGCCCAACTACGCTCCCTCTGACCTTCTGGGAACGGTTCCGCCGGCCCCACGTAATTCACAAGATACAGCGCAGGGCCCACCTTCCCCTGAGACGGCTCTGACGACGACCCCTGGGCCATCGCCATTCAGGTCCATGTTCAATCCATATCCCAACAAGGACTCGAAAAACGGCGAAGCCCGTTGAATCCATCTAACGACTCGCTTCTTTCTCCCTTGTTTGTCTGTGTCTGCTCTCTATTGCGCCCTGTACGCATACGACGCATCTTCCCAATGCTTATCTATAACCGAGCCGACATCCAATTCTCATGATGACTCCAGCTTCGAATTGCTTGTGCACGACACGTAAGTTCATCAAGCTTCCAGGCGCTAGCGGGGAACGGCGTGAGTAACTGCGCTCGCTTGCATTGTATACACGTAACTCTGCGTTGACAAGCGCCCTCGGAGGCGACTGCAATGATCGTGACTATGGTTCAACTTCACCCTTTATAGGGCTGCGCGGTGGGAAGGCGTACACAGCAACTTCTCACCAAGATCTGAATTCGAGCCTTCCCTTTTTGCAAAACCTAGTGAGTTCGTGATCTGCTTGTGTAGACGTATCGCTCATCGTCCTGTTTAGAACCACACACGATGGGACTTACGCACTACTGGACTATCAAGGACAACGCCAAGTGGCGGAGCCTTTACGACGCTCTTGTCGCGGACATTCAGCGCATCGTCAACTACGTCGAGGAGCATCCTGAGTGGATGGGCTACAGCAAGTCGGACTCGGGGCCTTTCCTCGACGTTTCCTTCAAAGACGGTGTGGTCGTAATCAACGACGTCGAAGAGGGCGCTGAGACAGTCTTCCTCACGCGCGAGCAAGAGGGGTTCAACTTCTGCAAAACCAACTATTGTCCCTTCGACGTCGTTGTGCAGGCGGTGCTGCTGCGAATGGACGACCGCGCGGACGGCGCCGTAGAGGTCGCGAGCGATGCGGATTGGGACGAGTGGGTGAACGGCGTCGACCTTGTGAAGACGATTTTTGGGACAGACGTCGTCCGGCGGCCTGTTGGGTGGCATTAATCGGTTGATCATACCTACCCCGGATGGTATTCCTTGTCATCCGGAAGTGTAACGCGCTTGCAATGCCTTGCATGCACGAACGCCACCAGTCTATCTTTATGGGTGTGTGCGGCTGTTGATTGAAGTCGATAGGCGCGTCCATACGTGGTCTGAATAGGTCTGAATGTGGGTCGGGCAAGGAATCAGAAGGCAGCGGATGTCGTCGAGGGCACCGATGCTTTGAGGATCGGCGTGACACCGGCCGGCATCGAACTTTTGAATCAAAACATCACTCGTGCGGTCTCTGTCAGACGCATGACTTTCTGTGTGCTGCATAGAAAGCTATACACATGACTGTTGGCTCTCGCACACCCTCCGGACCAGGGGCACACACGCGTGCAGATCAGCATATGAGCTCCTCCTGTTGGGTGCAATTCAAATGATGCCGGATTTCGCCGAAAGCTGACGGGCCGCGGCCTCCGACGCGTCGTGTTCGACTCGCGCAACCATAGACTGGTCGGTGTGGCATTTGCGGCACCTCTAGACAACCTACGATCCTTCCTAACCCTTTCCAGCCTCAACATAAACATCCATCATAGCCAAAGAGAAAATCCATCGATGCATAGCACATCCTTAACACTTGCTTAACACAGAGCTACATGGCCTAGCCGGTGGAATTGACCGTCTTTCGCAATGCCATAAGCTGAAAAGTAACCAAAGCAGAAGTGCCCGGACCCTGATTAAGCCAAGAACGCGCCATTATACTCGACACGATCACCCTTGGACTTGCAGATAGTCGTGGTTGTGGCCGACATCGGCAGTGACGGCGAAGGGCGGCGTTTGAGTAACCTTTCAGCTTCTAGCCTGGTGCGCCTCTCTTCGAGTTTTTTGCACCGCTTTTTGTCTGTGAGAGCATCACACTGCGTATCTATTGTAGAGTTAGCTTAACAGAGCCATTTCGGTCATTTGAGCCTCTTTGGGGCTATACTGGGGGCCCCCCGTCCACTTTATGATTCCAATGACTGACAATATATTCTCTGCATATTACTAGAGCGCAGAGGTGGCTGCAGACGACGTGCACACCGATTTACACAACCACACGCCCAATGTTCAACGACGGCATTTGCCGACGATTGGGTGCTCGGACTGTTCCGGCCTAATTTGAATTGCACCCAACAGGAGGACCTCATATGGGCCGATCGCACGCGTGTGTGCCCTGCTCCGGACACTCTGAGCTCTCGCGCCTGCTGTGCCTGAAATCAACATCCATGGACGCTGGGAGGAGGGACTGTTGATAAATGAAGGCACGTGTGCTTCCTCGTGCTCACGTCTGACCGCCAGCCGGACCGAGATGCGGGGGATTTATGCCCGGATTAGGGCTTATCATTTTTCCATATGTTTTGCAATGTCACATAGCAACAGCAGCCGACGGACGTTTTCGCACCGCGCATGATCGTCCCTTCGTTGTTCATGTTCTGAATTCTTATCCGACCGGCGCTCGTCGCTGCCGCCGACGTCCCCAAGAGCTCACCGCCGCCGCCGACGCTGGCCCCAGAGTCTGCCCGTCGACTCCCTGCACGTCCGCCCCATCCTTGTTCGCTCCTTCGCCCCCGCACATACACTTCACGCCCGCCATGTCCTCGTCGACGCTCCCATCCTCAGACTCCCGCGGCTGGTGGCAGTCCAAGCCCAACCCAAAGGAGACCGCTCGCAGGTCGTTCCCCGACAAGCGCGACTCCCAGTCAACCAAGTCTCCCGGCAACAAATTTAACACGTTGGCCTCGGCCCTGGGGCTCAAATCAACGAAGCGGCCGCCTGCACTGGCCATCGAGCAGCCCCCTCCATTCCTCCAGTCTCCGCTCTCACCCAAGCCGCCGAAGAAGTACGCCAACCGTCCCCCGTCCAAGTCGGTGTCGTCCACGCGCTCAAGGACGGACTCTATCGAGCCCCGGACGCCTCCAGATCTATACCAGGACCCGCTAGCACAGCGGCAGTCCCTCCTAACGCTCTCCGACCTCGACCCGTTTGCTTCGCGCGGTATCGCGGCCCCACATTCCCCCTCGATCCCAACCGCCTGTCCGCGTACTCCAACAACTCGGTCCCCGAATACGTGTCGAAGAAACTGGAAACGCGCGTCCCCACCAACCGCACGTCCTACGCGTCCTCTTCTTCCACGTACACCGGTGACACGGGCAGCAGTCCCGCCATGTCACCCGTCCCCTCAGCTGACGGACACGGAAAGATCCCTCATGCGTGCGTTTTGCCCGTATTCCCAGTCTTCGTCCCACTCATGCTTGTGCAGCAGACTCCCTGGTAGTCTACACCGCAAGGCATCACTGCTTGCAGGGGATGGATCACTGGGCTCAGCTTGGGAAAACATGTCTGCCAACGGCAGTAACCTCACTCGCACAGGCCCTTCACATACTCAGAAAGAACCGCGTCTCAGCCATCCAGATCCCACCACCATTGGTCAACGACCACAGACTCGCCCAAGGGGCATGACCGACGTCGGAGTCTCTCTGCGACAGAAATTTGTTCCAAGAGACGACGCTTATCCCAAGATCACCCCGCCGAATCAAGTACTACCTACGACTTCTCCAAGAGTTGTTGTACGACAACCGTCAGCATCTCGCATTGTCGCCGGCCCTAGCACGGCACCACCAGCGGCCGACCTTCCGGCACCTCCTACCTTCGCCGACGACAGTGACGAATTCGCATCTAATTCGTCTGCAAAGTTTGAATCGCCTTCCGACATCTCTTTCGCATCGCCGATCAGCTGGGAAGGCCGACCCCTCAGCCCCAAGGAGCGCGAGAAGAGGCCTTGGGAAAGGGACTTCCAGCCCATGTCGGGGCAGGACTTGCCTTCAGGACCTCGTTCTTCCAGTGCTCAGCCGACGAGGACGCTGAAAAAGTCGCTGTCGCACCAGGCCTTGGCCAAGAAGTCGTCAGCAACTGTCGCGCCGCCGCCACCTGTTGAGCGCGACGCAGATAGGCAGCCGCGAAAGCAGAGGTCGTTCCATCATCCTCGCGCGGGCCTTGCTTCGCCACCGGCACCTAACATGTCTCTGCCAAATACACCGGAAGCATCGCCGGGCGAATATAGGCGACCAGGCTCGACGCGGAAACGTCTCTTCTCCGGCTCGAGCGCGCGACGTCCTTCCACATCACAAGGTCCGGATACCGAGGAGGACGTACGATCGGTGTTCAGCCTACCTCTCGCAGCAGAACAACCGCAGCGTGTACCGATGACGCTTTCCTCTTTGCAGCCTTCGTCTTCGTTCTGGGTCGAAGGCCCCTTGGAACCCATCGGACCTACCAGCCCTCCCTCGACGCAGCAGGAGTACACGCCCCAGCACATCATGTCTCCCGCCGAGATGTTAAAGGTTGAAGCGAGCCTGGCTCTGGAGGAAGCACAGCGGCCACCGATTCGACAACGCGGCAATTCCATATTATCCGCGTCGACATGCATGTCGGACGAGACGGGAGAGGATGAGTACGTGCCTTCGGTACATCGACTGGCGGCGATGCCATTACGCAGTACCTCCATGGCCTCCCGGAAGAGCACGGGCTCTGTGCCTCAGGCATCACGACCTTCCACTGCGGCGTCGTCTGCGACATCGTTTTTCCAGCGATCGGAGGAACAGCTGTTCCTTTCTCCACAAGCACTACCTCCACCACCCAGACGAAGTCGTCCGTCGACTCGAGGTGGCCCACCGCCTGCAACAGACCCTCCACCCGCAGAAACTGAGGCAGAAGCGACAGAAGCTCAAGATGGCTTCTCGCCGCTATCGCCGCCCCCGCGGAAGATCCTCACGGCGAAGAAGTCGATGGAACGAGTGACGACGCATCGTCGGTCCATCATGCGAAAGCCGTCGTTTCTCAGCTTCGACGTGGAAGACGAGACGGACGGAGAGGGCGAGCTGGAGACTGGGTCCATTGACCATATCTTCGAGGGTGGCGACCCGCAGGACAGCTTCCTAGACCTCGCTCGGGAGTCGTTCGACTCGGCCAGGAGTGACGATGACTAGCGCCCATTCTCCTTCTCTTGAGACTGTCCCTTACTTATTGATTTTTTATGTAGTTACTTATCGTCGCCTTTCAGGCCTTACTTTTCGTGGCCTAGCGCAGGTGTCAGTAGTGCACATACGCTGTCGTGGAATCATTCATTGTCTCTACTGTTGTTTCTCTTGTTCAGTCTATACTCACTCTCGCTACCCTTCTCGCAGTTACCTTCGTCATGTCGCTGTCGATGGGCTTGCACTCACCTTCGTTTTCTTCATACGTGGCAACTTACCATACGACTGCACGGCACTCGGAACCATACACTCGGGAATAGAAGGCATTCACTGTACAGGAGATCGACAGAGGCAGACCTCAAGGCCACGCCGACGTCGTCGGGAGAGGGTCCGGAACGACGGTAAGTTAGCGATTCACCAGACTGAGATATTCCAGATATCCAGGGTTCCTCACCGTCAGGCAATCATCAATCAAGCTAATAGTAAGGTTGCTCGGTGCATCATGACTGACATGAGTTCCCCTCGCACCTACACGTGTAGGGGGATAGGTTGATTGCTTATAATGACAACAAGCCTGATTTCGATACTCACACCAGTTGTCTCTCCCCGCCATGGACCCTCTCACCGCACCCCTCGCTGCATGTAAGTATGTATCACGTTGCACTCTGTTGGTTTGCTGATTTCTGTCAACTATAGTTCCGACGCAGCAGTACGCGAGTATCATCACTCTTCTCGAAACTGGGTGCGAGGCGCTCGAGAGCAAAGACTTGGAAAAGCTCGCTGCCTTTGGCCTCTACCGCGACAAATTCCCTGCAGAGGCCGATTTTGACGCTGCTCGGGACAGCGTCCTCGACAAGCGCGTACCGTTTGGCTGTGTTCTTAACCTCGGTTGGCTGACATCACAACATCTAGATGTCACTGGAAGATATCCCAGTACAAAAAGTTCTCTGAGCCTACGCGCATTGCTGAGGCAGTTCCGAACCTCGACTTCGTCATCGCCCGCGCGAAGGGCAAACGAGATGTGACGCCGCATTACACGCGCGCGGTGGCACTTTCGCGCATCCCTGGACGCGAGGCTGAGGCTGCAAAAGCTTTCGACGAGGTGATGCCGGACTTGACCTTCATGGAGTTTGGTCAGGTGAGCGCACTTTGGGCGCGCGCAGAATGGACGCGGCTCCTTCGGCGTCAAGGAGAAATCGAAAAAGCCAAGGAGCAAGAGGAGTGTTACGAGATGTGAGTTCCCTTCCCGCCAGGTATCCTTGCATACACTGACCCGACGTTTGCTGGTAGTGGTACAGGGGCCACCCGATGCTATGCCGCCGAGCAAGTTCGCTCGGACGGTCCTAGCTGAAGGTGAAGATACGAATGTCATCTTGGAAGGAATCCCGAACTTCGGCGCAGGTACGTTGCGCATTCGTTGTGTCTTTTTCTAAATGAGGCCTCTAACAACAGAAATGCGTAGGGATACATGAGATACCGGGCATGGGCGGTGCATTTGTTGTACGTGGAGTACGTTTCTTCCGGAGATACCAGAACTAATATCGAGCTTTTAGGCCTTTGGATGAGGATCGCCGACGACACTACTGAACAATCGACAATTGTACTATGTACTAGTGAACGTCGACTATCATCCTCAAAAAGTGCCGATTATTGTCCGGCTATCTGCGCACGCAGCGATGTCTATGAGGCGACCGCGTTGCCGTCCGCGACATTTGCTTTTCCTATGTTTACAGAATTGCCGATGCTCATGAAGAAGGAACCATCCTCTGTACCTGCGCACCTTGATTTCTCTGCTGCCCGCGCGATGCACCTGCATCGACATACTTTGCCGGAACTCAGGGTGGCGCATGGCTGGTCTGCAGACGCCCAGAGTTTGCAGGGCCGCTTCAGCACTCTTCCAGGAGCTATATGGCGGGCAGTGCCAACAACCAATCCGTCCAAGCACACCCCCTGCTACCAGCATGCTCTACTCCGTGCTGCTCTCTACTCTGCTGCTCTCTGCTTTCGCAGCACCCACCCCGGTCACTAGTGCGTTGCAGTCCTGCCCCATGCCTGTTTTTACTGAAGCCGGTGTCAGCGATCTTCACATATCCCCCCGGGACCGCAGGGATTTTGTGGTAGGCCTGATTATGCAGTTGACTGATAGTAGCCCTTCACGAACATAAGTATGTGTCGGTTCCTTCGCTCATTTGGCGAGATGCGCGGGCAGTTGAAGGGTTGTACTTCCCCCACAGAAGAGTCTTCTTAGTCGCGGCTCTGATTGTGGCACCGGTCATTTGCGTAGCTACATTTTTATGTCCACTCACATCTCTTGTCATAGCAGATACTGCGATACTCGTTGGCGGATGTGGCTGACGTGCGGCGTCGCTGCCAGCGCCCATCGTTCACGATGATGACTATATGGGTCTCTTTTCGGGCTGCTTGCGGCGCGAAACCGTGCTGGATAGATTGCGCAGGTCATCTGTCGGACACCGATGGAGTGGCTGCAACATCGCCGCCAGTCACCATCACGGCGGTGTAGATGCATCTACGCATTCGCGTCCTTTGTTGACGGGATGGAACAAACTGCACGACTCAACGCACACGATAGTTGGAATGAAAGTATGATTATCCGAATAAAAGACGTATACATGTAAATTCCTCGACCGCGTGTCCAATAAATGGGCAAACCCCCTCAATCTGTCTCGTCGGTGTGGTACCCCGCCCGACGCATCGCACCCAGACGGTGGCGCGCCGCTCCAAGGTCCTTCTCGAGCTTTAGAATCTCCACCTGCTGCTCCATCTCGCGCTTCTTGAACTCAAGCGTCGCCATGTTCTTGTAGTCCACCTCCTCCGCCTCCGTCTCGCGCGCGGAGATCGCTTTGACCTGCCGCACGAGCGCCTTGCAGGCCTCTGTGACCGCCTTTGCGGCGAGCTCGAGGCGCTCCTGCGTCTTCGACATCAGGTTCGCCTTGACGCGCGACGCGGCGACGAGCTGCGCCGTGGCGGCCGCGACCTCGTTTGACGCGACGATGAGCTGCTCGAGCGAGTGGGTGCCCGACAACACGCCGTCCGCGCTCTCGATGAGCAGATTGGTCGCGAAGGCGACGGCCTTTGCGGCGGAAATGAGACCCTCGGTCCAGCGGTTGTTGCGCTTGTAGAACTGCTGCGTCGTGCTGGAGCCCTTGCCTTGCGCCACGATCTCTTGCTGCGACTCCGTAGCGGCCTGGATGAGGCGGGAAATTGCGTTCGTGATCGCCATGGCAGCTGCAAGGATGGAATCGTGGACCTGCAAGTCCACGGCGCTAAAGCGGGACGAGTCACGCGGGCGTGCCATGAGCTCCTGCAAGCGCTGCGTGGCGAGCTCGATGGCGCGGGCGGCGCCGAGCATCTCGCGCTCGACCATATCGCCGATGTCGCCCTTCTTGAGGTCAGACTTGACGTCCTTGGACACCAAGCCATCGACAATCTCGGAAAGCTTCGTGAGCGCGCTGCGTGTCTCGACGTTGTTGCGCATGGGCACGTCCCGGCGCTGCGAGGGCTGCAGCAGGTCGAGCTTGTACGACTGCAAGTTGAGGAAGAAGCGCAGGCCGACGTCCCCGGCCGTCTTGGCGATGTTGACGATCTTGTCGGACGCGTCGTCGTCGCTCGCAAGGCGGGTGACACCCTTGGTGTTGATCAGGACCTCCGCGAGCGATTGCGCGAACTCATTTGCGGCTTTGATGACTTCAACGTGCTCGCCACCAGGTTCACCGCCGAGATATAGGCTGTAGATGGTAGCGAAGTCGGTCGCGTTGTTGACGGCCTTTTCGATCATGGACAGCGTGTACTCGGGGGTCGAGTTCGTGTTGCCCGCTTGCGTTGGCGACTCAAGCTCGTAGATCGCATCATCGACTTTCTGCACACAGGCCTGGAGGATGGAGTCTGAATAACATGATCAGCGACGGACTCGGTATATTATGATATGCGAACCAATGATCTGGTTGAGCTTCTTGCGGTTGTCGAGAATGAGGGTATCAATTTGGGCATTCGTCGTCTCATCCGCGATGCCTTGAGTCTGGCGAAGTCATAAGCTGGTGCAAATATGCCATATAATGCAATGCGTACCTGCTGTGCCTCCGCCAGCTGCTGGATGGTGGAGTCCATGCCGGCTTGGAGGACCTCAATCTCGGCGTCCTTCTCCTCGCGCATCCTCTCGACGTCCCCGCGAACATCCTCAAGCTTCGACATCAGATCGTCGATCTGGAATTGCTTTGACTGAAGAAATAGTCAGCACTTGGTCGCGCATCAACAGGCAGAGATAAGGTACCCGAAGCGTGTCTTCCAACTCGGCGATCTGTCTGTTGTACTTGTTCATGACGTGCGAGACCTCACTGTTCTTGTTTCGCGAAGAGTCCTCCATGCGCTCCATCGCGAAGTCAAGCTCGCGCTTGAGGCGGTCCATCTCGTCCTTATGCGCGCTCTTCTGACGGTCCATGTCGAATCGCGCACGGTCCCGCTCACGCAGCATATCGGCCAGCTCCAGGTTCTTTGCCTTCAGATCGCGCTCCATCTTCTCCATGCGGTCCACCGCCTCCTGCGCCGAGTTCGCCTTCAACTGCATATTCTTGAACTTGCTCAGCATATCCAAGTGCTCCGTGCGCAGCTGGCTGTACAGCTTCGCCAGCGCCTCGTATTTGTTGCGCCAGAGCGTGACCTGGTCCTGCAGCTGCTTGATGAGCTCATCCTTGCTCTGCATCTGCGACGCGATGGTCTGCCCGGCGCCCGCGAGCTCGGCCTCAAGCGCCTTGACGCGTCGGTCGTACTGCTCGAGGAAGATCTGGTCGCGCTCGTACTGTCCGCGCATGTTGAGCAGCTCCCGCTCAAGGGCGCCGACCTGATCTGCAGCGGCCTGGTTCGAGTACATCATCTGCTGCTGCATGAGCTGCTCCTGGGCCAGGCGCTGCGCCTCCGCCTGCTGCTGTTGGCGCTGCTCGAATTCCATCTGCTGCTGCCGCTCCATTTCGAGTCGCCGACGCTCCTCTGCCTCCTGCTGTGCCCTAAGCGCGGCCTGCTGCTCTTCGTACTGCCGCAGTAGGCGTGCTTGCTCGTTCGTAGCATTGACGTCAGGAGTCGGCGCAGCGGGCGGAGGCGTGGGGGATTTGGGTTTGGCGGTCCGAGGACGAGCAGGTAGATCAGGAGCGTCGCCAGAGTCCATAAGGTTGGGTGGCTCATGGCCGAGTTTTGGGACGTTGATCAGGCCGGTGAGATACTTGAGATTAGAGCACTCGTAGTAGAATTTGCGAAGACTGTGATGCTGCGAGATGTACCTCTGGCGCAGTGGCTCCAAGGCCTCAGTGTCGTTCGTCCCTTGGTAATGTTAAGTCTTGGCCGAAAGGCGAAGCAGGAAGAACGTACTGCGGTACATGGCGCGCATCATGCTGGTGATGAACCTGTAGATTCCCCAGCTCTCCTTGACGAGGGGCACAAGGGCGGATATGCGGCACTCATTGTTGGAAGAGTGACCGAAATGTGAGAAGACCATCTTCTGGAACGACTCAATCATGTCCTGCAGACCCATGAGGTCGGAGATCGTCTCGTAACTGAGAGAACATTAGCGACGTCGGAAAGAGAGAGCATCGCACGCACCCTTCGTTGGGATCGTCGATTCCCTTGAGCGTCACATATTCCTCATATTCAAAGAGGCCGTTGAACTCGGGTCGAAGGCGATGGAATCTCAGCTTGGACAGAATGAACTGAACGTATGTCCTGATCAAAGGTCCGTAGCCTGCGCGATGGATGAGAGGCGACCGAGACCGCAAGACCAGACATACCTCTTGCAGAGTCGACCCCACCGTGCGTGCGCATGTCTCGAGCCAGGCGGTTTGGCCGTGCGCCTCCTTGATCGTCTGCGAAGCCGTGAGAAGCGGGCCCGGGATGGACGCGTATACTGACCACGGGTGTCCTTCCTGCAAGACCTTGTGCACTGTGATCAGGCTTGAATGTTGCACTCATCGGAAGGATGGGTTGACGCGAAGGCCGCTCCAGAACGAGATCGAGGAATGATAGTCCCAGGTGAAGACGATGCATTCTGCACGGACTGTCAGTCAAGGAGTGCTGAGGCGACGATGTGACGCACTCGAACGTGTTTCTGCTTGGGCGCGGTCTCCTCTGGACTTGTCGCCTTCTTGATGTTGACCACAAGCTCTGCCTCGGCCTTCTCCTTGTCGACCGGGCGCGTCGGTAGGTGCATGCCATCGTCCTCCTCGAAGCCGAACTGGTTGCGGCGCCCGCCACCGTGCCTGCAGACGCGTCAGTAACGGCCAAGCTGCGGTCTGCGTGGGCGTACATGCTCATCGTCGCTGGAGAGACGCGCAGCAATGGTCACAGGTCAGTGTCAGGCGAGGGGAACAAGCCGAGAGCGTGGGAAAGTGGTGATCACCGTCAGCGCGCTTATGCGGTTGACTGCATGTTCTCCTTCCGCCGTGCGTGCGCCAACAGGCCATGGCGCCCCCCGCGCCCCCGCGCCCCAACGCCAACTTCTCCGCCCGCCGCCCGATAACGGTGCCCACGATGTACAAGCCCAAGTCAGAGTCGTGGTTCTCGCCCGTCATGGGCCTCGTCGCCATCTTCCCCGTCTTCACCTTCGCGCTCGGCACCTGGCAGCTCAAGCGCCTCAAGTGGAAGATTGACCTCATCGACGAGCTCACTGAGAAGCTGCAGCTTGACCCGCTGCCTTTGCCGCGCCAGATCAAGTGTGTATTCCTCTATCCCCCGACCGCTGGACACTTACCCCAGTCCGCAGTATTACTGCCATCCCCGACTTTGCCTGGCGCAAGGTGAAGGCAGTCGGGCAGTGGGACCATGCCCACACTATGCTCCTGGGACCCAAAGTCTTTGAGGGAGAGAATGGGTACCAGGTCATCACTCCCCTCAAGCGTCAAGACGGGTCCACCGTTCTCGTCGATCGCGGCTTCATCAACAAGGAGTACGGCGACAACAACACCTTTGACAAACCCGAGGGCGACATCGAGGTGGTCGGCTTGATACGTTTGTCGCAGCCTCGGAATGCTTTCACACCAGACAACGATCCGAAGGAGAAGTTCTGGTACTGGCGCGACATTGACGCCATGGCCGAACACGCAGGCGGCACAGAAGCCAATGTGCAACCGGTGTTCTTTGAGGAGATATTCGGTAAGCTTCGATGCTCAGACTTTGAACCCGTCCAACCGATTGGTTCAGACGCACACACCGGCCACATCATGGCCAGATTGGATAAAGGTATACCTGTAGGACGGCCAGCGTCGGTCAACTTGCGCAACTCGCACCTTTCCTATGTTATCACTTGGTAAGCAAACAACTCCAATGCGATGACTACGAAATTCACACAGCCCAGGTGGGGTCTATCTGCTATATCTACCATCATGCTCTGGCGGTTCGTGAAGAAGAACGCCATCAGGGGACGCAGTCTGCCACGATAAACGCTGTACCTTTGCAATAAACCACCACTCCATTTGAATCATATAACCTGGTGAACACACCGGCAAGCAAGACCTACTCTTCACAGTGGACGATGCGAATGAGGCGCGTGTCCTTCTATCCCGGTCCCGTAATGAACTTAGTCCTCGATGCACGCGTTCGCTGGCATGCCCGGTGCACACACTCGCTCTATCATCACACCATCACGCCGACACCTGCCAATCAGCCCGCTCCGTGGCTTTTCCATTGTTCTCGGACCCCAGAAACATGTTTATGACGCTTCATAAACTGCACTGATACACGGTACGCTACTGTGACTGCGTCCATTCGCTAAATGAATCCCAGAGGCTCGTTTGTGATAATCGCGTGGACCCGAACCCCGCACGTGTATGCCCCTTGCTTTGTTACCTGTTCTTGAATGATCAAAAGACATGTTTACAGCGATCGAAAGACACAGGGACCCGCCACCGACGGGCTTTATAACGGGCGCCACTTGCGCTCAATGCAACTCTCATCGGACGCTCGTCTTGTGAACCACCATCCCATCATCTACCTCACCCACCCAGCATGTCGGCCTCCTTCAGCAACGCGCCCCGCGCCCCAGTCACTCCCCCGCGCCCCCGCCGCCTGCACTCCTCACCCACCCCGGTGCGCCCTACCCCTCCGCGGCGCGCAGAGGTGCCGCCGTGCGCGATCGAGGCGCGTCGCAGGCTGATACGGGCTGCGCAGGAGAACTTGGGCGTCATGTCCGGATACGATCTCAGCCCCGAATGCGACTTTAGCCCCGAATACCTGGCGCACTGGAACGATCCGGACGTGGAGGACGATACGTATTTCAGGATGCGCAAGGAGGAAGGTGCGCGGGCCGACGTAGTTAACCGAATGTGTATCGATACTGACTACGTCGCTTAGAGGAGCGCATCCAGCATGATGTGGAGCGCGCATTGTTAGCGAGGAACCGCGCGAGGGCGCGCAAGGCCGCGCAGGAGGCGGAGAAGCAGAGCTTCGCGAGCGGCAGCCATCATCATGGACCGGAAACTGCCCGCCCCGCCTACAAGGCGCGTGCGCCGTCTTCACTCAAGACGACCAATCCCGAGCTAGGTAAGTGTGTTTGAACAGTGACCGTGCTGTCTTCTTCTACTAACATCCATCGTAGAGCGCTACCAGTTCCCTTCCCCTAACTCAAAGCAGAGCCCGACTATCCCGAGCTATGCCCCGCAGCGCATAGGGAGCCACCGTCTCCGGCACCGCCTGTGAAGGCCAAGGCGCGCCGTGGACGCATGATTCCCCTGCCAGCGCACACGCCGAAGACGCTCTCATCGCGTGGCTCGATGTCGTCCGCCTCGACTACCGCGCCCTCCCTGTCGACTTCCACCACGTCGGGCGCATCCGCGGCCCCGCCTGCTTCACCCCCCAAGCGCCTTGCGCCCCTCTCGCGCTTCAACCCCTTCATGCCGCGCGCGCGCTCCGAGTCGCTGTCCTCCGTTATTGAGGAGGGCAAGGTCGGGATGCCCGAGCACGCTGATCTTCACCGCACAAACCGCGGTGATCTGCGCGATGTGGGTAGCGCTAATTTGCGCGGTGGGAGCGGAGCGGAAACGCCATCCAGGCGGCTGAAGCGGGCAAACACGGTGCAGGAGATCTTCTCGAAGATCAACCGCGAGGCGTACAGGACATAAAATCGGCTGGAGGAATCAGAGAGGATTGAAGGACACCGGGATCTTCTGGAGGAAGACATACCACTATCTTATAGTCGTTGTTAGCTAATTATCTATCTATCCTGTCTGGGCCAGGCTGCTGCTAGTTCACAGCTGGTACACTACTTCCACTCACGTTTACGCGTCGCGCCTCAGAGGCACCCATCCCGTTCGGCTTTGGTTCGGGATGATGCCGTTGCCACGTGAAACCCCTGACTTGTGCGCGCCTCCTCTGACCTCAGACCGTCACTGCGCTGTACCTACCACTCACCTCCTTCATGCATCTCCCCCGCCGCAGATAGCGTCCCCTCGACGATGAGCTCGGAAGAATTGCACCAGTCCCCTTTCGAAGCGCGCCCGGCGCAGGCTCTTCCCCGCCGCCGCCTGCAATTTCCCGATTCCGCGCCCAGCAGTACTCGTCGTCGGAGAGCCTCAATCCACAGATAAATGGGTCTACGCGTGACCGCCGCCGGGTGGTGTCTGTAGATGCGAAGTACGGTTACCCGGGCGTGGCTGCTGCGAAGCCGCGACGGCGACCGGTGTCGCTCATCGGCACTGTGCCGGAGACGGCGCGGGAGGGGAATACGTCGACCTCGGCGGATGATCTCTCGCTGGGGACGTTCTCCGATGAATATGACCTGTGTGGGTGCTACGTGCCTGAGGGAATGCGCTGGGGCTGATCGTGGACGTTGTTCACAGCTCATGAAGGTAGATGTGACGCTCCCAAGCGCGCGGACAAGACGCTGACTGAGGGAAAGATCCCAGGCTTATACAGGAAGTCCAGCGTGCTATCAAGCTGAAGGCTCGGAGGGATGCACGCTCCAGGGCCTCCCCAGCAGGTCAGGCGACTCTTCGGTCCCAGGCGTCATCCCGTTCAAGCCTCCCTCACGCGGTGCAGTTCAATCTCATGCCTCCCCCCATGAATGTGTCGGCGGATATCGACTTCAGCCCATCTACAAGCGCTGGTGCGAAGAGCGACGTGACCAATGCACACCCCGTGCCGACGTCCCTCGACAGCGGAAGCACACTCGACTGGTCGATACATCCCACGCAAGAGGAGGAGAAGGAGGACAAGAAGTGGACGCTCTCCCTTTCCCGAAAGAAGGGGAAGGAGAAGGATACTCTTGTCAGTCAGAGTGAGCTGCTGAAGCAGGAGAATCAGTTCGTTGGTGCGTTCCCTATGCTCCGTTTGTCAGCACGACGTACTCAATCACGCATCAGAGAACCTCCAGCGAATACGAAGCGGCTCATCGCCCCAGACTCTACACAAGGCAGCCATCACCCACGAACAACTCGGCCGCAGATACTCATATCTTAAGTACGCCAGCAGGCATACCAACTCGAATCTACTGGAAATCGCGCGATGGTACGGCAGTCAATCCGACGGTACCAGAAATGCCATGGAGCAAGCACAACCTTTCGCATGGCTGAAGCATCTCGACAAGGGGAAGCCCAAAGAATGGACCCGTCCACCATGGAACCTTACCGCCCTCACCCTCGACCAGTTCACCCGCGCCCATAACATACACTCCATCAGCGAAGAACCCACCTCGCCTAGATCCTCTCCCCGCACATCACATTCCATTCCTTCGCAAACCGCACCTTTCTCGTTCCCTTCCCGATCTGCCTCTCGTTTCTCCCTCAAACCCTCCCTGAACCAGCGCCTCTCCCCCGAGAATGGTCGCGTGAGCTTCGAACCGCTCATCGAGTCCCTTCGCGGATCGCTGGATCAACGCTCCCGTCGCAGTTTCGATTCCACATATAGTAGCACATACAGCAGCGCGTCGGGTGTGCCGCAGGCATCGCCGGTCGCGCTGAAACCCCCACCCAGCGATAGCGAGGCATCTTCTGCGCGGCAATCCTCTTCCGAGGGTGGCTCACATGGCAAGAAACCAGGACGCTATCCTGTTTTAGACACCGACCAACCTGCGGAGAACCCTAGGATCCGCATATCATTCAGCAGAGCGCAATCCGTGGAACCTGGGTCCCCAGGCCTGCCGGACGTGCCCTTCAATGTCATACCACCCTCTGACGAAGGCACTCCCGATCTTGAAGTGCGATCTACGGTGTCAAACCGTCTTCCACGCCGCGACATAGGGAGTTGCCACGAAGGATACTAGCCCGACGGTCACTTCCGTCGACTCGCAAGGAAAGCCTAGATTCGCAACAGCGAGACGCAAACTTCGAGCGTACACGGCGAGAGTACGAACAGAAAGCGCAGTACGTCCCCTGTTGCGCATCTGGACTGGTTTCCTCATGCATATTTAGGCTGCTCGAGGCCACCATGACCCAGAACTCCCGACTACGCCAGCTGTTACACAGAGTGGCGGGCAACGTGAAGGAGTACGAGAACGTGCAGTCCAATATCTCGCGGGCGCTCGGCCTACCCTACAAATCACTACCACAAGAGGTCGTCGACGCGTTCAGCCACGACCCTGCTGCCGTGACCGGATCCACAAGACGTCTTCGCGGATACCTAGCTGTGGACGATATCCACAAGCGACTGCAGCGGCAACAGGAGACATTGCGGATTACCTCTGTCAATCCGGTCACCTAGGTCGTTTGGAGACGTCTGAAAGCATCTTCGACAGCTCAATCTCGACTCTGTTGACTACCATCGCCGCGTTGGAGGGCCACCGACATGAGATACTGGACCAGACGCGCAATGTCACAGACGTGCTGCAGAGAGTGCAGGTCTTGCATGGGGAGACGAAGGCCGACTACAATGCAGCGCTTGCCCATACGTCGGTTGCCTACCCGAGGTCAGACAACTTACCAACGGATGCCGCTACACTTGCTATATACCTGATCCAGCTGTCCACCATCGTCGCCCTGGAGGAAAGCTACAGAGATCAGTACCAGCAGTTCTGGGAACTGGGCATGGACTTCCTCACCTTCCTGCTGGACACTGTCACTCCCTTCTGGCGCACGTATGGCAAGACGATCGGCGACGATGTCATGGAATTCCTCATCATCCCCCTCTATCGCAACGAGTTCACCGGCGAGTCGAAACGGTACCCCATCAAGTCCCTCCCGAGACGCTCGTTCATGCACTGGGTCAGCCAGATCATGTTCTTCAGCTTGTCGCGACGGTGGCGATATTCCAGATCAGTCTTGCACTCTCTTCGACGGCGCACTTCCGACTGGAGGTAATCGGACACCAGGGTCTTCGCTACGTCGCGCTCCCCTTTCTGGATCCTCATCATCATCCAATGGGTGGCGGGGCTGACGGAGATCGCGATCGTGCTCACGCAGCTGGGTGTCGTATGTTGGTGGATTTGCTGGTTCGTGCGGCTCGTAGATTGAAGTTGAGTGTACTGTCTTGCAGTGTTCGCTCGCCGGCTCGCTTGTGTTCTGAGTGTCGACAGTTTTATTTACTGATCTCGTCATGCTTTCTGTTACAGTTCCAACGTCACCTATGCTCTGCACCTCGGATGTTGATGTACATATACACGTATTTAAAGGTCTTTATGGCTGCTATCGAGCGGAATGGACTTCGTTCAAGGTTGAAGTTGTCGAATGAGCCTGGCAGTCCTTGAGTCACTGTGACTCACAGTTGCAAACTCAATTGACAGAAAGTGCTCGGGGCTCCGGCCCTAGATCCGATGCCGGCGCCTACGAACAGGCGTGCCGACGCTGATCGTGCTCTTCCCCTCATCGCTATTAGTACTCAAGGACCTCGCACTCTACACCCTTCAGAGCCGATTTCCTATGGAAAGTACCTTCTAGGTGAACCAAGTTTCTACATCTATCTTCCAGCTGTGCACCACCACATTTCCCCTAAAGCATGGCGTCCCAAGACGCCACGATGATGGGAGGGCCTGAGGTGACTCTGGATCAACAACTGGAACACAAGAAGAGGAAATCGGACAGAGCTTGTGATTTCTGCAGACGGAGGAAGAGTGAGTGTACGACTCTCTGGCACGCGTATTGTGTGCGCTGACAACCGCAATGTTAAGGTCGCTGTAGGTGAAGCCTGCTGTTATGCCTGTTTCCTTGCTCAGCGTTCGTATCAGGCGACGGCGATCAAGTATCCAGGAAGTCATGCTCCAATTGTACGCTGAACAACCTACAATGCACATTTCATGATACTGCCAAGGTGCGTCGCGTGCCTTCAATTGGCAAGGCTCATCAGTCCTCACCATAATTGCAGAGACAAGTTATCAGCAAGACGTCAGTGCTTCAGCCCCAATCCCAGTTCATCTCTAATATGCTGACCCTGCCTCAGATACGTAGAATCCTTAGAGCGACGCATCGAAGAACTCGAGGGCATGCTCGAACGCGTGCGTTGCGTCCTGCTTACGAAGACCGTTCACCCCTCTGATCCGACCATTTTACAGCAGCAGTCATTGTCCCCCACTCGCAGCGCCGACAGCCCCGCCAGTACCCACACCAGCGCAAGCTGTCCTCTAAGCCAGGAGCAACTCCGTGAAATGTACTGCGCTGTCATCCGCGATGACCAACGCTCCAAGATACCACCCTACATATCCTCCGAAACCATCGAGGAGGACGCGGACCGGGGTCACGGCGAATTCAATCCTCAGGATGACGACCTCAACACGACCTTTCGGCACCTACGCCTGGGTCCCTCCTTCAACAGGTTCCTGGGCAAGAGCAGCACCGCACGTGAGTTCGCCGTGGGTACTTCTCTGAGTCATTGGCTGACAGGTTCCACGCAGACCTTGTCTTGAAGATATTCAGTCTAAAAAAGAAAAACTCAGGCGAGCCATACAGGGTTCCGCCGACTTTCTTGGATGGCCGACGCCCGCGATATTGGCAGCCTCACCCATGGGAGTACTCGCTCCTGCAGACAGAGCCTGCGCGGTACTCATTCCCGGATGAAGACCTGGCGAAGGAGCTAATCGACCTGTACTTCGAAAACGTCCAACCATACTTCCCCATTCTTCATCGACCTACCTTGGAGCAAGGTATGCGCGCATCCGAGCATCTCAAGGATCACAACTTCGGCGCCATTGTGCTGCTAGTTTGCGCCTTGGGCGCTCGTTTCTCAGAAGACCCAAGAGTGCTTAGTAAGGAATATCCGTCGGAGACTCATTCCAGGGGATGGTACGATTTATGTCAGGCTTCTCAGCGGCTCGCTGATCGTACGATAAACAGGGAATGGTTCAGTCAAGCAGAGAAGGAACGGCGACCGGTGTATACGGCGCCGACATTGCATGAAATGCAGTCGTTCTGTGTAAGCTAGTATTGTGTTCATCCATGTTTCAAAACCTGATTGATATCTAGCTGTCTATTGTTTTCATGCTAGCCGCGTCGAACTTAATGGCGCAGCACATTTGGACGCGAGTCGGTACAGGTATCCGATACATACAAGATACTGGTGCGCACCGGCGAACTACGAGAAAAATACCAACGAACAGCGACGAGCTATGGAATCGCGCCGTATGGTGAGCATCAATCACGCCATAAAGTTTATACTGCTGAGACACACAAGGCTCCTCATAGTCCTGGACCGACATCTAAGCTCAATCCTTGGAAGGTCGACCGCCATCCAGGACGAAGTGTAAGCACGCGAGATTATCCTGTAGAAGCAAGCCTGATCTTGATCAGGTTCGACATCCGCTACCCCATGGAATGCGACGACGAATACTGGTACAATCCCGACAACCCAGAGGAGTCATGGAAACAGCCGGCTGACAAGCCCTCGATTGTTTCCGGCTTCGTCACGTACATCAAGCTCACGCGAATGGTGGAAATTGCCATCCGCACAATCTACGGCATCAACAAATCAGGCGTCATCAGCAAATTCATGGGCGAGGAGTGGGAGCGCAATGTTGTGCGGGAGCTTGATTCTGCGCTGAACAGATGGGTGGAAAATGTGCCCGAGCATTGTGCGTATTTTTGCACATCCAGCAACGCCCACGAGGCAACTTCAAATGTGGAAGCTAACTCACTCGCCAGTACGCTGGAACCCGGAACAGCCCGACTTCCGCTTCCTCAACCAAGCGGCGTATCTGGAAGCTGCATATCGGCAGACGCAAATCCTGATCCATCGGCCCTTCATCACGTCCTCCAAGCCTTCCTCGCAGCTCGCGCTTCCGTCGTTGACGATATGTACGACGGCGGCGAGAGCGTGCGCGCATGTCCTAGATCAGCAAAGACATAAGACGGGGAAGGCTTTGCCTTATGCGATGGTATCCTGTCCCTTATCTATTTATCTTGGCTTAATGACAAGTTTGGAACAGTTCCCAGCTCAATATCGGCCACGGTACTGCTCATTAGCATGTTCAGCCGTTGCGAGCCGACGCGGTCAAGACGTGATCAACTCAAGGTCAGTCGCTACGCCACAATCTTCCATCCTACTCACCGCGCGATAGGAACTGAAGGAAATCCACCTCATGATGGACTACTTGAAGAGCTTGGAAGATCGCTGGGTGACGGCTGGTCGCACTTGGTACGCTACCCCTTGTCTCTTGTGGCTTGTTGTTTCTCAGTATGATACATTTCGCAGGGACGTTCTCAACGAGTTATGCCATTTCGGTGATATGCCAAACTCACAACTTGGCAAGCGGCACGGGAGGGTGCAGATGCCGAAAACCGTCGAGGAGGTCTTCGTCCCATGTACGGTCGGAAACTGCGTTCAAAGCAGTAGATGCGCTGAGCCCGTCGAGCTTCACGGCGTCACCGACCTTCGCGTCACCACCATCCGATCAGCCCACAGCGATGCCTCCACCGAGCAGGAACATTTTGCCTGCACTCGGCAACACCGTCCGAGACGACATGCCATCGTTCGCGGACCTCTATCCCGAGCAAGCCATTGGAAGAGGGCATGCTTTCGGTGCACTACCGAATGCCATGCAGCCCGAGGGCTCTGCATGGTTCCCACCAGTTGGCAATGGCGCGGAACGCGGCACCATGGGCTCAATGGAGCGCGGTAGCATGAACTCGATGGACTTCTCTCAATCGGCGTGGATGTTTGGAGACACGTCGGCTGCCCCCAGCCAACCAGCAGGGTTCGGGGATTCGGCAGCAGTCAACGACTTCGCCGGGGGGGCCTTGACCCAGATAGCATGGCCATTGGTCGGCGGTGCCGTCTGCCTATGAGTGAGTCTATATACGCATCAGCTGACTCGTTCAGATGCACTAACACCATCAACAGCTCCAACGACTGGATGATCTACCTTGCTGGCCTAGCAGAGGCGGCAAACGAGCAGAATAACGCTCAGTTCGCGCAGCAGGGAATGGGCGCGCAGGACGGCAACATGGGCGCGTTTCCGATGCCACCAGGAGGTGCAGGGTTTCCATCGTAAAGCGCGAGTTTTTCATCTTACAGCAGTGGCTGTCTGTCGTGAGGCGGGCGCCTTCCGTCGTGCGACATCGGCCAATCTAGTGCAGTGCTGTCCAGGACCCAGGATAGTTCTCGAATTTACCTACAATTTATTCTCCATCCTATCGCAGTGCGTATCTTGTAGTCGAGTTTTCGCGCAAGACCCTTTCGAAGTACATGTATCATTAGCCTTAGAGATTCCTTGCTGGAGCAAGATACTTATTGCACAATGCTTAATATTTAGTGTCTCTAGATTCCACAATAGCAATGTGGGGTAGATAAATTAGAGTCCGTTCGAACGAACATCTGTATTTCAATTCAACTGTACACTAACCTAACTCAGCCCACATATCCTCCTCGTCCCGTTGGCTCTGAGCTATGAGCGGCATGGGAGTCATCGCTTTGGGTGGCGGTCGCCGTCCTGGCCCCTCTGAATCGGCATCGAAAACGACGGGATTGCGGACGAGAGGCCTGCCGAGTTCCTCGTCCCCGTCATCGTCGCTCTCCATGTCAAAGTCGAGGCCTGTGTAGCCGGCTCGCCGGGCGGCGTTGATGTCGATGGGTTTTGGGCGAGAGAATATTGACTGGCCGGATCTGGGGGAAGGTGTCAGCTTCCGATGCGATGGGTGAGCCAGTTGACCTGTGGCTTACTGTCTCATAACGGCGGCGAGTCTGCTGAATTGCAGGACGTTTCGCGCGACGAGTAGGAGGGTGTCGAGGATCTCCTCTTCTTTACTCCCCCCACCGCATGTGGAGAATGCGAGTACAATGAGTGTGAGGGCACAGAACATGGTGAGGATAAGGTCGACTACGTTGAAGGGGGACTTCCAGAATTGCTGCGAGAAAACGTGCCTGTTAAGGTGGATGCAGACACAAACAGCAGGGCCACTCACGCGTCCGAACGCGACGAAGCGGATGGCAACCTCGAGGATCATGGATGAGTTGACGATGATCTCGAGGATGTAGAAGGGAAGTCCGGGGCACTCGTTCACTAAACTGAGCACGACAGTTGTGACGGATAGCGCGGCCATGGCGAGGTACAGGAAGATGTAGGCGCGCGAGTGCACAAAGCGATTGGCAACACCGCGCGTTACCTCGCTGCGCGTCAATGCATAAATTGAGCGCGTTGGCCTGAAAGACAGAGGCATGAGCCTCAATGTGGCTGACCAGCAATTGCAAGAGGAGGCGCCTACTCTGGCTGTGTCACTGCCATCGGCGCGTCCGCATCCCGGTTAAGCGGGTCCGATTCATTGTAGCCATCGTCTGAGGGGGAGTGGGACATGGCGCATTCCCTCTGGGCGAACGAGCTGCCGAGCGGATGGGCGTAAGGCGATGAGCGTGGCGGCAAGCGCGCCGCGGCCCTTCGGAACTTCGGATCGGCCACTCCGAGTGAACCACGCGCTGACATAAGCGGCCTAAGCACCACCCCCCCTCGTCCCGGACGGTCACCACCACATCCCATTTCTAGTTCTTCGTCTATCGAAAAGCAGCCAAGATGGGTGGAGGAGACTTGAACATGAAGAAGAGCTGGCATCCGCTCCTCCTGAAGAATCAGGAGCGGGTGTGGCTTGAGGAGAAGAAGGCTGTGAGTAGTTGAAGCTCCATTCGTTCGATCAGTGCTGACCACTCCTTAATATTTCAGCTTGAGGAGAAGAAGAAGCTCGACCAGCTTCGTAAGGAGAAGGAGGAAGAGCGACAGCTACAAGAGCTTCAGAGGCTCCAGGAAGAGCAAACAGGAAAGAAACGGACGGAGAAACTGGAATGGATGTATGCAACCCCCGCGGCGGGCAGCGCTCAGAACCCGAACGACCTCGAGGACTACCTGCTGGGCAAGAAACGGGTTGACAAGATTCTCATTGCTGACGAGCAGGCTAAGGTGCGTCTTCGAGAAATATGCCCCATGAACGATCAACTCAATTGTCATCATACAGTTGGGCGCCGCCCACAAGAACTTCATCGCGGTACAAAACGCCAACACTGCTCGCGACATCGCCTCAAAGATCCGCGAGGATCCCCTTCTCGCTATCAAGAGGCAGGAACAAGCCGCGTACGAAGCGCTTATGAAGAACCCCCTCCGCCTGCGCGAGATGCAGGAGCGCACCGGCGCCAAGCCCAAGAAGGACAAGGTAGAGCGCAAGCGGGAGAAAGAGGAGAAGAAGCGCCTCAAGCACGAGCGCAAGCACGGGCTCATTGATAAGCGCTCGCGTTCGCGCAGCCTCGATGACCGCCGTATTGAAGACCGGCGCCGCAGCCCGTCTCCGGGGACCGCCGTCGCTCCCCTAGCCCTTACAGTCGCGACGAAAGACGTTCGAGCTACCCCGCGAGGCGTGGTAGATACAGCCCCAGCCCTGATCGTTATGCGTCCCGCCGTCGCAGCGTGTCTCCGGACCGTAAGGGCAAGGGGGTCGATCGTAGGCCCCCTTCAGTAGACCGCAGGCCCCCTTGGCCGCGATCCGACGACTCGTCAGAGGAGGACAAGCTCGCGCGCCGCCGTAGCAGGAGCAGGTCACCCCGCCGCGACTATCCTGTCAAACGCGAGCGCAGCCGAAGCCTCGTGGATCGTGACCCTCCGCTTAAGCGATCGCGGTACTCGCCACCGCCCGCGCGCCGTGCCTCTCCTCCTCGTCGCGCTGCATCCCCTCCCAAGACGCAGGCCTCTAAACTCGATCAAGACCGCACCGCCCGCCTCGCCGCCATGTCCTCCAACGCCAACAGCATGTCCGCAGAGCGGCAGGTGCGCCTCGCCGCCCTGCTCGAGAAGGAGAAGGCGGAATTGGCTAGGGACGAAGAGGCAAGGAAGAAGAACAAGGGGATGGCAAGCTTCTTGAGCCAGGACTCGAAGAAGGCGTTTGGGGGGTCGTTGGAGGACAGGATCAGGAGAGGGCGGGGGGCGATGGTGGTTGATGGGGAGTAGAGGGTTGGCTGGGTTTGGATGGTCTACTGCTTTCCTCGGATCTCAGTTGATGTGCTGCACACGGTGTAGGATCTTCTGGTACTTGACATTCACTCCAGACTTGCAGCCTGCCTTGACTGTAGCACTGATTCATTGCGCCGAACATATTGAGGTGACTTGTGAAGCACGTGTAAACGGCCAAAAAGCGTGAGAAAGTTTAGTTGCACGCCCACATTGGCTTGAACCGAACCATCATCTCCATGAAGACATGTCGGAGAGCAACGCGACCTTGACCTTCAATCGTGCGGCTGTCTTCCGTGGGTTATTCTCATGAGTGACCCAATAACAGTTGTGCTTTTAGAGACCGTAAAGGGCATTTGTGATTTTTGTGAGTGGATGGTTGCACGCGTGCGGACAAATCAGAAGACTAATTGACCCATCTCTCTACCCTCTCCCTCTCTCTCCTATTGTACTGCTCGAACCTGCCTTTACATATTCATCTTGCCTCCCTCATTCAAACTTCCTCCTTCCCACCCCCACTTCCTCATCCACCCTCTTCACAACCCAGTGGAAGTCGCCATCCACTCCATCCTCTACGTCCGCCAGATCTACCCCGCCGACCTCTTCGTGCGACGGAAGAAGTACGACACGCCGGTGTTTCAGTCACGGCATCCGGGGCTGAATGAATATATCTCGGGCGCGGTGAAGGCCGTGGGCGAGGAGTTGGTACAGGTGAGTGAGGTACGATACGTGCTCGCCGAATGGAAGATAGACGGACTGCGGCGAGGGGAGAGAGGGCTATGATGTTGGGGCAGGGATGTGATGCGAAGACGAAAGCAATGAAGTGGGCGCTCGCTGACGCTACACTCGTAGGGCACTGTGTCCAAGGTCGTCGTTGTTGTCAAGGATAAAGACGAGGTGGCTCTTGAGCGCTTCGTCTTTGCGTTGGAGAGCATGATTCAGGTTGAAGTGTTCAATAAGGATACTAGGTAAAGACCCGCCACACACGTCTGAACAGCTGCTTGAGTATTGCTGGATGGCGTCGCCGCATCTTGTATGAATCCCCGTTACTTTGCTGACCACTCCTCAGCGTCGTAAACGCCATGACACCCGCTGCCCTCAGCCAGTACTTCCGCTCCTTCCTCGTCAAGCTCAGCATGATTGAAGCGCAGCTCGGGCAGATGTATCTTGGCGGTACGTGTTCTTTCCTCTCCCAGCTTCTTCCGCTCTTCCCTGTCATTATCCTTGCTCATCAGCTTCGCCGTAGACGACGTCACCTTCGCTATCGTCCTTGAGCTCAAGGACGACCAAGCGCCGACGGCCTCCACCGTCAAGGGCGATCCGCCACCTTGGCTCCCCGCCGATGGACAGCATACGACGGCTGGCGCGTCCGAGGAGGCGCAGGTGCATGTGGTTCGGGCGGTCAATACGGGGGTTATCAATGTGAGTTGTTGCTGTGCCGGTACAATGTTCGGACATCTGACTGGAGTGCAATAGCTCTCTCTCACCGTCCAGGAATCGGACGTCAAGCTGAGGCGGGAGAAGGAGATGTATGGATAATGGGTCATCCGTCGTTTCCCCGGCGTGTACGAGGGGAGTCAACAACCACCCTCGGCCGAAGATAGTGTGTTCTCGCAAGCGCGAATTTTGGCTTAGTAGGGCCCGGTGTACATTAGATGTTTGAATTTTTTTTCAGCAATAGTAATACAACAGTCGAGAATATACAAGAGCGAATAGTAGGATACGTATGATTTGGGAGAGACACTGGAGATAGCAGCAAGACGGCTCACAATGGAAAATTGGCACCGCCTAGTGACATTGCGCTCTCAGGACCCATGTCCTGTGAAGGCTGAGGATTATTATGCTCGTGGGCCACCTCCGCCAGACCAGTGAGGTAGGTCATCCAGTCGTCAGTGCTGTAGGTGACATAAGAACCCGCAAGAAACAAAGTGCGGCCCACTTACTCAAATGCGGCCGGAATCGACGACCAGATCGCCATACTGTCCTGGTCAAGTCCTTGCATGGAAAGATCATTTGTTGCTGCCTCCGATAATCCTATCGGACGCTGCGTCGTCGTCGTCGCAGCATTCAGCATCCATGCAGGTTGTGAGAAATCCAGCGGGGTCATGCCGCCGAGTTCCATTGCCCCCGCCTCCTCTGGGGGAAACCACGCAGACACATCGTCTGTACTAGGCATCCCATGCGTCGGTCCCATGTGACTCTGCTGATCTCCCTTTCTGCCGTTAGTGTTCGAAGAGGCGGGCATGTCCATGTGGTCGAGACTTTGTGGCGTGTTTACTGAATCAGTCGAGGCCGGTGACGTGAATGCGGATGGACTCGATGCGCCTCGGAAGACATGTCTCTGCGGAGGTGCTCGACCGCGAAACCGAGGACGTCACCGTTTCGCGAGTGTTGTTCGGCATCAGGGCCCTTCCGTGGATGCTTGCCCAGCTGGGAGTTCGGCATATCACCCAGGTAGCACAAGTCGTTGAGGATGTCCCTGCAGAAAGTGAGACAAGAGGGGCATACAGGAACGAAAAGATATACCACGTCCGACCAGCCGTAACCCAGTTGTCTTCCAAGCTCTTGAGATAGTCCATCATGAGGTGGACTTCCTTCAGCTCCTATGTGCGGCATAAATAATCGCCATGCATGAATGCAGCACATGGGCTAACCTTGAGCTGGTCGCGGCTGGTTCGCCCTTGGACGCGGCCGAACATGCTGACCAGCAGAACAATGGCCGACGTCGATGCCGCGAACTAACAGGGCATTCGCTGTCAGGGTTGAAGAATCATACAGATGGCTGCCATACCATGATGAAGGGTAACGCCTTCCCCGTAATACGCCTCTGTTGGTCCATGACATGCGCACACGCCCTTGCTGCCGTCGTGCATATCGTCAACGAAGGCACAGCAAACTGCGACGCAAGCTCGGAGGAGGTGATGAATGGCCTGTGTATCAGGATCTGCGTCTGTCGATATATACTGTGCAGATATGCCGCTTGATTGAGAAGTCGGACGTCGGGCTGCTCCGGGTTCCACCGCACTGTTGGATAAGTCAGTTTCCGACTGGCTACAGGTGCCGCGATACGCACCGTGCTTCGGGACGTCGTCCAGCCATTTGTTGAGAGCCGAGTCAAGCTCCCGAACGACATTGCGCTCCCATCCTTCGCCCATAAACTGGCGGATGACACTGTACTTGTTGGTGCTGTAGATTGACCGGAGGGCAATCTCTACCACACGCGAGAGCTTGATATACGTTACGAAGCATGAAACCATCGATGGCTTGTCAGTGGGCTGCTTCCACGACCCTTCCGGGTCGTCGGGGTTGTACCAGTATTCGTCATCGCATTCCATAGGGTACCGGATGTCGAAGCTACATTGCAGTGAGTTTTAAGGTTGGCAAAGACTCTGGCATTCTTACACTTCATCCTGTATGGCAGTTGGCCTTCCAAACGCAGAGCTCAAGTACCTGTCTAAAACAATAAGCAGCCTTGGTTGCGTGAGTGGCGCCGCTTACATGTACGGCATAAAGGACTCACCAGACTGCGCGATTCCACATCTCGTCGGTGTTGGTTGGGATCTTCCTTGTTGTCCGACGATGTGCCCCAGTGTCCTGTATGTAACGGATTCCGGTGCCAAGCCGCAGCCAAATGTGCTGTGCCACATATTTTGACGCGGAGACCATGAAGAGTATGGATAGCTAGTTGACAGTCAGGCTCTGCTCCCGTGAGCAGACAACATAGCTTACGCAAAAAGACTGCATCTCATGCAGCGTCGGCGACGTGTATATGGGTCTGCGCTGCTTCTCTGCCTGCACGAACCACTTCCTGTCCGAAGACATATCAAAGACTATTAGGGTGCTTTAACAATACGCACCATCCCCTGGAATGAGTATCTGATGCATAATCCTCGCTGAGCACCCGTGGGTCTTCCGAGAAAAGGGCGCCCAAGGCGCAAACTAAGAGTACAATGGCCCCAAAATTGTGATCCCTGTGGTGCTGGTCGGCGCGCATACCTTCCAAAAGCGTTGGCACATGGAGGATGGGGAAGTAGAGATGGATGTTATCGCAGTACAAGTCGATGAGCGACTGCATGAGATCCCCCTCCGGAAATTGATAATTCGCTGGCTCTGCCGACAGGAGCGCGTATTCCCAAGGGTGTGGCTGCCAGAATCTCGGACGACGGCCGTCCAAGAAAGTCGGCGGGTACTGGTCGCCTTTGCCTTTCTTCTTGAGTTGTATTATCTTCATAACGAGATCTGACAAGCAGGTCAACCGACGACGCAGGTGGAGTACCAGAGAAGGAAGGGTGTCTCACGTGCGGGACTGCTCTTTCCCTGATAGCTCTTGGGGCCCACACGAAGCTGCTGAAACTTATCGTTGAGGTCGTCGTCCTGAGGATTAATTTCATCCTGGTTTTCGGCTGCATCCTCTGCGTCTTCTATGGTTTCTGGGGACACGTTGCGGTATGGTAGGCGTTTGAGACGTTGATCGTCGCGGATAAGAGACCAGTACAACTCCCGTAGTTGCTCCTGGCTCACGGGCGAGCTTGGAGAGGCAATATTGCTTGAAGGACTTTCAGCTGCGCTCTGGGGTGGGGAAATCGCTTGCTGCAGGCGGTCAGCTGAAGCAGGTGGTCAGTAAGCACATCGAAACATACCTGTCCGAGCATACTCTCCAGCTCTTCAATCCTTCGTTCCAGAGATTCTACGTATCTGAAGAGCGGTCAGCAGAGTCCACTGATACATGGGCAGATCCCGCACTGACGCCTTGCTGATTACTTGTCTCTATGGTTGAAATGTGTTAGGTCTAATGAACGCTTGCCATTCGAGGGCGAAGGAAAGCTACCTTGACATTGAGCTCGTACGTGCATTTCAAATCGTTGAGGCTACAGTTGGCACAAGCCTTGCCAGTTCGCTGGTCCCCGTCGCCTATGAATGCATGTTGAGCTGAGACAATGTGATCAACGCGAGCCATATTCACAACGACCTGTCGGACGTCAGAATCAGCGAGTGCATAGCGGAGGCCCACAGATCGCGCACTCACTCTTCCTCTTTCGACAGAAGTCGCAGGCTCTATCTGCTTTCCTCTCTGTCTTCTTCTTCTTTTGCTGGTCCGAAGGCAACTCAGACCCCGCCATCCGGACGTCTTGCGACGCCATGGCCGCGTGAGGGGCTTGCAGAGAAGCGCGACAAGCCGATTTGACGAAGCAGAGACGACTGAGAGGTACGCCTCACGCAAGAGACGTCCGCGCTAGTTACAATGTTCTCGGGATTGTGAGTGTGTGTCTTAAGAAGAGAGTGTTTTGCTTTCGGGAGTCGGCACGTCTGCGCGTAGGCGCCGGCGCCGGACCGCTATTCCGAAGCAGATTCTGTCAAGCTAATGACACGGAGATCGACTCATGGTGACTCACCTTCCCTCACGTTCATGCATCATGAACTAACTCAATACTACTTGAGTACTAAGTAGTAGAAGATCTGCGCCGGAGGTGACGAGTAGACGCGCAAGCTTTCAAGCCTACCACACGCAAAAGAAGCCCAGAAAGCCCCGTCTGTACATCGCGAATATATTAAACCCAGCAGCTTAGAGTAGTATACAATAGTGTCACTGCATGCAGGACCAGTCAATGGTCAGTCAAACTTCCGCCTTCCATGCCGCCGCGAGCGTCCACACGCCCGTCCAACGCCCACACGCCCATGCAACGTCCACACGTCGGTCAAACGACCGCCCGTCTACATAACGTAGAGCCTCCGCGGTCATTCGAGCATTGTGCGTCTACCCAACCGGTCAGACGTCCACCCGTATGCGTTGAATGATGGGTATAATCCGGTCCCATTCTTCCATGGCCTAGGGAAGTTGTCAGCAGTTTCCCGATGCGAAGTGTAGAGGACCGATGCGACGTGTAGAGGAAAGAAAGAAACACGCGGGTGAAGCAACCGCCCAAATGTCAAAACCCTACTCACCGACTTGTAAAACTCCACCTGCCCGTCCGCGAAATCGCCCAGCGCCTCCTTCATCTCCGCCTCCTTTGCGTACTGGAAGACAGTCTGCTCACGCAGCGTCTCGTCACTGAAGGCGTCGGACGTCTCGTGCGCGGTTGTCACCGCGTCTTGGAGCTGGGGCACGTATCAGCAGTGTATTCACGACAAGCATCCTGGCGAAGACACGAAGGACAGAGAGCTAGCTACACACCTCCTTGATCTTGGAGTCCAGCTTCTTCATCTTCTGCACCCGTGCGCGGTCGTCGTCCATGCCCCGCATGGCATCCACGCGCTCCTTCAGGTAGGCGCCCAGACCGAGGCCGGTGCTCCCGGCGTGGCCGCTGATGACGGCGGAGAGGCGATCACGCTCGGCGGTGACGCCAGAGAGGTAGTCCGACAGCTCCTCGAAGTCGAGCTGCTTCTGGTCTCGTAGCTTCAGGACGGCTCGGTTGGCGTGGGAGTATGACAGGAGGGAGTGCAGGTGGTTCAAGAAGGGGTCCGTTGTCGTTTGGGTCTGACCACGGGTATGTGTTAGGCTGGTCACAGAAGAGAGTGATAAATATGCACCTCATGCCTCAACAAGGCCGAAAACTCCAACAGGTATTCGAGAACTGGTTTAACGGCTCTGTAATCCCGGACTCCAAGAACCCCAACCCCTGCACGGCGACGGCAAGGTCGTGATAGTCGGAGGTGAGGTCTTCAGAGGATTCCGGATTGCCGTCTCATTCAGCCTGAGCGGTCGCTAGCTGGGGCAGGGGGCAAGGCACGACTCACCGCTCGTCCGGTTGCGCACGCGGCTCCATAGGCGCTCGCTGACGACGAGGCCTTCCTCGAACTTGTCGACGCCCTCGCGCATGGAGAGGAAGCGGTCGTCGGGCTTGCGGACGCGGGAGAAGGCGTTGAGGAGCGTGTCGGAGATACTGTCGATGACGCCCTGGGAGGGCTCGGGGCCTGGCGGGTGCGCGACGTGCTGGTGCATGATGACGTGCTGAAGGGGGTGAGAAGGGGTGAGTGAACTACGGGATGTGTACGCACCCATTCCGTAGACTCGAAGAAGGCGCGGACAAGTGTCGCTCGCTGGAGGGTGGGGTGTCGACCTACGCGTTGCAAGAAGAGATGAAGGCTGGGTGCATGTAAGCGGGACAGTATTGTTGAATTGGTTGTGCTCACTCTTGTCTGCGCCTCTCGATAAACTCTGGACTGAAGCGGTCGCCGGTGATGTACTCTGCGAGGCATGTGAGCCGAAGTACAGGCACAACGTTTGTGACACGCACCGAGGCGATGTTTATCGGGGAGGGGAGGGACGACGACAGCCGGAAAGTCTTTGACGAGGTGGTTGCGAAGAAAGACAAAGTCCTGGAATCGCCTGCGGGCAGTGGGATTGGGGGTGGAGAAGATGGGCAGGTTGGTCTGCGAGGGTTCAGAGGGCGACTGGTGATCAGCAGACGGTGCTACCTGCGCAGAGACGAGGTATGAGACGTAGGTATCCTTCGTCTCCGGAAGCTCCTTGACGGGATCCTTGACTGAGGCGATGAGGTAGCCCTCCCACTTGGGATCATGGGGCCCCTCTGCGTCTGCGTCGGTGGACTGGCGAAAGCCTGGGCCTGCGGGCGCGGGGTCGTGGGTGGCATAGTCGTACTGCTGGGGCGCGGGCGGAGACTCCCAGGTCACCGAGTCAAACACATCGTCTTCGCCGAGCATCGCAGCGGTCAACTTCAAGGCGCAACTCGCAATGCGTGACGCAGCGATCACGCTGATGATCACATGCGCGGGAACTGCCGCCACGTCCCCGGCTGCGGTGCGGTGTCCGGCGCGGCACCAACTCCCAAGCGCATCGACTCTTGTCTCCCGCGCTCACCGTCATGCGCGTGCCCCTCACGCTCGCGCTGCCCTGGCTGGCATGCGCGCTTCCCGCCATCGTCCGCGCCTTTGAAGTCGACTTTCAGGACACCGACTATTCGCGCCAGATATGCAGCGGCATGTGGGGAGGAGGGAACACACATATCAACGGTACACGCGCGTCCTATATCCCCCTACGCGTCCCTAACAGTTCTCAGTGACCTTTGACGAGTCCTCGCAGGGTCAAGTTGCTATGGTGCGCAGTCTCACCTCGCCTTGATCGCTTACTGACCGTCTATAGGTTATATACGAGTGGGCGGACTGGCAATACCTCGGCGTAGAGACATCCGTCACAGAAGACTACTTGCCCGTGAGCAGTGCCTCTCCCCCCCTTTCTACCCCATGCTCATCGCATTGTGTCTAGCAGAAAACCTACGTCTGCACATCCAACGCTGCCCTGGCCGGCTTTTGCACAACAGACCAACTCGGCCAATTCATCCTCGACCTCCCCGATGGCATGGACGTGTCTGATACCAGCTTTTGGTCAGCACGCGTACAGCTTTCCGGATCCGCCTCCTCCGAAGACAACGTCAGTTCGTCCCTTTGCCACCTATGCACACGCTAACGTGCCGCAGTCCGTAGCCCTTAGGCAAGACAACGTCAGCCCTACAGGTGTATACGCATACTCCGACCCAATTCAATACATCGTCCGCAAGACAGGATACTATTGTGTCGGTGCGTCCGCTGATCCGTGTCATAAGAATACCACTAATCGCGGTCCACTCAGCCATCGTCCCCATCTCTGTCCAATCTTCGTCAACCCAGGTGCAAGCGCGCCAGGACGACGACGACGCCGACGTTCCTTATCACCCATCGTACAAGGGCACTGTCTTGTTCCGCAATAAATTCAACGGCAAACTCGCTGCAGCGGACTACCCGAAAGTCAATGTGCGTGAACTAACTTGAGCGCGCCGGCTGGTTGCTGATATAGCATTATAGTTCTACTTTGCCATGTTTGTAGTCTACCTAGTCTTTGCCTCAGTGTGGGGCTGGTTGTGCTACAAACACCGAACAGAGTTGCTACCGATTCAAGTGAGGCTTAGACCAAGTTACCGTCGAGATTATCACTGAACACGCTTCAAGTACTACCTATCATCCCTCGTTGGTCTCATTGTTATCGAAATGCTCGCTAGCTGGGGTACGCGTATCCATTTGCCCTCATTAACTACGTTTAATCTTCCCCTCGTAGCATATTACCGCTACCTCAACGCGCACGGTAGAGGTACCTCGTCGACGGTCTTCCTCATTGTCGGTCAGTCTTTACTCCCTATGGCTGTAATCCCTCCCCTGCCTACCTCTAGCTAACCCAAAGCCCCTAGTCGCCGTCCTGGACGCCGCGCGCAACTCCATGTCCTTCTTCATGCTCCTCGTCGTCTCCCTCGGCCTCAGCGTCGTCCGCGAGTCCCTCGGCCGCACCATGCTCAAGTGCCAGATCCTCGCCGGCGCGCACTTCATCTTCGGCATCCTCTACGCCATCGGCATCGTCGAGCTTGAGCTCGAGAGCGCGTCGGCGCTGGTGCTGCTGCTGTTCGTGATTCCGTTGGCGTTTACGCTCAGTGGGTTTTTGTTGTGGATTATGTATGCTTTGAATGGTAAGTGGTCGGTTTTTGTGGTTTACCTTTTCGACTGGATGGATGCTATGGCTGGGACGAGGAAGCTGACGAGAGGTTTATAGGCACAATCAACGAGCTCAAGGCGCGCAAGCAGCGCTACAAGCTGCACATGTTCGAGCTGCTGCACCGGATTTTGCTCGGCGCGGTAGCCGTCATCATCATATTCTTCATCGTCTCCTCGTTCTCGTTCTCGGGCCGATTAGCAGAAGGTGCGTTTAGATTTATCCTTGCACGCATTCTCCTACTAAACACCTTAATCCTCCCCTAGATTACTCCGCCAAATCCTGGCGCTCCCGCTGGTGGCTGCTCGACGGCTGGCTCGCGCTCCTCTACCTCGTCGCCTTCGCCTCCATCTCCTTCCTCTGGCGGCCCTCCGAGCACAACCGCCGCCTCGCTATGTCCGAGGAGCTCGCGCAGGACGAGGAGGATGCGGAGGACTACGACCTCGAGGCGCTCGAACGGCGCGGTCCAGGTCGACCGGGTCGGGATGAGGACGATGATGACGAGGCAACCCTCGTGGGTACGAGTCGGGGCGCGCCGGGCCCGGTGGTGGGCGAGGACGCGGTGGTGTTTGAGATTGGGGACGAGGATGAGGACGATGAGGCGACGCCCAAGAAGCGGACTGTCGAGAGGTTGAGCGGCGAGCAGGGGCGGAGAGAGGAGCGGCAAGGCTTGATGCGCGACCGCGACGATTGATGTACCTCAATCAGCTTCCGTCGCCACTCAGCTCGAGACCCGACGTGTACATACATACGCTCAGGCGCGCTCACGGACACCGTAAAACGCAGTTTTACTTATGCTTTGTCGCTAGTATTTATGCGATGTATAATATACAGACAGCCGGTGGTAATGGACAACAACAAGACAGACGGACAGCAGAGTAACGATAGATCAGTCCCGTATGCGGCCACTGTAGGAAGAAAGCGGGTGAGGAAAAGAACACGAAAAAGCAAAAGAAGCAAGACGTACGTGGACGTGGTGTACAATCTTGGCGCGATGTTCATGGCCTGCAACTCCTGGAAGAGCAGCTTCGCGGCGTAAGGGATGTACAGCTGCGAGCAGTTGGTCTTGTTCTTGCATGCGCGACATTCGAAGCTTTGCTTTTTCAAGTTCGCAATCGCAGTGAGACCACAGCTGTACGATGTGTCAGTACTTTGGCTTCCATAAGTCCAAGCTCGACACCCACATATCGCAAACATGCAATCGGTACGCATCCGACGCGTCGAACAAGCGCTCCTTCAAGAAGCCAGCGATACCGTGCGAGATCATACAATCGCGCTCCATCTCTCCGAAACGCAACCACCATCTCGACTACGACCCTCCACTGGCTGACGCGTCAAGATCTGCACCGGCCCGCGCGCGCGCGAGTGGATCTTGTCGTCGACCATATGCTTCAGCCGCTGGTAGTACGTCGGCCCGAGTACACCTGCGCCTGCAGCTTGCGCCCCGTGTGCCCGTGGTACATGACCTCGAGCCCGCGCTGCTGGAAGCCCTTCATCGCCAGGCTGCGCGACACGCCTCGACAGTGAGGTCCGTAAACGGCGTCGCGTCGCCCTCGTTGCCGATGAGCGTCGCGACCTTGGAGAGCAGACACTCGACCAAGTGACCGATGGTCATACGGGAGGGAATGGCGTGCGGGTTGATGACGATGTCGGGAACAATGCCTTGTGCGGTGAAGGGCATGTCCTCCTGGCGGTACGTAATGCCGATAGTACCCTTCTGACCGTGACGCGAGGCGAACTTGTCGCCGATCTGTGGTATACGGGTCGAGCGGACACGAACGCGGATGAGCTTCTTGCCATCCTCGTTCGTCGTCAGCAGCACTTGGTCGATGATGCCGCTCTCCGTACTCTTCAGCGGTGTCGACACGTCGCGTCGCGTGTGGTTCTTCGTCCGCTGGCCAAGCTCCTCGCTGTCTGGCGGGATGGGTGCGGTCTTGCCAATGATGATGTCCTCTCCGTTGACACCCGTTCCGGGCGCGATGAGCCCGTCGTCCTCAAGCTTGTCGTACGTCCCGTGCTTCATACGCAAGGTGTTCTCGCGGGAAGGCTTCTCGAATTCCTCCGTTGGCATCATGCCGACGCTCTTCTTCTCCATATCCGTGTACCCGCGGTAGTAGATACTTCGGAAGAGACCGCGGTCGATAGAGCTCTGGTTCATGATGACGGAATCTTCCTGGTTGTATCCGCTGTAGCACAGGATGGCAACGATGGCGTTCTGCCCGGCAGGAAGCTCTCTGAACTTCAGATACTCCATGGAGCGAGTCGTCGCGAGGGGTTTTTGAGGGTAATAGAGGATGTTGGCCATGGTGTCCATACGAAGGATGAAGTTCGTGAGGAAGATGCCCATAGCTTGTTTACCCATAGCAGACTGGTAAGTGTTACGAGGCGACTGCGCAGAGCGTCAGTAAACGACACGACAAACACACCAACAAGCATACCTGGTTGTGATCGGGGAAGGGAATGATGCTGGCACAAATGCCGAGAATCATACTTGGATGAATCTCGCAATGTGTCCAGGTGTGCGTGTTCGACATAGACTGGACCTTCGTCGCGGTCATGTCCGTCTCCTCGGCCATGTTCGCCGCCCGTTCCTCTGGTGTCAATTTAGAATTCTCGAGGTCTTCAGGCGTCATGGCAATCATGACCGTCTCCTCCTCCTCCGCGTCCAGAGCTCGATGATGCCCTGCTTGACCAGCGATCCCACTTCGCGCCCTGGGTCAAGGCATGCACGTGATGCTTCTCGAGGAGCAGCGACTGGTTCTCCACGATAAAGAGCGGTCGGCATACGCGACCTGCATCGGTGTACACGCGCAACTCCTTCTCGCGAATGTCTCGTACGACGGAGACCTCCTGGCTGATATCGTCTTTCCTGCGCAGCCTGCGGATAGTCTCGACGAGCTTCGCGGGGTCACGATGGACACCCATCCAAACGCCGTTGACGAAGACCTTGGTGAACGTGGCTTCCGACGAACGCGCTTCTCCTCAAGACTTTCCAAGTTCCACTCTTGCAAGAAGTCAATGACGGGCGCAGAGATCGAGCCGACGGAGATACAGGCCATAGCGAGAGGTTCTTGACGAGGCCGCAAGCCTGTCCTTCGGGTGTCTCGGCAGGGCAAACCATACCCCAGTGAGTTTGTGGAGTTGGCGAGGCTTCGCAATCTTCCCCTCTCGCCCAAGCGGAGTGTTGCATCGCCGAAGATGCGACAAAGTCGAGCGTAGGTGTACCGATTCAGAACTTGGGAGACACCAGCTTTGGCGGCGCCGGCCTTCTTCTGGTCTCCCCAATTACCAGTGGCGAGTGAGTACTTGAGACCTTGGGAGATCGTATGATGTTTGATAGCCAAGTTGAGGTTGAATTCCTTGCTGGTCTCAACGCACTGTGATCGCATTAGAAACGGAAGCAAAGCGACATGTAACGTTACGAACCTTCTGCAAGTACCTGTACACGTCCTTGGTCATTTTCCTGAAGAGCATGCGGAACAGTCCCGCAAGAGGGGCCCGGCAGATCCAATCGCTTCTTCCCGAAATGGTCACGGTCGTCCAGCTCTCGCCGCTCCAAGGCGGCTTGCAGTAATCGATGGACCATGTAACCAAAGAAGTAGGCCTTCTTAGACTCTGAGCCCTCAGCCATGGAAACATGCGGCAGTAGCTCCTTCTGCAGGATCTCCTGCGCGTACCGCACTCTGCGCTCCCGGTTGAGTCCTGTCGTCGTTCCACGGTTGCCAATGAAGTCCAGAGCAACCTCACGCTCTTGGATGACGAAGCCATCGTCGATACACGGCTTGAGCAGCTCGAGCATCTGCGGGTCGGTATTCTCGTAGCATATGTGATCGAGGATGTCTCGGTCGGAGATGACATTGAGCGCACGGAAGACGACCCAGATAGGGATGTCGACCTTGATGTATGGTATGGTTGCTTTGATGACATTGCCCATCTATAAAGCGGTTAGTGCCTCCCGTAGAGCGAGCTTCTTGTCACGCACTGTCCGTTCCTTCGTCCGGTGGAACATCTTGACCTGGAACTGACTGATCGTCTTTCCGCCCTTCTCCACTGCGCTACGAATCTCAGCAAGGAAGTTGATGGGGGAAGGTTGCGCTTTGGCGAAGACGTAGACGTGATTGGTGGCCATGCGCTCTTGGGCAATCAAGACCTTCTCCGACCCGTTAATGATGAAGTACCCTCCAGAATCGTACGGGCACTCGTTCAGGTCGTAGATCTCTTGATTGCTGAGCTTGTTGAGGATGCAGAACGCCGAGCGCAACATGATGGGCACCTAAACAAGAGTCAGCGTCAAGCGCATAGATTGAACGCTGGCCACGCACCTTCCCGATGTGAACCTTCTGAATCTCATCTTTATGTTTGTCTTTCTCCTTGTCGTCCTTGATGACCCTCCAGATCGGTTCACCCGCCTCGTCAACTTCATCCGTGGCTTGCAGAACCTTTTGCCGCATCTCGATGTACAGCGGCGCGGCGTACGTGAGATTGCGCAAGCGAGCCTCCTGGGGGAAAACTGGCACAACAGAACCATCGGCTTCCGTGATCGTTGGCCTCGACAAGTAAATTTGGCCAAAATGGATCTCGAAGCGCTGGCTCTTGTCCGAGTCGCGTCCCGTGTGCTGCTCGGCCTGGTCCAGGATCAGTTCAGGGTTCTCGTCAACGAGTTCTTGCATAGTGTTCTGGATGAATTCGTCGAAGGAGTCCAGCTGCTGGCGCACGAGACCCTTCTCGTCGAAGAAGCTGGAGATGACGTCCAGCAATCTTCCTGCGTTATACTGGTGTCGTCCTCCTCCTCGTACTCCATGGGCATGTCATTCGTGTAGGCATCTTGAGAGTAGGCATCCTGGGAGTAGTCGTACGCTTGCAGGGACGCGTCAATATCAGACTGAGAGCGAGGCGCTTAGTGAGACTACCTTGGCTCATTTATGCCGTCGGCTTGCGAGAATCGTGCGCGTCTTTGAAGATGAGCAGAAGAGCAAAGGGGACAGCAGAAAGATGGCTAATTCGTTGAACAAAAGACGGGATACGCGTTCCACCACCAAGAACGTGAGCGTCGAGGGCAAGTCCTCGATTTGTGCTTGTGTTGACAAACCCAGTCGGATATCGGCGCGGCAGCCACGTGGTCCATGGCGAGAAGCCGTGCTGGACCCACAAGTTGAACAATGCCGCGCGAGCCACATCGCGACTTGTGAATGTCATGTCATCCTCAGACTATGACATCTATGTATATGTGTACGATTTATGAAGCAGACTCGGGGACTGTCCTATAACTTCGCGCTCAGCAATGTGTTCATCTTGGACAATGCACTCGACGCATAGCCACCCTGACCATCGTTAGTCAGCTGCTTTAGTCTACGCATTGTACATTATCACTCACTCCAAATATCACCGTATGATTGAGGTAGTGGAACATCTCGTACAGTGCCATACGCAGCTCGTACTGGTCCGCGGGTTCTGCCTTCGGGAAATGCTTGTGATACGCGTTGTAGAATGAAGGACGGAAGCCTCCAAAGACACGGGCTATTGCAAGGCTACCGCCGCATGAGCTTTCAGCAAAATCAGGGCGTCGCGAGCGTACTCGAACTCGTTGTGACCGTAGAACGACGAGGGATCGAAGATCGCAGGTTCGCCTGTTGCCTTGTCTGTTCCGGCGTTCCCGCTCTGCGAACACATCAGCTGCAGCATCGACCACAAACATATTCGCATACCCATAGGTCTCCATGTAAGATAACAGGCTCAATACTTAGTGGGCCTGGATGACATTCATGAGATTTTCTATCACAATGATCCTGAAGCTCATTCTAATCACCGAGCAACCTGGGAATCACACTGAGTCGATCAGCGTCATAAATTCGCAACTCCCTCTAGAAAGATGACACTCACGTTTTCTTACTTGTTCCCCCTTACTACATAGCTCGCTAAAGCGTGACCCCTTCAGCGCAGTAAGCAGTTCACCTATCTTCGCGCTATAAAGCTCCTCCCAAGTCGGATACCAGCCGTTCTCCATCCGTGTCGCACCACAATGAGTCGGCACATCGAACCCAAATTGCCCGTTAGGGCTTGTATGCCGATGCAGCTTCATGCCCATCAGCTCCCCCAGACGAATGCCCGCCACCTCCGTCAACGACCCCATGTTCTTGTATTCCGAGACGAAATACGGCCGGCCGTCGGCGGCACCGTGCGCGAAGACCTTGGGCACGAGCTCGGGACACCCATCGCCTAGTGCGACTAGGCTTTGGGCCTCGCCCTCAAACTGCTCCGCCTCGGAAGAGGATCCGACTTTGGCGAAGTAGTGTTTCCCGTTCGAAGATGAGATGCGAGGGAGGGAACCGGAGAAGTCAGCACCTGGCTCGATGCGGCTGAGGTTGTCCAGAAGGACTTGAGGAATGTTGGATTTGAGAGGCATATCTATGCGTGGTGGGTGAGAGGAAGAAGTAACGGGCGAGTCGGACTGCGAACGGACAGTGCTGATGTTCCAGTGCCACTGATGTCATGCGACAGGTTCAATTCGGTCCGAGGGTCCGTCAGGCTGGCGTGGTGGCAGAGATTGGAAGGATTGGCAAGTCTTCACCCGTCTCCCTCATAGTACACTGACCTGCGAGATCGAGGGACCTGCAGCCTCACCATGATTCTCTGCTAGTAGTACATTTGCCGTGCATCTACCCTCCCGCTCACTCACTTGAGATATCGAGGCACTACATCGTGAACACTCGTCAAGGTATGGTTCTGGCCGACGAGGAGGTCCTCAAAGGAGTAGCTCAAGCCAGTAGGTTGGGTGTTGACGATGTTATCGTACTTCAATGTCTCCACCTGCAGATTATCAGCAAGGAAAAATTCGACAATATCGACACACGCACCTGGTCTCGCGTCACTGTGAAGAGGTTCTCCGGCAATTGCTCGAGCAGAGCGCCCTGCAACTTACCCACTGCGAAGGGCAAGCTGACTACAGGACGGCTTCGACCGTTGTATCTTAGCACCAGTTCCATGATCTCGCGCCAGGTGAATACTGTTGGGAAGGTTCAGCGAAGCTCACGATGAAGGTTCAACATCTTACCTTCCGGACCGCCTGCCTCGATAACTTTTCCAGCAACGCGAGCCTCAATATCTGGATCACGCCTGGAGATGATTTCTATCGCCTTCGCAATGTCGTCCACGAACACAGGTTGGAACCTCGAAGTCCCACCCCCGAAGGCAGGCAAGAAGGGGAGGTACTTGGAAAGCTCTGAGAAGCGCTGTTACAAGTCAGCTTCCATGTAGCCATGACATATGGGTCATCCGCACGTACATTGAAGAACGAATCCTCGGGACCGAAGACCAAGCTAGGGCGAATAATTGTCGCGCTAGGACAGACGTCGAATACAGCACGCTCTCCCATCCCCTTACTCTTCGCGTAGAGTATGGGGCTGTTCTCGTCCGCGCCAATGGCGCTGATGTGGATGAGCTTCGCGCCAGCGTCTTGGCGGCCTGCGCAACATTTCGCGCGCCTGCACGTGAACGCCTTCGAATTGCTCCCATGTGCCGTTGAGGATGCCAACCAGTGAGATGACGACGCTGGCATCCTTGAAGATAGGCGCCAGAGTCTCGGGGCGGCGGATGTCGGCAGCTTTCGAAGGAAAGAGCTTGGCCTCGGGGATGGAGGACCGTAGGGCGGAGTCGAGCTTTTCGGGCGCGGACCTCGAGATTCCTTGCACAGGACGTGTTGCGGAGACGGCGCGCGCGATGTGTGTACCTGCGCTATATTCAGCTGTATGCGCATTCGTACAAGTAATCGGCACGCGCCTAGAAATCCCGCGCCACAAATGACTGCCTTTCCTGTGGACATGGCTTGAAACGGGCTGGAAGTAGAAGGAGGAAGTAAGATGGCAAGACTGGCAGGCGACCAGTATATATGCTCTTCCCGATCAAGCGCGGACAGTCAGTCAGGTCATCGCGAAGCCATCCATGACGTCGCTGTCAAAAGAACAATAGACGCGTCGTTCATGTCAGTCTCACCCCCGCACGCCAAGGTTTGCACGGACATTAATTGTTGAAAAGGTCGTGGCTAACCAGTGCGCTAGGGACAGTGAGGGGCGTTGACTCCATAGCAATAAATGGATACCATGTTGATACAAGTACAGCAATGCAAGAGGAGAGATAGCAGATCCGAGATGAAGCAGGAACAAGAGAACATCAAGGAAGACCGAGAGTAGCCCGCTGTAGAAAGAAAAAACATTTTCAGAGCGTGCTCTATCCCATAGGAGTTCCAGCTTACAAGCTGCATAACATTGGCTCTTTCGTTGGGTGGCAGAGCACTGATCTGCTCCGGCGTCATAGACAAGAGCTGCACAACTAAGGCCTGAGCATGTGGTCAATCACTACTCGTTGCAAGAGGCTGGAACGCGCATACCTTCTGGTCATCCGGTATAGACGCCAAGATGTTGACGACGCCTGAAGCGGCAGGATTGGTGTAGGCTTGCGGCGTGGGTGCTTGCGGAGGGGGTGGTTGTTGGTAGCCGCCGTATCCCCCCCATAGCCGGGCGTCGGCGTGGGTGTGTGCGCGGGAGAGTAAGATGCAGGCGGGGGATATCGACCTTGACCATTTGCATAGGCTTGAGGCTGAGGGGCATAGGGCGGGGTGGTCGTGCGGTACTCCGTGTGTGGTTGGACGTATGGGGGAATGGCACTGGCTACAGGGGGGACGGCGGGTGGTATGGGGTCTTGCGGTCCCATGCCCGTAGGGCCAAGGGTCGTCAATGTTCTCTGTGCATCGCGTGAGGGGGCTGCCAAAAACATCGGAAGGGCTGACTTGGAAGACTTCAATGTCTATGGCATTCATGGACACCATGAGCGTGATGAGGGCATACGCGATCTGGGGCTGAGCGTTGAGAATCTGACGCGCTGCGTCTGGCGTTGTTTTCTAGGTCTCAGTGAGCGACAAAACACTTCATGCTGGACGTGCTTGCCTTGAGCTGCATTAGCAACTCCAGAAGTTGCTCGGTCGCCAGGGTCTGGTTCGAGGACATGGTCGTTCGGGAGAATAGGCGCGCGTGCCTTCGATCACTGTGGGCGTTCTTCCCGCTCGCGCGCTCCCTTTGTGCTGCACGCTTCTCAGCATCGAAGTCAATGCTATATTGCGATAATCACAGAAGCAGGCACACGTTCCAGCAAAGACCCATAATATCGGTGAGTAAATACAATGTCTAATACAGTAGAGCTGCGTGCGTCCCATTTTGCTTTTGGTGCCACTGCAGATTCATCTCGGCGTCTGGTTTGACCAGGCGCGCTTGTTGCGTATGGACGTGCACAGTCCTCTCTCGTACACCCTCCTCAAACTTGGTAGTCGAAGTCACGGTCCACCACCACCAGGGAATCGACGACAGACATCGGCGACTCCAGCGTGGAATCGGGCGAGTCTGGAGGAGCCAATCCACGAAACTCCCCCGCGGTGGAGTCGAAGGACTGCTCTGAGCCCGAGCCGTTCGCGTACTCTGATGCCCCTTCATCGTACTCGAATTTGCATGTTCCCTTCTCCAGATGGTATTTCAGGCCATTTGGGTTTAGGTATGTCTGTAATATTTGGCAGTCAACCACCCGTGTGCTCGCTGGGTCTACGTCGACGGCGTACCTTGCAGCAACCTGGTCGCTGTAAAGCGTTCAGCGAGAGCGCAAGGCGGCAGATGCATGTAACATACCGGACACTTGAAAGCTCGCACGCGAGACGTACGACGACGACCCCCGCTACGCCGCGAGTCTTTGCTTGATGTCGCCGGTTTTCGTGGGACGGTATATGGCTCAGCTTGAACGCGTGCTTGTGCCGCGTGTTCTCGGCGGATGGGGTGTAAGGCCGTGGCAGTCTTCTCAGACGGTCGTACATCCACGACAGGCTTTGCAGGCGCCGGCGCCGGCGCGACAGGTCGAGGCTCGTCTATAGTCAGTGCCGGAAGTAGTGGTTTGACAATTGGTCGTGTAGCCTCGTGGGCGACGGGTGCCGGGATGTCGTCGGCAAGGTCGCGCGGTGCATAGGAGTCGAATGACAGTGCGAAGGGATCGAAATCGTTAGGCGATATGACCGTTGGGAAGACTGGGAAGAGCGACGATGTAGGTGAGGGGGGCTCCGAGCATGACGGTGTTGAAGAGGAGGAGGAGGAAGAGGACGCGCACGGTGGGGTGAGCGGTGGCGTAGACATGCGGAGCGGCTGCAGTGGCATGGGGCGCAGGCACGGACTGCCCTTCCCCCGTTTGGGCGGCTTGCTACCGGCCTTCGCGACAGTAACATGCTGCTCCTCGAAGTGCTCGAGCAGCTCATGGAGGTCGGCGAGGACAAGATTGCAGCACGAATAGTTCGAGCACTGTATGGGTCGCGTGTCACGTTCCATCACAATCACATCCCCGCACGGATAGGAACGTTACTCACGAAGGCGCGTTCAATTGACGCGATGCGGTCGAGGGTGTTGCACTCGAGGGACTGGCACATTTCGAGAGGGAATGGGTTGATGGTGGCTTGGGAAGCGGTGGCCGCTGAGGGGGTGGTGGAAGTGGCGGTGGTGGTGGTTGTAGATGAAGAGGTCGAGGTGCACGAGGAGGCCGTGGGGCAGCCGTACAGGAGTCTATCAAGGTACGTACGAGGAAGCAGGGTAGAACCGGCCATGGGATGACAAAAGAGGGCACGTTCCGGGCAACCACAATCAGCAAACATTCATCGACCACCGCATGAATCTACACGACTCGCCTTCCGTCCAGACTCATGTAGCGCCTCGTGTAGTCCGTATTTGCAAAGACAACGAACAAGACCGGCTGTGAGGAAGATGTGAGACGGCGGTTCTGATGGATGGTCCAGAGGGATATAAGGGTATCGATATCGATAGAAGGGGACCGCTTGAAGGCTAGACTGAAGGCGAATAATGTCCGAGTTGAGTATGTGGTCAAATGACAGGTGAAGACATCTCAGGACGCAAGGAAGAAGCGCGAAGCGAGCCTGTGAAGGGCACGCAAGGGATATGGTGCACTTACGTCTGAAGACACTCAGCTGCACGGCTGCCTCACGATCGAGTGTGGCAGAGTGGCGTCTGAAACGATATTGTGAGGGGCGGAGACGCTTGACGATGGTCAGCCCTCGGCACGGGATGCTGGGGATCTGGGCGTCGTCTGTGAGCGTTTTATACATGAGACAGAGCAGGTCTTCGCACTGTCTGATTCAACCTTGGGGACAGGACCTGGGGAGAACCTCCACTGACGCGACGTGGTCTTTCGTGGAAGAGAGGGCCCAGGAAGGCATGTGGTGCGCGCTCATGAATAAATGGGGAAGGTTATCGGGGGCAACTGACGCGTCTACCGAGCGCGGGTGGAGACTCTTTGGAGTGATTGACGAAGATCACGGTGCTGGACAATGTTCGAAAATACGCGCCGACCCCAAGCACGAGCATGTCGTCCAGATCGCTTCGCGTCACCAGTCCTCCCGCGAACCGTGCAGAAGTTCTGCCAACAGAGCCTTGCATAGCGCGTTAGATATGGTTCTGAACTCTGCCAGCGACAGGAATCTTCCTTCGAGGACGCTGAAAAGTCAGCCGCAGATCGCGATGCTGGCGAGCGGACCGCGACGACCATAGCACGTGTTAACGCATCAGTTCCGATCAACTCGGGGCCGAGTGATGCGGCCAAATGCGGGCAGCGGCACCAGTCGTGGACCCACACTTACCCACATCCAAGCCACGGCGGACAGCGTCCACAAATATCGTCTGTCCGCGGAGATGTGTGTCAATGAAGGATAGAGAGTGATGTGTCGCTGCATTTAGGTAGCTCAGGCAGCTACATGTCACAGACGCCACGAAGGAGCTCTGGCCATACATCGGATGCTGAGACCAGGCTGAGACGGTGAGAAGAGATGAGAGATCGCTGAGTGGGATAAGGTTCGAGATCTGCTCTGGGGATAGCTTTCATCGACGATGAGCATGAAGAAGAGCTGGCACGGGACGAGCCGGCCGACCTACATCCCTCGGATATTGAAAGAAGCCTGAACAGCGAGCAGGTGCTGATCTGAGCCAACAATGCAAGCAAACTATTGCCTATCCAGGAGCTGTGGGTATGTTGAGCTCAAGAGCTGGGAGCTCCGATAGAGAAGTACAAGGTACGCGCCACTTCGTTCGTCTCGAGGCTGGCCCATTAAAGATGATGGTGATAAGACATCGATGCGTCCCATGAGACCTCTCTGCCCGTATACTTAAGCGGTTTCGCACGGGAGAAGAAGGCAAGTCAGTCCCAGAGGGAGAGCCAGTGTCATGGACGTCCTATAATAGCGCCAACGCGACTTAGATGCCATTGAGCGGTCGTACGGAAGGACCGATGAGCTACTCATGAATGTGGCACGCTGGTAAATCAGTAATGAGGGCCTTCATCATCAGGGTATGAAGTTCACAGGCCATAGACACCACACATATAACGCTCTCTATGTTTCCATATAGCCTTCAAGTAGCTCAGAAGGAGGCCTCGTGGGTCGGAACTGCCGTCACAAATTCCCGCCTGTGGGGCCCAATCAATACGGAATACGGACGCTCGGGCGACAGAGAATCACATTTTCGCATGATATTGGCGGAGAATATAGAGAGAGATGAATATCTTCAATGTTGACGGTGGCCAGCGGCGGCAGGGACGATGGGCGTTCAAACGTTCAAGCAAGTCGAACATGGTTGGAGTCACGATCACCTGACCAGTGACGCGACGCGTCGTCTAACACGATCGAGCCACGGCTTGGGTACTTACCGAACGTCATCAGCAGTCCATAACTACCCACCAAACGCATTCCCTCTCTTGCTACCCAGACTGCGCTGCTCTCGTCGCGTTTTCCACGATGCTAGGCTCGGATCTCACTATGCTGAGCTCAGACCCCATGGACGTACCGATGTCGGATGTCTCGGAGCCAGTGGCCAAATCCACACCGCGCAAATGCTCGACGTGTCCTCGTCCGGTCAGTCACATGTATCGGACTTGCGACGCGTGCAGGGAGAAGAGACGAAATTATAAACGGAAGAAGGCCCAGGAGAAGCGCGAAGCCTTCACCAGGGTACTGAACTCGCCGCCCTCGACATCCACGAAGCAACAGGAGGGGTCGCTGGGGAAGGGGACAGTAAAGCCTGGTTCTGGATACAGCGTTCTCTCTAGCTTCAAGGTGGGCAGAGAGAATAACGAGAGCTACACGTCATCTTCGGTACGTTCATGCATGGCGACTGAAGTTCTGCTCGCTAAATGATTTCAGGCACCGGGCACATCCTCAACCTCGTTGCTGAACTTCAAAGCGAAGACCGCTCGGAGCTCCCTTCTTGCGAACCAGTCGAAAATATCTAAAGCGAAAGATACGCAGAAGATTGACCAGTACTACAAGCGGGTGCGCCGCCTGCCACCCTGCGTCCTCGTTCAAGTCCTGATCCAGCCTCTACAGAAAGTCAATCATACGCCAGCCGCTCCTCACGAAGTTCAGTCTGCGAGCGAACTCTACGCTGAGCTCAAGGCAGCGCGAGCGAAGGAAGCAAAGCTGGAAATCTCCGCTTTTTACTGCATCGTCGATGTCGCGCACAACATCATAGGCGCATTGAGGAGGTGGCGGAGCGCTGCGAAGCGGGGTGGGCTATCTTTCAGGTGCGTTTCTCGTCTCATCATCGCTCTTGAGGCGTTCATGGAGCCAGCTCCAGGCCAAACCCACAAGACGAGGACGGATACCGAGTGCACCTTTATTTGTCGAAGTACCGGTGCCTCTGCTGGATGCAGGACACCCGGGAAGCTCCAAGCGAGATGAGGCTAGCGCGCCGCCGCCGAAAGACTGCGTGGCACCGTGTCCATCTGCGTGGCGGAAGACAAGTCGCATTATCTCTTTCCGGGCAGAAGATTACCGGTGTCAGTGGAGCATACATGACCGTCTCCTTTTGTGGACTACGCTTGCTCTACGGTATTGATACAGCGATATAATTCTGAGATGTCGGCAGTACGGTAGTACTACATCCTCATTTGTGCGTAGTCTCCTCAGGCTGTTCGCTGTTGGTAGTGTCTCACTTTACCATATCACAGCAATTGAATGGAACAACAGTATAGCAAGGTAGGGGACCATTATATTCAAGCCTACGATAGTATTGGTAGATATGTGACTCGTGAGTTGCATTCGTTGGCCCGATGTGCTAACTGCGTCAAGAGTAGGTGCAGAAGGGTCCACATTTGGTTTACATTTGAAATACAGTACACGGCCTCCCACGGTCTACAATACAGTACATATCCGGATCATAGTGGAAACTTCCGACCGGCCGGCCGGCCACTAGAAAGTCGAACAATGGACGTATGGGCCGAACGCACTATCACATAGCGGCGCGGCCCTCGGCATTTTTTGTACCATGCAACCATCTCTTCGTCAGCACTCATCTCAACTCGCAAGCCAGCCGTCCACTCTGCCCTCATCCTCTACGCCCGACATGCAGATCCCTCGACCACTATCCACTACAGCGCTCAGACGACGAATGAGGCCATACAGCTTGCCCAAGGAGGCAGCTCAGCAGATAGTCGACGCATACAACTCTGCTGCATTGACACTCGGCGACCTAGTGGAAGAGACGTCTGGATCCCTCGACGCCGACGACCCGCTTCAGGCAGATGTTCAAGACTATTATCACTCACAGCTCAAAGCTTGGATGGACCAAGCCATCGAGCAAGTGAAGGAGTGGCACACCACTTTCACACCGTGCGAAGACACGCGTCCACAGGCCCTCAGTCGGGTACGTACTGCTGTCAGACATCATGCAAGGGACCATCCTCAATGATCTGGCACATATTATCAGGGCGCCAGACCACTGCTCGAGGAGTACTTCAAGCTCAACGCATATCCCACTTTCGCCGACAAGAACTCGCTCGCGGAACACGAAAGTATAACCTTTCGGCAGGTACACGTTTGGGTAAGCGACTCTCGCCCGCCGAGTATGCTCTAATTATTGACCATCGTTGTGACAGTTTCAGAACCGTCGGTCCCGGGCCAAAGACCAAGGTTTACCGCTGGCTAAACCGGATATGAGTGTGGGCTGGGCCGACATTGATATCGTGGAAGAAGCGTGTTACATAGCGGCGCAACAGACATACAAGCGCACATCGAGCGTGGTGCGTCTAAATGGCCTTTGACAAAGCTTCAGTCGATCTAATCTTCATAAGCATGCACCATCGCCACGGGAGCGCTCCATATGGCGCCAAGACTATACATCGTCAGACACGTCGGAGGAAGAGGGCGACGAGCAGTACTCACGCAGGCCTGCAATTGCGCACCTGACCGCCGGCCGGCGGCGCAAGCAGGCCTTGCCAGATATTGACGATCTTGTCGCGTCTTTCGACGCGATGAACGTTCGCGACGTGGCGTACGACGGCATCAAAGGGCGCCGCGGATACGCTGCGCGGCAGGCCATAACCTACATCCCTCCATCTGCGCCCCTTCCCTCCTATGTCGATTCGTCGCGGGCCATGCTGACAACTGCACCGCCCTCCTCGAGCCTGTCCTCCGCGGAACAGAACACCGCCTTGCTGCCCAAGCGCGCAGTAGCTCGCCTGCCGAAGAGGACGTGCAACGGACCGCGTCGTTGTATTACGGCGAGCGAATCATCACCGGAGCACAACTCGGCTGCGCGTACGCCATCGCTTACATTCTCCGAATATTCTTCGTCCTCCTCCCCGTCGTCCTCGCCATCGCTGTCATCGCCGCTCGAATTATCAGCATCAACATCGGTCCCGTCCGCGCAGGGACAGCCTGACGCAACCCTATGGGCGTCCGACGTCGCCGCTCTCCAAAGCTGCGAAAGGCTTACGACAGCCGGTGACTGCAACGTACCATGTGGCGAGGAACGCGACCTCTGCGAGCACAACTATCGTTCCGACAGCAATTTGCATCTCCTCCCTTCTATCCCTAGGTCCATATCCACTACATGGCCTTTCCGATTCCATCCACCCTCTCAGCCGTCAACTCCCCACACCGAGAGTAAATCCGACAACTATCAATCCTCATTTCCGACGTCAACATTCTCTTTCGCCTTCGACACCAGTCCTCGGCTTGTGCCTTCCATAGAAGAGCAGCGTGGAAAGGCCGTCGATGCGGCAACGACTTTGACCCAACTCTTCGGGCCAGAAAGCAATGCTGTGATTATGGATGACACCATTGTGTTCCCCGGTCTTGACGAACTCGCGCTGCCCCCCGTCGACGTCGACCCTGCCGCCTACACAGGACAACTGGACGTCAGTGTCGCGGGCTGGGAGGAATACGTGTCTCTGCCGCTGTGTTGGCGAAACCTACCCTTCTATGATGCGACGCCCCGAATCGATCAAGGCGATCCTGCAATATGGACGGGTTCAGAGAGCGTGGCATCCCGGTCCAATGCGGATTCGTTGGCACAGGCAGAAGCCCTTGCCAGGCGATATTCGCCATCTGGCGACCCCAGCATCGACGACTTAGCCTGTCCCAGAACGGCATATGGTGAAGACTGCCAGCGGCCCCCGACGGCCGAATTCCTTCACATTGCCACAATCCTTGAATCCGCTGGCCAGGGGCCAATAACTTTTTGTGAGTACGGAAATTGGACATGTACCACAGTCACTGACGAAATTCTAACAGCGTCTTATTGAGATGCCTCTTCGTCCTTATCAAGACTCATGCACATAGAGGCTGCGCGGGTCGTCACACACATCGTGTACCGGTACCCAGCGCCAGCAAGGGTAGCACCAATATCCTCTTCGCATTCGGCGCCCAGTCAGATGCACTCCCATTTGCCTTCGGAATCGCAAACCCGCCCACAGCATACGATAACCGAGCCTCCATGTCGTCTGGACGTGCGGTCGCCCTCGGCACTGGTTCTTGACAACATTTCGATTTCTCCTTCTCAGCGACGCGAGTCGTGATTGATATACATACATACGACCTCATACAGATCCATACATTATCACTATTTATTCTGCATTAAGTACCTCACGCGTACGATTCGACTACTGCGCTCCGCCAGCTCGCCCTCTACTAGTAAGTACCAGTGACAATGAACGCGGCACCATCCAGATTCTGTACGGCGACCACATCACGGTCTCCGGCCCCGGTTGAGACCTCAAATTGCAATCCAAACATCAGACGGTGCAAGCCCATAGCCTCGCTGCTGTCGACGGAGTTCAGAAGCTCAACACAGCGAATCTATATTACACCAATAAGATAGTGCCACTCCGCAAGAACCCGCTGCCATCAGTGCAGGGAAAATACAATGTAAAGGTATGCTATGAGTACAACATCTTCTCACGCGATGCGCGTCCTACATCGCCCCATTGCGACGTCATTCAAATACCAATCACACGACTCTCCATCGTTAGGCAAGCATAGTTTGCCTGTCCGTGGCACGCTCGCTGATCCGTGGCTCGTTTCAGCGTTTAGAGGCACCCACTCAGATCCTTCGAAGAGCGCGTCCGCGTAGACGTCGTTAGGCAAGGGCTTCTCGACCAGCGAGTCGAATAAGTCGGTGTCATGATAAGCAACGGGCATGAATTCGGAGAAGGCGTCATGATCCAGCATCATGTCGTCGAAGACCCCGGGCCACTGATCGTCTCCGGCAGTTCCGACGTGTAGACCGACATCTGCTAGATGTGAGGACATGTTGGATGGCGTCAAGGGTGCTGAGCCAGGCGGAGAGAAGAAAGAGGACGATGTTGGTGAACTGGTGGTACCGTCTAGCAGAAGGGGTACGAATGAAGTACAAGGCGACTGGTCTGTGATTGAGTCAGTTACACAGGATCACGAAGCAAAGGCCGAGCATGGCACATACCCTCAGCGGGGACGAGCGCGGCATGATAAGGGTCGAATATAGAGTCGAGGATGTTATCTGCTGGGATGGTCGAGGATTGGGTTGATGTTGCAGCGGTGTCGTAGAGCACACCTGTGTACATATGAGAAAAAATCAGGAAGTACGCTAGTTTGTTCTTACGCATGTCAGACATCGTGGTCGGCACGGCGGGAGTCTCGGACAGCGCTCGACGGTCGTGATCAAGGCGAGCACCGCTAGTCGTTGCTGATGTAGCCCGACCCTTTTGCAGCCGTCGGGATGGCTTCACGCCTCGAGGATGAGTGATGGAGATCATTCTGTGGCCGGACGGACGCTCGACACGGGGGTCATGCCATTCGGGTAGCATGCGACGACGCTTCGGCTCAGGGGGCTCGTCGTCGACGGATAGCGACCGTTTGAGAAGGTTCTTCGAAGGGGAGGGCTGGAGCGACGCTTCACCGAATTTGGGGTGCGGGAATGATATGTTTGCTGGAATCTTCATGCTGCGGCTCGGGGTGATAGCCGACGGGGCGGACCCTCGGCGATGGGACATCGGGCCCGTAGGTGGCGTCGTAATGTCAAAGGATACGAACCTGTACATGCATGAGCTGTATCTCGAGGTGGTACAGGCGCAAGACTGTCATACCTTCTTTTCGCATTCCTGCCCGCGTGTGTGAGACCGCCCTCGTCTGAGCTTCTCTTTCTCGCGGAGCTCTCGTTCGCGTTGACGGTGGCCGGTTGTGACTTCTGGGAAGTCTGGTTCGCGCGCTTGATTAGGCGGATCAGCGCGGGGTCGGGGTTGTACGCTTCGGAGTATAGCGTCTGAGCGTTGTACTCTATCTCGGCGAATTGAAGCTCTATGTCGGGTGGCAGGGGCTGATACGTATCGCGCTCGCACCAGAAGCGTGAGGCCGCTGCGACCATGGTAACTTGGGAGCGGTTGAAGCGAGTTGCGCGTAGGCGGGACCATCCGATGCGCTGTCGTGCAGTGACGAACCAAGCCGTGATTTCCTTCGCATTTCGTCCGCATTTCTTGCACAGGGCATCCCGCTCCTCTCGTGCGGGATACGGGTTGTTCAAATTTGACAGAAGCCATATGTAACAGGGCTGAAGGTTTGCCAGGGCGGTCGGCGCGCTAAAACTGAGTGAGTAATGACGATATAGGAAGCTCGGGCCTGAACACGTACCGAAAGGGCGCGTCAAGCGTCGCATGTCGTCGGCGGGAGGAAGTAACGGTTTGAAAGAGTTTATTTCCGAGGGACGGCAGTAGGCGCATGAGATCAGTTGCGGCATTCTCTATGGCGGCCCTGCGTTCGGGCGACTTCGATGTGGTAGACTTGGTGGCGACAGTTGCCAACAACTGCGGGAGGTTCGTCGGCTTAGGCGCGAGCGGAGCCTTCGACGAGCTTGAGGGCAGCATAATGACGGGGAATCTGGCAGCACAGGCAGATGCTAGCGACGGTGGTGGAAAGTAAGAAGACGCTTGATGCATGATGGCCGCTGAAAGTCACAGCCAGCGTCAGTGTCACACGCCAATAGGGGCTGTTTGATCCGTCAAAACTCGCTCTGGACGAGTTTTGTTTGCTGGGAGTTATGGACGAGTTTGGAACTTGTATTCCAAGTTACAACCATGACATCAGGGGTCTTTGGCGGGGACGAGCCCGTCCAGCGCCCGTCATGCCCGCTCCAACGACGAGTTATAACTATTTACTGGACGAGTTTGGAACCAGATTGCTGATCTCGCGTTCTGTCCAGTGGCGAGTTTTGACGGATCAAACAGCCCCTAATAACTGGGCGGTCTATTGTTCGACTTTACGGGCAAGCATGTGATCCGTCCAGCCGTCCAGCCGGTCGGCCGGAACAAACTCATGTCCTCGAATCGGTCGAACAATAAGGCCTAATATGTGCACGCACGCTGGAGTCTCGACCGGCGCTCACACCAATCTTCTTTCCCCATCTCATCCCACAACCTTAGGCCACTGAGCAACAACACCTTCGACTCACCTGTCGCGCCATGTCCATGTTCAACTACGACGAGGCGAAGGTCACCACACTCATAAGACGCCGGCTGAAGGCGCGGCGGCTGCCTGCCTCGATGATCCAGAAGAGAGTTGAAGCTTACACCTTTGTCGCATCGAAACTCCTGGAGCATGCCGCAAAGGCATACAGCTTGATGGGCGAAGACACCTCGCGTCGTGATGAATTTGCTGCGGCTTGCGCATCCGAGCTGGAGAGATGGGCCGACTTCGTGGTCGAAGGCCAAGCTGAAGACGCGGGAAAGACCTCGAACGACGAGCATAAGTGCGCATTGCCGGCAACCTTGTCCAGAGTGAGTCATATCTAGCTTCCTGACATCCTAGCCCCTGCTCATATGTGCTATAGGGTCGTCGGCCACTGCTCGAAGAGTACTTCAAACTAAACGCATACCCGAACACTGGAGACAAGCAGGCTATGGCCGACCAAGAAGGCGGCACCTATAGGCAGATACACATATGGGCAAGTCTTACGCTCTTTTGCAGTCCGGACATTGTCTTATCGTGGTCCCTAGTTCCAAAATCGTCGTGCTCGCGCCAAAGCGCAGGGCATCAATTTGCAGCCACGCAGCCTACCTCCCTCTTCATCGACAACGACCATATTCGACCAAGCTTGGCAAGCGGCAGCGGTAAATGCTCATGGCGAATCAGACGAACTTGATTTGCCAGGGCTCAAGTCTGAGCAACGTGATGAAGTGAGTGTACATGATGTTTCGCAACATAGCTCTAACCACTTGATCCCAGTATCACGAATCTGGCTTGTGGGATACCGACAACAGTGGAGGCTTGGCTATTCACATCCCTTTGTCTTCGTCCGTCGATGTGCATCACCGTCACGACCATATCGCAAGCACGCCTTCTCGGTCACGCCGGGACCCACGACCACCTGTCTATATGGACGACCTCACGACTTCGTTCGATGCGATGACGGTCCGTGACGCCAAGTCGAAGCTGGCTCCGGACGCACCGAAAGGTTACGCGGCGCGAGATGCGATCACATATATCTGTCCAAAAGCCCCGTTGCCGTCGTTCGTTTCCGACGAACTGCTTCCGCGCGCACCGCCGAAGATAGTCACTCGTCTCGACATCACGACGCGCAAGTTGGCAGGTCTTCCGAAGGGGAAACCGGCAGTGAGGCGCACCCGCCTGCCTTCCGTGTCCCCGTCTTCTTCGCGCTCGTCAAGCAAATTATCGGATCGCGTCCCCTCCCTGACCTTTTCCGACGACTCCGATGACTCCTCGTCTCCATCACCCGAGTCGTTGCCTGCGCCCGAACTATATTCTTCGCCACCCCCCGCTTTCTCTTACAGTCCGCTGCCTCCTTCTCCACCATCGATATCTATTGCAACTGGGCTCACCACATCGGACCTGTCTATCACAAGATGGCGCGAAGACCCCGGGGCAGAAGGCGACGACGAGGACGATTTCTGGGATCGAGGCTATCGCTTCAATCATGACGCGGACTTCGATACGTCTCTGCTTGCCCAGGCCAAGACTCGATTCACCATGCCTGCTTCGAAGTCGTCAAGACCGGCGCGCACCACTGAACGGACCATCACCCCGCCCATGCCCGCTGCGAGTCCCGTTCCCCCGCATCCGCCAATATCGTCTCCAGCACCATCAACTTTTATGGAGACCATGAGCGACGCGGATGCAGAAGCGTTGCTCGCCGAGCTCTTTGGTGAAGGGACCGCTAATGTCGATGACGGAACAATCATGCTTCTCGGCCGGGAAGAGGTAGCCCTTGATGATCTGGACGTCGACCATGCTAACGCAGGCAAGCTGGAGATACAATCAGGGTCGTGGAGTGACATAGAGTGGCCACCCAGAGCGCCGCTGTTTAGCTTTGGTCCCGTACAGACCACCTTGGCCGCCGCCAGCCCCGAGGAAGGGAAAGCAAACGAGCAGCAACAAGCTGGGAATGCTGCTCCCACTGCGGCAGAACTATCGGTGGAGAGCGCCTCGTCGACGCAGGTGACCATGGGATGGGACCCTCAGCAGATACCGTCGATGAATGGATCCGCTTTTGGAAAGAGCTTCACTCCCAGCGCGTTCGACGGCATCATCGCGTCGAACTGGAACCTTGAATCGCAGGCCGAGTATACGCCCAATCCCTCGACACTCTTCGGGAAGCCCGGACTCGAGGTCAATGTCATCTCCACCTTATCAATGCCAGAAGCCTCGTCGTCAGATGCAGCATTGCCGAAGGCCTCGAGCGTATTCACATTCGACACCAGCAGCACCCAGACGCCCTTCTCCTTCGGCAGCTCACCTGCTGTGGAAGGCGAGACAACTCCCAAAGCGTCGGCATTCGGACCGTCCGCCGTTCCATCGCGCACGCAGGCCGTGTCTACTTCGCCGCCTGCCGCTGCCCCACCCTCGTCCGAGACCTTCGGATCGGCATTACCACAGTCTCCCCTCTCCTTCACGACCTTGACCGCCTGGTCGAGCACAGCATCCGCAGCCATGTCTGGTCCTACCACTACCGCCACCACTACACGTGCAATCAGCTCCAAGCCCGAGTCGTCATCATCGACCTTCGCCTTCGGCAAGAGCCCTTCTACCAACTTCTCCTTCGGCGCACCCTCATCGCAGGCAACTGAAGCGAAGCCCGCGCCCACGCCGGTCGCCTTCGGAACGTCATCGGTAAACAATTCATTCGACTTCTCAGCCACAGTGTCCACCGCTCGCAGCAGTAACGCTTCTTCGTCATTCACCTTCGGCGTTGGCAGCCAAGGGGCCTTCAATTTCGCATCATAGACACCGCACCAAGACACCACCTATATATGTACCTCAGCATCCTGCACCTCTTCGTCCATGCTTTCCTCGCTATTCTACTCCGCCAAGCACCGTGTACCATTAACATTATCGTATATTCTTATGTTTCCGTCGCGCTTTCTCGCAATGCATATCTTCCCTCCTGCTGCTTCTGCTCCACAAGCCTACTGCTGTGCCATGAAGTCTCTTGAGTTGGTGCCGATAGGGCTGTATCCTGAAGCTTTGAAGCTCGAAGTCGCTGATGTCGCGCGTTGACGGCGAGCCTCTTGGATATGGTCGAATGCGCAATCGTTCGAGTCCGAAGCGACCGTTGCTGCTAAGTTGCTGTCTGACGCTGCTGGTTCCAAAAATAATGAAGACGGACAAGGCAAGTGATCATGTATATGATGAAAGTACATTGTTTGTAAGTAACTAAGCGAGAAAATTGAAAGCCATAGAATAAACGATAATGATACAGAACGATATCCAGAGAGCCATGGTATATAGGTGGAGAACGAGATGCGAGCGACCTGACGGTAGAGTGGAGTATATGGAAAAAGCAGGCGAAAGCGACGACGAACACCGCCGGTATCAGGCTAACCACGTCCAGAGACGACACCATCGTGGGTAACTCTTCGTCGCTTCGTGAAAGGAAGGGACTCCGAAGAGTAGCCTTCATTAGTCGACAGGGATCGCTTGCGACGAGGCCTCGAGGCGTCTGCCACAGTCCGGTCCACCGGCGTCATACTGCACGTCTGCGGGGCTAGCCACTGGTCTCCGAGAGACAAAGAGAAGTCCGTCTCCGAGGGAGGTTCCCCAGGCCAGCGTCACCGAGCATAAATGGGTCGTGGCGGAGGTAGCTCGAAGACTCGTCGACGACCCCAAGCACATCGTGAGCTCGATCCCAGCAGTCATCGCTTTGGTACTGGAATATGGCAGCGTCATCTGGCAGGGAGGTGTGGTTCGGGGAATCGTAATGCGTCGGGAAATCGGTAGAGGCGGATGAAGGTGTGGAGCACAGAGACGGTAGAGCCGCTTCGGCGGCGTCGAACAGAGGGAAGGCATCGTTGAGCACGTCCGTCCAGCCTTCGGCAGATATCTCAGCTGATGAGAGGTCAGAAAGAGTTGACCTTTCAATGAGATCGACTTACGGAGGGTATATGGTATCTGGTGGGCAGTTGAAACGACATCCGTCGAGTAGCTCGCGTCACCGAGAACACCCGCCAAAGGTATGGCTGGAGGCATTGGGTGGTGCTGTACCCCGCCAGTGTCGTTGGACAGTAGCGATGCCCAGAAGGTGTCATCCCACGAAGCCTGCGGAGGATCACTCTGTGCGATGTTGCAGGGCATGGATGTCGAGCGTTCGTCGCGGCCTTTTCGGGCAGGCTTGGCAAGGCGTTGGTGGGTTTCGGAGGCCCGGCGTCGTGGTGGATGTGAAGTGATGCCGCCTTGCAGGCGGGGATCGCGCCAGACAGGTAATAGACGAGCACGTTTGGTGTCGTGAGGCCCATCGTCGGAGGTGGACCGTCGCTTGAGGGAATCTTTGGGCGCAGATGGCGACAGCGACGACTCTCCGAACTTGGGCACCGAAGTTGCACGTCTCGATAACGACAACTCGGGAGATACCTTCGTCAGCGGCTGGACTGCAGACGCCAACCGAAGGTGTGGTTCTTTCTTGGGCGGCGCACGTCGTGGTATCCCGTGGGTCGGCGAAGCGAGGTTGCGTGAACTGAGAGATCTGGGAAATCGAGTTCAGCGACGTATACGGATAAGAACCTCGATGGCTAACCTTCTTCTCTTGTGCGATTGATTACACTGCTCTTCATTATCAGTCGTGTCGAGCTTCCTCTTCAAGTCTTTGGTGGGCGACTGCGAATTCTCGACAGCCAGTCGTTGAGACTTCTTCAAGAGCTGGACCAGCGTGGTACTGGGCAGCATTGCTTCCGCGTACATGGACTTCGCGTTGGCGTCGATCTCGGCGAAGTGGAGTTCAATATCAGGTGGCAAGGGGCAATGCGTGTCCCGTTCTGGCCAGAACCGAGAAGCTGCCTGTATCATGCCGATTTGGGAGCGGTGGAAGCGCGTGGCGCGCAGCTGGGACCAACCTATGCGCTGACGCGCGACAATGAACCAGGCAAGAATGGTCTTCATTCCTGCGCCGCTCTGCCTGCAGAGCTCTTCGCGTTCCTCGCGGGTGGGGTAAGGGTTGTGCAAATGGGATATAAGCCATTTGTAGCACGCATCGATGCGTTTGGGCGGCAAATACGAGCTGGACTTGATCAGCGTCTGCTGCACCGGGCAAGGCGGACCACACATACCGTGATGCAGGCGGCAGAGTGTCCTGCAGAGGGATGGGTGCAGCAACACGGACGATGCCATTGTCAAGCTGAGGCAGCTCCATGCGGAGCTTTTCGAACGCGTTCTCTATCTCGCGTCTGCGTTCCGTGGGCGTCGTCTCTGGGTGCTTGGTCGCGTTCTCCGCGAGGAATTTCTGGAAGGAGGCAATATTGCGCGGGGAGGTGTTGATAGCAGCTGAGGGCTGAAGCGGCGTCACAGAGGGCGCGGCCATGGTGGATGTGGTGGTTGTGTACAAGCAGTACGAAAGGCCTGCGAAATACCAATGGTCACGTCAACGGCGATATTGCAAGAGCCGAGTGACCATTGTTCGAGCGTTACTGAACATCACGATCGGAGCACCGGTGATTGCCGTCTCGCCTCATGCCCCATTGTTCCCGGGCATGAGGCTGACACGAGGCAAACGAGGCTCCCCTCGTACACAGTGGACCCACACGGGCGCCCTCAGCGGTCGTACGCCTGACCTTCTCGGTTTCTGGAAGGGAACCGAGATGTGGTCTGGCACCAACCACACGCGAGACCAAATACAGAGCAGCAACAACTTCCTATGGTTCAACGTTCAAGAATCAAGGACCTTGATTCAGTATCTTGGGGCTTGCGGCCTGCGGCCCGCTTGACGTCGCTCAGAACTGGGACATGCACCGCAGGTTCTAAAGTTCCACGCAGTTCGTAGACAAAGCACACGTTCTGGATGGTCGTTCATTACACACTGGATCGTATGCTACAAAGTACAATTGGGTATCCCCTGCACAACTACATTAACTCTTCTCTACTTCGATGCAACCTCACCGCCCTTCGCCACATCTCCTGGCGGGTACGGTGTGTCCAGAACATGCGCTCCGCTCTGCAGCGGTGCGGAAGTCGCGGGAATACCCGTCGACGAAGCGGGCGTGGGGTCGGTGGTGGTGCCAGCGGCGGCGGCGGCCTGACTGCCAAAGCCCTGCGCCGTGAGTTCGCGCGCCTTGTCCAGTGCGGGCTGCGCCTGCTGTTGTGCAGCCGCGAGGACCTTCTTCGCGTCCGCGGTCGCAGCCTGCGCGCCTGCTTGCAGCGTCGGCGCGGAGCCGCCCATGGATTCGGGGATGTAGTTCTGACGTGAGATCAGCATGCATACCTTCCGTAAGAGCGCACAACGTACCTGCGCTGCCGCAACAGCTGCATTGGCGTAGCCTTTGGCGGCGTCCACATAACCGGCGCCAGCCTGCTTCGCAGCGTCGACATTCTGCTTGCCCTCCGCGACCGCAGCATTCGTCTTCGCACCGGCCTCCTGCTGGAGTTTCGACGTCGCATCCGTGTCACCCGTCAGCCCGGGACCAAGCGACTTCGCGGCAGTCGCTGCGGACTCGGCGACGTGCGCCGTCTCGTCGGCGGTCTTCTCGACCTGCCTAGCGGCTGTAGTGCTGCCCGCCTCCAGCTGTGCGTTGGCTGCGGTAGTTTGGAGCTTGGCTGCCCTAAGCAAGGCCCGTTAGCATATTCGGTTCCCCGACTGGAACGCGTCCAACGCACTCTGCGCCAGTGGGCTCCTGGACATTGAAGATCTTTCCAGATTCGGTGGTCATGATGATGGTGGTTGGACTGGGTGGAGTGAGTTGAGTTACTGGTGGGTGGTGGTGGAACGTTCAATAATGAGAGGTAGGCTGAAGCGCGCCGTTATATAGCAGCGACGTCGCCCTCCCAGCAGATGACATCACGCGTTTCGTCCATGACGACAAGGGCGTCACCCCGCATCCCGTCATCGCGCGCCGACCCTCTCACGATCACCTCTCCAAGTCACCCCGCAGCGGAACCTGAGGGGCCAATGCACAGCGTACGGCACACTGATATGGTTAGCAGCGCCTTTTGACAGTCAAATGGTGCTCAGTCGTGATTCTTTGGAGCTGAAGATGGGTACTCAGCTGGTGATCCGCAGCGGCCGTGACGCAGCACTACTGCGTCGACGGTCGAGCATTCCCCGGTCAAGCCTGGTGTCCCCCATGTCGAGCAAAACCGTGCAGAAAACCAGATTATTCGTGAATATGTAGTGTCCATGTCTATCGATACACAAGGATAACTTAGATATTGGGCGCGAGCCTGTTCAGAGCAGTCAGTCGACACCTCGGAGAGAGCGAATTCATGCGACAACTCACCAGTCGTATTTTATCATTTCGTCCGCGTTGACGATGGCAGACGAGATGAACTCGCGCGCCTCTAACCATACCCATACCTGCGCGCAAGTGAGTCAAGCGCGCAGCATCAGACAAGCCTTCTCAAACGCACCTTTAGCAACGCCGCCAGATTACTACGCGGCAGATCCCTCGTCGACAACCCAGGCCCATCCGCACGCGCCATTTGGCCTCCAGCTGCCGCAATATCGGCAGCGCCCCCTTGAACAGATCCAGCTCAGGATTCAACTGCCGCCCAATACCCTCGAGCAGCAATATTGAGATCACCGTGTTCACAAAATCGCCCTCCATCTTGACGTGGTGCTGCCGCACGGCCTTGAGCACCTCCGTTAGGATGTCGCTGATCTTGATTTGCCCCAGCGAGAACGTCTTGCGCTTCACGCTCAGCACGATGTGCTGCATCCTGAGCGCGAAGGTCTCCGCGTCGACCGCGAGGTGCGGCGTGCGGCAACGCTCAATCATCAGCTGGCCCGTGCGGTAGCCGTCGAACTCGGCAACGGCGCGAAAGAGGTCGAGGAAGTTCTGGCGGTTCTTGGAGTTGAGCGTTGTGACGAGACCGGCGTCGAGGAAGATGAGCTCGGGGATGTAGCCCTCCTGGTTGAGGTTGTCGAGCGCGGCGTGCCATTCGGGGAGGGAGTGAGCTACGGAACGGAGCTGGGTAACGATAGCGTCCGAGTCCGCGTTGGGCTCGACGATTGCGGCCGGCAACGGTGGAGCTAATGACGGGACGTATTGTCGAAGGAGTCGGTTGAAGGCGTTGACCATGAGGGTACGTCCGGACAGGGGTTTGTTGAAGCGGACCATGATGTTGCCGGGATGCAGATCGGAGTGGACGAAGTTGTCGAGCAGGAGCATGTTTAGAAGGCATCTAGGCCGCTCGTGGCGAGAGTAGCATCGAAAGGGACCACCGCCATTCTTCAGGAAGTCTCGAGCGGAATCGCTTTCACGTATTCCTCTACGAGCAGCTCCCGAGTGGACCATTCGCTGAGAGGTCGCGGGAAGGATACACCCAATTCCTCGGCGCAAAGTTGTTCTCGAATGTCAAGAGATTGTCCGCTTCGTGCCGAAGATCATCTGCTGGAACATCATACCTCCAAACACCTCAACTCCTCCGGGAGCGACAGCCATTCCATGCCCGGAAGGAAGTTGAGGACGTTGGCAAAGAAGGTCATGATCGTCAAGTCGCGCGAATGGTCTTCTCTACTCGCGGATGAAGGACCTTGATGGCGACAGCCGTATCAGGGGCCCGGGAGGTCATCTCTATAGGCAGCACGGAAGGAGGAATGACGGGCGTGATCGCAGCGACGGGGGCCGTCTTGGCTTGTCGGCGGCGGCGATGTACGATGGGGTACAAGGCCGGGTTCAGTGTCGCGCGATACACTTGCCGATGGCACCAGCACCAATGGGGTTCGTTGAATTCTTCAATATTTCGTCGAAGGGCGATCGAAGACGGCTTCGATCTCGGATATGGTATGCGCAAGGGAGTGAGGACGAGCGTTGGAGTGCATGCTGCCCATACGCTCGCAGAGAAGAGCGGGAAGAGGTCGCGACGAGAGGCAGCCCATTGTGCCAGCTGGTAGTGTGAGCATGAGGTAGGACATGGAGTTATGTACGGACCTTTATGAACGCCGGGCCCGCTGCCTCCATCATGTAAACCAGCAGATTGTACCACCAGACTGCTCCCCATCGCTCATCCTTCAGCTTCTTGTCTGGTTCGCCTACAAGGAGCATGGGAGAGCATAGGATGACGGGTACGAAGAGACAGCAGAGGTATGCGAAGCGCCTGGCGGTCAGGATGGGCTCCCATATCATCTCCGTCCAGAACCTCAAGAGCCGCTCCTTCAAGATCTCTCGTTTACGTTTCCGTGGCGGGACATCTGGAAGCTCATTCGCCGTGCGACAGGGGATGAGGCCGGGCGACGCGAAGAAGTTTGGTACGGTGGACTTGGGCCGGGGAGCGAAGTGGAGGGCGAGACCGGTGGTGAGCGGTACAACCCATAGCGCTGTCTTGAGCAGGGAGTATCGGCGGATGGGAGTGGGGACGAAGAAGGAGGGATAGCGGGACCATTGCTTCGATGAGGCCGAGGAATGTCGGATCGTCGAGAAGCGGAGGCCGATGGACTGCTGCCTGCCGAGGCCGCCAGGACGAATGTGAGCCGGAATGCATGGGATCACTGTCGGCTAGCAGCTCTCGCTGCCATTTTGCGACGAGCGCACGTCGGAGAGTTCGTCGACTGGCGGAAGCAAGAGGCACAAAATTATTCACGTGCGGTTGCGTCCGTTCTGACGTCAGCCTCGCCCGCCCTTCCCCTCGCAGAACTGAGCGCTTAGCGTTAGCCGCGCCGCCGCCCGCCGTCCCTTGGCTTGCCTCTGCCGCCTCTCTGCTCGTCCTCGGCGCGTTTCTCGACGGCTGAAGCGTGTCCATATGCCATATCGATTGCATTCAACATGTCCTTCCTGACTGTATGCGCTGCATTGAGTGTCCTGGACGTCTGTGTGTTGTGATGACGGCCCGGGGTGCAGCAGACTCGTCCAACACTAAAGCAACCTCCTCCGGAAGGTCTGGAAGACGACGTCGGAGGTTCTCTAGCCGCCCTTGGCCCCTTGCTGCTTCTCGGCGGCGGCCAAACGTTTGTTGATGTCAGTAAAATTGTCAAACGTAAAGCCAAAGTGAATAAACCGTCAAACGAGGTAAATTCAAATTTGCACCTCTTCCCCGAACCCCCACATCCGCCGCCCCAGCTCTGCCCCAGCCGGCGCCTTTCGCCGCTGCGCCTATGGCCGCTCCGAATGCATTCGTTACCCTAGTCTCCTCCGACCGCTACCTCCCCGGCGCCCTCACGCTCGTCGCAGCCATCGGCGACCTCCACACCAAGGACGCCCACGAACCATACGACCACTTCCAAACCGTCTGCCTCGTCACCCCGGAAACAGTCGATGTCTCCACGATCAAGACCCTCCGCAGCGCCTTCGACGTCGTCGTCGGCGTCGAGATCATCGAGCAGGAGGACGACAAAGGCCTCAGGCTTCTTGGTGAGCACCGTCATCTATCTGTCCCGCCACACGTATCGTCAGCCGGGGCCCCGCGTGGGGACTACATACATCAACCCAGCCTGACCTGTGCACATTCCGTCGACGCTGACGCGTCCGTCGCGTCTGTCCAGCTGACTTTCTGTCGTGGAGCCACTGCCGCCCTTGCTCCCAATCAATTCTGTGCATATACGCAGTTCGCTGATCATCTGCCACAGGTCGCCCGGATCTCAACACTGTCCTTACAAAGCTGCACATATTCCGTCTCACCCAGTACCAGAAGATAATATTCCTCGACGCCGATGTCCTCCCCGTCCGTCCGCTCTCTCATCTGTTTGCACTCGAACACGAATTCTCCGCGGTCCCGGACGTTGGCTGGCCTGACATATTCAACTCTGGCGTGCTGGTGTTATCTCCCGGCGAGGAGAAGTTCGGCGAGCTTCGCGACCTTCTCAAGTCTAAAGGGTCTTGGGATGGCGGCGATCAGGGTCTGCTGAACGAATGGCGAGGCGAGAACTGGAACAGGCTGAGCTTCACGTATAATACGACGCCGACAGCCGCATATACGTGCGTTCTTGTCCTTCGCAGATGACCATCGCTGACGCTTTATATAGATATGCGCCTGCATACGAGCGATTTGGCTCCCAGATCTCCGCTGTCCACTTCATCGGTCCGCATAAGCCGTGGAGTAATTTAGCGTATCGACAGCCCTTCGTGGGACGCCAGCCCGATACGGACTCGAGTCTCATCGCGCCTACGACTACGACGCGCTCGTCGATCGCTGGTATGCCGTTTACGATAGGCATTATCGTGCTGAGACGCCCGTCACAACATCCCAGTTCGAAGTACGCCGATATGTCTCCTCCTGGGATCATCACGCCGGTACTGGTGACAAGGACTTAGGCTCTGTTCCTGCTGTTGCTGCCGGAGGCGCGCTCGGGCTGGAGCAGTTGCGTCAACTTGCCGTCCAGGGTCTCAATGCCGCTGGTGTTCCCCCGCCGCGCGACTCCGGCAAGCAGGATGGCGAGTACAGGAGCATGCCACTCGACGGTCGCATCGATCTCATGCGTCCGCCGCCTCAGCCGTCCGCACGAGTGTCGTCCCCCGTGAAGCATATGATTGAGGAATCGCAGCAGCCTGGTCATCCTTCCTACGTTCCTCCTGGCTCTCCGGGACAAGGCTCGTACGAAGCCCCTCCCTCACATGGCGCGCATACACCCGCCCCCGGAAGCGTTCCTTCGAGTCCCCGACTTGGGCCGGTACCGTTGCCGCCGTCATCGCGTCAGGACTCCTACTCAAGCACCAATGCGTCGGCTGCGCAGAGCTACGACGCCAGCGTACCGTTGTTATTTGTGGACCGGCCTGACGGTCAAGGGCAGTCTGAACCCTACCGAGATTCTTGGCAGCAGCAGCAATCTCGGCAGCAGCCTCAGCCTCAGTACCCCCAGCCGCAATACCAGCACGAGCCCCAGCAGTCATCGCCCGAGCCTCTTCCTACGGACCCGATCCAGCGCTACCAGCAGGAGTTTCGGCAGTACAAGCAGCAGCGTCAGCAGTACCAACAGTACCAGCAGGCGCAACACGAACAGGTGCAACACGAACAGGCGCAACGCGAACAGGCGCACCATGGACAGTCGCATGAAGGACAGTCGCATCATGAGCAGTCGCACCATGAGCAGTCGCGTGAAGGACGGCTAGGGGGTCAGGAGCAGCCACACCAGCACTTTGAGCAGCAGCAGACGCATTCGCAGCACGATCAACAGCCTCAGCAGCATTATCAGCACCACGAGCAGCAGCACCAGCCCCAGCCTGACCAGCAGAAGTATGAGCACCAGGATGATCATCAGCATCATCATGAAGCCGGAGGGCAGCAGCAGCAGCAGCGTCAACCACAGCAATGGCAGGAACATCATGAACAGCATCATGAACAGCATCATCAGCACCAGCACTATGAGCATCAGCAGCAGCACGAGCGCCAGCATTCAGAACCGCCCCGTCCACCCTCGCCGCCCAAGATGCTTTGGAACCCCGCTCTTGAGCCGCCTCCCAACATTCCTCCCACTCCCAACGCCTTCCCTGCGGACACGTACTTCGCGAACGCATGGGACGCGACCCCACAGCAGCCGCATCTCGGTGCTTCTTCCTCATCCGCTACCAGCCCTCCGGCGGATACTCGTGGGCTGTTCTCTCCTCCGCCGCCCCCGGAGATCCCTGTCTCCTTACAGCAGCAAGGACACTATCGCCGGGTGACGGGCGAAGACGAGCATCCGGACAGGCATAAGGTCAAGCACGTCTTCCCTTGGGAGGAGAAACCGCGCTCCAGGCCGGGCCGTGTGTTCCCAGCTGGCGAGTCGCCCTCGCCTTCTACTTTCACCGTGCCCCTTCCGGAACCCGAACCTACTCCCGAGCCTGAGTCACTGCCACAGTCCGTCGCTGGGCCGGGCTCTCGAGTGACCTCTCCGACGAGGGTATGGAACGCCCAGAACTCAGACAGCGACAAGACGCCAAGGGCGTCGCCGCCGATACACGGGCTTCCGAAGCGGTTGGCGTTTGCGAACGCGTGGGACACGGTGCCCAGCATTCAGAAGTATGCAGAGAAATTGCGACCGCCCCCGTCAGCGGCAGGACATGCGGCGTCGCCATTTGACGAGGAGGGCTGGCGCAAGAAGATGGAAGAGCGGTCAGATTTGAGCGCGGCGGATGGAGACGATGAGGATGAGAGCGAGGAGGACGTGCAGCCCCGCCCGCGCGCGTATGATTCGGACAACGGCTCGCGTTCGTCGTCGTCGCGGCGCTCGCGCAGTGGATCTTCGGTCTCTTCGAGCTATAGCTTCAAGAGCAAGAGGAAGGAGTACCGTGTGTGCGGCGTGCAGACCGACACAGTGGAGACCCGGAGCGTAGCTGTTCAGGTTGCTGCTGGCACGTCGCCAACGTCGCCTACCAAGGCATTGGAGAAGAAGCCGCGATCGCGCGGGCCTGCTCTGCTCCCGGCAGCTAAGATGAGCGAGTTCAACGCGCCTGGATCTCCGGTCACGAACGGACAGGCTAGGGAACCGACGCTGGCTCCTGACGGGCATTCGAGTGCCCTTTCGCCGTTGGTGTCGCCGAGAGAGTTCGCGTTCCCGACCACGGATGCGCCGAAGAACACCACCAAGCCAGCGCAGACATCACCTCCCGTGCGGCCAACTGCGGCATCGAACACGACGCCTCCTTCGCGCCAGACTCCGCCTGTGCGCACCACGCCGCCGTCGCGTACTCTCGAGCGTATCAAGACGTCGTCGTCGCCTGCGTCTGTCGGATCTACGCCAATCGCGAGGATGGCGCGGCAGATTTCGAACGATTCGAGTATAACCTCTCCGACCTCTTCAGTCGGGCCTGTCTCGCCGCCGGAAGGACATCCGATCGTAGGCTCGGCGAGGAAGGGCGGTCGTGTCTGGGACCCTGCGCGCGGTGTGGATTTGTTCAAGCGCGGGTCTGAGGAGGTTCTGGCGCGCTTCCTCAGGATGGGCTCGTGGGAGGACGAGTCGAACGCCGCTGTCACCCCGCAATAGATCTCTCTGGAGTTTCCTATCTGCCTTACTCTCTCTATGGTCCATGTCTCCTTGTCTCCATCCGGTCATCCCTCATTCTCGCTTTCTCATATCCTTATCTGGACTGTCCGCGCCGTGTATGTACATCGTCACGCATTCCTCTCTCAGGCATCAGATGTTTGTTTTCTTCGCTGTAACTTCCATTCGATTCTCTCTGTGGTCTCCTCCAGCTTTCATCCCCCGATCCTCAGCTGCATCGCGTCCTACTTATGCATACGTATCCTTTGACGTTTCCCGTCTCATCCTCGCAGAGTTTCCCCGGTACGCGTAGTGTACACCCGTCCCTCCACGTATCTCCCTCATCGTGCAGCTTGCCATGTTAGATAGCTCTGTACGGTACCTCACCCTCCTTAGAATTGAGCAAGCTTGCAAGTGACGGCCCCATACCAGGAGTTCGCGTGATTGAAGAGCGCTCGATTGAACTTGAAAGGGTCGGTGAGAAATGCATCAAAGTGTAAGATAGCTAAGCGAGCGCTAACTCTTCACTCAGCGTCGGAAAAGTCCATGTCCTGCTCGCCATCGTCCGACTCCTCCGCTTCCGAATTCGATGAAGGCAACGATAGTGATGTAACACAAGCAGGGTAGCCATGCCGCACGAAGTACGGCTTCAGAGAAAAGGCTGGAACGAAAGATGGCTTATGGGATAGGCGCAAAGGAGCAAGCGAAGATGAACCGTCCGTCGGAAGATCCTGCTGAGACGCTGAAATGGGCTGCAACGCAATTGGAGGATGTAGCTGTGAATCTGATGCTGGTGGCGGAGCGATAGGATCTGCAATGAAGCACGGTCTGAGATGGATAGTGAGCCTTGCTGAGCAGCAGCCGGTGGTAATGGCGAGTTGCACGGCGGGGTGTTTGGAGAAGAGGGCGGCAAATGAGGTAGGTGACCAAGTGGTGGGGTGGCAGCGGTGAACTCGGTGCTGGTGGGTGGTGGTGGTGGTGGTGGAGAACCAGGCGGCGGTGGCGGCGGCGGAGGCGGCGGCGGACCCAATGGTGGCCGAGGGGCAAAGGGGGCGGAGGCATGCCCTCCATCGTTGGTAAGGCATACCCATTGTAGACGCTTAGATGGTCCGATGAAAAAAGCTAGGAGGGTACTTTGCCCATCTGCGTGATGGGGCAAGTCGCTCTGTCGCCTGTGTCTTGGGAGGCGTCGAGGAAGCAGAGAGCTGGATTTCCGCAGGGTCAACGTCCTGCGACCTGGGTTCCAGGTCAATTTCTTCCACGCCTTCATCATGATGGACGGAGAATAGCTCAGGATAGCGGGCTCCTCAGAGCTGCCTTCGATGAGAACACGAACGCGATCGCGAGGATCTTCGCCGCTGTACCAGCCAGGAGGATAGCCCCATATCATCATGTTCTCTAGCCACGGGTGGCTGCCGGGCCCCAGAGCCTCGCCTAGACCTGCGTCGCGAACCTCACCTGGCTGAAACTCAGCCAGCCAATTCAGGCGTTGCGTGCGCCAATCCTCGATCGCCCACAAGCGCCCGCCAGAGCCTGAGCTGCCAGCAGAGTTGCGGTAGAAGTCATGCATCTGACGAGACAGCGCGACGAGTTGACGAGAGATGTCATTAGGGCAAGTAGCGAGGACATGTTCGGGGGATCCACAATTGAAGCAGCGTGATCGAGAGGGATGGGAGCTGGTGGCCAGCGAGTCCATGTCCTCATCTTCTTCGCCGAGGATGTCGTCCGTCAAACGGACGTAGATGCCGGCGAATGTATAGCATGGCTCGCCGGGGGTGTCTTGCTCGAAGAAGAGGTGGGGGGATGGAATGTTCTTCAGGCGCTCTTCGAGTTGCTGTCCGGGATCGCCTCCTCCTTCCGCCACTTCTCCAGCGCGTCGGTCACTGTTTGCGCGGTCCATCGGCCCTTCCCTATCTCCTTGCCTTCGAGATGTACGACTGGGATCCAGTAGACATACTTCTTTTTCCACGATTCCTGGCCGGGCGCCTGGATGTTGATTGTCTCGAGCTCGAAGTCGTGCTGGGGCCAGCTGGTCAGCGTCGCGTTCTCGGTGACGTCGGGGAATGCCAAGCGCCTTACAGTTTTTCGTACTTGAGCGAGCTCGGCCTTCGCGACCTGAGGGAACCATTAGGGCACTGCCAGTAGATACGTTTGTCTCGGCGCACGTCGCAAAGAGAACAGTTGGGACCACTGAAGAGACGAAGACGAGGAATACGTGCCGCTGCTGCTCGAGCTGCCATGACGGGTTGAGTCACGCCACGTGAAATTTGTAGTGAAGTCAGTCGAAGAACAATGGACGCGCCGCATTTGCTATGCATTGTTTCCTGGCAGGCATCCCTCCCAGTCTGAAGTTGAGGCGGTATCTAAAGCAAGGAAATGAAACACTCAGTAAAGCGGTTCATGACATGCGGGAACCCTCGAGACTCATAAGGTAAATAAGCAAACGATCAGTAGGTATAACGGTCGACCAGTGTGTCCCTTCAAGCTCGCTGCAACACTACGAATCGTGGTCAACAATAATTGTTATCTTTTGTCCAGGTAGGAAGTTGTGAGAGTTGTCTTCACATGCGGTAATGCTTACTACACCGCCGCAGTCCGTAGAGGGCCTTCCCCCAGATATCCACGCCTTCAGATCCCCGGTAAGCTTGGGCTTAGCTGGAGCAGGCGCGGGCGCCAATCCACTAGCGTCCTGCCGACATAAGCAACGAAATTTTGAAGTGAATTTCGTGCCAAGAGTGTTGGTCGTACGCTTGAAGGCCTTCGGACTGCAAGATGGTAAGATTGAAGACTTATTCAAGGGCTACGCAGCAGCTGCCTCTCACCTGAACACGAGGTCCGTCTGGTCGCGCAAGTTCAGAGCTACGTCGAGGACGCGGCTTGAATGGTTTTGCTCGAGGTCGACGATACGGTAGCACCCTTCGAAGTTCGTCAGCTTGCCCGAGGTGTGCTTCCCCTTAACGCTAGCAAGGAGGTCGTTTGGGCCTTGATACTCTGTGGCGGAGGGGGTAAAGGTCTACGTGACTGATTAAGTTTTGAGTGAGATTAGTGAGCGACAGGACAGACCTCTTGAGCTTTCCCTTTCCGTTTGTACTTCGAGACCTTGTCCGTCGCAGGTTCAACCCGACCTGCTGCAGCCAAGACTGCGCGCTCCTTCTTGCGCTGCCGATATTTGGCGAAGTCGTTTCGACTTTTCTCTCGACAGGCGGGGCAGGTTTTGAACGTGTACGACGCTTCGAGGGCAACTGACTTGCACACCGAGCATTTTCTGTCAGGCTGCATCAATGTTGCAGAGGCGTTGCTATCGAGAAGGTCTAGAGTCATTTGAGAGCGTTGGCTGCGAGTCTGCCAGTGGGATACGTGGCCAGGATAGCAGTGACGCGTTTCACCCGACGATGATAGCAAGTTCAAGGGATGGCTCCGGTATGGTAAAAGTTACGCGTTCGCCGTTGACGCGACGACGGTGTCGCGCGTGCAGTCACATCACGTGAAAAGTTTTTCACGTCACGCCGTGTGCTGTCGGCTTGTCAATGTCAATTGACTCGGGAGGCTGGCTGATTTGGCAATGATCTTGATCTGCTCAAGCCGACCAGAAGCCGACTCGGAACCTCTTGTGGCATCGTCTCTCCGCTCTTGTGTATTGGCGCTGGCTACTGTTTTTTGGATCATCAAGGATAAGATGAACATGTTCCTCGGCAAGATGGCAGTCACTTTGCCTGCGCCTGAATCAGGACGACGGTAATCCTTCGCTGAATTTGCGACCTCTCGAGTAGGATTAATGCATCTCATGGATAATCGTGCACAAAACACTACCGTCTGGGTCGGAGTGGTAAGCCGCCCATTCCGGCCGACGCGGTACGGCTCCTACTCGCGTCTCAGCCGAAGCCGGCGCTGAATTCATAAAGAGGAACTACGAAGCGCTTGACATCTGTGAGTCCTTAACGCTACTTCTCATCCTCACGTCGAATATGGCGATGACAGAAGCCGCTCTTTCCTGCGTTCGCAACGCTGCCGCCGCTGCTCATGGCATCCCGAACGAAGTGCTCGCGAAGATATTCGAGATCTGCGTTCAGGACGATGCTGAACAAGCGGACAGAATGCTCTCGATGCTGGAGGTACTCGCGACGTCGTATATCCTGCACCATTGGTCTGCTGACACCGAAGGCAGCAGATATGCCGGCGATGGCGGAGCGTGCTTTTGGGAACGCCGACGCTGTGGACGCATATCACTCTGCAGCATCCAAACTTGCGACCGCGCAATCAGCTCAGTCTGATGAGCGCATACCTGAGGCGCTCGGGGGGTTGTCCTCTGTACGTGTGGCTCACAGACGCCGACGACTTGGACGACTTCCTGCCTCTCCTCCAATCGCATGCGAACCGACTTCGATATCTGTCAGTCAATGGTCGAACGTTCGAAGGTCTTCATCGCATTGCCGCGTCGCTCCGCGACCTCCCTGCGCCAGAGCTACGACGGTTGCAGTTCACGATAAACTCCCACCCACCATCTCGTGCTGTTCAGCAGTCGCTGATGCCCATGTCAATGTTCAAGGGTGGCACACCGAAGTTGACGCACGTCCACGTTCAGCTCGCCGGAGCCCTTGACGTATTTCCGTTGCAAGTTCCCGAAACCACAGCATCGCTGAAGATAACGCCGTATCCGACGACCATACCCCTCAACGGTCTTCGCAACGTACTCTATAATCTACACAATCTCACGGAGTTGACCGTGCATGGCGACTTGGTGCCCGTACACTCGATGGCGTATACTGCGGACGTGGTCGAAGCGCCGCAACTACGTCGCCTCATCCAATTCGTCGGTCGCCGGCATTGCACGTCACTGTGGCCCGCTGTCCTACGAGCCCCGACACTTGAGCACATCACGCTCTTCGCACGGGAGGCGGGAAAGCTAAGAGATTTCTGTGACGATGGACCAATGGCAATGGCGACAGGCCCGTTTCCTGAACAACCCGCATTACGTTCATTCACGCTCGCCGCCAGACCGTTCGACAACCACCGCTGCGATGATTCCATCTGGGGCAGATGCCGAGCCATGCATCTGTGTAGCCAGTTCCACGACGCCCTGGTATCGGTCCGTCATCTGACCCTAGTCAATATCTGCAGGGGTGGCGAAGTTCTGGAGGACATGCTGGCCTTGGCGCCGGACGGACCGCGCATGCCCCACATTCAGGTGGTCGACGTTTCCTCGCCTTCCATAGACTGGGAGCGACTACGACACGCGCTCGAACTTCGCAAGTCTGAAGGGCACCCTCTACATGGGATCGGGCTTCCTTGTGCCGTCTTCGACGAGGGTGCAGCCCATCTGCTCGCGAGCGTGGAGGTGGTACGGCAGTTCTCAGAGGCGGCTGCCATCGAGGATCCATTCTTCGCTGGGCAACCTATGACCGGCCTCTGAGGTGAATGGATTTTGCTTTCTTCCTCGACAATTCATGCATCATGGGTTGAGCAGTTATTGGCAAGCGTGGGGCTCTTGAACTTATATACGTATGCTCGGATTCACCAGGAATATGTCACCGTGAACTTCGTGAAGGAATCCGACAACTCGTGCAGTATGGTACATGATAATATACAGAACAAAGCCTTGTGCGCCGTCCCCTGTCGAGACATGAAGATGACAACAGGCTAAAATGTCGAGTCGTCGGTCTCGTAGCGCAAGGCGTTCACGCCCGCTCGTTGTGCTGTCAAGCCGATTGTCGCGCACACAGCCAATGGGTGTCCATAGCGAGAGCAGTATCGCGGGTCTTGTGAGTAAGAGCTGTTGGATGAAGTAGGCGCGCTATTTGCCGCTTTTGCCTGAACATCGGCCTTCTTCGCTCTGGCAAAACCCACAACACGGAGATCCCCACAGGACGTGCGGACGAAGTGCTCATCTTCCAACAGTTCGTAGACGCTGATGTTCGTACTCAGAATCCTAGCAAGTACGCTCTGCACATCTGGGCTGAAGAATCATGTCAGCTTCCGTTGAGTGAATTCAGGCAATAAGAATAGAAACTTACTGGTGGTACTCGACGCTACGAGCGGGCCCGCTGGCGCAGTATTCCATGACCAGCACACTACAGCCGCGTCCTGAAGACGCGTCGCTGCCATCGAAGTAGCCGTACACCGTGGGTACGACACGCCCTTGCAAGAGCAACAGCTCGTTCTCGTAGAACGCGAGCTCCCTGTCGAGTCCCGCGCGTTCCGCCTCATTCCACGCGAACTTGAGGATCACGGGGTGGTGGGAGCAAGAGTCGACAAGCCCGAACTCTGCGACGTACACACGGGGCTTTCCTCGCCGTTCGCCGGGTATGAGGGGTCGAACGAAGGCGGCCCGGAGGTGCTCTGGGACGGGATGCGCATTCCTAGAGAGGCACCACATTTTCTGTATGCCGGTATCCCAGTGTACGTCGAGGAGAGACATGATTGCGAGTTGACTCTGTGGCACTGGCTGGCTTGTGTGGCGCTGTATAATATGAGGTATTGCTGAGAATGGCATATAGCCAGAAAGCACACCTGAGCAAGCGGAGAAGTGGCTCTCTGCGGCAACCCGTCCTATATAAAGGAAAGCAAGAAGGCCACTGACCTCGAGGTCACAAACGATCATGGACGACCTCGAGGCCTAAACCAACTTTCGTGCCCCATATTTGGGCGAACAATAGACGCGTGCCACTTGATCAATCCGCACGAGGCTGATGAATGCCACTTCCATTGTTCTTTGACGCCGCTTTCTGAATGATCCATGACAAGGTACTTGCTTGGCCACAGCGACCAAAGGCATTGAAGGCCATTATAGATCCGGTTAGAGCGTACCGGAAAATAGGCAAGTGAGATGGCGAACGATCACTTATCTGTTGTAGACGACTGTCAGAGACTCATCGGTCGGAATGAGACGACAGGCGTACCGTGCAAGCATGCGGCGAGGACCCACTACATCGGCCAAATGGTGCGTGTAACATGCTTGGGGGCCAAGAGTGATGAGAGGGTGACAAGAATTATAGATTAGCAACATCGTCAGTAGGTATCATAGGTATACGCAGATTTACATTCATTTACTAGAGCCCCTCCCCATTATCTGCACACGACATCCCATCGCACATCATGCGCGGTCCATCATAGTCTTCCAGTCAGCGTCGACGACCTGAACGCGCCTCCGCGCCAAGCGTTTGGCCCATACCTTCATCTGACCCTGCATGCCCGCCTCCTGCGCTCGGCCGGCCACACCCTTGCGAAGCCATCGTGCATCCCGCATCCGCAGTACGCAGAGGCTGGGAAGGCGGGGGAGAAGCTTCTCCAGGACTGGCCACCAGTCACTTGACGGTCTTGGGATAGAGAGTATTCGTAATGGGTGCGTGGCACCTGGCTCCAGACGCAGGTCGGGGAGCGGGTTCTCGAGTGAGAGGTGGCGCAGGTGCGGACACGCGTCAAGCAGATTGACGGCGATGAGTGGAGGCGTGTCGGCCACGACTTCGGGGTGAAGAGGAGGAGGGAGCTCAAAGCCTGTCCATGAGTGAAGATGAGCTGCGATACGAGGGAAGTGGGGAAGGGATATCGTCGTATGGCGTGACCGTGAGCTTCCGTAGTGAGGGCAGCGGGGATTGCAATAGGGACATCATGAGCGATGAGTGATGCATTGATATCATGGAGAGGGTGCACAGATGTGGGAGGTTAAGGGTCTTGACGGTGGACGCGTCCACGACGATAGATGCGAAGTCGAGTTCTGTCGGGTCTGGACCACCGCCAATGACCTCCAACTCCTCGAGATTGGGCAGGCCGCGACGAGCTTGACGATGGGCTCGTCTTGACCTGTAGGCGAGGGTACGTAGGTGAGACCGCAGATAGATCGAAGGTGTTGCGACTCCCAGCGTTCCGCCAGCGACTTGATAGACCTTCGGCTCATACGAACGATGGGTTCAGGCCGAACTTGACTAAGTGCGGAAGGAGGGGGAAGAGCTGAGTCAAGAGCGAGTCAAGCTGGAGTGCTTGGGCTCGGCCCGTGTACTGCAGCTCGGAAAGATCGAGGACCTGTATCCATCGACCGGGCGCTGAGTAGGGTATGCGCCTGATAGAGTCCCACTTCTCGTCGCATTCGTGAAGGTGACGGTATAGCCTCTCCAGAGACGAGATGTGGGATATGTGGATGGTGTGATACAGTAGAGGGAGCGCAATGTCCTAAACATGTCATCAGCACCGATAATCAGCAGGGGAAGGCGGGGGACAGCGCACCTTCAGCTCTTTGTTCACTACAAGAGATCCACGCGTCCGTCGTGCCCCTCGTATCGTCCAGGACATACTCCAATATGCGCGCCCAGACTTCAGATGGTAGATGAGTGGGGGGCTTGCGGATAGGCATCAAGGGTAGCAGCAGCAAGCGTCCCCCGCACCTATCGTAGGGCGGGGACGCAGTATGACCTTGGTAGTAGTGGTAGAAGACATGTCGGCAACGGAGGACGGCGTGGTGAGTTGACGTCTTCCTGATGCGACCACGCGCCTTTATAAGCAGAACGTAGGGGGCCGCGACAGGACGGGCGTGTATGCCGAGCGTCCGACGAGGAGGTGGAGGTCAAGATAGCGGCCCGACTCTGCCCCGCGTCATTGTATGGCTCACGTGACATGAATTGCCGGGTGCGGACGTTCCCAACTTTACGAAGCCGGTGCGAACCCTCCTTCAACTTGGCAAGGAAAGGCTGGAGTCAATTGCAAGGGTAACACGCGTTGCACGAGACAACAATAACTGAAGAAAGCGCGGAAGTGGCCTGGTGTGGCAGCAAACCCACCATTCCCTCAGCAAATCAGACAGATACAGTACAGAAGACGTCGACCGATGATCTTATTCTTGTCGACGTCCCTCACCTCGCCATGCCGAGATGCAGGCACTGTCGGTGATATTCGACGATGCTCCGACAGCGATGCGAGTCATGGTGGCACACAGCGCGAGTCATCCGTGAACCAATGGGGGAGATGTGGGCCGACTGCTGTGCGCCTGAGTACGAGCACCGACGAGACCGTCGAGCCCATCGTCCGCGCGAGGAAATGACTCGACTTTGTGAGGCCAGACCGTTTCGGTACGACGAGGGTATATCATATCACAAACTAGGAATAAGAGCCTTGTGGTGAGAGGTACGAGCACATCGAGAACATCCCGAGGTGGCCGTTGAAACGAAGCGGACGATGTTCAACAACCAACGGTTTTTCCCGAAGGCGTTTTGATCATCCGGACGGACGGCCCGAATTGCCCCTTGGCCCGAAGTCATCCGGGGATTGCCGGAACTTCAACTTCAGTCACCTGCGGCTTGCCCCTTGCCTGCTCCCGGTCTTGTCCACCTCTTTGCACCATCTTGTCCATTGCGTCACTCACTGACCACGAGCTTGAAGCACTTGTCATGCGTATAGGAAGCAGCTCCCGGCGTATCCAGTATCTTGCCGGAGAATCCACTTTCAAGGGGCCCGTCTGTTCCGTTCAGAAGACTCACGCATCATCCTCTGCTATTCCTGAAAATCCACTGACGAAGGACCAGGAGACCGGTATCAATAGTGTTCACAGCCAGCTGTCAGTATTTAGTATAATATACAGGCTATCTCTGCGTTACTGCTCGCTTCTCCTTCGTGTCTCGCGACTCTCTCCAGACTCTGTACTGCTCAAGCCTTCCTTACGGCTTTGAGCGCCTAGTCGTTCGACTCTTGCACAGGATACTTATGCTAGGCGTCATGTCAGCCTCCCATACGGCCCTAGTCGAACAGCGCACGGACCTTGGTGCTGTCGAATGCATCAAGTCCGGCAGCGACCCTTGCGCCCGCGACCATCCCGCTCCAGTCGAGGACATCAAGGTTGGTCGTACCTGCTTGTTGAGCTGTACGGTGTAGAGCGCGAGCGGTGAGTAGGTGCTGGTAGGCGACGTCGATGGCGGGGAGAGGTACGTCGTTCTTCGTGCTGAGATGGCGGATGTGGCTTCGGGCGTGACCCGGTCAGTAGGAAGTCATTGTTGAATCTAGAGACAATACGCATACCTCGCGTCCTTGATCCCACCCTCAATCGAGAACCCGGTGCTACCATCGAAGTTGTCGTGCGCCATACGGTTCGCGTAATTGATCATGCTATAGTCAGCACATATGTTAGACTCTGAATGAATGGGGGGAAACCATGGTATGCACCTCGGAGCGGGCAGTATTTCTGTACGGGCGCTCAGTCAGTGGACAGTCAAATGTGGTATCGACCAGTGCACATACCCTGGACGAAGGTCAATACATTGAAGGATCGATGCCGGACTTGTCCGCAAAGGTGAAGCTACATGGTGTCAAACTCTCCACATTTAGGCGATGATTACTAGATGCGCACCCTTCAGCGAGAATCTCTACCGTCCCAAGAATCATGGAGTTCCCGATGAGCTTGAACGTCGGCGCTTCAAGAATAGATCAGAGACGCGTAACTAGATACAATCTTTGGACGCACCTTTCGCGATATTCCCACCCAGATCCAGGACCTTCCTACCCACGCTCGGTACGAGCAGATGCGCTGCCTCCTTCTTCGCCTTGTAGTCCCCGCTCATGACGATGAGAAGCTGGGCCTTGTCGGCCGCAGCTGGTGCGCCGAACACCGGCGAAGTGACGAAGTGGCAATGCGGAAGGACAGTGATGAGGTCGTCTAGCTGTATCGCCAGGGAAGGGAAGATCTATGGGTGTACGTTAATCATCGCACACATAGAGCCAGAGGACGTTGCGACATACAGTGCTGGTCTCAACAAAGATCTTCATGGACGAGGCTGGCTTGCTCTAGAACCTGAGGTAAGCAGGGCGAGACGGTGTCAGCGGGCGCGACGGACCTTCAGCGTCTCCGCAAATTGCTCGTATATGGACTTGACGATGGAGTCCTCGTTGAGCGAGGTGAAAATAACGTCGCATTTCTCGACGATATCCGTCAAGTCTTTGGCGACGCTGACGGCCGACCCGACCTCCTTCTGTAGGCCCTCGGCCTTGGACGTTGTGCGGTTCCAGACGAGGAGAGGGGGGCCAGTGCCCTTGCCCTTGGCCAGGTTGCGCGCCATGAGATACCCCATGTTGCCTGGAGGCTCGTCAAGCAATGGTCTACTGGCGAACAGTCACACGAACCTAAGCCAACCCAGCTGTCAACTCTCGTCAGTATCCCCAGCACACCGACAAAGAGGCCACGCACCCAAGAGTAAGGTTACGCCCAGGCGACGCCGGCCTCGAGAACGGTATCTCTTCTTTGGTCACGTTCAGTCTGTTCATGGTGAACTCGGATGATGAGTGCAGGGTGTAAGATCAAGGAATCGTCATGCAATCTGGCTGGATGGACGGATCGGGAAGGCCTCGGACTCCGCGGACTCTGGAAAATAATGGATTTCGGCGCGGATAACAACGGGACGTCCTAAAAGGGTAAGATACACGTTTCGATGACGCATCGACTCAGGACTGTGTTGCCCTGCTCAATCTCATGACGCCAGCACCTCCTGCACGACGCTCTCCGAGAGATCCCATAGCTTCTTCGCCAAAACCTCGTCCTGCGCCATCGCACTGCCCGAAGCGATTTGGCCGAAGGGAACAAGATATGCGCCACCGTACTTGTCTTTTTCTGCCCGCACTTCCGGCGCAGTTGCGGCAAACAGGGATGTTGTGGCACCATCTATGGGTTGGAAAGGCAGTGTTTTGGCCATTTCCTCACCAATGGTCCTCTTCGAACCATCTGTGCAAACATTGCCGGGATCAAGAGACAAAGCAACGGCTGCGATGCCTGCGGCGTCGAGCTTCTTCTGCAACTCCTGGGCGTACAGGATATTGGCGAGCTTGGACGCGCCTGACAAAATGCTTAGCAAAGCAAGAAATAGGAAGCAATAACGAAGGAGACGCACAGTAATGCACCATCATTCTCTGATCACTGTGAACCTCCGGAGGGAGAGTGTTGAAGGAGTCCTTCGTAACGTAGTCGACCGACCCCGCAGGAACCATGGTGTGCCATCCTGAGGAGACCTAGGTGTTGCAGCAGCATGATGAGTTCGCAGCTCGCTTCTGGGTTTGACGCACATACCGTCACGACTCGCACTCCCGGTGATGCGTCGGCAGTCTTCTTGAGGAGTGGCTTCAGTGCGCGAACCAGCACGAACGGCCCGAGATGACTGAGAGGTGGCGAAATGAGTAAGGGAACAAAGACAACACGGGAGACATACTTCGCAGCATAATTCAAAGACACGCCATAGTCTGTCTGCTCCTCAGGAGGTCGACCGCTGTCAAGAGTGGTGAGCATCATTCGTGTGTAGGTGGTATAAGATCAGAACTTACATGCCAGCGTTGTTGACAATGATATCAAGACGGTCCTCAAAGTCCATGAGTGCCGAAGCCGCCGCCTTCACCTGCTTTAAATCCGCCATGTCGGCAACGAAAGGCCGCGCTTCGACGTGTGGGTTTGCCTTCACAAGCTCTTCGATGCCGAATTGCGCCTTGTCGCTTGTTCTAGCGCCAACGTAGACTTTCGCTCCTTTGTTCGAGAGTTGCTGGGCTATATGGAAGCCGATACCGCCAGGAGAACTAGCGCAACATCAGACCGACGATCACAGCGTGAGCGAAGGACGTACTTTGCTCCAGTGACAAGTGCAACCTTGCCAGTCAGGTCGGGCATCTTCGTGACAAAGTCCCATCGCTAAACAACGTCAATGTCAGTCCGAGGACGTTTGGAGGGATACAATGACAGACGAACCTCGGGTACAGAAGAAGGCGTTGTCATGTTTGCTAAGATGGGGAAGCAAATGTAGCCTCAGCTTGTCCCTCATACCTTTTCCGAGCCCGTCCATGTAAGTACTCTCGGCCTCCGACCGGACGGCGGCGCTGGTACATGGGCGTGAGCCGATGGCACGGCAGCGCTGAGCGCTCGACTTGATCAATTCGTCCGACTCGGAAGCGTGAATCGATCTATATATCTGTCAGCCTGCTACAAGTGCAACTATAGTTCTACACGCGTATAAGTATGCAGAGAGCGCGCGACGAGAGGGTGACGCACCATAATATCGGGAGACAATAGCAGCCTCACGCAGGTATCCATCACAGCTCTGAAGATTGAGCAGTCCATGTTCCGCTGTTGTAATAAATTAGAATAAATGATCGACAAGTGTAGTGTAGTTCCCATCGCTGCCAGACGCGAGGCCGCCAGCGCTACCAATCCCGCGATCGCGCCCGCCCAGAGTCGAGCTCGTCGAGCTCGTCCACCTCATACTCCTCCGCCTCACGCAACGTGTCTTCATCCTCCGCTAGCGGCTCGTACGGCAGGTCCTTCCGGCTGCCGTTGCGGCCCATCAGGTTCCCAAACCAACTCGCAGGCTTGACGGACACGCCAGTTGGCGGGTAGGCGGCGTCGCGGGTCGGCGAGGAGAGCAGCGGCTCGGCCACTTCGGCCGTTGGTAGCTTGATATTCTCTTCGTCGTGCGCTTCGCCGAAGACCGCGTCCATCTCTTCCAGGGGTACGCCCTTGGTTTCGGGGTAGACTGAGGTTGGTGAGGCCATGTAGACGTGAAGAGGTAGAGGAACGCGTACGGAAGTATACCAAAATGCAGCTGCATGCGCAGAAGAAGCCGTGCATCACGTAGACTCGCCAGGTGATGACTTCTTGTAGGTACGGTGTCGTTTCGCCCACTACGAAGTTGAAGCTGGATTTGACTGAGCTTCTCAAACATTTATGACAGGAGGCCGTGTACGCACGCCCAGTTTGTGGCTGTTGACAGCGAGACACCTTTGGCGCGGAAGGTGAGGGGCATGATCTTCGCTGGGTTGGCAAATGTCACTCAGGAGACCGCTATCACGTACCTCAGGTGGGTAGAGCCATGGAATGGGCCCCCAGCTGTAGCCGAATGCAGCATTGAAGATGATGACACAAGTGACCACCGCGTTTGGTGTCTGCTCGACATCCATGTACATCCAATAACCCGTAGCGCATAGCGATATGCACATCTTTGAAAGAAAGTCAGAGGCGCAAGCGTCGATATCCTTGAGATGGTCGTACGATGACTCCGCCTGACAGCAGGATAGGACGCCTGCCCCATCTGTCGACGAGATACCATGGTGGCAACGTGCTAATCAGATATACGATAGCGTTGATACCTGTCATCAAAATGGCTTGCCGGCCAAGCCATCCGGCCTCTGTTGCATGTCAGAAGGCAGACCTTGGTCTGCGTTGAAGAGCTGACCTTCGAAGACTCTGGCTGGAAGAGCAAACTTCAGTCAACGTTACACGGGAAGTTTTCAACTCACGGGCATAATACGAGATGACTGTAAGGTGTTGAACGACTTTTGCGCAACCTAGAATTTGTTACACACCATTAATGCCGTTCTGCAGGACAATATTAAGCCAACGAAGGAGCGTGTGGTTGGGACCGCAGGCTTACAAGTTGGGCAAACGCCTGCGAGGACATAGCCAGCAGGACGCGCCGACTGTATTTCTTCCACATAACGGCGTAAGAGCGTCCCTCGCCGGACTCACGGTCACTCAGGACCTTGTCCTTGATCTCCCTAAATTCCATCTTGGCCTCTGCATTGTCCGGGTCACCGTCATGCAGGTCGGCCAGTATACGCAAGCCTTCTGCGTCTTTGTCTGTGTCGATGAGCCATCTGGAAAGCTCCGTTGCTGAGATGTGAGAAGTATATACGTCGAAAGGCCACATACCTTGGACTCTCTGGCATTACCAAAGATCCAGCGGCCAAAAGTGCACCGATGATGCATTGGAGAAATAGAGGGAGGCGCCAAGACATATCACTGTCAATAAAGGAGCAGAAGTAGTCCGCCCACTGCGGGCACTTGAGACGACATTCGATGCCACCGGGAAATTGATGCGTACCACCGACACAACGTATCCGAAGACATTGCCAGTGAACTCTGCACAAGCAAGAGCACCTCTCTGCATGGATGCGTAAGAATAGGAACGATGAGTGCGAGGGAGACTAACATGGTTGGGAGGAGATACTTCGCTCTGGTATATGGGTACGATTGTGCTGTAAGCGAGCGTTAGTATTTATGTTCTGTGTAGATGAGCGCAACATACGAGAGGAGGCCGACACCGAAGCCGCTGATGATACGTCCCACAACCATGATCACGAAACCGGGGGTGAAGGTCTGCACAGCACCTCCCAAAGTAAAGACGACGGCGCCGATGAAGAGCGTGCCCTTCCGCCCAATCACATCGCCGACGCGACCAGCAGCTAGCGATGTGACTTCGTTCGCGTCAGTCAGTATCTGAGTGGCGCGATGCACGGGCGTCTACTCACTGAAGGCGCCTATCTCGAGCATTGCAACCATGCTTCCAGTCTCAAGTGCAGTAGGCTGCTGGAAGAAACGAGTGAAGTGGGGACCCGTGATGAGGCCCGACATGACTCTGCGATGTACTCTGGTCGGATTCAGTCCTTACACGCACACGTATGGGCGTACCCTTGGTCATAACCGAACTGCAATACCGCGTTATATTCAGCGTGATGATGAAGATACAAAGTGCAAGCTACTGACGAGAAAGACACCAAGACTGGCGAATACAGAGATAGCATATAATAAGTTTTGGCCGACCAGCCTGCGGGACGGCGAGCTGGGGGCCATTGTGGGGAAACGAGAAGTGTGAATGATGAGAACGTGGCCGTGCGAACTTGGCCGACGCGATGGCCTTCGATGTCCAAGCGGTCCGAATCCGTCGTGGCGGTCGCGCTCGCCGCCAGGAGCAACGTCCTCACTTTGCTCCGCGCTCCCATCGTCTCCGCCATCGATAACAGCGTCGGGGACAATGCAGGCGTATCAGGCATACGCTCAGCCCCAGCAGAACAAGGGCACCCTCGTTCCTGGGCAGTCCATAGCTGTCAACAAGTACACCGTTCAGGTCGAACGGTATCTTTCTCAAGGTGATTCGCTCCCTTCATACGGCGCTTTATATGCCAATACCACACCAAAGGTGGTTTTGCGCATGTCTATCTCGTCCGCACGGCGACACCGGTATACGGCACTACCCATCATGTGCTCAAGCGCATCGCGGTTGCCAATGATGCTATGCTCACGGAGGTCAAACAAGAGGTCGATATAATGGTGCGCAGCGATGACTTGCTCAGAGATCGCAGCTGACCGTTCTCTAGCGATTACTCAAGGGCCATCCTAACATCGTGCACCTCATCGACGCTGCCTGGCACAAACTCTCCAACGGGACTTATGAAGTGTTCATCCTCATGGAGTTTTGTCCAGGTGCGTGTACTGTACACTGCATCGTATACAATTCACTCACTCAGAATCTAGGTGGCGGTATCATTGACATGATGAATCGTCGGCTGCGCGAACGCCTCACGGAGGCCGAGATCTTGCAAATATTTGTCGATGTCTGCGAAGGCGTTGCGTACATGCACAACTCTCGTCCTCCCCTCCTTCACCGTGATCTCAAGGTGGAAAACATCCTCCAGTCCAGCCCCACCTCCTTCAAGCTGTGCGACTTCGGTTCAGCAGCGACCGTACGCCGGCCTCCTACCAATATGCAGGAGATCCGTGCAGTCGAGGCCGATCTCAACCGACATACCACGCTTCAATATCGGGCTCCGGAGATGGTTGATCCCTACCAGCGTAGACCCATTGACGAGAAGAGCGACGTCTGGGCACTTGGTGTCTTGCTGTACAAGCTCTGCTATTACACGACGCCCTTCGAGGAGCATGGACCTCTCGCGATACTCAACGTGCAATACCGCATACCGCCATATCCCGTTTACTCCGCCAATATGAACGCGTTGATCGGTGAGACTCGAGCCTATTGTTTCTCGACCAGGTCTAACAATTCGTGTAGCATCAATGTTGCGGGAGCACGGCACGCAGCGACCCTCCGTCTTCGAAGTGCTCGTTCGGGTGCATAGCTTGCGTGGCACGAAGTCACAGTTCAACTATGTCATTCCCGCAGCTCAGCCGCTCGCGCCAACATCTTCTCGCATCGTCTCGCCTCTCGACAACACCATCTCCTATCGCTCGTCTGGCCAAGCCAAGGCCGCAGTTTCGACTTCGCCTCGAAGAATCCAGGTGTGCAAGCGCGAGACAAGGTTCTCGAAGCCATCGCTCCTATGCGCAGAGGAAGGCCAGCGGTATCGCACGAACGCTCCAAATCTAAATCGCGGCCTACGACGCCCTCCAGAGAGCAGTCGAACTGGTTGGACGGCGACTTCAATGCGGCGGAGGATAAGGCCTGGCAAGCAGTATCCTCTCAAAGCGCTTCTCCCGCGAAGAAGTCGTCGACGGAGGACGCGTGGGCCGTACACGCCAATGCGCCTGCCGCGGCTCCTCAAACTAAGGCTCCTGGATTTGGTGATGACTTCGCGGAGAAATTGTGGGACACGTTCGACCCCAAAGTCAAAGCTCCTCATCACGGCGCGAGCCTCACTAATAACGGACCATCGTTACCCTCGTCGCTTGCCCCCAAGGGGTCATTACTCCGCGCGCGCCAAGTTATACCATGGGGAACACGGGGTCGAATCTGCGTCGCGCGACTACCGTGTCTACGAAACAGAAGGACAAGGATGCCTTCGAAGGCCTAGGAATATCGTCGTCTTCGAACGAGAAACCGGCGCCTACGCTCGGCGAGGCGAGGAAGTTGCGGACCGGATTGGCGTACATGAGCACGACCTCTACGTCGAGAAACGATCAGCTGAGAGGCGCGAGTCCGCAGCCGTCACCATCACCTCGCCCCAACTATCTTGCAGCGTCTGCCTCGCAGCCTGAGAGTCGTTCGCCAATACCGTCGCCGAACTCACGACCGGGGACCGCCAGCTGGCGGCCATCACCGTCACCCGCTCCAACAGGAGACCGCGATGCGGAGTCCCGGTTCCCGTCATTGGAAGAGTTGGACAAGACCTTTGGGACACCGGGCTCAGAGTATCCGCCATCCGGCTCGCCCAGCAGTGCGCCCAGGCTGCACCCGATGGCCGGTAGCCAGCCGAATCTCGAGCACCGTACTAGTGATCGCTCAGAATCAAGAGCTGGCCAGAGCTCAAGGACGGGCGCATCTACCTTCCTGCGTCCCAGCGTCGCTCCTCTCGGGATGGACGGCGTGAAGTCAGCGCACGTCACGGGGGTTGCTATGCGGGATCGCGATGGACACTCTGGCGATTCCGCTCTCGCCAACGCGAAGGTCTCACGGACGCCGTTGAAGGAGTCGCCGACGTCGCCAACTCGCCCGGCGCTCATGCGCAAGCACCGGAGTTCCATGTCGATCAAGCATTCTCCGCAGCCCAGCGCGGACGACTATTCAGCGTCGAGTGACCGCCAAAGCTCCCTCCGCGTCGTCAGCAGACGGACTGGTTGACTGGCGACGACGAGAGCGACAGGGCGTCGACGGCGTCCAAGCCCATCCCGATCCCGAACAAGCCACAGTCTGCAGAGCGGTGCGCCCGGTCGTGCGGCAGTCGCCGAGCAAACGCGCGAGCGTCATGTATATGTCCGTGCAGGAGCCGTCGCAGGGTGAGCAAGGACTAATACCTGCTCCCAGTCCTCGCCCGAGTCCTGCTCCTGCTATGGAGGCGACCGCGTCGACAGCATCGACTGCTTCCGCCTACAGGCAACGCGCGGAGCGGATGTTCCCTCCACTGGATATCGACACTGATGCGTCGTCAGTTGGACCTCAACGAATGGGTCGGGCGGAGAGCAAGGGAGAGCCGCCTTCAAGCGCGGATGAAGGCCCAGAGGATGCAGTCGGATTCCAGGCGGCGAAGCGATCAAACGAGACCCCCAAGCCGAGACACAAGGGTCGGCAAAGCTCGGTGCACGACTCGTCGACCTGTGGGGCGGTGGGTTGGCATCGCCGCGTGAGAAGGAGCGGCCTCCTTCGTCACTACGCAGAAGCGTCGCTCGGCGCTGCCTTCACTGTCGGGTGCGCCTTCGGCGTCGTCCTCTCCAGAGCCTTCGCGCCGGCCGCCATCTCCACGCAAGCACTATAAGGAGCCATCGCTAGCGAGCACGAAGCAACAGGCGCCTGTTCCGAGTCACCTGCGCCCACGTCTCCGTCGTCTGCACGGTCATCGCGCCCGCAGTCTATGTTCCTTTTCCCATCTCAGTCGCCAGAGGTGCCGGCGCCGGCTGGCAACAGTCTGGTGCCGCCCGAAGCACCCAAGCAGCGCGCCAATGTCAGACGCACTTCCATATCCGACATGGTGCAGCGTTATGAGGCTATCGGTGGGAAGGTCAAGCCTGTTTCCGCGCCTTCGCCTGTAACTACGTCTGTCGGGAGGCCTACGGGTCTCAAAGCTCCTGCCCAGATGGACAGTGCATGGCGCGACAGATCTCCTACAAGCGAGTCTTCACTGGCTCTAACGGACGGGACAACAACCTGCCGCTGCCGGAGGATCCGACGGGGAGATTTACGGACACGTCCCGTCAGCGAACGTCTCCGACAGGCCTGCCCGCTCGCTATTCGCCGGGTCCATCGCCAACGACAACCGGCATGCCTCGGACATCACCCATGATGCAGCCTCGCGAGCTCAAGCAGGAAACGAAGCTGCCATACAAGCCGCGCGTCCGGAAGCCTTCAGCGAGCCCGTCGACCAGTTCTCCAGGGTCGAGCCGCCGCCTACGCCCTCACGCAAGCATTCGAACGCGGACGACTCTCCCGAACCGTATCAAGGTGTCGGAAAGCTCATACAGCAGTGGCAGCAAAAGCAAGAGGAGGCGGACCCAGCACGGGATGCTGCCAAGCGCGGAGGAAATGGTGGCGGCCTTGTGGCTGGTCGACGTGCAGGTCTAGTCGCGGGATCCGGTCGTGGACAGTAGACCCCTGGCATGTGTATACAACATACAGGACGCATGTAGCCCCGAATGTGCACGCCTGCATGTCTTCCTTCGATCTACCTTTCTTTGCTTTCCCACCGCTACCTTATTTATCGCGCACTTAGTTCCCCCACGATGAACCCCTTGGATACATACAATCAAGATATAGTAACAGCGATGATACCCTGAGCAGACACAACTATGCGTGTCAGGAAGGAGAGGAGGATGATAATTCGGAGCTGTCGCTGTCTTCGCCAAGCCAAATGCATGCGCATCACGACCATCACTGGCTTGTCCCAAGAGCGCCCGCGCTTGCTGTCTGCCCTGGTCATGCTGCCATGGCGCGCCAGTGTGCTCGTAAGCGGGAACAGCTACGCGATCGGTGGTGCCACCCAAGCCCAGCTCCAAGGCGGCCGCATCTGCGCGTGCTATGTTGTTGTGCTGGGGATGGATGAAGATGCCGTCTGGCTTTGACTTCGAGCGAGGGCGCGTAGACATGCGAGGGGCGGGCATCAATTTCATCGCGAGTGGTGCGGAGTCACGCTCGAGAAGGGGTTCTTCCGCGTCCTCATAAGAGCTCGGTCTTCTAAGGGTCGGGACACTACGTTTGAGCGAAGTAGTCTCTGCAGATGGGCATAGCACTCACGGTCTATGTGACTCCGAGTTGGAGCACTTCCGAAGTTCGACGAAGAATTGGGCAGCCGAGAGTGTAGTGGCCTGGGGGGGAGTTGGATGGGCGGCCTCGACAGAGCTCAAGTACGCACGATCAGAACTATGAGGCTGCAGAGGTGGTCAACGCGAGGGTCCAGGTTCTTGAATGGATTCTCACCCTATGTGAAAGACATGGCTATGAGCATATAGCATCTACATTGCGCTTTAGTGCCGGATCAATTGTATAGGTGAACGACGTACAATCTCAGAAACGAGCAGATCCAGTACAACGTTGATCGCCACAGAGCATTCCGCCAGCGAGCCTGTCCACAAAAAGATGGCGTCCACTGCTTCTCATATGCATGTGTTGCCAGCCTATCTTTGTCCGTCAGCGAATACGCGCCAGCGAAGGAGGGGGACGCACCTCTCAGCGAGACAGATGATGACAGTAAGCACAGAGGCAGCGAAGAAGCCCATAACGGAGTCAAGTCGAAGGGATGAGAGCAGGACGTGCTCCCCCCTCAGGCCCCAGTGCAGACCAGACTCCGAGGAATCGTCCGCAATGGACTGCATGGCTCCCTTAAGAGGGGGAATGCGAGTTTATATGGTGGACAGGGTAACAAAGAGCTATGTGCGATGAAAAGCAGAGAAACACAGACAAAGACAAGGGAGCGACGAGAGCAATGGAGCGCAAAGGCAATGGCTAGAGACAAGGAGATATGGGTATGCGCGCTCCATCGGCCAGTGTGATATCTCGTCCGCAACGGCGCCGTCGTCAGGGCGCCTTGATCTACTTTGGGAATAGCCCGATCTGGCCCCTCATGCACATCGGCCTTGTCCCTTACTTGTCACCAGCCTGTCCCACTGGTCCCGGTGCACTGACCAAAATCCTCTGTATTCCAGTCAATGCACTGAATTGCTTTCGCATCGCAAATCACACGCTCGAAATGTCGACTTCCTTGCATATATTAGGGCCAACAACACCACAACATATTACGGGTGCTAGAGTCAGGTAAGACTCCGCGTCCTTCTCTGCTGAAACTGCTGTTTGGCTTCCAAAGCCTTCGCCTCTCGCCACTCGCAGTCGGTCATATACTCGCACGAACTGGGACGAGTCAATTAGGAAGAGCGTCCGAGTATCAATGTAGACTCACTGGCATCGGCGCGCTAGCTCAATAGGCACACCCTGAGGTGCACGGTCACCTCGCCACCACCGCAAGATGCTTTCCACATGAACATCAAGCATCGCGTCATCCATCGCGAACTCCTTCGTTCCAACGACTTCGAAGGATTGCGGTGACGAAGGACGAGCTTGTCCCACAGAGGCTTCGGCAGTTGAAGCTGCTAACGTACGCGTGAGTCGTAGATCCAATCAAACAAACACCACGTACACTGAGCTTCCCCGGCCATCGTTGCACTCGTATCTGCCTGAGACGCCGCTATGGGACCATCCCTGCTGCTCTCCGCCTGCTCCAGTGCGGGCGCCGGCTGGCACAGATCGTCGAGGCTTGCCTGTATCGCTCGCGCCAGCTCCTGCTCCTCAACCGTTTGAAGATTTTGCTTCAGCTCCCGTCTATAGCTCTACCTTTGCGCGCGCGGTGGCCGCCCTCGGGTATCAATCGGTAAACGATCTCTAATCTCGATGCCACCTCCGCGTTCAGCTCATCTCGTAGCTGCCACCACAGCTCTACCACGTCGCTCAAGCACATATGCTCTGTATTGTCGTGGGGTGGGAGCAGGCCAGTGTCCTTGAGAACTGCCGTGGGGAACGGGCGATACGGTCAAGGTCGAGTTTGGTCCAGAGGTAGGCGAAGTCGAAGGAGGGCGAGACGCGCACGAGGTCAGAGAGCATGCGCTGGTAGAGCATGAGCTGAACGCGAGACGAGAGGGTGTCTTCGTTCGGCGGCATACTTCGAGTGGTTCTCGTCTTCGTGTCGAGGAGGCTGAGTGTTGAGGTCGGCGGTGGTGTGGTCGGACGAGTGTGAACCTTTCGAATCTCGGTTGAGGAAGACTCGGCGCTGGAAAGATTTCTTTCTTCGGGGAAAGATATCTGTCGATAGTGTTCTGTGACTGCGACAGAGGCGCGCGTGCCCGCTTTCCTTGAGGCGTCTTCGGTGTTGACGGTGCAGGGTCCCTGGCTTGATGTGGACTTCGTCCTTGTACACTTTAGAAAGATTCTATGAGAGACGGCATTTACTCACAATGATGCCCACGACAACCTCGTCATGGATGATACCAAATACCGGCGTTTCGCGCTGCCTAAGATGAGTTCTTTATGTGAGTACAATTCGGAGAGAACACTTGCTGTGAATCCAAATGCCATCATATGCCTCAATTGACAATCAAGTTCACCATCCTACTACAGGTCAGTAATTCAAGAAGACGCGTCGGTAAGGCCTGGAGCATGCTACTCACCTTAACGCCCACCTCTCCTCAGGACAAGTTATTCTTACGAAAATGGGCTCTAGCATAGTCTCCCTCTCGAGTTCCTTATGTATTTCCTAAATTCATGTGTCCTTCGGCAAAGGTACACACCGAAAGGATTGGAGAGACGTACCTTTCCACCCTTCGTGCGGTCATCATTTTTGGCCGCCACCTGGGGCGCGACAGAGATCTCCTTCCCTTTACGCGAACGAAAGGACTGGGGTCGATCCTTGAGCGGTCTCGACCGCTTCTGTCGTAAACCATAGTCGAACTGTACTTCACACCTGCATAACAGTGAACCTTCAGCAAACAAAAGCTCAAGTACTCAGGTACTCACCAGCTCGGCCCACACAAATCCGAGACAGAAAAAATCCCCTGCCTACGATATTGTGAAGCAGGAGACTCGACCGCATCCTCCATATCCTCCGATGTCAGTCCCTCAGACAAGACGGTATATTCCACCGGCATATCATCGTCTTCGCTTGCTCGAACATCATCCTGGATTGCTATCTGCACCGCTGGGGCGCCAGACAAGCCCGTTGGTCGAAATGCCGGCGCGGGGCTGCTCGGTCCCGGAGCGTCGAGAGTAAGAAGCTCCGCCTCAGTCAGGTTAGTAAAGTCGTCGTATGCCTCATAAGAGTCGCCAGAATCCGACATGTTGCGGAGACGCGTTATGAGTCAAGCAATGTGGCAGGAAGGAAGAGGGGTTATTGGTCACGGGACCGAGTCTCTGAAATGTCAACAATCACGTGAGGCATACATATGGGTCCGCGTGGGTGCTATGCCTGCAAGTGTTCTCGTCCCCGTGAGCGTATACCTACGCGCAACTTACACTCAACGTTCAACACCCGACCACAGATGTCGCAGGACAAAAGACGTTCAATTCGTGACCGTGATACAATGACTTACAATATAGTACAGAACCTGATGCACCCCCTTTGACCCTCTATCTAATGTGCACGCAAGGAACCAATAGGACGGGGATAATACACGATAGGATAATAAGGTAGATGAGCTGATATGCGAGGATAGATAGACCTGCGCGATAGAATATGCGTGGGCGAAAGGTGATGTGTGTGGGCGAGAGGGGATGTGTATGGACGAGAAGGGATGTGTGTGGACGAGAGGATATGTCTAGATGACGATGCTGTTTGAGAGGGTGACGTGGAGGCATGCGAGATGGGAAGGCGACGATCCTGTGTGTAGGCGATGTTGAGGTGGCTGATGATGATGATGATGATGATGTGTTTTCTCAAGACTTAGTCTTGGACGGCTGTAGTTGTGTTTGGGTGTAGGGCGTTACCTAACGCGAAGAGGGTGTAGAGTTGTAAACCTGAACGGCGATCCTACGACCCAGTAAGCATCACCCTACACGCGAATCGACGATGCCTAACTCACCACCCGCGTGCGCATTGCCGTGCTCCTACTTCGCCAACACACCCTCGCCCGCGGACCACCGCTTTAAACTAGGCAGCCGCAACACCCGATGACGGTGTCTCCGAAGGGAAGATGAACGCGCCACGTCTTCGCTCGCTAGCTGCCCTTGAGCATTGACGACACGAGCATCGACAACGCTTGCCGGCACTGGCGCCTTCGCCGCCTCTTCCTCTGACACCATCACGCCGAACCCATCTGTGAACGTCCCGTTCGCCGTCGAAGGCCTCACCAGGCGATGATCCACCGGCGAAGGGACGACGATGGTAAGGTTCGGCTTCGTCGGCGAAGACAGCGTCCGTTTCCTCCGGGCGGGCGTCGTCGCACTGACGTGCGTCGGCCCCGAAGACACTGGGGTCGACGAGGTACCTGCCAAGGGGGTATCTGCGGAAGGCAGACCCTGCGACAAGCCCGGCAGCGTGCTACTCCTCGAGTGACCCGACGCTCCTCTCTCCCGCACCACCGGCGGTGCCGCGAAATACGGATAGCCATAGGGCTGCGTCCGAGGAATGGGCACCGGCGCTGACTGCCGCCGCCGCTCCCTAGCCTTGCATTTCTCCTTCAGCGCTTTAGGTGACTTGGGCAATTTAGGAAAATATGATGACTTAGGAGAATCCGCTAGCTGCGACTCCGCTGTGCTCCCCTCGCCCTCCGTTTCCGCTATGGGCTCCTGAACCTTCCCTTCCGCAGAGGTCCTGCGCACCAGCGATGGCGGTCTGCGGAAATTGCACGCCGAGACCGAGGCCGAGCGCGAGGGTGGTGGGCGGCTGAGTGGCCGCGAAGAAGAGCCAGAGGAACACGTCTCGGACATGGGAGACGGGCCAAGCGACGACGACGCGCGATTAGACGCCATGTCCACGACCTCCGCACGACCACGCCGTGTCAGCGACGAGCAGCGGCTCGGGGGAGCGGATCCGAAGAAGGACTGCTGTCCGTCTGTGCCAGGGGTCGACGGCGCAGACTCCGCTGCGGGGCTTGAGGTCGTTGGCCAACCAAACGAGCGCGACCAGCCAGGCGCAGGCAGCCCTGCGCCTGCCCGACAGAATTTGAGAGGATCTGCTTCAGCTACATCATAGATTATCGATTAGCCGCGAGCTTCACACAAGAAATGACTGTCACCTACTATCTGACGAAGCTACCGACGACGGAACGGATCCCGAGGACCCGCGCTTCTTCTTGCCGAGGCGCGAGAGACGAGGCGTGAGCGCCGAGAGGTACGTTGACCGCTTGAGGTAAGCAGGTGTAGGTTTGCTGGAGTCGAGTGAAGAAGTTGAGGAGCGAGCGTCCGCTGACTTGCAGCATACAGGGGGTTCATTTTGAGGAATGATGGACAGGGTCGGCTTTGTTTGCTGTCCGAGTTAGCTGATTGGCCACCCTCGACGCAGTCTTCCAGAGCAAGGTTGATGGCGTTGACGAGGGTAGACGTGTCGGAAAGGGAGCCCGGCGGGCTCGGGTCGCGGCGAGCTGGTGTGGTACTTTCGGCAGCGTCCGCAAAGTAGACATGGCGGTCGTGGGGCGCCTGAGACTGTGCGATGATAGGACGTGGGGGAGGGGGCACCGAAGCCCGTTTGTGCGACCGCGTCCGAAATTGCGGCGCTAGGATGGGGAGGGAGCTGCGGCGCGCACGCTTCACGACATGCTCTACGCGAAGCTGAGCATCGCTTTGCGTAGGTGGGACGACGTTTGCGAGCAGCCAAGTGAGGACACTCTATAGTAGACGGTGAACTCCTGTTTGTGTTGTCGGCCCGACACTTACCAGGATCAGACCCATCCCGCCGAGCATATACGCGGGCACGGCCACGCGGAGCGTCTGCGGGGTAGGCGACGAAGGCATTACGGCCAACGTCCCTTCCTCCTTTGTTCTCGTCGTCGAAGGCGACGGGGGCGGTGCCATGGCGGGCAGAGACACGCCGTTCACATTGTGAGACGCCTCTTTGGGCGACGGGGGACAGGGGGCCGTTGACGGAGAGGGGGCGCGGCGGCGGATGCTGTCGGACGTGTCTAACGGCGTCTGGGCTGGCGAAGACGGAGGCAATGACGGTACGGGTGCCGCCGATGACGACGCGGGCGCAGATCCGTTCATCCTCGAATATTGCATCCTGCTCAGAGTCGATGGGGACTACAATTCAGCGATCCGCGGGCGCATAGCAGATAATATCCTGCGGCTGTGGTCGTACGAGCAGATGAGGATCCGGAAAAAGACGAGTTCAAGAAAGGCAAGCACGGACGATAAATAAATTGCGAGACATGGCAATGACTTGGCGAGGCGCGCCGTCCCAGACAAAGACAGATCGAACCACTTTGCAATAGGCCTAACCCACGTCAGCATCTTGACATCAGCACATCTCGGGTGCCTCGGCCCTCATCTGATCCGAGCGGCGGTCTCCGAGTCGGAGACTCCAAAAAATCAACCTCAACCTCGACGGCCATGGCTGCTTCTCCGACCCTGCTCTCGCGAGTGCTCTCAACTCCATCCTGCTACTGCTTGAGCTCCCGCGCATCTACGACGGAGTCGTCTGTCGACATGCGTCGGTGACCGACCGACATTCGCCTCCTGCATAAGCGGCGCGCCCTCAGCTGAGGTCAGCTCGCACACTCTGCAATTTTGCCTCCATGGGCCTGCTCGCTGCACAAAGCCGCCCATTCAAATGCACGTGTTTTCGGATAGACGGCACACATTTTAAATTTCTTGTCACTGTCAGCGGCCCTTGGGACCAGCGCCGGGCGCTGACGAAGACAAGAACGCGCCTACCCGACGCGCGTCTCTTTTCTGCGATCTCTCGACATGTGCTTTGTCGCCTGAAGGAGCTATATCATGAACAATCGATGCGCGGGCGCTGACTAGGACTCGCCACGCAGCTAACTGACTCGTGCATCGATCCAGACGTCAAATAATCCGGAAAACTGTCCTAACCTGGCGAAATCTTCTGCCCAAGACTCAAGTGCCTTCCGCTGAATCCGTCGTCGTTCGAGCAGCACCACTCAAGTTGGACTTTCGCGCGTGCGCCCCGCCGAATTGACTGCAAATCCTGGTACGCCGCATTCTAGGTCAGTCTGGGCCTTCTGCTCCATCTGCGAGGACGAGCGGGCATCTGATTCTCTAGCCTCGGGCACGGCGGCGTAGGGCCCGACGTAACTTGCCATGCCTTGCGTTTCTGCGAGGCTAGCAAGTCCTTCCTATACACACAACTTTCTGCGGCCTGTCTAGATCGCTCAACCAATGCGAAAGTGAGGCATTGACACCGCAAAAGAGGTTCAGACGAGGTCGCAGCCTGTGAACGATACACCGTTCCACACGTGCTCTCTCAAGTTCAACGTTGACCACGAGCTGGGCGTCAGCAAGTCACGATCCTGGTAATTTCATGCGGGCTGTCGAGGTCATGCCTGCGCCGTACATTACCTTGCCTTGCAGACTACCGGGCTCGAAGTCGCCACCGGACCTAGCGGGATCAAGCCCCTCCACGCGCGGAGACGCGAAAGTACAACTCGCCGCCATCTCGCCAACGCAAAGTGCGTCGAACAAGGTCAGTGACAAACGCAGTCGGGGCTTTCAGATTCTAATGACTTCCCGGTTGTCAAAGGCTGAGCGCTTGAAGCTTGATTGACAATGAGTTGAATCGATTCGCGACGACGTGCCGACACGTGAGCATGTCACGTTGTTGTGCCCGGGCACTACCCGGGCAAAACTTTGTACTCATATAAGGGTTCATATTGACTCTCAGATCCTGGGCTCGACGTCGACCCGCCACCGTCGGGTGTCGGCAGTCATACTAGCGACTATCGGCCACTTGGAGCTCACCAACCTTGTACAATGTCCGGAAGGCAAGGTTGGAGAGCGGGCGTAGCGTTAGCTTTCTAGTACACCGAAGCCTGCGGTATCGCGCACGTAAAGACACGGCTGTTGTCCTCCATCGACTCCCATGCCAGTTCTTCATGACGCATACCCATTGGGCAGTCCCTTTGTACTTCCTCGTATTTCGGGTTGGATGTTGGGGATTGCCTGGGGATTGCTGTCACTCATTGAATGTTACGGAAGCTTTGAATGCGACCACGCGCTCGCTTGACGTACGACTCCCACTCATCTGATCTACCCTTCGTCGATCTCCCCTCGATGCAGGTCCTTACCTGTCCTCACTTGTCGTTCCAGGTCGCGATAATATCATACCAAGCCCACTAGCCTGCCACTAATTACCGACCATGTTGCACATCCATGCCCCACGTTGCCTCAGCCACTGATTGGCGACGCGCTTATCCACTCCCTCATCACTCCTGCTTCCTCTGCGCGTACATGCAATCAGCCCCTCAATCGCCCCGTGCCTCAGGGTCCCTCTCACGGCGGCGTGAGGTATAAGAGGGCAGGAGCGGAAGCGCACGATCCTGCCCTGCTGCTCCCAGGCTGCTCCCAGCGTTAACAAGCCATCAGCTATTTCGACGGGAGATCTTCGCGTACCCGTCCAATTGCCCGCAGTGTCACTGGTAACATGGCTTCAGCTAGCTTCAAGGCGCCTCCGACGAGCACTATGCGAAAACCGCAGCGACCGCTGCCGTGGCTGACGTCCTCGCCACCTTGACCTTCTCCGACCCGCTCGCCCTTGTGGGTTTCGTTGCCCTCTTCCTCACTGCCGCGCTTTATCTCTGGTATCCTCGTCAACGGCGGATTGGTATGCCGCCGGGCCCGCCATCGCGATGGCTGCTGGGAACAAAGATGCCGAATAGCGAACTGTGAGTGGGGTGTCGTTAACTGTGGTGCAGGTGGATCCACTGGTCTGCGGGCTTTCCCTTGAGAACAGGCTTTTCTTCGATATATCCTGGGAGAATTATCCTCTTTTTCATTTCCCCTCCTCAACTCAGACGGCGCGCCCACACCTCCCTTCAGACCTCCGCTAACGCATGACCTCGCCCAGAACCTGGGTTACGTTCGAAGCCTGGACAAGGCAATACGGGTCGCTGTTCACGCTCAACCTGGGCGCGGGCGAGCATTTGATTGTTGTTGGGACATATAAGGTGCGTCTTTGCATGCGTCGCGATTATGTCCACACCCTCATCTACCGAAGGCCGCTACAGAACTCCTTGAACGCCAAGCGCCCTCCTTCGCGGACCGCCCGCGCAGCATTGCGGCTGGCGAGCTGCTCTCAGGCGGAATGCGCACGTTGTTCATTCCGAAGGGTGAGCGAATCCGGAAGTCAAGGAAGTACGTGATTCTTTCAATCGGATGCGCGAGGAGCAATTGTTGCCGTTTTTGGGGAGAGTGGTGCTGCCTCTATGTGGCTGCACATGCTGCGTCTTCGCAGATATGTTCTTTACCATGTCCACGCAGCTGATATTCCCATTCAGAGCCCTTCTCATGAGTCTCCAGCCCTCCGCCTCCGCGGTGCACAAGCCCGTCCAGTTGAAAGCCGCACGCATTGCGCTGCTGGATATACTGAGGAAGCCGGAAGCGTTTGTGGACCATTTCCGAAAGTCAGTCTTTTCAATTCATTCTCTTGCATGCCGAGCGCCCAATGCTCTGCTCCCCTCTTGTTCTACTTCCCTTTACGTCTACCTTCCCCTTTTGTCCCTTCCTGTCTATACGATAGTAAAGCCTGACCATCCTATCACGCCAGATACGCCGCATCTATCATCATGCACATCACGTACGGCAAGTGCGCACCCACCAGGCCCTCAGACCCAGATGTCCTCGCCGTCAACGCATGCCTGGCGCGCTTGGCGAAGTCGCTGATGCCGGGAGCGTGGCTGGTGGACAGCGTCCCATTGCTGAGATACGTGCCGGGGTACACGAAAGAGCTAAATAAGTGGCATGCGAGCGAGCTGGAGTTGTTTAGAGGCAAACTGCGCGAAGTGCAGGAGAAGATGGTAAGTGAGGTAAGGCTTTGGTTCTCCGAGTGATGCAGGCGCATAACAACGCTTCTCGCAGGCTGCCGGTCATGTAAGGCCCTGCTTCGCTACGCAGGTACTTCAAGCACAGGATGCACTTGGTCTCTCCTTCGACGAGTGTGCGTATTTGTGCGGGAGTCAATTCGGCGCAGGGTCGGATACGGTAAGTTTTTGATTTTGTGGCACCTGCCTACAATCCCTTCGTCTGTCATTCGCCTTTGCTCGCACCCCTCTACGTTTGACTCACTACAACTACCTTTCCCTCGCCTGCTTAGCCGCTCGCACTCACGTAATTCACACTCTCTTCTCGCTTACAGACCGCCTCCTACCTCACTATAGCCACAATGGCCGCAGCGCTATACCCTGAGGCGCAGAAGCGCGCGCAGTCAGAACTGGATGCAGTGGTAGGAAAGGGACGACGTGCGTATCTCTTCTCGTGATGGCGTTCTCTGGTTGGCCCTGTGTCCTGTACCCCATGCAGCCATTGATCACAACGCTGACACCCTCTAGCCCCTTCCTTCGATGACCACGACAGCCTCCCATACGTTACGGCCTTCGTGCAGGAAGTGGATCGCTGGCGCCCCATATCCGCGGGCGGCATTCAGCATCGGGCAACAGAGGATGTCATTTATGTGCGTCAGACTTTGCCTTCGACTGCGATGTGGCCGAATCGCGGCATGCCGGACAATGCTTGATGCTGACCGACTCTGGCTTGTAGGACGGCTATATCATCCCCAAAAGCTCGCGCATTGTTGGGAGCCATTGGTGCGTGGCCTCTTCCATGCGTCGAATGAAGAAGAAAGAGCTCACAATTGCGCCTTCCAGGTCCATACACCATGATCCCGCCGTATTTGCCGAGCCCAACGTGTTTATGCCGGAACGCTGGCTTGCGGAGGATGCGTGCGAGGATGCCGACGACAGCAAGAAGCGGCTGCGTCTGCGTACCGACATCCGCAACTTCACTTTCGGGTTCGGTAGGCGGTGCGTAGGCTACAGCCTTCCGTTCTTGCCCTTACCTTTGTCCCTTCCCTCCTTGAGCGCACCCGCTAATAAGCGAACCCCTTTGCAGCGCCTGCCCCGGCTCCCATGTCGCCACCCGCTCCGCCTGGATCAATATTGCACATTATCTGTGGGCGCTGGACGTGAGGGAGGATCCGGAACGTCCAATCGACAGCATGGGCTTCGAGCATATGTGAGTTTCTAGATTGGACGTAGAACATCACCTCCTCACGCTTGGCTTGCTCGCGATGCTACAGCGCAAACACACGCCCAAAACCCTTCTTTCCCATCATAAGACCGCGCGCTGGGCTTACTGTAGAAGGAATACGGGACACGCTGCTGTGCGAGGATCCGACGCTTGAGGAAGGGTGGTTGACAATATGATTCTCAGCGGGCGTCAACATAAGGGAAACACTCTTTGAACAATGAAAACCAATTTTAGCTTCTGTATAGGCTACTAAGCCATTTCGGAATGATTTTTTGAAGGCCACCGTGCCACGAGCATTGAGCAAAGAAGATGAGTGTACATGGAGGTTGCGTAGAGACAGTTGGAGGCACTTGCGTGCAGCCGTGCGGACATTGCTCTCGGCAACGGCCGGGCTTTGCCCACAACAACCATCCACAAACGTCATTGCCGTCGCTCTTTCCTCCGAACAACCATGTATGTACGGTCGTTGATGGCGGTTGCATACCATACGGTCTGGGTCTCACACAACATCCATGTCGTACCAACAGAGACTAAACTTGAGCTTCTTTCCCGAAGACTAGGAATGTCCACGCCGCGCCTCCGCTGCAACCGACGAATAGAAAAGGTGGTAGAGGGCTGATGAACTAGACGGATATATACCGTCAAGGACTTGAAGGAGTGAAGACTTACTTGAGATCAAAGGAAGTGACCACAACAAAGGCGATAGACTTACGTGCGAAGATGTCTCGCGGACGGCCCGCGCTCGTTCATGCACCAGCTTCGAATATCCATTTCGGTACGTCCACAATCAAAAGATAACTTGTGGTAGTAATATATGCCTGCCTTGCATACCCTTGTCGCGGAACTCACCAAATTTGGGGACGGGGACCGCATATCATCAACCTCCGCGACGTTGTCAGGCAGCATGCAGACGCACGAGAGAGTGCCGGTAAGGAAGGCTTGACAGAGCACCGGTAGGCTCAAGACAGCTCGACGGTCCTCACTTGTCATTGGACTGACATGGCATGAGAATGCCAGAGCATGTAAGCAGGAGTTTATTCCCTCCCTGGTGTACTACGCGCTCACCATGTGCATCACCGGCGGCCGGACGATACATTTCAATGTCACAAGGATGCCAGTCCCAACACAACAATACAATATCGCCATCGATGCGTAAGTCCGCCCGAACTACTTATCTTCCATTTTACACAGCAGGCCTGCGCTGTGGCCATGGTGTAGACAGACGTCTTGACCTTTCGGCGTTTACGACTGCAATGCACGTTCTCTCAGACCTACCTCACGTATTTAAGCGAGGTGCGCAAGCCTTCCTCCTCAAGCACCGATTCAGAGCACTCATCTACTCAGCCGTCTTCGTCTACTCACCCACCCTCGTCTGCTCACAATGACTTTTCCCATCACCCGCACCAAGACCACCTGGGACGACCTCTCCCGCCTCGGCTGGCCCATCAACGACGTCTACAACAAGGCGAACGCGGCACGCAACTACACCATGAGGGGCAAAAGCGACATCTCGCTCAACGCGGGCATCGCGGAGGAGCATCTGTACGTCGGTTATCATTTATGGCTGATATCATTCATGTCGCACCGCTGTGTTGCGAGCGTACTCCTAGAACAAATCCACACACCTTGCTCGCTATGCCCGCAGAACATGCGTGCTAATCCGCTCCTCAGTTGGTACTCCTTCAACACGACCCTCGGCGACCCCTACCTCTCCGGGATGCGCCCCAACCGGATCGTGCGCGAGGAGACGGCGTGGAGCTTCGACAACACGCTGAACAAGGAGGTGCACAAGGAAGATGTGACGGAGAAGTGGACCAACTCGAGCGCTGCCACGCTCAGCGTCGCCAGTAGCGGTGAGTCCCTGGCCCTGTCAGCATAGATGCCCCTCTGTGGAGTCTATGCGTTCCACGGCTCGCCTGAACACTACCCCAAAACACAGCGTCGATGATCACGCTCAGCAACTACATCACCATCTTCAACGTCGCCACATCCGGGTTCGACATCTCCATCGCTGCAGCGGCGTCGGCCAGTCAGCACAGGGAGAAGAACTACGACCTCCAGCACACCTGGACGATGAGGTAAGCAGTGAGGGATTTTATGCACTTGCATTACGCATTCTCTCATCGTCGTGCGCTCACTGACACCGATCTGCTTCCAGAGTCCCTGCGGGCGAAAAGCTGTCGCTCATCCGCCTTATTACTACGACCACCGAGGTCGCCGATTATGGCCAGGTACGTAGAGCTCGCGCTTGTAGCCTTGTCCTGTGTTGTCGCCACAAATTCTCATACCCCGCCGTCCAGAAATTCGGTCTCCAGTCCGGCAGCATGGTCGGCAGTGAGTTTTACTCGTCACTATCAGAGATGCATCGGAGCTGACCAAATCCCTCCCTCCCTCTAGCCGATGGTGATAAGTACGTGTCGTGCCCGCCTCCGAACGTCTATCATGCTGGTCTAAACCCACCACCCACCATCCCCATCGCCTTTCTATCTAATGCTGACCTCTGAGCGCAGATACTCCGGCTATTCCCAGTGGGGCATGGACCTCAACATGCTCTGCGGTGGCCCGACCGGGCTCCTGAACCTCCAGGGCAGCAGCAAGGTCGTCACGTACAGCTTCCGGCTCGTGCGCGAGAGTGCGAAGGGCTATACTTCGACGCCTCTGTCCGTCGATCTCAACGGTGGCAATGACGCCAACAGTGGCGAGGGCGCCGCCATCCCAGCCGCGGTCATGGCCAACTGGGCCAAGGTGGCGAGCGAGGCCGTTAGCGACGGGCCCGTGCAGGTCGTGGTTGCCGGGGATCCGGCCGTGGTCCTCAAGGAGGTTAATGGGCATGCCGGGGAGGACGCTGCGAACGTCGAGGGGGCTAACGGGAACGCTGGGGAGGCTGAGGCTGCAGCCAAGTAGTCCCCCTCATCAGCAAAGTCCGAGTCGTCACCGTCGACTGCGCAATGTGCTCAGAGTTCTGCTTAACGTGTGTCGTGGGGTCACGGGTTTCCTTTCACTTTCTTTTGCGCCCCGCGCACTTTTTTGAATCCCAGTGTAAATTCTGCTCGTACCTGTATCAAATCTGTGAAAAATTCATGTGCTGTAACTTGTCTGTCGATCTGCGGCGCATTCCATGTTCCGCATTACTGTCGACCGGGACACGCCTGTCCGTTGTAAGCCCAACGCGTACGTCCATGACTGTATGAGATTTTGCGCGACTCTACTGCTAGTTCACAGACAGTTGTTCGTGGACTGCAGGTGGACTGCTCTCTCACCTCTCGTCTTAGCACCATATAAGCATAATCGATAGCTCTATAGATACGTAGCAAACTAATTGCATCAAGTCCTTGAATGTCCGACAGTATCTATGCGTCTAGTCTATGCGCGACTCTTCTCCTACCTCTTCCCTCTCCTCTTTCGCCTTCTTCTCATCGCCTCTCACCTTACCAACGCCCTCCCTCGCCCATTATCTGCTGGGTGGCGCTAGCCCACTGTTACTCCCCTTCGACCTCTTACTCTCCCCACTCCCCCTCGTCAACGCCTCCCCCTTCCCCCGAATCTCATCCCTCAACATCGTCACCCGGCTATCCAGCCGGCTTGACAGGTCCACGCTACTCCCCGAGGCAGCGAGCGCGGCATCGAGGTGGGCGGATGCGGTCCGCAGGGCGGTGGGCCAGTTCGGCTGATAGAGGGAGTGTTAGACGATGTCGGGTAAACAAAAACAAAGAACCGCCTCCCCGCGTCCCCAGCCTCGGAAGAGAAGGTGTAGATGCAGAGAAAGAACAATCAGCCACTCACCTCCTTCCCATCCTTCCCACCACTGACCTCCGCGCTCACCAACTCGAGCACGCCCTCCTCGAATGCGGCCACGCCTGGCACCCAGGTGTTGACCTGCACTGGCGTCTTCCGCGCCTCCTGTAATAAGGACCGCGAGCGCGCCAGGAGGGCCATCGCTTTAGTGGCATCACCAGGTAGGTCAATGCAGACGAAGTCCCATCCACTGTCTCCGTCCCCTTCGCCACACATGCTCCCAGCGTCCTCAACACGACGCCCAGCAACAACGACCTGACCGCGCGTTCTTCGGGCGTCGTCAAAGATGCGGGGGTCGTTTTCCAGGGTTTATCGCCCGGTGCGTTCGTCCCCTCAGTCGGTGCTGCTACCGCAGCCTCCTCTGCCTCATCCACTGGCTTCCGCCCTCCCGTAGCTGATTCAGCGGAGTGGGGTCCGTTAATGGTATCAGCGCGTCCAATGTCTCCAACAACGATGGTTCCAAGTCGACCTTCGGCTCCACCCCCGCCCACGCCTTTATGTGCGCGGCCGCCACCGAGGCTGGTATGCGTTGATGGGTGTTCCAGACTGGGTAGGAAGAGAGATGTTAGTCAAGGTAGAAAACAAAGAATACATCGAACATTAGATGGAGAAACTACGCACCAAGAAACTATGCCACCAACGAAAGACACCACCCAGCGACATACACCACCCAGAACAACCAAAAACAAGGAAATAGACACTCACAAACCCCGATCTCCTCCGCCAGACTGACCCCCACGGCTTCTGCGTAGCGAGCCGGGTCACCGCCGAGGTTGCGTTGTTTGGTGGTGTAGAATGCGACTGTTATGGGATCAGCATTCACATCAGGATTCTATGCCAGGGAGGAAGGATGGCGACGGAAAGAGGTGTGCGCAAGGTCAGAGATGACGAAGAGCTCACGTTTCTTCCTGATAAACACCTCCGTGGGCAGGTCCTTGCCCGTTAGCTTGCGCGTCTCAAGTAGCGCAGGGATGGCGTCGAGGAGTTGTTGGGCGCGAATCATGCTTTCCGACGCCCGCACAGGGTCTTTATGCTCATGCGCTGCAGAGATGTGCGCGCCCGCGGCGATAAAGTAGTATGTTGCGTGGCTCCAGGAGTTGAGCTCTGTCATGCGGATGAAGGTCGCGGCTGCGTCCTCGTAGCGGCGGAGCGCGAGCTGGGTCCATGCGAGCTCAAAGACGAGGAGGGCGTCGGCTTGTTGGAAGGTGTGGGGTCGGCCGGGCGCCAGCCCACTTTCGAGCGTCTGGATGGCCTCTGCCGCCTGTCCCGTCATGCGCTGTATCTTGGCGTGGTTGAGGATCCAAAGCGCGCCTGCGGGGTACTTGGCCGTTGTGCGGTCGACAATGGCCCTATATTCACGCACGAGCTTGGCTTCGTCCGCCTGCCAGCCGGCGAGGAGCAGGACGACGCCGTTGTAGGTCATGAGGACGAGACCGGCGAAGACGGAGTGGGTGTCGTCGCGGGCGGCGGCGTAGGCGAGGGCGCGGAGGGCAAGGGCGCGGTCGTGCTTGTAGCCGAGGAGGCCAGCGACGCCCTGAACGCCCTTGGGAGGAGGGAGAAGACGAGGTTGAAGAGGCCGTAGCCAAAGGCGGTGCCGGCGGCGATGAGGCCGTCGACGGCGGGGGCGGGGGGTGGCGCGGGCGCTTCCTCCTTTGACCATCGAAAGACGGAGGAGGGCTTGCGGGAGACAGGCTGGTGCGGGGCGTCCAACCCATTGGGAAACACGGATGCAAAGAGCTTGGCGAAGCGGGAGTGGGCGGAGTTGAGGGCGTAGAGACACTGCGCGTAGCCCATGTAAGACTCGGAGAGGGCGTGGACGAGGCCCTGGAGGACGACGGCGTCGGCGGCGACGACCTCCCACTCGACGCCCTTGAGCTTCTTGGCACCAGCCTCTGCGGCGGCGAGGGACTTGCCCGCCTCCGCCATGCGCGAGGTCTCCATCCCGAGCGCGGCTTCGAGGAACGCGCAGACGCCGAAGCCGAGCTGGTGGAACGCGGACTGGCCGGCGCTGAACACATCACGCGCCTCGGCAAGCTCGTTGCTGAACAGCGCGTCGAACCCAACACGCGCACTCACCAGCGCCTCTTCGCTGCTCGTCGTCGTCGTCGTCATCGTTCAAGGCGCGTTCCGATCACCACTCAACATCCTCACATGTGCGCATCGCTCACTGATGCGCGATCAGTCAGCGCTCAGCACCCACAACACCCACAACCGACCCAGTTGTCTGTTTCAACAACCACGTCCATCGCGCCGCCACTGAGACGCATTCGTACGACACATATATCCGCGACCCTTTCGTTGCGCAAAGCATTAAGTTCGTCATCCCACAGGTCCGTGGAGGTATCATGAGCGGTATCTACACTATACGACAAAGGAGGGCGAGGCGGGTAGGTAACGTGCCAGGGTAGAAGAAAGTGCATGAGGAGAAGGTGCACGTCGCGTCGCATAGGACGAAGTGCACATCGAGTCGCCTTGTAACAAAGCGCATGACGAGTAGAAGAAAAACGTGCATGAGATGCAGAAAAGTAGAACGTTCTGAGGATATAGGAAGCAGGGGAATATAGGATGCGCGACAGGACAACGAGGAGGGCAAAGATAGCTCAGACGAGCACAAGACTCGAAGAAGACTCGCACTCGGCGAGCACAAGCGGTAGACGAGGTGTACACTTTTACAACAACCGCATGCGCGGCGCACGAGCCTCCGGCCATACGCCATGAGATCGACCACATAGTGCAGTCGGACGCCTCATAACATTTGCAAGTAGTTTGACGGTGCGACTGAAGAGAAGGATCGTCAGCATGAGTGTCTCTCGTCTCTGCCACCAATATCTCGCTCTCTCCGCAGCGACCCGCTCCAAACCACGAGATAAAGTAGAACGAAGACACTCACTCCCACTGGTCCCATCCGCCTTCCGCGCGGACCACCACTTGCCCGATTTGTCCGTCACCTCCAGTATTTCGCCCTTTGCGAACGAGATCTCGTTCGGGTCGTCCGGCGACGCCGTGTCTGGGTGTGGGAGTTAGTCTTGGTGTTGGTACGAGGAGAGTTGATGGGGGAAGGTTGGATGAGGAGGGGGGGAAGCAAGAATTAATGAGGGGAACAAAGTCTACGACTTACAAGCATAAAGTGCCTTCGCTTTCGGCAAAAACTCTCCACCCGCGCCCGCGCCGCTCATATCCCCCTGCGCCATCAGCGGCGACCCGGGCCCGTCCTGCGGCGAATGCACGCTCCCTGCGCCACCCAAGCTGTGCTGGCTCTGCACGCCCTGTGGGCTGTTCGCGCCCACCGCGCTCTTGTTGTTGTCGTACGCGCCACTCAGCGGCGCGTTCGTCCCGCCGCTCGGCGTGCTGTTGTACGCGCCGCTCTGCGTGTTTGCGAACCCTCCGCTAGGCGTGTTGTTGAACGCGCCGCTTCCCGTCTTATCGTACGCGCTTCCCGTCTTGCCGTCGTAGCCCGCCACATCGTGCGAGCTGATCCCCCCGCCTGGCGCGTACCCGGCCGCGTACCCATTGCTCGGCGCCATCCCGTGCACGCTTCGGGCCCTCCTGCGGCGCGACGGCGGCGTCAGCCCGCCCGTGCCGAGGCGGTTGAACAGGTGAAACGTCAAGCTGTCCTCCTCCGCGGTGAAGAAGAGCAGCCAAAGGATGTCGACCATGGCGAGGATGAGGTAGCCGGCGGCCATCGCGTTGAGCGCGGAGTCGGAAGAGTAGAGGCCGGCGTCGGCGCCGTTAACGGCAAAGACGAGGGCGACGGCACCGAAGACCGAGATTTGGAAGCGGTTCATGGCGAGGGCATCGGAGGCGAGAGTGTAGAGGACGCCAAGGATGAGGAAGAGGTGAAGGAAGATGGCGAACCAGAGCGTGCCGACGGGGCCATTGCCATCTGGGGGTGTGCATCGAGGGGGGCGTCAAGGGAAGGGATGGACGTGGGCAGGATACAAGGGGAGGGAGCGCAGGAGCAGGGGGCGAGCATGCGAAGGAGGGGCGTGTCAACCAGCACGAAAGCGTATCATCAAGCATGGAAGGAAGACCGTTAGCTTATGCGACACAATTCATGACGGACAACGCACATCGTGCCGTGGCAATGATCTGCCCAATGAATGCTGTAAACCACGCGATCTGGATTTCGGGCGAGGCGCGACACGAAAAGTTTAGGTGCAGGATGCAATCCAGACACACAAGGCAAAGATATGGAGAAAAAAAATCAGCCTTCGTCCTCCGCATCCGAAGAAACCAATGCACGCACAACCGCGAGGATAGACGTGAAGAGGAAGAGGTAGTGGGTGATGATGGGCGTAAAGTCGAGGCCCTCGTTCCCGCGGGGAGGCATCGTCGGAAGAGAAGAAGGGGGCGTCGAAGATGGGTCTATCGTTGAGGATAAGTGTATCGGAGGGTGAGGCTGCGCACTAGGCGACGGCGGCGGCAAGGTAAGTCGGAGGTTGAACAAGTCGGCGAGGGCGACGGATGTCACTGCGGGCGGGTGGGAACAACGGAGGATCACGTGCGTATGACGCGATTCGGGCCGAAGAGCCTCGGACGTGAAGTGATCAAATCACGCCGAGGTGCGCGACTGTGCGTCACCTGTCCTCTGCTGTCCTCCTCTGCTTTCGGCCAGTCAATGTCATGACGGCTCCTAACAAGCTCCTAACAGCTCGGTGGCTGTAGGTGCTATGCCAGTAAATATGCACGCTGCGTAGGTAATGCCACATGTACCTTCCCTTAAGTCATTGTTCTTCACTTGACGCCCACACGACGCCCACTGCATTCGGCCCGCTATGTAAGTACAATGCCAGCCTCTCTGAGTAAACTTGTACTCACCGCGGGCGCCCGTCTACATAGATCCTCTACGTCGCTTACTTTTCCCCTCCATCCCTCATGACTTCTCGCGGCGGTTTCGGACAAGGAATGGCATTTTCCATCTCTCCATCCCTCCTACCTGTTCCATCCCTAGTCCATCATTGCTATGGATCTCCCATAGCTTCGAAATGTAGGTGCAACCTTGCTTGACGTCCTAACTTCTCGGAGGCTTCGACTTCATATGCACGACGGAACCGCCGTAACAGGCTGAATAGCGAATGTATTGGCAGCCAACGTTCGACAACACCGAAAGGCTCTATGGGCTCTATGCCAGCCCACAGAGACCCGTTGGTCTCCTGTCCTGCCCGCGGCGATCCATCCATTGAGGAAAACGTCGTCTCACTGATCAAGGTGAACGTTTGAGCGGACGTTTGGTGGATCTCTCTCGTTCGAGCGCCGCCCCCAGGGCGGCGTACCACGCGCATCGTTGCGGCAGCCCCGTCGCGCCCCATCTTCCAGCCTCGCTGGGCGTTGTATAAAGGGTCAGCTGCGCGCTTCAGCTCGTCCATCTATAACCCGCTTGCCTTGCTCAACTTGAACAACCTGAATCTTACGGCACTTGTCATAATGGCATCTCTCGCCCTTCTCGCCGCCCTCGCTGCCGCGCCCACCCTTGCGGCGTCCTCCGCATGCGACGGATACAAGGTCTCCGGGCTTTCTGGTGCTTTACGACCCTCGTCCAGGCGGATTTCTCGTCTGCGACCGCGGGCGGAAATGCGGAGAGCTATCTTGAGTGCGTATCGATATCTCAAGTTCGTTCGTCTTTCGTATTCCTGCCTCACTAACACTTTCCCCCCAGCCAGTTCGGCCTACAGATCAGCGACTACCCCGTCGACGAAAAGAACGCCATCTCGCACTACTTCTCCCCCGACAACGTCGCGCTCGGCGCGGGCTCCGTCGACCTCACGGTGCGCGCGTACGACGGCGGGGAGTACGTGTACGGCGCGGAGATCGTGACGGCGGACACGACGCTGTACGGTTCGCTGAGGACGGTGCTGAAGTCGAGCACGACTGGGGGCGTTTGCGAGGGGATGTTCTTTTACTGTAAGTGAAGTATGACCACGTTGAGCGGTTGCACTTGGATGGGTGGTTGGCTGATTGTTTCGCAGTGGACGACTCGCAAGAGACAGACTGGGAGATCCTGACATCGACGACGCTCACCCGAGCGTCATCCCTGCAGGCATCTAGGCCACCAACCAGGGCACGGACGGCGGCGACGAGACGAGCGTCGCAGTGCCTTTTGACTTTGACCCATCGGAGGACTACCATGAGTACCGCATTGACGTACGTGCTTAGTGTCCGCCTGCTTGTACAAGTGTGTGCTGACGAGGAGGATTTCAGTGGACCGAGTCAAGCACTACGTTCTACGTGGACGGTGTGCAGAAGGTGCAGCATACGACGAACGTGACTGGATCCTTTCTTCTGCGCTGATGGCTGCCCATGTAACGCATATTGACTGTTGTCCCCTTCCTCTAGGTCCCCTACCTGGCAACCCTAGGCGTCTGGAATGTGTGGTCCAACGGTGACCCGTACTGGTCCGCGGGCCCACCGACTGCGGACTCCGTCACGCATATTCGGTCGATTGAGATGTACAGCGGGTACGCGAAGGAGGTGGAGGGCACGGTGTGCGATGTGTAGCGTATACACAATTGGTGCAAGGTATGGCCTTTTGGAGGTCAAAACATTCGGACTGTATCGCAGGCTCACCATGCTATGTTGTTGCGGGGTAAGTCGCGCCAGAGGTATCCAAATAACGATTTTGTTCATCTCGCGTTTGAAGTGGTCGTGGACGGAGTCGAGCGGCATGTCGCAATTTGATCGCAATATACGGCAACGGCAGACATGAGAGAGACCGACGCGAAGACGAACAACAGCTCGGCGAACGCCGAGACGCTGGATAACATGAGCAAGCGCAGCTAACGTCCTCCCTTCCAACCTCCCCGAACTGCTCTATTCACTCAACATGTCCGCCTATCTTATCTCTTGTACGCTGTCGATCTACACCTGCTGCGCGAATCAGGCCCGCCGTCCGCCGGAAACATCACCGCATGCGAGCTCGTCATTGCAGCACATGGTCTCGTCCCGTATATAAGTAATGCGGCGCTCACAAAACAGCCTGCTCAACGTCGCCCCCATCGCCCCGTCGCGCCTCTCGTCCACAGCTGCGGTACTAGGCACCAGCCGCCTCTTTACCGCGCGTCAATAGCTGTACATCACGCGTTCGTACGTTCATTATAAAGGCCTGCCAAGCGTGTCTCTGATGCACAAGCGCCTGTCAGTCTCTGCGATGTTCTCCACTCGTCTTGCGGTAGCGGTCCTCGCGTCCATCGCGCTCTCGCGCGCGGCGGTCTTGCCGAGGAATCAGGTGGGAGTTGGACGGCATGGTGCGGTGGTCAGTGAGGTCGCACAGTGCTCGGACATAGGGCTAGAGATGCTCCTGGTCGGTGGGTCTGCGGCGGATGCGGTATGTCTTGCTTCCCCCCCCTTCTCACTGGGGTGTTTCTGACTGTGATAGATCATTGCGACGGCCTATGCGTGGGCACGATCAATGGTGAGTGCAGCCTACACATCTGCAGAAGCGTGACTGAAAATAGGCGCCCAGCCTTCCACTCTGGCATCGGGGGCGGAGGCTTCATGATCGTTCGCTCAGGGCCTAGCGAGTACGAGACGGTACGCGTTTAGCCTCCCCACACCTCCCCACGCCTCTAACGCGTCTCCCAGATCGACTTCCGCGAGACTGCGCCCGCAGCCGCAAACGAGACCATGTACGTCGACAGCGCGGACCCGACCGCGTCTACGGTTGGTGGCCTCGCCGTCGGTGTGCCCGGCGAGATCGCCGGCTGGCACCTCCTCTGGAAGCGCCACGGCCGCCTCCCCTGGCCCGTGCTGTTCCAGCCCGCCATTCGCCTCGCGCGCTACGGCTTCGCCGTCCCCGCGGACCTCGCCGCCGCACTCGACGCGGACGCATACCCTTTCCTGCTCGAGGACCCACTTTGGGCGGAGACGTACGCACCGAACGGGACACTGCTGACGGAGGGCGAGACGTGCTACCGCACGCGCTTCGCGGACGCGCTCGAGATCATTGCCCTTGAGGGTCCCGATGGGTTCTACAAAGGCTCGGTGGCGAAGCGGATGAGCGCGGCGGCCCAAGAAACGGGCGGAATCCTGACGACGGACGACCTGGCGAACTACACCGCGCTCGTGCGCGCGCCGAACAACATCACCTACCGCGACCAGACGCGCATCTTCTCGACCGTGGCGCCGAGCTCGGGCACGGTGGTGCTGAGCGCGCTGAAGGTGTTCGAGGGCTTTGACGGAGGCGCGCAGCTGGGGGAGCCGGACATCAATGCGACGACGCACCGCCTCATCCAGGCGACGAAGTTTGGGTACGGTGAGCGTACGGGATATGGAGACCCGGCATTCACGGCGAACGTCACGGACTTGGAGGCGGCTAGCTTGGAGCCGGGCACGATTGAGGATGTGCAGTCGTTGATTGTGGACGACGAGACCTTCACGCCATCGTACTACGACCCGGACGAGTACATCGTGCTCGATGACCATGGTGAGTCGGCCGTGGTAGATTGTGGGGCATGGCCTCGCTGACTCTGATCTTAGGCACCTCGCACATTGCTGCCGTCGACGAGTACGGCGGCGCAGTGTCGCTGACGACGACCGTGAACCTGTACTGGGGCTCTCAGGTCATGACCGAAGACGGCATCATTCTCAACGACGAGATGGACGACTTCAGCTCGCCGGCCTCACCAACGCGTTTGGCTTCGCACCCAGCCCCGTCAACTATATTCGGTGAGTATCACATACTGTGTATGCTTCCCAGACGCCCCACTGATCACTCGTCTCCCAGCCCCGGCAAGCGCCCCCAGTCCTCCATCGCGTCCTCCATTGCCGAAGACGTTGAGACCGGCGAGCTTGTTATCGCCACCGGCTCTGCGGGCGGCTCGCGCATCATCACCGCCACCCTCCAGAACCTCCACTTCCACCTAGACCGCGGCTACAACGCCACCCAAGCCGTCCACACCGCGCGCTTCCACGACCAGCTCGGCGAGTCCACGCTGTTCGAGGGGCTTTACAACGCGACGGACGGCGGCGCGAACTACGCGCTCGCGGCGGCGAAGGGCGTGACGCCGTTCGACAACAGCACGGTGGCGTATTTGGTGGGGTTGGGGTACAATGTGTCAAGTCAGGATGTGTCGGGGTCGACGAGTCATGTTATTGTGAGGAGTAAGGATGGCACATTGGAGGCGGCGAATGACCCAAGGAAGTCGGCGGGTGGGGGTAGCGCATATTGAGGGGGCAGCAAGTGTTGCGAGAGGTAGTACAGGTGGACGGTGGTGGTAATTATACCAAACAGCAGGATCGTGTGTACATATACATGTCGCCTAATGCCTATTTATGAGTAACAGCTAGTCGGTGCGATGGACGTGTGCAGGAAAACTTCGAGTGCAGAGCGTAGCGAAACAGGCGGATAACAAGTATGCGAGGGCGTGAGGTATCGGCAAGGTAGCGGGGGGTATCCATGTTGTGTCAGCACCCCAGTGATGATGTTGGAAGTGAGAAACAATTCACCTCCGAGTCTGCTTGTGTCAAAGGATGCTATGAGTATGATCGTGGATGGATCCCGGCTGAGGCTTCGAGCCTGAGCACTTCCGCCTGGAGCGCGTCGCGTCCTTCCTCCAACCACCGACAGTACTCCACCGCCCTGAACAGCACGCCGCTCTTCCCCTTGCTCTTTCCCTTGTCCTTGCTGCCGCTGCCCTTCGGCCGGCCGCGCGTGGGCATGTCGAGCGGCTGGGAGCCTGCGGGCGCGAGGAGGGTGATGAGCTGCGCATAGCCATCGCGAATAGTGTTGCGGCGCTTCTGCTCGGACATGATGTGGTTAAGCCGCTTCTGGGGCTGCGTGAGGACGGCCTTATTCCGGGCGCGCTCTTCCTTGCCGTCCGCGTCGTCGCCGTCGACCTCGGGCGAGCCGGCGGAAGGCCCGTCCATGATGTCAGGGAGATGGGAGCTGCCAGCGTATGGGTGTGTGGGAGATTGGAGGCTGCCGCGAGAGGAGGCGGAGCGCGTCTTGGCGGCGCGGGGCCGAAGTGAGGTGGAGGGATCGGGTGCGGTGTTCAGGTGAGGATTGGAGTACGGCGGCGAGGCGTGATGGTGTTCTGGCCATGGATTGGTGTTGGCGGGGAGGTCAAGGTTGTCGAAATCGATGGCCTGGAAGTCATCGAGGAAGCCAAAGAAGTCGTTGGCCTCGTCTGTGGACAGGAGGCTGTCCTGCGTGTTGAAGAGGTCGGCGGAGGGCGGGAGGGAGAAAGCGCCGGGATGGAGGAAACTGGGATCGAGTGCAAAGTCAAAGTCGAAGGGCGGGGGCGACATCGGCGGCGGCGGCGGTGCTTGGTGGTCGGACTCCATCTTCGTGAACGCGTCCGATCTGCAGTGCGGGGGAAGAGAGGTGGTTAGTACCGGGTATGTCGGTATCCGGGATCCGGCTTGATCGCCGTTGCGCCCATAGACGCCTACAACCACTGCGGCACGGCGTACTGGAGTGGTGCCCTGGCCGCCCAGCCGGCCGTGTCGCCGGTACAGTCCATGTCCTTCCATACATCGCGTACCTCGTATTTCTTTCCGAGACTCCTTCTTATACCGCAACTGGCCTGGACGACGCGCTCGACAGCCAGCGCACCCGGTGACAGCAGGATCTTGGGCGGTTCCCACCAAGAACCCTGGTCCGTGCGTGGGAATATGCCGCCGAGATGGCAAACCAATCTCGCCGTCCGTCCGCCTAGGTTGCCGTCGCCGCCCACCGCCGTCCGCCCACCCGCCCGTCCGTCCGTCCGCCACCGTGGCCGTTGCCGAGATGTCGAACAGGTTCGGCGCCCCGGCCCCCCTCGCCATCGCCGCCATCGCTAACAGGGACCCACAGCGTCGATGAGATCTCGCCCGAGGTTATCGAGAGCACCGCGCGCCAAATCGAGGCGATACAGCAGCATCAGCAGCAACAGCAGCAACACCTCGCCGCCCACGCCCAGGGCGTCCCCCACCACCCACACACCCCCCAGATAGCACAGCCCCCGCCGCATGCGCTCTCCCAGGACCAGGTCATGCACCCCCCGCCGCACGCCAATCCCCAGCACTCGGACCACTCCCAGGCCCCCACCAGCAGCGGTCGAAAACGTACGGTAGCTCCTTCGCCTCTCTGGGCTTTCGGTTGAACACCCCTGGCTCAGCGAAAGCTCCATCAGTTCGTCGCGCTTGTGTCGCATGCCACTCTGGCAAGACAAGATGCAGTGAGGCCCTCCCCTGCCAGGTATGCATGTCCCGATCGCACGTCACTCAACACTCACCCCCTGCCAGAGCTGCTTGAAACGCGGCCTCGGCGCCACCTGCGCCTACCCCGACCCCGATACCACCCAGCCGCCCCGCAGGACACGAACGGCTCTGCGTCCGGTATGTCTTTCTACCCTCCATCGATCAATCACCTGACACCCCCTACCAGCCCCGCCCTTCCAGCCACCGCCCATGTATACCACGCTCCAGAGCAACATGACCCAGCAGCCGTACTACGACTACAACGGCCAGTACACCGGCGCCTCCACATCCACCTTCCGCCCCAACAAGCGCCCGCGCAACCTCACCGAGGAGGAGGCCGCCGCCATCACGCGCAACTTCAGCCGCGGCGACTTCTTCGTCGGCAACAGCGCGCCCGTGCGCATCGATCCGCGCCTTCCTGTCCGCCTCACGCTGGCGAGGGCGACCACGTGCACTTTACTGTAGGGGAGGCCTTTGTCTGAGGGTTGCGCGTCCGGTTTGTTGTACAGTATCTTGGGAATCGCTTCTTGGTTTTGTCTGCGTTTACGACTGGCCCTGTTCTTCGTAGCATTCTTCGCTTGCTTTGCTGTATCATGTGTACTCGTGAATCCTATCTATTTGGTGTCAATGTGGAAGTGGTGAGTGTGGCAAACTCAAGCTGAGATTGAAGGGCCGAACTTCGCACCAGCTGACGTCGGAGCTTTGTGGCATTACTATGATCACAAAATTCCCTCCCTCCATCATTTCCTCCGGAGCTCAGCTACAAGTGCGTTACTCGTAAATCTAGAAGAAATTCTCCAATATACACCACTACGAAAGAGAACATGCATGTACAACAGTGTGAAATGATCCAAAGTAGGCCCGGGACGATACAATATGCAATGTTCTTCGATTCGGATGCCGCCCAACTACCACCCAACTACCGCTAGGGGATCCAACTATGTAGTTCTATACCACCCGACTTCCAGGATATCGCGGCGACACAATGGACCCTAAGAGCCGCAAGAAAAGCTAACCTACTTCTGCCCTGCCTCATCCCCCAATTCACCCTCCAGCTCGCCCTCCAACTCACCCTCCAACTCCCCTTCGAACGAATGCAGAAAGTCATCATCCACGACGCCGTCCTCGCTTCCCATAGTGCTTCCCTCTGTATCATCCTGCACAGATCCCGGCGTGGATACCTTCGGCGTAGATGCCCTGGCTCCCGGGCCCGGGGTTGACGCTCTCGATCGCGATGTTGGTCCTGGCGTGGATGCCCTAGACCGCGACGTCGAGGCCTTCGACCCGCTCCCGTTAGCCTTCGGTAACGGTGTAGACCTCCCTGCGGCCTTCGCCTCCGCGATCGTCAGGTCTCCCGCAGTGACGCCCTCCTTCAATGGCGAGTACCCTGTCCGGTCGGCAGCGAGCTTCTTTCGCTTGGCCAGTGGGGATGCGCCGCTTACGTCGGAGCCTGCATCTGATGGTGTGACGCTGCGCGAGCGTTTCTGGCCGCGGGCGGGCGAAGACGGCGCACTCCTGCGCATCGAGTTGCATCAGCGACTGTCTTCCAGACGTATAAACCGAAACGGTGTACGCACCCAATCTCGCTGTCCGCCTCATCTGACCACTCTTCATCCTCGTCCTCGTCTCCGAGCTCCGCGTCGATCTCGGCATCAAGTTCATCCCAATTAACGTCCTCAAGGTGCAGCTTGCTGTCACCGCCGACCATGTCGTCGTCGGTGTCCACCGCATCTCCCTCGAGCGCCTCGGTTTCCCTATCCTCCGGGGGCGCGGCTTCCGCGCCAGACTCCTCCGCGTCCAGCAGGTATCGCGCCTCGTTCATGCGCTGCCACAGCGCGATGGAGTCCCCGAACCACGCGACCCAGACGACCTTGACGTTGCCCCGCCGCCGCGCCTCGTCCACCTTCGCCGTGCCCCGCTTCGCCGCGACGACGTGCGTGATGTCGGGTGTTAGGGTCGCGGAGCAGCGCGCGCCGAACATGTTCGCGAGTCGCCAGACCTCGGTGGCTTCGGGTTGCTGGTCGAGGGGGATGACGCTGGAGAAGCAGATATTGCAGCCCTGGAAGACGGAAGAGCGGATGGCGGGGATGATGCGCTTCACGTCGTAGGGTACATTATGGCGCTCGGGATCTTGGCTGCCTAGCTTGCGCTTCTTGGTGGATGGTACACGCGCATCGTACTCGGCGAAGAATTGCGAGTGCACTTGGTCGAGAAGCTACACATTTGTTTGATGAGATGAATACGATGATGCATCAAAACGCCTGACGCACCTTGCCGACCCTTATAAGTTCCCAGTCGTCATTTCTGAGAAGCGCCTTCCGCGGATGCTTCTCCGACTTGGACGACGTGGACGACTGTTCGTCGTCAGAGGGTGGAGACGCTTCCGGGGCTGGCGTACTCTCGGCCTCCTCCCCTTCGCTCGACTCCTGGAGCTCGGTCTGCTTCTTGGCTAATGGTCGCTCCTCCATTTGTGCCTCGAGAGCCTGGTTGCGAAGCTCGGTGACGGCAGACTGGCTATTGTCCTCTACTTTCTCAGGGGGAGTAGGAATCGGCGGTTTGTCGCGTGGGGGTTTACCGACTGCATACGCTGCAATGAATGGCGGCACCAAGAAGGGCTTGTCGACGACATACCTGGTGGTGGTGCGGGCGGCGCAATTGGCTGGATCTTGGGTAGGAAGGAGGAGTTGATGTCGCCGATGCCAACGAAGAAGTCGTCTGTGGAGTGTCAGCGTACAGTCTGAAGACCACGGAGTAGACGACGCACATGGCATAACTTTGATGAGATTAGGGCTCCAGTATTGCATGCCCCCTGACCAAACGTCTGCTCGGTCGTCAATGACGACTACCATAGACTGGTCGGTTGGGAAGAGCCGGTCAAGGCTCTTCTGCGTCAAGCCTGAGAAACAATCAGGAATTTGTTCATGGTAGAGACGATCGTACGCACTTCCACTCTCATCTCGACTAAGTATCCTCTCCCCGAAGAGGCGCCCGTCCGGGTCCAGGGCCTTGCACACCGCCTGTGCGTAGGCACGCGTGCCCATGGTGTAGATGTGCATCTCGTACTTTGCCGACATGTCCTTCATGAATTCCTGCCATCCTGGCCTGCAGTGTATCAGCACCATGCCCCCATAATCGAACACGCGGCACGCACCTCGGCTTGATGTAGTACATGCACCCGTCGTCCAGGGCTATATGCCGTCCTTTGCCCATCATGTTCGGCGGACCAAGGAGCTCGGGGCCGAGGCGAAACTTCTTGACGTCTTTGAGGGCTTCCCAGTTCGGATTGCATTCTTCCTCCTCCTCGTCCGATTCCGATTCGTCGATGTCGTCCTCCTGGCGCTCCTTGTCCGCTGCGCGCGCAGCCGCGTTAAGCTCTCGGGCGGCGTGCTTGGCCTCCCACGCCTCGCCCTCTGCGATCCATTCCCCTACAGTCGGATCGACGGTCGCATGGACTATGGTTTGATCGAGGTCAACGATGAGCTTGAGCTTGCGGGCACTGAGGAGCGCCTCGTTGGCCTCGCGCTCGATACGCTCCGCAACTTCTCGTGAGACAGTCGGGCCGTTCTTCGAGTGGGTCATCTGGATAGACGCGCGGGACGTGTCCGCCACACCAAGGTAGTCGATGCTGGGCACCATTAGTATCCTGTATCATCGCGCGCGCAGAGCACGCACTTGGTCATGTCCTTGCCACAGAGGGCACACATGCCCGCTATCTGCTCGCCGTGCGTGCATGCCTCCTTCACCAACGCAGCTGGCCTGTCGCGCGCCTTCGGTTTAGAGACGACGTCGCCGGGCTTGAAGGACCATGAAGTGAGCTCGCCGTCGACGGTGCAGTCCCATGTGCCAAAGCGCGTCTCGGGGAGCGCATCCTTGGCCGGGTTTGCGGGGAGGTAGGCGAAGGAGTAGGTGAGCAGGCGGTCGCCGCGTTTGACGTCGCCGAGATCAGCATCGAGGGAGACGATCCGGATGGGATAGCTGAGGAACTCGGGCAAGAAGAGCTTGGTCGGACTGATATCCATGGCGTCAATGGCGCCGAAGACCAAATTATAAGTAGTTTGTAACAACAATCACCGGTTCGGCGCCACGCGCTCCTTGTTTCCATTTATGGAAGGTCTTTCCTCTTCCATTGTTCTTCACACTCTTTGTTTGTCCCAATTGTTTATACCGGGCGTCATGGATGGTTTCGAGCCGACGAATGCTCCGCGACCCGCCTTAATGAACTTAATGGTCTTCCTCTGCGCAAAAAACGGTGCAGTTGTGCGCTTGGGCAGGTAGCTCGTCCGATGTTTACGTAGCATCGTGGAAAGCGTTACCATGTACATTGAAAATGATCTGCCATACTAATAGCCTCTTCCGTGCAGAACATCTCGACACCATCGACAACTGCCTTCCTCGTGGGTTCCTTCGCCCCCCAGGAGACGCGCGGTGTCCAGGTGATCAGATGTACACCGAAGTGGATAAGCGTCGTACGCCGATCCAGTTCATGCTTGCTCTGGTAGGCCTCCAAGAATCCCGTAGCTGTGCCAGCAGCTGCATCCTGAGACTCTGGATGAAAGCGACAGAGAAGCTGTAACTCTGCGAGGAATTGTCCTGCGTCCAGTTCGGGAAGACCGGTCTTGGCCAGCTCCCAGTCCAGGACTTGAATGGCAGAGACCTCTTCGCCTTCCATTGTGATGAGGATATTTCCAGGCCAAAAGTCGCCCATGACGAACTAGAGAGCAGGCGTTAATGCATGGTGTGGCATGCAGTATCAATCGCGCACCTTGTCCTTGGCTTGCGCCAATTTCCCCATCATGACACCTGCTATAGCGGTAGCCTTCTGTAGCTGCACTTGCGGTATGACAAGAGGCGGATCTCTCAGTGCAGCCAGTCCTGCGCTGCCGTCCAGTGTTTCTTGAAGACGACCATATGTCGCCCAGCTCGATATGCTCCGCGCTAGGTGGTTTCCTGCGAACAGAGCGAGAAAGTCGGTGGATTGACCTTCGCCAACTCCGTGCACAAGAGCGAGGAACCACCCAAGAGCGCGGCCGATGCGATCCGCAACGTCGCGCCGTACGCCGCCTTTCTGTATGAGCGCCTTGAGTGTCATCGAGGTTTCGCCACAATCGTCCATGATGAGGACATGGTTGTCGCTGTCGAAGAAATGCACCACAGGGACGGTCACTAGATTCGTCTTGGGCAACCAGCTGCGGACGGCTTTGAGCGCTTCCATCTCGAATTTCTACAAGATAGCATGCGTCAGAATTCGACGATGTGACCGGCATTGCACTTCACCTGTCGTTCGAGGCTGAAAGGAACTTTCGTGCCCTTGATTTCGAGAAAGGACCGTCCAAACTTGAGGACGAAGGTGCTGTGACCTTCATATGGCGCAAGGAGATGGATGCGATAGACAAAGTTCGCGGTGCCACCAGTCAGGCTTTCTGCAGATGATGCAGCGAACGGCGTTCCGGATAGGTAATGCAGTACTGCGTCGGCGGTCGTGAGGTCAGAAGGAGGAGCCATGGCGGAAGACTTAGAGAGCGCTATTGAGAGATCTTAAGCTTGAGTTCAAGGCGATTCGTCGGCGAAGGCGTCTGCTTTATGATGACTGCCTTGACAGGAAGTGACTCGGACTGACGCATAGGTTAGATAAGGCAGCGCGGAGCTGTCCTGGGTGTACTTTGGTAAAATAGATGTGCAGCTGGGCCTGTCAGCTGTTGCCTTATACGATGTGGGTGGCTGTAGAGGGGTCACCGGTCAAGAACTGTGCGACACGGAGTCGATTGAAAGCCTGAGATCTTGCAATGGGGTAGTCGAATGGAACGAGTGCGAGGAACGACGTGTGGGTATCCCCGCGTAGGAAAGCGAGCACTATAGAGATAGTCCAGGATCTGGCCGTGGGATACTGGCAGTGACCGCGCTGATTGTGCTGGTGGTTGCTTGTGCACATGAGTTGCTTCCTCAGTGACCGCGGTCATTCGGTCCGGGGAGTTTCCCACAGTCACGTTGAAGGAGGTTCGATTGTCGACGAAAAGAGTAAATTAGGTCTTCGAGGCTTCAGCTTCAGGGTCGACGTGGTATAAGAGGGTAAGGACTGAGCAGCAGAAGTAAGTGGTATCCAATCGATTTGTCCATGCTACTAAGTATATATATGTGATAAGTTCGATACTAGTACTGGTAAGGCTCCGATGCTATGATTATGGCCTACAAACGGCGCCAACATTGTGCAAGATTCGATCGTCAGGCGCTAGCACTGGGCATCGCTCCGCTACCGCTAGGCATACCGCTGCCGCTGGGCATACCGCTTGCGCCATCGCCACTGCCCATGCCGCCGCCCATGCCGGAGTTCTCGTTCTCGACACCACCGTCCTCCGTGAGTGTCGCCGCCGGGGTCACCGAGTAGGTATCCGTGAGGTCGATGCCAAAAGCGGTCCATGCCATGACACCATCGGAGATGTCGTCGCCGAGGAGGACGTACTCAACGAAGGGGTCGATGTCGTCGGCCTCTTCCCCTAAGATGCTGTCCTCGTCGTTCGTGGTGAGCTCCTGGGTGTTGATTGAGTACGGGGACGTCGCTTCAACTTCGCTGATGAGGTCCTGGTCTGTGAAATGTAAGCACATGGCTGTAAGCAGAAATATGTGAGAGGTATGTACCGAAGAAGATCTGACCGACGTGCGTGACGGTCTCCGATGCGTAGGTACCGTTGGCGCTCATGTTACCGTCCGTCGACGTGTAAGTCATGAGATGAATGTGAGTTGCACTGTGAATGCTAGTCAGGCGCAAGGATAAAACGAGAAACCATAACTCAGCACGCACCGTGAAGTATAGTGACCCGGGAACACGGTGAGCCATTGAGCGACACCATCGCTGTCAGTGGGTTGAATGCCCCTGAGGAAAGTGGAGTTCTGAAGGCCACGAGTCAAGAGGACGGCTCTGCCGGACTAAGAGGGCTACGTACAAGGTTGCCTTCGTCGTTGGAGTTGCCATTGCCGCTTGCAACCACACCGGAATAAACACCGGTGGCGTTCGCTGTATTGTCGATGAGATGAGTGAGAACCAATGCCGTCGAAAACAGGACTCACCATGCCAGAAGTCAATATAAACGTCTGAAACCGGCTCGCAGGTGTTCACGTCGATGACCTGGGCGTCTACATAGAGGTCGACACCCTCCTGATCTTCGCGGATATCCCAGCGGACGTATTCGCCGTCTACATCTTGACATTGTAAAGTGGTCAGTGGCATACATGCTTGTCGTACGGCAATACTCACAATACGGGCCCTGCGTAACCTCGGGGGCTAGTACACAAGAAGTGTTGCCCGAGAACAACGTCGAAGCATCGGTGTTGTTCGTGACACCCGTGAGGTTGGACTGGTGATCTGTGGCCAGGGCAGTATCAAGGTCGCGCTTGTAGGGAACGCCTGAATGACGATTCAGTCATGTACAGAGACGATATAGAAGAAACGCACCGCGCTTGAGCCCACGAACGGAGCGAATGTCGTCGGCGAGAGCCTCGCGGCGGGCACGACCGCGATCGTAGACGCCGCCACGCTTGCGAAGCTGGTCCTGGCAGTCGCCCAGGGAGCGCTTGGCCGTCTTCATGAAGTTGGCGCGCTTGACGTACTCCGGGGAGCCGACGGCATGATGAGTGTGAGCAGATCCAAGTCCGGCAAGCAATACACTGGCGAGAACGATGGTGGAAGGCAAGAACACCATTGTGATGCGAGTGGAAGAGGGGAGATGGAAAAGTTGGTGAAGATATTACCAGACACTGGCGCGCTTATATACGAGCAGAGGCATGGCCCCAGTGACGATGCGCAGTGCGCGAACCGCAACCGCGCAAAGGGATATGGATGAATAGAGGAAAAAGAGGCTTGCCGGTGTCCGATGGTACGGACGGCCTGCAGAGCCGCAGTCACAGTAAGACATGCGAGGAGGCGGTGCGCCAAAGGCATCTAGTGCTTTCACGTGCAGCCAGATACTGAGCATCGAGGTCTGGTTCACGTCTCAGAGATCACACAGAGCCATACACATATACAGGCTATGCATGAACTAGAAGTGGTCTGAATGTTTGAGGGCCATATCTGGCACCATAGCCCGCCAAAGGAAGTAGTCGCCGCCCTGTGCTAGCGAGGACGGGCATCATGATGAACACGCGCAGCAGTATAGCCTCACCTGCGCGCTGCGCAAAGGGCTGCGAGCCAATGGCGCGAGTCGGATATAATCATGCGGGAGGATAAAGAACGGCCCAGAAAAAACCTGAGGGCCGTGCGATTGTCCGGATATTCCGCTGTGAAAGTTGCGCTCCCTTTCAAGTCCTGGATTTTGGACAGCATGTCCTTACTTACTTTCCGGTAGTATTTCAGCGCCGGAAGGAGCGTGGTCAGCATGTAAGCGACGCGAAAATAACTGGCAGCAGAGTTGAACATGAAGACCAGGTTCAAGTCAAGCTTGATCAAGTGATTGGGCCGATCACCGGATCCAAAGGAAATGCTGCCGCTGATCCGTTAACCGGCACATTCCGGTCATTGTTCGAATTGGATCCACGTCCTGGCAGCATCGGTTCGTTAACGTTGGTAGCGACCAAAAGTAGCATTGTACTAAACCAGGGGGATAATCGGATGGCTTTCTGGACTCCAGCTCATTAACATTGTAGGCAATCCAGCTTGTCTCCTCTGAAGCAACGGTTGAATGGTCGCTTGGACTTGGGCCATGGAAGGCGTTCGCGTACAGGTCGCGAACATCGGCCTAAGTCAGCGTTTTCTGCGTAGCTCTCAGACAATTGATACATAAAGTACGTCATTGACATATCACATTTGAAGGGCTGCAGCTACAGGTCTGCAGCAGCCTGCATCATACATAGAGACCCGCGCTCCATCTTCAGATAAAATCCTTCCAGTACCTCCGAGGCGAAATATTGATCGTACCCATCTGAGCTGTACATCGCAAACACGGCCTTTTGTGCGTGCAGCCGCAGCGCAGCGATGTGTGCCTGCACGTCCTCCGTGTTCGCGGACCTCTCGCTTGCATTGGCGGCGAAGGTGTGGTAAGCCCCGCGCGCGTCATGCGGCTCGACATTTGCATGCTTGAGTTGAGCGCTCATATCGTGTACCCTCATCAGCGGCGCATCAGCATCTTGAAAGGAATCGGCCATGGGTGCAAATGCGGTTTCGCAGAAGTCCATGGCGCTGTTGAGGTCGTCTTGGTTGAGGCGATGATCGGCTTCAGCACCCTGAATCACTACGCTAGCATGAGCAACACGTATCGGGATAGGACAGAGTACATACCTGGACGCAGGAACTCAATGGCCCTGTCGAAGTTATCTTCGTCGACTGAAGACAACACGGGAGAGTCTTGGCTGCGGATCTGCTTGTATGTCGCAAGCACCACGAGCAGGAATCTGAAGTGTCGAGCAATGAGCAAATAGTCTAAAAACGTTTAGTAAAAGCGGTGCTCACCTTGTGTAGGAAGTCGCGATCTTCGTGTCATGAAATTTCATAGCCTGGTGGGATGTGCAACGGCCGCGCATCACGGATGCAATGGTCCCCGCGGCGGACAAGCCACCAGTAAGCGCCAAGTGAATGCCCGAGGAGAAGAATGGGTCGATAAATGCTGCAAGGACGCTTCTCAAAGATCTGCCATTCAAGTAGCGCGCGATGAGCTTACCTCCCGCATCTCCGACAAGTCGCCAATTGACGCCAGCATAGACGCTTGCGGAGTAGCTGTAGTCACCCGCAGTCCGCACGGTATCCCTACCGTTATCCTTGAGATTAGCTCCCACAAGCAGCTCCTTCAATCCGGGTGCACGCTCGAGCTGGCTGGCATAGAACTCTCGCTGCATAGAGGCGATGTCGATTTCCGGTCGCACGACACGCATTTTCGCCTTGGCCTCACGAGTAACGTCCTCGGCGACCACGACACCAACGGACGTTGTCCCGTTATGCAGAGGAATGAACCACGCCCACCCAGATTGGTCTGTACACAACGGTCAGCGGGTCAGCCGGGCCAACGCACTCCATTGAGATCACGTACCCGTCAACGCCTCGAACCAGGGAGCATTCTCGCGCTTCGTGCCAGGTGCATATTTGCGTGTGCCCGTCCAATATCCCCAATGCGCCGTGTTGCGTAGAGCAGAATTGAAAGTACGGTTCTTGAGATATCTTGTGGACAGGATACCGTTGCGTCCGGAAGCGTCGATGAGCCAGTCGAAAGCGATGCGCCCGCGGCTGCCGTCGACCGACCGGATCCACTGGGCGGCAACGGGGAGGACAGCGGTCGCCTCCGTGATATCGTCGGGCGGCGGCGCAAAGTCCAAAGACTCCACGCGTATACCTTCGATAACGTTTGCCCCACTAGCAGCCGCATGACGAAGAAGAACTTCGTCGAACTCGGAGCGGACCTATTTCCATTGTGAGTTCTGTATCGACAACTGACTCTACGAGGCACTTACCACGTTCCAAGCCGCATTGTCTGGATTGTGCGAGATGAAGCTGAAAAGCAACGATGCTCAGCATTATGCCATAGAAGTAACGAATGGCCGCCATACTCGGTATCTAAGTAGGACGTCAGCATGTACTGCCAGCAAAATGTACATATGGACGCACATCCTTCACGCTTGAATTGATTGAGCTTGAGCGCTGCACCTTTCTAAAGAAATCGGTGTTAGTAAAATACCGAGTCTGAAGGTCGATACGTACCTTAACGACGAAGCCGCGGTTCTTGACCTTCTCCTCGACGTCGATGAACTTTAAGAAAGGGCGGCACGATGGTATCATGCTTTCGCCTATGTGATATCGGGGGAAATGAGCTTGCTCGAGAAGGGTTACCTCGATTCCCTCTGCGGCTTGAGGTCAGTCTATGATCAGCGCTGCATCTGAAATGGACTGACCTCTCGCTAATGCAGAGGCTGCATAGGAGCCCGCAGGCCCACCGCCTATCACGAGAATTTTGGTACGTTCAGGCTGAGAAACGATTAAGACAGCAGGGGCAATCGACGATGAACAGCACACACTACAGAGACCATTGCGCTGAGACCAAGATGTGGAGATATGCAGCTTCAGAGCCTTTATATACGCCTGCTTCCCCTTGGAGCGGCCCGAGATACATATTCCGCGGAAGGGGGCGTACCGTGACGTGACGCTGCTCGGGACTTCGCTGCGTCGCGTGCATTTCAGGTCTGGCTAGGCGCTACGTCAGATTTGCAATGAGTGGCGGCGCTTGAGAGAAACAGCTCACGAAACCCGCTGTCTGCAGATGGCCATGACGCATGCAATCAGTCCATCTTGAGCTGCGCTGCAGCGCACACGATGCCGTGAATGGCTCAAGGCAGTATCTTTCAACTGCGGTGAGCGATACCATTGATGAACGCCCAAGCGATGCCATAGTTCTGGATAGCTCGGAACAAAATCTATGCAGTGAGAGTTAAGCGTTCCCAGTCTACTCTGAGGGGCGGGCGCTTACCGTATCTGCAGCGCTCTGAGACCGTCGCGCACAGTACGGGTACCATTCTCAGCGGACAAATTGTGTTAGTCACTCGCAGGACGAACATATGAAACACAAGAGAACATGAAGGAGCAGAGCATGGACAGTGGATCCGGCGTAGGCGGAGTGAGGACTGGTGGCGTCGTAGACGCGCATCAGTGGTGGGCAAGGCCTGGGAAAGGTGATAAGTACCGACCATCTGACATGCGAGCTGGATTTTCTACGTCCGTCCACCGTGTCTTTACGTACTGATAGATTGACAGGCTGATCAGCTCACTCGACAACTTGGATAGATGAAGAGATTTGATGCTGAACATCTTGTTTAGCGCCGTAATCAAGGCTAGTAGAGAACTGGGATGGCTGCGAAGGACAAGCGTACGTATTCGTCAATAACAGGCGCGCTCGAGAGTCACGCCCTACGTACCTACATAGACTGTGCGCCGGATTCTGCGCAATACAGTCTCCAAAGCTTCTCCACTTTCCTGCCGGTCACTTCCTTGAATATATGCGGGTCCCACTCCCTGTCTAGCATTGCATCGTTGAGCTCCCGGATAGTTCCGTAGCCGTAGCGTTGCTCCAACCAATCCAGGAAGAAACCGGTCGTCTGATACCCCGCATCCCATTGTCCATCGGTGGATGGGCAGCGCTTCCAGTGAGGCGGCGCATAGCTCGCATTCAGCCGCACAAAGTCTGAGGGCGATGTGCTTAATCGTTGGATTCTGTTATGTACGCACTGATTTCTCACCTGCGATGCCTTCTATCAATCCTCCAGGCGCTGTCGACTTACCATTATACTGAAAGCAGTGAACCACCTCGTGAACAAGGACACCCATGATTTCGTGCCTCGCCCGTGACTCTGAGTTGACGATATGGTCTAAGGAGAAGTGTATTTCCTTATGAGTATGCGAGCCGTGCGTGTATGCCACACCAGGCATGGATCGTAGAATCAGATTGATGCCTTCCACACTGGTATACTGGTTCGTCAGGTGTTTGCGATGAGAATGTGTACACTTACTTGTCGGGATGCTTCTCGCTTGTATAGAGCCAGGTAAAGCTGGCGATGACTGCCTCCCTCAAGGCTCCCAACGGATCGACGACGTCGAAGAATATGGTGGCACCTTTATGCGCAAGATCATCCACACGTATACCCAGCTTCGGCATCGGCCATTCGCGTTCTTCCGGAGGCGGCAAAGGCGACATGAAGTTTGGCGTAGTGAGTTAATACGAGAGTTTGACGGCAGTCCAAGACAACCAACGATGGTCCTGGTGACGGCTGGTCACATGTCGCACTGGTCACAACTTATCGTCACTAAGAAATTTTAATTAGCCTGCAAAGGCCTGCAATCGGCCCGCGGCCCGCGCAGTTCGAACACAACGCTCACCAATTGCTCACCAATGACCATGGCCAAGCTTGTAGTCCGATGCCTTATCGCAGTCACTGTAAGTACTCGCCACTCCCCAAATATCGATATCGCTCCAGACCTCCTGGGAAAGTTGCTGGAAAGTTGCAGTTTACGATCGCCCATCAATGCATCAGGTTCGTGGAAGGAATCCCGGTTACCTATCTACCTACCTCGGACCGCGTCCCTAAGCTGTCCATGACGAAGATAGCCAGAGACAGCCAGTGTTGATGCCACACATAATACACATTTTCCGTTTGATGATAATAATATACAGGGAATTCAACGTTCAACCGGGTGATCGAGGATTCGTTGTCGCGCGCGATAATATACTTAAGTATCCCTTAACGGCAGACAGCTTCAGATCCATTCTCCTCTCAGCGGCGCCGCAGGAAACTCCTTGAGATCCAAGCCGAGCTCAGAGAACACACTGTCGACCGCCTCCTGGGACTCCTTCTGCTCTGCTTCTGTGAGGGCTGCAGCAGTCGTTAGTCGTCCCTGTCATCTGCCTGTCGTCTTTATGGCTCACCTTCGCCACGACCATCTCCTAGCGATTCCGCTAGGCCTTCCTCACCATCGCGAGCGGCAATAAAGAGAAGTTGTGCACCCTCGTGGTCCAGCAGCTCTGCTCGCTCACAGGTCGCAAATCGAAGACCGTAGCTTTCCCGCCCCTTGCTGCCACCCTTGCCGAAGACGTCGCGCATGATCTCGTCAGGGTATTCAGCCCCTTTTTGATTTCTCATGGCGGGATTCGTCGACGGCGCAAGCGGGTTTTTCACCTGCAGGACGAAGGAGTTCGCTGGATGTATGCCGAGGTCGGCCTGCACGGACTCCGACCCGATTTCCTGTGCTGTAGGATGCGAAAGATGATACCCAAAGTGCGTTTCTCGACCACTGGGCACGCGAGGGTTGTTGTTCACGATGGCGTATGCACCACGGCCAACGAGGCGAGAAGGAGCTTCATGACGCGTCCCTATGAAGCAATCAGCACCTCTGCTCGCGTGTTTGAGTCGTCGCGGCAATTGCAGGACATACCTCGTGTCTTCGTCTCGTACGTCTTCTCCCCCAAGCCCTTCTCAAGCGATTCAAGGTCCTCCCCGACAGCAGTCACCGTGGCCCAAAATGTCTCCTTCCTGCCGCCGGTAGCATGACCGGGATTGGGCAGTTGTTTCTTTCCCAACGTAATCAGGCGATAGAATTTCTTAGTCGTATGAACGGGTTGCGCGGGAACGGCGTTCGCGCCAGACTCAAGCATCTTCATCTCGCTCTCGTTGTCTGGTTCCTCTGGCTTGCTCGCGCCCTCATTTCCGACAGCAAAGCCAGGAGGGCGGGGGACCAGTAACATGTGGAAATTTTTCACGTCGTCCACACTGGACGCTTCCTCGAGCTGTACCTTCGGGCGGTAGAAGAAGTATATGTGTCCGCGCTCGACAGTCCCTTTGGAGTTGGTAAGCGGCAACCTCGTGAGTATTGTGAATTACAATACCTGCTTGCCGTTGACCTGAGGATTCGTTCTTGCGCGATGCCAGGCATCATCCGCTGCGCCCTTGTGCTTTGAGCCTTCGAAGGCTCTGGTTAACCTTCTGCTTCGACTTGTCAATTTGGCATTCCACTCACTTTTCTTAGCCTTGCTGGCTGGCTTCGCCTTCTTGGCTAGAGGCTCGGTCGTAGCGGAGTCCTTCTGTTGGCGTAATGACGATGGACGTTTGCTGCCCGCTTGAGCAGGCTTGTCGTCGTAGCCTTGTTCAGCCTGAGCAGCAGCCTGCCGACGAGTAGTTGGCATTGTATGATTTGAGGGGAATGAAGGGCCAGGTCAAGAGGACTTCAAGCTTCATAGCTTCAAGTGCTGCCCACGCGCGCCAGTAGTAATAATCGTTGTCATGAAGTATAAATGACATCATGGGCTGCCATTGTTCTCCCATTGTTCTCAAATTTTGTGATGTCGCGGTCGCGAGTTGCCGTTTGGACTCGCACCCAAAGACGTTTATCATACATAAGTTCAGCTACTATCCTGCAGTACTTACGGCTGCTCAAGCGCTCAAGCGCACATCCGGCAGTCTCCTCTGATCATCGCATCAGGCGGACGAAGAAAGTAAGTATTAAACATCGTGAAGTACTTAAGTAGTCAACACGAGACATACGTATGGCACACGACGGTCTATGTAGTTCCAAACATGATCTTCAGATTCTCTACGCTGTCCGGGTCGGCATCCTTGCCTCTGGCGGTCCCGCGGAAAGCTTCTTTGACAATGGCGGTCTTGCGCTTCTGTATCTGTAATATACGTCCTTCGATGGTATCGGACACCTGAGACAATGCTGGGTAAGTGCGCGCTAGACAGGACTTTAGAGAACGTACAATGAAGTGCTTGACGAAGACGGGTTTCTCTTGACCGAGGCGATGCACGCGGTCGATAGCTAGAGAATCCGGTCAGCGAGCCAGAATATCGAGAAGCCGCTGCCTAGTACCTTGATTTTCTGTAGCGGCATTCCACCAGCAGTCCATCTGTAGAGCGGTGAGGATAAGGATTTCGTTGCAAGCGACGGTACCGACCATGAAGACGTAGTTGGCGTTGGTAAGCTGCATAAAGCTCTAAGCACATGCATGTCAAGTACTAGGTCAACGTCGCTCACGTTGAGGCCCACACCTCCTGCTTTCAAGCTAACGACCATAACTTTCGGTTCCTCGGAGGCGATCTTGAACTCGGTTATGGCATGATTGCGTTTCTTGACGTGCATCGAGCCATCAAACCGGTACTGGTCGAATCCTTCCCGCTTGAGCGTCGCCTCGATGAGGTCCATGAAGCTCGTGAACTGAGAGAAGACTACCGCTCGAAAGCCAGGATCTTCCTTCTTGATGCGACCTAGAAGAAGTGCGGTTAGGCCTTGTCGTGAAATACCGTTGGGTGCTTACGAAGGTTGTCGACAAGAGCTTTGAGCTTCGTCGAGGTACGGAAATCGTTACGTCGGAGCACAACCTCGGTTTGAGTCCGCTTTGAAGGCGACTGAGAGATAGTCTTGTTGAGCACCACTTCGACAAGCTCGTCCTCCTGCAGAAAGGTATACTCAGACGCTGAATAACCAGCTTCATAAATTTACACACCTTAAATGGACCCTTGCTGCATTTCGGACACTTCGTCTGCGTGCCCTTCTGTTCGCAGCTGGTGATGTACATGATGATACAATCTTTGCAGCTGTCGCTCATTAGCCATAATGTCATTGCACTTGGAACGAACACACCACTTGTGGAAACATCCCGGGAGCAGCATCGGTACGTCCATGACGTCCAGGCATATAGGACATTCGTCGAGATCCTCCTCGGAAAGGTGAGCCAAGACATTCTCGGCAAAAGCCATGCCGCCCCCGTCTTCGCCACCACCATCAGCTGCAAACTGCTTGATCATATCGTCGACGCTCATTTCGCCTTCGCCTTCTTCCTCAGGAGTTGCCGCTTTCGCTGCGGCGACCAGACTGGGATGCAGAACCGCCCGACGCAATCTAGGTGCGTAAGTCAGTCGAAGGCCCGTGAGGCTGAGATGACCACGTACTTCATAAGCATAGCCAGGATGTGCGTGTAATTTTTACCAACAAGGCCCTTCTCATTGAGCTGGTCAAAATCTTTCTTTACAGACGAAAAGATAGAGTCGTAGATCTTGCGCTCCATAGCAGAGAAAAGAAGCTCATCCACGACAACCTGGACCGTGTTAGCAAACGGCTCTGATATCAGGCAATGGAGCATTGGAAACACCTCTTTCGGCGGAAGGTCGACGATGCGTTTCCCGTCGGCATCGCGCATATTCTTTTCCCGCCGTAGAAGTACGCTCTCCAAAATGGTCTGCACGACCTCGATGGCCTTGTGGTCGTGCGCGAGAAAAGGAAGAGTTATGAATCTGGTCGACCAAAAGTTAGCAAGGGGGTGATGCGAGGCGATGAAAGTACTGACGAGCGGAAGAAGGAGAACTCCGACCACGGCTTGAAGCCCAAGAATCTGCTGTAAGGGGCTCAACGATCGTATCTCACGTGCGGGTTTCGCAGTCTCACAGTAGAGAGTACAAATCTTCAAGCTTGTTCACAATCGGCGTTCCTAACTCCTCATCAATAACCAGCAAACTCTTTTAGCCACCACTTACCTGTAACAGCCCATCTTCGCCTTGCGCGCAGTGCGTAAACTGCCTTCGCAGTCTTGCTTGTCCGGGACCTACACCGCACCACGAGGTCAGCGCTTCGCAAGAGAGTATTTGGCATTTGCACACGTACTTGCAGGAGTGCGCTTCATCCAGCACTACACGGAGCCAATCAACTGGAGGTTGGTAAGTACCCTTTACTAAACGCACAACAGGCCCGCTCACTCTCAAACACGGGCGACGAAGCCTTCGCCTTCTCGTGCTTCGCGTGCTCGCTCGCAAGCGTGCCATACGACGTGACGATGATCCTCAGCGTCTTATCGTCCTCGTCGTCCGGCTGCACAGCCGCCCCGAGGTCGAGCCGATTCTGCCCATGCCACACCATCACCTTCACCGTGCCAGGCTTACTCGAGCGCTCCATCTCCTCTGCCCATTGCATGAGCAGGGACGCTGGCGCAACGATAAGCGTGGCTCGCGCGCCCTGCGAGGACCATTTCGCCTTTCCTTTGAGAACGCTTCCCAGTTTGAGCTGGTGGCCCTTCGACGATTGCGCTGCACCATCGGGGTTTTCGCCTAGTTCGGGTTCGGAGTTCGTCTGGATGAGGGCGGAGAGCATAATGGTTTTCCCCATGCCCATCTCTGGCGCGCAGCGGCGTTCAGACTCGCGAGGATTTCGTGCAGCAATATCTCTCACCGTCCCTGCATCTCATAATGAGCGAAAATGTACACGAGAAAACGATGGTACACTTACGCAAGAATACCTCCTCGACACGTTCGCTCCGTCCGAGGGAACTCGAGGCTTAATTCGCCTGAATATGGATTGAAGTAGAAAGGTCGATCCTCGGCTGTCAGATCGATGACCTCGCCAGGCGACGACCGTACGGGGAGATTATATCTGCAGCCGGGTGTTAATATTCATTCGCCTCGTACATCGCCTTGCACTCACTGGCACCATAGCGGATGCATGGCGCTGGCTTTTCGGGCGTCCATCGTTCCGGATTCTAGTGAATGCATCCAGCTGTCGATGGTAAGTCGTTCGGCCTCGGTAAACCAAGAGGAGAACGCACTACAGAGCTTGCTTCTGGTAGGCACGCAACGTCAGCGTGAAAGACGACGATGGGTCCATCTCGCCCATTGCGCGATCATTTTGCTGAGCTCTATACAACGGAGCAATTTTAGATGTTGGTGAGACAAAATAGGTAATCCATACTTTGCATAGATCATAGCGATATCGTTCCCGGATATGTTCTCGCTGTCATCTACCTCAATTTCTTCGCCGTCTCCGACGATCTCGGTGACCTTCTTGCCGTGTTTCTTGCTCTCAGTCTTCCGGTCACTGTCGGCTTCGCTCGTATGCGCTCCGACCACTGGCTTCAGTCCCAAGATTTCGAAGAGCTTCACAAGTGCTGTCTTGCGTTCGCGAAGCATATACTCGTCTTCCGTCTCCATTCCCTCGTTGAAAGCGAACTTGGTGGCAAGATCGTCGTTACCCGACGTGTTTGCTTTCTTGAAGGCCGACGGGAGTAAGAAAACCTGGACAATGATTACGATGTCCATGCCCGTACGAAGTTTCGCGGGGATGTCGACTGTGATTCCGCGAAATTCCACGATACCTGTGAGGTTTATTATCCATTGAATCTGCCTGTCAGACACCGAAAAGAGACATACCGTAGTCGAGGAGTCGCGCCATCCATGTAGCATATTCCTGAGGTAGACGAGCAAAACCTGACACCGCCATTAGCGATCCGTTGGGACGATAACGCGCTCATGGCACTCACTGGATCCATTCTTGTTCGCTACACGGACGATACTGTCCATCTTCTTTTTATTCGCTTTCGCCGAAGGGCCTTTCAGCATCGCAGTGAGAGACAATTGCTTCTTGCCGTCATCTTTCTTCTTCCCCTTCGAGGACTTGGAGGAAGATGTACTGGCGACGGGGACTTGTGAGTCATCCCTGTATATCCGGACGTCTTCGTTGTTTGATGCACATTTCCCGCTAGATGTGCTCCACGCGTTCGCTATAATGAACTCCCCAAGGTACAAGGGGGAGTCAAGGAGAGGCTTCTCGTCTGACGGGGAGTCGTGGCGAGGACGTTTGACAGGACGTTCGGAGGATTGTGGTGAAGGAATATGTCTTGAGGACGACGCAACGGGTTGTTCTGAAGGGAGCGCTCTGTCTGAATCTGGCTTGCGTTTTTGGCCAATCAAGCCGTCAACATCTAGTGTGTCGAACTCGTCCGGGGTTTGGCGTCGTGACAAGGGTATAGAAGAGTTGTTCGACTCTTCTACAGTGTCATGCACGTCCTCGTCCTCTTCCACGTCAAGGAACAGTGGCTCAGAACGCGTCGAGGCGGGAGACGAAGGTGGTTTGGGAGGCGGGGCTTCAACCTCCATGACCTCGTCTTCCTCCTCGTCATCAGAACCAGCGAAGAAAAGCCCGCTGGGCTCTGGGGGCGCCATTTCGTCGTCGCTCATGGTGAAGGGGCTCAGGTCAAGGCAGATGGTGATGAGTAATTGTTTGAGATTGGCGTCGACGCGTTGAATTGACGCGACGCGTCCGAAGCGCCTGAAAAACAAAGACAAAGCCAGCTGATCGCGCTCGAGGAGTACGCCGCGTTTCTTATTTCCCGCCAAAATGCAGCGCGGACTGCCCATGGTGCGCATCTTGACGGATCCTTTGAAGACATGTCTGATCTTTTTCAAAGCAACCAACGGTCGTCCTTCTCCGTGAAGGCACCGACACTTCCCAAGGAAAGCCGCAACTGCTGTCCAACATCTCAGCATGTCTTGCGATCGCGGAGACGCTTTCTAGCACTCTCGGTCCTCGCGGGATGGACAAGCTCATTGTCTCCGAGAGAGGCGAAGCACAAATCACCAACGACGGGGCGACGATACTCAAGCTATTGGAGATTGTGCATCCCGCTGCAAGGACGCTCGTCGACATCGCGCGTGCCCAGGATGCAGAGGTCGGGGACGGGACAACTGGAGTGGTTCTCTTTGCATGCCAGCTCCTCAAGGAGATCCGCAGCTACATCGAGGAAGGCGTCAGCCCGCACATCATCATGAAGGGCTTCAGGCAGGCATCCCAGATCGTGCGTACTCGTTCCCTCAACGTCCTCGTTATTCTCATCTTTTTGTAGGCTCTGGATAGAATCAAGGAGATTCAGGTCTCTGTGGACAAGTCGGACCCCGAGTGCGTATGCGTGCTCATACTCATCCGCGCGCGGTGCTTATCCTTACGCGTCTAGGCGGTTCCGCTCTCTGCTGCTCAAGTGTGCCTCGACCTCCATGTCCTCGAAGCTCATTCACTCCGAAAAGCCTTTCTTCTCGAACATGGTCGTCGATGCCGTGCAATGTCTGGATCAAGACGATCTGGATGAGTCCTTGATCGGCGTCAAGAAGATCGCAGGCGGAGGAATGCAGGACTCCATGCTCGTCAAGGGTGTCGCGTTCAAGAAGACCTTCACGTACGCTGGCGCTGAGCAGCAGCCGAAGTCTTTCAGCAACCCTTGATTCTTTGCCTTAACGTTGAGCTGGAGTTGAAGGCCGAGAAGGACAACGCGGAGGTTCGCGTCGACGCGGTCTCGGACTACCAGGCGATAGTCGACGCGGAGTGGGAGATTATATATCGCAAATTGGAGGCCATCGAGAAGACAGGGGCGAAGGTCGTCCTCAGCAAGCTCCCAATCGGCGATCTGGCGACTCAGTGGTTCGCGGACCGCGACATCTTCTGCGCTGGTCGCGTCGGTGCTGGTGATCTTCGCCGCGTCGTTCAGGCTGCCGGTGGAGCTATACAGTCTACCTGTTCCGACATCTCTCGCGAGCATCTTGGCACCTGCGGATCTTTCCAGGAGCGGCAAATAGGCGGGGAGAGGTACAACCTCTTTGAGGACTGCCCCAACACCAAGACGTGCACACTTGTTCTGCGCGGTGGTGCGGAGCAGTTCATTGAGGAGGTTGAGAGGAGTCTACACGATGCGATCATGGTCGTCAAGCGTGCTGTGAAGAATGGGGAGGTCGTCGCGGGTGGTGGTGCTGTTGAGGTGAGACTCGAAACTTGCATGCCTCAGCGTATACTGATGCGTTGGCAGATGGATCTCTCCGCGCATATCAGGAAGCATGCGCTGACCATCCCTGGCAAGTTGCAGGCCGTCCACATCGCCTTCGCGAAGGCATTGGAGATCATTCCTCGTCAAATCTGCGACAACGCTGGCCTTGACTCTACGGACATCCTCAACAAGCTTCGCATGAGGCATCATAACGGCGATACCTGGTATGGCGTGGACGTTGATGGTGCTTCCGGCGTCCGGGACAACATGGCTGCTTTCGTGTGGGAACCCAGCTTGGTCAAGTTGAACGCCATTGCTAGTGCTTCCGAGGCGGCATGCCTCATCCTCAGCGTCGATGAGACCGTGCGCAACCCGCAGAGTGAACAGGTGCGTCACGTCACGGCTTTCAGTCATACCCCGGTCTCACTATTTTCTCAGGGGAAAGCAGGGCCTAAGGCTCCGCCAGGCGCTGCCCAGCGCGCATTACGGGGCCGCGGTCGTGGTATGCCTCGCCGATGAGGAGAGCGCCTGCTTAAAAGAAGTATCATATCTGTGTAATATTGCCACGTGTCTTACTCTGATAGAGAACTACTCACTTTCCGGTGCGACTTATCGTCCGCGCGACCATTGCGCGGTCATCTTCGTTGCGCCATCGCACGTCAATGTCATCCGGCGAGGCTTTGCAGCCATTATCAGGTACAACTGCGGGCACCTGAGCTATGATACCGGGCTTGTGGATCTCCGTTATGCCCATTGTCCCACCGGGCATTCGAATCGCGCCATCTTCTCAGCATACAATCCCACTTGTCGAATGCGCCATCCATGAGAAGTCATACATAAGAGGTGCCGCGACCAAGGTACGGGCGTCCTACTCCGACCCTGCTTATCTTGCTGCTTCACTATGGCCACTGTCCTCAGCTATGCCCACGAGAAACAGGAGGATGTGGCGGTCACAAGCACCAGCGTGTCCGACGAGGATGCCAAGGTCGCCGTTAGCGCTCCCCTTCCGTTAGGAACGCCGATCGAGCAGAACCCTGGTGTCTGGCGACGCCTGCGCAAGCCTGCCCTTGACTTGGACAGCGTTGCAACTCAACCATCGGTCTTCGACGATCCAGCTGGCCTCGAAGTCTACCGCCCGCCTCCACAATACGAGAACGCGCATCGCTTCGACCCCGATGCGCGATGGACGTGGCGCGAAGAAAAGGTGCGCTTGTTATATCGTGTCTCGCATAAACTAACGGCCTTTCCCTAGCGCATCATACGCAAGATCGACATAAAGATCATGATTTGGGCTGCAATCATGTTCTTCAGCCTTGATCTCGACCGGAGCAACCTGACGCAGGCTAACACGGACAACTTCCTCGACGACTTGAACCTTACGACGGATGACTTTAACATGGGGAACACGGTGTTCAGGCTGGCGTTCATGTGTGCCGGTTCGTTCAGCGCCCTCTGTTCGACTGTGCCGCGCTGACCCTCGGTCAGAGATTCCCTCTCAACTCCTATCCAAACGCATCGGTCCCGATATTTGGATTCCTTCTCAGGTAGAAAGCTCCTCGATCGTATCGTCAACACTCACGCGCCATCCGAGCAGATTTCTTTGTGGAGCATTGTCGCTCTCAGCCAATTCTGGCTGAAGGGACGCACTTCGTTCTTAGCAACTAGGTCAGTGACCAAGTGTCGAAAGAGCGCACTATACTGACGCGATGCATGCAATTGCTACCAATAGGGCTCTGCTGGGCATCTTGCAGGGTGGCTTCATTCCCGATGCCGTTTTGTATCTGAGCTACTTCTATACGAAATATGAGCGTGAGTTGAAGATATATCCTCACAAGCCCTGCTCCTGATTCAACATGTGCAGTGCCCATCCGTCTCGCTGCTTTCTGGATTTCCAACTATGTCTCCCACGTCGTCAGTGCGCTTCTGGCACGGGGCTGTTGCAGCTGCGCGGCGTTGGAGGAAAAGCGGGGTGGCGATGGTTGTTCTTGATCGAGGGTATAATAACCCTGGCTGTTGGCCTCTTTTCCTTCGTCATGATGCCGGCGGGACCGACTCAGACGCGCAAATGGTATCGTCCGAAGGGATGGTTCACTGAGAGGTAGGTCCTGCTTTCTGCGCGTGTCAATATGTTTATGGCTTAAACGTACAGGGAGGAAGTCATCATGGTGAATAGGTAAGGCGACCTTCCATGGTCGTCGGTGCTTGACTGACTTGTCGTCGAAGGGTTCTACGTGACGACCCATCGAAGTGCGACATGCACAATCGCGAAGGACTCAGCCCCAGAATGTTGCTATCTGCACTTTCCGATTGGAGGCTCTACCCTATATATGCATTGGGCATTGTCCACATGAGTAATGGCTTACTGCTATGGTCGAGAAACAAGCTCACATTCTCCCAGTTCCCACCGGCCCGCCACAGACTTACCTCACGCTCTCACTTCGCAACCTTGGCTTCAGCACCACGGAAAGCACTCTGCTAACGATTCCTTCCACCGTCATCGGCGGCATCCTACTCATCGCCACCGCCGTCATGAGTGAACTCGTCAATAGCCGAGTCGCCGCGACCATCACTCTGCAAATATGGTCTCTACCCCTCCTCGTCGCGCTGTACACGTTCAACTCGGACACTTCGCAATGGGTCTACTTTGCGGTCGTAACGCTCATTGCTGGCTTCCCCTATGTCCACCCAATACAAGTCGCATGGACTTCAAGAAACTCATATTCCGTGAAGACGAGGTAAGATTTTGTGTTCGCCGGAGCCTCTTGCTGACTTGGTGTTCAAGGACCGTCTCGGCAAGCGTCTACAATGTATTTGTGCAGGTGAGCATGTACTGTATATTGTCGTCGCACATCGCTAATGGTTCGCTAGGCTGGTGCCATTATCTATGTGATTATATCGACATATAGTTGCTGTGCTGTCCGCTGATCGTACTGTGTGCAGAACAACATTTATAGGGAGGACGATAAGGTAAGATCTAATTTTTCCGTCGTGATACTTATTCTGAGTCGCTAACGAATAACGCACAGCCGCTCTGTAAGCTTGACCACTCCGCTCGAACCAGGAAGCTGCCGTCTGATATTGACGTAGACAAACGAGGGAACCGGGACCTCATCGCTATCAACTGCATGAACTTAGTGATCTACATCGGCGTACATTTCTTCTACAAGGTACTGAACAACCGCCGGGACAAGATATGGAATTCGTGGACCCTTGAGGTAGGCGTGCCGGTATTTCTTGTCGAGTTGCTGCTCATTTGTCGTCAGCAACGCCAGCAATACCTGGAAACGACGAAAGACACTGGGAACAAGAGAATGGATTTCCGATTCGCTTATTAAGAATATACAGGCGCTCGTGCCACATCCATCTTATACAGGACTGGTACTGTATACGAAGCCACCACGCCCGCAGCATCGACTATAGACGCGAGCTGCACATGAATGCCATGTTGTACTTGAGATGATCTCACATGTTGACTTGTGTGTTCTGAAGGTCCTTGAGTACAATTGCGAGTGCGGATTAAAAAGACATGACGGGAGGTTCCATTAGACCATTGACAAAGCGGACAGCAATTATATAACGACAGACTACGATAGCTTGGTGGGAGGTGGGGAAGCCGCACGGGCCCGCGATGAAGCGCGCTTTCGTCGCTTCAACTCGCCTTGCCTAAGACGTTGAAGTTCCCGTTCCACGTTGATGAACTTGGCGCCGACATCCTTAAACTCCAGAGGCGTCCTGTTCGGAAGGTCGACGACCTCGAACTTCTCGGGTCGGCGCAACTCGAAGGTTTCCGGGATCCTCGGGACCAGCTTCTGCTTTGCGCGCTCCGCCTTCTCAGAGTACTTCATGGCAGTTTCATGCGCGTGCTTGAGCGAGGCGGGTACAACAGGTTCCTACAGTGGTATGTCAGAGCACAGGTACAAATGGCGTAGAGGGATCACGTACCCGGCCATCCTCCGGAATCGACTCCCAGTACATGCGAACATACCGCTGCCGTTGGGCGTCACGGTTCTCCTCCAGCTCCAGCTGATCGGCCTCGGTCTGGTCATAGTACACTGAGTACGTCGAACCGTGCATATCGGGTTCCCTCGACATGTGAGCGCCTAGAAGCCTATCCATGCCTCTCTGGAAACCAGTCTGGACCTGGGGCCGCTTTGGCTTCTCCTTGAGCTGTAGGTCCAATCAGTAATTGAGCGGTTAAGCATGCCATGCAGACGGAGTGAAGGTCTGTCGAGCACCGCGTAGGAGTTGCGCGAGCAGACAGAATGAGGCTAGTATAAAGAAAACTCACAGCCTAAACAAACGAATTGGTCCCATATGTTAGTCAACTGTAGGGCATCAGCAGGATAGGAGATTCACCTGCAAAATGAAGTCAGCAAGAGTGAAGCTCGCGTATCGGTAACATGAAGATCAGCAAAATGTTATAAGGTGTAACCATGAGGTTGTCTTAAAGACTAATCGTTTGTAGACATCATATCATGGGTGGGATAGACAGAGTAGACGAACCTCAGCTGCGTCCTGCTCTCTCAGGGCGTTCTCAAGGCCCTTCAAGCGTAGAATAGCATCTACACGCTTGAGGCTGATGCCAAAGTTCCTCGACAGAACGAGTTGGCTATTGGCATTGGGGTCTTCCTGGAAGAGTTTCCACATCATCTCGCGAGTGGCGTCGTGGATAGGCGGCGGCGGACGGAAAGATTTGTTCATGGGGAAGGGCTACGCACAACGGCTAGTCAGCGCGAAAGTAGTTGATGGAAGGTTGCTCTGTACGCACAGACGACTCGCCGGACGGCCCTTCGTCGCTCATCCATTGAACGCGCGAGTCAACGTGAACGTTGCGATAGAGCTCCCCAACGGTCTGCATGAACTCCTTGTACGTCTTTGGAATGATTTCTTCTCCGTTTTCGTCCAGTATCTTTGGCCTGGGCGCCTGTGTGGCTGGCTGAACAGGGTCCGCGTCCGGTAGGACGGGCTCTGAGGCGGATTCGGCCAGTGCAGCCTCATTCTGAGGCGGCGGGGGCGGTGGCTCCGCACGGCGGACTGCAGAGGAGCATATGCCACGGCCGGTACGCGCGCGGCACGCAGGGGAATGAGGGACTGGCCGAAGCGCCCAAGACGGGAACCGCACACGGGAGAGCATTGGCACGAAAAAATCTGCGCGCTGCCGTGACACTGTCCGGGCGACACCACGTGCTTTCTTGTCACGTCACAGACATCAACTTCAGCACTGTCAGTGTTATAGTTAGTTGGTTGGAGCAACCCGTCATCGTCTCATGGATCCCCAGCTTTTTGCTCTCGTTCGAGGATATGCGTGTCTCGTCCCTCCGGCTGATCTGTGCTTCCCCACCTCGCCGTCTCTGTCTGCGCTCATGGATGCCCTCGTCGCACATCTGCTGGAATCCGAACACTTCAAGCATTACGGTCCCTCAGCTCAATATCAAAAGGTCTTCTGGAAGTGGGCAATAGCTCAGCTAGAAACCAGCTTATCCCAGACGGATGAAGTGAGTCTGCACTGCTGGTTCTTGCCCTCCGTTTCTGTCAACTCTCCGAGCCACGCAGGACATAGAGATGAATGACCGCATATACAATCGTTATCTTGAAGTTCTGAACCAACAGTATGTACCGTTACTTCTCATGAATTATCTAACGACTTTCAAGACTCGACGTGGCAGACTCCTCCTTGTCCTGCCCTCCCCCCACCGACTCGTTCATCACACATTATTGGCGCCTCAAAAATTCGGCATCGTCCAAAAATTCGCTAGTTAATCTAGATGACTATCGCACTCTCACATTGCGGGAATCTCGTACAACAATCCAGGACGGGACAACAGGCTTGAGGACGTGGCTCGCCAGCTTGGTTTTGTCAGAATACCTCATCGATACACCCGGTACGTCTGTTTACGCTGCATAGGCTCTTCCTTACTGATATTGGCATGCCGCAGACCTCATTGCAAACAAGCGCATTCTCGAGCTCGGCTCCGGCATCGGCTTCTTGGGCATCATCTGCGCCAGCTTGCAGCGCTTGCATCAGACGACGGAGAGCGCGCCCCCGCCACATCTGTGGCTGACGGATGCGAATGAAGACGTTCTCACAAAATGTCGAGGGAATGTACAACTGCCTTGTAGTATGTCTTTCCCGATATCTGCCCGCGCAGCTTCAGCTCATACGCCTTCGAGATCTCTCGTCGACGCATCCGAATGTTCACCATCGTCTACTTGACTGGACTGCCTTCGAGCACTCAGCCTCGCGATCAACAGCATTGGCCGACATGGATGCCCTGGACGAGGACATCATCCTTGGTGCAGACATCGTCAGTTCCTTGACTCATCATTGATATCGTTTCTAATATTCGGCATATTCCAGGTGTTCGACCCTGCTCTTATCGAGCCGTTCGTCACTGTCCTCGCATTGCGCCTTTTCAAACTGCGACAGAACGGGCCAAGAGTTGCGCTCATCGCGCTGACCGTACGCAACCCCGACACCTTTCAGGCATTCCTCGATGCCGTCGAGAGTCAGTCCAATCCCATTTCGCAGCGGATCTGCTCGTCTAATCTAGCCTTACAGGAGCCGCGCTCACAGTCGAGCACGTTGACTATCAGAGCAGTGGAAGAATGTTCCTCGAACGACGGAAAGTCAAAAGGACTCGACTGCATCGGTGAAAATCATGCGGATAAGTTACAAAGCATCGTGATAGGCGAGATAGGTTGGCCGAAGGTAGCAGAGATAGTGTAGCATACAGTACATGGACCCAAACACGTAGAGGGTCAGCTCGTCGGCTTGACGAGTCCACAGTAACCGCAGGACCAGAAATCAGACGGGATGGGCGTCTCCCCGCAGCGAAGGCAGGTCCAGTGTCCGATCTGATTTGCTGGTCGGATAGCTGCGCATGCCTCGCACTGCAGCGCGTCCGGGCCGTTGAGAAGCGTGCAGATGCCACAAGCCCAACGTTGAGGGACAGCACAATCGATGAAGGCTCGCGCTGGTGACTGTCCGGCCAGTAGCTTGACTGCCTGACCCTGAACTTTCGTGCCGCTAGTCGACGCAGGCCTTTGTAAGGTCCCGTCGAAGACAACTTCGATGTCGTCGTCGTCATCGTCAAAAACAGGACCACCGCGTCGTCGGCTCTGCCTGCTCGGGCCAGGCTTTCCCTCCACGATCAGTATGTCTTCATCGTCGGACTCGTCATTCAGCGTGAGATCGATGACTTCGCTCGCTTGAGTGGCTTTCTGCGCTTCCTTCTGGGCCTCGCCTTGCGCCGCAGAGGCACAGGCTTTCGCGTCGCGCACACGACGCAGCGCAGCCTGGAGATCGTTAAGCGCTGGCACAAAAATATACACCGGAAGACCTTTTACCTGCGCAGCAGCTTCCCTAGGCGAGAGGGGTGCTCTAGTTGCGGGAAGTGGCTGACCGCCCAGCACGCGCGCACCTTGGCGCCGCGCCTCTGCCGCCTCCGCTGCTCGCCGTTTTTCCGCGGCAGACAGTGCCGGAGCATTGCCCATAACTCGTCCTGTGGACGGTGCAGGCGCCGACACCAATCGGGATCCGCCTATCCCAGCGCCACCACCGAGTCTCCCCCCTGGCTTCCCTCCCAATCGCCTGCCCTTCGAGTAGAAGCCCTCCCCCGAGTACCCCGAGCGCTTCAATGCGGCGTATTCGTCCTCGAGACCGTCGAGATACTTGTAAAACGCCTCATCGTGCGGCCCGCGGAAGTTGTGCGTAAGCTCGTGCAGCATGGTCCCCATGACGAACTCAAGGTCGTAGAACGTGCCCGGACGGTCGGCAGGTCGCAGGCGAAGGAAGATCTGATGGCCCTGGTTCACGTCTGGCGCGTATGAGTTACTGTGCTGTAGGAACTCTAGATCGAGAGGGTGAACTCACTGATGCCTGCAATGTGGGCGTCAATGGCAGCGACAAAGGAAGTGCGTGATTGACGTACCCAGTAAGCGAGGATCATCAGGGAGAAATTCACCCAGGGTGGGCAGGTGCCAATTTCTCTTTCGCATAATGGGCTTTGCGAGGGCAGCGATGCGCTTCAGCATGTCCAAAGCCTCGTTACCTCGAGGTTGGTCCTTGAGGTGCGTGATGCTTCGCACAAAGCTGTCCGTAGATGCTGAAGACATAGCGACTCCGGATACAGAGCCAACGTAGAGAGAACAGAGACGTCAGCGCGACCGCCCCGCAAAGGGACAGCGCTGAGCGGGAGTCGCGGTTCGAGATAAGCGCCGGACTTAGCCTCGTGTTCGTTGCCACGCGTCGTTCTCACGGGTGGCGCGACCTGGGCGCAGATGGTCTCCTGCAAGCGCCCTGAAAGGCTTTGCATAAGTACAATCTCTACGTGCGTAATATCGACCATGCTACGACTCCGAGTCAGGGAGGTCTAACCCAAAGACTAGTAGACAAGCCAGAAAGGCGACGCATGTGCTGCAACGATGCAAAGTTGCCCCTCTCATATCTACCGGGAGAGCGAGACAGAGCGGTCCCCCGCTACGGTTCCTAATCGTCGTCCTTGCGAGGCGGAGGTCCACAGGGCTGCAGCATGCGCTAGCGGTCGTGGTCAGCAACGATAGAGATGAAGACCACCATGTTCTCACCTCTGTCATCTCAAACTTTATGCGCGCAGTGGACTCGCCATCAGCGATGGCAAGATAAGACGCCAACGACGGGTGCCCGACGATAGAAGCGAGGGTGTCGCGGTGTTGGTGAGTCACCCACTCACTATGAAGGATCAGCATACGTGCAGGCTGAGAAGACATTGCCTGGACGTACTACTTAGAGATATCCGCATGTCCTTCAGATAGGTGAGTGAAAAGTCATAAATGCCTGAGCTGGCGCTTACCGGTTCCGGTGTATCGTGCGTGTACTGTAAATGAAGTTCAGACTGGCATGAAGGTCATAAAAAGGTTTCACGCACAATGCTCAAGCTGGGTGTTTGCCGTGTACCTGAGCTCTGAAGACTGAGGGCCAGAATATGAGCGTGCCGGTCAACTTTGCGGGGAAGACATGACGGACCATGTTCAAGTGGCGCTGTTGACAGTTGTTGGTCGCGCGCTTAGCAAAATCGCCATCACTTGCCATCACTTCCTTCCCGCGTTCAACGATGTCGACCGAGACGAAGAAGGCGAGGGCGAAGGTCGCCGCACTGTCTGCGTCCCTCGATAAACTCGAGGCGGAACTCAACCCCTTGTTCGAGAAGCCTTTGGCAGACACTCTAGCCGGACTCGGGCCTATCGAGCAGGCTAGGTTGCAGACCTTGCTTCCCTATGTGATCTACGACTTGTCCTTCAGTACGCAATTGCACTCCCCCTTCGCCTGAAAGCGTTAACGTGCCGCTCTAGTCCAGCTTAAGACTCATGGCGTGGATCCCAAGAGTCATCCTGTGATACCTGAATTGGTGCGTCGTCCATCCTCATTCAACCGATCCCTTCATCATGCCTGAGCCAGGACCGCGTCCGTCAGTACTTCGAGAAGATCAAGAAAGCAGAGGACACGGCACCAAGTGCGTATGCGTGTTCAGCGAGTGCGAAGCGTAGCCTGACGTTCACACAGGACCTAATACCGTGGACAAAGACGCTGCCGCTCGTTTTATCAAGCATGCTATCAACTCAGTCCAATACAAAAAGAGCGACCCTCCTCAGGACTCGGCGACTACCAGCAACAACGCTGCACCCGTTCCCGTCAGAGTAACGGAAAAGATGCTCGAGCGCGAGAAATACTTGCGAGAAATGCAAGAGCGGGACGACGCGGAGAGCAGCGAAGGCGAGGAACTGCAGATCATCGGGGACGACGACTCAATGAAAGTCGGGCAACCTCCTGTCAATGATCGCAAAGGGAAGGGGAAAGCGCGAGCTTTGCCTGTCAACGCAGACCAGGCTGCTGTTCAGGCTAGCCGCAAGCGCAGGCAAAAGTCAAACCCATTTGGAAGTGAGTCGACATCCCTTGCCCCCTCGCTCAATACTTTACTGACTGGGCCGCGAAGATGACAACGGACAGCCGCCCGCTCTTAGTATGGATGTTGACGGACTAGAGGAGATTTCCCCACCTGCACTTCACAACCCCGGTGCCGACGCACGCAAAAGCAAGAAGAAGAGACGGAAGAGCGCTCCCACTGACATCGACGGCGATAGCTCCAATGTGCCCTCCACAGGCGACCCCCCTCAAAAGAAAAAGAAAAAGAAGAAGGAATGAAGGTGACCAGGCACTCTGTCACCTTTTACGCGAATGCGCCTAGGGCTGCTCCAGCTTCTTCCTCACCATCTTGTATATGGGACTACCGCGGCTCGATGACCGTCGACGAGCAGAAACAGTCCCATTCAGGTCCCTTCCGGTCGGCGGTAGGGTCGGCATCACTTCATGTAGTATGTGGCTATGTGTTCTACGCATAATACGACTGTTAGTACCATACCTAGCGTATCTATTCCTCACATCGAAATCCACTTGAACGCAAGCCGATTCTTTGTGGCGTACGACGGTCAACGCGACATTGTGCGCTGAGGCTAGGTCCGGCGTTTGCCGGAGCATCGACGGAAGAACGGACCGCTGCATAATTTTTGAATCTGATCGCGCGTTGATGCTCGTTCTTCCTTCCCTCCTGCGTCCACGACGTCGTCATGAGCTAGGTGAGTGTCGCCCTCGATCTTTCTACTTCCAAGTGATGTCTTAATCTTATCTACATTGTCTGAGCTCGACGCTCAGGGCGTCAGCTATGGCGAACACATATATCCTGATTCCCCGTCCTCATCCTCCTCATGAACTTCCGCTAACCTCTTGGCAGAGCACAACCGCAGTTTATACCTTCCACCTTAATTTACTACTCTCTCCCAAATGAATTTCTACTTCTCCGCCGCGAACACTCTGGATCGCCTCGATACGAAGCAAGGTTCCATCAAGGGCGTCCTTGCCACCCTCCCAGAGAAGGATCGTAAGCGGACAGCCGCCCTTGTCATTGAGACCCTCAAATGTGCGCCTCTCCGGCTGCTTAAACTCAGAAAGAACTGCATGTCATGCAACTCGACAGACAAAACCGTTCTGTCCGACGTGATCAAGGAATGCAAGCTGCTGTCCACTGAGAAGAAGGTCACGACGTTGAACCTTGCTCTTGTCCTGGTGCACGACCTTCTACTGCGCGGCGGTATACAAGCAGGGGACGGACCTGTAAAACAGGCCATTCTGCGGCACAAAACGAGGCTTCAAGGCGAGTTCACGAAGCTCAAGATCAAGAGAGGTGCGAAGAGCAACGATGATCTTGCTCAAGTTGGTGATGAACGAGCCAGTGAGTTGGTGCCTTTGCACTAGCGAGACTGGTGTTGAACTCATCTCTCAGACCTCATCCCACGCTATGTACGGGTGAACACAAACCTCTGGTCCGTGGAAGAAGCCGTGCGGTCCCTGCTTGAGAGCGGCATGCATCTTGGTGACCCTTTCCAAACCATGTAAGCCTTTCTATACCCTTCGATCTACGTCGTCTTCATGCTTAGCAACCCCAGAACAGATTTTGCGAAGGACGAGCATGTCCCCGACCTGCTGTTGTTCTCCCCTAAGAAAACGTTCCACGACCATGCCGCCTACAAGAGCGGCAAGCTGATTTTGCAAGACAAGGCCTCTTGTTTCCCGCCACTGGTTTTGAATCCTCCCTCCTCACATAATGCCGTTGTCATAGACGCCACGGCTGCGCCGGGCAACAAAACGACATATCTAAGTGCATTAATGCACAACAAAGGCAAGGTGTGTGCGCACGCTTCACGCTCGAATGCACAATATGACTCTATCCTGGCAGTTATATGCCTTCGAGCGCGACAAGCGTCGCTTTCAGACGCTCAAGACCATGGTGGCCAAAGCGACCTGCAAGAACGTACATCCCGTCAACGATGATTTCCTAGCTGTCGACGCCAACGATGAGACATACGGGAACGCCACTCACATGTTCGTGCACATGCATCTTGCCTTGTCTCCGTCACTCAGATCTGCACAGATTACTCGACCCGTCGTGTAGCGGATCCGGAATTGTGAATCGGCTCGATTACCTCTTAGAGACGGAGGAGGAGAACGACTCGAAGGAAGAACGTCTCGCAAAGCTGGCATCTTTTCAATTAATGATGATCAAGCATGCCATGAAGTGTAAAGTTGCCGAGTACAACTGTCGACCTGTGGTCTGACCTGGGCTTTGCAGTTCCTCACGTCCAGCGCATCGTCTACTCGACATGCAGCGTCCATTCTACCGAGAACGAGCATGTCGTGCGGGAAGCTCTCGCCTCAGACGAGTGCCGTGCAGGCAAGTTCACGCTGGCGCCACGGGAGTCCGTGCTACCTTCATGGTCGCGTAGAGGGATAGCAGCGGAGATGGAGGGCAGCCAAGGTACGTTGACCTCAGGACCCTCACTGCCGCATACGTTAATTCAGCGCTAGGGGATGCCCAAGGGTTGATTCGTTGTCTGCCTGGCGAAGACGCGACCAATGGCTTTTTCGTGTCTTGCTTCATGCGAGGGAGCGAGGAAGGACAGATCAATAAGCGCAAGGCAGAAGACGCTGTTGCTTCGCAAGCAGGCGCGGCAGCCCCGCAAGCTAAGCGTCGCAAAAAGCAGAAGCAAAAGGTGACAAAGGTGTAGGACTTCGCATAGTCGTTACAATCCAACACCAGTATTCCCTGCCTCCCTAGCATACAAGGGAACGAATACATTTGGTTCAGATGTGAGCACATATGGAAGTGTCTATAATACATATATATCGTACACAGGTCGTTAGTCAAAGAGGCAAATGATAATACAGAGGATGTTACATGATGGTACAGCTGTCCCCGCTATTGAGGCCAGCAACATTATGAGAACCGGTAAAGCTGTTTGGCCGAGTTCTCCCGCCAGGCTGCCACCACCGCATCGGCCGTCCCGGGAAGTCGGCCTCGTCGCTAGACGCGTTCTGGTTCCTTCTATGGCTCCTCCTGATCTTCTCGCGCGCCGCGGTCACCGCGTCCACCGCTAGCCACGCATGGAATGACTTGAGTACGACGCGTGTCTCGTCGCACTCATCCTGTCCACCCTTTATATCGTCAATAATCTCGTCACGCCCATCCAGGTACTTGAGCTTTCGTGCGCCATATGCGCGCCACCCCTGCCGCGGACGCGTCGCAGCAGACAGATCCTTGGTGACTGCTTCGCCGATGCCGCGACAGTCGATGACCACGATCCTCGCGTCCGACACGTTCCTCTCTCGTGCCGTCTCCACGAACTCGCGGAGCACGGAGGCGCTGATCTGTGTCCCGTCCGCCTCGAGGACTCGCAGCTGCTTGCACCCGCGTATGAGCGAGCGGAAGGCGCTGTCGCTGAGCTCGGCCGCGTTGGATACGATGAGACGCTCGAGAGCATGGCCCGGCCGGACCTCTGATGACGCTCGGGCGTCATCTTCATCCTCCGGCATCAATGCCTCCAGCAATGCATCGCTGATCTCGCTCGCGTCCTCCAAGTCGATGGAACGGATCTGAGGTGTCGTCCGCAATAGACGAACCAGCCCATCGTCCTCTAAAAAGGTTCCAATCCCGGCCATCTCCAGCATTTCCAGGCATGGCACGCTATGCGCAAGGTTGGAGCACGCCACGTCTGTGAGGAGAGGACACGACGAGAGCGCGAGGTGGCGCAGCCTGGTGACTCGGCGACAGAAGCAGCCATCCCCGTCGCGCCCTACCTCCCGCGCGAATAGCCGCACTATATCGACGCTGAGGTCCCCCTCGGTATCGTCCTCGGTGCAGGCCACGAATGCTTCCATGGCGCTGTTACGCAGTTGGCGGGCATAGGAAAGGTCCAGGACCTCGAGAGCGGGTGCGGCGCGCCCCAAAGCGGCCATCATGTCTTCGTCAACGTGCTTCAGGCCGCTGAGGCGAAGCTGAACGATGTCGAGGTGAGTACTGTTGATGGTCGCGTTCCTCGCCCATGCTAATACGCCTGCTGCGTCCGCATTGACACAACGACTGGCATCCAAATCCTCCAGGCGAGGGCAGCAGGCCGCGATGGTCTTGAACATGAGATTGGTCACGGCAGGGATTCCCTTCACGCATAAGCGTCGTAGCAGTGGCGTGTGCTCGAGCAGACGATGAAGGGACCGACTGTCCAACGAGGTGCATCCTCGAAGGTTGATCGACGTGAGCTGGGTGGCTGCAGGGAATTGATTGAGACAGAGATCGTCCGTAAGGCCATGCAGATCAGCGGACGAGCAGCTGACGTGTCCAGCTAGATTCAACGCTTGGACGAACTTGCCGCCGTGCTCCGAGATGCGGAGACCCGAAGCCAAGGACGCACGTCCGAAGGCATGAAGGTCAATTTCAGCCCATAGTTGGCCGTCAAGGATCATCGATCGCCACTGCTTCGACACCTGACGAAGGTTCAGGAGACTGACAGGCACACCTAGGCTGACCGTGCTCACCCTGCTGATCTTAACTAACTCTCTGACCGCGCGGTCACGTCCCACCCATCTGTTCCTGCTATGCGCTGCTCTCGACGCGGACCAGTTACCGTCAAGGGCTCGCCTATGGTCATCTTCCATGACGGACACCAGGCTCGAGAAGACGTGCAGACGCAGTTCCCTTGGAAGTACGCCATCGAAAAGGTTACGCGGCTCGATGGGCGTGGGCGTGAGGATGTCGTTGGATGTGGCAGGGACAAGGTCGAGAGCGGACAATGGGAAGGGCGATGAGTACGAGCGGACCTTGTTCTGTATGCGAATGGGTTCTGTGAGCGGACTAAGTAATGAAGGTGGCCATTGCTCGGGCATGTTAAGCGGGGCGGCGGCCATAATAGTATCATAGTAGTTACCGAGGCCGTGCGACGTGGGGGAGGCGTCTCCACGCTGTCTGAACAGGAGCTTGCGCGCAACGTTCCCGGAAACTCGTGAGCTGTCAAGCTTCGTCTTCAGCCTACGCATTGACCGTGATGACACGGTGCTCGAGGGGCTGTTCATAGAGTGTGGCCTGGACGTGTTCCATTGACCCGCCCCCGACTCTGTAGGCGTCGACGAAGCGGGTTCCGCCTGGGACGCATTCGAAAGAGGACGTACTCTCCTGGCTGCGGTATCGGGATACGATTCTGTCGAGCTGAAAGACGATGGGCCAGCGGAAGAACTTGAAGAGGGACTCGATGACTCCCAGCTCGTCGATTCCGAGTATCCGAGGCTCGTCGGCGTGAAGGTCAGAGGAGGGAGAGTAGGTGGCTGCTCCTTCCCCTTTCCCTTGTCCGCGGAGGGGCTATCAAGCCAAGGGACGTTGTATTGTTGGCGTATGTAGTCATACGAGGGCGTGAGGGGATCAGAGTATGATTCTCCAGAATGCGGCGACGAGGATGATGATGCCTGATGACTCGGATGCGCGGAGGACGGGAAGGAGAAGGAGGTCTGCGTGGTACCGTCATCTTCGTCGCTGGGAGTTGATGTGGTATGGAGATGGGCTTGAGCAGGGCCTGTTTGCCCTTGCTGGTGTGCGTCCCGCTAGCCTCCGTCTCCTCCGTCGGTCCAGCTCCCTGTGCGCGACCTCCATTCAAGAGAAGCTCAAGCTCGAAGGGGTCAAACTGGAAGAACGGTTCCTCGCGTCCATGTTGGCGGAATGAAAGACGGGGGGTCGCAGATCGATTGCAGGTGGCTAGCTGACGACTCGATAAGATTAAGAAGGGATGATGCCAGATGCAACGAGAGGTGATAAGGCAGAACACCGCTAATGGGTTGCTGGCGCTGGGAGCCGAAGGGTCGCCGTTACATGTCCGTTCGCTGTAACATGAGCTCGTTACAACAGCAAGACATTTGCATTAAGAGACAGCAGAGAGACTCAGACAGCCCCGGAGGTGGGCCGAGCTTCCGATGCCACGTGACTCCGCATTGTTCGACTTTTGACCTCGCCAATGTGGGGTTCTTACACAGAGACAGCCACCTCTGCGTCACTAGAGCAAATTTCAAGCGTGATAGATGTAAGTAATGCCCCTCCTTGTAAAACATCAGCGGAATATCTGACATCCAAAGGCTGTCGCTGCCCGACTGACGCGCCCCAGACGTCTGGGGAAGGGTAGTGCGCCCTTCAGCAGCTCAAGTACAAGGTAGTACTATACCTTTGTCGCGGTACAGACAGAGTTCACAACACAAGCAAATTGAAGTGGAACCCGAAGATTCGAGTGCCTTATCAGCGACGTAAGTCAGCCGGAGGCGCAATATCCGTGGCATGACCCGCCCGTCGGCCCTTGCGACTCATAGCGAGGCGAGGATCAAAGACAGAGAGGAAGAGAAAGGACGTGCGCATTAATTACAGAAAGCTCGTGGCAAGTATCGACCAAGGACGACAGATAAGCAGAGCGGTGCGAATGAGCGAATTACAAGGATACATACAAGAGTAGTTGTGGTATCGTTTTATGCGGTATGAAGAGCGAGGAAGAAGCAGCGAGATAGGGCACTAAAGCACATATATCAGATCATGGTCCCAGGAATCGACAAGAAAGATAGAAGGTGAGAGGAGGACGGCAAGCCACTTGTCCTGGATGGGGCAATGATTCTGTCTCGCGATGCAGTCGCGCCGTCGAAGATCTGCCTATGCATCCTTCTTGGGCTTGGCGTTCTTCCAGTTCGCTGTCGCCATCTTGAACCTAGCGCACACCAGCATAAGTCCATGGCAGCAGAAGGAGTTTCAATACACACCTCTCCTGGTGCGTGATGTCGGGCTCCGTCTCCTTCAGACGAGACAACTCTGTCTTCTGAAAAGCATTCAGTTGTCGCACAAGAGGTATAAGCTGCCCACCGCACCATGAATTTGTTGAATTCGCTGAGTTTTTTCTTACCACCCCCCGACCTAGTCTCTACACGTGAAGTCCCGCTGTCAACATCTTATTACACTGGAAAGACGGACGACGAACTTTTGACAGGCTTGTCGGACGACGTTGAGGCCTTCTTCACTGGTGGTGCCATGGGTAGTCACGAATGGAGGGTTGGGGACCTAGAAACGTGCAAAGATCTCAAGCCGTACCAGGAACGCGCTCCAGACGTTGGTACGCCTGCCACAACATCAGAATGCGGGGAATAAGAAGTCATAGCTAAGACACACCGGTGCTGGATGGAAAGGAACGAGCACGCGCGAGTGTCGTGCGGAAACTGCGCTGAGGGGGCGGGGACGGTGTATGGCAGGAGGAAAAGGGAAAAAGGCAACGCGCCAACCCGTCGGATCTTTATACTCACGATTGCGGGCAAATCGTATACAACAAGTTACGGTATTCGATGCACGCTCAACCCTTTTAGCGACGGGGTCTCCCGACGGTCACCTGATGGGGCTGGGCGGATGACATCGGGGAGGTCGACTCCCTTCGGACGCCCACGCTGTCAGGACGGTCAGCTTCTGGCGTTGCTGCCATAGCACGCGGCGGGCGCGCTGCAGGAGGAGGCGCGGCGCGCGGCATCAGGCGGGGGCGTCCTTGGATAAATGGGCAAAACGAACCTAATCAGAATCTGATGGCGGACCCCGGAGCCATCTCGCACGGTACCGCCATGGTGGTTCGATTCGCACGCGGCGCCGCGGCACTCACCGTGCTGCGCTGGGCATGTTTGTTGCTGCCAAGTGCCCGCCGCCACCAAGGCCAATGTTGTACCAGGACTTGCAGTATTCCCTCGAGTCTACAAATTCGCGAAACCACCACCAGTCCAGACTGAGAACCCCAGGCTTTGCTAACGCGGCGCTTGATATTGCATAGCTTAAGCTAGCGAAGGAGAATTCCTGGGTTCGCACAGTTTATATACAGTTGCAGACCCAAGCACGTGTCGAGCGGGGGGCAATGTCGAATGCAGCCGCGGTCTGCGACGCGGGAAGCTCAGAAAGCCGTAAAAAGTTTTACAGTCCTGCATCCTTTGAGGCGGACGCTTTCGCAACGCCGGCAAGGCTGTCGACAATGGTGGTCCCGTTCATGATGCCCGTAGTTGCGATTAGGAATCTTCGGCCTATAGACATGTGAGTTCGTCTATAGACTGCAGCACATGGCGTGCACATACCGCGGTTCTGTCTGCCGACCCACCGGAGGGCAGCAATCTCTGTGTATGTGCAGCCACCCAGGAAAAAGACCACCGTGGTCATCGGCCGCTCCCTCGGCAGGACTGGTCAATTGCGTGGTAAGCAACACATATTGGAGACAGTAAACGCTGGGAGGCCTTACGCGATCCGATATATGGCGCGGGTGTTTCCGTGCCCCCGCGCGGCGGCTTTGGCGCCATGTCAAACGTTTCTCCTGGGATGACTTCCAGAACATCTTCAAAGCCCTTCCAACCGACGATTGGATGCGCCTGCACCATCCCGACCCCAGCGCCAGTGCTGTCGGCAGACTCGCCGGTCGTCGCTTTCTTCTCCTTTTCCGCAGGATTGCTGAGGACTCCGCCTTTCTGTGCGACACATTGGACCAACCGGATGCTGAGCGGGGCATAGCCGGAGTATACAAAGCTGATGTCGTTCTCCACCTCTTCCAGGGCCGCGGGATCGTCGTCGATGAGTAAGCGCAGTGATTTCCGGACGGATGCGAAGGGTAGTTTCGAGGCGGCTACAGCGGGGGGAGTGTTACCGGGAAGAGGGTTCGGCACGAGAGCAGCAAGAGGCGGGGCCGCTAAAGATAGAAGCAATGGCAAAAAGTTATAGCCGTAAGCCTGTTGACTCCGTGAGCTTGTCATTTATTGAGACAGACAGAAACAAACCTGCAGAATCTCGCGCTTCAGATTTTCCAGAGACTTCGCCTTTATGCCACCGGCCGTTATGCTTGCTAGGCATAGTAGACGGACGACAGTCTCGAGATCTGAGCCCTGAGCAATCATCTCCTCAATGGCCGTCACCTGCGCATTGACTTCATACGACGCCAGCAGGTCTGTGAGATGTGTGAGGAGGTGCTACATGATTGAAAAATGTATGCCCACTTTGTTGAATTTCGAGCGACTTGTTGAACTCCTCGGTCCTGGTCATAGGTATCAAAAGCTCGGACACACCCGTGTCTGCAGGGGCGTATATAAGACATCTAAGTCGCAAGGAAGGGATGAAGTTTGCGCACGTAGCTGTAGCGACTGCCGCTCGGTCTGAAGACCGCCAAGCTTCCCCACGAAATCGCGAAGTTGCGGGACAGTCTTGACTTGCAGACGCGCCTGAATAACAGTCAACACCTAGCGAGCAAGACAGAAAACGGCCTCACCTTGATATCCTCGTCCAGTTTCCGAGCCACCCGGTTCAATTTCCTACCCACGGACGAGAAATTCATGTCTCGCAGCTCAACGAAAAGAGGATCTGCCGCCGAGAGCAGATATTTCTTCATGTTCTCCTTCTTCAAGGCAGCTGCCGGAGACGGCGGTGCAGGTGCAGCAGTTGAAGGCCCCGCCGTGGGCGCCGGCTGAGGTGGGGATACGAGCGATGCCGGGAGCTCGACGTGCGCTGTTATAGTATGTCAGCAACGCAAGCTTCTACAAGAAAAGGAACGAGCTAACAATGCTTTATTCCCATCAGTTCGTCTATGAGTCCCTCGTAAGTGAGTTGCGTGAGCAGGGGTGTGATCATGTCGACGCGACGGTCTATGACGATCATGCCGTCAAGCGTGTCGGAAGGTGCCAAAAGGGTATCAGGGGTGGCAGCGGTCGCAGACTTGGGCATATTGCGAGTGAGCAGGGTAGCGAGTCGCTGTGTACGTCGTCAATAACATGTCGAGCTCGCCTGTGATGGAGCAGCACATACCGCCGCGTAGTCGCCCTTCCCGACGATCCTAGGAATTCTTCCGAAGAGCTTCTGGATAGTCGTGAGCGCCTGCACAGAGTCGTGTATGACGCTTTCATCGCCATCCTAGGGGAATTTGAGGTTGGCGTGACATGGCACGGAGACAGCATTCGTACCACCCATAGCTCCTTGAAGGCAGTATCGCGCTCCAGAGATATCACGTCGTCGGCGATGGGTATAAATTGCAGATCGTATGATGATATGACAACATCTCCGAGGACGCCCTCTTCTTCCAATATGCTAGAGACCAACGTTGAGGCGCGGGGAACGAGGAGGAGGGTGTAGAGGTGTTTCTGCGAGTCTTTCGTATGACGTTTGATCTGGTCTGCAGATAGAGTTAGAGGAGACGATTGGGAATCCGCAATACCACGCACCTGCTATGATTCGAACGTATTTGATCAACGGACGACATAGGTATACGATGTTCGTGGTGGTCGCGTTGAGGGGACCAGGCTCTAGCCAGAACATCTTGTCCACGCCATGATGCTATCATTGGTGAGTACCCATTCCATTTATTCCCTTGAGTAACAATAAACTCACTTTAAGGAGGGAAACCTCAGTTATCAGTCCCAAAGGCCCTGCAAGCGTCGGATCGAGTACGAGCGTCTTCGCGCCGTTCACCTAAACGTTCCTCGGTCAAGACGTACCAGATGCAGGCCAAGGGGAGTCTCACCGCATTGAGGGAGTCAACGAGCTTGCTCTTGGAGAGTTCCTTCAGCGAGCTCACGTCAACCGGATTCTCGAGCTGCGAAGACTGGTCGTCGGTCGACATCAAGAGGCGCGTAGGAGCCGCTTGTCCGGGCCGATGTCACCAATGACATCTCCGGATGGAATCCAGTTGAACTTCGTGGTGAGTCACACATCCCAGCTCTCTCTGACGATCGTTTATGCGCGTAACACAAGGTGCCTGGGCGCTGGTGCTTCCACTGCGGCCGTGAACAATTGCAGAATATTGTAGAATGGACAGCGAAAGGTGGCAAGCACGCAGATATGACCATGTGCAGCTACGATGATTTACGACCCGACTCGGTCTTCGAGATGAGATGATGCAGCCCGCGAAAGCGCATTCTGTACTCGGCTTTAACCTTGGAAGTTGGAATACGGCAAATATCAACTGTGATCATCCATCATAGTCGATACCTACACATCACGTAAAGACATGCGGTGAGCGAGCTGACCACGCTGCAGCGCCCGGCCGACGGTCCTGTGATGATGCGACGAGATTTTGCGGAGACTAGGACACGCGGCGTGAAGAGTCGACGAGGGAAGGCGGGGCTGTCGAGGAAAGCCAGGAAAAAAGAGAAATATTTATTTATTTTCGCATATTTGTCTGCACCCCTGGGAGGGAGATTTCGGCGTGCTCTGGACCGGGGCTCCGAGTTGTTTGTTGACGAGCGAGAGAAGTATTGTCGCTTGGTTCTCTCTGGTTACCTTTGCAAGTTTGCTTTCTCCTCTTCCCTCCTCATCGCATCGTCGGTCACGCTCTTAACGTCCCCCACGTCTTTCATGGATCCACGACATAGCCAGGAGCACCTCCCGCAGCCGGAGGCGCACAATGGCATGAATCAGGGCTACAGCTACTACTCCCATGAGCAGCAACAGCAGCAACCCCAGGAGAGTCCCTACGCTATGTACGGCCAGCCGATGAGCAATGGGATGAGCACAGGGATGAGTCCGCACATGAGTCCACAGATGTCTTATCAAGGTGCGTGTCTGTTTAATCTTTATATTCTATGCTGCCTCGATGCTAACACGCGTTCTGCAGTCCCTCAGCACCAACAGGCGTATCAGCCCATCGGCATTATCCCCCCGAGCCAGTACCACCAGTCGCCCGTATACGCGAGTCCGCCTCATGTTTCCGGCCAGCTTCCCGCGGGTAGCCCCCCTCCCCCATCCCCGGATATGTACGACCCCCTGTCTCCTCCCATCTCAGGATCAGAATCGGGGACCGACGCCTCGTCCCGCGGAACGTCTCTTGTACATCGGCACCACGTCAGATACCATCCTACCCCTCCCCATCCTCGTCCTCTGGTCGTCGCAGCCTCCGCCGCTCCCACGATTCCGACGAAGACGATAACATGGGCGTCAACTTCCCCATCGAAAATCTAGCCAGCTCCCGCAAGGAAGCCACTCGTAGGCAAAGAATAGAAGCGGAACAGCGGCGCCGGGATGACCTCAGGGATGGTTACGCGAGGCTCAAGGACTCGCTGCCCTCGTCGAACCAGAAAAGTAGCAAGGTCATGCTCCTGGAGCGTGGTGCGTTCCCCGTCGCGTCTTGTCTACCTAACTTTACTGACAGGCGTCTAGCGGTGAATCGCATCCGCGAGTTGGAACTGGAAAACCAAGAGATGCAGAGACGTCTCAGCTCGGCCGAAGCGGAGGTCCATCGTCTTCGCGCTCTGAACGAAAAGATCACGCTCGGGGACTCTCAAGGGACACCATCCCCGTCACCCGCCACTACCATGCACGACACGCGGCCCCTCTCCCCGCCACCAGACGCACCGCCCATCCAGACCATGGCGCCGCCCATGTTGCGTCCTCCGCCGTCAGAGGGCTCCACCTCGTCGATGTCGGACAACGGCTATTGACGACACGTCGCCGCGCGCCACTCGTGCATCTCGCATTGCAAATCCCCATTCCTCTGGACACAAAGACGAACTATCCGACTCTCATTTATTCCCTTTCCTTTTTTCATGCAGTCGTATGGTGCACGATGGTGGCGGGCGCGAGCGTTCGCCGTCGCGCTACCGACTTGATGTCGGTAGTCGGTCACGGAGACCGACTGGATGCGAGCCACCGTAGTCGAACGCGCTGGATCACAAGGCCACTTCTCGTACCCGCGTCCTTGGGCTCGGGGACGCGTCGGGTCCTCATGACATGGTCTCCAAGAGAGGCTTCGACGATTCTTGACGAATTGATGACGATACGGGGCACTGGAGGGCAGGGGCGGGATGGAGGGAGTCGGAGATCGGGCGCGACGGGATGAATGGTCGTGGCACCTACCCTGGACGGGACGGCGGCCACTGCTGATGCGGGTGCGTGCGTGTGTGCGGACTTCCTCGACGGAATGCTGCGCCGCTCGCTCCTGCACATGGATCATCGACCTTGCCCCCCGTCACCTCACTTCCAGCCCAGCTGAGGACATTCGTGGCGTCTTGATGCACCCCTACCCTTTTACATGTCTCCATGGACTCTAACAAAGAACTAAGTCATCTTGCTATCGCTTTCCTAAATACTAGTCTGAGGTTTGTACTTACCTATCGGTGTGTTAGAAATATCAATTGCTTTCTTTCTTCCGACGCGCATCGCGGTTCGAGGCTCTGGCTTGAGTTCAGAGGGCAGACAAGCTTCTACTGAACACTTTTCTGCCTACAACGAGTTTCTCGCAATCGTAAAGGAAGATCTGGTTTCATCGCTATATCGACGGCTAGAGTCGTGCGGACATCGTGTTCTTTTGACAAAGCCCAGCATCGTGGGCAACCTTCTGAACAATGAGGCGCATGCGCAGTTGATGTCAATGATTCCCATTGTTTCAAGAGAACAATGACGGTACCCACAAAACGGCCTGGAAGTTCAACCATGTCGCGTGACTCTTACTATCAGAAAACAATGAACTCACCTCAATAATGCCATCTCTATCGCTCTTCACGCATGCACTGTTAGAATTGAACGAATCAAAAGACCAGATGAATGATACATGACTGGATCCAGACGTTACGCGTAGAGCGAAGGCGGGAGGCGAGAAGCTTCGTTGGAACAACATAAGTGTCGCGGCCTGCCACGAGGCGACTCTACGCGCAGAAAGAACCTGAAAGAACGCTTTGATCACGCCTCGACGCTAATGCGTTACTTGAAGGCCCCAGAGTTTCGAAGGATGCTTGACCAGAAGTCCAGCTTTACAGGGCCCGTCTGTTGGTTCGAAACCACCGCAAGGTCGTGAGTCTTCGAATGTGAAGGCCGTCCAAGTCGATTTCAAGGTCTGTCAAGGCCGCAATGCACGTTCGCGACGCGAAAGTCAACGATGGACGAGTCGATAGTTCTCACGTTCATCATGACGTCCTCGAGGGCCCATGTACACAAGTACCTCGCAGCACTGATGATTCGGATAAACGTGCGATGGCGTCGATAATGGCCAGGTCAGGGCAAAGCACTGATGGAGGCGCGAGGACATGGGCGCATGTGTAAAGCCGAAGGCGAGATGTCAGCACACGAGGCAGGGTCCGAAGCGTAAAACGAGGCCTGAGTGTGGGCGCTCACCTCAGGGGACTTCTCCTGTGGCTGAAAAGGAGGAGACGGTGTCAACCTTGGGACAACATGCGATGAACACGATGCATAGCGTCGATACATATGTCATCTTGGATCTTCGCCCTCGGTCTGTAGTTCAAAGCGGGACTGCTGCTTCGAGCTTTCAAAGAGTGAACAGCGCTGAATATGCGGGCGAGTGGCGAGAGTCCTTGAAGCGCAACTACGTCTCCCGGTACAATGCGGGTGGGATCTGGGGACATCAGGTGAGGGCGCTAACTTGGATACGGCCTAGTTTCGTGAGAGCGGATGATGGCAGGAGCGAGATGAACGTGAGAGGACATATGTGTGGTGCAGAGAGAAGAGGTTCTTTTCAGCGGTTGTACGAAGGTTGACCCGAAAAATCGCTTGAGCATCGATGCGCTTGTCCATCTGCTCGATTTGCAGGAAAACCGAACGTCAGCGTCAAAGCCTACGCCTCCCGTATGAAATCACAGAAGCAAGTCAGTAAAAGGTGGCAAAGGCATGTGCGCACCAGATGGATCAACAAAGCTGCGTATGTGACCGTCGATGGAGGTGGCTATGGAGCCAGGTGCAGCTAGAATTTGTCGGACACCAAGACGTATTCGCGGTAAATGAAGAATTCGGTACATCCAAGAAGAGGAAGAGGCGTCTCGGCTCAGTGGCGCCGTATGTTCATATAGCTTTCCTACCTGTATGACGGATCTGAGGTGCAGATCCGGAGAGTGCAGGACGGCGATCCGGATGAAGGCGGCGAGCAGGGTACAAGGCAAGAGCGCGGAGTGTGAAGAGAGCACAGCTCGTAAAAAACATGCAGCCAGGACAGCTGGCCCAGTCGTCTACCAAGGACAACGAAGAAATAAGCCTCAGAAAGCGAGTGTTACAGACAGGGTAACTCACTATGTAGTGGTAGTAAAGGACTATGCCCGACAACATTAAGAGTTCAAGCGTACTCTCTTCTTCGCTCAAGGAATCCAACCGTTAGCCTTTCTAGATTCATAGGGCATTATCAGTCAGTCCCTTGAGTTCGGGAAGAGAGCCAAGGAAGCTGAGCCGATCGCGCGAGCCAAACAACAACCTTCATCACCGCTGAAGGTGGTCACATGCACTACCTTTTCGAGCCAGTCTTTGTGAGCCACACGGCGCAAGCAGAACCCACGTGTGTTGTCCCTGTAACGTATCTCGTGTCACGTCAATGACGCTGTCACGTCCTCCCGCTCTCAGGCTCTTCCTGGGCACTTCCCTCTCTCCCTCCTCCCCCTCCGTCCCTCTCCTCCTCCTGCCCCCGGACTCTTCGAGATACCTTTTCCTCCTGAAGACGGTTTACGATCGCTACAAGTCGGATCATCAACGACTACCAAGAGGCTTTTTATCCTTCAATTGTGATACGAGAACGCAATGTGGTACGCGGGGATCTTATCCTGTCCGATGGTCCGTTCACGATCCCCCGCAGGTGTGACAACTGCCTGCTCCTCTTCCCCTTGGTGAGCTGGGCTCGAGGCGCGGGGGGTGGAGCGCTGATGACTTTGGGCAGAGGGCAGGCTCCATGGCATGGGCGCTTTTGGTCGCCGTGAGTGCTCATTCAGTTACCTTTGTCAATCACCTCTGAACAATCTCGCAGGCCTACAGCCTTGCAGGCAGCCTCTTTCTTTTGATCTATGGACAGTACCTGTTCTTCACTTATCCGGAATGGTGCGCTACTTGCTGTCGTTCCCCCGATGAATATTGACATTGTATCCGCAGGTTTATCTACGGTGGTATCGGTATGGCGGTTGCCGCTATTGCGCTCATTAACGTGATCGCTCTGTCCAATGTACGAAGTTCCTTCTTCCCCGCGTCCTGGTGCTCAAATTACGCAGCGGTCATACATTTGGACAAGGGTCTGCAAGTTCCTCTGGCCCTTCCTCATCGTCATATGTGGAGTCAGAGCTGTCTTGATGATTGTACAGCTCCAGCGCGGGTGAGTGGATGCCGCCGCTGAGGCTCAATGGCGCTGACGCTCCGTTTGTGCCAACAGCAAGGACAAGATTACATGGGAGTGCGACAACGGTGGCGCTCTTTGGGACGATGATTATGAAACGACCGTATCGATGCCGTCTGGGTTCTGCACGACGGGATTTTCAAGCATAAACGCAGCGTTCATAATTTCACTATTGGTGGACCTTGGCTGCCAGGTTAGAACTTCCGCTGGTTTCAGAGGACGTTTGTAGCTGACGAAACCCACCAGATGTACATGTTCTTCTTGACATGGCGCTTCCAGAAGCGTCTGGAGCACTACCGTGAAATGAAGGGGCCTTACCAAGGCGGTCAGTGCTTGATTTCGTTGCACACCTATGCTCTCGCTCAACTTTACCAGGCTATTACAACGCATAGTCGTACTGCGCAGGAACCCTGGTCATACTTGTTGCTCCATCTCCCTTTTTTTGCTTTCTCGGATCCGCCTTCACGGCTACGCTTACGACTCACCCTGACGACTGTTACGAACCTACTAATGCCGCGGTCTATACCGCTTACGACCCCCGTCGAACAGACGGTCCCTTCGTGTGTTATCCTTATTATCTTCTTTACTTTGATTACATTCCAACATGTAATCTCCTTGAATTGATACCGACTTTGCGCCAAGTTGCGCGCTCATCTTCTCTTCGTCCGACCGCCATTCGAGCCGCTTCAAGTCACGTACTATCGCCTATTGTCTGACCAGAAGGGTCAAGTTCCAGATTGCGGGGAGAGCATGACGTGAATAACGGCGCTCACGGCCTGGTCCAGTCGCGTACGGTCGATCGAGAATGGAAGTTCGGCGGCTCGAACGGAATCAAGAGCTAGGGCCCTCCTCGCAGTCGGACGCGGCGCCGGCTAGCTCAACGCGGAGGCTCCCTTCGGGTACGGACCGAGCGCAGTGCGCGATGAACGGCAAGGTGGACTTGAGACGTGAAAGTGCGACCTCGAGGTGAGAGTGGCAACGGACCAGAGAGAGGCTAGGGCCCTGAGCGCAAGCGGACTAATCACAATAGGACCTGTCCGTTTAGGAAAATGGACCAGTGGTTCGTCTGCCAGCAGATGTGAAGAGGCGCTCGGATTGACATGAATCCCGAATAGGCCAGTTGTCAATGGACCGGGTTGGACCTGGGATGAGGGTGCTACTTACCCAAGGTGTAAGGACGGGGCCGTCCGGATCATGATTGGACGATAAGTACCATAATCGATGTGGTTCGCCGGGTAGACGGAGGAAGAAGCCTTGGAGAAGCGAAGGACGACATGTCGGGAAGCATACTCTGTCAAGGATGAAGAGTCCCGCGCCCGGGTGAGTGAATAAAGGTGGATAACTTGAACAGGTGGATAATGCTCCGTCTTGTGCAGAGCCGTCGGCACATCAGGGCGGACGAGGACGCGGACACTGTTCATTTAGCGTCCGCAAATGAAAGCGTTCATGCGTCTGGAGGAGGCAGAAGGAGTGCCGAGCGTCGAAGATTGGCCGATGGTTCGGTGAAGCTGAGAGTCGTCGGTGGGCGCGGGCCAGCAAGCCGCGAGAATGAGCCGGGAAATAGGGCCCCTTGTACCTCGTCTAAGGCGGGTGCATTCAGTCAACGGTCAGAGGGACGCCTCCAGAGCGCTATAGGACCGACGGTGCCGGCGCGAATGAGGCAGTCCATTTCCTGTGGACAGGTCGGCCAAGTGGCGGCGCCTGCGGGGAAGCTCCGTATGGAACAAGTGACCCGCTTCGAGGCTGAACTCAGTTCATTTCCGCCTCGTGCAGTCCCCAGATGGTTCTTTGCGATACAGGTCAGCCAGTCTCGCGGGCCTTCGAGCTGGCCCAGTCGCCGATATGTTCGAATTACGTAATAGTCTATAGAGTCCGCTGATGGCCGTCGATTTCGAGACGGGATAAAAAGGAAGCTAAGCGGAAGCATTCACAGTTCCTTTCTCCTCATCCTCCCGCGCTCTTCTCCTCGTCGCGCCGCCGCTCTCCCCTTCTCCTCCTCCCTCTCCCCTTCCCCCAATCCGTTTACCCGTTCCAGGCTGAGCCTGCAGCGAAAGTCCAGCCGTGAGCGCCCTTTTCCCTGTCTGACGCGGCCTCCATTGACGCGCCACACAACAGGTCCAGCCCGCTGCTGCCTGCCTTCCTCCTTTACGCCTCTTCCCCTTCCCCCTCGTCAAACGCCGCCTCTACTTCTGAACGTCATGGACTCGTACGATCACTCCAAGCCGTACTCGGTCGACACCATGGACCCGACCCTGTCCTACAGCACCGACATGGGCCTCTCCGAGTACATCCACTTCCCCCACGAGTCCCCGATGCAATACGCGGACATGTCCCGTCAGTGGCTCTCACTCCTTCAGTATGATCGCGATGGCTGACCCTCCACACAGTTCCCCCCGTCGCCTCGTCGGAGCCCATGGACTTCCAGTCCCTCAACATGAGCAACTACGATAACAACTACGCGTCCTCCGCGACGTACTCGCCTGCGCGCCCCATTACGCCCCTCGACGGCGCCAGTATTTCACCGCACGCTCTCGCTTACCCCTTGAGCGGTGGTGAGCTGTCGTCGGACGGCATGACCTCCGGCCGCCGGAGCCGTGGGAGCGGGTCCCCTGCACCCTATACTCCTGCTCCGCGCGCCGCTCACCGGTACACGCCGATGGGCAACCCGGCCACCCGTCCCCGGGTAAGGGCGCAGCGCAAGGGATCGCTCAAGAGCAACGACGACCGCGACAGCGACGAAGACGACGACGACTTCCAGCCCATCGGCCCCACAACTGGTGTTGACTCGTGAGTGGGCCCGATGATACCGGCCTCGTCTTTTCCTCATTCATCCTCAGGAAACGCGAAACGATCCGTCGTCAGCGCATCGAGTCTGAGCAGCGTCGTCGCGACGAGCTCCGTGAAGGCTATGCTCGTCTCAAGGACACCCTCCCGCGTACACCCCAGAAGTCGAGCAAGGTCGTGCTTCTTGACCGCGGTAAGTGCGACCTTCCTCGCACGAGACGCTCTACTCACTAGCTTTTATCAGCTGTGTGCCGTATCAAGCACCTCGAGGTCGAGAACGCCAGTTTGCACGACAAGGCCATGGAGGTCGGACGTGAACTCCAGCGCCAGCGTGCCATCAACGAGCAGCTGTTGATGCGCGTTGCGGGGACCGCCCTGCCCGGGTCGGGCATGTCTTCTGCCATGCCTATGGCCCATTGAAGCGCTTGCTATCAACGCGAGTGACTTCGGTCCCCTCAAAAGTGCGAACACGTTCGACATCCTCAGCCTGGGAAGCAGGTAAATTGCAATGACTTATGAACGGACTATTATTCGGTATCTATCATCACATCATCTATCCCCCATTCCCCCCGCGATGCCTCGTCGCGTGCGGCTCAGCTTTCGAGGCTAGCCATTTACGACGCTACTCTTCCGCTCACTCGACTCTGACGAACGATTCGCGCCTCGCGCCGCACATCTCTGGACGATGTGGAGGGCAACCGAGCGCGGTGACGATGGAATTCGAGGCTACCCGGATCGCATGCTGTAGGACACGACATCGACGCAAGACCCGGAGGAGCGCTTGAGGCGCAACACCGCCCTCTCTAGTAGCGGGCGTACGTGCCTCGCCTCCCCGTGCGCTTTCTTGTTCTTTCTTCTTTACCCCGTCGTCCGTCCGCCACAGCCCGCAATCCCCAGCCCTAACAACCCATCGACACGTCGAGATGTACGACCACTTCATTGGGGTTCCGTATCTCACGTGTGCCAACACACCGGCAACACCCCGCTCAACTGCTCTCATCGCTGTATCGATCGCGTCCTCGGACGGGCCCTCCGTGCCTCGCGCCCATAGCGCGCGCTGCGCCGACGACCATCGCCTCCGCCTGCAATTGTGTTTATTGAATGTACTTATGTGCTGTATGTCTATTACGACCCCCATCCACATCACCTATCCCGCCACGCCCCGCCCTTGCCACGATTCCGTCCCCGCTCTTGCCCCGACTCTGTCGGCATCGACCTGCCAGCACCGCCGCTCTGGACCCCAGCGTGCGGTGGCCCGCCAGTCGCGTCGGGCAGAGGGGCTTCGACAACGGCGGGACCGCGGTGCGGCCCAGTGCCTCGCCCACCAGGCAACGACATCGCCAACGACATCATCATGGACTCGACTGCCCCCCGCTCGCCTATCTCGCCCAGCGTCTTCCTCGGATCACGCAGTACCCCGACGCTGCCGCCCCGTCGCCGCCCGCTCGCGATCCTGTAGTCCAGTGCTAGCCGCTGTTGACACGCAGTCGATCCGCAGGGCTCGCGTACGACGTGTGTGCGCTACCGAAGGGAACGAGATCGGTCGCGGGTGGCTGTCTGACGCAGCCTGTGGCTGCCCTCTCCCGCCCGCCCGCGAGTCGGCCGGACGGTGGAAGCCAGACGATGACTGCCGCAATGTCGACGTGGTACGGTATACTGCCCGCTATCTACCTTACTACTATGCCTGTATGACCCTGCCTATGCCCTTATGCCCAGTAGCACCAACTCTGTGGGACTGCTGTGCGCGCAGCGCACTGTGCGAGTGCGCCCCTCAGCAGCTGCCTCGATGAACTGTCCCGGTTCCGTAGCTACCCCTGGTGTTGTGCTGTATCTACTAAACGTGCTACAATGTTGTATGTACATCACGAAACCAAACCCGATGCTTAATGCTCTCCGTGGAAGCTGTATGCGCGAGACGGAGACTGACAGTGAAAAGGGGAACGGTAGACGCCCGGGTAAGCAATTACCGCGCTGCATGGTTCGGTTCACGAAAGGTTGAACGTTACGAACCTCGAAGCACTGGACCAGACCATTTGCGCTGGCGAAAGGGACCGAGGCCGCTGTGAAGGTGTTTCTTTACGTCGTCCCTATCTTCAGCCTTGCCTCCAGGGCGCAGCGTCCATGAAATGGACTCGCTCGAGTCACAGAACACGAGGATGGACAGCAAACTCTAATCCGCCACCACTGATGGGTGTTTGTGGGTCCAAGTTGAACAATCCTTATCGATGCGGATGACGAAGGGCGTCCGATCGCGTCATGCCACGACGCGTCGCGGTCAAGAGCCACCAGATTCAACTTTGCTCCTCGTTCTCTACGCTCACGATCACTCACGACCATGTCCGACGAACTGCCCGCCATCCGGCGACAACTGAAAATCAAGTCTGGTTCAGTGGCTAGGTGTGTGCTGTCTACTCTTTATAAGGCTCATATTCGCGTTATCTCTTCCTTCTTCAAGCTTCGTCATGGCGCTACATGTTCCCATATTCGCCAACCTCTGCGCATGTAGCGTGTTGACACATCCATAGACTTTGGAAGGAGTACAACATGTACCGCAAGGAGGCAGAGGAGCAGAAGGTGAAGGTTGACAAGATGATCGAGGACGCGGCGGACGAGTATGAGCTGAGGAACGCGGTACGTTCAGACGCCAGTGCAGAGAGCGATTTATCTTCAGCCGCCACCGCTCCCCTACTGATGAGTCTCTGCAGCAACGTATTCTGGCAGAATCAGAAAGGATGATTGACGACACCTCGAAGCGTGTCGGCAAGTCCGCGGTCGACTTGCGCGAAATAGTGGTGCGTGCCGCATTGATAGTACTGAATCACTGATGCTCAACCCTCCTAGGTTGTTGCACAGCAGCACCCAGAGCTGCTGGACCAAGAGGAGTACATGAAGGCGCTCCAGGTCATGCAGGAGAGTGCCATGTGAGGTCGCCGATGGGTCGAAAGGGAAGACTGCATGTATCATCAGCAAATCACCATTGTCCAACTTTGTATTATCACACACCACGATCAGTCCTGCTGCATTGCATGTCCTCCCTCCGTGTCGTTTGCAGTAGACACGTCTCCTTCTCGGTGTTCTTGATCATCTGCCGCCCTCTGCATCTCGCGCCTTCTTCAGCTTCGTCAAAGCATCCAAGATGCCCTTCCAAGCATCTCGTTCCACGCGCGCCTCCTGCAGCCCCTGCTCGTTCCGCCGTTTCGCATCGTCTTCGTCGTATGGCAGTCCCACACCGAATGCGGGCGGCGTGAATGGTTGTGGTAGTTGACCGGGCGCCTTGGGCGGCGAGATCGCGTCGGGGGCTACGATCGACGACGGCGCCATACGCGCGTGTCGCATATGCGCGAGCGTGGAGCGAATGTCGTGCGAGATATCCTGCGCGAGGTCAGCGACTGAGCGCTTCCAAAGAGTAACATCACAAGGGCGCACCAGGAGCACATCGAAGTACCTCTGAATTTCTACAGTTAGTTGTTCGTTGCGCATCTCGTCCTTTCGAAGCACGTATGGCGGCAAGCCGTCGTCGGGCTGCTCGTCGTTTGGCGCGTCGGGTGGCAGAGGTCCACGAGCTTCAGGTGGGACGATGAGCTTGTCGTCTGGGCTGTCTGTTTGAGGGAGGGAGAGGCAGAGCATGGCGTTTGAGGCGCGCTGGAGGAGATGTGTAATTTTCTATTGGCAGACATGATCAGATGCGAACTGAGGGAGTGAGAATCAGAGCATAGTGGGATGTGAGGAATATAGGTAGTGAAAGTTCATCGTGGAATAGACGAGTATGAGAGGGTAAAGAAAAGAATGGGAAGAGGTGCAAGCACAATGCAGTCCTCCATACCTTCTCTACCTGGCAAAGATGATAGATCTGCCGCGCTGTTCGGCTCGTCGTCCATACGGGATCTACTAGGTCATCGTCTTCTTGCGCGTCAGGGAGAGGTTGTGCGGGGGGAGGCTGCGTGGAAGGTTCGGAAAGAGATTGCGACGAAGGCCCCGCCTCGGAGTTTAACAGATCCATAGAGTGAGGTGGAAGTGAGGATGGACAATTGGCAGCACTGTGTTGGATGAGAACAAGCGCCGCTCGGGCGCGGCACTCCTCCGGATGGTCGGCCCGCATGTCCGAACAACATTGTCGACGGTAAAATCCTCAAGGCCTCAGGCCTCAGGTCTGCTTGGACTGTGCTTGGGTCTCGAAGCCTCCTCTGTCTCTTCACCAACAGCAGAGCCCATTATGCACACATTGAAGGATTGTATCGAGGTCAGACCGTACATATAAGCGAGTGTTGTTTATGGTACAGCAGGGACAGTGTCAGTACGTACATATGTACGGATAGATAGATATACAGAGATGGAGACATTTGCTGGGCATGAGATACTGATGCTCAGTTCGAGAAAGATGCTGTAAGCTAGAGGCGGATACCAAGCATGAGATGTAGATATCGAGCTTGAGACGTAGATGCCGAGCTTGAGATGGGAGTGAGGTGATATGTACGTGCTTGAGATGATCTGAGAGATACATGGGACATGGGAAGGAAAGGGCAGAGTATACAACAGCACTGGGCAGCGTCAATGTGGGTAGGGGTCAGGGGATGCGATAGTCCCAGGCAGTAGGCAGTAGGCATGTATGGCAATTCAGTCCACGGCATGCGACAAGTCCATCTCTTGGCCCAAATATCGAAGCACGAATGAGAATGCATAAGTGAGTCGCGGGCCAGCCGAAGATAGACCAGGTCGACTGAGTCTACGCGAACGCCTGCCACGACACGGGCCGGGCGTCGGTGGTCCGCGGCGAGAGTGACGCGGACGGCACCCGCAGGTACTGCGTTGCAGGGCTGACCTCCGCCCAGGTGGCAACGGGGCGCTCGCCGTCGTAGTTGGAGAGCTCGTCGACGGACGGGAGGGCTGGCAGTGGCGTAGACGGCGAGCGGAAGGATATACCGAGTGGTGAGGGGCTGCGGGACTGATATGGCACGCCGAGCGGCGACGGGCTACGCGAGCGGTACATACCCAGCGGAGATGGACTGCGCGATCGACCCGACATGATGTCTAAGGCAGCGCCAGTGAACCGTCGTGCACCTGTCGGCACCAGACTCCCGTACGTCGAGGTACTGGCTACGAACTCCTTGGCCGGATATTCGTGGACAGGTGTGTATAGCTCGTCGAAGCTGTTGAGAGTGCCGTCTTCCTGTGTAAGAGCATGGTCGTCGTCCTCGTCGTCTAGGAGGTCGTCTGGACCCTCGTCGTGCGAGTTACGCGACGCGAGCCAGTCTTCGAGCGACGCAGAGTTGATGGACTCAAGCGACATCGTCGACCCGTCCGACCATGTTGGCACGGGCACGTGCTGGTCTGCCACACCGGCCATCCTTCGCTCGGCTGCACGGTTGCCACGGAGTCGTTTCGCTGCATCCTTCACCTTCCGATGAACAGAAGTTTGGATGGCCTTGAGACCCCAAGCCAGGCGCGATGATGCGAGTTTGCGCTTTGTCGGGATGAACGGTGGCTCCGGCGCTCGCGCGCCGCTGCGGGTACGCGTCGACAGAGAGACTGACGGACGGGGGAGAATAGATTCTGATGAACGAAGAGGGCGGCATATTTGACGACGAATGGGAGAGGACCAGGGAACATATGGGCTGTTGGGATGCGTGAAGGCCGGCATGTTGAGCGTGTCTGGCGTATTTCGGCCCGACTGGCAGCCGGCGACGGAGGATTGAAAGAGGATGGAGGTGCATGGTGTAGGGGATGAGTTGCGAGAGACGACATGGGCGACGGCGGAAGTGGATACGATAGGAGAATTGAGGGGGTGTGGATTGAAGTCTGGGAGTGATGGCAGATTGAGAATGGTGGGCAAGGTTATGCGGAGGAGCTGAGAACTGGGGCGACGTTGGACGGCTGTCGGGAGATGTGAGGATGGACTGGATGGATTGAGGTGTTGCGCGACCAGCAGCTGCAGGCGCAGTGACGACACGCGGTTTCTTGCGTTTCTTGGGCTGATCAAGAGAGCTGGGCTGCTGTGGGCTCGTCTTATTAGAGAACAACGGACTGATCGCCATCACACTCACAGTATTCACGGCACGCGACTTGTCCCCTAGAGGGGCACGCGCAGAATACCGTCTCTCCACCCGACGCGTCGGGGCCACATTCTCTCTTCCCTCTTCCCTCTCCTTCTTCTTTCGGCACCTTTGGACTTGGAATACGCGAAGGCTTGACCATGCGGGCGTGACGACCAGCAGAACGCCAGGGAATGTTGGTTCGGAGGCTCTTTCAGTGGCTCTGACCGGCTCTCAGCACTGTTCGACGCGCGCGCGGGTGGCGTTAGTCGGCCTGACAGCGCTGGGGCCAGTGTCGCGAAGAGAAAGAGGGCGGACAAAGTGTACGTATTTCAATCAGCCGGTGTCCATGCCACGCCTCGAGGAAAGCCTCGTGGCCGTTCAACACACACGTGATGGTGTTCAACGCCTCGTGATCGCGTCGCCCGGCTAAACGTGCGACGTCACCAGTCAGCGCTTAGCGCTGGACCAACAACTCATCTCCATCTTGCCACCATGAGCAAGCGCCGAAAGACAACCAGTCGCGCTGCTCCTGCCTTCGGCGCCGCTCAAGAAGATGATGACCAGCTCACTGCAATGGCTTCATCAGACTCTGTGTCTACGCGAACTCTACCTTCGACCAATCTGCCGTCTCTCGTAGTCATGTGTATGCGGCGCTTCGCCGACAAATACACCTGGCTCAGGCAAAATCCCGAAGGAAAGCTGTGGGGAACGCTGTCTAAGCAGTTGCGCATTCTTCCTGAACCCCTGCTGCCCCGAATCTTCGCCATGCTAGCACAGCGATGGCCAACCTACCTCCCGGACAACGTTATCCAGCCCGTACGCGATACGAATTAAAACTCCTTAAACCCTGTTGACGCAGCATCTGATAGTACTTCATGCGCGATGTGCGCACCATCGTACTTACCAATGCATTAACTGGCGTCAAAAAGCAGACCATAAATTCTCTGAAGATCTGTTCACCACATCTGAGCTCGCTGGAATTATCCGGCTTCGACAAGTTCGAAGACGGTCTTTTCGCTGGAGTACTGTCACATCTATCCGAGCTCAGAACCTTGAACTTACGGTACAGCTCTGCGTATTAGTGCGCACAATGATGTCCATTAACAGAAGTCTTCGCAGCGGATGTAAAGAAGTCGGCAACGCCACTATGGAGGCAACATCCCAGCATTGTCACTCTTTAGAGGTCCTGAATGTCAACTACACCTCCGTCAGCCCCATATCCCTCCACGGGCTCCTTGGGAACTGCACCAGCCTGTGCGTCTTGAAAGTCGCTGGCATCTCTAGCTGGGTTTATATCTTGGTTTCTCTTCAGTTGACTGCTCTGACATTTTTATCCAGTCCGACGGAACAGTGCACAAATTGGTCACAGCATTGTCCGCCTCCAAGATTACGACCCTGCCGAGCATGCAGAACCTCAAGCTCCGCCAGCTTACAATAAGCAACAGCTCCGCAACGCAATTCGTTGCCCTCTTCCCCAACCTGCGACGGCTCGACGTTTCGTTCACGAACATCCAGCATATTCCTACGACCAGTCCGCTGCTCGAGAAGCTGGCCATGTCTTCCATGCCGCTCGCCGTATCCTCTCGCAGTTTCAAGCTTCCCGCGGATTTCTTACAGCTGAGAACGCTGAATGTCGGCGCGCTCGGCCAGTCCACGAAGTCTTCCGGCGCGCTTGTCCTGTCCGACGCGCTCCTTCTGGATTTGACGGACATCTTGGCGCCTTTGGAGCACCTACAACACGTCAATCTAGCGAACAATACGAAGCTGACGAGCAAGTCAATTAATGAGTTCCTCAGACTTGTAGGCCGTCGTTGCAAGGTAGCCATTCGTCTTTCTCATTTTCAACGACGACTGCTCACGCTTTGTAGGCAGTCAATCTATCGGGTATACCTCGTCTGCGATCGGACGGGCTTGCTGGCCTCCTTGGAGACGATGAATCGGAGAGCCTCATCGAAGTCCTTACGCTAAACAATACGACCGTCGATGACGACGCGGCGGGCTTCATTTCCAGTTGCAAGCACTTGAGTCAACTGGGGCTTGCTTCTACCAGAATCACTAGTAAATCCCAGGTTCTCTGCTTACAAAGATTGCTCATGATAACGGCTTGTAGCGGACGGGTTGTTCTCCATCATCGATGCATGTCCGCGTCTTGAAAGTATCAAACTCACATCTTGTCGAGGCGTCAAGCTGCAGGACCGAAAGCGCATCTTCGAGGTTCGTGCACGAATTCCACCGATGCACTTGTGACTGAGATTACGGCAACAGTTGTGGGAGGAAGAAAGGCAGACGGGATGAGAATGCACCTGATTTGTCCTGACTTTCTATTCACAAGAGATGGGCACATTATTACAGTACGAATCCGCGGAGTTGCCCTTAGGCAATATCACCATAGAATATTCCGCGGCCATTTGTACCAATATAAACCCTGCAAGCGCGTCAGTAAAGATCAACTTTGACCCCGAGATAAGACGCACCGCCCATATACTCTCGGGTCGCCAGTCAGAACATTAGAGCCCGGGGAGCCAAACCCATGCGCTGCGTCGTCGATCTGGACCCAGTTCGCGCCCTCGTCGTCCGAGCGGTAGTACCCAGTCACGCCGTCGAGGGTCGCGGCGACGTACACCGCGGGGTAGTCGCCTTCCGTAGGGGACGCCCCCAGACTGACAGCCCATGCCTGGGTCACGCTCTCCACCGCGGTGAACGTGGCGCCACCGTCAGTCGAATGATACAGGCCCTTATCGGTCGATACCCACAGGTCACCAAGCGCGCCTGGGTTTACTGCGATGTCGAACGGGGCAGTAGAGTCGCCGAGAGTAGACGCGGCTGTGAAGGTGGCGCCGCCGTCGCTGGAGACGTAGAAGTCCGCGCCAGACGCGCCATAAAAGACCGAGTCGTCGACTTTGTCGGAGGCGATTACGGTGCCGTCTGGCAGCCCGGACGCGGCGGCAAATGCTGCTGAGTTAGCGGAGACGAGAACCTAAGCGATAAAGTCAGAAATACGAGTATGCCCTATGGAGATGAGGATCATAAGACATACACCATTGCCCGACGAACTCCAGACGATGCTGGTAGCATTGGCGCTTATAGCGACTTTGCCACCCTGCACCGCGTTGTCAGCAGCGGAGTCCGGGGTCCAGGTTGCACCGGAGTCCGTAGACAGTGCAATTTGCTTGCCAGCCTCGCTGCAGTGAATGTCAGACCTGAGCAAAATGGCCCCATACAGCATGGACTCACTCTCCCGCATTTCCTACACGCACGATGGTCGTGGGTACATTACCTGCGTAGTCCACGTCAACAGACGTGCTCCATTCGGGGTTGGTGAAGCGAGTGACGGGTGCCGTGTCGAGGTCCTCGTGTACGAAACCTAGGAGGCGATGAGCCTAGGTGTCATGTGCCTATCACAAGCGCTGCGCGGACCTGTATTGTCACCGACAGCAGAGATGAGTGAGGGCCCGACTGGAGGCGATATGAGCCCCAGTATAGCATCCTCTTCGATACCATCTGCCAAGCTGCTGATGGACACATTGTGTGTTGTATCCCACTGCGCCTCGGAGGTGAGCGACAGCTGTCAGGAATTTCGCAAAAACATCACCCACAGCAGTCAGGTCGTGCCCGCCGTAGATGGTCGCACCCGTGCCATACAGCCAGTGATCCGAGTCGAAGGGATCGATCACAAGCGCTTCCATCATCCACCCAATCTGCAGAGTGCCCGGCGTCGTCTCGACGTAGTTGGGACCCAGCCACGGTGCGAGATCGTCCGAGTAGTAATAATATTTGTTCATCTCGGGGTACACTGCCCAGTCCCAGAGGGGAGACCATGTCGCGCCGCTGTCCGTAGAGCGATATATCTGACCTAGGAACAATATGTAAACAACTTCACTCGTGGACATTGACATACCGTCAGGGTACCACGAGTTGAGCGCAGCGACCATGATCGTCCCAGGGACCTGTAGGTCGACAGCGACACCACCAAAACCAAAGTAAAGGTCATCGCCAGACGCTGGTGTTATGTCGGTCCCTGCGCATTGTCAGAAATGATCCGGCGGCATCTACAGACGCTACGAACAGGTGGCGTTTGCGATGTCGTACTTGTAGAGGCTGTACTTTGTTCTGTCCGAGTTCTGATACAACCGCAGGCAAGATCACGCACGAGCCCATAGTGCCGTCGTATGGCCCAGCTCCGTCACTATACGAAATGTACAATACTCCTTCGGATGGCGACAGAGTACCCTTGTGGGGTATATATGTGTTGTTCTGACCGGTAACGGAGCTCCCTTCCAAAAGTATCAAGCCTGATGCAGAACATGCACAGACATGCGACTTACATGTAGAGCCGGCATTCTCGGTAACAAAGATGTTATCCTCGCCCATGCTGGCAACGCCAACAAAAACGCGAGGACTAGGGCTGCCGGAGGCGCCAGAGGTAGAATCCACAGTAACCCAAGATATGCCTGATGGCTGGTCAGACCTAGCAATAGTTGTATGAGAACGTCTGCGCACCAATAATATCACTGTTGTACCCCGTTGTGTCGCTAGCGTCAGGTATGTAGGTGCCCGCGCTCGGAAGCGCAGATACGGCCTCCCAAGTCGCACCGTAGTCGGTGGACTTGAGCAATCCGTTACCGCTGCGTGCGCCGAAATACAGCACACTGTTGTCATTGGGGTCGACCACAAGGCGCTCGCCCCTGTTATCCTACGTTCAGTTGTTTCTGCACATCGAAGATGTATAGGGGCACGCACATCCCACGGCCCGGCATGTTCCCTCCTAGCTTGAATTCTAGATCGACAACGGAGAAGGACGCGCCGTAGTCCTCCGAGATCATGATGTGCCCGGGATACGGGTCCCAGTCGGACGTGTACATGCCCGTCGCGAGGTAAAGACGATTGGGCTCAACGGGGTCGGTTGCGAGGGCATCGACACCCCAGTAGTTCCAGGTCTCGCTGTTCGCGAAGTCGAGCAGAGGCGTCCAGGAGTCGTCAGGGTTCAGCTTGTACGCGCCACCGATATCCGTGCGCGCGTACGCAACGCCCTGTGCGAGGACCTGTCAGGAGGGTGACTCAAAATGTAGCGAAGAGGTGCCAAACCTGTTCAGTGGGGTTGAAGACGATACCGGGCACAAAGCCGCCGCCACCGCCGATCTGCAGCCCAGTCAGCTGTGGAGAATGCGCAACTAGAACGCGTAACACACCTTGACATTCTTCCACGAGTACGGCTGGGCGTCGGCCGCCAAAGTGAACGAAGGAGAGGACGCAAGCGCGACAAGCGCTGCTATGGGTAGCAAAGAAGGCAGCATGCCTTGTAGCCAAGGGGGGAGAGCTGAGGTGCTTCCGGCAAGATTGAGCTTTTATAGTCGGGACGTGACGATATCCGAGGAATACGCGCGACTCGCATGAGATGATAGGTGTTCCCGAGTATTGTGCGTCGACAACACGAGCACGCCGAGAGTCAGTCTGGGGCGGGTGCTCCGGCTGTGTTAATGGTCAACGAAAGTCCCGCGGCCGTATCTCCCAACAAAGGGCGCTTGATAGTTTTAGTTTGTGATCCTTTGAGATGTTCTTCAAGGTAAGCTCGGCAATCGAGGCAGTTAAAGGTGCTTCATTAAGGAAGTGATGCACGCATGATGCCAATTCTGTGCTTCTCTCAGCAGCGGATCGTACCTGTAGTTCTGTGCAGCCCACGGGACGGGCTGCCCAGACCGCTCATTCAATGCTTGCTGGTCTGAGCTGGGTCTGAGTGGGCATTTACGAGCTTCACAGCACCGTCCCTGAAGATTTGATAAGTTCGGCGACTCATGAAAACTGTCCTTCGCAAGCAAGAAGCTGGGTGTGCAGACCAGGTGCAGACGACGCGCATCTACGTCGAGGTATCCCTGGATCAATCAGTCAAAGGATCAGAGAATAGTTAGACACATCACGCACCTCGTTACGCACGATCCATGTATTAACTATCAAGATGTCAAGCGCTCAGCGGACGAAGAAAATTGACGACGGTTCCGCTTCACATAAACTGCATCTGCCAGTAGGCTTCACCCTTGTTGTAGACAGCCTTAGCGGGCCGTAGATAGGGAAGCTTCAGATGGCTATTTTCATCTTCCGAGAGCTGAGGCGAAGTGAGAGCTGACAGGTAGAGGCATGTCACCGTGAAAGCAGGTCGTCGATTGGGTTGCTTTTTCGATACAAGATGAAAGGAGAGAGAGGAAGGTCTTCAACATTTTCCTCTATGACCTATCGTGCTCCGTGGGTGCCGGCTTCGAGCCAGACACGCGAAGTCGTCCATGGTGGCGTAAACCAGAAGTAAGCACACAGTCGTGGGAAGTTCATTCCATTGTACTTGCCTTTCTCCATCAGGCCCTCAAGTGTTCCATCCGCTTCCTCCTTAGTCTTCGCGGTCTACCACGGAGCCCGCGGGGCGTATGTAGACTGCCAGGAAACTCCGCCTCCAGGACCTCTTCACCATGGCCGCGCTCTCCAGGTTGCTCCTGCAACTGACCTACTTCCTCCTGGTGCTCGTCATGCTCATGCTCACCGGCCTCTCCTGCGTCGCCCTCCTAAGCCAGGCTTTCCGCCAGGACCGAGATTTCAAGGAGCGCGGATCAGAAGCCTTGATGATTATTGCTGCATACCTGATTGTGGTGCGTCGTCCTGGACTCGTTGCCGCGCCACCCCTCACCGTCTGTCTGCAGGTCATCGTCTCGTTGGCATTGTGTTTCTTGCGCAGGATATCTATCCGCATGCGGCTCAGTCGCATCTCGAAAGTGCATCGTACGTTGAGGAAGGGGGACGTACCGAGGGTGCGCTGCGTAGCATGCTCGTCGGCTGCGCTCGCGACTGATGCAATTATCTATCCTACGCCTCTAGTCGGTCTATCGGTACATGACGGAGGAATACGTGAGAACATGCCTCATAGCCCACGAATCGTTGCCGAAGGATGTCGTCCGTCCAGGCTGGGGTCGGCCAGGTGAGCCCCTACTTGACACCATCGCACCTTGCCATTGAACACCTCTACGTAGGTACCACATACGAAGGAATATACTATCGCAGAGCGCTCCTTGATACAATACCTCGTTTAGGTGTGTCACCTCACGTCCTCCTACTATAACAAACCCTCTACATGATCGTGCTAACAGCGCCGCAGATGCCCTTGCGCGCGTTGTGATTCCCACTCATCCACCACTGCGACCCCACGCGCGCATGCTGCACCACTTCCGCTTTCTACTGCCTCTCCTGACAACTCAACGCGAGCCGAGTATACGTGTCGGAGAAGACGGCGTCGTGGACTATGGCGAAGAGACCGAAGAGGATCTGCTCACATCACTACATTACTATGACGCCGCCATACAGGTATGAGTCTACATCCTGCCCTCAACAATTTCTTACCTTCTTCGACAGATTGCTAGACATTCTGCCGAAGAGCCCACGATGGAGGAGTTTGAGGCGGGCATTCAAGCAGTGGAGGATATCATGACGACGTGCGTAATGCTTCGTATTTTGCCAGAGCAGCAAGGCTGACGACTTCGATAGACTGCATGAGTGCGAGATGGAAATGTTTGAAGCATCAGACACCCAACTCGTCGCGCCATCGACCATTGAATCAATGTCTTCAAGGCGATAACTGGCAGTCTCAATGCGACGTTAGGCAACAATGGCGGGCTACCGACATAATTTGGAATGCTGTCCCTGGTCGATTGTGGAGCCGTGTACAACAAGTCAACTTGCGCTACAGACCTTTGGAGCTCAAAGCGGTGGATGAAGCCTGGTAGAGCCTGGTTGATACAGCACCTCGACAATCATCGAGCCACGCGAGGAGGAGATGGCCAATGTGCCTACCATCAGAGGCTCGTATGAAGAGGCCACCTTCTTCAATTCAGTCGGGCAGCGTCGCGGCTTCATCACATGGCCTTGCGCGCGTAGACCCTTGGCGGTCGCTGCAGACGATGATGCAGCCTCATGACATTGACGCGACTGTTGGTCGGTGCTCGCTGGGCGCTACAGTCCGCTAGGTTTTAGGTCTTCACCAGAGGGCCTAGTATCGACTTCCCTTAGTCTACACTTGACCTACGTACATACACCCAGCCTGCTATTGTGCCGTAAATGTACTGCGCGGAGGGAGAAGCGGCCTGTCTTGTTCGAAGCTTCAAGAACATGAAGAAGAATGTTTTGGCCATGTTGTTACGCGTTTCGTGCCTGGATCCCCGGCCGGTCAATGCGGGCCGATGAGAGCCGTGTTGGATCAATCAACATCAACAAAGCTTAGGCAACTCTCCCTTAACGACGAACGCGGTGGCTCGTATTGCGCTGCGCTGTGGCCAGAGGTTGCTGCTGTCACCCCCTCATCCCCAAAACAGAAGATAGAAGACGCAGACTTGGCTTTTTGTCCCATTCATTCTTTATCCGACTCACCACCGGCCAGCCAGCCTCCAAAGCCTTGCTCTTCACACGCTGCGCGTGCAAAAAATTCAACCAAACATACATATACCATCCCAAAACGACCCGCAGCAGCCAGCCACGATGCTTCAGAACCCGCCACCACGTCTCAGCGCGCCCCCCAGGAGAAGGGGACCGCCAGCGCCCTTGCACATCGAGACCCCAGCGCGCAATCCAGCCATCTCCCGGCCGCCCAGCGAGTCCTCGGCCTCTGCACTCACGTCGGAGTCGGAGAACCATCCTTTCGGTGCCCTCAAGGGAAGGAACGGCCGCAACATGAAGGGCCTCAGCCTTGCGCTCCCCTCCGCACAGTCGTCATCTAATTCCCTACAACTCCCCGACGGCGGCGCCCTCAAGTCCGCACTACCAGACTTTGGCCGGAGCGATCAGCTGCGTCGACCATCCGTCATATCCCTCCCATCCACCGCCAACCCCCTCGCGCGTAACTACCGCCGCGAAGAAGATGGCTCACCTACCGTCCCGTATGCGGACGGTCCTATCCAAATCCTTCCGGGCGTATGGCTCGGGTCGGAGGATAATGCCCGCGACTGGAAGGGTCTCCTGGAGCGCGGCATCCGCTCGATCCTCAACGTCGCGAAGGAGGTCGCCACCCCGTTCGAGGACGCGGCCAACGCCCAATCCTTGCGATCCACTGTTTCCACACCGAACTTTGGCGAGACGAAATTCAACCGGGACCCGAACTCAACGTACTACCCCGCCCACATCCCCAGTGGCCGCCCCAGCATGCACTACCTCAAGCTGCAGTGGAGCCACGGTGAAAAGGACCTCGTGGAGACTGGCTTTCCCACTGCGATGGCGTTTGCGGACGCTGCGCGGACACGCGGAGAAGGACTTCTAGTCCAGTGAGTTGAGACGTGTACCAGAGCAGGCCTCATTGCTAACAGCCTGCAGCTGCCAATGCGGCGTCTCCCGCTCTGCCACCGTCGTTATCGCTATGGTCATGCGTGCTGCCTTCGAACACCTGCATTGGGTCCCCACTGATGTGTGGGCGCTCAGGGACATGAACAGCGCGTACGACTATGTCAAGTCCAAGAGTCGGTGGGCAGGCCCGAACATGTCGTATGTCCCTTCGCTTTTTTACCCCTCATCGATTGTCTGACACCTTCGTCAGCCTCATATTCCAGCTTCGTGAATACGAGAAGCAGCTTGCCCGGGATGCCGGTATCGCCTCGCCGTGTTCTGTCTCCTCCCGGTCGTCCGCTTTGGCAGATGAAGAATGGGGACGTCGTCGTGCGATGCTGGATCAGGAAGATGATGTCGCGCCCAAAAGGGATGAGAGCATTGCGCCGGCGGTACGCGCCAGTATGTCCGAAGAAGCTGCGGCTTTGGACAAGGCGATGGAGGACCGTATCATTGCGCGCAAGTCGTCTCAGTCGTCAGTCGCCTCTTCGGCTGGCACTGGGCCGTGGCGCAGCCGTTACGGATCGCACAGCTCGCAGCATGGCATCCTTGCCTTCCCCCGCAAGCACAGACGTGCATCGTCGATTGCCAGCACCACCAATGGCAGCATCCTCAGTGAGGACCTCGTCGAGGCTGACGAGGAAGCAGAGCTTCTCGGCGTCGGTGGACGATTCGACTCCATGAACTTCGAGCGTGGCCGGAGTCCGAGCAACAGCGGCGACGATCATACGAGCGCGACTAACTCGCCGGACGACGATGACCATGAGGACCAGCGTGGCTTCCCAACGGGACCCAGCGTTCTCCTTGCGCCGCCGCCCAACAAGCGCCGCTCTGTTCGTCAGCCGCCCTCCCTCAGCGTGCCACCGTCAGCGCCCGCATGGAAGAGCAACTTCAGCTTCGCAGTTGGCCCGCCTCCAAGCGCGACGAGGTCAACATTCGATCTGGATCCAGTGCCGCCGCACGTTATTCCGGAACGCGACGCGCCGCGCATGCAGTCCGCGCCGGCTACTCGCCACAAGCGTCGTCCTCCTTCGCTCAGCATCCTTCCTCCCGTCCCGTCCTCTCCAGTACATTGCGATGTCATCATCAACCCGCCCTCCGCGAACGCGGAGCAGACAGAGACGCCGCAAAAGGCCAAGAAGTCACGGCCCGTGTCGACCCAGACAATTACCGCGAAAACATACGCCGCGTCGCAGTCGTCGTCTCCGATACGATCTGAGCCTGCGTCGCGTAGCTCGTCGCGGAGCCGTGTTCCGACGACACCCATGCCACCCCTCCGCCTGCGCACTCGCACCGAGTCGCGCAAGCCCGCACCCCCTCCGCTTCACCTGCGTGTACCGGTGCCCGAGACGCCCTCGCGTCCGCGCCGTCCGTCGCTTCACACACCTTCCCAGTCGCAGACGCTCTTTGTCTTCCCGCCGTCTCCAGGGTGCGGGGCGACACCGAGCACCATGACGCTCACGATGACGCAGGGCACACCTACGCCGCGCGCCGACAGCGTGCCCTTCCCGCTCATGACGAGCGGCACGCCGCGCGTCGAGACGTTCCGCAAACACGGCCGCACGCGCAGCTATATCGGCATCGGTGTGCCACCCACACCCACGACCGCTTTTGCGAAGGTTGACGTGCGCGGCATTGTCGGCTGAGCTGCCGCCGGTGTCCGCTCAATAACGATCTTCGTCAATCCAGATCTATATGCACGTCTATATGCCTTCCCCTATGCAGTCTTATGGCGCAGTACTTCTGCGCGCTCATCGTTCGCTATCCGTCGTCGTCCTGCGTTGTTGTCTACCACATCTTCTCTCCCGTATCAGTCCCATGCATGCTCTCTGCGCTCCATAGAGCTATGATCCGTCTCTGCTTCGTTTTTCTATTATGAGTATCTGTGATGCTTTCTTCTTCCCGCCTCATCTACTTACTTTTTTTGCTTGTTTCCTCTCCATTTTCTCACTTCTCAATGTATCAGTATCGTCCCGCTCCAATGGACCGACCTATCTATCACCTCGCTGGCTGTCGTTGCGCGCTGTCTATCTATCGCGAACCGCCGAAGCGTGTCCTGCGACGCCCTCGTTCACGACGCCTTGTGACGAACTTGCCTTCCAGTCATTATTCGGACCTTCGTTACTTGTTGTTTCTCAATGTTACTTACTTCTGTAGACCGATGTCCAGTTCTTACGAGGCGGGAAGGCCTCATGAATATAAGACGGCATAAATAAGCAATGAATCCTCAGGAAACCTCACGAAAATGATATTCAACGTCCTCCGAAGACGCGCCCCACACCATTCTTCACAGCGCCAGTCAAGATCTGGCCGCCGAGGCCTCCCAAGCCTCCTAGGCTAAAGCCACCCATGGTGTCATTGGCCCAGCGCTGCTTTGCGTCTCTGTCGCTGGTGGAGAATGAGAAGAGGGCCAGATGTTTTGCGGGGGCGGACGTACGCATATGTGAAGCCAATGACGTTCGTGAAATTGAAGACGAGGGCCAGGATCACCACAGGAATGAACCTATCTACATGAGCGATGCAAAAAGAAACGCATGGGAGGAGCTTACGATGCGTTCAGAGTCAAGATTGCGACTATCAACAGAACGACCCATAGTGCGGGGAACACATAGAGGGCTGTCTGTCCTTGATGTCAGTATGACAAGTTTGCTTGCCCGTATCACGGAGTCCCTTACCCAGAACATTCTGCAAGGTGCAACAGCAAGTTTAGACCAGGGAAGTAATGCAGACGGGAAACGCACTTGGAGTCAATGGGGTTCGCTGGGCGCGATGGCTGTGAACTGGTGTGAATGGTTTCATTATAGAGGAATGTATGGCGAACGCACGTCTCGGCTTTCGAAAACCCAATAACTCTCGCCATCGTCATCAACCTGCGAGATAATCAGCTTGTACGTACGAGAACCACCGACGAGTTACTGACCTGGTTCCAGAACCGCAAGCCGACCAATGTCCGCCCGGACACGTTCTATGGCTCGCTAAGAATGCAGATGACTGTGTGTGGCTCACGACGGACCCTGCAGTTCCAAAAGTCCATTGCGAGAAGGACGACGACGATTACGTTCTGACCGGGAATTTAATCTGTGCGGTCTTCCTCGCACGGGGCAGCACGCACCACAAGAACATAGTTTGTTGTGACGATGCCGCAGAAGAGGTACACCACGATGGCAGCTATCCGGAAAGCGAAGAGGCATGCCAGGGCTAGGGGGTGCGCGGACTATGCAATGGATGTTCATCGTGGGGTCGTGTGGGATGATGATCGGCATACTTGTCTGAAGATTCCAGCAAGACCTGTGGTTGACTCTGCATGAGCAAGTATTCGCTAGCAGTGTACATGACGGCGCACCGGATTCCGCGTCACTGGGGTTCGTAGCCATCTGGGCGCCCGATGTGGGTGTGAGGACTATGGGCTGGCGAGCATTCTTCTGCCTGTTGGATTCGATGTTTCCGAGGGGTGCAGTGGGCTCATCTGGTTCGATTGTGTTGTCCAGCAACGGCTGGGTGGTCGACATGGTCGGGGGATGAGGATGGGGTATATGCGCCCACGTGCCCGGGGATTTGCCACGACGCGCTGTTGATGGTTGTGTACGCGCCACTTCGAGTCACCTCCCTCTTTGTGACCGCACGCTGCTTAGCGACCTCCGCCGATTCAGTGAGCCAATCACGCACAGTGCGCGCAACGCCAGCCTCTCCGAATCTCCTTGATAGCGAACGTTGTATACTGGTATTGTAATTGCGTAGGCCATGTCCAATAGTCTTCGCGATATAACATACCCGCTCACGCGGTGGCGCGACTATAAAAGAGTGGGTGGCTCGTAACGACGTTGACAAGCCTTTATCCTTGCTTTATCCGTTCCATCTCGCAACCACTATGTCCCCCAAGCTCATCCTCTACACGTTCGGCGGGTCTGTCTGGGCTTCCGATATGTTCAACTCTTGTGTCGGTCATGAGCGAGTGCTGACCTTTCTCTCCAGCCCCTCATCTGGCTGTGTACGTGCCAGAGGCGTATTGACCCCATTGCTTACTCCCATAGCGCAGTCTCGAGTTGAATTACGGAGATGCCGTCGAGCTCGAGACGGAAGGAGAGAACTTCAAACCTGAGTTTCTCGCCAAATTCAGTCCCTTCTACTCTGTCCATGATATCTCACTGAGCCCTCGCCCAGAATTCCAACGGGACACTTCCCACTCTCGAAACACCGGGAAAGACTCTCGCCGACACGACTGAGGTTATTGAATACCTTATCGAGAACGCCCCCTCCAAGGTGAAGTCTGGCAACGCCGCCTTCATCAAGGAGATCCATGATGACAAGTACGACCCCAACTGCAAGCTCTTGCTTGCGGTGCGTTTTTTCCTCGCTGTTTGTGGACTATCTCATCTCATCGCATATGCAGCGTGACGACAAGGAGCTATCCGCCAAAGCCAATGGTTTCCCCGCGCAGTTCATCGTCGGTCGTCAGCGTGCGCTTGTAGAGCAGGCCAAGCGCCTGGAAGCTGCTCCCTACAAGGAATTCTACGAAGCGAAGACAGCAGGCAACGGCGGCCTTCAGGACATCTACTTGGGCGGTCCCCGAGGATGTGAAGAACGGCTTCTTCAAGCAATCTCAGTCCGTGTTTGAGAACGTCCTGACCTATCTCTACACCATCCTGCCCAAGAAGCTGCCAGACAGCGGATTCCTAGGCGGCGAGGTCCCCGGAGAGGACGACTTCCACCTGGGTGCGTGGCTGACGCGCATCGCCTTGACCTGCGGCGCTCAGAGCGCGGACGATGGCTTGGAGAAGATTGCTGCGAGCTTTGGCAAGCCGCTCTCTCCCAAGGTCGAGGCGCCTGGCGTACTGGAAGGCCTGGAGCGCCCGATCGAGTTGGAAGGAGGTCTACAGTGGGGGCTCCACTGATCAGGTGCTTCGCCATGTATTTGTACGATCATGACTTAAGTATGAACCCGACGAGAAGAGCTGACTGTTTACGGACTACCGGAGTCAATTTCGACGGACATCGAGTTTGGGAAGCTGAAGAAGTTCGTGGCACGCCCCTTCATTCTCGTGATGCGCTCAGGTGAGATTCCAAGGCCCCCCGTTTTGAGATATCGTCACGTTCTCAGGCGAAGGGCTTTGTGGCGCGCCGGAGGCTTCCTTCCATACCCACATTACATATTCCTGATCTGCCGGCGTGCAACTTCTGGCGCTTTCTAAAGCCATGGGAGGAGTGAGTGCCCGCATACTTAAGCAATGGGACTCGGGTCACTCACTGCAGATAAGGTCCCGTCCTTGCGCGCCAGCGGACGTAGTAGGTGCTTAGCATCCCCCTTCTCTGACCGAGATGTTCGACACATCCCCTCCTTGTCGGTGCGCGCATTGCACCCCTTCTGAGACCTCCCCTACTGCGGGGGAGGACTCATACTATTTCAATTCTCTCGTCAATTGGGACTACGACTACGGTCATCCCTATCATCCTCCCATCCTCAACTCGGCAACTATGCAAAACGGTCATTACTTCGCACTCTCACCCTCAGTGAGTACCGATGTCTTCAATGAGTAACTGATCGATACTGAAGTACTGCAGGCGGAGAGCTCGCGAGCTCAGGCGCTTGACGAGGCTGACGTCTGGACCAATCCCCTGCTCGAAGTAGGGCACGGCATGTCGCTCCCGCCAACTCCGGAGTCCGAGGCCAGTAAACCGGAATCCGAGCAGCGCAGGACAGTCTCTACCGCTTTCAATGCTGACGCTGGTCCGAATCCGGAATATCCGGCAGACATTCAACTCGTGTCCTCGGACGACGTCTATTTCTACGTCAGCACCGCCGTGCTGAACGCATGTACCGACAACCGCTTCACCGATGCGCTCAGTGGTCCGGCAGTCCCTTCTCGCGGCTTCCCCTGCAAGCGCGTCCCCGAGCGCGCGGACGTGCTCAATATCCTCCTCCATGTCGCCTACGGTATCTCGCCTTCCGCATTCGCGCCGTCGCTCAATACACTAACCGACGCCATCGGCCGTCTGTCCACCTACGGCCTTGACCCCCGCACGTACGTCGCGCCTAACCGCCCCCTCTTCGAGCTCGTGCGCGCTCAGGCGGCGCTCGCGCCTCTGCATGTCTATTCCGTCGCCGCCTCGCACGACCTCTTCCCCCTCGCGCAGGCCGTATCCCAACACCTGCTCTCCTACCCGCTCTCCACGATGACGGACGCGCAGGCGGCGGCGATTGGCGCACTGTACCTCAAGCACCTCTTTGCGCTGCAGCACCGCCGGATGAGCACGCTCAGGGAGCTGCTTGAGCAGCCGCCGCAGTTCCATCCGGCGACGGAAGGGTGCGATTATGGGGCGCAGCGGAGCATTGCGCGCGCTTGGTCGGCGGCAGCCGCGACCGTAGTGTCGGAGGGCCGACCAGGTAAGTCTCTCTCTCCCTCATTGTCTTCCCGTTCCGATTGGCTCATCGTATGGTTCCGTTTGCTGATTCTGCCCCTTGCTAGATACATCCGTGAGCGCGATTGAGGACACCTTCAGGAGTCTGCGGGCCGGTCTAACCTGCACCGAATGCAAGAAGACGCTGGAGATTAGAGTTAGGAAGGCCGTCGTTGAATGGACCATGACATCGGTATGCGTCGGTTATGGGCTGCATATCTGTGGACTGAATATTTGGATAGACGACCATCTGAATGGGGTACGAGGCCCAAATGTTCCAGTCTTCTTCCCTCTGGGCCTCAGGGAACGCCGCTCAGGAGGTCGGAGCTGCCGACGTCGCTCGGTATACACTGTACATGACTGTCTTGTGATATTGGAATTTGTAGTGGACGTGTGAGACCGCGATTATGGTGTACAGGGGTACGGATTGTGGTGTATACAGCTCCAAGAGTGATTCGAGGCAGTTGCCTTGGCCCATGGCCATCATCTCAGTGCCTTGTCGAAGGGCTAACATGCAATGTTCAGCTGGGTGGAATGGGTCAGCGGACTGCCCTATCCCCGACAGTGTGCTCTCCGAAGCAAATATCATCGAGAAGGCGGCCAAGGTGTATGTACCACGTTCATTTCGCAGTGAGAGAACGTGGAGTCCATTGTGAGAAGACCCATTTACCTGAATGCCACGGCTCAGAAGTTATCTCACACTTGATCCACTGTTCAGACAACTGATCTCAAGATCTCAAGCACAGGTCGAGCGGCACGCAGACAACAGCGAGCGACAGAAATATAAATATTTGTTCCATAAGTAACACCCTATACTTATCAACCGATAATTTAGTGAGAGAGCGCAAGTACCCATTCAAGGGCAGAAGGTGTGCGTGTAGGTCGCGCCGAGGGAGGACTGGCGAACGGCCTCGTGGTCGTCGGGGTTGGCGTACGCCTGGTCGGTCGGGCACGACGCCTCCGTGCAGGTGACGCTCTTCCCGTCAGAGGACGAGAGGCTTGCCGGGATGTTGATAGAGCCACCGACGTAGCTGAGATCCCACGAGCAGAGCTCGCCTCCCCACTGGCCCTGGTCGCCGTAGCCGTACTCAGAGTAGAGCGCTGCGGCGGTAATGCCGGCGTCAGTGCAGACCATGCCGCCAACGCAAGCGCCTGATGACAACTGTCAGTCGGTATGGTCGGTTGAAAAGAACAAGAAGCATACCAGTGGCGCAGTTAGAGCCGCTGGCGTCGCAACCAGTACGTCCCCAAGCGCGAACGCCCTACGAGATATGATGAGCCATTTTGCTCGCGAGTTCAAGAAGGAAGGCTCACAAGAGCGTGGTCGTCGACGGTGGTGCTGGCGGACGCACCCGCCTCGAGCTTTTGGCCCCAGGCGATGGAGGCGTCAGGCTGGCCGTTAGGGGCAGCACCGACAGCGGGCCAGATGGCTGAGAAACGGATGAAATCAGTGCGGGTCAAGGTGACGTGAGAGAACAGCTCACCGTAGCCGCACTTGTTGTTGAAGTTGATTGTGAACGCCGAAACGGACGCCAGAAGAGACATGGCGGAGAGAGCGACAGCGGCCTTCATTGCGAATTATTGAAAGTGGGCGTGAACGACGTGAAGATGAAGGTAGAGGTGAGTGGATCTCGAATGAGCACACCACGGCTTGTTTATATACGCTGCATATGCGTACGGGACAGCACACAGTGAAACATCCCATTGTTGCTACGCTTGATCGGGCTGCCGCAACCGCGCATGTGCGACGGTGCGCCTGAGGTGCCCGCACAGCGGCGATGCGCTCTATGCATTGTTGGACCCGCGCACAATGTCAAGCAGCTCCACAACCGTTGGGAGCCCAAAAAATCACTGCGGGACGGTGCGCTCGGCCGCACAACTCGAGAGTCATGATTCTCCACCGAACAGGGTGGCTTTTGCAGATCGTCTCCTCGGAAGAGATGCCTCGGGCATTATTATCGGACAAGAAGGCTTTGGGTCAGAGTTTGGGGCGCCAAGGAAAAGAGCCAACGGTTGGTGCGTCGCCCATCCGATTCCGTGTGGTATGCTTCTTTAGTCCGAGCGACGTAGCTTGCCTGTAAGATGCAACAGCCAATTAAGAGATGCATACCAGATCGAGGCTAAGTATGCCCGCTACTTAGCAAGACGCGTGTGAAGTCCGTGTAGGGCCCGGGTGGGCGGAGGAAGGATGATATTGGCATAATGATATTGTCGTGACACTGATGATCTCGAACAGCTTGTCACGTGTATACTTGAAGTTCAAACTCGGTAAATCCCGGTATTGACGGACCGGTCCTTCCATGGCGGCGACTTCGATGTCAGTGTCGCTCATTCACCCTTTGCTTTAGCTTTGACGTATAAATTGCCACCGAGCCAGTATTATGGTCCTTTCTTCCCGCCATTGCGACCACTGTCGCGCAAGGACATGCTGGTAGGACCAGCGACGCACCTGTCCTCTGTCAGGGACTGATCCTCTCCAGGACCTATCAGAACTGAACAAAATCGATGTCCATCATCATTACTTCCCCCCTTCTTTGTCTTCCGACAAAAAGGACGCCGCGAGCCGCTTAGGATGGAAACCACCCGTCGCCAACCTACCCTGGAATCCGCAGATCAGTCTCGCCTTTATGGATAAGGCAGGCATCGACCTGGCTATTCTTTCTTTTCCCGGATTTCCCAGCAACGATGTGGGGACAGAGATGGCGTCACTGCGTAACAAAGAGATGGCGGATATATGCGCGTCGCATCCCACACGCTTCGCCTTCTTTGCTACCCTGCCGCATCTCTCTAATACACAAGGTATGGAACACCATTCACGTAAGGATTATTTGTGGCGCTGAGAAAATTGACAGGCTGTTTGCAAGAAATAAGTCATGTCTTCGATACTCTACACGCCCAGGGAGTCGCCCTGCCGTCTCTGTGTGGAACAGGCCCAGACGCCAGTACGATGCAACCTCTTGCACGGCACTACATTCATTACTGATAATTGTGGCGCAGAATATATCGCAGACGAAGCTTACGAGCCCATCTGGGCAGAGCTCAATAAGCGTCGGGCCGTCGTGCACCTCCACGGCACTCAGACACCATCCTCAACTCCTTATCCTGGTCCTTTCCTCGGTATTCCTATTTCTGAGGCATGTTTTTACCGTAACCTGTCGACCATAAGCTGATACGGTGCGTCAAGGTCCCAAATGAGACATTCAAGGCCGCTGCCCATCTTGTGGTCTCAGGATTCAAGCGCAAGTATCCGGACGTCAAAATCGTTCTGGCGCATCTCGGCGGGAGCATGCCCTACCTCGCCGCTCGTGTCGCCACGCTCTCTCCGTACATGGGTTGTCCGCTCACCCCCGAAGAGATCATTGAGGATTTCAAAACATTCTACTACGATACAGCATTGAGTGCGTCGGATGCCAACCTCAAGGCCGTCGAGGCATTTGCGAGCCTCGACCGAGTTGTATACGGCTCGGATTTTCCTGGTATGTTTAGTAGATCACATTTTGGTCATGATCTGCTAATTCCTCTGCCAGCGGTAACTTCAGAGATCATACAGTGGTATGACAACCACTTGGTCGCTTTCACTGAGGAAAGGGGCGAAAAGGATAATGATACTTTACGAGCTATCTGTGCTGGCAATATCGGTCGCTTATTATGAACAATCGGAGTAGCCGTGCACAAGCGATTGACTCTCGATCGTACTCAGCTACGCTACTACATAAATACTGCAGGAGTAGTAGTCCTTAAAAAGCCCATTAGTAGTTAAATATGAAGCCCTTTTGTGTACTTGCACAGTCCCAAAAAACGTCGATAATTTAGGGGCAGAAAGTGTGCGTGAGGTTGTCCGAGATGGAGGACGAGCGCATGGCAGCGTGGTCGCTGTCGATGTGGTACGCCTGGTCGGTAGGGCATGAGTTCGACGTGCAGGTGGTGGACGCGCCGTCCGTGGACGAGAGGCGACCCGGAATGTTGACGTTGCCGCCGACGAAGGACAAGTCCCAGTAGGTGCGCTGGCCTCCCCACTGGCCGGCGTCACCATAGCCATACTCAGAGTAGAGCGCGTGGGCGGTGATGCCGGCGTCGTTGCAGACCATGCCACCGTTGCAAGCACCTGAAGGAATTGTGAGATGAGGCATTGGCAAGCAGAGCGACATTCAGCTTACCAGTCGCGCAGTTAGCGCCGTTTGCGTCACAGCCGGTACGGCCCCAGCCACGGATGCCCTAGAGGTGATGTGAGAGGAAGCAGCAGGGATGAAAATGAAGTTTGCGCACAAGAGCGTAATTGTCGACACCCCAGGTGATGCTCTCGCCGGGGTTGAGCTTGGCGCCGTACGCGAAGGACGGGTCAACGGCGCCGTTGGGGGCCTTACCCATCGCGGGCCAGACAGCTGAAGAAGATGAGCAAGGTGCCACTCAAGGATTCTGGCTGCGTCAACGACGTACCGTAGCTGCACTGGTTCTTGAATGTGACCGTGTACGCAGACGCGGAGGCGATGGAGGCGGCGAGCGCGGCAACGGCGGTGAACTTCATTGTCGTAAAAGTAGAGGAAGGTGACTGAGGTTGGAAGTCTGAGGTGTTTGGCTGGGCCGATGAGTTGTTCTCCTCCACCCTACCTTATATACTATTTCGCGGAGGACAGTGCACTGAACGGCGGTAGACCCTGTAATAGCGAATATATCGCGCGACCGCAGGCACGGTGCAGATCGTGCGTGCAAGGCCAGGGGCAGCGCAGGAGAGCGCGCGCGCCCGGTGTCTGGCCGAGTGGCCAGATCAGCGTGACTGTTCGAGGAGTTGTCGAGGAATCCGTTACGCGAGGATATGCCTGGGATATGCACGTCGACCAGCCGTGCCGGGGCCAGAATTGCGATGCCGTTTATTGAGTATTTGTTGGTGGCAGACGGAGGGGCGACGCCGAAGGTGCGGCCGCGGGGAGGCGGGCGCGCTCCCCGAGTGTGCGGTACGACGCGTCCGGTTTCGCAGCCTGGGTTCATTATGCGGGCACGGCTCTGCCATGGACTGGTCAATAGGCCGCAGTGTGAAATGTTGATCGTGCGGGGACTGGTTCAGGGCGGAGAGATGGCGGGCCGTGCCGTCTTCGCTGGGAACAGCCAGGGGACAGCACAAGAGTCCACGATGATGCCCTCGACCAGTGCATGGTCTTGTATCCGCCGGGCGAGTAGAGGGCCTCATTGAGCGGTGAGCTTGCTCATAGCAGTACTCGAAAGAGCAAAGAGCAGGCATAACTCTGTAGGACTGTTGAATGGGCCCTACGGCCCCGGTGCAGCGGCCGCGTGCAGGCACAGAGGCAGACATAAATCAGTCGACGGCATTCACTGTCTGGCAGCCGGCGTAGGCGGTGAACCGGTGAATGTCCAGGGCTAAGTAGATCTAAGTTTCCTCTCTTCCTTTCCTCGTCAAAGGGAACGACTCGCTTCATAGACAAGTCAGGCCGTATGTACAGCGTTCACAGAACAGGTTATCACTGGACAGTATTATCCGCACGTGCATAAAAAAGAAGTGCAAGGAGAATGCCTTCGCGAGAGTCGGTGACCGGTTGGTGAACTTGAAAGTGCGACCTCGTGACTCGACAAGCATGATAATTTCAGTGACAGAGCCGTCACAGGCCGTCACCGGCGTTCTCCGAACTTGCTCTATACAGATTCTGTTTGCTCAATGTTTGCTTGTATTTGCAGACTTGCGGACGAGGCCGAGTTCATCAATGCCTCAGGCTTCAGCTTCAGGCCTCGTCAACGTTGCACGCTTTCCGAACCCAACATATATGGTCTCTGTCTGAATGCAAGCAATAAAGGGGGGAGGCGTGTGTGGACTGTCCAAGGGCTGTATTTGGACTGTCTAGTGGTGCCGAAGTTGCGCAAAGTTCGTAAGACGAGGAATGGTTCTTGTCCCCGCCAAAGCGCGAGGGCCGTTATGCCCAGGCGCGGAGCGGCAAAGATCGAAGTCACTGCACTTCAGCTTCAGTAATTTACTGACCTGTGATGACCGGCTAGCAGCATAGCCGATCGCTTCAAAGAGACTCGGGCGAAGGGAATCTTAGGAGCACCTTCGACCTAGTCTGGAACCTCTTACGGGGGCGGAGGGGGGGTAACCTCGGAGTTTGAATTCGCAAGCCCAAGACGCGCACAAAAAGTAGCAGATGACGTCACAAAACGCTGCCAAAATGGCCGTGATTCAAACTCCGAGGCTATCCCCCTTCCGCCCCCACAGGTAGTTCCAGACTCTAGTTTACTAGAGGATGGTTTACGAGACTACCTTCGACCCAGTTATAAGGCGCGTGACGACCTATTTGAGCTGCTACAGCTCAAAAAGCCAGTACTTGAGCTCGATTTCAGTTTCTGGAAGGCTTGTCTATCGCAGGCCGACCGGTCGCACAGATGGCCATATTGAAGCACTCCCCAGGTTTGGACCATGCGTCGCTGCAAGCCGCAGACAAGCACTGGAAGCATTATTCAAAGCATCGGTATATGCAAGCAGTACAGTACTTTCACCCTAGATCTATCATCCAAGAAGCTCTCAGAAGCAGAAAACCTGGTCTGCGAGCTTGCTGATTGTCCGCGGCGCGGGGTAGTTGAGCTCGGCCAGGTGTGCCCTGCCGCCCTCATTAGCTATGCTCAAGTGTACGGTTAAAAGGTGCACTCACTTCATCGCGGTCAACATGGGCGGCGGCCCGCACATGAGTACCTTGCTGTCCTTCATCGAACCTGGCGGCATGTGCTTCTCGATCATGTCCTTCGTGACGAAGCCGACACCGCCCAACCAGCCCTCCGGCGGGTTGTTGAGGACGTAGTATACGCTGAACTGGTCGGGGTGGGCCTCTACGAGCGAGTCGATCTCCTTCTTGAGCAAGATGTCCTCGTAGTTGACGTTTGCGTAGATGAGCGTGAGGCGCGTCTTGTCGCTCGCGTCCTTGAGCGCGGCGCGCACCACTTGAAGCATGGGCGTGATGCCGGTGCCACCAGCAATCATGCCGAGGTGCGAGGAGAGGCCGGAGGTGTAGTTGAACGCGCCCTTGGGACCCTTGATGCGGACCTTGTCGCCGACCTTGAGGAGGGAGAAGTAGCGCGAGATATTGCCCTTCTCGTAGGCCTGAAGCGGGGTGAGCCTGGCGCGACAAAAGTAGTACCGCGCATACCTTGACAAGCAGGTCAAAGTGGCCCCGGTCATCGTCGCTGGAGATAGGCGTGTAGGAGCGCACAATGTCCTTTCCGTTGATCTCGGCCGAGACGGAGATGTGCTGGCCGATGGGCAACCCCAAGATGTCATTTTGGTTCGCGAGCGCGAACGTGTAGCTGAGGGCGCGTCAGAATAAGGGGTACGCGAAGGAGAGGGGACAGCGCACGCACATGGCAGTGTTCGGGGAGACCTTGGTGATCTTGGCGAGCGGGAACTCCTGCCATTTTGTCGGGTCCAGCGTCTTCTTGCCGCCTGCAGAGGGACTGGTTAGTATGACGCTTTGCTAGTCCACACGGCACACACCCTTGGACTTGAGTAGATAGATGAAGGCGGCGGTCGCGACAGTCATGGTCATAGCGAACGCGGGGGACGAGCAAAGCGCGAGCAGGTCGACGGTGCCGACGCCCGGAATGTCGACCGCGTGCAGGCCCTGGACGTACTCTGCTGCCACGGCCGTGTTAACGTCGCCGACGACGGGGATGTTGACCGAGCTCATGTCTGCGTTTGCGTTGGGGTAGGGGTGCGTGAAGCGAAGCGGGCGTGGAGGCGCGTCCTTGGGGAGGCCAACAAGGATGAGCTCTCGTATATCGTAGCCGCGGGCGAGCAGGAGACCGTTAAGCCAGCTGGAGACGAGCCAGAGGACAGCGAAAGTGATGACGGCGGAGAGCAAGAACGCGGTCTGCGCGAGGTTGGGCATGATTTCAGTTTCGGATCCTTCCTTTTTGCGGTCTGGAGCCGAAGTTGTGATCCGTGTGCACGACGGGGCGCCGTTCGACCGACTCTTCCCGAGGGGAAAGGACAAGGAATACGCGTATAGATGAAGTACAGCGTCTGTATATATTCTGCGCGGCAAACGGCAGCTTGTCCTATAGACTTACGCGTTTCCGGCACGGCGGACCGCCGCCACTACTTGACAGCACGCGTAATAACCCAAGACAGCGCCCACAACGTCAAAGCCAATGGTCCAACCAATATCCGCCACAAGACCGCTTCTGTAGAACCCACAACCCCAATAAACCGATTCTCTCCCTCTCCTCGTAGCGGGCTCCGTGGACCTCTCGCGAAAAGACGTCCAGCCGTACGAGGCCCGACTACGAGGAGCAAATGCACGAGGTTGAGGGGAGGGGGGAACATGTAAAGAGGTCGACCGAATCCTGTTTTTATCCGTGTCCCGGTGATAGTCCCCTCCATCGACGACGCCATGGAGTACGTTACGACCGCCTGCGCGAAGAGCTGTCTCATCCGTGCGCCCACCAGCGGACCATATCGCTCCCAAGGTTCAATGGAGAGGTCGGCCACAGTCGAAGGGGCCCTCGTGCACGCCAAGAAGACTACACCCGCCATGCATGCGATGACGGCTAGCAACAACATGAAAAGCGTCTCCCTTGTCTCCATTGGGGTCGTAAAGGTAGTATCGTTGAATATTCCAATAACATTCGATATGGTTTCGAAAAGCACCGTGTCCGGTCCTTCGTAGGGTGTCGTGTTCAGGGCCGCGGTGAGTAGGAAGGAGATGAGGAGGAATGAGGGGAGAAGCACTGCGATGGCTGGGAATAGTACTTGAACGATGTTATCCCATAGAAACAGAGCAAGTGGCCAGGCTCGAGAGGTTCGTGTGAGCAGCAGAAAAGGCGACGCAGGCGAGTTCGGTATGTGGAATGCCACGAAGGTAAGCGTGAACGATACCAGCAGCGGCGAGAAAGTATCTTGCGTCGGGTACGGCACGTCGGGCAAGGTCGTTGAAAATGTGACGAGCGTCATGATGCCCGAGAGCGCATGTAGGGCGGACCATGGCCCGCGGTTGAGACCGACGCCTAGCGAGAACAGTAGGAGGAAGCATTCACGAGCGCCATACGTCTGCAGCGGCGAGTCGGGGAGAATTCGATGTCGTCGCGGTGGATGGATGAGGTAGCTGGCCAGCAACGCAAAGTATATCCAGAGAGAGACGTTGTGCGACAGCAGGTTTAATCTAAGATTGATCAGAATTAGCCAGGGGACGGAAGGACGGGGACGTACCGAGGTGTGCAGAGCGCGTCGAAGCGCTGCCAGACTGTGTGTGATGCACCATGCCGGCTGGGCGCTCCATGAATCCAGTGCCGTTCAAGCGTGTGAGCGACCAGACGGTGCTTGAGGAGGACTTCCGGAGCCGCGTCGTCCGCGTACAGAAAGTCGACGACTATGAGCATCATTAACCGACGTCCCAGTAAGCAACGAGCAACCACGTACCCCGCAACCTCCCGTCGCGCCCATCCTCTCTAAGCCAGCTGATCCACAGCACATCCCACAGCTCCTCCTCTCGCGCGATATCGTCCTCCAGCGTCTTCAGCACCGCTGGAATATCCTGCTCATCGACGGACACCAGGTCCGTCTGGGCCTGCCGTACCGTCGCAGAGCTGCCAATCACGTCATTCCTCCCCTTCGCCAGCGTATCCTTCAGCGAGCGCCGGTATTGCAGCAGCAGAAGAAGGGTCAGGGACGCGCGAACCGCGGGGGTCTCGCTGTCGAGATCGAAGCGGTTGCGCACGTAGTCGAGGAAGCCGGCCTGGGAGGACTCTTGGGACTCAAGGACAGCGGCAATAGAGACAGGGCGCGGGCGAGGCGGGACATTCTCCCTGCGAGGGCGCGCGTCGCCGCTGCGAGTGCCAGAGGATGAGGGTGCGGTGCTCGCGTTACTCGGCCTGCGAGATCTGGGGGTGCGTTTGTTGGACGAAGGTGCCAACAAAGGGGTGCGCTCGTTCCGTTGAGCGCTCGGCATGATGACCTCGGTATTGAAGATGGGAAGCTAGGTAGTCGTCGTCGTTGAAGAAGAAGAAGCAGTGAGCTCAAGCACGAGGTGGGCCGTGATGCACATGCAGATATCCCAAAAGGAGAAAAAGTTGGTATCCTTGATTTCTCACGCCACAGTGCGCGTCCTCGACTTCACTCAACGATCAACTTCAATCTTCATCTTCGAAGTTCGCAGTTGGACTAGATACATGGATGGTATGTTTATACGAACTTTTGCTAACCTCTGTTTTGCGTCACTGCGCCTTTCCGGGCCCGCTATCAAAATGCTTCCGCCTGACGATCGAGGTACTGTTATCCAGGTCGTGCAGGTTTTCGTCTCCCCCCCACCACGCCAGGCGCCGCTGGCTTACGGAAATCCAAGCTCTCGGTTCTCCCCATAAATTCTGGCTATGGACGTCCAGGTAAATGCAATATATGTCAAACATACGACGTATGACCGACTTATGTTCCCTCTCAGCCTGGCCCCCATCCACTAAACCCCGCACTCCCTTTGGATGTCATTACGCGCATCGCGGACTACCTCCTCGCATTTAGGAATGATCTCAATAGCGCCATCATCAAGTACGGGGACATAGACGACGACATCAAGAAGTCGCAAGCCGCCGCTGCCGCGCTGGCGGGGTCGCGCGCGTTGCGTCAGCACATCAACCCTATGCTCTACCAGAGCCCTCGCTTCGAGACTGTAGAGCAGATGTACCTGTTCTGCAGGACGATTGGGAGAGACAGAGGGTACCATGTGCCTCGCAATAGAGACGCAGATGGACTCACTCCGATGGTCCGTCGTCTCATCCTCACGCCTCGTATGGGATCAGGTCGCCGCGTCTTCGGCCTACCGAGCATAGAAAAACGACAGGTCGACCACTTCTTCTTGGAATGTCTCGAACAGTGTACGTGGATCACCAGCGTTGTCGTACCTTTCGAAAGAAGCCGCGAGATCCACGAAAAGGTCATGTTGCGCTCGTCCCGAGTCGTCGAACTCGGCTTGTGTGCTAAAAACAACATGGACTACCACTTTCTGGACCTCGACGCACTCGACCGGTTCATGAACGTCGCGGGACCCGGAGGCGCACCCATGCTGTCCACCAAGATCAAGCATCTATCCCTGGACAATTACAGCTACGCACCCGGGAGGAGTTACTCTGGCCCTGTAGACATTCCTTTAGAATCCCTCAGTCTCCATGCAGGCAACCTCTCCGCCCAGTCACTCTCCAGACTCCTACATTTCTCGACCAACACCCTTACGAGCCTCTCCATTGACTTTGCGGGACACGAGCCTGGGCTACACATCACCACCAACGCATTCACGCATGCCATCGAGCATATCGCTCATTTGCAGGATCTCACCATCCTGGGATATCCGCATCTTCGGAGGGTGGAGCGAGTAATCATACAAACGGCCGGTCTTCTCGACCAGCTCTCCGTGCAATTGCCGGAGCTGCGATCCCTGGAATTCGATGACGACCTCGCCACGAAAGCACTCCTGGAGAACGCGCCCCTCTCCCTCCAATCGCTATACATCATTCGTCCGACGTCCATCAAGCCGTCGGACCTGCCCCTGCTCTCCGCCCAGGCGGCGCGGCGGCAGTTATCCCTGCGAAAGGTGGTCGTTGCGTGGAGAGAGGAGGACGTCGCGGAATGGCAACGGTTCGGGACGGCCGTGACTTCCCTTCTCGCGATACAGGGCATCCAACTCTTCTCCGCTACTGCTCGGTGATTTCAATCCATCAACGTAACCCGCGAAGCGTCTCATGCCACTTTTAAGCAGCAGCTAAGTAGGAAGAACGACTGCTTGGGAAGGCCAGAAACTAGTCACCCTGTGTAGGACTTTTATGTATGTAGCAGTAGCGGGGTGCTTGCGTCGTGCAAAATTATCTCTCATCTGACCGGCGTTCAAGCAATTCGCCTAACAAGGCGTGCATATTACAACAATAACTAGAGGGCATACAGTGAATATACATGAGAGTTCCGCAAGTAAGCAGGAGATGGAGATGTAAGCGGTAACAGATAATGAAATGTGAGCGGGGTGGTCATAGCGCGTCGCGTACGTGTATGTATACGGCTACAAAAGAGCAGAAGGTATAAGGTGGAACGAGCGGGTACCGGTCATGTTTGGGTAAATGGGTAACTGGGAAGATAGTGTCCTTGGTGTACGCGGACGGAGTGATGTACACGGTCACGGGGAATAAGTTCTGCAGCAGACAGTCAGTCAATGTTGAGGCAAAGGAAACAACGGAACGAACCTATGGTATACAGTTGCTGACTGTCGAAACAGCGCATTCACCTACTCCTTAGGGGCCTCCTCCAAGCCACCCACGTTCTTGACGTGCTTATCCCGCGCGCGGTCGATATCCGCGCGCCCATACTCGTACACATCGCCGTCGTAATCTTCCTCCTCCGTCTCCTCCGTGTCGCTCGCGCCCGAGAACTGGGAACGCACTCCCGATATCGTGTCCTTGCTCGGGTCCGGGTGCTCCTTCAGCGACACCATCGGAGCAAGCGCGTAGTTGCCTGCGACGTCCGTCGGCGTGGGCGCCGAGCGGGCTCTCGCGTCGACGCTCTCGCGCGTTGAGGACCATTGTAGGCCATTGGTGTGACTGGTTTCCCTGTCCTTCTTGCTATCGGTATCCTCGCCTCCTTGGAAGAATGCGATGAGAGCACGAATACCGCGCGGGCCTAGGCTGCGCTTGGGGAAGCATAGCCAAACGGGGTCCTCGTTCGCGCCCATCTTGTGCCTATAAAATATTAAGAAAGGAAGAGAAGGCAGTTTTACGATGCTACGAACCGGAACTCGCTCTTGTTGAGCAGCTTCAACTCGGTGGCGATAGTGTGGTAGGTATGCTGAAGCATCTTGATCAGGACACGCTTGCCCGCGAGGCCGTGCTTGGCGTCGATCTCGACGTGCGCGGTAGCACCGGTGCCGAAGGTGACGCTCTCCGCGCCGTGCTCCGACGCCCAATCGAGAGCTTCCAATACAGTCGCCTATACCAAATTTTTGTCAGACCTCACATAGAATACTGCAAAAGCTAGGACCCACCTCGGTAGTTCCGGAGATCGCATCCGGGAACTCCATGGCCCATTTAATCTGGTACCCGTGCTTGCGCGACAGCTGCGCAAGCACGACGAGTCCATGCACGACCTCCTCGGTGTCGATCTTCGGGCCGTCTTCACCCCCAGTCACACCACCAGCCTTCTCTGCCTGTGCGGCGTCGTGTCCGGACGCGGGGCCGAGCGCGATGAAGTACGTGCGGTGTTCGAAATCGACCCACGGCGCGACGTCCGTAAGATGCACCTGCTTGCCCGACGTGTTGCGGTCTGCGTATGCGGGTTAAGGTGACGTTCTACGGTAAACTGGGTCGTGCGTACTGTTTTTCCATTCCTCGATGCGCTTGTCGACCCTCTCCATCAACTCAGGTGCAGGGAGCTGGCCTTGCTGCGTTTGTACGACATGCATCGCGGCTCGCTTTGCGTGACGAGCCTTGCGCATGACAACCGCGTCGTCGTGCCCGCGGTTGACCTTCGGGTCAATGCGGTCTTCTGCGACGCAGGAGATGCATCGCCAGTCGTAGTTCTCTGCGAGAATACGCTCGACCTACGCATGATTATAAGCCTGCAGCGTCCTCTTAACGATAGGTCATTACTCACCTCACCGGAAACCAGAATCCAGATTGGCTTCCCCACGTGCTTCTTGAGCCATGGCAAAAACTCGTCGATCGTCTCCTTGTACTGGCTGACGTCGCACAACGGGTTCCCAACAACGATTACGTAACCGCCCTTGCCCTTCGAGTATCCGACCGCCGCGCCACTCGTACGCGAACGCCATACTCTATAGCGCTGGTCCAGCGCGCTCGTGTTGGATGCGTCGCCGTAGTTTGCGATAAGATGCGTGAGGGGCATCAACCGCTCGATCTCCTCGTCCGTCAGCTCTGTCTGCGGAGCCGCAAGGATGCTGCTACTTGAGGGCGACGAGCTAGCAGTGGTCGCGACGGTACCCGTCTGCGCCTCCGCCAAGGGCTTCTTGACCCAAGGTGGATGGGTCGTGTCGCAATCGGGGTGGAAGAGGGGCGGCGGCGGCATCACCTGTACGCGCGGTCATTAAAAGGTCATTTCGCCAGCTTCGCCGAAAGACATACCTTCTCTGGCAAGCTCTTCGGGTCGCGCGGGAACATGCTGGCAAACCTGATGTTACCCAGCTTGAACATGAGCATGATGACGCGCTCAAGACCGAGTCCAGCGCCGGCATGTGGAGGGCAGCCCCATTCGAATGCCTTCATATACTCCTCTAACGAACCTGCAGGAACGATACCTGCGTCGCGCATTCGCCTCAACAGCGCGCCCGGCTCGTGAATGCGTTGCCCGCCAGTAAGGATTTCTGTCATTCAAAAGTGAGGCGAGGTCGCGAGCGCTGTTAAGGACAACACCTACCCTGCCCGCGAATGAACATATCAAAGCTGTTCGTGAAGCGCTTGTCGTTTGGATCAAGCATGGCGTAGAAGGGTCGGGCAGCCACGGGGAACTTGTCCAAGACGTAGAAGTCGGTCTACAAAGTTGCTGAGCACAAGACTGCAAACGGGACAAAGGTATATACGTACGTTATACTTTTCCTTGACGAGCTCGCCAAGGCGGATCTCGTCGCGGGTACCCAGATCGTCATCCTCGGACACCTGCAGCAAGAGTAAGTCAACGCGAACGATCGTGCAGGTGCGTCACGCACGTCGCCTTCCCAGCCGCTCTCCTTGAGCATTCGGATACCCTCCGCGAATGGAATGACTGGCGTTTCCTCCGTCCATACGAGGTCATCGTGAGGGAATGCCTCCTTGAGGGCCTCGATCTGAGGTCGGCAGTTCGCGTACACGTTCTTGAAGATAGACTTGATGAGGTCGATGAGAAGGTACATGGTCTCGTGGTAATGGTGCTTAAACGCCATCTCCACGTCCAGTCCCGTGTACTCGGTGAGATGTCGATGAGTATTCGAGTTCTCCGCGCGGAAGACTGGGCCAATCTCGAAGACACGTCCCATATCCGAGGAGATGGCCATTTGCTTCGCGAGCTGTGGACTCTGCGCGAGGAAGGCCTTGCGGCCGAAGTACTCGACGGTGAAGACGCTGGAGCCAGACTCGGTCGCAGATCCCTGGAGCTTGGGGGTGTGGATTTCGATGAAGCCCTGCCCATCGAGGTAGTTGCGGAAGTAGCGGCAAACGGCCGCGTTGAGGCGGAAGAGGGCGTTGGAAGCGGGGGCGCGGAGGTCGACTACGCGGTGCTCGAGACGGGTGTGATCGCTCGCGTTCACCTGGTACGGGCGGAAGGGGAGGCTGGCTGTCGGCTCTGCAACGATGTGCATTTCCTTGATTGCAAGCTCGACGTCGTGCAGTGATGCGTACTTGACGGTCTGCTTCGGCGCTTTGAGGTAGCCGGACACCTGGAGGATGGCCTCAGGTTGGATGTGCTCCGACCATTGGATGAAGAGCGAGTCCGTCTCGAGCTCGTGCGCCTCAAGTACGCCCTGGAAGTGACGGTGTTCTGGCGGAAGACGAAGAAGGCGAGCTTTGAGCTCATGTTCCGTCGCGCATGGAGGCGTGCGCGGAATGTGATCGTTTCGCCGATCGACTTGGCGGAGATCGTGTCGAGGCTCGTCAGCGCCACGTCCTTCACGTCCTCCTCGCTCACAACGAGCGGCATTCTACCGTATCGCTCGCGTACTTCCTCGGGCTCCTTCTCGGCAACGACGCGCTCTATCTCCTCAATCTTCGCGGACGGGACTCGTCGCGCGAGTTCGCGCGGCTCTTCGACCTATCCTTTCGATTGCCATTCTGCATCGACGTTCTCGGCGTCGCTTTCGGGCTGAGGTCCGTCGGCTCTTGGTGGGGTTGCGAGCGCCGGAGGCTCTTGACTTTATCGAGGAAGCGCGACATGGGCGACGACGACGACGACGACGACGACGGGGAAGGTAGTTGGCAACAGCGGGAACGCTGGTGCGAAGTTAAAGACGAGAATCATCGCGCAGGGAGGTGACTACGTCATGCAGTGACGTCGACGCGCTAGCCGTCCACATCGTCATCCTCTCCTGGTCCACGCGTGGCGCCCGTCTGTGGATTTGAGAGGACGCGAAGAGGGCGCGAAGAGACGATCCTCAAGGCAGTATGCTGCCGCCCATGTGACACGCGGGATCAGACTTCAATTGTTCTCGTTTAGGCAAAAATGCTGATCAACCCAATAAATACAAATGATACTACATAGGCGTACATATACGACTCGCCACACCAGATGAACGCTAGTCATGAGCTACCCAGCCGGAACACCAGCGTAGACAAAGCGTGGATGGTAATTCATTGCGCGTCACTCGGCAGAATCACCTGGGAACTGCCGAAGTGTCGCTCATTGACTGACCTCGAAGGCGGGCCATTCAAGGCTGGACGTTCTCGCCAAACTCGCCGATGTAGTTACCCGGCGGGTTGTACGAGCAGACATAGAAGTTGCCGTTCTAGATATGCCAGTCAGTAAAATCAACGGAAATGAAGCAGGCCGAACTCACATCCATACCGGCGATGCTCCCGCAGGTCGTCATCGCGCAGCCCACCTCTGTCGTGCCCTTCCACACCACCTGCGTCCAGTGCGAGTATTGCGGGTTGCTCGCGTCATAGTCGGCTGAGAAAAGAAATCATCATCAGCATCCCTCTTCCTTCGACCACAATCGACAAGTTGCTCACCAGCCTCGTTGTTCCACATCTGAATCGCATCCGCGATGCTCAAGCCCGTGCCCGCGGCCAAGTTCTCCCCATACTGCCCACCCGAGTGCTCCCACACGCACTGCGCGCCGTAGTTCTGCGCGTAGGAGGCGAGGTCCGCGGACCACGTGAGCGCGGCCGCGCCGTGCTTCGCGCGCTCGTTGTTGTGCCCGTCGAGGTATGCCTGCTGGTCGTCGGTGACCTGGGCGGAGACGGCGGAAGGGCTGGACGCGGCGGAGGAGGCGATGGAGGAGGGAGCCTCGGCGGAGGAGGCAACGGAGGACGGAGCCGCAACGGAGGACGAGACGGCGGAGGAGGGGGCCGCAGCGGACGACGATGCCGCGACGGTGGCGGTGGCCGAGCTCGCAGCACCGGACGCGCTGGGGAAGGCGGACACGCCGCTAGCATCCCCGCCGCTGCCCCAGTTGCCCCACTCGCCCCAGTTGCCCCAGTTGCCGCCCCAGCCGCTGAAGTTGTAGACGGCGGCGGTGTCGCTGGGAGAATGTTAGTACCTGATGCGATGAAGGGTGCAGTGGTTGCAGCGAGAGAGCGATTGCTGAAGTGCACCAGGGCTTATGAGGTGGACAAGCGACTGGGGAATGTCACTGCAACGAAGACAACCCAACTCACGCATTGGGCGCCGGGTGTACAGGCCCCGCGGCCGCGGACAGCGCCAGAGCGGCGAAAACGGTGAAGGTGTTCAACATGTTGACGAAGAGGTAGGTGTCGGTCGACGTTGAAGTTGTCGAAGTCAGAAAAAAGAACGTCGTCGATTGAAGCGAACGAATGTACAGGCCAGCAAGCAGCCAAAGGTCAAGAAAGAGGAGTCAAGAGGATAGCGGAAAACAGGTGATGATCCTCCACGCCCCCTTACACCGCTATATGTACTGACCACGGACGGGCGTCGGGGACACGGGTTGCCAGGGCGCTGCAGGGGCGGTTGCGGGGACACCATACAACTTCAAGCGTGTAAGAGGGCGCTGTCAGACGGCATCACTCGGACAACGGTGTGAGCATGCGGGACCCGCATACGGGATACAAGCATGCGGGCGCCAGGTGAAAGTTCAGCAGGTCAAGACAGACAAGCAACTGCAAGTTGGCAACAGGCGTCGGACAGGAGCGAAGTTGGGAGCGGGCGGGCGCCTTTGAACCTTTGGAGGGCTTGCCAGCACCCCGACCGGGCGGGTACACCTGACTCTGATCGTCGCCAGGAACCGCGAAAATGAAAGGCTCAAGCTCGGAGGGGCTGTTGCGAGGGTCTTGAGGGACGTTGGTCATCGGTGGTGACAGGTCAACTCCTGGTCATCGTCAAGGACAAGACAAGGACTACCACTTTCGGACTTGCCGCGGCTTGGTACATCGGGAGATGCCGAAGAGATGTTTTTGGCCGCCCAGCTGTTCTGGCGTCAGACGTCAAGGGGTTGGTGCTCGGAAACATTTGTCTGACTCTGTCAAAGTTGGCGATAATCTACCCTAAGTATGTAGACCCTCATAGCGGCTGCATGGTGTGCCCTGGCACACGTCATGCGGGCGCCACACGGTCGTCGATGATAGGTTTGAGTGTCTGAAGTTGCGTCTTGAGCCAAAACAGCTGACAACTGTACTGCGCCACCAGTCCAATGTCGACTCAAAGCAAGCTTTTCGGTTTGGGTACATTTCTAGTAATACTACGCTGCCAGGGCCCGTTACTGCTCTACATCCGCCACTACACTAGTAGTCTTTCCTACGCACAGCATCATTATTCAAGCGAGACGGAATGCGCCGCTGATTTCCATACAGCCCAGCTTTCTTGGGCGTGCGAGGAGCGCCAACTTGGGCCGCCTTGGTGGGCTCTTGGGACGCCGCGACAAGGACAGGCCCTGGCGCGGAAGGAGCAGCAGGTCCCGCATCTTCATCCGTGTCCTCTGAACACCACTCCTCGAGGGAGCGACGATCGTCCGCAGGAATGTCGAGGCCTTGCTTCAGCGTGCGAGGCGCAGCATCCTGCGGTTCTTTGACGACTGTCGTCACAGATTGTGGCCGAACGTTCTCCTTCTCGCCGTCCGGCAGCTCAGATCGCATGCGGGACGTACCAGCATTAGCCTTCTCAGCGAGTTGCTTTGGTGTATAGGTTGGGGCGTCGTCTTCTTGGAGGCCACTCGTCAAGGACCAATGCTTGACATGGCGACGGTTCCCCATTGGACCTCCATGCCCTTGCCTCCGCCAACCGGAAACAGTATCCAGCGGCGGCTCTTCGTCTGGAGACCCTGGCCAAACCTCCCCCTCCTCTTCTGGTAGCAGAAACCGGACGCGGCGGACGGCGGCCCTGGGTGTCGTGGGTTCCGTGGCGGTTGCCTCGCGTTCCGCAACGATTGCCTTCGGCTCCGCAATGAATTCTTCAGGCGAAGTGGGTGGGGTATCGTCCTCATAGCACCATTGTGAGGGGAAGCGACGGTCAGCCATGGGTCCATAGAGTCCCTCTTTGCGTACACCGCGAGCATGGACTGCATTCTCCTGCGCGGCCTCCTGCTCCTGCGCGAGCACCAGAAGCCTTGCATCAACCCCGCTCAACAAGTCCTCGATTTCGTCGTGTACCGGCAGATCCAAGGGAAGGTCGTCCAACGCGACAAGCTCGTCCTCCGCACCAGCGGATGAGTCACTGATCTGTTGAAAGGTCTTCTCCATTTCCTCGTAGATTTGCGCGGTGAACGCATGAAGGGGCAGCATCTTATACGGTACATGGTCCGCTTGCGGGTTTGCTTCCAGGTCCGTGTCAATGTACTGCTCTTCCACCATCATGTAGGCCTTGCCGAGAGCGTAAATCAGGTCGACCAATTGCGGCACGGGTGACGATACCCCGTACGCGCGTTCGAGTCCGTTCCTGACGAGTTTGCACTCGTGTTCGTTGCCAAACATAAGTTTCTGACGAGTAGCCGATCCGAAATTCTCTGGCCTGAAGAGGAGTTGTAGGTAGTCGCGCTGCCATCGGACTATGCTGACGAGCTCCTCCCATGGGACATTGTTGAGAACATCCCGAGAAACACGCTGCAGCGCGAACTCGAGGGCGATCCAGAGCACAGACTCCAAGTCATGGAAACAGTTGGGCGCGAAGTGGTGACGAGCAAGAAGGGCGACGGGCGCGTCGTCGCGGTAGAAAAGGTGGCGAGCGGCCTGAACTTCGATGGCCGTGTAAGGACCAGAGGTGTTGTCCTGTAAGGCAAATTCTGTAAGTATGAAGAAACCCAAAAAAGCAGGCACAGCACTCACTGCATCGCTGTCGATACTTTTGTACGCCTTGGTTCGAGCAAAGCCCCCTAGCTTGCACGTGTACAAATCCGCGAGTTTCTGTCCATTCAAGCGCTCGTGCCACCTCATCCGAGCAAACACGTAGAAGTACCCGGGGCTGATGTCGCGGTGTATATGACCAGCGCGGCGCATTTGCCTGAGCACTACAATGATTGTCAATATTATTCCTCTTATGGTTGTCAAGACTTACCCTTGCAAAATTGCCCGAGGGCAAAATAGAATAAAGCCGGGTCCTTGACGTCGCTCAGGTCTTCACCGAACTCCCCGAAAACCGTGCGTTGTCGAACATAAGGAACAAAGAGCAGATCCTCCCCAGCGCTCGGCGAGCGATACGTTGCCTCGCGGTCTATCGCCTCATTGGCCAAAACAGTCACAATGGCGTCGTCGATCATGCGTCGCTCCTCGTCGCTGCGTGCGTGGCCCTTCATCTGCTTGCGCATCTTTTCCAAAATGACATGTTCGTCGGGTCGATTTCCGGGCTGATGGCCATCGTACAGGATGCGGTCGAGAGCATCCTCGACGACCGAAAGACCATCATCTTTCATCGCGGGCCGCACAAGATATACGGCCTTCGTGCTGCAGTGCAGCCGCGTAGTCACAGTTGCCGCCTTGCGCACGGAGACAGTCTGGTATGTCCGCTCGATGTCCTCGTCCGTGTGCTTTAGATGGAACTGGTACTGAAGGTTGCCGTCCGCGTCGGCGACGCGAGTGACCTTGGGGTCGAACCCAAGTTCCTCCTCTGACGCGTACTGTGTGAAGAGCATGACGCGAATGGCCTCTTCGTAGCACTGGAAACTGACATTAATCAAGTGAAAACTGGAGAGAACGACATGTCAGACGTACCTCGTCGACGTCAAAAGCCTCTGTGACCACCGAGTGAGAGCGCGAATTACGAATCAGACGCGCTTTTGTCCCCTCCATCAGGACTGAAGTTACAGATATTCGCCGACTGTCATTGCCAAGAAGGAAACTAGCGGTCGACATGGACTTCTTCATGTTCTGGGAAGACAATTAGAATCCTCTCAATACCGCCTGGCAAAGAAAGTTCACCTGCACTCCTGCCTTCTCGCAGTCGCGGGGAGCCCAGTGTAGGGTGATTCCAACGTCTGCGCCATATACAGTTTCCTCTTGAGCGCCGCATATCGGCTCGTCCGACGCACATCCGCTGTCGCATCCCGGCTCGCAACGAGGGCTGGCATCGCGCAAGACCGTGACGCCGTCGATGCGAACTGTGCGCAGGGTGCCATTGCCTGACTCAACACAGACATGGCCGCCATCAAGACACTGCAAGTCCGCTGTCTGCATATCGTCGTCGAAGAGCTCAGGCTCCATGTCCTGCGCGGCTGCCGCAACTTTCGCGAAGATCTCCTGGATCGCTTCGAGACTGGCGCCTCCTCCGTCTGATAAGTTCGCCCACCCTTGCGCAACGAGCACCCCCTCGCTGATCACACGCGCGGCGATGCGCTCGGTCCCGAGGGACTCGATGCATGCCCATGCAGGGTGGTAGGCATCGAAAAATTGCTGGACCGTGCATTGCACGATTCGAGGCGACATCTCGCTGTCAAATGCGGGGAAGGGATAGTGAGAGCGGTAGGACACTCTGCGCAAGAGAGAATCAGCGAGCGGGGGCAAGCACCGCTGAAGTCTCTGCACGGACGTGGTGGTAGAAGGGAACGAGCAAGAGCTAGAGGCCAGGAAGGGCCAATCGCCCGGCGCGGGATGCTGCGGGCCGGGCTGAGCCAACGCTTGATCGAGAGAACAATGGCCCCCCGCGCAAAGTTATTTTCGGAATCGCCCGGCGAAATGGAGAGATGGACCGGCAGAACCGGCCGTGCAAACGGTGTGCTTTGCAGTGAAGTGCTTGCGCGTTGAGGAATTCGATGATGAGAGGTCTAAACAGTGCGAGTGGCTTAGGTGGGCAAGGAAGATAATCAACGCGCACGCGGCTTCACAAAACTAACGAGACATACATTCATTCCTCTGTCACAGTACCCTCGACGCCGCCAGCTGCTCCTCCGGTCTTGCGCTTCCTTTTTCTTTTGCGACCGCCTGCTTGACCTGCTTCGCCTTCTCCTGTGACGATGTCGACAGCTGCGTGGCCAGTTCCGCCTGCGTTGCCACCTTCACCTTCGCCGTCCTGTTCATCTCCCTCGTTTCGCTTTCGCTTATCACCTGCTTTCGCCTCTGTCCTCTTCTCTTTCGGCGCTGTCTCGGCGGTCTTCTTCTTCTTCATGCTAAGAGGATTGGGGCCCTTGGGCCCCTTAGGCTTCTTTCGTGGCGGTTCTTTGCTGGTGGACGGTTGTCCCTTTAGAGTGGCGTCTTGAGCGGAGGGCTTGAGCGATGTTGCCACCATCTATGTGAGGATATGTCAGCAGCCGTATGGCATGGCGGGTAGTGGCGGGGGGTGTAGGGTGAGTACATACCCGTTCTTTCTCTCGCAGTGTGTTGTCACTGGGCGGCTCCAGAATCATGACAGCGCGTTTGATGTGTACGATAGGTACAGCCGGTATGGCGCGCAGCTTCACTCGCAAGGGTTGTGACTGGGTGGCAATCGCGTAGCGGTGCTTGTTCGTGGGTCCTGATAGAAGGTGAGCTCTACTATCATGCCCGGCCAAATGTAAGATACTCACCAACAACAGCTGTAAGACACTCATCCGAGTCTATAGGCTCCCGATGGTTGCACTTCCGTCGCTCAAATGTTTTTGCAAGGTCGACCGCGGGCTGTGCGACCTTCCCCTGCAAGTACAGGGCATGTATACAACACTGTGTGATCACTAGCAGCCATTGAGCACCAATGTAGTGTATCACTAGGTGAATATGCTCACTGGGTTTCACATCGCCCTGCAATACGGACTCCAGCTGCTTGTGCAGCTCCATCTTATTGTCGATCGCCGTCGTGCACATGTCAGCGTCGACGAGGACCTGGTACGGCTGCCGGAAGCCAAAGTTGATGTGATACAAGCTCATGAGCTTGCGGTAGCTCTTTGCGCGCTTTTGTCGCATTGTGAACGGGGGATGGGGGCCAGGGGCGGAGGGAGAGGCTTAACTGGCGGAAGCAGACAGCGAGAAAACCAGACGATTCAGATCAACGGGCCGAAAAGCCGGGCGCATTGTTCCCTCTTGTCACTGACCATGAAGTTGAGCGCGTTGGCAGCGTTCGTGTTTGCGGGCGCCACGCTCGCCGCCGAGATCAGTGGAGGAGTGCTCTGGAACGGTGTCTGCAGCGGTGAGCATGCTCCTTTTGTGTTCTTCTGGTTCGCAGCTGACGCGTCGGCAGATATCAGGCAGCTCGGGCAGGCAAAGGTGGTCATTGACAATGCTATGCACTCTGCGAATGTCCTGAGGAGTGGCAAGTTTTCGATGTGCGTATCTACATCTTGTAGCTTCAACGCTGAATGAATCTGACTTCCCTTCAGCACCGACGTTCCACCCGGCACGCATATCTTGAACGTACGCGCCCATGACTACCTCTTTGATACCGTGCGTGCTCCCTGCCCTCACATTCTGGTGGTGTATTGACTCAAACCGCCCAGCTTCGCATTGATGTACCCGAACCTGGAGAGAACGGGACGACCGCCAACCCTGTGGTCCGCCCGTACATATCCGGCACGCCTCTCGATCCTCCCAGTACAGTTGTCCTTCCCTACCCCGTCGTCTTAGTGCCAAGGTTCGTCAACCCATATACCGGGCTTATATTGCGGTGCTGATCTTTATGCAGAGGGAAATACAACTACTTCACGCCTCCCACCTCCTTCAACGCACTCGGCATGCTCCAGAACCCGATGATGCTCATAATGGGCGCCGGATTCCTCATGGTGCTGGCTATGCCATACCTGATGGTACGTCGTCCCTTCATTGTTCTGCTTGAAGAACTTCTGGAGCTGATATTCATCACAGAAGAGCATGGATCCCGAGGCCCTCCAAGACATCAACGTGAACCAGGCAAGAATACAGAGCGCGCTAGCGAGCGGGGACCTCAAGGGAGGGTGCGTTGCTCGATTTTGCTTGACTCTTCTTGATTGCTGACATTGTCGCACGCAGCCTGTCCGCCCTCATGCAAACAGAAGAAGCGGTTCCAGCAGCGCCCAGTCCGCAACGCGCAGGGGGAGCCAAGAAGGGCAAGCGGAGGTAAATGTTGATACATATATTCCATTCGACGACAGAAAGGCAGTGGAGGGAATATACAGGATGTCAGCAATGTTTGTACGTAGGGGACGCCGCTGCGAAATGTAGGGCCAGTAAGTACGCGACGCTTGAACCAAGTCAGAGCGCAAGGCTCAAGCGTCTATAGGCCGCTAGCAATCACAATGTGGATGGATAGTCTAACACTCGTTGCAGGACAACATTTCTAGCAAACGTGAAGGTGAGCGCGGCTCTGACGAACGACAGCACACGTACCTCTGTTTGAAGCGAGCCACGAGTGCCTCTGCACTTGTATGAGCCGGCGGGGGACATCTAAGGGAGTGAACTATGAGTAAGAACATGCACATCGAGTAGGACACAATATACGCACCCTGCACCCTCCGTCGTCTCCACCACATACATCCGATGGCTCTGCACATCCTCGACGCGCACCCCCGTCACCGCGAGCGACGGTGAAAGCGAGTGGGCCGATATCTTCTCCGCCACTAGATCCTCTGGCTTGATTGTTGCCTCCGAGTGCGCGATGCGCGCGCTGGGCGTGCTCGCGGCGGGGCTGACCACAGGAGTGGACGTGGTCGTGGTTCCCGGAAATGGTGTGGGCGATGCGGTGGTGGCGGTCGATGCCGATGCTGCTGTATTGGTGCTCGACCCAGCAGCCGTATTCGCGGTTGACAAGGACAGCCCGGGACTCCAATCTAGCAGAACAACATGCTCGTCGGGGGTCTCGGGGAGGAGCGCGAGCGCCGGGTCGTCCGCGTAGTGGTACGTAATCGGCGCGTGTGCGAGGACGCCCGAGTGCGAGAGGAGGATGTAGTACGGGGGAGTGGGCGCGGGAGTAGATGATGAGGATGTGGGATTGGAGGAATAAGTTGCCGGGGAGGAGGAAATTGCAGGAGTCGCAGAAGAAGATGCGTGAGGAGTTGAAGGGGAATGGGGACCTGGTGGACGGCCGTTCTCGAGCGATGGACGCGGGGAACCGAGCGACGGGCGTCTAACATCGGCAGCCATGGTGGCGCGCAAGAAGAGGACCAAAGGTGTACCGGGCCGGTTAGTCCGCGCGAACTCATGCATCAAATTTTCAACTTCAACTTCAAGTGCTCCGCAGAGAAGGCTCTGTGCGTTAAACGCTCTGGATTGTGCTTTGGCTCCATGCCATTGACACTGGAAAAAGTCAGAGAAAAAGATTATACACACAAAAGGGCCTGACCGGGAATTGAACCCGGGACCTCCTCGAAACGGTGAATAACCCTAACAAGGAATCATACTACTAGACCATCAGGCCGATAGTCAGCAATGGCTCTTGCGCTCTGTGTTCCCACGGCTACGCAATAAAGGACAGTGGCATTTGCAGAAGGATCGAAGAGATGCGAAGCGTGTACTAAGCAGAGACCTGCATATGCTATCGGCGCAGCCTAGGATCTCTAGAAACATTCGCAGCCGTCGCCATAGTGTCTTTCAACTTCTCCGCTGCAACGACCATTCTGAACACCTCCTGCAGACAGAGGTAAGTCCGCGATCCTCCTCCTCAACTTCTCCCACGTCACTTACCGAGTTCTGCATCACGCCCAACATATGGTCCGTCGCTGGTTTGCTCCACGATTGTGTCTGGATCATGCGTTGCCGCCGCGCGGGGACCGTCTCCGTGAGGAACTCGCGCACCAGGCGCTGGATATGCGGGGGCTTTGAGTGGTAGTCCTCTATGCTCGTCGGAAACGCCTTCTCCTTGAGCATGCGCAGGCGGTCTTGCTCCTGCAGTCGCCGGGCCTCTTCGACACGGCGCGCTTCTTCCTTGCGGATGCGAGCCTCCTCGAGATCCTTGATCTCTCGCTGAAGGGGCAGCATGGCTTTGAGGTACGCCCAGCGGTGCTGCGCGACGACGCTGGTGAAGGCACGCACGGTGGGATTGGATCGTCGGAGACGGGACTGCGCGTATAGTTTGCTGACAGCCTGTAGGATTAAAGTCATCAGATCGACGCGTGAGGGAAGAGAAAAGTCGCCCACATCGCGAGACCTCAGGTTATCATCGTCCTTGGAACGACGCATATCCTCCGCTTCGTCTCTATACACAGCTGCGTGCCACTCGTACAGCCTCTTCATATCTCTGGCGTGGGCCTGCTTTCGCGCTTGAATGGCTTCCATGACCGCGACGAGCCGCGCCTGCACCTCTTCAAGCGTAGCCTGCTGGATTGATTTGTTCAACCGCCGATGCTTTGCCGCCACTGTTCTCATCTCCTCAAGACTAGTATCAGTTGAAGCAAGATGTCAAATAAACGAAGTGAGGTAAATACCTCGCAGGCAGCGGTCGGTTTTTCCGGCTCAAAACGAACATCGCCGCTTCGTGCGCTGCACGCTCATCGTGCACATCTTTGTAATCGCCCAGCCGAGCAAAGCCGTTACGCAGCGGTCGGCCCTTATAGAGGGCCTGTTTAGGCTGGTATACGAGGGGATAGCTGTAGTCCAGGACTTGTTGGTTCAGTGCCATATTCAAGTTGACTGTTGGAAGCAAGTTCGAAGTTGGAAGCCGGTGTTCGGACCGACCTGTCCTGTTCGATGATTTCGGTAATTGCCGCACCGTTGTGGGTCCAGCAGCTTACTCCGAACTCTGTTGACAGTGACGACAGTCCAGCCCAACAGCTCTCCCAAGTAACAGCAACAAGCATATATATAGTACGTTCATACTGATAAACCCCTTCTAAGAGCCAGCGACGAAACACATCGATAACTACGATATATACACTGGAGACACAAAACGACAGCTACATGCAAGTGAGGTGTTGAAACGTTGAGGGTTTGGTGAGGGAGAGAAGTAAGATATGCAATGAGTAACAAACACTTGAAATAAGGTCAACACATGGCTGCGAGATCGTGGCAGAAGATCGTGACCGCAGATTGAGGAGAATGAAGTCGTGGAGATAAACAATGGAACCCGTGAAGATGGAAGGCGTGGGGACCACAATAGGGACTCTCACAGTAGCGGTTTCACGCCGGTTTCATGCGAGTTCCACGGCTGGTTCCACTGAGGTTTGGTTGTCGAGTTCCGTAAAATTCAACTTTGATCGTACCGGTTCTGAAACCTGGTGAAACCGCTCGAAAGTGGAACTCGCCACATATTCGCGTGTCGGCATCTACCGGCAGCCGGCAGATCCCGCACAAGGATGCTCTTGCCGTGCTCACCAATCGTGGAGGTGCACCGCAATGCTCGTATTTCTGCAGATCGGACAAGTTAGGACAACGAACAAGCCCTCTTCACGGTGTGAGAGCTCAGAAGCGACAAAACGAGGCGTCGCCGGGATCCGCGCGGCACCGCGGCACCGTGCAATTCGAACTCCGCCAGGTGGCGTTTATGGAACCCAGGTGAGTGTCGCCGAGTTCGAGTACAGAATCTACCAAACCTAACCTATGGAACTGCTCTCGATTTTTCGTGAAACCAGGCGTGGAACTCGCATGAAACCGGCGTGAAACCGCTACTGTGAGAGTCCCTAATGAATTCGTAGGGGACGATGAAATCGTGAGGAGCTGGCCGAAGATCGTGAGGAGCTCCCCCAAATATCTTAGGGAGCTGCTTCGAACATCGGTCAGAGATATGGTTCGAAAGCATATTGCTTGGGGTGGTATACGCATGGATGAATCAAGATGACTGGCGACGCACAAGGAAGAACCACGGCCGGGGAACCCAGAAGTCCGATAGAAACAAGCATCACCCGACAGAACCAGCCATCACCCGAAAGAGAAGATAGAACAGAACCGAAACAGACTGCACGTATCGTCAAGACCGTGCGCTTCCTCCCGACCGCGCGTGTCCTCAAGACAGCCAAAACATCATCTTCCTCCGCAAGCGCATGCTCCCCGAGCGCTTCGCACTCCTGCTATCTGACCGCTTCAGGCTCTTGTCCGCGCGCTTCGCCGCCCTGCTGTCGGAGCCCTTCCCGCTGCAGCTCTCCGCGCGCTTCACCTCCGCGCGTTTCGCGCCACGGCTGTCCGAACGCTTCACGCTGCAGCTCTCCGCCCGCTTGGGGAGTGAGCTCTCGGCGCGCTTCGGGTCCCAGCTGTCCGCGCGTTTGTTGGGGTCAGCGCGCAACGTGTCTGCGCGCAAGCCACTACTGGTGTCCGCGCGCATACTGTTCGAGCGCTGCTTCCCATCCGCATGCTTCTTGCCATCCGCGTGCTTGTGCGCTGTTTGCAAGCTGTCCGCGCGCTTGAGCGCCTCCTTCTTGCTTGACGACTCTTTCTTGCCTGACGACCGCCTCTCATGGCTGGGCGGGATCGGGATGCCCGCTGGCAGCGTGCTCGAGCGCTTCTTGCTGTTCGCGCGTGCAAGGATTTCGGTGTCCGTACGCGGCTTGCTTGGTCGATCGTTGGCCAGGCTGCCCCGCTCGACGACCCGGCTGTCCCGTTGAATAGCTGGACTGCTGCGTACATTCGCTTGTCCGTCCCGCTGGGTAGCTACGCGCTCCCGCTCGGCAGCCTTGCTGTCCCGCTCGGCAGCCCTGTTGTCCCGCTCGACAGCCCTGTTGTCCCGGTCGACAGCCAAGCTGCCCCGCTCGATAGCCACTGTATCCGCCGGCCCGACGCTCACGCTATTGCCCCTCCGGAGACTGTTGCTGCGCTTGATACTTGGCCGCTTCACTGGCGGTGTCCCCGTCGTCAGCGTCGTCGACCGGCGCAGGATCTTCTCGCCCACTCGTGAGATGGTGTGCCTTTTCGCGCGCTTGCCGTTGTGGGCGTCGGATGGCAGTGGTCTGTGGCCGTCGGAGGATTTGCGCGTGAGGGATGGGTTGAGCGTGTGTGAGGGAGCGGGCGCGGGTGGCAGATTATGCGCGTCCAACGGGTTGCGCGTGAGTGGCGGTCTGTGCGCAGGAGCGTCTGACGGTCTGCGACCCCACACAGGCGACTGCGCGCGCGATTCAGTTGGTGAGCGATTGGAGGGGCTGCTGGCGCGAGGGAAAGGCACCGCGGGACCCACAGGAGGCGTCGGTGATTCCTCGATGGGCGACGACGTTCGAATAGAGCCAGCGATCGACGGCGAGCCGCCCGAGACGTTGCTGTGCGTCCGTATGGTGAGAGCCCGGGCGCTGCTCCGCCGTATGGCGTTGGCGAAGGCAGCGGCAGTCGACGCTTCGTCGCAGTCGTACTCGCGTACGCCGTCCCTTGTGTAGACATAGATCATCCCGTCCTGGACGTGCTGATGATGTGCGGCGTCCGGGTCTGCGCCCGCGACGGACATGTCGCTCAGGCTCTCGATGACCGCCTTGGTGCGCATCTTGTACTTTTGCGCATACCGTCTGAGGAAGCCACTCCCCACCGGCACGTCCTCGACGTCTTCATCATCCTCATGCTTGTCGAGCAGCCCGGCGAGCGCGATTTCCGCGACGCTGAGGTCGGCGCCCGGCGGTGTGTAGCCGAGGACGCCCCCAGAGACGAGATATGAGACGACAGGCGGCTGGTGTTCAGAGAAGGAGAGGAGGAACTGTGTGATGCTCTGCATGAGCGATGATGGGCGATTGGCGGCGCATCCGGGGTGTACGATGTGCAGGATGTGCGCAGAGCGTGCGGGAGGCGCGACGGCAAAGAGGTCAACGTCGGGTGATGGGGAGCGGAAGAGCGAGCGTCGGCGGAGGGCGGGGGATGGAGGTGCGCTGGCGGGGCTCATGACTCCGGGCTCTGCGAATAAGGGCCGTACACTGCCAAGCTTGCTCTTGTCTTCGGATGAGCGGTACGGCCCAGTGGGGGACGTGAGGAACGGCTGGGAGACGGTTGTAACCAGTATCGCCTGTTTGATCACAAGCTTCTCCGCTAGTGAGGGTAGGTAGTTGACAATCGCGTCGAAAGGTCGGCCGCATGCCGCTTCCTTGTACGCCTTGATCTTGGCGCGCGGGATCGAGGTCCTGTCACTCAGCGCAGACAGCAGGGAGTGACGGCGGGACGAGGCAGCTGATCTGGGTGCCGTTGGCGGACCGTGGCCTTGGGATGACGGCGGGCTGCCCTGGTGCTCTTCGACCACCGAGAACTCGCCGTCTTCGTCCGCACCGAGGACCGCATATCGCCGCAGACCGGCTGGTATGCAGTCTGGGGCGCCGCGCCACTGGCGGGCGACAGCCTCGGCGTGCTCGAGGACGCTGACCAAACGCAGCGAGCCCTGGTCCTCGGCTGCAAGCGGGCGGCCGAGACGCAGGACGCGTACGGTGGGCCCGGAGGGGGGTTCGAAATCGATAATGGGCGGTTCATGGGTGACGATGATGAGAAGCGAGTAGGCGAGCGTATGCGCTGTCAGTAGCGCGAGCAGTTCCTCTGTCTTCGGCGCTGCCCGGGAGGTCAGTGATGGCGGACGAGACAGGCAGCTGGCACACGCACCGCCGAGCACGAGCACGACATCGCGGCGCAGGCGAACTGAGGAGAGGGCGAGCGTGGTCGGGTCGAGAAGCCATGGCTCGCTGAGGTCGACGCCATCGAATGGATCTAGCGGGAGGCGGGGTCGGAAAACGTCCGAGTGGGGGGTTCCAAGGGGCATGAGGTGCTGGCCGCAGTCGTCGGTGCTCGCGTCGCCCTCGTCTTCGCTTGCTGAATCGCTGCAATGTTTGGGAAAAGAAATACTAGCCGGACACACATCGCACTCATCAACAAGATAAGTAAGTTATAGACCAGGGCTAAGATTATCATTATTGCCAACACGCGCGCGTCCTGTCCTGTCGTGGCGTCACTCGACCGCCAAGCATTCCCATCAACGTTCGAATTACGGGTTACCCCATACCCCCCCCCCGGTCCCGGTCCCGACGCACACCCCCTGCGCCCCCCGAGCGCCGTCCGCGCCTCGCAAGGGCCGCACGCGCCCCCGCACAAGGCCAAGCCCTGCAAACCAGCCGAACAAACAGCCTCGTTTGCATGCCCCGCCGCGTAATACAAACTGCTTCTATTGTCCTTCGCACACGTTACATACTGCCTCGGAGCGAGGCAAGCGATATGTTGCAATCTTCTCTGCCCAAGTTGCTCCCAGAAGAAGAGGCAAGGTGATGTTTGTTACATATCCTGGACGTCAACTTCGTCGTCGGTCTTCCAGCTCCCTCTGAATCATCGATCTCGTCGTCATGGCTCGCTTCCTCGGGCCCTCCTCGTGGTCCATGTCTGTGCGCTTGCGCTTGCCCGTTAGCACGCTTACCAGGCGCCTGCAGACATCTTGGTAGGAAATTTCCCCCGCGACTTGGCAAAAAAGCGTCGTGTTCACGACCGCGACGGGCATGTCGTCGAACAGCCCAACCCGGTCAACGTCCACATCGTGCGGGAAGCCGCTCACAACCCGGAGCACAGGCACACCCTCCACCTCCTTCGCGAAACGCGGCAGACGAAGCTCTGGATTGACACCGCCCTAGAACTATTGTGAGTCGCCGGCATTCGCAGATAATCTCCTGGTTACGCACCTTGTGAAACACAGTCCCCGGTGCCAGGCCCGCCACCCTCTCCCGCACGTCATCCGCCGAAATTTCGACGTGCGCGTTCCCAAACATCACCGCAAGGGCCACATACAAGCAGTGCCCACTCGCCGTCCTCAATATAAAGAGCAGGTCCGCGTTGCTAAACTCCCCTGCTGCGCAGAACGGCGCACTGCCGGACACGCTTGGATCGAGCCACGCAGGCGAGTCGGTCACCCAGCTTCCAGACGAGGAGGTGCGAAAGGCGGTCGCGCGAGCTTTGCCGGCCGTGCTACGAGCCAAACGCACAAGCTGCACGGTTTCGCTGGCCCAGGCGGGCGGTTTTCCGGCGAAAGTGAACAGGTCGCATAACCTGCGCCGATCTTGCAAAGCACGCACTAGGAGGTTCGCAAAAGCAAGGTGTTGAAATGGATGATGAGGCGGCTCGCGCAAGCGCTTTGCATCCTCGACAGGGTAAAAGCCCTTGACCACGGTGTAGTCGGCGAAGATGGCAGGCGCAAGCGGAAAAATGATGGTCGGCTCATAAACGCGGGCGACGGACATCGTGTCGTCCGTAAAGAGCGCGGCAGCGCGGGCAACGATGGGCGCACAGTGGCTCCTGAACGTAACACACGTCTCGCCGAGAAGAACTCGGTGTATGGCAGCGTGGGCAGAAAACCACGCCTGATTACCTGGAAGATTGTTGGTGAGTGAATTGGGGGCCAATGGAACGAGCTCACTGGTATGGAGAAACCGCCCTCGAAAGCCACAAAGCCCTTCCACCATCCTCCAGGTCTCACGGTCCACTTGTCCCTCGCTTGCGATTATGCTCGCAGGGACGTCGTTCGCTGCAACCTCAGCATCTCATAAACATACGCGCTCAACAGCATATGGGCTGCCGAAATCCCGGTCCTCAGCAAACATCCAACAAACGCGGTCGTAAAGCGATACCTGCAATGAACCGTCCATCAGCTTTCGATCTCACCCAAATAAAGTCCACACCCCAACACGCACCTCCCCCGCAACCACGTCCACATACGCCTCACAAGCAGCCGCCCCGCCGCCGACCCCGCCACCGCCGGCGGCATATACTTCAGCACATACGCGCGCTGCTCCTCCCGTGTCCCGAACACACCCAGCCCCCTGCGCAGCCGATAGCTCGGCCCAAATGGCGCGGGATCGACGCCCGTGCCCGCGAGCACGACAGTCACGCCCTCGTGCTCCTCCCAACGCGCGCCATTGCCCGTAGGAGCGTCGTCCCCTCGCCCGTGAACGGCATCCCGTCCGCGCGCTGCGCCTCGTCGAGCGCGCAGAAAATGGGGCACTCGCGCCGCCCGAGCAGCGCACGGACGCCCAACAACGCGTCCTTGATCGCCTTTTTGGCGACGTCGGGCAAGAGGCGCTTGAGGTGGCCGGACAAGTTGCAGAGGATATCTCCGAGGCCCAAGAAGGGCGCTCTGAACTGCATCAAGGCCCAGCGTTTGCGCGCCTGCGGTGTGTCGCGGTCTGCGGCGCGAGCGACTGCAGGAAGGCCTGCAGCAAAAGCAGCCGCGAGAGGAGCACGACGGAGAAGTACCGCGCTGCCATCCTGGTATTGCAGTAGACATCGCGTTCTGTCCAGGGACCGTACGCCTGGAACTGGCTGCCGTACGAGTCGAATTCATCGGACAGAAGATCATGCATGTCGCGCGAGCCGTCACCTGAGACGTCGACAGCGCATGAAATATACAGGCCCCAGTGTTGGCAGAGACCCTCCAGGAGGAGCCGCGTCTTCCCACAGCCGGCGGCGTTCACGACGATCCTGGTGCAGTGGCGAAGGGCAATCGAAGGAAGGACAGGAAGCAAGGAAGGCGATGTCCGTCAGCCGCGTCTAGAAGAAAAGCAGATATCCACGCACGTATGCTCGCCCACCGTGAACACATCATCCAGTGCGTTATTGTCGGCCCACGAACCCAATTCGTGCAGAAGAAGAGAGGGCCGCGGCTTCCAATGTGGTCCCGATTGGTATAAGTGCAAAGAAGTTAGAAACTTAGACTGATCGTCTCCGTCTCCACTCGAAGTCGCCTCTCCAATCGCGTTGTTATCTCAACCGCAGTAGCGTCCCCGCTCCCAGTCGCGTCTCCACTCGCAGTCGAACCGGGAGGCGTCCAGCGCGGCAAATCCGAGCGCCCGTTCGCGAAATCCGCGATCTTCTCGCGATGCTCATCCAAAAGAGCCGCAGCATCGTCGAGGAAGCGCTCGGAAAACACGCAATCGTAAGAGCGGAGCCGGACGTCTTGAAGGAAAGTAAATCTAGAGGGAAGTGGAGATGGGAGGGGACAACGCCAGTCAAAGATAAGGACGACACCAGTCAGGAAATGAGGACGACGTGTGTCAGCAAAAACAAGAAAGTCAGTCAGCGATATCAATCTATAATCGCCAGTAAGTGACCAGAAACCACTGACCACATTCCCACAGCACACGACAGCTCTGCGCCTCCACAGCCTCCTCGAGCAAAGTCTGCAGCTCCGCGTGCTCGGCGAGCAATCGCGCACACGCTTGCTCCGAGACGTGACGGGGATCGAGAGGTTGCATGCGTTCGTGAAAGAATATGGGGAGGATCTCGGAGAGGATTCGAGCTGATTCTTCCGTCGTGAGCTTTGCTCCTGCACAGCGGCTGAGGATGTCGTCAGCGCCGCTAGGACTATTGTCCACGTCGCTGAGGCTATTGTTCGCGCCGCTGACATTCATGTTGGCGATAGACAGGAGGGTGCTGGGAGAAACAGAATACGATGGATGTCCTTGAGCGCTCATCGATATCTATACGGTCTCGACATGCTAAGGCGTGTACAAGGCGTGGCATCAGGAAGCCATCGATAGTCACTGAGGCTATACAATACATCAGTAGGATGCCAAGAGTGAGGTAGAAAGGGCTTACATACATGAGCTGAATGCAGAGAACAGCAACCAGCCAGAAGGCGAACTTGAGCCAGATGAGCAGATCGCACGAAAGTTCCATCCAAAGATCTGGTCATGTTAATGCGTTGCATGCATGCGTGCGTGTAGGGTATGTTACAAGGTCTAATGATACAAAACTGTAGCCGCGACATCCTCAGCGATTCAGCGCTCAGCAGCCGCCACGAAGACGAAGGACAAGGTGCAACGTCGACTCCTTCTGGATGTTGTAATCAGAAAGCGTGCGACCGTCCTCCAGCTGCTTCCCGCGAAGATCAAGCGCTGCTGGTCAGGCGGGATGCCCTCCTTGTCCTGAATCTTCGCCTTCACGTTGTCGATCGTGTCCGATGACTCGACCTCCAGCGTGATAGTCTTCCCTGTGAGGGTCTTGACGAAGATCTGCATGCCTCCGCGCAGACGCAGGACAAGGTGGAGGGTCGACTCCTTCTGGATGTTGTAGTCCGAGAGGGTCCGGCCATCCTCGAGCTGCTTGCCGGCGAAGATTAGACGCTGCTGGTCGGGCGGGATACTATGGCGAGCATTAGCACTTAGTCTGCGAAGTACCATAGGGTAAACGTACCCCTCCTTGTCCTGGATCTTAGCCTTCACGTTGTCGATCGTATCTGACGACTCGACCTCCAAGGTGATCGTCTTGCCGGTCAACGTCTTGACGAAGATCTGCATACCGCCGCGCAGACGCAGGACGAGGTGCAGGGTGGACTCCTTCTGGATGTTGTAGTCGGAGAGAGTACGGCCGTCCTCTAGCTGCTTGCCCGCGAAGATCAAGCGCTGCTGGTCGGGAGGAATGCCCTCCTTATCCTGGATCTTCGCCTTGACATTGTCGATAGTGTCCGACGACTCGACCTCAAGGGTGATGGTCTTGCCCGTGAGGGTCTTGACGAAGATCTGCATACCACCGCGGAGGCGCAGCACGAGATGAAGGGTGGACTCCTTCTGGATGTTGTAGTCCGAGAGCGTGCGGCCGTCCTCGAGCTGCTTCCCGGCGAAGATGAGGCGCTGCTGGTCGGGCGGGATGCTGTGGATGTTGGTAAGCACATGATGTCGTCATCACGACAACGGCGTCAACTCACCCCTCCTTGTCCTGGATCTTCGCCTTCACGTTGTCGATGGTGTCGGAGGACTCGACCTCAAGAGTGATCGTCTTGCCCGTGAGGGTCTTCACGAAGATCTGCATACCACCACGGAGGCGGAGCACGAGGTGCAGAGTGGACTCCTTCTGAATGTTGTAGTCCGAAAGCGTGCGGCCATCTTCGAGCTGCTTGCCCGCGAAGATCAGGCGCTGCTGGTCGGGCGGGATGCTGTTAAGTCGTATTAGTAAAATCCTATGTATCGCGCCGCGAAACCTTTCACGCACCCCTCCTTGTCCTGGATCTTGGCCTTGACATTGTCGATGGTGTCGCTGGACTCGACCTCGAGGGTAATGGTCTTGCCAGTAAGCGTCTTCACGAAGATTTGCATGGTAACTGAGGCTTTACTGAGGATGGGCGGGTTTGGGATTCGAGTGGTTCGAGATGAAAGTGGGAGATAAGCACGCTGGCTGCGGGGCACAGGCTTATATAGCCCGCGCAGGTGACCCGATTTCACGTGGTTGACCGAGAAGGTGCTGGAAGCGCCGGCCCGACTTTGAGCAATGACTCTGGGTCACTCAGCGAGTGGCAGTACTAGTACTCCTAGTACTCAGCATGGCTCAATGTTCAACGTTCATTGAACCTTGGACATCTATGGCGCGGACAGGGCGCGCAACGAGCACACAAGCGCACTGCTTTGCACTGACTCAAGCTACTGTCATTGCCACACCGAGGGATCACACCTGAACATCCTCCCATATTCGAATAGTCAAATCCTTCTCCATCGCCCCCGTTGCCAGCATGCACTTTGTCGGATGTACCTGTACAATCCTTTTATCAGCAAAGTAAATCACAACACAACAGACCCCACTCACCGACAAACCCAACACCACGTCCTTGTGCCCCTCCAACACCTGCACTAGCTGCCGCGTCTGCAAATCCCACACATACACCCGGCTGTCCTCGCTCCCGGAGAGTACTAAGCGCTCGCCCATGCGGCTCGTCGCGAAGCCCGAGGGGATGCAGAACGTGCGGTTCGAGTGCCCCGTGTACGTCTTCGCGCAGCGCGAGGCCTGGTAGTTCCACAGCCGTACGGTGGAGTCCTGCGTGGAGGCGAGGACGAATTTAGAGTTGGGAGTGAAGTGGACGTGCGAGCTGAGGGTGGTGTGAGTGAGTGAGTCGATGAGGAAGACACGGGTGACTGGTAAGTTGCCAGGGTGTCTGATCAGCGAACGCACCAGATGGGATTGTCGTCGTCGACGAGGGTCTTCAAGCACTGGCCAGACTCGGTGTCCCATATGCGTCTGTTGACCGGTTAGTAGGGAAGGGTAAGAAGCGCAGGGATGGCCTTCGTGAGAAGCGCAGGACGTACATGAGACCGTCCATGGCACAGGACACGAGCATAGTACCGTCATGACTGAAATCCACGGAGGTGACAGGGTCGGAGTGGGCGGGCATGACGCGAATCAGGCGTCCTGATGCAAAGAGTCAGTACATTGGAGATAGTATAGTGAAGAGCGCGCACCTCGAATGGCGTCCCATATGCGCACAGTCTCGTCAAAGCCTCCCGAGGCGATGAGGTTGCTGGTGGGATTGTATGTGACGCAGAAGACGAAGTTTGTGTGGCCCAGCAGTCTCTTGACTTCTATCCCCTGCATCGCGCGTCAGTCGCGTCCTCCTTCGGCTGTGTCGACTCTCACCTCTTCGAGACTCCATGTCCGAACACTCTTGTCGTCCGACGCGCTCGCCAGGTAGGCCCATCGCCCGACCACGCTATATCCGACACGCCCTCGTCATGCCCCTTCAAGGTGTACACAATCTCTCCATTGTCCACGTTCCATATCTTGATCAGCTTGTCGGCAGCTTGCTTGAGTGGGGCGCGTGAGGGGGGTGCATGGGTACATGACTTGCTGGCACTCACCACAAGACGCCAGCAGCTTCCCGTCGGGGCTGAACTTGACCGCAGAGATGGAGCGCGAGTGACCGCTCAAGATGTAGCGCGTCGTGTAGTGCGGCTTGCCGGGATCGTATGGAATGGGTTTCGGGCCGTCGCGATCCTCCTCTTTCTTGGGTACGGGGACAGTGCTAGGCCCGGCCTCTTCCTCGACGCTGATGATGGTGGCGGCGATGGGCTCGAGGGAGCGCGTGACGACCTTCATGGCTACTGGCGGCGGCACTGCGTCCACAGGCGCCGGCTCCACCTTCACAACGCCGTCCGCGCCGTGGTCGACGTCCATCGTGTCCTCGGAGATGGTGTTGGTTCGAGTCGCGTCGCGTCGCGGCGCGCGCCAAAAAGGAAAACAAAGGGATATGTGGCTGTGCCAAATTTTCGATTGCTTGATTCGCTTCCACATCCACAATGACCTCCAGCTGGCACACGCCCGCCACACGCACAGAGCTCATCGAGGACCTCGTCACCGGGCGTCGGTGAGCTCAATTATTCCCATCGCACAAGTCGACACTGACAGTGATCAGACCGCTACAACCCCTCCAATGTCGGCATCCTCGAGGACTACCTCTACCACCAGATCCGCGCGCAGGAGTACGACTGCATGGCGAACCTCGCCATCCTGAAACTGTAACACGAGTCCCCCCTCATTTAATCTCGCCCATCTGACCACGACCACAGCTACCAGTTCAACCCCGAGCTCTACAACCCCGACGTCGTCGTCAACGTCCTCATCAAGGCGCTCACCGCCGTCCCGGGCCCGGACTTCAACCTCTGCATCTCACTGCTCGACGAGCGGCCGCCCATTGCCACACTGGACGAGCCCGACCCCCTCCCCTCCCTCCTCCCCGCGCTCAAGGGCCTCCACGATTTCCTCTACCGTTGCCGCTTCCCCGCGTTCTGGTCCGTGTACCGCTCGGAACAGTCCGAGAACCTGCGCGACAACTACACTGTCGAGTGTGTCGGCTTTGACGACGCAATCCGGGAGGTGGCGATCCGTGCGGTGAAGGCGACGTTCACGAAGATCACGAAGGCACGGCTGGCGTCGTACTTGGATCTCCCTGGTGCGTAGCCATATTGGGTTCGCATTCTGTCTTTGACCTTGATTGTGTAGAGAGTGATGTGGACGCCTACGTCGAGAAGCTCGAGTGGACAACGTCCGGCGATGTTGTCAACATTCCGCCCAATCCGGACAACCAGATCGAGGCCACTGTTGTGCAAGAAAGCATCAAGCTGCCGCGTAAGAGCACAATATCTCCCCAAATAATTCTCTCGCTCACGATAGACTCCAGAACTAGCAAAGGTCATCTCCCCTTCCGCCGCAAAGCCATAGTCGCTTCTGTACTCTGTACTCACATTGTTGTATCACTTCGCTGCGCTCCCCTTCGGTCGGGCACACAATTTACGAGGGACCCATCCTGCCTGAAAATCTGCCTTGGAGGCCAACGCACATCCTCGAAACAAAAATTATTGCTGATGCTAAGGCTACAAGGTCTAATGCTAAGTGTGGCTTTATACGCATGCGTAAACGTTCGTAAAATTCGTAGAAGGTCGTCAGAGGGCGCACGAGCGCCAGTGCCGGACGTGCTTCCTGTACACGATATACGTCCGGTTTTTATCCAGTACAAAACAAAGACTTCACCCATCCATTCATCCATCCATCCGCTCACTCTGCCCATCCCTCATTTTTATCCCGTCCTTCAGACCATCCATTCCCCAAACCCACTCAAGCATCACTCTCCAAAAACGCCGCCGCCGTCCCCATCCTGCCATCGCCAGCGCCATCAGCACCAGCCCGATGTCGATTGCGGAACGCACGCCCCATCGCTTCCCCTCCTGCGCCGCCTGCTTCCCATCCTGCGCCTCCAACGCCAACCTCGCCGCGATCGGGCCAATCACGCACAGCATGAACGCACTGAACGCGCCCAAGAATGCCATCATCGCGCTGAACTCGGGCACGATGATCGACACGAGCACGGCGAGGCAGGTCACGACGACGCGTTGGGTGACGGCGAAGACGTGGCGGGTCGCGGGGCGGGAGAGGATGCTCTTAGCGGTGAGCTTTCTGGCGGAGAGGTAGTTCTTGACGCGGGTGAAGTGCCTGGTGCGCAGATGCGGGAGGGCGCCGGACAGCGTGCGCGGCTTGTTCGCGACATCCTCGGGGGAGCCGATGTGCGGGGTGAGGCCAATGAGCATCTCGATGGTGGCGTTCAGCGGCTGCGTGGTAAGCGCGAACTTGGAGAGCGGGCTGATAACGAGGGACCACAGGGCGAGCTGGTTGAAAAGCTTGTTGTAGCCGGGCGTACGGAGGAGGTCGAGGCTGATCTGCAAGAGGGGGTCAGCATCGAGTACCACTAGGTATGACAAAAGGGTAAACGCACCTCCTCGCTGACATTAGCGCCGAACATCAAGTATCCCGCGTAGCCAATGGTGGTGTAGATAGCGGTGGCCGCAATGAACGCGTAGTTGAGCATCTTCTCGTACTCCGTCGGATCCTGCATGTCGCGCACAAGTGAGGGGATGACCGCGTGCCCGGAGAACCCGGCCATGAACAACCCGAACGCGACCCTAGCTGGCGGAAGTTGCCCACGCCCAGCTCCGTCTCGGCAGGGTCCCACAGGCTGCCGGGGGCTTCCTTCTTGGTGAAGCCATCGACGAAGAGAACGATGACGAGGAAACGGTGGACACAATGCCGAGGATTGAGGTGTATGAGAGGAGGGAGAGAGGGAGGAAGACGGTGGGGATGAGGCTGTGAAGGCGATAAGCATGCTTTTCAACATGGAATGGGGAAGCAGACGCACATGAGCAGGCCCCAGAGCTTGTAAGTGTTGGCAGACATCTCGGGGATGATCGAGTGCAAGGAGTCGGCATACAAGGTCACCAGGATAACAGCGACCGAGAACAACTCCAAGCAGAAGAGAATACTGATCATCAAGGTGGCCCGGGGACCAAACGCCTTGCGACCGATATCTGAGTACGAACGTAGACGCGGGTCGGAAAGTATGATCTTTGCGAGGATCTTCGCGCTGCAGATGAAGTCAGTCATGGCGCATTTGTATCAAGTGAATGTACTCACGTATAACACGTGATCGCGCCGTACAGAACGTTCAGCAACGTCCCTCCGATCCAGCCTGCGTAATGGAACGCGAGCGGCTCAGAGAGCATGCCGATCCCGAGTAGAATGGCGATCGAGTTGAACAGCGTTTGCCCAAACGTGCTGTGGCCGACGTGCTTGAAAGACTTGATGGACGCAGTAGAGGTGCGGCGTTCCAACGGCGGGTGCGGCGCGCGATGGGTACGGGTATCAATGGGAGGGGGAATCTGGGTATGCCGAGAATGGTGGCGGTCCTCAAAGGAAAGGGTCTTGTGGAGGAGGGGACTGGTCTCGCGGGTCTGCGGCGACGACGGGGTCGGGAGGTGGTGCAGACGGGATGAGGCTGGGTCGGTGTAGTGCACCGGGACGGTTAGCTGGGGCGGGGGAGTGGGGCGCCGGTCGTGAGGGATGCCGTCCCAGTCGAACTGGTCGACCATGTCGTCGCCGCGGGATTTAGGGCGCGGCGTTTCGAGGTCGTCCTCGTCGTCCTCATCGTCATCGTCATCCTCGTAGTCCCGACGCGACGCTGGACCCAGCCTTGAGATACTGTGCGCGGCGATCTGAAAGGCAGGCATGAGTGCCAGGCGCGCGAGGGGACGCGCTGAGCACGTACAGGACTCTATGACATCTCTGAAGCTTGTGCCGCTCGACGCTGAGGTACCTGGTGGTACGTACGAGATCGCCGTGGGCAGAGACATGGCGGACGTGGTTCGTATGCGATTCAAAGGAGTAGGAGGGTCACTGTCATGAAACTAAGGAGCCTGAGCCCTTTTAAGTTTTGCAGGCACGAAATTTCATCGTCGAAAGCCCTTTGAAGTTTGCGAAAGAAGGTCAAGATCCGAATGCATCAAGCGCAGGCAGTGACGACAGCGGAAGCAAGTCTTGCCGAGAGAACAATGGAACAATGGACGCGCGGATCAAGGGACTTCGTCAAATTTCGATCGCTTTCGAGAAAATTTCCGTTGACTGCTTTCCATCTCCTCCATGCCCTTACTTATGACATCACACCTCCCTCCCCTGCGGCGTCCACACCGGGTTGTTTGCCGCAACCGTCCCGACGCCCCCCTCGATGTGCCCGTCGACGACGAAGCTCAGCGAAGGCGCCACGGTCACGTTCTCCATCGCCCAGAGCGCCACGGCCACAGTGCTAGACAGAATCCATCAGCTGAAGCTCCGGAACACTGCTAAATGTCGATCGCTCACTTCGATCCTTGGTATTCGAGAATCCCTTCATGGACAGGGAACTTGGCCTGCGGCCTATGAGAAGCTCAGCAAATGAAACCGCACCCACCGTCCTTTGAACGCACCCAAGATTGCCAACGCGCTTGCCCATCATCCAGCCGTTCACGAAGAGATAGGCGCGATAGGGCAGCCCGAGAGGCTCTTCGAAGACGAAGGACAGGGGGATGTCGTAGCCCTCGGGTAGGCTCAGGTCGAAGGTTGTCACGAAGAACCCTACGCCTGCCGTATCTTCCGGCAGTCCTGCAGAAAGCTCTCGCTCCACCCAACTCGACGTATCGAACTCAGGGAGGTGCCATCCAGCCCGCTCTCCATACAGTCCTCCTTCGTTCATAACACCCCGGACTTTGTCCGGATAACTAGCGGAACAGTCAACAGGCGCAGAACCCACACGAGTGTTCGCATGTACTCACTCCTTGTACCCACCGATTTTGCCCTGCACCTTCCATTTCCCAAAGGAGCCAGTAGACAAGCTGAACCCTCTGATCCCTCGGGGTCCCTTCGACAGGTTCGGATCCTCTGGAGCCTAGTCAGCGAGGATCTCTCGGCGCATCTGCAGTCTACCTTCTCCCGTCTCCGGATTCTCGCCGGTCTCGTCAAGTCCCATGTTATCTTGCACGACGGTTATTACATTGTCCTCGCCAGCGCGAAGGACGCTCTCTGGCAACTCATAGACGAGATCAGTCTCGTCAACGACGTTGTTATTGTTGGTCGAGCTACAGGGAATCAGTTTGCGCACAATATATGGTCTTACACGTCGACTTACTTGCCGTATGATGTTTTCAAGAAGGCGCCGTTGAGCCATACAGAGGCAGCGTAAGCTGGAAGCTGGGTGAGATCCCCATATCGCAAGAATCATCTATTGCTCACCTTCTCCGCCATTGATTGTGAGGTTCATCGTCAGACCTTGTGTCTCTTGCGGCGTGAAGTGGCCTCTCCATAACACGATGTTCTCGCAGCTACATCCCAGTCAGATCTGCAGAGACCGCAACATTCAGCACTCACAAGCCGTAGTCGCACCCGTAGAGGATCCGTCCGTCGCCGTAGCGCATCTTGAAAGGAATGTTCGTCTCCGTGTGATTCGCCAGCACCCACGATGCGTCGTCGAAGTCGCTTGCTACCTCGGGCAGGCTGTCCTTGTACTTCCACCCCTCCAAGCTCGGCAGCTCAACGTCGCTCGCGCGAACCTTCATCCCAATCTGTCCCACGAAACCACCGTACGCGCTCGGGGACGAGGCTGCCCCGAACGCATCCACAGGCTCGCCATTCCAGGTTACCTCCACCGTGTCTTTCGGCCCAATGACCGTGAGGAATGCGCTCTCGTTGAGGTCTCCCCTTAGCGCCAGCGTGCCCCGATCGAACACCGCGTCGCGCACCAGGTACGGTCCTCCCACCAGCACCGACGCGTTCGTCCCCAGGCCCCAGAAGTTGGCAAAGGGGTCGTCGGGCGCGCCGGCAAGCGTGGGCGCCCAAAACGTTGCCGCGGAGTGCGAGTCGGCGAAGAGCACGAGCTGCGTGTCGGAGTCGTACACAGTGATCAGGCCTTCGATGCCGCTGAGGAAGGTGACGACGGTGTCCGTGGCGTCCGCGTCGAGGTTTGAGTCTGTGATATCCTCGAGCTCGGTCATCATAACGTGCGCTGAGGCGCTGTGCATCTTGTTTGGCGTGCCCGTGAGTTGCAGCGTAAGCTCGTGCTCCTGGGCGGGATCGCCATGGAGGAAGAGGACGTCGCGGCCGTCAATTTTGCCCGCGAAGAATACTTGTGCAGTCGAGTACAGTGCTTTTGAGTCGCCAAACGCATAGTCAGTCACGACCAACTTGGACTGGCGCCCTCCGAGCGTGATTGCCGACGCGACGAGCGGGAGCTTCAAGGGCCCGCTGCCCGTTTGCACGGTCAGGGAAAAGCCAGTTACGGCGCTGTGGAAAGTCTAAGCACATACACTGGTAGGCAGATTGAGTAGACTAACGTCGTCGTCGAGTCGTTGTGTCGCACAATGTAGTACCGAGCTTGGCTGTCCGGATTCTCCAGCAGCGTCGTATATATGGCTGCATCGAACGCGACGTCCAGACCCGTGCTGGAGTCTGCTATCCAATCCGTCTTGTAGAAATCGGGCGTGCTGCGCAGGAACATAGCTTGGCGCTTAAGTTCGTCGTACTTCGCTGTCAACATCCGGTTTTCGGCTATCTGAGGTGCCATTAGTGCTTGTATACACAAGAACATCACTTGTAGCGCACGGGGGAGCCGTAGTCATACGATGTGTAGACTGCACTGAGGTAAACGCATCAGTCCATGTTCGAAAGCAGCGGCCAGACTGCTAACCCAAAAGGAAGGGCACCCCACGATGTTCCTCTATGCCGAGGGTTAGTTTCGAGCAATCATGCCATGAAAGCCAGTGCGCCCACCCGTAGAGCATGTAGTAATTGATCAGCTTGAAGTTCTGGGCCCAAAGGTTCAGATTGAAGACCGACTGGAAGTCGGGGCCGGTTAGCTCGTAGCACTTCTGGTAGCCTTGTGATGTGTATATATGAGAAAAGCTCATGACAATATATTGTCGCTTGCATACCCGGCGCGGAAGGACCCCAAGGGTCAAAAGCACCTCCCTGGAACTCTGTCGAGTCTATGTGAGAATGACCTTTGCTGTGTGCACGATCGCCTCACCCGGGCAGTAGAACGGTTGTGATGGATTGACCCTTTCATGATAAGAGTGGTAATTCGTGGTCACGTTGTTCCAGACAGTCGGATTGGAGCAATCGAAGCGCGCAGGGTACGAGTCCAGTCCATATAGATCAACCGCGCCCTTGAGCCTCATTGTAAGACGCGAAGACTGAATGAAATTCGGATTGCATACCGTCCCGTTGATGAAGTTCTCTCCCTGGTTGGGATCGTTGTACGTGATGGGCACGACAATAGGAGAGTCGTGCAGCAGGTCGATGAGATCTTGGAAGTATTCAGCTTGCTCTGGGATGTGCTGGTCATACTCGTTGTCTGTAACTTCGTGAGACGCGGGCGACCCTGGCAGTAAGAACTCGAAGCTACCTATCTGTATAGCGATAACCGGACCCCCCTCGGTAATTTGGTAATCGGCGGTTTCGGCAATGATACCGCGCATATAGTCCTGGTACGCGGCGCGCCAGTCGGTCGCGTTCGTGCGCAATGTTCCGGCGACTTCGCTCGTCGCCCAGTGTGCAATGCCACCTGCCGTCGTCTCTGCGTTGATGTACTGACATGGTTATGTCATAATCGTGCACCGTGAAGGAATCCCCAGACACATACGGGACCTGTTGGTCTGTGAGCTCATGCTATCTGGAGTGACATTGGGAAGTGCAAGACGTACCTGGTCGGACAACGACCCAGAGCCCGACAGCCGTACAAGCCTCAAAAAACGGTTTGAGGGCACGGTATCCATCGAAGTCGACAACACCGGGAGCAGGGTTCTGCAAGCCCATATGGGTGTAGATGCTCACAGCGTTCAATCCTAAGACTGCTCAGGCGGTGTGACCATCGAGTAGGCCATTCTTACCAGCTGCTTTGGCTTTCTCCAGTATGTCCGGCCAGAGGTCCGGGACTGGTAAGCGCCATGGGTGAAATTCACCAGAGCTAGCAAGCAAGGTAAATGGAGGACACAAAAATCGGTATATGCTTACTGCAGGAAGATTCGCTGGCCGCGGAGCATGAGACTGTAGTTGTCAAAGGTAACCTCATCGGTCCACTCCGAGAGCGAAGGTTTCGCGGTGCTGGCATGTTCGCCGATACGAGAGGAATATACAGAATGGTTGCATTTGCTGAAGCACCGGGCGGCGATGAAGAATGCAGTAACGAGGATGACTGGAATCCAGTATCGCAGCCTTGACTTCAGTGAGTTGAACGCGCTGTATTTCCGCCGTACATCCTCGATCTCCACATGGTGGATGTGTTGCAAAGACTTTTCCTGAACGACGGAGGACGGCAGGAGCCCACGTAGCTCCTCGTCTGGGCCCATGAACTCGGTATAGATGGTAGCTGAAACGAGGTGCGAGTTGCTTGTGAATCGTAGTACAGTTCCTAGCACAACAACCGGCCCGGTGTTCCGCGCCGTTATTTGAATGCGCATCCTATGGCTATTACATAGTTCTTTCTGCCATGCAGAGCCATAAGTATGAGTTGATTTGTGTCTGTGACAGAGTCAAGAAGTTGAGACAACGTCGAGATGTCCCGGCATCATGATACGATTGGCTGTTATAATTGTTTTGGCAGCACAACCTTTCACCGGCCTGATGGTCTAGTAGTATGATTCCTTGTTAGGGTGTTCAACCGTTTCGAGGAGGTCCCGGGTTCAATTCCCGGTCAGGCCCATAAATTGCTGAGAATCACCTCTTTTTTTTTTGCCGTTTGAGTACATCGACCGTCTTACTTATGTACATAATGTGCTGACTCTATGGAAAGACGTACTTACGAAGGATGGAAGAAAAGGATGTCTCAAGCACATCTAAGTAGCTGTCATAGCATCACACAGGGCACCATACGATATCAACAAGAATCGTTTTCAAGAAGCTGTCTGTCAGTGTAAGATGTAGTAAGTAGGCGCACAAGCGTGCAAACAAGATGGGGGATCTACCGCCACACAGCTTCTCTAGATAGATAGAAGCTAGAATTACAGTAAAAGAGTAGATAGAGCAAGGTCATCCTGCCGAAATGAAAGGCTTTGTACATAGGCGTACCGTACCGTGGGTAAGATGTGAGATCGACATGCAGAGTAATGGCCGTGAGCCATGGATAGAACGATTAGCAAGAGGAGAGGAGAGGAGGGCACATAGGCAGACAAGGGGGCGCAGAATTACAATGAACATGGACATAAAACGATGAGACACGTATGGACGATGAATGCAGACATGACGAGGAGAAACCGGAAGTCCCAACAGCTTAATGGAGTGGAAGTGTCCAGAGTAGACGAAGCGCATGCGTGCCACGCCTTAAGCATCGTCGTGATCGTCGAGTTTGTCCGTCCCGACCGACTTAAGCCGGTCCCGGAAGCTCGTCCTCGACTTGGCCGCGTCCTCCGATTTCTATGGCAGTCGTCAGCAAACAGAGAAACAACGAAAAACCAAACTCGCTTACCGGCTTCGACCCCCTCCGCGTCAGCGAGAAGAGGCGGCGCGCGGCCGACGTTCCCTTCTTGTGCTTCGTCGCCATTGACGAGCGGATGCTGCTAGCCGCAGAATCGCTCTCCCGACCCTTGTCCTTCGCCCCCTCCTTCGTCTCTGCGCCATCGTTCTCCTTCCCCTTGGGGTTCTTGCCGAGCTCCTTCGCAGCCTCACTCTTGGGCGACACAGGCTCGACGTTGACGAGCACCCAACCACGCACAGACGTATGGCCGGACCTTGTCTTGGGCGCACCCGGTCGCGCCGTCGCCGCAGTTGGCGAGCCCTCGCCCGATGACCTCGGCGGGCTGTCTGGCGAACCCTCTCCCCGCGTCTGGCGCCTACTGGCAATCTCGATGAGACCAGCCTCGCTCTTGCGGAAGACGTCCGGCTGCATCATCTCCGGCGATGACACGCGCCCGTGGACCTCCTGCACCTCTCTGGCTGGGCTTTCGTCTCTGCCCACCCCAGAGTCGGGACGCAGCTCCGCATATTCCTCTTCCGCCGGCGTCGGCTGCCACGCACCCGGCAGATGTGGGTCGTCCTCGGAGCGCACACGCTCGCCCATGCTGGGACGCATCACACTCGGTTCCTCCTCAAGTCGAGCGGCGATGCCTGTCCACTTGATTGGCACCTCTGCGCTCATATCCGTATTCGACGAGAACGCCGAGTCACGGAAGACGCCTGGCGATAGCAAAGGCGGCGTGCCAGCCTGTGTGCCGGGAGGTGTTGGCGTCAAAGAGCCTGCGGAAAGCTCCTCGATGGTCTGCACAGGAACCTCATCTGAGGCTCGCCTGGAAGGGGACGCGCGAGGAGGGCGCTCGGCCCGTCGTGGGTGCTACGGATGGGCGACGCTTGCGGAGGAGCACCTGCTGTGAACGGCGACGTGCTGTAGAACACGTCTGGCGTCTGCTCGGCCAGAGGCATGGGCATCGCGATCTGCGGTGGAAGTGGACCGCCTGCTTGTGGTGGACCGGCGCCGATGCCTGTCATGTTCTCAATGCCGGAGGGGACATGGCTCGGCAGTTGCGCACGAAAACCTTCCTCCTCTACATCGGTGATTGATGCGACGGACACGGGCACCTGCGCGCGAGGTGCAGGCTTGCGAAGTGTACTGGGTGAGGTCTCCGCACCAGGTGGCGTTGCCTCGCGCGACGGCGTGTGCGGACGCCGATTCTTGGACAACGTGCGGCGCGGCGTAAGCTCGGTCACAGCGCGATGGTGCGTTGGTTGGGGGAAAGTCGGACCCGCCGGCTCTGTGGCCATACGCCGGTGCATCCCAGTAGGAGGGAGATTCTGGTACGACTGATTGGGCGCGCGTCGCATATCCAGATGGGAGCCGACCATAGAAGCATCTGGAGAGTCGGCGTAGACCGCAGATGGCGAGGGGGGTCCTGTGAAGACCCATAAATCCTTTACTCGTGAGCGGTTCGTAAGCGAAATAGAGGCGAGCAGCGTGAAAGAGTTGGCGTCCAGAGCAGAAAGAAGTGAAAGGATGTGTCGCAACGAGTCCGTGGCGAAGGTGTCCTCCTGGAACCCTGTGATGGTCATTTAGCATCAAGACAGGATATGGGGAAGTGGATGATCTCACATCGATATCCCTTTAGCTTGAACTCAAAACAGTCATCAGACACTTTCTTCTCCGACACGACACCACGAGGCCAGGAGCCGCGCACGGCCTGGAGGATGGCAGGCGTGCAGTGGAGTGGAGGGGCGATGACACGCATGCATGTTGCGGAGGCGAACGAGAGGGCAAACGGCACGCGCCGCTCGCGCATGCTGTGCGAGGACACACTCGCAGCATCAGGCCGCACGTCCTGCGAGGGACGAGGCGAGCCAGCGTGGGACACCGGCGGGGATGAGGGCTTAGAAAACGCCATAGCAAGCTTGTCGTCGCTCTCCCGTCCGTAGTCGATCACAGATAGGAAGGTATAGCCGTGCTGGTAGATGGCGACGAGGATGTGCACGAGCAGACGCTCGGTAGTCACGCTCTTCGTGTTGCTCCAGGGCTTCCCATCCAGAACGAACTCGCACATGTTGTTCTGGACATCCTCGCGGTACGTGACGATCGAGGACTGCTGCTCGAGGAGGCGGCGCAGTGCGACAATAAATGAGAGGGGGAAGGAGTAGAGACGAATGCAGTTGGAGGCGGATATGGCGAGAAGGGAGAAAGAGTTGGGGACCTGCTTTGGCAAGCGTAAGAACTCCTTGCGTGGCGTGAATGCGGTGTCCTGGGACGCAGAGGGATGGATGGCGTCCGGCGCGGCGAGAGAGCCCTGCGCCGTCGCCGGCTGCGACGACGACACCGCCTGCATTTGGAGATGGAGGTTGAGAGAAAGAAGCGGACGCCTCGACCGATCGTCGCTGCGGCGCGTGGATGGGCGTAAAAGTCCGCGAAAAGGGACCGCGCAGGCGGCGGTGGGGCGCAAGAAGAATTGAGTTATCGTGACCTCATTACACGTGGCTCTCGCGTGCATGCTTGTGCCTCGGTCCTGCCCGCAGCTCTCGAAGTTCGAGTTAAAGTCCTGCAGTAGCCTGCAGGGCATGTCGGAGTTCGCCCTCTTCGCGACTGCCTGGACGCTGGGCTCTGCATGAATATTATTGTACAACATAGGCCGCGGCAGTAGAGCCATATGCAATGGCCACGTCAAAGGCGTAAGTCATCTCTTTGAGTGCGCCACCACACTGGCCACAAGTAGGGCCTCTTGTCCAAGCGACGGGTCTTACAGAAACAGTCAATGGTCGTAGGTAACACATATATACTACGGCAGAATATATGCAACTCCTTCGACCGCCTCTATCGCCCCTGTCATGACAAAACGTGCGCGCAAGTGGACAGAGTCTCGGCGACGAAGACGAGAGCGCCAGAGTCAATGTTACGACAACGGGCCAGCGTGGGTGCTTCTGGTAAACGCACTTGGAGGAGACCTTATAAGCTCACCGCCAATCATAGGATATACCTCGTTGCTGGTCATTGGCTCAACAGGAAGCAAATGCACGAGTTAAACGCGCTCCGACGTAGGCGAGTGGCCTTGCATGATTATCTCGACAGACTAGCGCGTCGATCTAATGCACCTGTCAGAAATGGCAAGACACCGTTACCAGCCACCCAAAGCACGCAGCTGGGAACACTCGACGTCGACGTCGCGTCGGAGGAGACGTTGCAGGCGCTGGAGAACTTCGACGCCACGCTGCTCCTGCCGGACTGGGTAAAAGAAAACGACAGGCGAAAGTGCAGAGTTGGGACCATGACTCTGTCCAACATGGAGCATTTACTCAGGATGGACGCCCTCGAGGTCCAACGTCAGGCCGATGAGAGCAGGCGCGCGGTGAGCTAGCTCAGTGATCCTTGGCTTGATGCTGATGAGGTATTGGGCATGCCGGATAGAGGACGCCAGCGACGAGGTGGACAGCCAATGGGAGACTCGTTTGGGAAGACGTGCAAATGAACGAGGATAGCGTGAGTGGCAGCAACTCTGCAGGTGTTAGCAGCAAAGTCACAGTCGACAAGTCGCGCACCGGCTTCACCAACGAGGCCCAACGGGCCGTTCGTAAGCGCGCTCGAGGCAACGCAAGCACGACACCCCCCGCAAGCAGGTCTTCGGAGCGTCTGCGAAGCCAGAAAGCTCTGTAAGATCTGTCTGTGGGTAGATTGAGCAAGCGGCCCGTGAATATGGGGGAGTCACAGTAAAGGGCATTATGCGTTATGCTATTACACTGCACCGAAAAGTCTACGGCGAAACTGGTCGTCTGTAGTTTCCAAAAAGACCGATGATGGTTGGAGGGACCAGGAGCCTGCTGGGAGCCTGGTGGGCCCGAAATGAGAATGCATGACGAGCGCGTGACAAGTGCGTGCTTACCACGTGGCGACTACTGTTGCCACGTTATCCCGGTCCGAGCCTTGCTTGCTCTGAGTCTCTGCAGTCATCCACCAGCTTGACAACCAGGACATCGGCCTCGCGAGTTCAGCGCCAGACTTTCTTTTTCATACAATGGCACCTTTTCTCACACAGGAAATCGAGCAAAGAGTCTTAGGCTACGTGGCTGCCAGGGAAGACACAAAAGCCTTGCGCGCATGTGCGCTCGCGCACCGGTCATTCGTCGCAAGGTGTCAGGCGGCTCTTTTCTACAGGGTCACCATTCGGAAGATTCGGGAGATCGATGCCTTGGCCCGTCTCTCTCCTCGTATTCTCGCATACATCCGTGACCTCCGCATTGCGCCTAGTTCAGACTGGCTCAGCACATACACGAGACACTCATACTTCGAGGACAACATGGATGCACTGACTGGCTTGCTGGTCAAACTGCCCGCCGTCTTGCATCTTCACATCGACAGCAGCCTCACGTCGGAGCTGATCGACTACGCAGATCTGTCGGTGGAATTGCGCCGCGCTATTCTGGAGAAGCTGCCGTCCCTGCGCACGCTGGCGCTCACAGACGTCATGCGCGTTCCCCTGGCACTTCTTGATCATCTCCAAGACGTTCAGGAGTTGCACTTGGAGAACGCACTGTTCGAAGACAAGCGAGGCGTGGAACTCATCCAACGGCCTACTGGTGTGAAACCGCCAGCCAGGCTGTCGCGCCTCACCTACACTCTCCACCCCGACATGACCCGCCCATCTGGCTTCGCTGACTTCGTCAAGAAGCTTGGAGTCCAACCCGGTGCAGGAACGCTTCCCAACGCACCTCTCGACATCAGCGCATTGCGAAGCCTACGCCTGCAGGTAAAGGACTTCCGGCAGGAGCAGAGGAGCATCCTTGACGCGTGCAAGGACACGCTGAATTGAGATGTAGGCAGTTCGTCTTGTTTTTACTTCGGCGTGTTCTGATGCCCTTCCGCAGCCTGAATGTGCCATGGGGCGATTTGCACGTCTGAAAAAACTGGCCCTCCAGGCAAATTACTACACGGAACAATGCTCAATGGTTCGGAGAGTTGAACTCCCGATTTTAAGCACCTCAGTCCTGATGCGCGTTCCATGATGTCTCCGCTGTCCGAACAACGGGTATTGAGACCCTTGAACAAAATTTCCTCGTCGGACACCGTCTCACCGAGTCTGAACTAGAGTCTTGTTTTGATCATGGGCCCGGCAGCCTTTGCAACGGCGATGAGTCAGGTATTCACCTATTCGTCGGCGATATATTGGCATACTCACTTGTACTCAGGCGCTGAAGCGCTGAGGCCTTATGTCCCGTTCGTTCAGCGCCCCGTCGCAACCTGACGGTATGTTCCCGACTGAAAATTTGCAACAGATCCTGCTTGAAGCTCGCCGTGCGCATACGCCAAAGAGTATATGTATTCACATCGAAAGTCGAAGTCGTATGAGTAATGGTGAATGCTAAGGTATTCTAATAACATGCGTGAATAACGTTACAGTGCGCTGATCGTACACAATGAAGGGGGCCGCTTTTGTCCAAGGCCAGAATAGATAAGTATGAATTGGACGCACGGGAGGCGTTGGGTGCACAGAACGACATTAGATGGACGAGGGCGGACAAGAGATGGTAGGCACGGACGGAGAAGAAGACGCGGACAGAGACGGAAGGCGCGAAGGTCATGCAAGACGGTTGGTCCAAAGCATGTACGGCTCCTTCGTCGATTCCTGAGAGGCGTTCACCTTCCGGGAGCTGCGTCGTGCTTCCGGCGCAAGCTGCTTTGCATTGAGATCCTAGTTGGGAGGTCAGCGACAGCGTGTGGTTCCAATTGACAAAGAAACGCACTGCATTGCGCTTGCGCATCCCCGCCGTTATATGAGGCCACCACTTTGTCAACGTGTTCTTCAGGGCCAGCTCGCGGTGTCCCTTCACGTGAAGCCACTGGATGTAGCGTTCCAGCTGGGTGTCTGTCAGCCAAAAGCGGCGCGAGCCAGCGAAGAGTTCTCACCTCTTCGACCTCTGTGTACACTGCCCAGTCGCCTGGGCCCAGCATACCCTCCGGGGTCTCCTCCTCCTGCCTCCGCTCCTCGATATCTTCCTCCCGCCGCTGCAGTATATCCTGATCGAACTCGCTCGGGCCCTGGATGAAGATCCGACCCGTCCCATACTGCACGGCACCTCCATTCGCCAGCAGCGACACCGACCCCAGGCCGTCGAACCACCACACGCGATTGTAGAACCGGTCCCGCCCGAGCGGCTTCACGCGCACCCCGCCGAGCAGCCGGCGGAAGTCGCGCTCGATTCCCTCGAGGCGGCGCTCGAGCTTGTTGACCTCTTCGTCCAACCGGCGATGCTCCGCGAGCGCGCGCTTCGCCGACGACTGCTTCGCGCGCGCGGCGAGTCGCTGTGCCGTGTGCGCCGTGACGCGCACCTTCTTCTGCAGGCTGACGCCCTTCCCTTTCCTCATGCTGCCGGTGCTAACGGGCGTGTCACCGCCTTCAGAAACAGGCGTCTCGGAGGTCTCGCTGACGGCGTCGTTCATCAGGACGTCCTCGTCCACGCCGTTCTTCGCGTTCTCCGCCTTGATCTCGGCCATAAGATTGTTCATGTCCTCGATACTATGGAAGGTGAGCATAATTTCAATACGAAGGTCTGAGTGGTGCTTACTACTGCTTTTTCTGCCGGTTGACTTCGATCTTCTCCTTCCTCAAAGCCGTAAGCTGCTCCTCGCATTGCTCCATGTGCTGGTGCACGCCCTTGCTCGATATCGCGACGTCGCACATGAACGCTAGGATGGCGATACGGTCCTCCGCGGGCAAGTAGGGATAGGTCAGATCCGGCTCCGTCTGGTTGCCCGCCTCATCAAAGAGCAGCCGCGTCAAGACTTCCCGTAGACGAGGGAAGTTTTGCAACGACGCATGCTGAACACATCATCAGCACACACAAGTACGGAACCGAGCATGACACTCACGTCTTTGAGACAGCCCACAAGAGCGCTCTCCCAGCCCTCGCGTCCCTTGCTGACCCGGGCGGGTACACGCTCCCAATTGCTGCCCACTTCTGCCATAGCGTTGATGAGCGACTGCATAGATATTCCCCACAGGCTATCGTCCGCGTCTCGGGCCTCGTACTGGTCCTTCAACTGAAGTAACGAGAGCAGCGCGCTGTGGCGATGGAAAGGTACCGTGCGCAGGTTGTCAAGCAAGCTGAAGTGCACCTCCGCCAGCAAAGGGCACGGCTCATCAGGCTCATTGTGCTCCAAGGCATGCTCAAACTCGTCCAGGGTGAAGGAAGATATACGCAGCGCTTGACTGCACAGATCGGGTAAGCGACGTCGGACTGGCGGTAGGAAATGACTTACCCATGACCGTTGATGAAGTTCCAAGCGAGTAGGAAGGACTCGAAGGTGCCGGGAGACTCGTTGAACGGCAGCGCTTGCCGAGAGGCCAGCGGTCGGTCTAACCGCATACCCGCGTTCTTATCTTTATCGGCCAGGCGGACGTCGAGATCTTCGGTGGGGTAACGGATCGGCTTCTTCTTTTTCTTCTCAACTGCCAGTCGCTCCGCTTCCTCCTTCGCTTTCTGCGCCTCCGCTTTCTCCCGTTCCTTCTTTTGTGCAAGAGAGGCAGCTACACGGGCTGCGTCACGACATGAGCGACATTGGGGTCGTTGGCATAGGACTTACCCTTCTCCTCTTGCGCGGCCGTCATCTTCTTTTGTTTCTTCGCAGGCGGTCCTTCCTTGTCTTCCCAGTTCTTCTTGCGTTTGTCCATCTCGCCCTTTTTTGCAGCGTTCACACCTTGCCGAGTCTCCTCAGGCATGTTGGAGCTGACACCGTAGTGCGCTGCGATGGCAGGTTTGACTACCCAGGGCGACGCGACAGCCGGGTCGCGGTCGACGCAATCGCGGATGAACCGCCGAAGGATGGACTTCGAGAACGACAGACGATCGCGACTGTACATTTGATTAGCTATTTGTATCATCGGCGCAGACGAGTTGTACCTCATCATGCCACACTGTACCTCCATGACGCTGCCGAGCATCTGGTCGTCCTTGGGCGGGGGAGGAGCCTTCGCTCTCCGACTGTTCGGGTCCCTCTCCAGCTCGAGTAGGGTGACCCAGTAGAAGTAGGAGCAAGGGTCGTCCTTGGCCAGTGTCTGGTTTACAGGAATACTCAGGTCGCCGCCAATCAGATGCGGAGGCCCTTCCTCTTCCAAGGTCGAGGAGGACGCATCGGCCTTGCCGAGATGATCTCGCGCCTCCACATTGCTGCTGTACTTGGGTGGGAAGACCTTTTCGATTTTGGCGTGGTATCTGACGTGGTTGATCAGCAAGGGAAGCGAGCAAGTGTAACACATAAGGGAGACGGACTTGACGCCAGAGATGTCGACCAGGATGCCTGAAGATATGGTAAGTGGTAGAGCGCAACACACGATGAATATGCGTACGTTCGTCTTTGAAGTATCGATCCTTGAATCTATCAAACACGGCTTCAACAAGGTGGTCCAGGCGGCCCATGACCTCTGGAATTTGCGTGAGACGGTCAGTAAATGGCGGGTCCGACGCGCGGGATCACTCACGCCACTGGACGGCCTTGAGGACAGCAGGCTTGAGAGGCGCCGAGAAGCGTGCGTGTAGGGTGCGCGCCTCTTGGCGTTCGCTTTCCACAGCTTGGAAGTAGTCGAGCCCGCTCTTGCCAGTCACTTCGCACTGGAACTGCTTGAGACGGTAGAAGGACATGCGTGCTGCATAGGCCCTGAAGGAGCATGAATCACTGCTGCCGATATGCGGGATGAACACGCACTCGTATGTCTCGAATATCTCGCCCGTCTGCTTGAGGAAGAAGACTGGCTTGTCCGGTTCTGCCTGGACGGCCTTGAGGAGGGCGGCCGAGGGCTGGGTGAGGAGCACCCGCTTGCGACGGCAGGTAGGCATTTGCTGGCAGTCCGCGGGGGGCGGGGGGCTGATCTGCGTGCGGACTGCGCTGGCGGGGCAGCTGGTGCGGTGCTGGGGTAGGGGACGAGGAGGGGTATGTGCGTCGTCGAGGACGTCGAGGAGAGCGACAACGACGGCGACGGTGGTGAGAGGAAAGGAGAGCACGGGGATATGATGGCCCGAAAAAAGGAACGCCCAGGTTTTGGCAGCCGGGGAGTAGCCAAAGCGGCAGTGTCCTGGTGCCGCCGAAAGCCTCGCGCTCAGCCCGTCCAGCTCGCGTCCCAAAATCTCAGCCTTGTCCTGCTCGGGTCTGCGCGACTTTCCATGTTATTGTTGTCTTATTATCGTGGCCCCGGGGCGCGCCAGCTGGTCTTTTCCATGGCGGCGCCCTTGGTCCCCCTGCGGTGCTTCCGCGTCTGAAGAGACCGAGACTTAGGTAATGATTTCGCTTCAGTTCCGCATCAGACGCGACTGCATTTCTGGCTATCGTCTCTAAGTCTCAGCGCCAGGCTGCCACCGTATGTGCATCCCGTCCGACAACGATGGGCGCACGCCTGCCTTTGGTGCCGCCGGGACTTTTGTGCGGCTTGCGGACGGGTGCGGCGAATCATGGGTGGATGAGGCTCACGTGGATGCCGAGACGCGTCGATGCGCGCGGGATACGCGATCGGGCGCGTCCCTTCACAAAGTGGACGAACCCACGGCGCCGCACAAAAATACAGTGGATCCACAGTAGATACAGGGCCTTAGGGAAGATCTTAGAGGATTTATCTGCGCCTCGCTGGCAGGGGAATGGAGTTGCACACACGGTCTTAGCGCGGCGAAGTTGATGACCGTACACGTGCGCCACAAATATCCGTTTGTAGCCGACGCGCTCAACTCTGCGCTCGACCCTGCTTGCCTCCGTCCCCTACACCCTTCACGAATAATGCAGAGCTCAGGATTTCAACAGCCGGGTCTTTTCAGCTCTACGAGCAATCATCACTCGCAGTCCAACTTCATGGCCTGGGGTGGCAGCAGCCAGGCCGCTCCTGCAAACGCGCCTCCTTTGAACGACTCCCTTACTCAGTCACGCAGCCAGTACCAGACTGGATATCTCATCGTGAGTGCTTATGTGACACAAAAGCCCCTGTGCGCTTACACTGCTGTCAGTCCTCCCAACCCAGTGTAATTCATTGAGACATGAGACTGCCCGCACGTCCTAACTTGCTCGCGCAGAACCCACCACAAGGGAGTCCTCGCTCCGATGAGCCACCCATGATTCAGACCAAGGCAAAAATGAGCCATGTATTGACGCGCGGGTCCAACTCGGAATTCGGCATGGAGTCTATGTTCCAAAGCTCGAGGTGCGTGCTAAAAACTCTTGCATTCTGTATTCTAACGCTGTCCTTCAGGTCAAGGCAGCCGATCGCAGACGAAGATGCCCCACCGACTGCCTCCATAAACGATCTTCCTAACCAGATGCATGTAGAACCCACGCCTCCCCAGTTTCAACCTCGCGTGCGTCCTCAATCCACCTTGCACTGTGCGTGTGCTGACCTTCTACCCAGAGCTCCGCCTTTGGCTTCGACATACCACAGCGACGCACCCCTCGTCCCGCGCAACCTCAACCTCCCCCATCTACCTCCGCTCTTTTTGTCCTCGTCTTCGGCTTCCCGCCCGACGAGTTTATCACCACAGCAGAGTACTTTCAATCTCTCGGTGACGCGACAGAGCCCGAGCGCACCGATGTGGCGAACTGTTTCCGTATTGGGTACCGGAACCCGACAGACGCGCTGCGTGCAGTACGCAAAAACGGCGAAGTGCTCGGCAACTGGATGGTCGGGGCGATTTGGGCGGTGAGTATCTCTCATATTTACTTTGCCACACAGCCCTCGTCGTGCTATACTCTCATGCTCCCTCTCCTTGCCTGCTCCCTTTCCCGCCTCTCATCGCTCAGTTCCCTTGCATCTTCAGGATCCCGCCGTAGCGCAAGCCCAGCTCGGCCCCGCGCTCCTGCAATCCAGCGGCTTTGTCGGCAGCCCCACCGGGTCTTCCCCGCCCGCCTCCACTGGTATGGAGGTCGACCGCCCGCTCGTCGCGCCCGGCACGCCCAACCCGAACTTTCACAACTCGAACTTCGGTAGCGCGAACGCTGGCTTCACGCCTAACTCCAACCTGCCCGCCTTCGGCACGCCCATCAAGCTGGGCTCGTCGGCGTCGGTGTTCAAGAAGAACAACCCGGCGGCAGCGGCGCCTGCGACGCCTGTTGCGGCGACCAAGCCGTGGGGCGCGTCAGGGGCCGGTACACCAGCGGCGCAGACGTCGCCCAACAAGGGTGTGGTGGCGCAGGTGTCGGATATGCTGTTTGGGTGGTAGGTGGGTGGTGGTGCGTGTGGGAATGGGAGCGGGGGACGGGTGAGCGGGCATGGGGCAGGTGGGGGCCATGAGTTGTATGTCGTGGGTGGGTGTTTGTTTAGTCTCTTCAATTCGCAGTTGGTGCGCATGGCGCAGTGCGTTCGCGCAGAGTACATATCGCCCACCTCGGTTCACCGTGATGATCGTCGCACCCATTCAATATGTAAGTCGAAGCAACCATCTACAAGAGCAAGTACAGATATGCGACAATGGCAGTGATGAGACAGTGAAAACAACATCGAACAGTAAGCGACCCCAGACCCCGTACGCCTATGAAGTAGCCCCCTTCGTCTTGCCCTGCTGCTTCTTTTGCTTGACCAAATCGCGCTTGCGCTGCTCCAACTTTGTCTTCTCCGCCTCCCGCTTCCTCTGGCTGTGCTTCACCTTCTCGTATAGCTTCTTTGCTTGTTGCTCATCAGCATCTTATTCATGTCCGCCTCCGCGTCCTCTGCGGCAGCGGGCTTCGCCGAAGCCTTCTTCGCCGCCTTCTTCTGCGACTTGGCAACTTCCTGCTCGAACGCGCCGTAGTCAACGCCGGCTGCCTCTGCTGCAAGCTCGGCCGCACGTAGCGCCTCTGGGCCGTCGGCAGAGGTGATGGCGGCTTTGAGTGCTGTGGCCTCTGCAGGCTCCTCATCCGCGTCGTCCTCGGCTGCCGCCATCTCCTCGTCCTCGTCCTCGCTCTCCTCGGACCGCCTGCTGTGTACCAATCGGCAGCGTCGGGTCGTACGCGCCCTCGTAGTACTCGCCGAAGGGGCTGAGATGTGGCGGAAGCACTGCACCTTGCGCGTACGAGTCCTCGAGCAAGATGCGGCCTGCATTGATGCAGTCGACCACCCACTGTGGCTGCACATATTTCCGCCTTGCACGCCGCTCCCGATCCTCCTGCGTCTCGTTTGCCTTCTTCACGAGTGGCCGGTCGATGATGACGTGTGTGATCGAGTCGTCGTCTTCCTCGACGGGTGACCCGGACCCAGACGTTGCGGGCCAGCCAACGCGCCCGCCGAAGGAGCGGATGAGGAACTCGAAAATAGGGCGGGAGGTTTCACGGGAGAGGTAGAAAGTGTACGGGGCGAAGAGAGTGGTGGAGATGGACGGTGGGAGGGCAGAGATGGATTTGAGGGTAGGGAGGGCGGCGGCGGTGGAGGCATCCTTAGTAGAGGGATGCGGGACGAACTCCTCGTCGTCATCATCGGCAGTGGGGGCAAGGGGCTCGGCGGATGACATGTCGACGTCGGCGTCGGCGGCAGATGCAACGCTCTTGATGGCCTGGCGGACATCTTTGCTGGATACCTTGTGGCCGTTGACCTCGACCTCCTTCGTCTTGGGCTTGGTGGATGCCACAGGCTGCTTCGCCGCATCTTGCAAGCTGTACGCGCCAACGCCTGCGCCGCCCTCGTCCTTCTTCAAGTCGAGAGGCGGCGGGTAGACAAGGCCGACGTCCGTGTAGAGCTTGAAGAACACAAAGCCAAGCATGGTCTGGTAAAGCTCGAGGAATGTGAGCATCACTCGAACGTCAACGTCGGACGGCATCTATGGGTCGGTTTAGCGAGATCATGAACACCAGAAGTAGCCATCACATACATTCTGCGTGAACTGGTAGGGAACCAGCCATGTGACGGTCTGGTCCATGACCTCTGCCTGATAGTAGACGCCCTTGATCGAGAGGAAAGATTTCCGTAGGCACTTGGAATGCATAACATAAAGCTGCCATTCCGCGGCGAGGCGCGAGCAGTTTTCTGTCAATGATGGGGGGATGCGATCGCCGGATGGTAGAGATGCGAAGAGGAAGATCATGCACAGCGCATCGTCGATGTCGCGGAGTGCGTCCACGAATGTTGGATATCTGTATTGTTATGAGCACGAAGACGGATGAGGGGAACTCCGCCGACGCACCTCTCCTTGATGATGTGATCCAGCCTGTACACAGGCTTGTTCTCTTCAAGATGCTTCGCATCAGTCCACTCCCCTCTACCGAGCGCACGCGAGAGCTTCTTTGCAAACGCCTTGTGCTCCCGCAACTTCTTGAGGACGGGCTCATGGGCAAGGAATGCGATGTCTTTGGTGTAGTAAAAGGATGTAGGAACAGATGAGCCCTTGTTGGCTTTCTTCTTGTTGCGCGGCTCGCGGGGGAAGATACCTGCGAATGTGAGTACTAGTAAGAAGCGGGGGACGTGAAGCTCACCCTTCAAGATGCAGAGACGCCGGAAGTCTGCGAGTGAGACTTGCAACTTTTTTACGGCAGAGGAGCGCGTAACATAGGCTTTGGCGGCTCCAGCCTTGCCCTTTCGTTGTATTCGACCCATGTTTGGTGATGAGGGAGGTTATGAAGGAAAACCAAATAAAACAATGGACGAAAACAATGCGATCAGAGACGCCACATTGCACCGGAAAAGTGCAGACAAACACGATCATACAGACGCGCTTGTTCTCGACTTGTTCTTCACCATGAGGTCTGTTTTCTTATGTAGACGCGCCGGCATCGCGCTGACAATGATTACAGTCAATACGTCCACGTACCCAAGTCCGAGCTAGACGAGGCGCAGCTCAGGCAGCTCGAGGAGCATGAGATCTCCCAGGGCCCATTGTCTGTGCTGCAGCAGGCAGTCCGCAATCACACTCAGGTTCTCATCTCCTTGAGAAATGACAAGAAACTCCTTGCGCGCGTCAAGGCGTTCGACAGACATAGTAACATGGTGCGCGATCATGCAGCATTTTACAAAACAGGAACTGATCTTGCCTGTGCAGGTGCTGGAGAACGTGAAGGAGGCGCGTGCTTCCCCCCGCTACGTGAATCAACACTTATCTTCCTCCAGATGTGGACCGAAATACCAAAGGGAAAGAACAAGAAGCCTGTAAACAAGGACCGCTTCATCAGCAAAATGTTCCTTCGGTGCGTCTGAACATGTCGTTCTTTTTGTTCGGCGACTTACATGAGTTCTAGGGGTGATTCTGTCATTCTGAGTGAGTCCCGAGGCGACGTGCTATCGTTGCGACCTGAGTTGACCATTCTCACAGTCTTGCGAAACTCTGCATAGCGCGCAATACTCTTTCGGTGGACTTCTCACTTTCTGCATCTCTCCCTGTATGTTCTTGTTGTTCATGTATGATAAAGCTGCCAAACATCACGCTGTACCTGAAGTACCCTCATCTGATATTCAGTGTGAATCCATCAGTAAGTGATTGCAGCAGGCAAGTAAGTACATGACTGGGTTTAGTAGAACCTATATGATTGGTCGTCCTTCATCTGATCCTCGATCTCCTTCACCGCTTCAAATATCGCCCCCATCGCCACCCACCCAAAGCTATGCGCCCCGAACACCTTCTGCTTCTGCTTCTGATACGCTAGCTGCCACGCCAGCCACGCCCGATGCAGCGCCACCTCGGGGATATCATCGTCGTCCTCCCCTGCCATCTCTTCCCTTATCCCTCTCACTAAGAACTCGGTCTTCTCGCGCAGCTTCGCCATTTGGTCCTTGCGCTTGCGCGGTTGCGATGTCTTCTGCACAATCGTGCCCACGATGGCCTCCTCTTCCGTCAGCATCGCCGCGCGCGCCTGCGAGAGCGTATTCGTCGCGCAGATGCTGCGCAGCTCGTTTGAGTAACGTTGGAAGAGCTGACCCGTAGTCTCCACTTCCTCCAGCGTGGCTTCGGCGCCGACCCTGGCATCGAATTCGGCGACGCGGTCGTACAGGACTTCGAAGAGGGGGTCCTCGACCTCGTTGATGCTCAAGCCAGAAAGCGACTCAGCGATATCGTCTCGGTTGTTATTGCGGTTGCGGCGGTTGCGACGTTGAGCACGGGAGGTTTGTTGAGCACTCCTGACGGCCGGAAGCTCGATGGCACGAAATAAACGCCCAATCGCACGCTGACTCTCGTAGTACCGCGCCGAGTCGAGGTTGACAGTTTCCGGTGCGTTCCAGTCAGGCTGACAGGATCTTGATAAATTTCTTCTCTGCTGCAAGATGCACGTACCTTCGCCTTGAACTTCAGTCTCGGGATTTTGTTGATCTCTACAGGCTGCCCCGACTTCGGAAAGTCCACAGCATCGCTGTGCAGCTGAGACAATTTCAAGCAATCCTGGTCGTATATCGAGCTCTGGCTTTGGTCCGCGATGACAAGCCAGTTGATAGCTATTATGCCAAGGACCTGTGTGCGATTATGAGCAGCAGGCTAGATTCGGGTTCACTGGACCAGTGAAGACGGGTGCATACCCACATCAAAGCTGATGAAGTCTAGAACAAAGTCAGCAACGTCGTTCATATTGGCCGGGCGATCCAGGATCCTCCTCGGTGCCGCGGCGTATTCGGCTGCTGGATACGTCTTTTTGGGGCGAAATTCCGGGTGAGTACCCAGAGGGATGACGTTGTAGACATCGCCGTCAAGGTCTCCACCACCGAGCATGGACGGCAAAGGTCTTTCGCCTACCTCTCTTCAGCAAACTTGAGAGAGACATAATCTTCATAAAACGTACCTCTGACAGAAAACACCACCGTGTTGAATAGCGGCTCCTTTGCAAAGCACGATCCTTCCCGCGGCCTCCCAATCGCCCTTGCCACTTGCACGTCCCCGGGATGGATCGTCGGGCTCCTCGAGATCAGCACATCACCCTCTAGATAGATGGGTTTATTCGAGTCGTGCGGCTTCACGCATGCAAACACCTCGCCCTCCTTCAGCTCCTTGTGCACGTCCGCCACGCCGACCAGGGTATACGCGTTGGGCACGGGAATCCGCGCGTGGTTCTTCAGCACTCGCAGAACGTGATTGATGGCGAACTCGAGCATGCGGTCGTAGAACTTGTCGCCGGGGAGGCAGTCGATGCCGAGCCGGTGGAGTGAGAGCATGACGGATGTGAGGCGGTATGAGGTGCCGAGGCCGAAGGACTCGAGCATGCGCGCGGCATGCTCGAGGGATTCGGTCGCGCGGTGGGCATCTGCGACGGCGATATTTTGGTACTTGAGGAAGGTCTCGTAAGGAACGCCGATGGCTTCGAGGAGCATGATGAGGGGGCGGTTGAGGTAGTACCTGAATAGGGTATATCAGTTATAGGACTTTTGAAGACGGAACAAGACGTTATACGCACTTCCCCGGCCTATCGAACGCGCGGGCAATCTCCAAGTTCGAGCTATCCGGAGCCTCGAACTTGATCATCGACGGCCTGAGGCACACCGCGCGACCGCTCAGCTTATAATCGACGCTCAACATGCCCTTTGAGCCCATAAAGCGGATCTGGAAAGCGGCAGGGTTGCCTTTGCTCTTCTTTGCGCGCTTACGCGTTCGCCGAAGTTCCGTCCACGTATCCCGTGCCATCTCCCGCGACATCGTTCCTACGCCGTCGGTGAAGTGATACGCCCCATCGCGTGTCGATATGTCGTCTAGAGGGAAGATCTCGTCGGGTTCAACAAAAACGGAGGCGTCAGTGGCGGTAAAGGCCTGCGACAAACGCGCAGCGTATCGCGCGGGGCAGAAGCGATCATTGCTGTTCTCAAAGTTGCCAATGCCGCTGATGATGGTGGCGGCAGTGACTTTAGTGCGCTGGCCGTCGGGGCGGAAAGGCCTGACGAACCTGGCAGGGGCTGAGTATGGGGCGCAAGGTGCAGGAATAGGCACGGCTTACCAGACTGCGTGCTCCTTGAGCGCGGACTGCGAATATGCGAGGAACTCGAACTCGCGTCCTCCGATAACCAAGCCTTGCTTCAAGAGCGTCCCGATGCGGTCACGGATGAATGCCCGCCCGTCTACCTCCCTGTCGAACCGATACTGCAGTCGCCCCTCCTCGACGAAGCTCACGCGCAGAAAGCAGTCGTGATGCTTCGCATCGTACCCGCGGATGATGCGATTCGATCGCTCGGGGAACGGGCCCTCCAGATACATTGTTGTCGGTGTGACAATAACGTGCAGCGAGTCGAACACGCTGCCGTCCGTAGGCTTGATAACTTCGACCGAGTTCTGCTTCGCAAACTCGCGCATGGCGTTGTCGAAGCACTGCTGTATGTTCTCCGAGTTCTCGTCCTCGTAGGCACACCATGCATCAAGACGCCCTTGGAAGTACTTGAGAAAGAGGGCGCAGTACTGTGTGCCGGAGGCTTTGTAGATGGCGTGGATCGTGGGTATGAAAGACAGGATCTCGGTAGGGTCCAGGTTGAGACAGCGTAGTAAGCTCTCAATCTGGAAGGCAATGGGCCAGGGTATGCGCTTTTGCCACGCAGCCAGTTTGTCCATGTGCGTCAGAGAGAATACCCCTCTGCGAACCGCGGGATAGTCGTATTCGTCAAGGTGATGTAGCTCTGCCACGGATGCTAACTCGTGGAACCGTCGCATATATTCCTGCGATGATAGCACGATGCGCAGGGCAAGGGAAGTGTAAGCGACGACGCGCTCATGATCGCCGAAGGGTAGGCAGTGTAAGCGGATGCGCGGGTCGTCTGAATTGGAGACTTCGGATTCGAAAGAGGGCGGTAGGGAGAGGGTAGCCGTGATGGCTCGACTTTCTGAATGGCGAGGGGCAGAGATGGCGACGATCTGCGAAAAGCGTATAGCAATGGCTAGCAATCTGCCCGTAGACGAAGGATGGCGTATTTTGATGCGCATCTCGCGCCGCTCGTCGTCGAACATGAGATATGCATCGCCCCCTTCAAAGGTCGTTTCCCACTCGATGGAGAATGCGGCATCGGTGCAGTCCCATCCAAACTGGACCGCGCTGACAGCGACCTGATTGCGCTGCAGAAATGTCGTGCGCTCGTTCTGCTGCTGGACGGCTCTGGGATCCTGGTACGGCAGACGTCGGATGTCTTCGACGACGCTAGCGATTGGCGCCCGGTCACTGATCTTGAACATGACTGCTCGACCGGCGCTTCTGGCAGGGTAGCACGTCTTGAGAGGTGCACGACCTGGTACTTCACCGTACTCGTGCAGGAAACGCTGACCGATCTCCACCGAAGGGAGCGTCATGATGCCTATCCCGCCGTGCGGGCGAGTCCCCCTTTTATCCTTGAACAGCCGGACGGCGAAGTTGAGGGGCAAACCCGACATGTGGTTATAGGGGTCGCTGTGCAGGATCTCCGCCAGGCATTGCGTGAGTTCGTACTGTGTTGTAAAGAAGTTGATATTGCGCATGAAGATGTCCATGATGGCGGTGGTCGGGGCGAAGGCAAGGATCGGATAAAGGGGGACGGTATATAAGGACGATGTGCTATCGGATAGGCGCGCTGTGGTCCCGTGTCAGCGCCTATGAACGGGGAGGCAGCCGAAGTACAAAGGCAGTCACCTAAAACCCGACCGCTGCATGGATAGCGAACAGATGGGACGCTTTGTCTCCGCGGTGCCGGGGCGTCGGCAGGTTCTGGGATTCACGTGACTGGTTCAAAGAGCGCCTCCACTGCCAGCGTCGTGCGTACATACAGCCTTTCGACCCGCTATTGAGCTGCAATGATAACAAAGATAACAAAATGCAGAATATATCGCATGCAGTGTGGTTTAGTCCTTGCGACTGGGGAGGGATGCTGCCGCGGGAAGCAGCTGCTTGACCTCTCGTCTACATATTCGCAACTTATCCTCGATGAGGTTCTGATGCCTTTCAGTTATGTAGATGTTAAAGCGAGAAAATCTGCGCACGACGTCGGTCAAGTGACGATTGCGCTCTATTTCTGAGCGAATCCAGGCAATGGTCTCTACGCGAGCTTGCGGGTGAGGGATCCCTGTTCACTTGTTGAGCTCACAGAAGAGCGCTAGTCGCCATACATACCCCTCGTGCAGCGGACAGCATAACGATAAAAGTCGAGCACCTGCTTCCGGAGCACAAAGTGCTTGAGAGTGAGCTGGTTGGAGTGAAGGACAGCCATGGCCATTGCCGAATTCGGAGCCACGATCACAAGCCGGACAGGTCTGCCGCCTCGACGGACTTGCATTCGCCCAAGTCCTCGCCGCTGCGTCGCCTCCTCTCTTCATCACCGCCATCACCGCCGAGCACAATGGCCGCTGTCGAAGTCGCTCCTCCCCCGGCAGAAACGCAGAAAACCGATGAAAATGGGTCCCCGGACTCGCTTGCCGACGCCGTCGCGAGTCTCGCCATAAACCAGGACAAGACGGCGCTAGAGCAAGACCAAGGGACCCAGCATGCCGACAGCTATCGTCCACTACGCATATACACCCGGAAACAGCTACTGCACCTCCATGCCTCGCCGCTTGTGCAAGTCCCGACAAATATGCCCGAGCTCAAAGACTGGTTTGGGTATGGTCTCTGCGCGCGCTCATGGCTCTCGCTTGAACATTCATCAGGACGGAGAATGAACAGAGCTTGTCCAAGAAAGAAGATGTTGCCAGTCCTCCGCGAGAACGAAGGTACGCGCCTATTGTATCTGCGGTCGCCCCATCGACATTGATTATCTCCTGCAGATTTAGGCGGGATCCTGAAGATGGAGGTGCGTGCATCGTTACTTCCACGCTCACTCAAACTGAACGCCAAGATAGATACACCCTCAAGGCCGTCCTTCCGCTCGACGGTGTCTCAACCTTCGCAAATGGGCAACTTCAAGCATCAATCCCTGCGCAGCGACCGAGACAGAGACGAGCGCGATAGAGAGGGAATACGCAACGTCAGATCCCGTCTTCTTGCGACACGACCCAACTCTCAACTCGCACTACGCAGATGTCAGAAAGATACGACCGTGACCGTATGGGTCTTGGCCTGAACGGGAGGAACAAAGACCGCGATGTCGCCCCTCACCTGTCCTCTGCACCTTCCGCGCGCTTGACAAGTGCGGGCCAGCTTCCGACCCTCGCGGCGCGCCGTGGCGAGCGTGGCGAGACAGGCAGAAAGAAGGCTGGTGACGAAGACTGGCGGAGAGGTACGCGTCCAATCTCGACACCGCACATGTATTGACAAGGCCGATTGACAGGAGGTGAACGTACCGGACGAGACGACAGTGAGTCGTGACACCTCATCACTGACATATCTTGACTCTTGCAGGATCGGAGCCTGGCCGCCGTGACGACCGCGAGCGGCAGAGGTCTCGTGTGCGCGATTCATCTCGCCCTAGGCGTGAGCAATCTGCCACTCGACGTGATCGCGACGACCGCAGGGACAGGAAAGATGACCGCGACTACGAGGATTCCCGAAACCACCGCCGTCCCAAGGACGAAGACGATCCCGACGACCCCCGCCGCTGGCGCGACGACGGGAAGCGCGACGAACGTATTGCATCCAGGCGCGACCGCTTTCGCGAGGAGCGTGCGTGGGATGACCGCCGTGATCGGGGCGATCGCTGGACCGTCGTCGAGGAACGAGACGCACGCTCAAAGCGCGGCACAGGACGTGATCGGCGGAATGGCGACGATCCCAAGGACAGGGACGAGCGGAAGGACCGCTCGGAGAGGGACAGGGACCATAATCGGGAGAAGGAGAAGGAACCGGCGTGGATGGACACATATATTCCCCCTCCCACATCTGGCGCTGGTATCTTGGGAGCCAAAACGGAGGACGGTGAACTCGACGGCATTCAGGCGTGGAAGAAGGGCATGAAGGAGAAGGAGATGAAGGAGAAGGGTGCTGCGCCGGCGCAGGAACCGTCATCACGAAAGACCGCACCTGCTGCAGGTGGCAATGGCCTCGACGAGATCCAGCTCTTCCGCATGATGATGAAGAAGGAGGACGACAAGAAGAAGATGGACGGTCCGTCTGCCGAGGCTTCGCCAACGATAGCGTCTGTCGCACCTGCCCGCGTTGTAGAAGCGCTACCAGGTAGGTGTCCTTCTACTGCTCACTGCAGATCTCTGAACACTCTATTAGCGGCGTCTATCTCTGTGGACACGAAGATGATGCCTCAAACATTGTCTTCTGCCACCGTCGCATCTACTGCCACAGGTGCAATCACCCCTTCATCATCCGGCTTAGCATCCCTTCCTCCTAAGCCTGAAGTTCATCTTGAGGATGTCCTTCCGGCCACTTCTAGGCTGTTCCCCAGACAAGCAACGGCAACAACGTCCGCCGAGGCATCTCCCCTCGAGTCCGCCGCCGCGTCCCCCACATCTGCCCTTAGTCCTCCCGCTGCATCACGCCTGCTATCCTTCGCTCGCGCTCCAGTTCAAGCTAAGGGAGCTACCGGAGCCCCTGGCTCCCCCGCGAACGGCATACAGGCCCCGCAACCATCAGCGCAGCCGAGCACGGGCCTGGAAGCCATCAGACGCGATCCCGCTATTGTTCACCTACCTAACAAGCCTGGCTCAGCGCAAGGCTCCGCATATTCGCCCTTCGAGGATCCGACTCGCGCGTCTTACGGCTTTGAGGACGGCCGCCGCCAACCAACATCGCTAGCTGATCAGCCGATGCGTGTGCCGGCGAACAACAGCCCCGGCTTCAACGAACCTACGTCTGCCGACGGTCCTATGGCGGGTATGAGAGGTAGTCGTTTCGCCAAGTTCTTCGATGGCAAGCCGAGGGAAGGTGTCCCGAAAATGCCTGGGATGGGAGACGGGTCGCCTGTTGGGCTCGGGAGGCAGCAGGAGCCGTCGCCCATGAACATTCCTGGTAGTGGGCCAGACGGGCGTGCTATGGATGAGATCTTCGCCATGCTGAACAGTTCGGCCACGCATGTGAGCTGTTCAACTAGTGACATCATACGCTTTACTGACCTTGAGCAGCCCCCTCCTCGTATGCCAAACCCGCCTGCCGCTGCACCGTCAGCCAGAGATGTCCCGCTATCCCAGCAAGCACAGCTGGCCATCTTGCAGCAGCAAGGTATACATCCTAGTCGTCTTGAATCATTCTACGATAGCCGCTTCGACGACCGTAGCTTCGTGCCCGACGGCATGGTCCCGGGACTTCGCTCCGCTCCTCCTCCTCGCGACAAGGGCCCCGCCATGTTTGCAGACGCAGTCGACGATCCCCACTTCAGCGTGCAGCGCCCACCGCATCAGCGCGGGGCCGACCCGGCCTTCTGGAACCAACCCGCACCTCGTCACCCTCCGCCTCAGCAAATGTACGGTCAGCAGGTGAATGCGCGTGGTGGCATGGGGCTTTCTGCAGCGGCCCTCCAGCAGCAGCAGTTCCGCGGCGGTCCGTCGCCGCTCACCGCGCAGGCGCAGGCGAATCTCCTTCAGCAGTCTCAGCGTCTTCCGCCAGGGCTTGCCAACCTTGGAGGTCGTCCACCGCACGATCCATCGCAGTTCATCGGCATCCCTGGTATGCAGAACAGTGGATTGCATGGCAGCGCAGCGCTCCAGACGAACTTCAATGGGCTCCCTGGTGGCAATAATGTGCCGTTCGGTGGTCCCCAGCTTCGCAGTGTGCCCAGCGCGCAGCAGCTGCACAATGCGCACCATCCGCTCAGCGCGCTCTCTCACCAGGAACTCGAACTACGTGCTGCTCAGGCTCAGCTCATGGGCATGGGCGGTGGCGGTGGCCATCTACGCGGCCTTGGTGGCGGCCTGCCGACGCAGCATCAGATCTCGCAGCAGGCGGCATTGCTCAACCTTCGCGCACAACAACAACAGCAACAACAGCAGCACCTTGCGCACGGGCTGCCGCCTCACGTACAGCAGCAGCACGCACAGCCCACACCGGAGGACCTCATGCAGCTCCTTCTCGCTGGTCGAGGTGGCGGTGGCGGCCCCGACCTCGACTCCTTCAGCCGCTACCGCTGAGCGCTGCCAGCCCAAGTTGCCGCCGCACTGTCTCTATCAACAAACCAACCATACGCTGGTCCCTCGTTTTGTCCACATACTCCCCTGGCCGCCCCCAGTTCCTGCCGTCCTTCATCTTTTGCATCGCCCATATACTTTACCAACCTTGTACATTTTCCATCTTCAACCTGTGCATGCTTATAACGATGCTCTTGGGCTCTGGACGCTCTCTTGACTGGCGCGGGATATTCTTGACCGGTGCGTAGGGTTTGTCTATGCGTGAGGTCTGTCGGTGCGTAGGGTCTATAGGTGCTTCGTGCCGCTGATCTTCGCAGTTCCCCCCGAGGCGCCGCACGGTATGATCGCTCTGTCGACGACGGACAATCCCAGGCTCCAGGGACGGCGAACGTGAAACGATGAAAATTAACCGAAGGGCGCCTACCAAGCTGCAACCACGGGCTTCCTGCAACCACGAGCTTCATTTACCAGCTGCGCAGTCGCGCACATCAGTGGAATGCCCTGATTCACCTGCTTGCTATATACGTAGTATCGCCTAGAAGCCCACGGTCACTGGGACCAGGTGCCAAGGTAAGTAAGAGGGCCTCATGTCTGTCCACATGCGTCCGCCGTAGGCATCGCCGGTTTAGCAACTTTACTAACTAATACTATACTGTTTCCGAAGGCTCTTCGAATGTCTGAATCGCGCGACAGCGTGCATTGGACGCAATGAATTACACTGGCCCAGTTATACTGGCCATCACCGAGTTACGCTGGCGATGTATTACGGATGGCTGATGGCCCTTGCTTGGATGGGTCTGGGATGGGTAGACCCATGATACATAGGTGAGTATAGACCTGGTTATACTTATAACGGCTGCCGGGGCTGACGGTACCACTGCAGTGTGACGGTATTACTTAGGATCACTGTAGACTCATGTGATAAATATGCAGGGCGAGTGCCGGAGACGCGGAGGTTGCTGAGACGGCGGGTTTATACGCATTCACTCGGGGAATGTATGTACGCCTTGGCCGACCCCGCGGCATGTCCCACCCTGGCAAGGTGAGTGGGTGCTTGACGGGGTAAGTGGGCGCTGCAAAAAGCCAGGCGGAATCTTGACTTGGTATTGACATAACCGGACAGGCTTTTACCTAGTGACTGACGGGGTATGCGGGAAGACGTGATACGGTATGTGGGAAGACGTGGCTGTATCTGGAAATATCGGCCTCTCAGCGATTCGCGAATACCAGCTATTCAGTGAAGACGTGGCGAGTTGCGGCTTCCGTCGCGCGGTTAACATCCTCCGTCGACTTCGCCAGGGGCGTGAACGACTTCGACTGGGAAGCGCGGCGACTCGCCCTGGCAGGCGGCTGCGCGCAGTGGCCGCTCCGGCGGGTTCGTCGTCGCTGCACGATGGCAGAAACCTTTTTGCACGACACTAGTCGTGGCATTCGACACCTCCGACAAGGAAGTGGTAAGGAAGAAGAGCTCGCTGGGGGCGTCGGATGACGTCTACAGCAGCGAGGGTCGACGTCTTTACCTTCCTGGATTTGCAAGGCGTCTTGTCGCCTGGATCGCCCTTGTCGCATGGATCGTCCTTGTCGCATGGACCGCCCTTGCCGCCTGGATCGACGCCCATGACCGACGCGTAAAAGTCTGGATCGCCTCGTCCACGAAGGTCCACAAGTTCACGCGCGCAACGGGCGTACTTCGATAGAAATCGGGGGGCCTGGGATCGGGCGCGCGCGGAGCGTGCTCACGGGGCATGTACGTGCCCACGGTTCTTATAAGTACGTGCTCACGGTGCTTATACGTGCTCACGCCGCATATATATATACGGGTGCAGAGAGATCGCGGCCCTTCTCTATGTGCGCGGCGCTGCCGTGACCAAGAGAGTAGCCGTGGGTTCGTGACCAGGACCGGACGGACTCCAAGCTTCGAGCTTCACGAACGGCGGGCCGAGGCTGCACTGTTGCATTCCTATGTGGTGGTGCGAAGCGGGGTTCCCGTACGACGGGAATGGGGTAACTGCTCGTGCGCTGGAGGTTTCCCGGGTGCCCGGCGCGATGTTCCCTCGCGTTCGGTGTTTCCTGAGTTCCCGGCGCAAAGGAGGGAATTGCTGCTCGGTCCCGCGCGCGCTAGCGTGGCTGATCCAGGGCGGAGAGGGAGAAGAGGGGAGAAGTTGCCGGATGAGATCGGAGAGGGAGGTAGGATGCGAGGGCTGAAGCAGCCGCTGCGATTCGCGCGTTTGGGGTCGGCGCGAGAAGGCCAGGAGTGCGCGAGAATTCAGAGGTCGACTAGGTGCAATGAGAACGAATATCCGCATCCCTAATACTCGAATATTCTCATTCGATTCAACCAGCGTCCTGAGCAGGTCCTGAGCGCGCCGCCGATGGGCGCGATTGATGCGCGATAAGGTGGGGGACCTCAGGTGATGGATGGTGAGCTAGTGACGGATGGCGCCGGTGAGTCTAGTGATGCATTTAGTGATGAATTCTCGTAGGCTGTGTCGCTCAGCTGTCTCCAGGTCTAACGGTCAAAGCCTTCCAGTCAAAGGTTATATATGGGCTCGGCCATTAATCCGGCTATCGATGCTACGTCAATACACTTCAAGGGGAATAGCAACTTCAAGGGGAATAGGAAAGGAAAAGGGCGCGAGAAATGCATCTTCCGAGCGGCAGCGTGCTCGAGGATTCGGAGATTGATGGCGACGGGCGAGGAACCTGTCAGCTTGGCGCTTGAATTCAACTTCAGCGCCCGCTGCTGGGAATGTAGACATCGCTTGCAATGTGGAATGCATTCGACAGCGCCTGATGGGCTTGAATGTAGACGGCGCCCGTCCAAGTACTGCAGATTGGGAAGTACTGCAGACTCATGAGATAAGTATAGTGATCCGCGGCAGGATAGGGCTGCTTTACGGCGCAGACAGCAACGAGTGACGCTAGGGCGAGCTCGAAACCTGAGCAGAAATGAAATGAATTTCGATGTGGAAGACGTGTGTACATGGGTGATATCCCCGTGGCTCGCACCGCACAAGCGCCTCAAGGCTGACGGGACCCGAAGCGCCTCAAGGCAGGAAGCCGAAGCATCAAACACGCCCCCAGCAACCTTGAAAACCAGCGCTCACTGCGACCGACGCACCTCTTGCTCTCTACACCAGGAGACCACCTTTCCCCGTCGCCTCCCCCATCCCTGCCGCCTACCGACGCGCGATTGAGTTCAGCGCGTTGAGCTAGCGAGCCAACACAGACCCCTACGCTACCCACTAGACCGCGTCCAGCGCTACCGCTGGTGCTCAGCCTTTCATTCTTTTTCCCGGGCTCCTGTCGTCAGTCGTATCCTTACCCAACCATCTCTTATAATCTTCCGGTGCGCGGCTGCATTCCTTCACTCGTGCGTGGGCCGTCACTGTGGAGCGTGTGCGGGTTGCTGACGGGGTGCGCGCAGCGTCGATAGAAGCCGAGGAGTCGTACGGTATCTTGTTGCGGGATTCTTGTCCTCGGTGCGTTGCTTTGTGCTCCTTGTTGCCCGGCGTCGCTGACTGCCGCATGCAGAGTTGCAAGGTGAGACAGGCCGTCTACGTCATTGTTCCTGCTCGCGAGAAAACGTGGCATCCGATCATGAGTTCGAGTTCGTGAACTGTGGGCGCTTGTGGTGGCATTGGTTCGACGATGGCTGGATAGAGGGTGGATATGAGGAGATGACGACGACGGGGCCCTGGAGCTGTTTCGCGATTGGGGAGGGGGCGTGGCAGACCATTGGGATATCCGGGGAAAGGGCGGTCCTGTGGGAAGGCCCTCGCACAAGGCGCTGATTCGGACCATTTTCATTCGTGCGATGCGGCGTTGATACCACGGCCGGGCCGGGATCAGCTCGGCAGACGATTTTAGAGCGGGTGTGACCGCACTTTGACTTGAACTTGTTTCTTTCCTCTGCCCTCGTCGTCGGCGGGCACTCCCAGTTCTCCTCCTCCTTCTCCCTGTACACTTTTTCACGAACCGCACGCTGACTGGCACGACGTTCTCTTCGAGCAGCACTCACGTGCTCGCCCTCTTCTTCCCATACCGTACCCTGCGTCTGCCTCTGCCAACAGTAAGTGTCCGCGTCCGCTTTGCCTTCGACGCGACGCGTTCTTTCCGTCCCGCGATCATCCTCCCACTCCTATCTCCCAACCTGCTTCCGCTCCGGCACTGTCACTCGTGGCCCGTCTTGTTTGGCCCAAACACCGTGTCCTCCTGCCTCCCGCATCCATGTCGTCGCCCGACGCACCCACTGTCCTTGCCGCAGCCGCTGACTCTGCCCGCCGCAGCTCTCAGTTCATCTCCGTACCCTGCGCATCGGTATCCGACGACATGAAGGACATCACCGCCACAGCCTCCAATCGGCACGCGCGCAATGCTCAGATCTACACTCGGAAGCGACCCTCTCCTCACGGCGTCCACAAGTCCACCAAGACGCCCGTGCTCTACCCCAACAACGCCTACCACACCCGCAAGTCCCCGCGCTCGCTCAAGCGCCAGCGCGAGACCCAGCGCGAAGCCCATCTCGCCGCGCTCCGCCGGGAGGGCATCTTCATTGAGGACGAGTATCGCGAGGAGATTCGCCAGTACATGCACTACATGGAGGTATGCCCTCATCTCTTCACACCCTGAACCTCGCTGCATCTCGCCTTTCCAGCGCTACACTGGATGCTCGGCGCAGTCTATGGATCAACAACCCGAGATTCGGTGGCATATGCGCCCTTGTCTGGTCGACTTCTTGGTTGAAGTTCACTTCACGTTCCGGTTACGCCCCGAGACCCTCTATCTCACGCTCAACATCGTCGACCGCTACGTTTCGCGGCGCATCGTGTATATCAAGCATTACCAACTGGTCGGCTGCGCGGCGCTTTGGATCGCCGCCAAGTTCGAGGACGCGAAGGAGAGGGTGCCGACGGTGCAGGATCTCGTTCAGGTCTGCCGCGAGGCCTACGACGAGTCGCACTTCATCCAGATGGAGGGCCACGTCCTCTCGACCATCGACTGGACGCTCGGACATCCGACCGCGGAGGCGTGGCTACGAGTCATGTGCTGCGACCCGTATCCAGAGGACAGCCGCGTGCAGCACATCGCGCGCTTCCTCATGGAGATCACCCTCTTCTACCGCGAGTTCGTCCCATACGCGCCCTCGACTATCGCTCTCGCCGCCCTCACGCTCGCCCGGTATATCTGCGACAAGAGGTCTCATCTGTGGGAGACGACTTGGGACGAGACGCCAGAGTGCATGGAAGTCGTCGAATTCTTGGACATCCGCTTGGCGAAGCACGTCAACGACTTGTCAGAGACAGTCGTCAAGAAGTACTCGTACGCTTTCTACTCCAAGGCGGCGACGCACGTCGTGCAGTGGTACTTGCAGGGCGGCCGGTATCGGAGACCATTGGCGACGCTGCCCACGAGCCCGGTCACGCCGCTCCGCTCGCCAGTGTCGTGCAGCGGGACGCCCATGAGCGTCGCGACGTCGGTTTCGGACGACGATATGCCCATGACGCCCGTAACGCCCGCGGCACCCGCCAACGACCTGTTCGGGTACAACTCCGACGATAAGGAGAACGTACCGTCCACGTTCGAGCCGGTTCTCACTGGGAAACATCGCATGGAGCAACCTGCGGAGCAGTATCTGCCTCACGACTTCGTCTCCTTCGGCCGCACCGTCCTCCACAACATGAACATCGGCTCTCCGAACGCGATGGTCTCATAGCATCCGGCTCAAAAGTGTACACCCCCCTCGCATTCAGCATCGCACTCTCGCAAGCATCGTTCAAAAGTTCATCAGCCGCAAAATGTAATACCATACACGTCGCATTCGACACCCGCATCCGCACATCAATCATCCATGCATTTCCCTCGCACTTCTCTTGCAGCATCGTAACATTATTCTATCCCGGTATTCGGCAGGGCACATCCTACATCTGTCGAGCAGCGGGAAGCATCGCAGAGGGCGCGCGCGCACACATCACACACCCTCCAAAATGCGACGCTAGCGGCAGCAGCAATCGAAAGGACAGTTCCCCCACAACCTGCCCAGCCCCCTCTGTGAATACCTCGCACGCGCTCCTCCTCCACCCTTCATCTTCTGGTGTAAACTTTCACTCATTTTTCTCCCACTTGTCACATTATGCATCCATCCCATACATATCCATCCCGCGCATCCTCTTTCATTCATTCATTGCCACATACATACTTGACAACGGGTCGACAGCCATTTTCTTAATATTTACCTTGCCCTCAATCCCCCTCCCCCAACCATTATAACCTCCGTCGCCTTCGTTCGGTGTCTTACTTTATTGTTTCTTTATGGTAGTCTACCTCCGCGCGCCTGCAGCTCTTAGCATGCGTCTGCGGCTACTAGCTTGTTGTCCCTTCTCGCTGGTGGACGGCGTCCGCTGTCGTTGGCTCTTGCTAGCGTTGGCGTTGACGTTCGGCCCTTGCGCTCTATCATTTTGGTGGGTTTATCGGCGTTTGTTGCAGTTTACTTGTTACATACCGCTTTCCGTGCGCATTACCTACGTTGCCCTTCATTTTTCTTACCGCACTGTTGCATAATTGACTGTCGACCACTATACAATCAAGAGATTCGAGTCGCTGCTGTAGCTGCCAGAGACCGACGTTCGCGGGTGACTAGCGTCTGCAATGACTATTGTCTGCAGTGACTATCATCTACAGTGATCCTTCGCGTTCATTCCATCGTCACTCGTTGCAAGGTCAGGCGAGATAGGCGCGTGCAGCCAGGCGTGCGTGCTGGCCGACGCGGTTGCAGTGCGATCAGGATCGTCCATTGCAAGGCGGGGGCAAACCGCGCGGGCTGCGCCACCTCGTCATGAGGGGAACGGCGTGCGGGCGTGCGCTGTGCGACGCGGTCTCGGCCGAGGATCAGGCGACGCGCAGTCAGCGACAAATGCCAGCGAAAAGCGATAGATGTCACTTGGTCAGGACCGAAGAGCACCGAGCGCTGCACTCGACGCGCTCGTGGCGTCATAATAGGGTGGTGGAAGCTTTTTGGAACTTGATTATTGTGGAGGAAAGAGGGTGGGTGGGGCATGGGGGCCGTTGAGGTCGGGATGCGGGATGCCGCGCGCTAAGAGGCGTTGTGTTTAGTTGCTGTTCTGCAGGATGTATAGTTGTGGCGGGGAAGCGAGGTAATTGTACTTGAAGGATGACGGACTCCCTTGAAGCTGCGGTGCTGAACGGTAGAGCCGGAATGCTTTCTCCCGACTGCGCTGGTACTTACTGTCATCATTTCCGAAGGGCTGGCAGCACCTCCGATCGGGAGGGCAGAGTCATGCTGGCACATGCAGCAGAGGAGATTATCATTGCAGTTAAGGCTAGACCCAACAGAGCCCGCACACCGCCTGCAGACAAGCCATATATAGTCGCGTGTGCAGAAACGAACATGGGTCACGTGACCGCGAGTTGTCCTTGATGCCAAATGCGGATACAATCATTCTGCGGAGGCAGATAGTCGTGTTGGACGGGGTTTTTATTTGAACAGGCTCAGGCGAGTGGCGTTCACTGTACGCTTCAACTCATGTCTTCTGGCTTTGGCATGCACCTATAAAATCCCAGCGGCCGACGGTACAGGCCCAATGACTCAAGTAGACCGCGTTAGAAGTTCAGACTCTGACTCTCAGCAGGTCCCCCGCTTCATGCGTTGTAACAACGACGGAAGAATCAAGGAGGTATATATCTGTTCCCTACATACGTCAGACGTGAATGTCACCGCCTCGCATACAGGCCACGCGCCAAGGTATACTATTCTGCGAGCCGACCCTCGCGTTGTGCAATCTCTCGAGCGCGCTATCGGGCCCAAGTGATGCACTCCACGCACTCCGGGCAAGCTGAAAGGCGATGCGGAAGCGTCGCGAAGGACGGCCACGACGGCTATACCAATGCCATTGATAGGATGCCGGTCGAGCACCTCATTGGTATGCGCATGCGACGCCGACATGCCCGTGGCACCAAAATGATAACTGTCTCCCCACCGCCACCAACCCCCTCGACGCTCTGAAAGCAATATGAATGTCGTGACACGAGTGCTCGGCTCAATAGTCACCGATATACCACATTTGCAGTCCCACTGGCAGTCCTCCGTCGCCGTGCTGCCTAATGGACAGATTGCAGGTCAGGATACGATACATTATAAACTTACATGAACTTCTTCCATGTACTCACGAGGCACCGCGCAGCGCCGCCGACATTCTCGCGCGACCGACCCAGACGCATCCGCACTGCACACGTTCACCGAATTGCTGAGCTCCTTCCCCGCTCACTCGAGCGCCCACACGTCGCCCTTCTGCACGATGTTGACGCTCCGCTTCTCGTCGAGGCTTATGCGCCCCGCGTTGAGGATCGCTGTTGTAAGTACCGTATTCTTGATGGTCGGCAAGCCGTGTCCGTCGAACTCCTCCGGCTTTGCCAAGCCAGCATTCACGGCACGCGCAGCGTCGATGAACTTCTCGATAGAGATGTATCCATACCCGCGTTGGCCGTCGAAGTGGCCCGACTCAGAGGGAGAATATTTCATGCTGTAGAGATATGTCAGTTGTCTGCAGAGATGGGACATGGCATGGAGAAGCCTTGTCGAAACGAGAAACAGGATGACAATACATACTAGAAGGGGTTGTACCACATTTTGCCCGTCTCGTCAAATGTTGAGTCGTACCCGCGGTGCGCCTGGTCTACCGCAATGTCGCCCTGGGCGCAAGACCGGTCAGCTTCCGGTCCTGACGGCGGGCCCGCACCCATGGCATCAACCGGCGTATCAATTTCTGCACAGTATGCCGTACAATACATCGGGGAAAGCAGCCTGCCAGGAGTGACAACCGCTTGAGAAGCTGCGCTGCCAACACCTTTGCTGCCACGACAGTCTTCGAATCTCGTGCTCGAGAGAAAAATTGCAATCGCAAAGGTCGATATGCTCACCTTCTCTCCCATGTAGTACCAGTGCTGCGCGGAGTGTACGCCCGCTTTCAGCGGCGCTGTCCAGCTGGCAGTGTACACGCCCGTGCCACGATGCTTCGGGCTCTTGATGGACTGCCAGTCTACGAGAAGCGTGATCGTGTCCTCCGTCTGCGGAACGCAGTTATAAGGCTCGGAGGTGGCGATACCTGCAGCGGCACTGGCGGTCACCCGCGTGGGTATAGCGAGGTCTTGCAGAATCCAGCAGCAGATGTCGATGTGGTGAGAGGAGAGATAGTAGCTGGGGAAGACGTAAGTCGATATCGACAGATGATGGAGTAACAGGCTTGTTCACAACCAATAGGTTTCGCCTCTAACTCACCTAATGTCTGAATCCTTGCCCGCCCAAGCGCGGAAGGTCTCCAGTTGACTCTTCGGCTGGCTCATCCACGCATTGAAGAAGTTGAATTCTCCGAGCGTCTGCGCCCGTGCCTTCGCATCACTGTATACCGGATCGAAGCTGAGAAAGTCCATCAACCTTCTATTCAGGTTTGAAAAAGAACCTGCGCACCGCTTATGGTGTTCAACAAAACAAACAACGCCGTTCTTTTCCGCGAGCTCGATGAGTTCGATGTGATGCGAAAGTAGCTGCGTTGCCGGCTTGGTGACGAGGACGTGAAGCTTCCTCTCGATGGCATACTTGGCGATGGGGAAGTGCGTACCTAAACATGAATGACGGTCAGTTAAGCGGATTTGACAACCTTCTGTAAACGCACTGTCCGGCGTGAAGATAATGACAGCCTCGCCAGGCTTCATTTTGTCCATCGCAGACTTGTCTTCGCGTACGGTTAGTATGCAGCACGTCGAAGCTGATAGGACAACGCACAAGCCTCGGGATCAGATTTCTCAACCTCCGGGTAGTTGTCGAAGCTACAGAGATGGGTGAGAATGAGGCCATGCCAATATACAGTAAACACACGAGAGGTCCATGTCCTTGTACACGTTTCCGATATTTTGTGCAAGATGCTCTCGGATTGCAGGGAATTTGCCACCGCTGACGCCCGCCATGCCGAGCTTGTCGACCTGGAGAGGAGACGTTGAGCACGAACTTGGCTTGATGGAGAGAAGTGGCACCTTGCCCAGCCTCCTCAAGTCAAAGCATGTCAGACCGACAACCTGATATCCGTGAGGGAGTGTAGTGGCGCTCATCGCATAGCACTCACGCCGATCTGTGAACCGATCGGTTAGCCATAGACTTCTATTGCGTCCACACACTGCACGCGTACCTTCTTGTCCGACTTGGATGCCCCTGAGCCAGTCCATCCAGTAGTGTATTCACCCTGTCCAGCCGTTAATCCCGTGTCAACTTCCAGAGAGTTGCACTGACAGTACCGCCTGCACGATCAGTTAGCATCCGTTCACGGACCATAATGAGAACGTACACATCAGAATGTTCAGTTTCTCCATGTTGGCAGACATCACAGAATCGAGTCCAGAGATGAGGGAGAGGGGGGAAGAAGAAACGACGCTTTCTCGGACTTTCACATCTTATAATGCCCCGGATCCGGGGGAAGAGCAGCGGAGGCGGGGGGCCGGGACACGGACCGAGGACCGAGGATAGCTCGAAGCGATCCGGGCGGTCCGGAGGAGAGCCTAAAATAAGCCTGCAAGTGACTTGCTCGAAGTCGAACTTCAAGTGCTGTCGGCGAACGCAGGCGCATGCGCCTGGAATATGTATGCAACGCCACGAACTTCCAGTTCGAAGGGGAGCTGTGCGGGAGAATGAATGGCCATGGGTTGCAGCAGGGTGTCAATTTGTCGGATGAAGAGGCGGCTGACTTTCAAGGGTTGGACTGGAGTCGCTTCAGAAGTCTGACATAAGTGTATTCGGTCAAATCGGAGCGAGGGATTACTCTCCACAGAGCCAAGGCAGATTGGGAGTGCTCCACTGGCTAGTTCACTCCTTCGACTACCTGAAATCATGCATTCGCCTCATCAAATCGAGATTTGCCTCCAACGTGGCCCACAATTATCAAGGCAGTTTGTGCATAGAGGGGCACATGAAGGGAGGGGCACCTGAACAAAACTCAAGTACTCACCTTCGGAAGACGACGGACAAGTGGAAGATGCGAATGACGTGGCGGCACATGCCGGTCAGCGCTCTGTCACGGTTTGTCACGCATGCTCCTAGACGCATTGCGATACTTACGTCTGCTGAATCGTCGCTGACATTGCAGAAGCAAGACCTCGACCACGATCTATCATCCAACAGCGCGTTGCACCAGGCCTAATTCTGGAATAATGGACACTCCTCCTGTATCTGCATCAAACCAGTCAGACTCCATGATCCCTCACAAACAAAATATATGAATCACTGACCCACGGATCATCCTCCTTCCCGTATCTTCGCGGCGGGCGCTCCCATACCTCCACGCCCCGCAGCGCCGCCTCGTCTTTAATCGGGAACACCACGCCCAGCTCGTAGTTCGTGATGTTGAGCACGGGGTTGAAGCCGCTGCCGGAGAGCGTGCCCCAGGCGCTCTGCGTAAAGTTGTGCGAGCCGACGTAGACCCAGCCGATGGCGGGGTGGACGAGTTCGATTTCGGGGTCAGAGTCGGAGTCGTCTTGGGTGGACGAGCCGGAGGAGGAGGAGGCGGCCTTGACACGTCTGCTGCCTGCTTTGACCTTGCTGCTACTTGCGCCAGGCTTGCTGGCCGTCGACTTGCTACCGCTGGCCTTTGACCTGCTGCTCGAAGCGATCGTTTTCTTGTCTTTGATCAGCGCGAGCATCATCTACTTGGGTGCTTTAGAATGATACAACTCAAAAAGAACAAGGATCTCAAGGGATCCGCAAGTCACACACCTTCGTATGCATAAGCACCGGCCCTCCCGTGCTCCTCGAGTCAAAGAACAGCGAACGCGGGAAGTTCTTCGCCTCCCACGTTGCGCGGCGACAGAAGATCGTGCCGCCTCCCTGGAACAATTGAAAGTCAATCATCGCCTTTGCTATGCAGTACTGTGAAGACAACCCACATTCACTCCCCACGCCGTCGCGTCCACCGTCGCCCTCGTCGGGAACACGATCTTCACCGGTGGCAACAGCACGGCCTCCCTTCGCTTCTTGCTCATGTCGAGCCACGCCTGGGCCGACTGCCCGCGCATCGAGAGATGCATCTCGTTTATCCAGACGGAGGTGCAGCGGCCGATGGAGGAGCCCTGGGACGGGTTCAGCGTTCATACTCCCCCTCCGCCTTCCTACTCTTCCGTCGCCTCCTCCTTCATATGTCCGCTCCCTCCACGACCACATTCGTTCTCCCTGTTCATTATCAAACACTTACCTGACACTCTACCTCCACCTCTCTCCCGTCCCGCGCCTCTACCGCCAGCCCCATATTCCGAACCACCTTCATCAATCGCGGGTGCCCCGTCTGCAGCACCGCCGGCCAGCCCTCGTGTTTGCCAGCAAGCGACGCGACGAGGTGTACCTTCACTTGCGACCAGTCCCATAGCCGCCGTAGGTCGGCGAGGGATTGAAGGGCAAGGTTGGGATGCTGGTGAGAGGGTGTGGTCAGTTGCGTGAATAATTTTGGGCCAAGGAATGTTCTGTCACGGCGAAAGGCAAGAAGGGCAAGAATATCAAGTACGCCCACACCAACACACGCCTACACCAACGCACGCTCGCACTACTCACATCCTGCACAATCATCGCCTGTAGCGCAGCCTTGATATTGAGCGCCTCCAGCACGCGCTGGAGCATAGACGGAAAATCTTCCGGGTTCTTTTTCGGCTCGGGCTTGTTGGCCGGACGGCGGGGGATGTCTTGCAGCCAGGCGAACTGAGGTGGGAGGTTAGATTTAGGTATATCTAGCTAGACGATGATAGAATGGCCCAGTAAGGCCAGGACGAAGCAAGGACTGGGGCCGCTCAGTACAAGCCAGACAACGGCCCAATCAACGGCCCGAACACTCACATTCTCCACGTCCCTATAATCGTACGGCACGAGATTAGCGGTGGGGATGTAGACGCGGAGGCGGCCGGTCTTATAGAAGAGCTGATGTAGTATATATGTGTTAGTGATCACGAGGCAAGAGATGATAATATGTACGCACCAGCATAAACTGAGACACAAGCCGTTCAATTGGGATAACAGGGACGAATTAGCGAACGTCAGTCCAGTCCTCCTTCGCACCAAGCACGAATTGACACCCAACTGACCTTCATATGCATGCACCCATACCCATTCCTCAAGAACGGTGTCGCCCTTATCCAATTCGGCAGCCAATTCCGGATGGTGGCGTCCCCGTCTTTGGTCTGCTGCACGATGATAACGGGCGTATCACGGTCAAAGAAGGAGTAGGTCCATTCGGCGTCGAGGGCGTAAGATGAGAGGATGGCGAAGGCGAGGGTGGATTTCTGGGAAGTGTGGGAGGGTGGTTAGCATGTAGGATATATGGGGGTGGAGGGTGGAGTGAAGGGTGTAGGAGTGTGGAGGGTGCAGAAGCGCAGTTGACATGAGGAACATGATACGGGGATGGTTTGTGAACGCGGGGAACGCACATCACCTATAATCTGCGAGAGCTTGAAGGTCGGCTTGCCGTCCTTACGTGGTACGGCGTGCTTGGTGGCGATCGGGCGGTAGGCGCCTTCCCAGAAGTATTCCTCGGAGGAGGAAGTACTTCGCACGGCTCTCGAGACGTCACTCGAGGCGGCAGGTGGCGCTTGCACGGGAGGTGTAGGTCGCGGGCGCTTAGCGCTCGGCTCGCTCGTGTTGCCCTCTTCCTCCTCCTCGCTCTGCTGGCCCTGCTCTCGCCGGCGCTTGCGCTGCCGCTCAAGTCGCTCCTTCTCGAGCTTCGCGCGCTCGGAGAGGAAGCCGGACGCCCCGGGAGCAGGGGCGATCTGGAGGTCGTTCATGGCAGCGGCAGGTGGCTCCGGTGTTCGGGACACATGTGGTGTTTGGGATACTGAGGCTGCATTTGAATCTGCCTTGCGCTCGGCGGAGTCGGCTTTGGAGGCCTCTATCGCGCGCTGGAGTTCGTTTTGGAACTTGGTCTCATCGTCCTCGGGTTCATCGTCGTCCTCGTCGTCGTCGTCGATGACGATGGGTGGTGAGCGTGGCCGGGCTTGAGAGTCTTGTAAGCTGAGAGCTATTGCTCTGCTCTGAGTCAGTCAATGAGCTTGTAGATGAAGTCAAGGACGCACCTCTCCAGATCGTCGTCCATCGTCGCGGGCAAGTCGCGTTGAGTCGCACACCGCGGGCCGCGGCTCCGTAGATTGGCGCGCATGTCACACTCACGAGACGTTGGTCACTCAACCTTCGTCACGACGGCATCCGGGCGGCTTCATTATCGTTGAAGTGGAAGTTGCAACTTGCCTCCCACCATATCTACCCAGCCAATAAATCCCTCTTTGACGTCTTGCAGTCCCCCAGCGCCTCTCGCCAGCTTCTTCCGCTATCTCTTCAGCGGTCACCAGTCTGCGTCTATGTTACTTCACTGGCATGGCATCAGAGAAGCTGGAGCCTTGTTCTATTCATTCTCGCGCTAAGCCCCAGCTGCTTCCCCCTTATCGTTGGGCACGGTGGCAGCCTGTATGCGCGCTCACGAACGACCCCGCGACCGCCTGAGGCTGGGTCTGCGCGCATGACGCAGCTGACGCCACCGGGTCCACTTTCAACACTTTTTAGCCCAGCTGCCGCGGCCGACGGGCGGAAATATTGAACCTTCCGCGTTGTGACTGTTGTGAAGGATCGCTCGCGGCCTCGTCTCTTGCCTCTTCCGAACCCGTCATACATGGAGCAGCCAGCGAGCATCCTGCACCGCCGTATGTCTTTTGTTAACTCAGAGAGATTTGCGAGCTGAAGGGACCCATCTAGGCGCGGACATCAGCAGGTGAGCTATGGCGAGTTCGGAGGGGTCGCGGCTGACGGACGGCTAGTTATGATCGCGGCGACATGGCCTTCATCATCGTCGCTGGCGGGATGGTCGCACTCATGGTGCCGGGCCTCGGTGCGTGCCCACCACCCATCGCCACTTCCCTACCCCTCTGACACCTCATTCAGCCTTCCTTTACGGTGGCCTCTCTCGCAGAAAGAGTGCCCGTGCGTCCCCGATCTCTCACTTTCCGTAGTACATCCCCACCTGACCTTCCCTTCTCTCTCCCCCAGTCCACCTCATGTGGTGCGTCTCCGCAGGAAACGCCGTCACCATCTTCCAGTGGTACTTCTGGGGCTACTCCCTCGCCTTCTCCCCCACCGCCACCAACGGCTACATCGGCAACCTCCGCTCCTTCGCGCTCCGGGAGGTGCTCGACGGCGCCTCCCCGGGTTCGCCCCTCATCCCCGAGCTGCTTTACAGCTTCTTCCAGATGGAGTTCGCTTGCGTGACGGTGGCGATCTTGATGGGCGCCGTGGCGGAGCGGGGGCGGGTGCTGCCTGCGATGCTGTTCTGCTTCCTGTGGCTCACGCTGGTGTATTGCCCGCTGGCGTGTTGGATATGGAATCCCAATGGGTGAGGGTGACTGGTATTGGTCTTCCCCAACATATTCTGACGCTCGCGCAGCTGGGCGTTCACATGGGGTGTCCTCGATTTTGCAGGCGGAGGCCCTGTCGAAATCGGTTCCGGTGTCGGCGGCCTCGCGTACTCCTGGTCAGTCCCTCCTCTTTGCCCTCTCTCGTCCCCCTTCATTGATCTCATTCTCTTCTTCCCCGCATCCTCTTTCCACCTTCCTCCCTGCTAACACACCCCATAGGGTTCTCGGCCGTCGGCGGGAGTCCGAGCTGATCAACTTTCGCCCGCACAATGTCTCCTTCGTGGGTCTGGGCACGTTCCTACTGTGGTTCGGATGGATCGGGTTTAAGTGAGTGTCTTCGGCCGATCGTATATTTGGACTGCAGCGCGCCTGGGATCCCAGCGCGTATGTGGCCACTACATGCTCCGCGCACACGGGAATCTGCGCAAGTGAGATTATACGCATACGGGCACCGCGCGCATCGGGTACTAAGATGGCACGAATATGCAAGCTGATACTGTTTTTTCTGCAGCGGCGGCAGCGCATTCGGGGCGAACCTGCGCGCAATTATGGCCATCTGGAATACGAGTAAGTGGGCATGCCAAGACTGGACTTGAGTGGAGCAACAGTCCAGGGTGAAGAGTGGTCGAGCTAATGACCTGACAGTGATCAGCGCTGCGTTCAGCGGGGTTGTCTGGTGCTTGATGGACTACAGGGCGTCGCGGAGGTAAGTGCATGCATGAACTATCACAGGGCATCTGCTGACTGCTAGTAAATTCAGTTGGAGCATGGTTGGGTTTTGCTCAGGTAAGCAGAGGCGAACGCTATTTTACGTTAGCCCCTCCCGCCCTAACTAACGCGCTTCAGGTACTATTGCCGGCCTCGTCGCTGCCACGCCGGCATCCGGCTTCCTCCACCCGTGGTCATCGCTTGTCCTCGGTGTCGTTTCGGGCGCGATATGTAACTTGAGCACTAAGCGTGAGTTCTTTTCCTTGGATTCCTTCACGGTCACGGGCGCTTTCCTGCCCTCCCGCGCTCTCTGTCCCTCACGAACTGTTACCCTCATCCTCCCTGCTCCTCTCTTCTTCACTGCTGACACTGGCCCCTCACAGTCAAGTTCCTTTTCCGCATGGACGATGCGCTGGATCTGTTCGCTGAGCACGCGATGGGCGGGATTATCGGGCTCATCTTCAATGCTCTGTTTGGCGCGGGTGAGTTTGACCCTTCCTCTGACGCTACCGTCGTAACCCTTTGCTCCTCTCTCTAAACACACCTACAGGCGCCATCATCGCCCTCGACGACGTCAACACCGACATCCCGGGCGGCTGGCTCGACCATAACTGGAAGCAGCTCTACATGCAGATCGCCTACGTCGCCGCCGCGTGCAGTTACACCTTCGTCGTCACGGCTCTGCTGGCGAAGATTGTGGACATGATTCCGGGCCTGCAGCTCAGGAGCTCGGAGGAATCGGAGGTGTTGGGGATGGATGAGTCGCAGGTGGGTGTCAATTCGGCGGTTCGGATATGTTCAGGAAAGGAATTCATGATGATATTTCATTCCTCTAGATCGGCGAATTTGCGACGGACTACGTCGAGGTCGCGCGGCACTACTTTGACGGGTACTTCCCTGCGCAGACTGACTCGGGGGAGAAGCCTGCGCCTGTGGCGGCGGGGGACCGACACGGCGTGCCCGAGACGGGCTTGCATGAGCGCCATCCCATAGTCGACGGCCATAGGCGGGGGACGGAGAACGGAACCGCCGCAGAGACGTCAGCCAGTGGAAGCTCGGTCATGGAGGAGAAAGGCAATGGGTTGGTCACAGCAGGCGATAGGCATGGGGCGCCGGAGGTGTTGTGAGGTGTGGTTTTCGCCATACGCCCTGCTCTGCCCCCGCGTGCTGCGAGGAGTAATTCTGCTATGATGTGTGGTCCGTGAAGTCCACCCCGCTCAAAATACGAACGAACGCGGGGAGGAGCAGATATTTTTGGTGAGGAACGCACATATATGTTACTATAGAATACATACTACACGTAGTAGTTACTGGTCCGATGCTGTATGTCTTGTAATTTGTTGTATCCAAGAACATCGCAGTGCTGTAGGTGCGAGAGTTCAGGCTCAAAGGCCTAAACAGGTCCCGTGGATATCTCGTGACGTTGCGTGACTTTGCGCCTCACTGCGAATCGCCACCTTCGGCCACTCACCTTGCACTGGTCAGTCCACGAAGTACACCCGCGTCCCAAATTTCACAAAGTGCGTGCTGCACCAAGGCTCCCTCAGCTATGTCTGATATCTCGTTATAGAGGCTGAACCCATCCCATGCCGATATGTATTGGTGTGTTTGCGATGGCCATGGGTCGCTATATAAGTACTGCTATTTTACAATTACATGGACCGAGTGTTATGCACGACTGCGGGTTCCATTACACTCGAATACCTTCATTACTATCGTACGTTCGCTAGTCAGAGGAGCCTAGCAGACGAGCTGGAATTTGTCCAGGAGATCGCGTTCGTAGTCATGTAAGGCAACGCACCTCTCAACTCAGGACGAGCTCCTGAACACTGTTAGATCCGCGCGTTGTACTTCTGATCATGGCTCCAGAAGGTCGGGAAAAGCTGCATAGCACGCATGTTGATCTTCGTGAGCGCCGCCTTGCCTTCTGCAGAGTGCATGTCGAAGAAAATGGTGCCACATGAAAACATTTCGACAAGTTTCTTGTCGTGTTCCGTGCGACGCGTGCTGCTCTTTGGCTCGGTCCTTGACTTGACTCGCGCTTTGGAAGTAGGCAGGACATATGCCTGGTTGTCCTTGTTTTGTAGACTGCCGGGTATCTTGCTTGCTTCGCCTCGTCGGTACTCCATGTACGAGAACATGTGTCCTATGGCAAGTATGCCACCGATGACGTTTCCTTGCGCCCCAGTGGCGAAGAAATGAGCAGCCTGTGCTTCCAACTGTTCATAGTACGAGGTTATCCGGTGCTTGGGAAGGGTATGAAGGTCGACTTTCGGTTTGACTTCGAGCAAACAGGTGGCTTGCGAGAGCAGAAGTGGCAGCTGGTTTGTAGCGGCCGCAGTGGACAAGAAGACGGCAGCGTCGAAGCGAAGCTGCTTGATCAGAGCGAAGATATCCTCGTTCGCGGTGCTCAGATCGAAAATATGGGAAAGTTGAGCAAAGTCTGGAATGGTTGTTGAACCAGTGCGATACGTGATCTCGGCGGCCACGTCCATCTCGTCGGACTCCCGAGGTCCTGGCTTCTTGCCGGTATCACAGCCATCGGAGCTCCCTAGCACGCTTTGAGCGCTAAGCGGGTCACTTTCGTCGGCGCCCTTGTCATCGCCTTCGCAGTTGGCACCATGTGCAGGGCTGCCCTCCTCGCGTATGCCGACTGCCTCTTCATCCGAATCCAGTTCCGCGTCGATTATGTCTGAAGCACCATCGTCGTCTTCGTGATGTGATTCGTCTTCTTCGGATTCCGTATCGTCTGAATCAACGGGAACGGCTTCCAGGGATACGAGGGGGAGTTGGGGGCAGATGGTGCTTACGGCGAGCTTCATTCGTGCCGGCAGTATTTCGATATGGGTGAGTAGATCGTCGGCTGCTAGGCTCCAGGTGGCATAATGTACAGCTTCCCTCTTTTGCGTATCGGCGTACATGGTAGAGGCAAGCATCTTTATGAAGCTGAACTGAGAGCCCCCAAAACCCTTGATACAACGTCCGTTCACCCAGGGAGGAGGATGAGAGTAGAACACTTGAGGCGATATCGATCCCTGAGACGGCGCAATAGCCCGGATGTCGTGAGCGAGGCTTGTTGTTGTACCGTGAGACGTCGGCGACACCGAGGCAGCAGGAAAGTGCGTGAGCACAGATATTGTTCGGTCAACTTCGCTACGGCGATTTGTCTCTTGCGCATTTTCCGTCGAGTAGGTTGCCAACAGGGCCTCAGCAGTATTTTCAGTCTGCCCTTGATCTATGGGTGAATGAATAGAGGGGGCGCTTGCATGGTACGGGGAAGACTGGGTTGCCACTGCTGGTCCGGGGGGTTCGGTGCACGACGGAGCAGAAGAAAGTGCAAGGCATACTGGGGCTGGAGGCAATTCAGGAGAAGGCGAAGATACGCGGATTCTCTTCCTGCTTGGTTGCATGATGGAGGTTCACGGCACGACGGTCAAGAAAGAAGACAAGGATCGAATGGACAGTCACTGTGACCGCGTCACGATTTCTTCACAACAGGACAGATCACGTGAGCAAGACGTGGTCTAGGTGACAGTCACGTCCAAGTACGTTATGATTATCGCGTGTTTGATGCAACCTCTTCCTCACATCAACCACGACCTTGCCACTGACTTTGTGCTCGCAACTCGCCGGTACAATGGCTACAACCCTGGAGCAGAATATGCAAGGACTCTCTGTTCAAGATGTACCGAATAGACCTGCCACTGAAATGGAAGTGGCGAAGCCGCGGAAGCGGGCGCGTCCCATGTTCCATAAGGTGCGTGTGCTGGCAAGGCCGACTTCCGCATCGTCTGACACTGTGTCGTAGCGCCTGCACCCTTCACATGCAGACATTCCGTTCGTGCCCGAGGAACGTGACACATCGGACTAATCGCTACTGGCATTTTGGATGGCCGGTGTCGGACGAGCTCGTCAACACTATCCTTGACACCTACACCCCGGAGTACCTCGACGAGGAGCGATCAGCCATGGTCAAATACGCCCACTTCTCGAGAGTGATTAAATCGCTAGCAGGGTGCAGTACGATCCGGCAAGTCCTCGTCGAGCCACCTTCACCTGCGTGGGCGCCGAGCCCTCTGGCCGACGATGGAGAGAAGGGTGTAGGTTTCTGCATGGTGGTTTCGGACTGCGGGAAGCATTTCTTCACGAAACGTCCTACAAAGGAGCAGATGGGCAGACTCAAGTTCATCTTCGGCTCAGAGCCGTGCTGGATGATGGACGCAAGAGACAAGAGCCAGTGGCGTCACTATGGCTATACCAAGTAAACAAATGTATGTACTTACAATCAGTGATTCCGGACTTTCTACATGGACTCAGTCAAACATCATGCATGTATACATATACATATACATAACATACTATGAAACTCAAGTACTAAGCCTTCTGATGGATTCGATACTCGAAGCACAAGGCCGCAAGTGACAGAGCACCACGATGTAAGTGTGTCTATGCTGCCGTAGCTGCACTGGGTAGAGCAAGCGCGAGGCAAGTCGCGCCTCTGCAAGCGTTTAGATCCAGCATGCCAACGGTCGGCATTTCCTACCTGACTGAGCTTCCAGACTGATTGATCACTTACATGGGGCATCCGAGCTCCACACCCTTCACCGTTGCCTGCTGAGTACTGCGAAATCTCATTTACACGCCGATAACAAACACATAACGAGGGCCCAAGAAAAGAACGTACACTAGTACTCTACATGTCTCCCTCATCAATCCACATCAAGGTCGTCTCAAAGGCACTGGGAATAGCTGCAAGAACGGTCAGCAAACAACGCCGACCACTGACATCGAGCACACTCACTAAGAGTTGAGAGCAGTGCAAGTCATGCCAGCCGCACAGACGGTGTTACCCGTCCACTATGAAAATAAGGGAGCAGATTAGTACAATAAACCTCAGAGGTTGTTAAACAACGCACGCCCTGGCCACCACACTGTAGACGCGTCAGCCACATTCTGAAGGAACGGACTCAGCCGACTGGACATACCTGGCCGTACTGAGGAATGGTTGCACTTCCCCCAGTGGGAGCGGCAGGGCCCGTCGTAGCACTCCCGGTGGGGCTCGTGGGCGAGCTCGGAGGGACGGACACGGCCGTGCCGCTGTTGTATACAGCGACCCGGTTGGCAGCGCCACAGAATTCTTCAAACAAGATCAGTAATTTGTGACAACTTCGAATCTCACGGGCCATACCGCTCCCGTCGGCCTCGCAGACGATGTTGCAGGCGTAATTCTGGGAGACTTTGCTTGTGTCGAGGGAAGCGCCACACGAGCAGATGTTGCCCGCCTTAAGGCCCGCGAACTGCATGCTATTGCTCGCGCAGCTGTCCAGGCACTTCTCGATGGTCATGCCGCCGCCGGTCGTCGTGCCACCCGTCAGGAGCGTCGAGCCCGAGGGCTCCGCCGCGCAGCCGACAGGCTCCCAGCCGTCGATGCCGGTCTTGAGGAAGCTGACCTCGTCGGCGCTCTGCGTGGTGGTGGGCGCGCCGCAACCGGAAGTGGGCGTCGCGGGACCAGGTCCGCTGACGATGGGGTTGCAGCCGGGCAATTCCTCGAGCCCTGTTATTGATTGTCAATGGAGTCGAAGCTTTCAGGGAAGATGCAAATTTACAGCCATCGAAAACCTCTTCCACACGGGGCGGGACGGCGCAGTCATTCATGTCCTGCTCGGAGCGACTTGTCAGGACAGGGCAGGAGGAGATTTGACCGCTGGCGTCAGTGCACTGTGCCATGGCCTGCTTGAGGACGTCCTCGGGCCAGCCCATCATGTAATCAGCGTGGTATCCGTAGCCCGTGCTACATAAACCATTGGTCGAGATGGAAAGACGCATATGAAAGCACTCACGGGTCACCCATGCTCCAGACGAAGGGCTGCTTTCCGTTGCTGAAAGCACCGGGCTCGTTGTTGAAGGGCGTGGTGTCCCAGTACGTCTCAAGGAAGAGGAGAGGAATAGTGACTGGGTGAGTCGACGGACAGCCGTTGCCGAAGTTGCCAAAGCTGGCGTTGATGGCATATGATACATGGTCCTGCGTATACAATGAGGACAATACATCTCAAGGAGATTAATTGACTTACCCTGTGGTTCGCCGAATCGACATTCTTACCGTCCCAGCACGTTGGGAAATTGATCTGGCTGCGCACACCACCAGCGCACGCCTGAGTCGGCATACCGTTCGTGTCCTGACCAGTACCGGAAGCGTCGTTGGCCTGCAGGCAGCGGAAAGTAATGGAGCGCGAGTCGTCGTAAGACGCGTTGTACGAGCGAATCATTGGGTCGCCGGCCACCATACGGAAGCCCTGCGACAGAAATGAGGTCCACCGTTCGCATACTGAGCATCAGCCAGCTCACCTTGGGAAACGCCGTCACATTGCCGATCTGGTTGTAGTAAACGACCATGCCGCCGTTGGGGCTGCCAGTGATGGGCCCAGGCCTCTGCTTGACCTGTATACGGCGTCAGATTATGTGTGAGTCGGGATAGAGCGAGGCATACGCGAGTCAGGGTGCCGTTGCTCGGGGACTGAAAGTAGAGCGTCGGCGTCCAGTAGTTGGACTTGTTCTCCACGATCGAGCAGGAGCTGCAAGTCGACTGGGCCTGCAGGTCGTACCCGGTGGGCATGTTGAAGTCAAAGCTGGCGTTGGTTAGAAATCGTCGCTGTCAATGAAATGCACAACCTCTCACCTGTCCTGCAAAAGTAGATGGTTTGCTCAGGTCAATTGTTCGAACGGCTTATAAGGCCACATACTCCGCCAACGACCTGAAGCGGATGTCAATAATAAACTAGAGTCCTTCACGGGAGTAACGCACCTGGTGCAGATGCGCGCCGACCGAATCAGGGTTGACCAGCCTGAAGTCGAAGAGAACTCGTCAGTTCCCGCGAAGGCAGAGAAAAGACAAACTCACGGGTCCGAGCGCACTACCGTCGTCTGCGCGCATGGGAACCGCAGGAGAGCCTGAGCGAACTGAGGAGCCGCGAGTGCGAAAACCAGAAGAGTCGACCACATCTTGCTGGAGTAGCAGAGCACGACGCAGAGCCAGGACGGCGTCGTGGCCATCCTTTATACCGCACCCTCTGACCCTTGCTCCGGCGCTGCAGGCCGGTGCGCTCTCAACCCACTCAATGCGACTGGCAAGGGTTGCAAAACCTCGGCTGCAAACCCACCGCCTTGTATGCGCCCGCGCCTTCCATCACACAACCTTCGAATAGGAGCGGAGTATTTGGCCTAGTTTGCGTCGAGGCAGGATCGACAAAAGGGTATCCACCCAGTACCCACCTGATCATTCAGCGGCGAATAAAGAAGCGTCGAGGATACAGACCGCGCCAAGCGAGGGCGAGCCACTAAAGCGGTGTACGATGTGCCATTGAATGCGTGATGGAGGGAGCGTGTCGTCGAAGTCCTCTGACAGGAAGGCGGGGTTCCGCACGGGCAGCGTCGAAGGACGGTGGCAGCCAACCCGCCTTGAACAAGCACCTACAGGAGGTCAGCCGCGGAGAAGCCTTGGATGTCTGCGACATACACTGCGGTTTGAAATGTGGCGCCAAATTCTACGAAGTCAGAGTTGGGAAGTATAAAATGTACCGCGGATATTCTTCGCGGCTTCGAAGCAGAATCACTGAGGCAGATAGCTACTACATAGTCCCTCTGTGGTTTTTATGATAAGTAATACATCGGCATTGTCAGTATACGTCACTTAAGAAATAGACTAGAGACCTGGCCCTTGCCCTGGCCATTCATACATATTTCATCCCTCACTCCAGTGCGGCTCCTTCAGCAATCCCATCCGTAGACGAAGTTCGGATCCTGCGCCGCACGGGACGCCGGTGCGGACAAACGATGGCCACAGATACTGAGCCCGAAGGCATCGTTGAGGAGCAGGTCGACGACATTGCGTGCCGCAACGGTCTCCGTCTCCATAGTCGAGATGAACCTGAGCAAATTTATTCAGCTAGAGCACAAAGCGAGCATGAACAAGGCAGGACGTACGGCTCAAATGCGTTGACGTAATATAAATTCGTATCCAGTTGACTGGGGCATCGGCGAATTGGGCAGGAGCCTCGGGTAGGCGTCCCACTGTACAGATTGGTTGGTCAGCTTCAAGCGTGCCCTCTGGCGTTAGGTTGCTCACTTCTTTCCTGTGCACCCAGCCGACCTGGCCTATGAATATGTCGCTCAACCACTCATCCGATAGCTCCTGCTGAGAGAAGATCTTGACCACCCACTCCCCGTCACGGATGGCGCCGTGGTACGCCAGCGAGTTAAATTCGGGCACGGTGCCGTTGTGGCGGCGCCTTCGTACGTCGTCAGTATGGTCGTAGGGATTTCCTCCGCCTTCGCCTTGAAATAATCGGGTTCGGACGGGGCGACGTTGTCGACAGCAATGTCACCTATACGCGTGAGCATCACACCTATCTCAACTCCTGATAGAGCTTACATGAGACTGTAGTATGGGACCTCGGGTACTTCAGCTGCGTTGGGCGCGTTGAGGGTGATGCCCGATGAGTGGAAAGAAGTCGCAAAGATGACGGCCTTGTATGCCTTCGCCGTACCCGCCGTACGCACGGTCCAAAAGGTGTGGGAGTCGCTGATGCTCACAACTGGCGTGTTGAGGTAGACATTGGCTCCCGAATGTTTCAGGAAATGCTCGAATATCTGATAGTTGCCGCCCTCGATGCCGGTGGCCCCGCTAGTGGCGATAGAGCAGGTCGCTCCGAAGGCATGCATATCGTCGATGTTCTAGGACGGTGAGTGCTTGACTGACGTACAAGTCACTAAAGCTCACCTGGCCGTAGTTGACACGCGTCGCTGCCTCAATCATCTCCTTCACAACTTCGAGGACACGCCTTTCTCTTCAAAGAAGCTTGCGCCGTCTGCTCAAGAAGGTCTGCAACGCCCAGCTGCGAAGTCAGGTCCTTGACGTCCTCCCATCGAGGCGTATCAGGCGCATATAAGCGGAGGTATTTCGAGATCATGTTGTCCGTGCTAGTGGGTCGTCAGTTGGCAACAGCGCATATATGCTTATGAGAGCGACGCACATCCACTTCGCCTTTAGAGGTGCCATCCCGAACCTCCACAGCATCTTTGCGTTCTCCCACCATCCGTCTCCAACCTGCAAGCAAGCAATATATGAGTATGCGGCATCCGGTGATCTTACAAGAGTCGAACGTGGTATCTCATGACAGTCAATAAGTGAAAGGACGACGGATGCGCCTTAGAGGCCGCGAGAGATCCTATTCTTCAAATCTCGGAGAACATGCTCAGGTCGAAAAGAGAGACATGCAATGGCGGATATCACGGCAAATGGATGAATGAGCTTACAGAGAAGAGCATGGACGAGCCATCCCAGACGCCCATGGTACTGTTCGGGTCATCGAAGTTACGACGCGTCAAGTTGAATTCCTCAGAGGCGCGCCACATGTTCTTGTTTGCCTTCACGAATATGGAGCCGCCGAGTTCGACGGGAGGCAAGGTGGTGTCATTGTACGGATAGACTATGGTGCTACCTGCGATTATCCTCACTCGTTAGCCCAATGCATTTCCGGGACAAACAAGGACGCACGACCGCCGACATATGACTCCTTCTCGTACACATCGACCTCGACGTCGAGCCCGAAGCGCTCCTTGGTCGCTGCGATCCAGAAAGCGGCTGAGCTTCCACCAGCGCCGCACCAATGATGGCGATCCTCGGCGTTCCCGTGGGCGGCTCTGGTTCGACAACGGAGTTGGAAGAAAGAAAGGGGACTTTGAATGGAAGCTGGAAAGCAGAGCAGGCGAGCGGGAGCACCAGCAGCGCACAGGAGGTCCTCATGGTGACGGCGCCAGTCAAGCAAGCCCGCGACCCGATGACGACTTCGCGCGCTGAGCGCTGATCCGCGGCGCAAGCGGATCAAAGTCACGACCTACCAAAACAGTCCCCAAACAGTCCCATTGTTCAGCATTCGCTTTCTCTCGCCCATAACGACACCTGGACCCTCCTTCCCCACGACATGTACTGCAATCCACCTCGCTACCCATTCTATACGTTAAAATAATGATACAGGCCGACTTTTAACTAGCAAAGCTCGATTAAAGGAAAGCAAGTCAAGACTGCAGATACCATAAACAATGTCCAATCCACCCTCAATCATGTATATCATCCCGGCGACGCACTCGATGGCGCCCCGGGCTCTTCGTGTAGCGCCTCCCCTCCTTGCATCCGCTCGAACCGCGAGCTCAAATTGAACGTCGACGGCAGGCGCACGAGCGACACCCGCTTCGCGCACCGCGTCTTATTCCACTCCTCAGCCTCCTCGTCGGATGTCGCCTCCAGCGCAGTGTAAAATTTGTCGTGCGCAAAGTCCTGACTATCCCCGGGAGAGTGTGACGGCCGACCGTCATGCGACGAGGGGATACCCGAGGATGGCGTCCGCTCAACAGACGAGGGAGGACCGTCGAACGACTGCACTGAGCCCGAGCTGCTGTGCCGCGGCGATACCGATGGGCGCGAGGCCGCCAGCATCGACACCGGTCCAGCTTCCGCAGGCGAAGTTGGCCAGTCCAACGAGTAGTCCAGCGCCGAGTGGAATGACTCGCAGATAGACGACGGCGGACGCCGCCGCCCAGGCGACCCAGGCGTATGCAGCGCAGACGGCGGCGCGCTCGAGATGGAAGGCTCCGGCGGCAAGCTCTGCGTGCTCTCATTCGAAAAGCCCAGAGTTGGCACATGCTGCTGCTTCGCCGAATGCGCCGTGTCCGGCCTTCGACTCTGCAGCGTCTCCGTCGCCGCCTTCAAAGCTAGCGCCTTCGACCGATACCAGTCCCGGCTCTCCGCAATCAAGTCACTCGCAAGCACCTCCCGATGGCACACCAGCTTCGCCACCTCCAGCCGCAGCAGGGACACGCGCGGCGCGAGCGCGTGCGCCGCATGTAGCAGCCGATCGCGCGTCGAGCGTTGAAACGGCGTCATGATCCCTAGGTTGCGCGCGAAGCGCAGGTCGGCCTCAAGCTGCGTCTGCGTCGCGGCCAGCTTCTCCTTAATCTCATGAACCTTGGACTGGATGACTTGTGAGCGGCCGGGCAGGCGAGACATCTCCATCTGCGCGAACTTCGGGGAACCAGGGGACGTGGGCAGTGAGCTGCAGGTATCGCTGCGCACCAGCCGCGTACGCGGCCTCGATTCGCCTGTATCCGCATTGTGCAGAATGCCAGCGGCGAGGTCGGCCTTGACCTGGTCGAACGTCGCCTTGAACTGATCCGCGCCGTCGACCTCGGGAGCCATGGGTGCATCGTCGCTGCGACCGCTGAGCACGGTCATCTTCCGCCTCGAAGGTGTGCGTTCCTGGCTCTCGACATCCTCCTCGTCTTCCGCCTGCTCCATTTCGTCCGAAGCGGGAGGTGTCTGCGGTTCCGAGAACTTGTGCACCGGGGGCTATGCATGCTCCCTTTCGCAGCCGCCTGCATGTCGTGCAAGTGCGAAGTGGCCGCCGCGACGCCAGTCAGTTGCACCTCGTTGCTCGACATGCCCATGGGGCGCATGCGCACCCCGGCCGTCTTGAACGCACTAGCGTAGTTGATGCGAGAGATCCATTCGTTCAACTCGCGCTCATCCGGCGCCTGAAGGAGGTAATGTCGACCATCTGGAAGCAAGAAACGGAAGGTATTCTCATGCTTCGGACTGCGTGTTAGTCGAAGTCACTTTTCTCATCTGGGACATTGCTCACCCTCGTGTACGACGTGTCGAAGACAGCAACTGCATCCTTGACCGATACCCACTCGTCCGGCTGGTTGACGCTCGGCGGCGGGAGTAACGGATCGGTATTGCCCACCTCCGCATAGTCCCTTAGCGTCTCCGCCCATGACGCATCCCGGAAAAAGAACAATTGCGACCCCGTCAGCATCACGCTCCACGTCCGCCACTTCCGATTCATTGCCTTCCGCCCGCCCTCCAGCAGGTCGTCTTTGCGGTTCAGCAGCCCGACCTTCGTCAGCTTCAGCGTGTAGATCTTCTCCTGCGGCGGCGACATGCTGATCTCGCCGAGCGGAGTCGCCATCATAGGGGCCGGCGCGGCACCAGCAGCCATGCCGAAGAACGGATTTACGCGCTGGAGGGCGGGCGGGTCAACGGCACCGACTTCGATCAGGCCTGCTTGCGCGAAGACCCGGTGAAGCTCGTCCGCGTCCCATGCGCCGGCGGTGCCCTGGTACCGGTATGGGCTGCGAAACGGGATGATGCTGCCGATGTCGATGCGTAGATGCCCAAGCTGGTTCTGCAGATAACTCATGAGCTTATATTAGCTGAGAACTTGAAGTAAGCATACCCTTGCGATGAGGTAGTAAGGGTCGACCCTGTTCGCCGAGAACATTGAGGTAGACCCATTGTTTATGTTCCCCACAGAGCTATTACCAGCCAGAGACGACAGGGTTCGTGATGACGGGACCTCAGGAATCATACTCCTCTGGCCGTTGACATCGACTGGATCCTCAATGAAAATGAAAGGCGCAAAGACAATGTTGTCGTAGAAGCACTTCATTCCTTCCAGTCAGCACATTCCCGAGCAGCCGAAAGCTATACTCACATCGAGGATTTCCGGAGCGACACCCGGTAGGCGAGTGTTCCGAATATAATCAGGCTTGGTCATCTTCCGCTTGTTAGACTTGTTGAACGCGTCCGTATGCAGCATGATCAGGCTGAAGGCGAGGACGTAAGTGTTGTCTGTGATGCCGCTGAATAAGCACGAGTTTGTGGTAAATCGTAAAGCACATACCATTCGATATGAATAAGTTAGGGTTACACGTGACGTATCGGTTGGCGAAGCCCTCTATGACCCGGTCGATCTGCTGGGTTTCGCGAGGCAGACCGACATCCATGAGAAGCTTGCGCAAAGCAACATCGAGAGGATCGTCAGTGAAGTCGAATTGACTCAAATATGCACGCAAAGCCTGGATATGGAAAGAGCTCGCACTGTGAATCGCGTGAGCCATCGAGTGTAAGACGGTTGTGTGAAGAGTCCGTTACCTCGATGCAAGCACTGTAGCAATTTCCGCCTTGCTAATGACCTCGCTGAGCCGCTGCAGATATAGCTCTGGACTTTCCTCGTCCGTCCGAGGCTTCGGAATCTCAACAGATGGTTTGCGCCGGACACGCGTCAGGGATGGTCGCGGCGAGTTCGCCGGACTATTTCCAGAGGTAGATGATATGTTCGGAAACGAGGGAACAGATGACGGGAACAGGGTCATAGACAAGCGCTGAAGGATGGGAGGGTTCGTGTTCGCGCGCGGGCGCGCCGCAGGGACTTCTTCTTCAGACGCCGGTGCAGATGGCGACAGATGGCGCGGTGAACTTGTTGGTAGCACAGGGGATGCCGGGGGAGATGCGGTCATTGGGCCATCGGAGTCGATAAAGGTTGAGCTCGTTTTATACCTTGCTTCGCCATCCGCCGTCATTGGGCGCTTCTGTTGCCGACGCTTCGGGGGCGAGAGAAGTCGGGGGCCAGATGCGCTACTCGAGGGTTCAGCAGTCGTCCCGGCTGATGTCGCTGGACGTGAGGGGACCCGCTCCGAGTGACTCCTCGACAAAGCCCGCTGGTGCATCCCGACACTGAGCGACGAAGACGACGAAGCCATGTTCCCGGATCCGGACTGAGAGGGCCCTATCCCGAAAGGCGAGATCGGACGGAGGGAAGGAAGCTGTGGCTTGGGCAGGAGGTTATCCTTACTCGAAGATGTTGGTAGTGGCGGAACAGGCATGTCCGTTGGCGTGAGCGACTTCTTGCGATTCCAGAATGAGGCACGGCGCGTTAACGGCTTGGGCGAGTCCGGGGTATGTTCGCGATCCTTCTCCTTGCCTTTGACAGATGGGGAAGGAGACGAGTCGCCGTTGCCGAAAAGATTGAGGGAGAGTCCGCGCGTGCGCCGGCGGCTGAGTTCTGCCTCCGTTGTGGATGTGGCACGGATCTTGCCCGAGCTCTTGACGCGTCGGACGACGTTCTGCGGCGGAGATTCGGGAATGGGAGGGGGAGGGGTGTTGAACGCGACGCTGTTGACTTCGGCGGATGGTCGCGAAGGGGACGCTTTGGGCATCACAAGTGGGAGTCCCAGGCCAAGCGCCGCCTGGGCGAGCGCGGCGGTGGACGATGGCTGGGAGGCCGAGCATTCGCTAGACATGGCAGAGTTGGTGGTGGTGGTGATGGGTGGGAGGGTGGCAGACGCGGCGAATGGCTGTTCGGCGGCGGGCATGATGCTCTCCTGCTGCGAATACTCCCTCGGCGGTGTGGGCGGGAGGTCCTTGTCGTGCATAAACATGGAGTTTGGCCTGATCACGCCATCCTCAGTGGCGCTGGTGCCCCGCCTCCCCCAAAGCTGGAATGGCGGGCGGGAGGAGCACCGGACGTGGTGCGCTTGCGAGTCCAGAGCGGGAGGGAGAAGAAGTGGGTGGTCGTGTGCGTCGTGGTGACTACTGTCGTCGTCGTCTCTGAGGCGACGAGCAGGGCGGGCTGAGCGCTTTCGGAGTACGCGGGCGGAGCGCCGGCGAGGTGATCTGAGTCTGACGACTGCGCGGCCTGCTTGTTGCTTCGGATGAACCTGCCGACCATGAAAACTTGCGACGATACGAAAAGCCCGCCGGATTTCAGCAAAGAAATCCAAAGTCCGAATCCGCTGCTCGTTCTCCGTTCCGCGGCAGTGGCTCGGTGCAGACGGACGCAGGAGGGGAACACCGCTCAGGGGTATCCGTCCCCCGCGATTGTCACGTGACCACTCGCCTTTGCTCCCGCCAAACCTGCACCGCCGCACCGCTTTTCAACGCGCTTGCCTACCCGGCGCGCTGCATGTAATCCTCACTTACGAACGGTCTTCCGAACTGTGCAGCTGGCCCTTGGCTGCCTACCGCCCGACCCTCGAGCCAGAGGACTCGTCTCAGCAGCCGTGCGTCATGAACTGCGCATTGAGGAGAAATGAGGTCAAGTCGAACCACTTCCTTATGTACTTCGTGTACGTCCAATATACAGCGCTATCGCTTAGGCGAGGATGGCAAACGAATCTTGAACGAATCCAATACCTAGTCCGGTACTCACAGCAGCAGCGCACTATCATATGAAGGCAGGAAAGGGCTGCCAAGTTGGGTGGCCCTGGAGAGGAACAAAGCAAACAAAAGATGTGGAGACGGATATCTGGATAAAACGTGAAGTGGGCCTCGCGCATGGGTCGAGAAGGTGCCAAGCTTGAGGAAAGGACTGCGCAGTGCTGGCGTAGTGGATCGCCGGATGACGGCCGGAGAGCCTGGAGAGGTCAAGTCACAGAGCTCAATCCTATGCTCTTCATTTCAGAGTTCTTCTGCAGTCAGCCCACCTCGATTTGCAGGCGGCCCCGCGGTCAGATGGACAAACACATACGCACATATTGTTCCGCAAGTTGAAGAACGCGATAGAGCTGCAGGCGGGTCGTTCTGGAAGCTAACCAACTCAGCGAAAGACGATGGCGCTCACAAGAGCCAGGTAACTTCCGAGGAGATAGACGAGACGGCAGAGCGCATACTTATATGCAGGCGGGCCAGGCGCCGAACGATGAGCGTAGCACAATGGCGATGGCCCCATGAGCTGGATAGACCAAGACGATCCAGGCAGCGAGCAGGGAGTCTGAGTATTCGAAGGCTGGCGCTGGCTTCCGCGAATGAGGACCCAGCGACTTGAGGAACACGTTATGCAACGACAGATATTCGGAGCTGGGCAGAAACAACATCATCGGACGCGCGCCATGATATCGATGTCGTTGACCCCTAATCGCAAACAGCAGGCTTTGAAGGGCCCATTTACAGAGTAACAGCAGCCAGAACGAGTCTGTTTAGAAGACGACCGATAAGTACAAACAGCGACACGAAGATGGGTTGCGGACAAAGTCAACATGAGGCGTGACAGAGCTCTGTGAAGTTCGGGCCGGATGCCGCCCTCGGCCCTCGTCCCTCGATCAGCGGGTTCAACGTCAACTTGTGCGATGACCAGACGTTCAGAATCGAAAGTCGACTTGCTATACCTTCACCTTAGCTTGATGTTCTATAGCCTTCACTGACCCGACGTGTCTATCACGACTGACCTTCGCGGGAAAACCGTGTCATATGCAGCGATACACACCATCGCACGGCACACGATTCAAGCAGGCCGTCCCCGACTCCAACTTCCTGTTTTACGAGAAGGGAACGTCATTGGAGAGCATGGTGACTCTATTGTTCACTTCCCAGCAGCACTGTAGATTACCCACTCGCGGGAGGTGTGGGATCGCAGCCTACTCGGGACGAGGTCCAAACGTTCATTTCCTGCGTAGTAGTTGGCGGTTGCTAGCCAGACATGCCTCACACACACCTCAATGAAGGGGAAGGCACAGCCTGCACCGGCGTCTACTCGTCTTCTCGAGCTGATAAACATGACCCCGCAACGTGTTGTCCGCAGACACACCGGCGCCTCGTGCAGTTATCATATCCATCCGCCTCATCAACGCCTCATTGCACCCTGCCTCGACGATGCCTTCAGGCGGCCCCCTGTATATAAACCCCGCCTCCACCCCGAAATTTTCTCATCTATTGCTTCCCTTTCCTTTCGCCGGAAGACCCTCCTCTCTTACTAGCCCTTGATGGCGTCCCCCAACTCTAGCCCCGCCAAGGGCGGTCTGCGCTCGCGTATGGGCACCATGCTGCGCCGCACGTCTTCCGTCTTCAAAGACTCCCGCCCCTCTTCCCCCACCCCCGGAGGCTCGGTAGGCTCACGCAGGTCGTCAGTCTCCCGCAAGAGCTCCAAGAGCTCGCTCAAGCAGCTGGACACGCAGGCGCCGGTTGCGCCGTCGTCGGACCACCACGCCCCCAGCCCGATCGCCGAGTCGCCTGCGCGTGAGGCGGCCGCGGCGCTCCCGGCGGAGGGTCCTGCTATCGGGCCCTCACCCCTCGCGAACGCCATTTCCGCCGAATCCACGCAGAGCGTGCGCGATGCGGATGTGAACAGGTCCATCCTGGCCGGCGTGACCGAGGACGGTCCAGGCGCGTACGTTGACGAGCCGGAGGAGATGTCAACCGCGAATGGCACGGCGGACGGACATGCTTCCTCTGAAGAGCAGCCCAAGCCCGAGCCCCGAGCCTGCTCCCCGTCAAGACGCCGCGACGTCGCCCATGCAATCCAACGACGAACCTTCGATGCCCACCCCCGCTCCTCCTTCCGCATCCGACGCGCCCGCTAGGGATATGCTCTCCGCGGACTCGCATGTCATCTCTCCTGAGGGCTCTGACTACTTCGACCTCCCTGTTCCCCAGGTCGCCGTCCAGCCCGGTCCCGTGGTCCCCAGTCTGTCTATGGACGATGACATTAACGAGGCCAATGCTATCATTGGTCAGGCGCCGCAGAAGCAGGTCGAGATCACGCGTCCCGGCACCCCCGAGTCCGACAACGCGACTACGGCGTGGGCGCATGCTGCGGATGCTAACAGCGGCCTGAATCAGACCGCGGAGAGTGAGCACGGGAATGCTGGGTGAGTTGTTTGGTTCCGTTCAGTTGCAGACTCTGACTGTCTATAGTATGCGCGCCACCTACGATGACCCTTTCGCGGACCCCATCACCCGCGACTACGTAGTGGAAGGCATGCCGATGTAAGTCTTTCTCAATCGTAGAAGGATGTACACTTATAGAGCGTTCCATAGTCCCAGACTGAGCAGAACGGCAATGGATATCATGTCGATGCCGGAGCCGTACACATGCCCGTCCCGCGCAACGATGTTTCCCCGACAAGTACGTACTCTCCCTTCACAATCTCGGCATCATCTCATCATCTTCCAAGGTCCCTCCAGAGCATCCCAAGCGTCGCTCCCTTCGCTGTCACCGAGTTCGTCGATTCCTCCCTTTTCTTACTCTCCGGAACTCATATTTCCTCCAGCGAGACCCAGCCCTTCTTGGCGGCAGCGCGCCTACGCTCTACGACGGAGTGTCCTTCGCCCAACATGAGTGGATCCGATACGCGCTCCCCGACCCCGGCTGCACCGCCTACTATGTGCATCCCGGCCGTGCCATCACCACCGACATCGACCTTACTGTGTCGAACAACCTCGCTGCCGTCCAGGCCTACCTTTCGAGCACTCACCGGCAGCGCGATGATGCTGAGATGTGGCTCGCGCGCAAGGACGAGCCGGAGCGCAAGCAAGACAAGAACGACAAGCGCAAGGCGGACCACGGCTTCGTTGTCCTATGGGTCGACCACGGGCGCCGGCGCTGCGTCAAGCAGGATAACGGTGGCTTGGGAGACAAGGACGCGGAAGCGCGCTACTGGGCGTTCATGGAGCAGCACCCAGCTCACACGGCTCTGCCGATGAACGCGCGCAATGAGGCTATCGAGGCCCTGATGTGGATCTACAGTGGTGTGTTACAGCGACGTCTTGAAGGAACACTATTTACTGACCTCTCAGATATAGACAACGTCCTGCCCGACCAACCCGGCAGGCACGCCTCCGCGCCGTTCTCGCGCGAGGAGTGCCAGTCGATCCTACGCGTACTCCGTGGTAAGCGACTAGAGTTGCTCTGGTGACTGTCAAATTTCTCACGTCTCGTGCAGATCAGCCTCAGGAAGAGTTCGGCGACTCGGTCATTCAGATCCGCCTCATCGCGCGGATCATGCGGCGTGTTGGTGAGTAGCCGTTCCTCCGCGCTGCGGCTCCGAGACTCATCCCACGACAGCCCAGTGGCGCGCACAGGGCGGCGCAAGCATCCCCAAGCACTCCTCCGTCGCGGACGTCGCCATCTCGGTCGTGTCTGCGCTCTGCCTTGGCCTGCCGTACCTGTTCCTCGCCAACGACCGCACGCACGCGGTCAACGCTCTGCGCGACCTCGAGAACAGCTTCTCGCACGTCGTCAGCCTCTCGCCCGCCGTCTACCTTGCGGGCGCGTGCACCTGCATCATGGTACGTCTGTCCTCCTTACCCGTCGCTGCTAGCCAACTTTGCTGCAGGGCGCGGTCGTGCTGAGCGCATCTGTGACGCTGCTTTCTTTGCCAGGGTTGGACAGCGTCGCGCGCGTGGCTGGCTTCGTCGCCGCACTCATCTCGGCCTTCTCGGTGGTTTCTGCCGTTGTGGCCCTTATTCGGTTCCAGGCGGATTTGACCACGGTCTCTCTGGGTGAAGGGATGATTGTTCTTTCGGTGTGTACACTTTGCTGCTGTTGTCTTCCAGCTGCTGATAAACTCCATGCGCAGCGTCGCCATGTCCTTATGTCCGTCCCCGTGGCCCTCCTCGTGTACTCGGTGATTGCGCTGGTCGTGGCGCTGGTTGTATATGCGTTCCGAGGCGCCGTGGTCCATCCAGCCGCGCACCTCGAGCGCCAGTTCGAGTCGTACACAAGCTGGTCGACCCTCGGTGTCCTCGGTGGGCTTCTGGGTATGCTCACCATGTCCTTTATGTCTCTTCGTCGGTGAACGAATAAATTCGCACCGCTATGTACTCTCACAGTCATGCTAACTTATTGTACGCCTACACATGCCACTTCATGACTAGATATGCACCATTTACGTTCTCTAACTGTCTGTAACACTGTTGTACTACTTATATTGTACCATCGCTCCTTGTGTTTGTAGTGTTGTGCATAACGAACTATCTGTATCTTGCATGACTAGCGCCATTGCTTTGTTGCCGAAGCTGAAGCTGAAGCTTGAAGGCCGCTTGGGCAACGTGCGTGCAGGAGCTTCAGCGGGTCACTGAAAGACGCTGTTTGAGGCTGCCGTCGCTAGAACAATGGAGGCTGGCTGATGAAGAAGCACTTGACGCGCTCGCTAGAGTGATGATGGAGGAGTCGGTTGCGTGGGAACGCGCTTTGGGATCACATAAGTACCCGAAAAGGAAGGTGTGAGCTCTTCCTTCCCTTTCACCTTGCTTTGGCCTCTGCGAGAGGAAGTACATAACCGCCACCTGCATCCTCGTCCCTCACTAAAGACTTGCCGTATGCGTCTAATTTGCATGTCTCGTCGAGCTCCGAATGGTTGACCTCGTAGGTTTGTACATCTCAGCCAAAACCGGTGTGTCGTCCGACTTACGTACAACGTGTGACGGTACAAGTCAAGTTAGCCGGAGGCGCCTCCGGCTTGACGACCGCCTGGCACTGCGTTTGGCCTGCGTCGAGTTGGCGTCAAGCTGGTGTCTGTTTGGGCACCGGCACTCTGGGCGACCCCTGGTGCCCAATCGGCAAAGGCCTCGGTATCGGCGGCAGGAACATTCAACAAGGAGACCATCAACACGTGGGCTTCTCGTTCGAAGATCACTGGCACTGAAGCATCCGCAAACGGCAAGTCGAACCGACTTTGTGCTCCCTCGAGCTCTTGGGTGATTGCAGCCCCGCGCATCACGCGCACCATGATATTTCGCCGGCCGCTAGCGCGATTCTGGCGCTCGCCGCTTTCTTCACACCACATCTGTGGTCCTTTCCGGCCAGCAGAGAGCGTCTTGTGCGCGCCCTTGGCGTTCCCCTTCTTCCCTCTTCGACTCCGTTCCCTCTCTTCGTCCAGTTCGGTCCAGATCCGGGAAGCGCCTCGCGCACCGTGCAGGCGGTGCCGTGTTCGTCTACAATCATTCACCAGTGCCCTATCGCCGCGCATGAATTCCCCTCCAGATGGGGGTCAGAAACGCCCTCGCCACCGTCTCTCCATTATGGTCCACCTCGCCTCCGCCGTCAAGCGTACTGCCGGTTCGAGTCCAGCTTCACCGACGTCCGGTACGCAAGCCCTTCCCCCTTCACCCGCTTCTTGCACGACTCCGCGCGCAACGCATCACCCCGGCGAGCTGTCTCCTGCTGCACCTAGCCCAGCTTCCAATGGTATGCAGTCGTCCCCTCTCACCTACTCTCCCCTCTCCCGCCCACCCACACGCAACGAGTTGGACGGGCCGGAGAAATCGCGGCTACTGAAGAAAGCGCGCAAACTCTCCAAGGTCTTCGGGGAAGTGGCCATGCTTCGAGACATGGACGAGGATCTGGCTGCGCGGCCACCCCCTCCACTGCCAGCCAACGCCGCCGCGCTGTCCAGCTCGCCCATACGTCCAAGCTTCAACGTCTCCCAAGCCGACATCGGGAAGGCCCTCCCCGATCCTCCCCGCCCATCCCTAGCATCCGTCGATGAATCGCACATCAGCTTTGCATCATCTACACAGGAGAACGTTACGGAAATCTACGTGCAGGCGCCCTCGATGGAGAACTCCCACGAGTCGGTAGACACTGATCTCGTCGCGCCGTCCAAACAATCCGACGACTGCCTACGCCGGGCCCGCATGGCGAAGCTGTCACGGCACTTCGGAGAGAACATTCCGCCCGAGATCCTGACCGATGCTGCAGCCAGCCGCCGGCCTTCTACGCCCAATAGTATTCGTAACGCTCGTCTGCGGAAGCCCCGTCGCCAGGCTAGCATCGACGGGCTATATCCTGCTGCCGTCGCTTCGCGCATCAAGTCCTCATCCAAGAGGACTGGGGCTCACCTTCGGCGCAGCCGATCTCTCTGGGGGCAGAAGCCGATGATCGACGACCGCCCTCCGGCGGCCAGTATCGAACTCGGTAGTGACGACTTTCAAGCGCATTATGATGAAAGCTTTGGCGAGGGAAATCGCTCAGACCACCACAGAGCCTTAGACGTGCGCCGTGCCAAGAAGATGAGGGAGGTCCGTCTTTGCTTGATGCCTTGTCTGTGCTTGACTCTTGTCTGATCATCACACAGCTGTTCGGTCAGGACCCACCGCCGGAGCTGATTCGCGTGCTCGGCAACAAGGACGACCACCTGTTGACCTTGACAGAGGAGGAGCGTCGCGCGTCCATCGCGACCCTCCTGTCGTTGTCGACGGGCACGCTTTCGACTATGGATCTGCCGCGCAGCAGCTCAGCTGCGTCACGACTGTCCGGAGACAGGGAGCTCCCGCCGCGGCCGAGTACTGCACCCTCGCGCGGGTCCTCGCCGGAGATGCCCTCATTCGCTACAATGCGAGAGCGCGAGCTGGCGTTTGCCGCGCTCTACCCGCGCAACGTCAGGTCCTTCGACGCTGTCGACTCCATCCGCGCAAGCCTCGACTCGCAGGACGACCCAGTGGCCTTCCAGGAACGCCGGCGCCGTGCAGCCAAGCTCTCGCGATTCTTCGGTGTAGGGTACCAGGACATCACGCCCTCGCTCGTCTCCGAGTCCGCAGCGCCGTCGTCACCGCCGCCGGTCGCAGCTCCCCGCTCCCCGCGACGGTTGGACGCGGACGTCGACGTGCGTGTCACGGGCCGGAACCGCTTCTGGAATTTCAACACTGAGACGAAACCGAAGCAGACGAACGTATACGACGTGCTCGACAAGCTGCGCAAGCTCTGATGCGACCTTGATATCGGGCTGGTGGGCCTTATTCCGGGCTGCTCGCCCTCACGGACGGTCTCTGCCTTATGCTTGTACATATGCGAAATAACGACTATAGTACGCATGGATACGGAATTGCCAGTGGATTTGCTGCTCTGGGACATACTACACTATTACGCACACTTGTACCTCTAGTATACCTCTTCCGACACCCTGCCTTATTCGCTATCCTTACGACCACTCACGCCCGCCCTCTCTAGGATATTGTTGTGCTACTAGACTACTTACCATCGACTCCTACCTATCATCACCTTCTACTTATCATCCTCTTCTACTTATCATCATCGTTTACCTCTATCACGGTTTACCTACTTACATTCGTTCATCTTCTACCGGGTTATAACGGTCCTGTATATAGGCGTCTCTGCAGTGGTCCATACGTCGTCGCGTACCCCTGACTTGCTCATCTCTCATGTCAATGAATCATTCAGTCCTTTCTCTCGCTGCCGTACGGAGCTACAACGAGGAAGTAGATGCGTGAAGCAGAAACCAGCCAAGGATAGTCTACTTGCGAAGCAAGATGTATACTGACTCGCCCAGGGTAAGGTTCTGCAGATGACGGTTGTTTCCCGTCAAGGCCATAAGCAGGCCCCCGAACGACGCGTACACCGTTCTTTAGGAAGGTCAGAAAGAGAAGGACAAGAAAAGAGACGACGCACGATCTCTCGCCGGTGCTCTCGTCATACTTGTAGATCTGGACCCTCCTTAGCGAAGCGCAGTGTGTACGCGTTCCACCACTCACCTTCCCAAACATGACATAGTCATAGTCCTCCTCCAATCCTGGGTTTGCGCTGATACCTGGCCGCCACGCATTTTGTTGTCCGCCTCCTCGCCGTCTGCCGCTGCGCCGACTGGTTCTCGCGACAGTGAGGACGCGAGCGCGACAGCCACATGGTCCCCCTGCGACAAAGGAAATAGCTCCACATTGAAGTCAAGCTCAAGCTCCATCTCGTAGTTTTTGACTTGGACCATAGCCGCGAGACTGCCCAAATTGAGTAGGCGTCGGGCGGGAAGACGCGCAGAACGCACCTCGGTCGAACTTCTTCCCTGCTCTGTCAATGTCCTCGATGGCAAAGATATCGTCGAAGATGATGTTGGAGGACGCGGACGCCATAGCTTCGGGGCGGAATACGCGTAAGTATCCTTGTTCTGATGGAGGCGCGGGGAAAGTGCGGTCCTCGATCAGTGATCACGGAAAACAATGGCCCGGCATCCGGGCCGTGTGCCCGTACGCGCGCTCCCTGCAGCAAGAGCGTCACTCGGAAAGTGCTGAGCAGTGCTGAGCAGGTGCTGAGTGAACCTGCAGCGACGATTCAATTACTATACATATACAGCATTACTGATACCACGTTTGTAACTTATCCTGCAGCATCTCCTTCCTCATCTCCTGCTTCACCTCCGCCACCGTATGCCCCAAGCCCGGCAACACGACGTTCCAGGTTGCCCGCGAGGCCAAGACGCGTCGTACTTGATGTTGTATGAGTTCGTGAAGCTTGGGCACGTTAGCGAGCTTGGCGCGACTGCCCATGAGCGAGTTCGTCTTCAGATCGAGCGTGAATGTCGGGTGGATCATCAATGTGAGCACAGGGGCGTGCGCTTTGGGGGAGGGAGGTGAAATTGATATCTGGTGAGAGCGTGAGATGAGTGAACGCGGAGAAGCTAAAGGCGTACTGTTGATTTGAAAACGGCGAGTGAGACTGTCAACTCGATGGGTAGTCGTGCGAATGATGGCGCGGGATAATTGAAGAGGTATGAGGTTGCGAGTGACACCGACACCGTATCGGTATATTCAACGTCAAATTCAGTAACCTGTAAGGAGGATAAGTAGGCACGCCAGAAAGCAACTATATTCCACACATTTATGTCGTCAGAATCTCGTCGCGTTCGCGGATTAGAGAATTTCGGTGCGCGAACGCCAAGGTCGACTGAGTGTATGGTGACATGATCCTGTAGCAGCTTCAGCTGTTGTACATCGAGGCGATAGAGGACGCACCAGAAAGCTGGACGGCAGGACCCTGTTCGCATACGCTTCCACTCGCCTCCGCGCAACCTCATCCCCTGCCATTCCATCCAGGTCGTCCCGTAATTTTGATCGATACACATTCAATATCTACAGCAAATTATCGTCAGCGCATGCCACCCCATGACGAGGTAGCGCCCTTACCTGCCGCACCAGCGAGTTCAACCACTCCGCCGAGATAGGTGACTTCGCATCCACATCGTCCAAGTCCCCCAGGTCCAAAGGCGCATGGCCCCCCTTCCTCGCATGCCGCTCCGCCCCAGGTTGGTACGAGGTCGTCTCGAATGGGGCCTTCGTCGAGTCCAGGAACAGGTATTTCAGGATGAGCATGAGAAGCACCAGAATCGACAACTGTCCGAGCACGAGGCCCTGCGTGAACGTCGGCGTCAGCGAGAACAGGTAGTTCCCGGACATAATGAAGGATTAGAGCAGGTGAAGGTGTGGTAGAGTAAGCAGTTCGATGGAGGCGACGCGCAGACCCGCGCGCGCTGGACAGCGGAGACGGGTGGGGAAGAGCAGGGAGGGCGCCGGCCGGGCCGCGTCTCCTTCGATCACGGATGCACTCAAAGCGGAAATTCACATGCCTTCGCGGGAATGTGATGTGGACACCGTGGTCGCCGTTGCCATTGTTACTGTACACAGTACAGTTACTCGCTCAGCGGGCGTCGTGGCCTTCTGTGCGGCGCGCAACAAATGAGCAGGCTCCAGGCAGGCATGAGATCCTTAGACGCACCCAAGCATGCAAACAAATGTGCACACCGCGAGGACGAGGCGCAAGTATACGAATAAATTATGGGTAGATGGGCGAATGCAACTGAGGATATTCACTGCTTCTCCTTCGCCTGCCACTCCAAAAACGCCTGATGCAGCTTCTCCTGCGCCGCGTAGTCCTTCTGCGCCTTCTTGACCTGGTTCTTGCTCAGCTCCTTCCCCTCCCCATCGTGCGTCGGCAGCCCGTTCTCCTGCCACTGGCTATACGCGCCCTCCGCGACCTGCGGCGGACGGAACATGTCGCGGGGGCGAGGCGCCCACGCTCGAGCTTCTGCAGGCGCTTCTCCTCCTCCGCGGCAGCGACGGCGGCTTTCTTCGCTGCCTTAGCGTCGGCGGCGGCGCGCTTGGCTTCGCGTGCGGCGATGAGCTCTTCGGCGGGGACAAGCTTGACGAGGGCTTTGCCGTCTAATCGAGGTGTTAGAAGTGACCGGGCATAATTGTACGAATGACAGGCATACCCTCTTGATCATCGAGTGCAACACCCAGGGGGACCAAGTCAGCGTCCCTCAACCGGTCGCACAGCGCAAGAATATCCTTCAAGGCGCTCGGCGACTTGTCCATCGCCACCTTCCGCACGCTGTCGCGGAACGCCGACATGGCGCGAAGGTACGGCATAAGGACTTCTTCCTTCTGCTCGGGGTGTTAGAATGGTCGGAACAAATAAGACGAAGTGAAGATATGACTGACATTAACCGCCCCTGCCCCCTGGCTATCCTGACCCCACCCAATTTCGTCCACCTCACCCTCGCCAAGGCCGAACATGCGCAGCATGCCGCCGACCCAGCGCGCGACCTGCTCCGCGACGGCGAGGTTGGCCTGCTTCCCCCTGGAGTTCACGTACACGTTCGTTTTCGAGACGAGGTCGCGGAGAACGTTGAGGGCCACGGGCGTGTTGAAGGAGTCGCACAGGGCGGCGCGGAAGGCGGCTTGGGATTCGTAGAGGCTGAATGTAATTTGCTTTAGTGGATACTGACAGACCCACGCGCATGCAACTCACGCCTTCGTCACCTCGGCTTCCTGGGCCTCGTAATGGTGGTAGCCGTCGGATTGCAGCCCGTTGGCCTTGGCCTCGCTCAACAGAGCCTTTACAAGGGTAAAGAAGTTCTGAGTAGACTGATCAGTCAAAGCCCGCCATACAGCAACTGGGAACGTACGTTGAACTGCGACTCGATGCCGCGGACCTCGCCCGTCATGAGCGCTTCCGAGAAGTCGAGCTTGGCATTCCACAACGTCGTCAGGAAGGACAAGCGTAGTTGCCGTGCAGTGAAGCGTTCCAGAATTTCCTGATCAAAGCCGTTAGTCGACCAATGAGGCGGCGCGGGATGGTTGCTCACGTCGATGGTAATAAAGTTCTTCAACGACTTGCTCATCTTCAGACCCTCTATATGCAAATGGCCCGTATGCAAGAAGTAGTTGACCCATGCAGGGCATTCGTGGTATGCCTGCACCAGGTCAGCCACCTGCTCGATGAGTGAGGCCAATAGATTATCCTTACCTCCGACTGCGCCATCTCATTATCATGGTGCGGGAACGCCAAGTCCGTGCCACCGCTATGGATATCCATGTTGTCGCCGAAGATGGCGCTGGCCATGACCGAGCACTCGATGTGCCAGCCCGGACGACCGTGGCCCCATGGAGACTCCCAACATGGCTCTCCAGGTTTTGATGCTTTCCATAATGCGAAGTCGGATGCTGATCGTTGGCCGACTGCTTTGGAGCCACCATCTAATGTGATAACTTAGTCTTCTGTTGGCCTATCGAAGAAGTGGCAAGACGTACCGTCCTCCCGATTACCCTTGCTATGCGGTTCCAACTTCGCGTAAAAGTGGTTCGGGGAGGCGTCAAATGTCTGCGTATCGAAGTACACGCTGCCAGCCGACTCATATGCGTAGCCGTTCTTGATGATCTTGTCAACAAAGGCAACGATCTCCGGCACGTACTCGGTGACACGAGTGATGTTGTCTGGTCGGCGGACGTGGAGGCGGGCCATGTCGTCGAAGAAGCGGCCCTCCCAGTAGGATGCCAGGTTTCTCGAGAGGGAGGCATCGGTGACTGTGGATTTGTACTACGTAGGAGTTCATGTGGTCAGTTGTTGTAGGAAACAGGGACTGATGTTCGCACCTTTTGGTCCAGAAGTTCTTCCAAGACCTCATTTGCCTCGTTGATGAGTGTATGTGCAGCCTCTTGCGACGTCGTGTTCTTTGTTAGCTGGTCTTTTGCGGTCAAAACGGCAGCAAGACTTCGTCTCTGACAAGGCCTCAGCGAAGTAGTCTTTTTCGGAGTTTGAACCACGCACTGCAGCAGTCGCGTGCATATCGAACGGTTCTGACCGCTTGAGGCACTCGGCTTTCCAACCGGCGTCCGTGATAGACTGGGATATGCGTGTCCATGTCGCATCTTCCTGTCCCTCTGACGGGCGCTCGGATTCTGGCAAGCCTTGCGCGAGTTTGGTGCGGACGTACAGTCGCCATGCGTCTTCTGCCTGCGCAATGAGCTCCGGCGTGAGCTGCGTGTTGTCCTTCAGGAAAGTTTCCAGTAAATGTGTCTTCCGCGCCCGGTCAATGATCTGGGGGCACACGTCAGCAAGATGAGCGCGCGAGATCGCGACTGTACACACCTTGTTGTCGATGTCTGTGATGTTCATGACAAAGTGCACATCATAGCCAAAGTAGTCCGACATGATTCGTCGCAGTATATCTTGTGATACATAGTTTCTGTACGAGCTCGTCAACTGTAGCTCGCTACCGCTATGCGCGCCACGTACCTGGCATGGCCCATGTGCGACGCGTCGTACACGGTTGGACCGCAGTTGTACCACTTTACGAGCCTGCCATTGCGCGGCACGAACTCATTCTGATGCTGCTATTAGACGGTGTGGGGCGGGGGAAGCGACGGACGGACTTTAGACTTGGTGAGGGTGTTGTAGACCTTGAGGACGGGCTCGCCCTTCTGGGGCGCCGGGGGTTGCCAGTGGTGGTGTGTGGCCATGGAGGAGCAAAGTGCAGCGCCCTGCCTGAGTCTGACGTGGCTTAAATGGCGAGAGACAAGAGTTGGAAGGCGAATCATGCGTGCGCTTGACTCGATGATTGATTCCGATCGGGGCAAGCGATACTGGACACGTGCCGCGACAAGCACCAGAAAAGGCATGCGGCTTCCCCGATTTGGATGGGTCTTTGTTCTTTTTCGCGATCACAACTCGGCCCAGAGGATGGCAAAATCCGACTCAACTGGCGTTGCTTTTGTGACCTGGCCGACGGCACCTTTTACACAGTCGCTCGTGCTCAGGGCCGTTCAGCGGCTCGACCCCTCTCCTACTGTCGTCGCATCGCTTGCAGAAGTCGGGCCAAACAGTAAAGTCCTGCAATGGTCTACGTACGACGAAATGGACCACGAGCTCACGCACACTCGCCGCTCTTCCGTAATGGCCTCTAGCTACGTGATCCGCAAAGCCCTCATCCGAAAACACTTTCTCTCGCGGACTATTCACGCGTACCTCACTAAAAATCCTGAATCTATCCTGAGGGATGCGTCACCACGCACATACGAAATCGAGATATCTTACGCGGACGAGCTCGACGAAATTTTTGCCGATGAGCTCTATGATCTTGAGCAGGACCTGGAAGAGGGTCGGTGGTGGATATTGAAGCCGTACGTGTTTTTGCTTCAAGTCGCCTTTGCGTTCTGCACTTACACAATCAGAGGCATGGCAGACAGGGGGAATGGTATACGGCTGTTCAACAGCAAGCAAAGCTTGACCAAGATCTTCGAAGAATTCGAAGATGACGGCTCAGAGGACGAGGAGAAGGACGTAGGCACCGGAGTCGTCACGTCGCAGCTCCGCCATTTTGTCGTACAGGTACTCGAACCCGTTTGTATGGGATATGTAGAGGTTTACATCCACGCCAGGAATACATTGACCGCCCTCTGCTGCTCGACCCGCGAGAGCGCCCTATCGATTCCGCCTACACCGTGCCCGACAAGCTGGAGGGCCATAAGGTAGGGTCCATACGTTCTACTTAAGGCAAATCTATGCTCATCCGTCCATCTCTTTGTACCTTGTACCAAAAATTGACAACCCAGCCCTAGTTCCACCTCCGCGTATATTGCGTCGCCTCCGGCTCCCTCACACTCTATCTCTACGACCGCATCCTGGCCTTGTTTTCATCCGTCCCATACGCGCCTCCGAAATTTACGACGGACGACGATTCGCTTAATCTAGCGCCACATCTCACGAATACCTCGCTACAAACACATCGGGGCGAGGAGGGCGTCCGCTTGCTTGACGAGCTTGTCGGCTGCACTATCCTGTCCGGCTCCGATCGTTCTTTGTCTTGGGACACAGCGGCAGCAACGGCATTCACGCAAGCACACATCACCGACATAATCCAGCAGATGACAAAAATCTTAGAGGAGACGTTCAAGGCTGCCATGGGTAACCCCATCCATTTTCAGGTCAGAACTATTCTTTTCTGAGCATTGCGGCGCGTTGACGACTTACCTCTCTTTCTTCTTACGCTAATTTTGTCCCTCAGCCTATCCCAAACGCCTTCGAGCTCTTCGGAGTCGATTTCCTCGTGCAGCACAACTTCGGCCTGCTACAAAACTCAGATAATCTCTCCCCCTTCACCGTCAAACTCCTCGAAGTCAATGCAGAGCCCGCCATCGAGCTCACAGGCCCCAGACTTGCGTGGATTTTGGAGGACCTGTTTGTGGCAATGGCGCGGAGATGCGTGCAGCCGTTCTTTGAGGAGGGGAGTGAGGCGGAGGAGGAGGATGGCGCAGCGTTAACGTTAAAAAAGACCGTAGAGGGGGTTGAAGGGAAGAGGGAAAGGGGAGCAAAGGACAGGGAGAGTAGGGCAGGGACGAGGGAGCATGAAGGACGCGAGGCAGAGCATCTGATTACATGTTTACAAGAGGTTCGCGGGGGGTAACGCTGGTACATACAAGTACTGCATGCAACACGGGTATACGGTACGGTGGGACGGCCTCGCAGAGCTGCTAGAAAGGGGAGGGTATAAAACTGCTTACAACCGCGGCACATACATAGGTAGAAACCAAAGAGAGCCTGATAACCCTCCAACGAGACGAGTACATCCGCAGTTCCGTCTCCCTCCTCACATATCGTTGAATCGCTCACGCAACAGCGTCCGCATCTCCTGGAAGCGCATCCGCACCCTATTCGTGTCCCGGCATTTCTCGTGATACTCGCGAACCTCCTCGTACGTGAATCGGAACGACTTGGCGATGTCACGCAGCGTGCGGTCGGTGCCGTGGATGTTGGCCAGGATGACTGCCGAGTTCTGGCTGTCTATCGTTCCTGACTGCTGGCTGTCTATCGCACCTGAGTTTTGGCTGTCTAGAGCCCCGATGTCCTGGCTGTCTAGAGCTCCAATGCCCTCAGTCTCGCTGACTGACTGCTGACTGTCTATCAATGCCGAGTCCTGGCCGTTCTTCACGCCCAAGTCCTGGCTGTCGGCGACCCACTGTTGGGTCGTAAGTTCGGAGTGCTGGGTGTTGAGCTCGAATTGCTGGGTAGCCGGCGGGAGCTGCTGTGTCATCGGCTCCGGTCCGTCTGTGGGCCCGGACCCGTGTCTGGCAGGTTCGGGAGTCGGGCTAACGGTCGTACTTGGAGCGGCCTCGCTACAATATTGTCAGTTAGCACAGCGACCGGACACCATATAGTAAGCACGAAGCATACCCTATTCGTGGACGCTTTGCGGGACTTTGTTCCCCTGCGAGTTCGTCGTCGTCGTCGTCGTCGTCAATACGGTTAGCCCTCGCAGCCTTTCTAGCCCAGACGGGCGGAGGATCGTTTCCGATGCGTATCGGCCATTGACTTTCTTCCCCGTCGTCGTTCTCCTGCGAGGGTTGGACAGGTACAGGCGGTGATTGTGGCACTTTTGGTTTGGCCTTGGGTTTGGGCTGCGATGGCGGCAGCACAGCGGCAGGCTGTGGTGACGGGGAGCCAGACACAGGCGGCGGTGCCGCAGACTGTGACCGGGGCGGGCGCTGTATGAGCACAGGCGCATTCGGCGGCGACAGCAAAACCGGCCCTTCGATATGTTGCTCATTCTGCGTCGCTTCTGATTGTTCCCTCTGTTGAGTGCGCTTCCGCTTCCGCTTTGGCCGTGGAGGCGACGCATCCTTCGCCTCGTCGAGGCGCACATAATGGTATTGGCCTTTCTCGCCCAACATCGGCTTCCTCTGCTCGACGATGCTTTCAATCATTCGGTCCAGACGGTGCCCGTGCTTCTTGTAGCGCTCGCGCCAGGACTGCCAGGTGTGCCGCTTGACCCACTCGTATTGGGGGTTGTTCTCCTGAAGGGTGGTCAGCTGCAGCTCAGGGTCGGAAGGTGCCACTAGACGTACCATCGCACAAAGTTGTTGATAAACCTTGTTGCCGGTGCGTCCGCCGCTCTCTTTGTAAGGTATCTTGAGCGCCATCCATTCGCAAAGGTGCCGCTCGTCTTCTTCGGTGAAATTAGTGCGTCTGTGGCGCTGTTGTTATCGACAGCGTCAAGACAGGACACATACAACTTACTCATCTCCTGCACGCCTTCCACCGGGGTTCTTGTATACCACTGGCGTGAAGTGAATAGCACCCAACTCAACGCAGCGCTGGACCCAATAAAAGGCCTCGATGTATTTGTCTGGATCACTTTCATACTGCTTGATGAGCTGTTTGAAGTCTTCGTCTCCGGGATCTGCCAGAATTACGCGCGCACTTTCGAGCGAAGCGTCCGGGTCGCCACCCGAGTGCTGCCACCAAGTCAGTCGAAATTCAACACGTCGGCACGTGCAAGTCACATACCCTGATTCTTTCTGCTATGACCTCCCGCATATTGACGTTCAGAATGGAAGAGTGCAGGTGGAAGGGCATCGGTTCTCCTTGCTCCAAAAAGAGCTGAGGTACGAGCTTGTTGGCCGTCTTGCACGCATCGACGAATGTGTGTGGCACGAAGTAGCGCTCGGGCCTCTCCGGTCTTTTCCAGCAATAGCGGAGACGCTGGTCTTCTTCCGTGCCGGGCGCAGTGAGGACATAGCCAGCAATTGGCACCTTGGAGTGCACCCTACCACCGCTCGCCTTTGAAGCAGATTTCGGTGATTTGAGTGGCACAGAAGCCTGGCAAAACGACGTACCACGATATCCTCCTGCAAGCGCTGCTGGATGTCTTGTGGTAGATCTTTCTGTATGAAGAACTTGACAGCATTTCCTGCCTCGTCCTGGAAGATGGGCTGCAGACATCGTAAATATCAAAACTGAAACCGGTCGGAGTTCAACGCACGCGAGGAGCGTCCATGGCGGACAATCCTAAACCTAGGTTGGGGTCAGGGTTACGAAAGAGGAAGAGTTACGATCGTGGGAAGCCCGCCACCTGCTCCACGAGGAATAATGCACGTGATTGGGCGGCTCCGGGGCTTTTTGAAATTTCTCTGTTCACACAATGGGCGAACTCAACTCGTTGAAGACACCTTCGCACTGACGCAGGCCTCGCATGGACTGGGGAATGAACATGTTCAATGAAGCTCTGTGCTGCCAAATGAAAGCCTAAGGAGTGTATAACTTATTCGTACGTTTGTAAGGCTACAGCATGTACCCGTCGCAGTGAGTACTTATTGCAGGGAGAGGCGGGGACCATTGTAAGGAGATGGGCAATAAAGTAGGAAGAAACAGCAGCTAGCCAGGATAATGCGGAGCGACTGCGACGGGTTCACGTACAATTAATGCGATAGCGGCGCGTATGTACAACGTATCTCTGCCATAACGATCCAATGTCTGTTTATGTGTCGTGCGCGTTCGTTCTTGTCGTGCAACCCAAGTGTCATGCAGCAGCGGAAGGAGTCGGGCAGAGGCGGAGGATACGGAAGGAGCCCGCGCTGCGCTCGCACATGTAGAGATTGTCGGCGCGCCGCCCGAGGAAGAGAACCTCCTCCAGCGGGTCCGCCTCGACCACCTGCTCGCCGTTTAGCTCCGTCCTAACCAGGCTCCTGGCTGACCCCGAAGCTGGCTTCCTTCCGGTCAGGTAGGAGGTCCCTTTGGCCGCCTTCGGTGTTAGCGGAGGCGCCACGGAAGAGCTGCCGACATCAACCGGTGTACCGATGCGCCAAACAAACGGCAATCGACGGTTGATATTCGACGGCGGTGGCTCAAACTGCGGAAGCACCGTGCGCGAAGCGTCTGCGGGCTTGAGCAACGCATCCGAGAAGTCAACCGCCTCCAAGCCGCCCTGGCGCATGGCGACGAGCACCGCGCCGTCCTCAACGTCGAACGCCTCAAGGCGCTTGACGTCTCCCAGGCGGCTGAGCCCCTGCTTGTCATCCTCAGACTCGTGAGCGCTCCAGACAAACCGCCCCTTGAGTACCGAGCGACCACGAGCGTCGACGATAGCGGTGCTGTGACCGCCTCGCGACGAGAAGAAGAGAGCCGGAGGTCCGAAGTGCTTCGGCTGCGCTAAAAGCGAGATAGGCGCGAGTAAGGGCTTGCCCGAGTCCGGAATGATAGGCGGTGGCTGCAGCGCCGTCGTGACGGGTGAGCGGAAGGGGCGAGTAGGGTCAACACATTGGAGTCGCAGGTCCTTCAAGAGCATGAAGTCGGTGTCTTCCTCGCGGCGCACCGGAAGGTCGAGAGGGAGCAGCCCATCCTTGTACCACGCCTGCATGAGAGACGCTTTCCAAGGTCCTGCACATGATGTCGATTCATATTCTTGTACAGCAGGAAGAATGATCAAAGCTCACCATGTACCACATTCTTGGGATCCCTATAGAACCACCGACATGGCGCCGTCGGAGTAGGCACCGGCAGTCCTGGTGGCGAGAACTGTATGCGTGCGAGGTCCGCTCCGTTATTATCCGACTCATGATTGTTGCGATAGTCTATGAACTCGGGATACGTAGGTGGGATGATGTAGTCGTCCGCGATCGACGCCAAAGGAAACTTTGGCGCAAATGAGAGCTGCTGGAAGGTCGTGTATGGCCCCATTTGCGCAGTCGCAAGCGCCAGCAGCTCGTCGGCATGCGAAGCCGGCGTTGGCTGAGCGCCTGTTGGTTCTGCTGCTGGCGTGACGGGCTGGTCGTCCGGATGCTGATCTGCGACAAGGGCAGGCGTGTCCGGTCCACCAGCGCCAGCGGGCGTGGCGTTTGTGACAGCGACAGAAACACTGACGTTGACGTTTGTGTCGTCGTCTGCGGCGTCGTTGTCCGTCGGTGTCTCGCCCGTGCGTATCTCCCGCGCTCGTCGTCGAGCTGCACGCCGTTCCGCGCGGCCGATGCGAACCTCACGCACCCTGACGGTGGCGGGCTCTAAGCCAAAGACGTTCTGCGAGAAGACAAGGAAGACCTCGACGAGGTCGTCGCCCTGAAGCTGTAGCTCCAGCAGCCTCGGCGAGTCCGGCAGGATGAACGTACGCGACAGACCGAGAGCTGTGCGATATGTCCCAGCGAACAGCTCAACCTTCTCACCGTTGTCGCCACATAGAATAGCGAGGAAGCTGCAAAAACATTCAGCAAAATAAAACGCCACAAGACAGTGATATGCTGACCTCTTCTTTGCTGTCTCGACAGCCTTCACCATCAGCGCACCCTTCGTGCCCGGAAGCTTGACATACTCCAATTTTGGAGGCGGCGCGTGCGGTGTCACCGGGGTACTCCCTTGTGTCCTCCGGGTATCGGCATCCGATGACCGCTGCGACGACGGCATCGGCGAGCGCTCGTCACTCCGCCTGCCGCCAAACGCATTGCTGATAATGCGCGGGATAAAGCGAGATGACCTGCTGGACATGATTGACGAGCTGCTATCTGGAAGGGGAGGGATAGGCGACATCGGCGGCGGCGGCGGAGGAGGCACAGAATTAGAAGGAACGAGACCCATCACGCCATTCAAAGGTGCGGGAGCCGTCGGAGGGCGCATCGCGGGCGGCTGAGGGAGCGTCCCGACCGGTAAGCGCGAGACTGTGAGAGCGTGCGCTGGCGCGTCGGCGCCGGCCGATGTCTCCCTCGTCCGCTGAGAAGACGCAGGCGAGGCGGGCGTGCTGACCGACGATGGCGGAGGGTTGCTGGGCGCAGTGAGCATAACAGACCACCTACGTCGACGGCCTGACTGCTGCTGAGCCCCGCTCTCCTGGCTACTCCTCGATGCGCTGAAGCCGTCCATCGTCCTGGGACTCGATGGCTCTGCCTCAGAATCACCTGGCTGATTGGACAGGAGGATGGGTTCCTGCGGTTGTCGTGATCCCGCAGGCGGCAACTCAGGGAGTCGACTCTCCATGAGCATCTCCGCAAGACTAAGGCCGTTGTCATCGTCATCATCGTCAGCGTCAGGATCAACAGGCGTATCCGGACCACTGGGGGAATGCACGTCGCGTTCGGCGGATGCGTGCGACAGCGCCTGTCGCAGAGTAATGAGCGTCGGTGCTGGGGATGGTTCTGGAGGAGGTATAGAGCCCATTCTTGACATACTGAGGTCGAGGTTCGCGGGACGAGTACGCCGCGGCCCAGAAGCACTCGAAGGGCGACCTGTCGAAGACGAGACAGAGGGCTGCGCCGCATGAGAGACGATCGTGGCCTGAGCGCTCGTGCGCTCGTCCAGCGCTTGACTGCCTCCGGCGGCGGCGACAATATTGATGGGCTCGTCGTCGCTCGACTCCGCCCAGTCGGCTTTCGAGTCTGGGTCGTACGCACGCGACGTTCGTCGTGAGGCACTTGGTGCAGCAGCAAGGACATTGCTGACAGAATTACCACGAGAGCGCGACAGCGACCGCGGGTGCGAGGCTGCAGGCGCAGACTCGGAAGGAAGTATTGATGGTGGAACGTCGACATCAGATTGCGTGCTATACGGCGGCGGCTGTCCTGACGGTTCCGGTATGGACATGGGCATTATAGTGTTTCGATTATTCCTGGTCCGCCTGGTAATTGTCGGCTTGCGGGGAATGAGTTGCTGTGGAGGATTTATGGGCGTATTCGGGCGAGACTGCCGTAGAGAGCCGTGTGACGCTTTGCGAGGTAGCTCGTGCTTCTCTGACGCCTCGGCTTGAGACGGGGATGACAGACTGCCCTTGCGTAGCTTTTCGGTAGAGTCTCGGGAGCCACCAGTGTCGAGTGGAGACATTAGCGTCTTCTTGATAGCGTCTCTCTTTGACCTGTCCCGCTCCCGTCTAACCTCCACTTCGATGCGCCACTCGACGGCTTTTCGAATCTCTTCGAGCGCATAGACCCGCACTCCATCTCTTCGGCCCGCGATCGCCACCAGTACACCGCGCTGTTCCATGACCACGACGCTCTTGAACGTGACGCGACGGACGAGAGCGTATGGTTGTGGTGCGGGAGGAGATACAAGCGGAAGGACATCGAGGCCCTGAGCGTGACATAGCAGCAGATAATGTGGAGCGAGGAAGGCGCCGCTGGTAGGGGGAGTGCTGAAGTGTGATGGGGAGAGATCTTGCGTAAGGACAGACAATGAAAGACCGAGTTCTTGTAGTGCAGGAGCCGGTAGTTGTGGCGGCGGAGTGACCGGCCGACCAGGATGCGGAGACGAGGAACGGGAGGGATCATCCTTTGCCACGCCGGACTCCTCGCGTATGGCACTGCGAGACGTTGAGGGCTGAGGATCGCGACGGTGTATCAAGTTGGTGAGGAAGCCGGACAGCCGGTTGGTCGCCCTGTGCTGCTGCTGCTCGTATGTTCGTAAGCCGACCGATGTCATCTGCCAAAATTCCGGCGACGTACGTCTGAGGTTGTTGGACGATGCCTGTGCCGTCTCTCGTGTCTGTCATGAGAGATGGCTTGCGCGGACGCCCTGCGCTCGACAGATCGGTGCTCCGGCGGCTGAGTCGAGCGCGCGGACACGGACTGGGACGCGCGGACGGGAGCATTGTTCGTTGTGCGGGCAGTAGACGGACGGGGCGGCACGGATACGGGCGGCGGCGCGACAGGGGTGTCGGGCATGCTGTGAATGCTGTGGGCGTCGCTAGTGGCGGCGCTGAGGGGAGCGTTCGCGTTCGGCTGGTCGGCGTCGGGGGACTGGTCGGCATCTTGGACCTTTGCGATCTTGACGGCGTCCTGGCCGACGTGCTGGGCGGCGGGCACAGAGATGCCGTGCGGCTGGCCGCTGTACTCCTCGATGGAGTACGTGCTCCCGTCGTCGTTGTCGTCGTCCATGGCGAAAGACAAGCCGCGTCGGACTCCGTAGGGCGACCGCTTCGTCACATCACGCGTGTCACGGCGGCGCCTATAAATCGCAATGCCGATGCAGAGTCCGGCGCGAACAATGCTTGCCCTCCGTGCCTCGCGCCGTCTCCTCGCCCCCCGCGGCGTCGCCGTCCCCAACAGACGATGGGCAAGCGCAAGCTCAGCAACGGGCGCAGCGCTCCGCGGACTCAACTCCCTCACCTCCGACGACCTCGCGCACTTCTCCAAGATCCTCCCAGCGTCCTCGATCATCTCCTCCCTCCCCCCAGTCAAAAGCGCCGTAGCCGAACTCGATATCTACAATGATGACTGGATGGGAAAGTACCACGGCCAGTCCACCACCGTTCTAAAGCCCAAAACGACACAACAGGTGGCGGACATCGTCAAGTGGTGCAACGAGAAGCGCATAGGCCTCGTTCCCCAGGGCGGCAACACCGGCCTAGTCGGTGGCAGCATCCCCCTCAAGGACGAGCTGATTATCTCGCTGGCAAACATGAATACCGTCCGCTCCTTCGATCCCATCTCTGGTGCGTTGCATTGCATGTCGCCGTACCGCGGTCTCACATCCTTCCTAGGCATCCTCGTGGCGGACGCTGGCTGCATCTTGCAGTCATTGACAGACTATGTCGCCCCCCATAATCACATCATGCCGCTGGACCTTGGCGCGAAGGGAAGGTAGGGCATGACAAACACCTGCCACTTCGCATCTCACGGCCTGCCAGCTGTCATATAGGGGGTAACGTCGCCACCAACGCTGGCGGCCTGCGGCTCCTCCGCTACGGCTCCCTGCATGGCTCTGTACTTGGTCTCGAAGTCGTCTTGCCAGACGGCACCGTACTCGATCAGCTCTCCACCTTGCGGAAGGACAACACGGGTAGGTGATCCGTCCTCCTCGCACGCATGCCCGCTTACGCCCCTACGCAGGCTATGACTTGAAGCAGCTCTTCATCGGGGCTGAGGGAACGCTCGGGATAATAACCGCCGTCTCCATACTTACCGCGCCAATGCCGCAGTCCTCGAACAACGTCATTCTTGCCCTTCCCAAGTTCGACAACGTCCAGCCCTTGTACAAGGCCGTGAAGTCTCAATTGTCAGAAATTCTTTCCGCCTTTGAGTTTATCGACCGGACAGCCTACGACCTTGCCGTCAAGCACGGGCAGGGACGGGCCCTCAGCGACGAGGACATTGAGGGCGCCGAATGCTTCGTCCTCGTCGAGACTAGCGGAGGCAAGCGGGAGCACGACGAGGAGGTAACATAATCTCAAGATCCTTTGCTCAGTATCTGACCGCCATCCACCCAGAAACTCAACAGTCTCCTTGAATCCCTCATGGAAGCCGACGAGCCGCTCATCAACACAGGTGTGCTCTCACAAAACCCGGCCCAGTTCGCTTCCCTTTGGGCCCTGCGCGAGGGCGTGACGGAGGCAGTGTCCAAGGAGGGCAAGGCGTACAAGTACGACATCTCCATCCCGCTCGCTAAGTTCGAGGAGTGCGTCAACCAAACGCGCGAGCACCTCCGCGAGCAGGGCGTTTTGCGGCCGGATGCCGTGACGCACGTCCTGGGCTACGGACATGTCGGTGATGGTGCGTGTGGGGTGAGGAGGACGGGGAGGACGGCTGGCTGACGCAGCGTAGGCAATTTGCACTTGAACATCGTCGCGAAGGAGTACTCAGACGAGGTCGCGAATGCGCTGGAGCCGTTCGTGTATGAGATGGTTGGTGAGTAGAGCTTTGGTCATTCCCTTGGAGGCATGCCCTAAAATTTCTTTTCCTCAGCAAAATACCGCGGCTCCGTCTCCGCCGAGCACGGCATCGGCGCCATGAAGACGCATGCCTTGTCGTACTCGAAGGACGCCACCAGCATTGCGTGGATGAAAAAGCTCAAGGCATTGTTTGACCCCAACGGGATCATGAACCCGGGGAAGGTGCTCGAGTGAGCGACCGCCGACTCATGGGTATCTCAGACAGGGCTGGTGCCGATCTTCACGAGCTAGTAGTGCATACATATCTGGGTGCTATCGCCCCGCGCTCTAGTAAATGGCAACCCATACGTGCACATATATTCTGGGCACCATTGGCGCTGGCAGGCTCTCGCGGTCGATGTTCGAAGGTGCTGACGGTTCCTCCAAAACGCGTGCGTCGGCGTCAGCTCCGACCATGCCTCAGGTGGCATGTCGTTGATCCCAGGCTCAGGGGAACCGCCGCCGTTGGGAGGACGTGGAAAAATACTTATGAACAGATGGATGATTGAATTCAATTCGAACTGCCAGAGACAAGAGGCTAGCATACATTGGAGGAACAAGGCCGAGCTTGCAGGACGAAAGGCTATTTGGGACCCTTTTTCGGTTTTTTCTGCGGAGGACCTCCAGTACCTCCCTGCGGCATGTGACCTGCGGGAGCCTTCCTCTTTCCTTTGCCCGCCTGATTGGCGGCGCCCGAGTCGGCTCCTTGAGGCTCGGTCGCTTTGTTGGGAAGTTGTGCCGTCGGCGCGTTATGGAGGCTATCATACAGACCGTGATTGAACCCGACGCACTTGAGCTCCATGCAGCAGACTTGCAGGGCCCCGTCCCTGAACATCTTTCGGAGGTTATTGAAAATCATGGGTGGTACCGTGTTTTTTTGCACAATGCGCTCTGCCATCACCTCCGAGAGTTGCGCAGCGTCGACCTGCCGCGAGATCAATATGATTGGATTGTGTAGATTGTGGCCAAGTTACGTACCGGTGCAACCTGGTCCTGCAAAAGTGCGGGCACATTCGTCGTGGCGACGGCGCAGCACCGGAATGTACCCATGTACATCCACCATTTGTCTGCACTGTGACAGAAAAACTCATAATTCTTGTCCACTCCAGCATCCTGTCCCATGTGCGTTGGGCGTATGACGACTGCGCGGCTGATTGGATCCGCCGGCTTTTTTGGCCAAATGATCTCGTCGACGCCAAAAGCCAGCACAGGATGATTACTTCAATGCGGGTTAGTGTTTGTGTGCCGTTCATCAGATTGGTGAAAGTGAAACGTACCACAAACTCTTGTGTACCTGTAATACATAGCGAATAGTTAGTGAGCGCTCGTGAGCACGCCAGAAAATCGTCGACAGATTACCTTACTCAATTGTATGTCCCCGCCGCCGCGCCGCTCGTATGGTTTGAGTTCGTCAGCGATGGGCTGCTTAGCGTCATTGGCACGCCGACTGTCGGCCAAGAAAGTAGACGGAGTGTACTGCCGATATATGCATCAGAATGTGGTCTGCGCTGCAAACTTAGATGCACTCACTTGTCTCCTGGACGACTTGACCTGAGCCGCAAGATGTCTTTCACGCTTGAATCGCCTTCAGTAAGTATCCTAGCACCAAAGCGTTATAGCAAGCAATACCGTTTCCAAAGCTTTGATCTGAGCGTCGAGCTCAGACACTTGATGCAATAACGCATCGTTCTGTGAAGGCGGTGTTGAGCGATCTCCACATGAGGGATCCTTTGGACACGCACCAAGCGATCTGTGTCCCCTTTGCAGTGCTTTATGCTATCGAGCTCTTGTCGGAGGGATGCGTTATCCTGCAGTGCAAAAACATCATGGTCGGTCAGCACGGACATATCAGGTCGCGCTACGCACCTGCTCTAAGCGCTCGTTCTTCTGCATCATCTTTTGGACATCTCTGTATGACTTGTCGAGACACTCCGACTGTTACGAATAAGCGCTTAGACACTGTAGACAGGATTGGAGGACAAAACCCGCCTGATTTCGGATGACCTTCTCTTTCTGACGGAGTACCTCGTTGTCCTTTACAGAACATTGCGTCAGAGAGGTCAGCGCATTTAATCTGAATGAAGGCTCACGTACATCGTATGGCTCCTGCTTGAGCGGGCCTGGTCCTTCAGCCAGTCTTGCGTTCTCACTCTCCAAAGAGCGAACTCGTTCTCGCAGTTCCGCAACTGCGCCGGTGTCAAGGGACATCGTAGAGCTGCCTCTCTGCCCCTGAATATGTTGAGCCGTGCCTTCGAAAGGGTTGCAGCGATGCTGGCTTAGTACCTGTAACTCGCGTAGCTGACTTCGAACTGCCTTCAGTTCATTCCCGAGCAACTTGACCATCTCCAAGGCCAGTTCAGGGTTATCTTCGACGAGTGCGTCCATATATCAAGCGGTCGGGAGGAGTTTGAGGGGAAGGGAGTGTACGGGTCGGCCCAGGGTCGACGAATGCAAGTTCAATACCGCGGTCAGTCATTCCCGAGCAACTTGACCATCTCCAAGGCCAGTTCAGGGTTATCTTCGACGAGTGCGTCCATATATCAAGCGGTCGGGAGGAGTTTGAGGGGAAGGGAGTGTACGGGTCGGCCCAGGGTCGACGAATGCAAGTTCAATACCGCGGTCAGTGAATCAACGAAAGTGACGGTGACGAGGAGCGTAACAGATCGTAACACGGTCACGTGAAGCTTTTACATAGTCGCGTCGGATATCAGATTCATTCCGACATTCCTCCGACGCGCGCGACTTGTTTTACGAGTCGGCGCCTGAGCGCGAAGTGCCGAGCTCTCCTCTGCTTTCAATTGGTTGCGGTCTACTGGAATACAGGCCTGTTTATCCTGCTTCATTACCGGTGTGGCTTGCACTTAGATTCTAAACGAGCGGCGACAAGCAAGCACGCGGACTTGAGGACGCCCGGCGGGGAACCAGGTTATTATACAGCGAAACTCAGGGTTCGGGTGATGTCAAGTCCTTCGTGCTGATTCGATGTTGCAGTTCTCGGAAGCTCCTCATGATTCATCGGCTCCCGAGGGCATATATAAAGAGTCATTGCGAAGGAATGTAGTTAGCGAGTCTTCTTCCGTCTCCCCACCACGATGCCGCAGTCGCTACTCTCCTTCACCGTTCTCGGCCTGTCATTCTTTTCGTCTGCGCTTGCTGCGCAGAAGCAGCAGTGGGATACTGAAGACAAGATTCATGGTGTCAACCTAGGTGGCTGGCTCGTACTTGAGGTGTGTACACCCTTTCCTACACAGTCCTGCTGACACGATTGGTAGCCGTGGATTACGCCCAGCCTGTTTGAGGCTACGGGCAACGAGAATATTGTCGACGAGTGGACCTTTGGCGAGCTCCAGGATCGCGACAATGCGACCGCGGCTCTCAAAGCCCACTGGGACTCATGGATTACGGAGGACGACTTCAAGCAGATTGCCAAGGCAGGGTGTGTGCGCTATTCGCATTGGAGATTCCCATCTGATAATCTTGCTTCTCTTTAGCCTGACGCACGTCCGCTTGCCCATCGGCTATTGGGCATTCGAGACCGGGCCTGGCGAGCCGTATATCTCAGGTCAGCAACCCTACCTATTGGCAGCCCTGGACTGGGCTGCCAAGTACGGTATCAAGGTCAACGTTGACCTGCATGGTATGCAGCTGTCTCTTGATTTCTCCCTTCCGATGCTGAAGTGGCTCTAGGTGCGCCTGGTAGTCAGAACGGGTAGGAGTCTCCGCTATGTTTTCGACGCTGCGTCTAACAATGCTTTCAGCTTCGACAACTCCGGCCATCTGATGGATGTACCGTATGCTCATTTCTACTCTTGTGGTCGACGCCCAGTACCAGACTGACTTGTTATACAGTGGCTGGGCGTACAATGACACCAACGTCGCTCGCACGGTGGCCGTCCTGCAGACCATGACTGATCTGGTCAAGGACCATGAAGCTGCCTCTATCATCGCTCCGCTGAACGAGTATGTCCAAGTTCCATCAAGAGACTAATGGAGACTTACCATTGCTCAGGATTTTAGCAAAGTCTTCTCCGGACATGATCATGGGCGTCGCGAAGAAGGTATGCTTATCCCCGTATTGTGACCCTACACCGTCTGACGAGTGTTTTCCAGTACTGGGAGGACAGCTATGATGTCGTCAGGTAATGCATATACATACAACTGGTTTATGCTATCCATCTGACATTGCTCCTAGCACTACTGCGCCCGAGAAGATCACCATCCTTCATGACGTTTTCAACACCTCGGACTACTGGGGCGATTATATGTCCGAGAAGCCGTACGGTAGCGTTATGTTCGATACCCATATCTACCAGGTCTTTGCGGACGAGGTGCGCACCCTCTTTCCGCGCGAGCTTCCTACTTGCTGACCATACCTCAGCAACTGAAGTGGAACTTCACCGAGCACGTCAGCCACATATGCGAGCGTTCCGTCAACGTCACGGAGATGGCTCTCCCGACCGTCGTCGGTGAATGGACCCTCGCGCTCACCGACTGTGCCAAGTATCTCAACGGCCGCCTCGTCGGCGCGCGCTGGGACGGCACCTACCCGGGGAGCGAGCACCTCGGCGACTGCGCTGCCTGGACAGGCTCGGGCGAGGACTTTTCGTCCGAATACAAGGAGCAGCTGCGCGCCTTCCGCGACGCTCAGGTCACAACGTGGCTGAAGGGCCAGGGGTACTTCTTCTGGACGTGGAAGGCGGAGGCAGCGGCGGAATGGTCGTACCAGGATGGCCTCAAGTACGGCTGGATCCCGCAGAATCCGAACGACTTCAAGTACGGTGATATCTGTGACGACTCCTCCGTCGCTGCGTCGCTTGACCTGGACATCAGCATCTCTCTCTGATTGGACTGTTGGGCTCTTGACACCGACCACATACCTTGCATCATCATACCCTCACTACCACGAACCATGCGCTATACCGTTACGCGTCTCTCGAATCGTCTACCGTAGATACTAGATATCGGATTAATCCCTAATGAACTTCTTCTTTGTCCGTTACGAGCACGCAGACGGCATCTGAACAGTCACTAGTCACTCGATCGAAGTCATGAAGGTCTGGTGACTATTTGGGTGAATAAGCTTCACGCCTCGTACGTCGACCCCGACTCTGCACTGCGAGTCGCGAATCGCGATGAAGTTGAAGGTGAACCGATACAGTATCACGTGGCTGTGGGAGCAGCGTTGCCAACCCGAGCGTCAAGACGTTGCTCGTTCAACTTCTTGACCTGTACTCTCAAGATTCAGCTACGGTGAAAGCCAACAAGCCGCTCTCCTCAAGACCTGAATAATCCGAATTAGCCAGTATACAAGATGATAATTTCTAGCGCGCATAGATCGTCTTCTCCTGGCATCCGCCTCGACTGGCAGAGCGGCAGTACTCGTTTATCACTTCGCACTGCCCTACGGGGTTCCATTCCTAGTTCCTTCTTACAGCTTCGCCACGATTTTTCGCAGTTCGTGCTTCTGAATCTTGCCAGTTGATGTTTTCTGCCCTTCAAGTCAGCCTGCGTTGGAACAGCATGCACTTAAGCTCCAGACCCTTACGCACCGGCAACTCGCTGACGACCTCCACCCATCCGGCCGCGCGAACCCAGGCAGACGGTCCTTCGCGTACGCTTTGAGCTCGCGTGAGAACGCAGCGCCTTTTCCGACCACTTCTCGCGCGACGCAGGGAGGATGATGACGAACGCCATCGGGCGCTCGCCCCATCTGGGGTGCGGTCGCGCCACGACGGAGACCTCCTGCACATCTGGATGGGTGGCGAGCTCCTGCTCGATGGCTAGACTGGATGCGTTCTGAATGTTACATTAGTCGGAAGCAAGGGAAGGATGAAGGCGAGAGTAGGATCAGGGAGCGCCACGGAAAATAGCCCAAGAGCTGACCTCGCCCCCAGATATAATGAGATCCTTCGAGCGATCCACGATCTGCACCGTGCCGTCTTCGTACCACACAGCGAGATCTCCCGAATTGAAGTGTCCGCCGCGGAACGCTTTCCGCGTTGCTTCGGGGTCGTTGAAGTACTAACAGGCCGGTGAGTATCCGTGTCAACGCTTCACCCTTCCCCTCGTACCCACCTCCTTCATCACGATGTTACCGCGGGTGACAACTTCGCCAACGGTCTTGCCGTCTTTCGGCACGTCGAGAAGGTCGGCATCGTGGGCCTCGCCTGCGAAGTGCTTATCTGAGCATATTGTCTGCATCGAAGAACAGTGCACCATACCCTCTTTGGGCAGGCGGACGACCCGGACCTCGAGCGCTGTGGCGAAAGCATGCCCTTGCCGCGCCATTAGCTTCGAGCGTTCCTCCAGCGAAAGATCCTTCCAAAAGGGACGAGAGTAATTCTTCACGGAAGGGCCATAGGTCTGAAGGAATGTCGGTCCTGGGATGAAGAGATGTCGTATTCAACTGGCCCACCTCCGTCAATCCGTAGACATGGACGACGCTGATCCCAAGGTTCTCAAGGCTCGCAATGAGCGACGCCGTTGGTGCGCTCCCCGCAATGATAGCCTTGACGCCGTGTGCAACGCGTCGTGCCTCTGGTGCGTTTATCAACGATATCTGGACTGTGGGAGCGGCGCAATAATGCGTCGCAGCCGGTATGTGGTCGAGCGCGCGGCCCGGGTTGACTTGCACCCCAGGCTTCGACGGGGCGTGGAAGCGAGCCCATATCGGCCCGGGGGCGGCAGTCCGTAGGGTGACTTGCGTAGAGAATGCGAAAACGGCACTCCATTGGTAGCACCAGCCAGCGGCGTGGAAGAGAGGAAGCACCCTGCGTGTTGTCAGGAAGCGCACAGGGAGAAAGAGGAGGCGCCGCACCAAAGGTAGACCGAATCGTAGTTGAGCCTGCGCGACGGTCAGTCTCGAAAAGGTATTCAAAGGATAGCGAGAGCTTACTCGGATTCAACAGCATCGGCGATGGCTGCTAGATAAGAGCCTCGGTAGGTGGTCAGGACGCCTTTCGGCTGAAATGACAATGTCAGCTCACGGTAGCTTCGGAGGCAGAACCGACATCACCTTCCCTGTGGTACCGGACCTACAGATACATCAGTACCTTTGAGCAGATTTCAAGCACTGAACGCACGTATAGCAGAGCGCTGCTCCCTGGTTCTCGTCGGTTTCGATATCCAGGCCTGGCCACCCGCGTTCCCGACTGAACACCCTCCCACTGGTCAAAAAGTCCTCATAGGGGTCACCGGCTCGTCCGGTATCTTGACATACGACGGTTGGTAAACTTATTCCGTCGAGCAGATGTGTGTATTCATGATCGACGAGGATGAGGCGTGAACCGGAATGCTCGATGATATACTTGACATCGTCCGGGCGCAGCCTGGTGTTGACGGCGCAGATGATAGCGCGCGCCGCTAGAACTCCAAAGTAGCTGTCTGTGTGTGGCTATCAAATAGATGACACGTCGCAGCCTTGTTAATGGCGCACCTGCAATCATGGGCGAGTTCGGGGCGATGACTGCGACGCGATCGCCGGGTCGTATGCCAGCCTGGATGAGCGCGTACGCAAGATTCTGAGTGCGCTGGGCCCATACAGCGAACGAGTAGTAGCTGGGATGAGGCACATCGGGATGCGCGAGCGCTAGCTTGTCGGGGTGGAGGAGGGCGGCCTTGAGGAGGAAGAGTACGGGATTGAGGGGGTGGTAATTAACAGGGAGTTTCTTTGGCTGATTAAAGCGGTAGACGGCGTTCTTTGGAGGCAAACTGGCTGGTGTCGGGGAGAAATTCATGGTGGAATGTGGCAAGCAAGCTGCGACGCGTCCCTGTTCCGTACCCCACGGCACGAAACCAGCGGACCGACCGTGGGGTGCGGGGAAACACGTGCACCTTCCCCATTCGTCGTAAAGCTAACACCCGCATCCGGAAATCTCTTCTCTCATCTCTACCACCATCATCCCAGGCTGGTCCCCGGTTGCACACCTCTATTCCTACGCTCGCTTATAATCAAAATATTCTACATGCTCCCGCGTTTCTCTAAACTCTCTCTAATTCTCTGTCTCGCCCTTTCCGATGTCGTGCTAGGTGCGCATTAGCTCCAAGAATCATCAGCATCATCATCGAGCTGATCTGGAATAGGCGGTCCGAATGACTGGGTTCGCATTGATTATGTCCTGCAACAGAGTCGAAATCCGTCCTCCGATACTCGAGATGCTCGTCAGACCATCATATCTCGCGCTCGCCAGTACTCTCAGAAAGGACCATGGAGTGCGTGTCATTCTCTTCGTATACTTATTATCATTGATCTCCATATACAGAAGTAACGAATGGCAAGGACGTGCTACCTCCCTCAGGCAACGCTCACGACTACCTCTCTTGGGCTCCCTATCACTGGCCAGATTGCAACTGGTGCCCAAGCGGTCGAACACATCTAGTGCACTCAGGCAACGACACTAGCTCAGACGACGGCAGCGACTCCACGGACCCTGACTCTCCTCCTCCCTCGGACGGCGACATATCTGGCCCTCCTGGTGAAGATGTCGACGACAACCCGAACTATCTGGAAGGGCGTCGCGATCTCAGCTATCACAGGAAACGCATGAATCGTGTTCGACGAGACTCCGACGCTGCTTCTGTATCTGTGACTGCCTCCGAGGTAGCTGGGTCAAGTACACTCTCGCTTGACACCTCCATGCCGACAACTGCTACCATAAATGCCGATCCTGGAATGGCGGACGACCCTGAAGCTATCTTGACAGCCACTGTGTCGACGCCGACTCCGTCTCAGACGGATTCTCCTACGACTACTTCTTCGGAATCTACTCGAACTGCGTCTTTCTCGCGCATGCCACAGGCCGCTGCTCACACGAAAGCAAAGGCCAAGTGTACTCCGTCGCCGACCAAGAAAATGGCTCCAAGTGCAAGTAAGGCTCAAGATTGCATCTAGTCTGTCATTTGCTCACGATATACTTCCAGCCTGGACGACCTGCCCCTACGTCGTTCGCGACGGCAAAGTCAACCCTGATGTTCGCACACTGAATGGAGTCAAGTCCATCAACGCTGTCGCGGAGACGTCTATATATCTTGGTATCACCGCCGTCTTGCAGTCCTCCTCCGACGCTGCCAGCAAATTTGTCTCTTTCATCAACACTTTTTTCCTCGATCCGAAGACGAACATGGACGCGAACATCAACTTCGGCCAAGTCGTCCGCGGCCCTGGCTCCTCTGGCCGCAAAGGCACCTTCACTGGCGTCCTAGATCTGCGCGGCATGGTCAAAATCGTTAACGCCTGCATGCTCCTTAAAGCGGCGCGCCACCCGGATTACACGCCCTCTTTCGACGCCGCATTCACCAAGTGGGTCCGTGACTACACGAACTGGCTCCAGAGCAGCGCCATCGGTCGCAAGGCGGCGACACGCCCGAACAACAACGGCTCGTTCTTCGTCTCGCAGTACGCGGCGCTCCTTCTCTTCCAGGGCGACACTGCGGGCGCGAAACGTGCGCTCGACAGCTTTTTCCACCAAGGCCCCTTCAGAGACCAGATCGCGAAGAACGGCGACCAGCCCTTTGAGAGCGCGCGCACCCGGCCTTTCCATTACAGGTGCATATATGCGTCTCCTACTATGCTCCCTCACCCCTCTCACTGACCCTGCTCTCCTTTTTATTCTTGCCCTCAGAGCCTTCAATCTCGAAGCCCTCATCGTAAACGCCAAGCTCGGCGCGGAAATTGGTGTCGATTACTGGTCCGCGCAGTCCAAATACGGCAACACGATCCAGGACGCGGTCAACTTCGCGATGCGCACGAAACCTGGGAAGGAGGACGTCACGGAGCTGCTGCCGCACGTGGCGGCGGTGCGCGCCGTGTATGGGGACCCGACGGGGAAGTATTCGAAGTGGATTGTGGCCCATGATGGGAAAGGCGGGGCGGCGGCGCAACGTTCGCCGTTCTGGTTCTATGACCAGCCGGAGGCCGTGGGTGTGAGGAAGGGGAAGCGGGGCTTAATGGTTGGGAGGGAGGAGGGGACGATTGTGGCGGGAGATGACGGAGCCGTGCTGGCGAGGGACGATTCGGCGGTGGGCGCGCCTGCGGACGAGTTGTTCGAGTGCCCGGATGTGTTCAAGCTGCTGAACGAGACAGAGGTAGAGGTGGACGATGGACTGTTCGTGACGTGCGACATTCTGAAGCCGTACTACGAGCTGCCGGCGCTGCCGGACGCAGGACAGTAGCCGGGGGCGTGCGATCGCTTTATGGACTCATAGTACTGAGCTGTGCTCAGCGACCCTTGGTATATATAAATGTATGTGAAAAAGGTACTGCGCTACAAGGAAGTGGTCGTGAAAAGCAGACGAGCACAAGGTGAGTCGTTCTGTACACTTGAAGTTGAAACAAGTCGGAGTATGCCGGTCACTCGATGCGTAACTACAGGTGGAGTCGTTCAGTTGCGTCACGCACGCGCTTATTTCAGTTTTTCATGTTCAACTTCCATCCGTCGTCCTACGCGACCAAGTTTCCTCAATAGTCCGTTATCTACCCTCAAGATGGAGACATTGGTGGACGATCATCCAGAGCTGGCCTCCGAAATGGTCAAGCTGCTTGGACACGAGCTGAAATCAGTGAAAACTCAGCTACGCGAACTGCAGGCAAGCGTCCTCACCTCGCGACCGCTTGAGTCTGACTGATATTACTCTAGGGGCAGAGGGGCTCTTCTGCGATATCGTCAGTCGACGTTGATGCAGGGCGCGCTCTCGCGGAAGTTGCGGAGCTGCGAGAGCGGGTTCGCTTTCTGGAGACAGAGAACGAGAGGCTTGTCAACTCGCAGCAACAGACGCTCAAGCAGGAGCCGTATGACGTGCGTAGCGTCTCTACGGTATTTGAGTGACTTTTCATGGTCATACAGGAGAATGACCTCCTGCAACAAAAAGAGAAGATAATCCAGAGCCAGGTGCGCGCCCCGACTGCATTCCTTTCACGCGATTGTGATCATCTTATATGCCATCATTTAGTCTGAAAGCCTCGACAACTCTTACAGGAATATGCAGAAGATGAAAAAGAAAAAAGAGCGGTCGGACCAGGTAGGTATATCACCCGTTGCGCTTTCTTGCTGTTGAGCGCGTTGTGATGACCACAGGACGTGATCTCCCTGCGGGAACAACTCGCAGCCCGAGAAGACGAGGCTAAGAGCACGGCAAGTCTCCCACCTGTCTGTTGTGTCGAAGCCAATCATGATCAACACCCAGGCAGACGCACACCGTCGACGAATGTCGGAGCTGGAGACTAAGCTTGCTCTCACCGTGCGTGAAAAGGAGCTCATGGCCGAAATTCAGCATCTGAGGGACAACGTGAGCGTCAATTTCGCATATGTCGGAAATTCAGCCACAACTGACGCTGCGCAGTACACTCCTTCATCTTTCCTTGCGGGTAGTGTGCGTGCCGAACATGCAGAACAGCCCACTGCCGACGACTTAAGGCCGTACAAACGATATGCGGGAGCCTTTCGCCTAAGAGAGGTACGACAGTGTCGGCGAGCATGCACACTTGAGCATTAATGGTTTGCACAGGAATGGACCACGTTGTGGTACTGAATTACTGCAGGAGTGAGATTGCGCGAGAGCTAACGTCCACCGCAGCCGGCAACGCATCGCTTCTTTCGGCGCTGACGAGGTTCTTTGGCCGACAATGCCTGCAGATGTCATCGGCCGCGCCGTCGTTATATGCCCAGCATTCACTCAGAAAAACAACTCCAGAGTTGACTCTGGGACATGCGTGTGGTCAAAACAGTCTGTCAGAATTGGCGACAAGTTCGAGTTCTTCTATCAGAGTGCCGATGAATGGTGGCTTTACATGGGCATCCTTCAATGCCGCGGCGTCAGTACGACGACATTGCCTGCCTTAGGCCAGGATACGCCGGTACGCATCGTCAACTAGACGAATTTTATAACACCTCCGAGCACGTACATACTGACGTTTCTCTCAGGCCGTCGCTAACATGATGACGGAGCGGGCTGTCATGCAGAAAAATTTGATGCCGCCGTTGCTGTTCAACAACTTGCGGAGAATGTTCAGGGACGGGCTTCTCCAAGTTTGTTGCGTGGAGCTGGAGTGCGTTGGGTTTAACCACCCGTTGTACGTTCAACTCCTTGGCGAAGACTCGCAGCCCCGGACCTCCCATGGATCAATATCTCCAAGTACCTCGGCAGCACGCACTCATGCTGGGAATGTGAAGAGAAGCGCCCGCGAAAGCGATGTCGTGGAACCCGCGGGACGCGCAGGCAAAAGACACAAGCAAGGTCCCTTGTAGCCCCTTCTTGGCGATGTCACTGAAAGTCTAGTGGATGCTCTGCAGCATGATCTGCAGGGCCTCGTACGGCTTTCTAATCATGAGCGTTCGTCGGCATCGCACGCCTGAGTCAGCGCAGATATTACGATGTATGTATATCCACACGTCGAGACATTGACGCGTACAGGGGTTACATATAGGATAGACGTACAGACGACATAGCACTGCCAGCAGCTCTGCGGCCGAACGCGAGCCTCTTCGCAGGTACCCTGTTACCGCAATCGCCAATACGTCTACGAATCGTACTACGAACGACGGTTCTAGACGAGCGCCTCATTCTCCGAAAGTCGGGGTAGAGTCCTTCCTTCAATCCTCCGAGCCAGGCATCGATTCGTGCGACGTGCGGGAGCGCTTGCGAGGCGGCAACATGCCTTCGTCTTCATCGTCAGACTCGGCGCATTTGTCGTCCTCATCGTCGCGCACGCGCTTGCTGGAGTCCGCAGGCTTGCCGGTGTCTTCCTCGGGTTTGGGATCCTCCGGTTCCAGTATGTGCTTGGTGAGGACGAGCGCCTCGTCGTGTCGTTGATAGTACTGGCTGATATTCTGGAATGCCGTGTACATTGCGTCGTAGGTTTCGTCGGTGAAGGCCGAAGGCTTAAAGCGTAAATTGGGCTTCGTGCCGGGAGGAACCTTCTCCTCCTCGACGGCGAGGTACATCGACGCGAGCAGATCCATGAGCCCAGGGAGTTGCTCCGTGATTGGGAACGCCTCGCCATGAGTCCTCTGGAGCAGTTCGGTGAATCCCTCTGTGTAGGTAGAGTCGGTGAATAGGAGCTCGCACTCTTCCGTTCCGTGTATGTCCGAGGTGAAGATGAGCGCAGCGTAGTCCGCCAACTCGTTGACGAGGTTCAATATATCTTGCCTGGCGGGCTCGTCGTCGGCTTTGATGTCGTCGATCATCTGCGCGGGGATCCTCCGGACGACGATGTCGATGGCCATCCAGAGGACAGACTCGACGTCGTGGTAGAAGTTGAATGCAAAGAAGAGGGATGCGAGGTTCTTCGCAGCCCTGTTTGTCCTCATGAAGAACAGGTGTTTGCGGGACTGAACTTCGACTGCGGCATAGTAAGAGGTGCCCTACGAAAGCGAGATCAGTGCCAGAGAAATGGATGAGCTGAACATAAGGACATACCGTCAACGGGTCATGTCTCGATATCACTTCGTACGGTCTGGCATATTCAAGGTCAGAGACCTTGACGATGAACTTCTTCGCAAAGTCGCCGTCCGGAGGGGGGAGCAAACAATTCCCCAGACAGAAGACAAGAAAGTTTCCAGGACTGACATCCCTGAGGCTGTGCAGCCATCCCGCACGGTGGAATCGTTTGAGTCTGATTACATATATGAGCGACTTGTCCGTATAGATGAAGACGGGAGACTTACTGGCAATGATCTAGCTCAAAATGAAGAAGAATTCGGCGGGATCATCGATTTTGTAGATATCCTGGCAGAGGTGTTTCTGGACAGTCCGCCAATGGGCGCGCGCATGAAGCACCAGAGAATCCATCTTCCTGGACTTGTGAGGCTGTGGAGCCTTCTCCTCCGCGTTCGTCTGTAAGAACCCCTGAACCTGGGCGCGAGCGGAGCGCTTCGCACTGGGGTTCGCTCTGTCGGGGAACTCGTAGATGGCCGAGTTTGCTGGCGGCGCAGGCACCGGACGACCCACGACCAAATCACAGACAAATTCCATAAAATGTTTCTTGATGTCGCGAAGATCGTCAGGATACTCCTCTTTGGGAAGATCGTGCAGCTTGTCGAGGATCTCCTGTTGTATGCTGCGCTCGGATCGTGCATCGGCGAATGACCAGAAGTCGCGTAAGACATTGTCGCTCCAATTACGATCCAGCTGTCCATTGGCATCGGACTCGCGCACGTGGAAGACGCGCATAGCGCGCGAATGAAGACGTGGGGCAGAAGCCTGTTCGAGTATTTTGACCGTCTGGAACAGGCGCACGGTCCCAGTAACATCTCCGACCTCATATCTGTATTGGATGTTGTTCTCCTGGTCTAGGACGCGCTTGATCGTTGGGTCGTATCCGAGCTGCTCCTTGAACGCGTATCCGATGAAGAGGAAGAACTGAACGAGCTCCTTCAGATTCTGTGGAACATATGAGACTGATATAGATTCCAGAAGTTGACCATCGCGCACCTTCTGTATGTCGAACGACATGGTCACCGCGGAGTGCGACCTCGTGTGTATCCATAGACGGGCCTTGTTGCCCTCGATAGTGAGGCTGAAGTGCCAATTCCGGCATGGATCGTTGAACATGATGTGACCCGTGCCTCCCAGCATTTGCCGCTCATCTCGTAATGCATGAGACAATGCTGCATGAAGTAGAGAAAGAACGACACACCTCACAAACGGCCTCCATAGTATTATGCAGCTTGACTTCCATCGTCATGGGGAGATCACAGGTATATACGACCTTCTTGTCGGTATAAGTGCGGTTGAGTTTCGCGCCACAAGGAAGATTGACCCTGGTGCTAGTGCTGGCTTTCTTCGGGAACGTCGAGTTTCGGAGCTGAGCGAAGCCGTCCACGCGAAAGGACCCCCCCGCGCACTTCAGAGGATGTCTCCTTGTTAGGCCGACATTCAAAGGTCGCCGTGCGGTCATCGTGGGAGAACAGTCCAACGTCCTCAGCGGCAGTCAAGAATCAAGATGGCCTCGAAAATAGGTTGCAGTGCGGCGTAATGATCGTTCTCCGTCATGGTCGCGGCTGGCTTTGCCGGAAGATCCGTCCATTCGTCGTTCTTGAGCACCTTGTTTTCCTTGAGTCGACCAATAACTCGGGTAATATCTTCAGCAGGTAGACGCTGCCAGTCTGGCACATACAGTAGGTGGTGTAGAAATCGTTGACGCCGCACTCGCGTAGTCGCGCGACTCGTTAATGTAGTAGTCGCGGGTTTGCTCGAGGTTCCGCATGTGTCGTTCCTTGGCGTGCTGCACTGCGCCCTTAGACGGTGAGTCTTGAGGGACTTGGGGAGGCGGAGGACGCTTCTTGGAGGACATGATCAGACACGGCACCAGACGAGTGGCGTTACGGAAGTGACGGTGATCGTCGTCGGTGAAGAAGAGGACGGGAACAGGGTGCAGGAGGGCGAAGACTCACGTTATATGTGTTTGGATGGCCCGAGGGGGTTGAAGGCCAGCCGATATGTAATGGCGCGCAGCAGCTCTTTGTTCGTGCAGGCAACGTGGTGGCGAATTGGTGGCGAAGGCCAAGTTGAACAATGATGGGAGCCGGGCCGTCGCCCCGTATGACTGGGAAATACACGTGCTCGGTCCGGCATCAGCCGCTCCCTTCGCTCGGTTTGTTCGCTGAGCGTATCCTTCACCTTCATCATGACCGAAGACCATCAGAATCTCTCCGTGACATTGTGCCGCGAATGCAGCCGCTCGTACAAGGTTCCCCAGCAGGCTCTCCCAGCCCCATCCGCGCGAGATGACCTGCGACGACGCCGGCTGCCGTCCGAAACCGAAGCGCAGGCCATCCAGCTCGCCATATTGGACACCTACCAGCACCTCGCATCCATCGAAGAGGAGGTCATGAAAATTTTGGCGCAGGCGGAAGCCATGGAGGAGCTGAAGAAGATACTGCAGCGCAGTATCGAGACTCGGCAAGCATTGGTTGCCCCTGTACGTCGTTTACCGGTCGAACTTCTCTCGGAGGTGTTCGACCTCGTTTGCGACGATGACGGAGAGTACATGTGCGACAAATTGCCGATGCCACTGGTCCTTAGCAGCGTCTCGAAAGTCTGGCGCGGTGCGTGTCATATTGGTTTGTCTGCGCGAACGCTCATAGCCTACATGCTACGCAGACGTCATGATCAACTCGTCGAAGATATGGGCGAGAGTACCCGTCCACTGCATATTACCGGGCTCATCGTTTGGTTTCCTTCCATACCGGCTTGGCACATCCGAAGAGAATACCTGGAAGCGTGTCGCCATCCGTCGACTGCGACTCCATTTGTCAGGCATCGGAAACGAGACTCTCGCTCATACTGTGACATTCGCCCCACATTGTCTTGGAGATCGATGGCTGGATTGGTTTCCGATGGTCATGGAGTACTCCAGCTCGTGGTGCTCACTGCGAATAGCGGCGGACGAGTTCTTTGAGACATTTGGCCAGCGCTCGTTAGTGCGGCTGGAACGACTCGAAATTGAAGTGGACCATTTGACGTCGGTCACTGCGGACAAGCACCACGTATTCATGCACGCACCTCTCCTTCACCATCTCACAATAAAGAACTTCCGGGCAAAGTCTCACCCAACCTTGATGTGCCTTCCTTGGAAACAGATCACCTCACTCACGGCGGAATACTGCTCCGATGCCTACCTTCTCGACATGCTAGTTGCGAATTGCCCTCAGCTTACGACATTATCGCATATGATGCGCGGAGGGACAAATGAACATCACCAAATGACACCCTCGACGACGCATCACACTTTCGAGAATTTGCAGGACCTCACAATCGACAGAGCGTACCAAGGGGCGCACACGCAACAAGAGAATTTCCTGAATCGGATGACGGCACCTCGTTTGCACACCATCACTCTGCAAACTTCGTGGCCGCAATCCTGGTTTGCCTACGACCCCTCTCGCAGTCCCCTCGCATCGTTTCTGGCGCGATCTCAGGGTGCCCTACGCAATTTACACATGCTGGATTTCACCGTGAAGGAATGGGACTTCATCTCCTCCGCCGGCGCCACTAAAGAGCTTCGAACCCTGCAAGTGCGAGTCAACTTTGATTGCGAGCCTTTGCTGCTCGACCTCTCATTCCTGGGCGATGCACGTGTCTTCCCACTACTGGAGTCCTTCAGGTTGGACGGTTATATCATGGCAAGCTTGGACGGCCACACGATGACCAGCATGATAGCGAAGCGCGCTGCAAATGGGGGCCGCCTGAATCATCTGGAAATCCGCATAGAGGAACCCGATGCGAATAAGTGGAAGATGGCTAGGGAGGACTACGAACGGTTGGTGAAGATGTTACCGCGTGGCGTTCTGATCTGGCAGAACAGGGAAAGGTATATTGGAGGGCTAGAAATCAGAGTTACGCACTATAGTAGGCCATACGCTGCAGAGGATTGTGATCGTTAGCCTTACTACACCGAATATCTCAGTACTATACATGTATATCTTTGTAGCTTCCTCATCCAATGCTTCACGCATTTTCATCACGGCTCACTTCAAGTGAAGCAGACTCAGAGCCTGCTCAGCGCACCTACTCAAAGTCACTAATATAGTGCGAAGTTCAACTTTGCTCACGTGCGCGCGCAATACTTACTTTGTCCGGACCGTTCAATTCCGTCTCTCGTCACGGTCGACGAGAATCTCAGGAGCCTCTCAATGTCCTCGGTGTCTCCGCCGACGTTACGCTGGCTCCAACAGACGACAGCATCGCTTCCATATGTTCAGCGCGCACTTGTTGTACAACATGTCACCGGTGAGAATCGTTTGTCGCGCACGCGGCGCTTGCTCATGGTCAGACGCGCTGAGCCGATATGCGACGCTACACGTCAAATCCGATGTGTACATATACGATGATGGACGCAGTCATTTGCTTCTCTGCGTTCATGGTCTTCTACCTGTCGTCTTCAGGTCAGAGCGCTTGTGTTGATGGATGGGCGATGAGCGTTTACGAGGCGTAGAGGCGCGGCATACAACATTCCGCTCTCAGTGTGGATTCCCCTGGACTATGGTTCGACACCACCAATAGTGTATGTGGTCCCCACTACCGGGATGGTCGTGCGGTGCGTTGAAAGACCGAGTCTTGCGTAGGATACCTTCTGACAGCTTTGCAGTAAGAGCAAGGATGTCGATGTCAGCGGACTGGTCGAAGGTGATTACGCACGGAACTGGAGGAGGAAGAATGAAGTACGTATTCTTACAAGGATCTGCTACCGCTGTTCATGAAGACGCACAGGGCTGCACGCTGGTTGGCATTTTGGAGAGTCTGCAACATCAATTCGGCCTCGAGCCACCGGTGTACGCGAAGCCTTCCAGTCAACCTGCAGCGCCCGCGCGGGAAACCGCTGCATTGCCCCATGGCACACCTCCGCCTCCACCTCCGCGCCCGACACACGCACTACGCCCATCCGTCACGCACGTCCACACGCGAACGATCTCCACGGCTGCCCATCCATCTCCCTATCAGCCGGTCCCGCCGTATTCTGCATCCTCACCCGCACAAAACACAACTGTATCCACACCGGTGTCGCGTGAAGGACCTCCTCCTGTACCACCTGTCCCGCAGGGCGCGAATCCTATATATGGCATTACATCTCCTTCACCCTCGGGACCATCGCCGGTATATTCCCCGCGATCGCCACCGCCAGTCCTACGAGCGCCTCAGCAAGTAGGGCCATCTCCGCCACCACCTCCGCCGCATCTCCCGTCGCAGCTACACGCGTCATCGCCACCACCCACTCATAGCGCGCATCCGGCATACGCCCAGCAGGCACCGATATACGCTCAACCGCCTCCTCCACCAGAGTCCTCGGGATACTCTCCAGCATCCCATCAGCCGCCTCCTCCGCCACTACCGCCGCAGCAATATACGCCAGCCGCGGTCCATCCACAGCAATATGTGCCGGCATTTGACCCTTCACAGCGCTATGTACCAGGGCCCGCGCCTTCCTTACCATCATACGCATCTCCACCTCCGCCTCCAATCCTCGCGCCGGCTCCTCCCCCAGCACCTCACATACCACCGCCCGACATTATGGACGAGGACGATGATGGGCCGTCAATAACCACGCCTCAGGCGACAGGCGCGCCGCCACCTCCACGCCCACCCAACCCGCAACTCCTGGCATTACATGCATCTCTTCATCAGGCTCTGCAATCTTCTCTTTCGGGGCTAGAGACACGACACATGGGAGAGATGGAACGCATGCGGAGAGTTAAGGAAGGTTTGGAGAGGTGGGCGTATGATTTTGTCATAATCCCGGTACTGATGCATTATAACAGGGGAGCAGCAGCCATCGCCGACGAGCGCGGCCGGCTCATCGCAGTCAAGTCAGTCTGCGATGGTGTGCACGAACGGTATGCGAGCGTCGTAGGAGAGGCGGAGCGCAGGCTCGCCGTGGCGAAGGCGAAGGAGGTCGGCGTCGACGAGATGGTGTGCGGCGCCGGAATATTATGGAACCAGTCAGTGGCTCTGCGTGCGCTGACGAGATCTTTGCTGACAACGACTTTGTGGCAAATCAGGCTCATTACCCTCGTCGCGGAAGACATGGCGATCGAGGATACAATCTACCATTTGCATCGCGCGCTGGCAGCCGGTCGTATGGGTGTGAGCGAATGGATGCGGGTGAGTGGCGCTTATATTACTCTCTACTCTGGCCTAATAAAGTGTGTCGCAGACCACCCGCGTCCTTGCTGAGGAGCAATTCATGAAGCGCGCGCTGGTCGAGAAGATACTTGCCGGGGTGTAGATGCTGGCTTGACCTGTATATTGCTCACGGGCGCTGACGTTCGGACATGGTGTACCAATAATATAAGTTGCGTGCATAACCCAGAGTGAATACATGATTGACGACAAGCATCCCATGCCAACCGATACTCTTCTCATTGTAGAACAGCCGGCGTTTCGCGTGCTCGTTTGTTCTTGTGAGGCTCTGTTGCCTCCAGCTCGTCCTCAGGCTTCCGCTTCCCCGGTCTTGGTGCTTGTTCGTTGGTTGGTTCGCCCATTGTAATGTCGGTATCCTGTATTGCCTCAAGAGCATCTTGAGAAACCATAGCACCGTCCGTTTCAGGCTGCGTCTGAGCTGCTGGCGCAGCAACTCGTGCGAATTGCAAGGGCGCGCCGGTATCCCTGTTCACCTGGTCCACCCTGACGACAGGATCGTGCCCAGCTGCGAAGTGCATTGCAAGTTGAGCAAACACCAACCGCGCCCATGCATATATTAGTAGCGGTCAAAGTGCGTTGAGCCTCGTTGAGCCTCAGGTCGAGCCTTGCTGTGAGCCTCCGAAAGGCTCAACAGAAGGCTCAACTGAGGGCTCAACTTTGCGGTTAAGGGTGCGGTCAAAGTAGGGCGCCCAGGACCTGCCCAGGATGTGCCATTGCTCAACCTTTTAGTATTCTATGACATACCGTATTTCGCATTCTGTGATCCTCTATGTGCTCAATGTGTATTGTACAACATAGCACGCACTCCTACGTTATTCTGGTTTATTTGAGGCAATTTTACGGAATTTCCTGGTCACTCGGACGGCGGTGAAGGCCGTCCGAACTGAGCGAGTTGGAAGTCCATGTTAGGCCCACGTTTGTTTACATATGATGTGCACCGTCATGTGGGGGACCCACAAGAACCCACACTCAGCAGTCAGAAGGCTCAAATACAGAAGGCTCAACGCTAGTTTGAGCCTTTGCAAAGGCTCTGCTCTGGAGGTGAGCCTTTCAAAACAGGTTGAGCCTCGCGTTGAGCCTTCGTTTGAGCCTTTCGAGGCTCAACAAAGGCTCAACCAAAGGCTCAACGAAGGCTCAATCCACTTTGACCGTTACTATTCCTGCGTTTGTGTCGAACAGAGACGGCTCGAAGCACTTCATATCCCGATAGTATGCATGGAATATTTCCCGAGAGACCGTGGCCGTGTTCTCGACAGCCCTGTATGTGTTCGCCAGTTCCTCGAGGACGTGGAAGATCTGGAGCAGCGCGGATTGCTCGCCATGACTTGCTGCGGCGAGGTCTTCTATGTCCTCCCTCGTACATGGCCTTTCCAGCACCTCACCCCGCCGATAGAACTTCATCTTATCCACAGTGTCACGCCATGTGAGCACGGGGAATATTGCCACCCCGTACTCTTCCAGCGCCTTGACCAAGAACTTGCACTTCTCCCAGCTGTCGGCGATGGGCGAGCGGAGGGGTAGATGGTGGAGCACGAAGTCGACGGCGATCCAAAGCAGGGATTCAAGGTCGTGCAGTGGATTGTATGCGAAGAAATAATATGCAAGGGCATGACGGAATCTTAGGAAAGATCTGCGCGTATGGTTTGCGAAGACGTGTGCTCCATGCGCAACTTCGACGGCGATAAAATTCGGATTGCCCTGCAAAACCGTCAGACAGCTTCATGAGGAGAAGCATAAGAAGCAGGGGCTTACATGCAGATCAGGCCGTTTCGCGTTATTGTACATGCCACGATATTCCATGCCTGTGATTTTGACGGCGAATTCACCATTGAGCTGCTTGGTGTCAAAAGATACATCGGCCGTGCGGTAGGAGACCAAGATGTTTTCGGGCCCCATGTCTCCATGAATATGGCCAGCTCGGCGCATGCCGTCAAGAGCTAGCGAACTGGGTTGGTCAACTGGTAGGATGACGGAAAAGATAACATACCATTGACACATTGGCTTAGCGCGTGGAATAGCTTAGCGGGGTCTTCGATCGTGTTCAGTTCCTCGCTAGTCTTCGCATAGACAGTGATGTCGTGCGTACAGCGCTCCGTCTGCCTCTTCTGTTCGTATGGTTCGGTGGAGAATTCCGCGACCAGAACGGTGCAGTCGCTGGTCGTGAGCTTCTTGATTTTGTCCCGGTATCCCTCCGTAGTGCATGTAGCGTGTCCGAGGTTGCCCAGCACCACCCCCGTTCGCGCGGGCAAGTCCAGGGCGTAAATATTGGAGTCGCCCAACCAGTAGTCGCGCAGAACGCAGCTGTGCCAATCTCCTGGGATGCTGCAATCGGCGCCCTTGGTCATTCGAAGGGCCTTGTACGTGCGTATTGCGCTGCTAGACGTCCCAGTCTTCAGACTGAAGTCCATAGCAGTGCTAACCGTCCGGCATAACTTGTGCGGCGAGCTATCCTTGACTTCGTACTGGAAATTGTTGTCGCCGTCGACGATCCGTGTCAAAGATGGGTCGAGGCCAAGCTGCGCCGTGCTGGCATACTTCGTAAATAGCATGAATTGCACCAACTCGTCGGCGTTCTGTATAACGATGCTCAATCAGATGGTAGCTTTTCGAGAGGAGGATAGTAGAAGCTCACTCTGTGCAAATCAAAAACCTTCGAGGCCACCGTGAACATGCGGGAGTGACAATGGATGGTGACACGGTCCATATTCTGGCCAGATATGGAGACGGTGAAGATGTACTTGCGTCGAAGATCATTGTGCAGAGCATAATTTGCTGAAGAGATGCTTAGGCGCTCGGCCTTGAGTAGCGTCAGAATTGTGAAGATTATCCGCAAAGTGGGAATACCTCTGCTTTGTTGCTCTTCCAAAAATGTATGACTCCTACATCGACCGGATGTGCCTGCGGAAGGCCCGAGGATGTCGAAAATGCTCCTATAAAGGAGGCATCAAGAGCGCACTCCTCAAATTCCTCGATCCCTCTAGAGGATCTAGCAAGGAGGACATTGAGCGCGGAGGCATTCATGTTGGTTTTGACATCACTATCTTCTTTGCAACATTCGTAGCATGTCGTGCGCCCGGTGTGCGAGAATCGTTGCGGATATGTATATTCTACAGCTTGCGTGATCGAAGAATATAATCCTCGAATGTATCCTTCCAGTCCGTCTTCCGCGTCGACTGCTACAGGTCCTAAAAGACCACGTTCACGAAGCGTTGTGGCAAGTGCCTTCGCATCCTTGGAGGGCAGCCGTTGCCAACCGCACGCAAAGCGTCGGTAGAGTACGTCTGTAGAGACGCGAATTATCTTCTTCGAGTCAGCTGCATCTTTGGCGGACGACATGGTGGGAGGAGACAAGGCGTGACGGCCCCTGATCAGCCACGTGGTCTCCTGGTAGTCGAACAGTGACTGTAAGTCACGCGCAGTCCCCATTGTTGTCACGTGCTGTCCTCGGGCAGTGTCTTTTTTTCTCCAAGTTACGTCGGCCCCGGGCCGTCATGGGCACACTCTGGAATAATGGAAGTTTGAGAGATTGGCGATGCGACCAATAATCAAGTAGGGGCAAAAGGACAAGTCAAGCAAAAGTCAAGTATGTGGCGCGCATGATGCGGCCCGCTGGAGATCATCGCCTCTCGCAGTCCGCGAGTTTGCACTTTGACCGAAACGCTCATGTCTGACCTCCCCCCAACATATTCCAGACAGGACCCAGACGCTGTCGACGCCGATGCCGATCCCCAGCGCCTCGCGAGCCCACCGCTGAGCTACGAGCCGCAGATCCTCATCATCCCCCCAGCGGGCGCCATCAATTTCCAGAAAGGCTTCCTCGGCGCGGAGGACGAGAAGGCCGCCGTAGAGGGCGAGCTGCAGATCAAGGGCGCCACGCCGGGGGCTTGGAATAAGGTGTACGTGCACAGTCGTCTGCTGGAGCAGCGGCGCTTACGGAATCTCCAAGGACGATGACATTGCTCAGCGCCGAGGCTGCATACTCGCGAGAGATCGAGCTGTGCAGGCAGGAGAGCATTGTGTTCCAGCGCAGCTCCGAGACGGAGACCCTCCCCTCCTGCATCCCTTTCGCGCTCCCGCTCACGGACGACACAGCGCAGTCCATCATGACCGCGCGCTCCTCCCTTTCGCACACCCTGACCGCCACCCTTCACTCCGCGGATCCGGGCGCACGCCCGGTAAGCAAATCCCTCCTTGTGCACACCCGCCGCTACACATCGCACTCCCACTCCGTCGCGATCGCGCCAGAGACGCACTGTTTGCAGGAGCCGACACGCGTCGAGGTGCAGGTCCCCCGCACCACCTTCTTTGCTGGCGAGTCGATCCCTGTCTATGTCACCGTCCCGCCCCCCTCGCGGGAGCTCGTCATGGACCGCGGATTGCGGTTGCGCAATGTCCGTGCTGAACTGGTGCGGGTCATCAAGGTCAAGCGTGAGGAGCACGATCCGGAGGATGTGGATGAAGAGGAGGTGCTGACGGGCTTTCATGACGACCTGGGCGTGTCCAAGGATGCAGAAGAGTCATCGCTCATGGTCCACGAGCCCTCTGCATCAACGTCACATATGCCGATATCCCCGCTTTTCATGGGTTCCTCACATCGGACTACGTTGGCGCGCTCGGGCGCATCCTGCCGCTTCCACTCCTCGCGCACCGTCCAGCTGCGCTTCGTTCTGCACCAGCAGTCCTCCCAGGGCTCGCCCTCCGACTTTCAAGTGTCCCTCCCGCCCGCCGAGCAGCAGCACAGCGACGCGGACTGTCCCCCCATCACTCAACACACCCTCCTCCACAGCATCACCTTCAAGATCAATACCCACATCTCGTTCGTCGATGTCGCGAACCCCGATCAGCGGCGGGAACGCATCAGCACCGTCTCCATCCCCGTTCTCATCCTCCCCTCGCCGGCACCGCTGCCCGAGGTCCCGCAGGACGTCGACGTGGCGTACCACAAGAAACACGATCGGCCGCCTGCGCAGACGGTGCGCGCGGACGAGGATAATGCAGCGCCGAATTACTCAGAAGGCGAGGCTGGCCCTAGCGTCATCCCCGTCGGCGCGCCGCCACCGTTCGAGGAGCGCGAGGCCCCACCCCCGTTCTCCATCTCTGAAGCCTCCACCTCGGGCGGCAACCGCCTCCCCACCTTCCTCGAGTCCGAGAACGAGATTATTATCCCGACCGCGGACGACTCCAGCGCCGCCCCCGACTTACCTTTCCCCGCCTTCCCCGGTGAGGGCGTCGAGTACGGCTTCCGCCCTGCGGACCAGTTTGACGGGCACTCCGAGGACATGCAGCGCACCAGCACGCCCCCGCCGACCCTCGAGATGGCCACGCGGGACGCTGACCTAACGCAGATCGCCGACATCCGCGAGCCGGAGCGCGCGATCGAGGCGCTCGGGCATGTCCTCGACCAGCACGAAGAGAGCACGCGCGGCGGGGAGCCGCCGCCCCCGCCGCCCGCGATGGATGACCCCTCCGACCCGCCGCCGTCGATCGACTCGGACTTCCGCTCGCCGGAGCCGGCGTCGTCGCGAGCGTCCCCACCGCGCCATCGCAGCGCGTCGCCGCCGCCGCCCGTGACGTATGCGGAAGTGGAGGCGGCGCACCCGTCGTCCCCGCCACCGCCACCGCCGCAGCAGCCGCACGTGCACGACCCGCCGCCTTATCTTGGTCCCGGGCCGGGGAGCCATCGCGAGCAGGAGGAGCATGTCGCCCGTCCGCCGCCTTACGTCGGCTGAGAGGCACAGCGCGAGACTCAGACAGCGCGCAGCAGGAGCACCCACATACAATCTGTACAGATCCACGTCATATCAATAAACTAGAAATGTAAAGATTACAGCGGCGAGTAAGTGATAACGAGGAAAGGGGGAGGAGGATGGAGTGAGATGTAAACCATAGAGAAATCCATCGTGGAAGCATGTATGTAAGAGAAAGGCCAGTCGGGCAGGCAACGTCTGTCTAGCAGTTGCAGGCCTCCTTGGGCTTGGCGGCCTCTTGGAGGTTGACATCGCCCTCCTGGCGTGCGCCCGGCCTGGACGATGCGCCGGGACGTCCTGCGCCGCCACGAGTGGAGGCCAGTATGTGCTCGATGGGTATCTTCTTGGCTGTGTATCACACTTGGTCAGCGCGCGCCCGTACATACAACGGTCAGGATGACGCACCAATCTCCGTGAAGACGGTGTTGACGTTCTCACCCGTCTTGGCGCTAGTCTCGAAGAAGAGCAGGCCCGCCTCCGTCGCGTACGCCTGGGCCTCCTCCCGCGGCACCTGGCGCAGGCTCTCCGGCGAGCCGTCGGGTGCGGAGGCCTCGCCGGGTGTTGCGGTTGCGTCGTCAGCCTCGTCTTCCGATTCCGACGAGTTGCCACCACCCGATGAGGAGCCGGCGGATTGGACAAGGTCGACCTTGTTGCCGGCGAGGGCGATAACGATGTTCGGGTTTGCCTGCCGCTGCAGCTCCTTCACCCAGGACTTGGCCTTTTCCAAGCTGGCGGCCTTTGTGATGTCGTAGACGACGACAGCCGCCTGCGCGTTGCGGTAGTACATAGGCTGGGGGCTGGTCAGCGAGCGAGCGGGCGGAATGGGCAGCGGGGACGCACGGCAAGCGAGTGGAAGCGTTCCTGGCCGGCCGTGTCCCATATCTCATAGCGCAGAACACGATCCTCGAGCCGGCATTTCTGGGTGAGGAAGGCGGCGCCGATGGTGGGCTCCTTGTTGGGCTGGAACTCGTCCGAGACCTGGGACGCGAGTCAGGCGGTGCGGGGGTCGAGCGGGAAAGCGTGGGGACGCACGAAGCGGAGAACAACAGATGATTTTCCAACGGCGGCTTCACCTGCAGAGGGCATGAGCGACGGCGGCGACGGTGAGCAGCCGGGCGTACGCACCGAGGAGAACGAGCTTGACCTGGACGCTCTTGTCGGCGGCACCAGCGGCGGAGTCGGCCATTGTTGAGTGGAGGAGATGAAGGTGAGAGGCAACAGTCGCTGTGACTGCGCGTCACACGCCACCTTGACATGGACGCCTCCACGTCCCGCAAGCGCTCGAAGTGGGATGTCGACGACCCCGAAGACGAAAAGCCGGCGACGCCGGAGCCGCAGCCGAAGCGCCGTGTCCTCAAGGCGGCACGCAGCGCAGACTCAGAGCCATCCCCCGTGCCCCGGCCCGCGCACAGCTACTACGTCCCCCCACGCACCAGCCACCCGCCCATCGTCCCCTCCCGCTCCGTCTACTGCTACGAACGCCTCAACCAGATCGAAGAGGGCTCCTACGGCGTCGTCTTCCGCGCCCGCGACAAGCACACCGGCGACATCGTCGCCCTCAAGAAGCTCAAGCTCGACGAGGAGAAGCACGGCTTCCCCATCACCGCCCTCCGCGAGGTCTCCGCGCTCATGGCCTGCCACCACGAGAACGTCGTGCGCGTGCGCGAGGTCGTCGTCGGCGACACCCTCACCCAGTACGTCGCCCGCCCCAAGGGCGCTCCCAGCTGCGTTCACCCACGGATGTTGCAAGGGTGTTCGTCGTCATGGACTTTATCGAGCACGACCTCAAGTCGCTGCTCACGCTCATGCCAGCGCCGTTCCTCCAGAGCGAGATCAAGACGCTCATGATGCAGCTGCTGTCCGCGGTCGCGCACTGCCACGATAATTGGATCCTACATCGCGATCTGAAGACGAGCAATCTGCTCATGAATAACCGCGGCACAATCAAGGTCGCCGACTTTGGTCTCGCGCGTCGCTACGGTGACCCCGTCGGCGTTGGCGGGCTCACGCAGCTCGTAGTGACATTGTGGTATAGGTACGCGCGCGCATCTCTCTATACGCCCCTTCTGACCTCTCCAGGGCACCCGAAATTCTGCTCGGAGCCACCACCTATTCCACCGCCGTCGACATGTGGTCCGTCGGCTGCATATTCGCCGAGCTGCTCCTCAAAGAGCCGCTCTTCCAAGCGAAAAATGAGCTCGAGATGCTCTCCATGATCTTCAAGCTCCTCGGGCCGCCCACCACCAACACCTGGCCCGGCTACTTTTCCCTCCCACTAGCCAAGACCATCGCTCTCCCCTCGCCCCAGCCGCACCAATATCGACAAAAGTTCCCATACCTATCGACGAGCGGGCTTGACCTGCTCATGGCGCTCTTGACATACGATCCGGAGCAGCGCATCACGGCAGAGGACGCGCTGCAGCATCCGTACTTTACGTGAGTTTCTGTTTGATTCCTTTTTCTTGTTTGCCACAAGTGCGCCACGGCGCAGGTCAACTCTCCTGTCACAAATACTCACACACGCGGCAGAGAATCCCCTTTACCAAAACATCCGGATCTCTTCGGGTCCTTCCCCTCCGCGGCGGCTGGCGAAAAGTACGTGTGCAGTTTGGGTGCTGTCGAGTCTGCAGTCTTGTCGACTATGCTGTGTTATTGAGTTTGCGAAGTTGTCGACTACGCTATGTTATCGTGTTTGCGAAGTTGTCGACTCTGCGTTGTCATCGAGTCTGCGGCGGAGCGCTGACCCTCCTTTACAGGAAGCGCCGGGTGTTCGACAGCCCCTCTGCGCCTGCGAGGGCGGCGGACTATAAGCTCGTTACGGAGTTTGATCAGCCGTAGTGTATGGTCAAGCTCATGATTGTATGGTCAAGCTCATGATGCATGGTGCAGACTCATAGGACTTAGTGCACGGCGGGCGTAGTATTCAATGCGTAATATATATTTACAGTCAACGCAAAGGCGTCGTCGGCCTACAGCCTCGGTAGGTAATGGCGGTCTCCCGCGCCATCAAGGCCTCCTACATAGACACGGGAACGACAACAGTACGTACGAGGATGGGAGAGGATGTATCCGTATATGGAGAACGGCACCGTCTCGCGATCGAGTGGGAGAGCTCGGGACGCATAATGAGTTATATCGATGTTGGCTACAGATTGACCTCCACGGACCATTGCCAGAAGGCTATCCGGGAGGCTTCGAAAGAGCCGTAAGTATAAAGGGAAAAGTAGAGAGATGGGGCGGGCCTGGGCACGAGAAGGCAAACGCAAACCAAGACAAAAATGTATTGCTCGAGATACGATCTGTGCAGGGTGTCAGCGAAAGAGGTCAAGGCGGAGGCTAAGAGACGTACACATAGCTTGTAGTACGCAGGTAGGAGATGATGTTACCCAAACTCGGCTGGCAGCCGCGCAAAGGATTTAAAGCGACGGACCATTCCTGCGGAGGTAAGGCTCTTCTCAATGTCGGCTCGTTCTTGAACTCTCAGATCCTGAGTGCGATCATGAAAGTATACCTGTGAGCCAGAGAGAGGGTGACTGTTGAGGGGCAGAGGGTCTGCTGAGAAACAGACGTTCAGGAAGGAGACAGTTAGGATGGAGAGATCGGCGATGAATAAAAATACAGTGGTGGTAAGAATACAAAAACATTGACGGGTATCAGAAGCCTGAGACGGGTGTCAGCGACGAGTAGCGATACAAGAGAGGCAACTGACAGCATTCGCAATCGAAGGGGCACAGTGGGGTATCTGGATCGCGTGAGTGAAGTGGGAAAAGATGGGGGATGAAGAGCAGGCACCTCCGGCGGTCTCGTCGATGCCCAGCTCATCGACTTTGTAGACAGACCAGCCTTCTTCAGTTTGTCGACCTGTGAATGTCATGAGGGGTGATGACTTAACGAGCCTGAATTTTCTTACGGGAGCTGGAGCCTTTCGAGTCCTTGAACTTTTCCTCCTCGACGGATGGCTTGGATTTCTTCTTGGCCTTGGACGATGATGGCGGTGGACCAGACTTTGTTGCAACGGCTGAGGGCGTACTGGATGAGGGATCTACAACGGTCTCGACAACACGCTTCTTGGCCGATGGTGCGGCGGCTCGTCCGGTGTCGCCTCCCGCTTGCGTTTCTTGTCCTTTTTCTTCTTCTTCGCAGGCGCAGATGCGGGGGGCGCCATCGCAGGCGGGGCGGGCGCCTTGCCCTTCCCCTTGCCCTTGGAGGACGCGAAGATGGCGTCGATGTCGTCGGCCTTGGCCATGAGGTGAAGGTGAGGGAGGGAAATGCGCAAAAAGCAAAAAATTGTTTAGGACACAGGTCACGCGTGACTCTTGCGTCACACCGCGCCTCGTTTCCTCCCCAAACGGTCCATTGCCGGCACAAGCGAAGTCAGGCGGGCGAGCCGAGCGGAAGGATTTCTTGAACCCAGGAACCGGCGAAACCAGCAAAATACCAGATGCTGTGCGTGCATACCCGCAGTCCATGACTGTTTACTAACTGGCAGCAGACCGCACCAATCGCCAGGCGGCTTTTCCGGAGACGGCGCTTACTTTGGGACCATGGACGCCGCACAGGCAAAGCAGATGGCCGCCCTAAGCGCGGCGGGACAGCTGCGCCACGCCAGCACCCGTTCGTTTGCGGGGGTCGGCGGAACAAATTCGGCAGCATATGGCAGCCCCGGGCCATCAGCGGCGCACGACCCCTTGTCCTCTTCCAGCACCGTGAACCCGCTCCAGCCGCCGTCAGCCATGCAGGCCGCTGGCTTTACGCCCGAGGCTCTCGCCGCCGCGCAGGGCAACCCCGCCTTAGCGCGCCAGATGATCGCGGCCCAGAACTTGAAACGCTTCCTCATGACCCTCGCCCATTTCCACCACCAACGCGGCACACCCCTCCCCCCTCAGCTTACCGGTATACCCACGCCCTCCTACAACCCGCAGAATACCATCTGGAAGCAGGTCGAACTCTCCCACACCGACCATGGCGCCTTCCGCATCGGAGGCAGGGACATCAACCTCTTTAAGCTATACCAGGTCGTCACAAACGCAGGCGGCTTCGCGCTGGTGCGAGACACACCCTCCCCCCAGAATTCGGCCACTAATCCTTCTGCAGATAACCACGCAGAACCTATGGCCTCGCGTGTGTAAGATGCTCGACTTGCCCTTGGAGATCCCTGGCTCCAGCACGACTGCCGCCGTTATACTCAAGCAGTACTTTAATGGCGTCCTCTTCCCCTTTGAGGAGTTCCAGCGCGCCAACAAGCAAGCGCAAGCAGCACAACCTCCCCAGCCACCCCCCATCGACCCTATGAGCGCGATCGGCGGCGTGCAGCCCCAGGATGAATTCTTGGGCATGGGGATGGGCCCATCTGCCTCTCGTGCTCACGCCGGAACATCTCTGCCACCACCGACACCACATATGGCGAGCACACCGTCGCTTGAGCCACCCCCGGTGGACAATATGATGGACAACGGGGCCCTTGTTGACAATGGATTGAAGAGGAAGCTCGAGCTCGAAGAGGCAGAGATGAAACGGAGCCGTCAGAAGACAGGTTCGCATGCATGCCATCCATTCAACCCTCAGTTGTCTGATCCTTAACGCAGAACCATCCGAGTCATCATCCGTGAGTCAAGGCAGGTCGCGCCGCGTTTGTCCCTCATATCCCTCTAGAATCCCCCCTCTGTGCCTCCACCATCTGGAAGCGCGCAGGCTGGCCCTCGGGTCCGCGGGCGCAGGAAGATCGAATATGTTCCCATCGCGCGCGAGATCGACACATACGGTGGCCGCGACCTCGCACTCATCGAGAAGCAGGCGGACGAAGCGCGCCGTAAGCAAATTCGCGACTTCAGTGACTGGGGCACCGTCGATGTGGACCACCTCATACTCTCCATCCGGTCCCGCGTGGCGACGGAACTATCCTATGCTCTCACTACTCTCAACATACTCTCCGCCATGCGTTTAGGAGCGCCGAATTCGGGTTTCCAGATCAATGCTTGCCCTGACTTGGTCGATGAGTTGCTGGATCTGCTCGAGGACTCGGCCTTTGACGGTGCCCCGGAGACTGCCGAGGACACATCCGGGGACGACTTCACGCATCGGCAACTCATGAAGCACGTATACGACGAAGAGGATCAACCATTCGCTGTGCTCAAGCCGAAACAAGGTGGCAAACTCACAAGCAGTAAAGGGCCAACGCCGCCGCCAGCGCACATCATTCAGATCGTTTTCAGCATATTCCGCAACCTATGCGCTTATGAACCAAGTGGCGATTCTTGGCCAGCCGCCCTCGCTTGCTCGACTGCATCCTTCGCGTGTGCTCGCTGAAGCGCGGGGCTGACGGTGCTCCTCGCGCTGTCTCGCCAGCTCTATCCATACCCGATATGATCAACATGCGCAAGGACGCATTATACATGCTGTCAAACCTAGCTCCAAATACACGCTTCGCCAAGAATCCCGCCGATCCGCCGAAGCCAGCCTCCGCCGAGCGAGGCAGCTCTTTCAACTACTGGCATACTTCATCGTCGACGAGTCGGAATCCGTACCGCCTCTACAGCACGGCCAGCTATTCGCGGCCACGCCCCAGCAGCCTTAAGCCCTTCGGTCTCACGGACATCGCCTTGGAAGCCCTCACCGCGGTCGCGCAGCCAGACAGTAACCGGCAGGTCCTCGCCAAAGCGCTCCCCGTCCCCGTCATGTGGCGCACCTTACCGCCCTCGTGCACCGCCTCCCCGTCTCCGACGCCGATTTCGCGCTCGTCGCGCGCGACGCTTGGTTCGCGTACACCGAGAAGCTGCTCTTCGCGATGTACTCGCTCGCCTTCTTGCGTCGCCCGCGACGAAGGCGCGGCTCGCGCGCGACCGCGCGCTCGCCGTACGCAGCGTGCTGATGCGCCTGGTGCACCGGCTCATGATCACGAGCGGGTCGCAGGACGTGAGGCAGTGGAACAGCGCGCCCGTGCGGCGGGCGATCGAGACGCTGAAGGTGCTGGAGGACGCGGCGGATCCGTTTGTGGTGGCGGAGGATACGGCGGCGCCGGTGCTCGCGTTTGGGATGGGTTTTGGGCAGGGCGGGGAGGGGTCGGACGAGCATGGGCACGGGCTACTGGCGGCGTATCGGGAGCAGGGCTTGGATGTGCTGTTGACGGCGCCGGTGAATACGGACAGCGTGATGTTCAACGAGCTGGACAGTCTGATTCGAGTGGAGGTGTAGTGTGCCAGGCTTGTATTGTTTATTCAAAATGTGTATAACCGTGTATGTTTTGTTACCTCTTGGATGTCGATACTTAGGCGAGAGTCATACCACACGGACTCGAAGAATGCCCAGCATGTCGCACATCCACAAAGTGCCATAAACTGAGCGAGGATATTCACAGAGCAGCCAGTACTCCTACAAATACGGCAGCACACACAGAAGTCCCCCAAGCCGTCCAGGCTGGTGCGCCGATGCGCGCGTTGTTTATGGGGAAGAAGCCGTCGAGGTCACCGCCATCGCCGGCCATTCCCGTCGTGGTGTACATTGTGGTGACACTGACAGAGTGATTTGAGTATAAAGCGATCAAGAAGCGACACGGGAGAGGTGCAATGATTTAAGGATACAGGAAGGGACAAGCAGGACGGGCAAAGACGAGCTGCGGCAAGGCCGTGCTCGGAAACGAAAGGGACGACCACGCACGTCGTAGTAACAGGCTGCCCATTCTCCGTCGTCGTAATCGTTGTCTCTTGCACGACAGCGACCGTCACCGGCATCGGCGTCTCCGTCACCGTTGGGAAGGTGAGCGTCACGCCCGTCTCCTGGATGGTGATGGTGTAGATGGTCGGCGTGGGCTGTGTGGAGGGTGAAGTCAGGCATATAGGAGGCGGAAAGTCCAACGCCATGAAGGCTTCAAATCAGACGAAATTGCCGGCAAGCGTTACCGAGACAGCGACACAGCTACAGATGCAGGCAGACATGCTGAAGAAAGAAGGGAGAAAACTAGAGAGACGAACCTGCGTCCTGCTCGACTCGACTGGCTTCGTCTCGAACGGCATTGGATCATCCGGCAGGAAAGGAATCTGCGGCAGCGGCGAGTCATCTTGCGGCTGCGGCTGCAGATCGTTGGTGATGTTATTGCAGTGAGCGTCGTCGACTGCTGGACGTTAGCCTGTGGTATTGATCGCGACATACAAGGAGCCTCAGTCGCAAGGGACCTCACCGTCAGACGCCTTATCCGCTTCGTTGATGGTCACCCCAATGGGTGTCACGATGAAGTACGCAGTGTCGTTGAGGTGCGAGGACTCGTAGAATGTGAGCTGGAAGATCAGTTATGTCCATCAGCCACTCAGCAGGGATACGAGTTCCAGTGAACGCTTACATTGTAATCCCCGGCCGAGACGCAAGTGGGGATCTCCCAGGTCAAGTGGCGCACGCTGCCGCTTTCGTACTGCAGGAGACCGGGACCCGTGGACACCGTGTAGTTCATCCCAGTCTCTGCGGAGACCAGAAATATCTCGAGGAGATCGAAGCGAGTGGGTTGGTCGGAGCCGGGCCAGGTGCCATCGAGGGGGATGCGACCGTTTCCCGATACCTACTTGCATCGTGATCAATATGTGAATGAAGGGTGAGAGGTATGGGGCGTGCGGGAGAGGATCAAGCATGATAGGGGAGGAAGTATGGCGAGACTCGCACCTCGATGGCAATGGGGAGTTGGCTGCCTGCCGTATAGGGACTGAAGACGATGGTAGCAGTGTATCATGACAGGTTGAGAGAGGTAAAAGAAGCAACGCGACAGTCAGCAACACATCTGTACACAGTAGGAGCACGCACCTGTCAGGGAAGGGCGCGTCGATGATCGAGAGTCCGAACGTGAAGTCCTGCCCATTAACGAGCTGCGCCGTACCAGCAACCGGCTGCGCCAGCAGGCTGCCCGCAAGCAGCGCTAGCAGAGATAGCAAACCATGAAGGATCCTGGGAACGCGATGGGCCTGCAGCGCGAACGCCATGACTCTGTTACACGCGTGGGAGGACTGTGTATAGGCGCAAAAGGAGTGACTGGGGCAGGCTGAAGGAAAGAGAGCGAGCGAGCACAAGGGGAGAAAGCGAGATGTGTGAGAGCCGCCAGGGCTCAACGAGCTCGGTATAAAGAGCGGTCAGGCACTCGGGGTGAGGAAACAACGGACTCGCTCCCGATCTCCCTCGTCGGCAGGCACTGCCGAATTTGTTGCGACGGGCCGTCGTCACGTCCGCGCCCTTGAGTATTCTCGACAGAACTTGAGGACCAAGAATGTGCGAGGGAAGTCAAGACTTGTCTCCTGACATGACGTGTCGGCGAACAGCGTGAGCAATCTATGCCATTGAACCAGAACAATGCGGTAATTAAACAATGGGCGGTCTAGGAAAGGAAATAGCCATTTACAGACGATCAAATCATCCCGATCACTACTTCCCCTCCCCATACTTCCATTCCCTCACACAAGAGGCCAACTCGTCCTCCCCTCCCTCATCTTTGCTTCTTCACCACAAAGGACTATGTCTGGCACCAAAGAGTCACCTGTCATCGTCATTACCGGCACACCGGGCACGGGCAAGACCACTACCGCTCAACTGCTTGCGCAAGAGTCCCCCGTACCACTAAAGCACATCAACGTCGGTGACTTCGTCAAGGATAATGGGCTGTACGAAGAGTATGATGAGGAGTGGCAGAGCTATCTACCGGACGAAGATCGGGTGCGTAAGCATTTCGCTCGCTGGTAATCGTGCGCTGACTTCCCCCTCCTCCCATTCCAGCTCCTGGACGCTCTGGAGCCCATTGTCGCTGCCGGAGGGGTCATCCTGGACTGGCATTCCTGTGACGCATACCCAGAACGATGGCCAGACCTGGTGGTTGTGCTAACTTGCGACCACTCCCAGCTCTGGGAACGGCTCGAGAAACGGTGCGTCGCGCGGAGCTCTGGTACTCCCGTCTGTACTGACCACTGCACACATCCCACCCCTCCCCGTCATGCCCCCCCCCCCCCCCAATACACACCCGTTCCACCCTACCAGCAATTACCCCCTCAAAAAGATCCAAGAGAACAACGAGGCCGAGATCATGCAGACCGTGCTTACCGACGCTCGCGAGTCGTACCCGCCCGAGATTGTCGTCGAGCTACGGAGCGAGACCACAGACGACATGGAGTCTAACGTCGCGCGCATCGTGCAGTGGATCGAGGCATGGCTCAACGATAGGAAGGCCCAAGAAGCATAATCATTAGTCGGGGAATATCAGTACAGTCAACAGTCAACAGGACCGGGTCATATGCGCACGGATCAGTGTATATCCAGCAGGAAACAGTTCTCTCCAACGACAAGCGCTTTGCTCAGCGGCGGCCAGTGAACACCCACACGTGAGTGCGGCGGTTCTCGAGAGGGAAGCCGTTGGGATGCATCGATTCGTTGTCCAATCGTTTCTGGGTCTTCTTCTTGCCCTCGAGGATGCGCATCTTTTCGAAGTAGATGTAGGCTGCAGAAGCGGAGAATGACGTGAGCACGCGACTCGATAGAGCGTCAGGCGCGGATGCACGTACCCTTCGGGTAAGTCGTGTTCCCTCCTCCGGCGTCGCGCTCCTTGCTAGCCACTGCAAGAGACGCGTCAGAATGGCTCTGACATCAGACAAGCTCGTGGGGCACACTCACTGAAGCGACCGAACGAGTTGCTATTCACATTGCCGATCTCCTTCAACCAGTGGGTGATCTGCAACACTGTCAGCCAAGCTTGTCATCATGAGTGCATGTACGCGACGCGCCTTGAACCCAGGGGTCTTCTGCAGCAGCCGAATCTTGCGGCGCACCTCGCCGCAGTCGTCGTAGACAGGCACGGAGCCGTCCTGCTGTCATGTCAGCATACGCGCAACGCGCAAGGGCGTGCATACGCGCGTACCTCCTCGCCTTCAAGCACGACGTCCTGCCAGCGCGTAGGCTTGTCCCCCTCATCAGCCTCCTTGGACTTGCGTGCTTTTTTCTTCGCAGGAGGGGCTGGGTCGACGTTCTCCTGGCTCGACGACGACGAGTCGACAATCTCGACCGACGCGTCCGAGTCGATCACGTCGGACTTGCGTTTCGTCGCACGGGGGGCCATTGCGTTTACTGTTTGGGAACAATAAAACTGGATGGGTGGGAAGAGTGAGTGAGGTCTCTGAATCAGGAGGCCGCAGGGATGATGGTGGTATGGGGAGAAGACGGAATGTGCGGCAAGGGGGGTTTATATAAACGTGACCGTTGCGCCGTGACATCACGCGTCATCAACAAACTGAGACGCGTCAATGGGGCGTTACAACGCGTACGCGTTATATATACGCACAAACAGCGTGATCAAATCAATTCTCTGGGACCTTCTGCCGGAACTTTGTTGATAGAGGGAACTCCTTCACTTGCAAGGTGCCATCATCTGAACGACTTAGACTCAAACTGGGCGAGCCTGTGCACTAGTGCAGGGTCCGTCCAGCGCTTGAGTCAGCTCACGCTACCAGTATAAGGGTGGCTTTATCCAAGCTTGTACTCAGAATGATTAATGACTACTATAGATTATCGCTCGCCGCTCGCAGGAGATCATCAGCGTCATGTCGCGACGCGTTTAATCACATGACCGCGTCGCGCAAGCACCCATCCGGCCCGGTTCTTCCACCTGTCTTCAAGTTCTACCTCTCAATCGACCATGGTCTCTATGCTTGGCGAGCAGACTGCGAGCAACGCTGATCCTGGTCCCTCTACATCAAGAGGAAAGCCTCTGTATGAAGGCAGTACACAATTTCGCAATTGGCGCTTTTCGCCTGAGCGCCTTGCTCATATGCGCGAGCGTATGAACGCAAACGCCGTAGCGGCTATAAGAGCCGCTTTTGAGGCAGACGAGGTGCGTGACCGATCTATACACGGTCTACTGCAGCTGATCATACATGACCAGCCTGGCTCTTCTTCTGCCGTTCAATTTCTTATCCCGGATGAAGAGCTGTTGCTCGTCAAGCTTTACGCATCCAAAATACCCCAGATGTGCCAACTATTCCGATTTCCGGAGGAGGTAGAGGCTACAGCGATCAGCTATATGAAGCGGTTCTACCTCAAGAACACTGTCATGGACTGGCACCCCAAGAACGTTATGTGCGTGCTACCCCGTGCGCGTAGCACGCTTCCAACTCATCAGCCTATAACAGGCTTACCGCACTCTTCCTTGCCACAAAGACGACCAATAACCCCATCTCCATCGAGCACTACACCAAGATTATCCCTCGTGTTGAGGTGTCCGACGTCCTTGACATCGAGTTCCTCGTCGCCCAAAGCCTTGGCTTTGAGTTCACCGTCTGGCATGCGCACCGTGCACTGTGGGGAATATGGCTCGATTTGCAGGTGAGACTTTTAGTCCTGCACATGGTTGCCTTCTAATGAACAAGGTTACTCTCAGACAATACCCGACGCGACACCTCTAGATCAAGCGATTTACCAAACGGCTCTCGCTCGTGTCGCCGAGTCCCGTTTAACGGATGCAGAGTTCATCTACACGCCGTCCCAAATCGCGCACGCATGCCTCGCGATGGTAGCGCCGAATCTTGCCGAGCAGTGGACGGAGTCGAAGTACCCCTCGGTGCGCGTCTTGTCATGCTCAAGCCCGCTCACGAGCTGACTTGGAGTCATCCAAGTCCTCTCCGGAAAAGGCCGCCTCCGCCACCATCGTGCGTGACGCCATCGCGACGCTCAGAACAATCATCACCAGTGAAGGACATGCACCACCTATTGAGGCGGTCCGCGAGGTGGATCGGCGCCTGAAGCTATGCAAAAACCCAGAGAAAATACCTGGGTCGAAGGCCTTCTTGAACCGCAAGGCCGAAGAGGAGCGGAAATTTGAGGAGAAGCGACAACGCAAGCTGAAAGCAGCGACAACGGGGTCCGATCCCTTTGGCGATTCACTGGCAGAAGGAGATTTGGATGACGATGACGACGATTAGTTTGCCTCAGACAGTAGACGAGATGCCGCGACCCGCAAGGCTGTCTCAACGTCACTGTAGCTTTTGGTCGTTGTGAGTCCTGCCCAACGTATACCTGCCGGCAGCGCTGATGTATCCGATCAGGTACATAGGTTGAGAATGCTTTCCGAGCGAACGTGCCGTGAACATACGGTTCAAGGGCGATGACTCAGTGTTGATCTACCTTGCTTCTTAGCGAGCTTTAGCAATCGTGTTCCTGCTTTGACCTGTTATGATTCCCACCCGTAGCCCAAGACCGGACCTTTCGACCGCAACAAAGACGAGCGAAGCCTTTGTCAGTTGTCCTGTGGTGCCGACATATATAACAGCGCGGCAGTCAAGCTCGACGACTCTCCTCTGCCACTATGAAATCCCTGCCTGAAGAACTCATGTCGATCATACTTGGTTTCGTCTTCCTTATCCCTGACGACCTATTCACAGACAATGAGCGACGTTCGCCCTTTGTCGCCTACAAGTATCCTCATGCAACGTCCTCGCTTTTACTCGTTAACAAGACCTGGTGCCGCATTGGCATACCTCTGCTGTACCATGACGTTATCATCCGCTCGATGGCACAGGCGAAGGCGCTCGCTTTTGTGCTCGGCACGAAGAAGGAGCTCCGGCGCTGGGTGCGTAGTATCCGCGTTGAAGGCGGGTTCGGTCGGGCCATGCGAGACATACTCCAGGCATGCAATCACATCTCCGATCTCTGCCTCTTGCTCGTGCTGTACCATAACGATAGCGCCGAAGGAACATGCTCGTCGCTGAAGGACATCAACCCCAAGAGGCTTACCATGCTGACCATGTCTCCCTACGATGCAAAGTCAAACGGGAACATGCGGCAGTTGAGGGATGCGTTGTGCGCGGCTATTCCTCAGTGGCACAATTTGGTGCGATTGTTCACTTCTCTGGGCGAGGTCTTGCTGATGAGCTATAGACAGCCGCAGCATACGCCGTTCCTCGTGAAAGCGGCACGGCGGACGACGAAATAATTCGAACTCTGTCGCGCGTGCCGAGTTTGTCGACTGTGACCTTGCTGAAACCTTCTTTGATTGCGCGACCGTACCATCGCGTTTTGTGCGAGAGCCCCACTATCCATGCAGTCGTCATACGCATCGGGCACTCTATCCTACTAAGTCGTTTCCACGAGCAATTAGTTCAGCGGGAAGCCGAGGTGGTGCAGCAAAAGCTGAGGCTGGAAGTCGTCACCGACGAGCCGTTGTAAGCACGCCAACGTCCTTTATCATGTGGTGTGGAACATACTGACAAGACCACGTAGGAAGCCTTTATATATTCGCAGTTCTTTGCTTGTCCCTGCCACTCACAAGCTCGTAATCGCGGCGGGACCTGTAGCGTCGGCGACTATATGGACCCGTATCTTGCAGCTAGCGATGGACTTGCCGGATTCCACTTTCAGCTTCAACCGCAATTCGCGCAATCTTGAACTCCTGCTGGTCTGCAGGTATTTCTATGTACGTCGCTCCCCTTGAACCACTATAAATCTATTAACGTCACAGCGATATGGCTGTGCTGCGCTCCTGCAAAACCCTTTGGTCAATCGCCATAATGTCAATCCCTTGGCTGCTCACCTCATCGCCCATCCGGATCGCGTCAAGTTCGTGCAGCGCTTGACTATTGATCCTGATCTCAACGATCATTGCTCTCTGGAGCCTCTCTTGCGTGTCGTGCGTAACCTGAAGGGTGTTGAAGCATCTCCGGGTTGTATTACTCGGTTATGCTGGTCGGATTTTCTTCTCCTCGCCCAAATGAATGCGTCGACATTGCACCACCTTCACGGGGTCTACGTGGTATGGGATATAAACCATCACCATATCGCGCCGCTTTGCTGGCTCAATAACCTGAGGGAGCTCCGCTGGTCTTCCGACGCAATCTTTGACGTTGGTGCATCTATGTATGTCGACGCCCTGTCGATGCTGGAACACCTCGACATCGGCTGCTGTAGCAAATCATTTGTGGACATACTGACCCTTATGAGGTGCGCCCTCGATAGATGCGCTTCATGATTACGATTGACTCTAGGGATACATCCAGTCTGAACTCGCTGAGGAATATTACCCTACGATATGAACATCGGCCAACGCAACATGTAGACAACTTTCGAGCTCTGTTGTGCGCGCACGGTCGCAAGATTTCCGAAATCGACGTTCATGGCCTCTTCGATCCATTGATATTGACTACCTGCCCGTATGTGGAGAGCGTAACAGTGCACGGCCAGCCAGTGGAAAAAGTTAGTTGCGATCAGGGCGTTCATTCGAAGTAGATCATGCTTCATGTTTTCATGCAGATGGTCCTCCATGCCGCACCGCAACTCATACTCAAGAAGATAAGACTGTCCGACCTGGACTGCAATTCCGTCAAGTTGTTTGTGGAGGCTTTGGATTTTGCGCAGTTCCCGGCACTGCGCGAGATTCACTGTCTATCGTTTGCCTGGCCCGCAAACGAGTTAGTAACCTTTGTCCCTCAGAATCCCTCTGCGATTCACTGACGTCGGCGCCGTAGACGCGAGCTGCGACAATGCGGCATGAAGAAACACCGGTCTGGTCCCAATCTCCTTACCGTAGTGGAGAACCTGGAGGACCGTAGCGTGAGAGTCTACGATGCTCATGGGGTCTATTGGAAGCCTCGACTACGATAATGATTATTTAAGTAATGCAGGAGCCATCGCATATGATCCCTCACAATGCATGTGTATGTCGGCAAGCGGCAGAAAAATCTGTCTGACATGCCATATTTCAGGCTGTATATACCACTGGCGCTACAATGATTTTAGTATTTGGACCGGGTGAAGGAAGGTCAGACTTCAATTCGAAGCATGACCTACACAAGCTTAAGTACACGCGTTCCAGTTAAGGTCGAACTGTGCTTGCACGTGAATGTCACGTGCGTGCTTACCAATGTCATTGTCACTGTCAGTGTCACGGCGCTTCAAAGTCTACAGAACCTCTCGAAGTTGTAGTAGTGTATACGTCAAGTGCCTCACGCGGCGTCGATGCAAATGAGCCTAGATGAGTTAGTGCTCGTGTGATATACGAGCAGTTTGGACCGTCGACTTGGGACATCCTGTGAACAAGGTTTCGGCTCCTGGCCTCAATGTCGAAGATTATACGCACCGATGCGACCAAAATACCCTCCACCTTGGAGTGAAACTATGGTGGTTGTGAATTTCAAAGCCGTCCGAGGCGGAGCGGAGAAGACTGACTAGATCTAGCAAAACCTTGCCCGAGATGTTCACCCGATCCTGAAGAAGTACCGTATATTCATCTGCAAGCGCGCCGTCCAGAACACGTTGGAGCTCTTGTGCAAGCGAGATCGTCCAAGGCGACGACAGCATGAAGTGCGCTTCGTTCCATATGTTCATTAGTGATCAAGAAGCCGGGGAAAGGGTGCAGGCGCGCACCGACTGCTGCGCTACTATTCATGAGGCGCATAAGCGCCGCGCAGACGGTGGGCGCAACTAACAATGCCAAAGGCTCCTCATCTCCCACGAAGTGCTGCCTCATGATGAGCAGGAGCGCATCCCGCAGGGCATCCGCAGCTTCGATGCATGCGAGCGGCGCGGGGAAGCGAGTTGCTGCGAGGATGTAGTGCGAGAAAGAACCTGTTAGCAGTTGAGTATCAGCGTCTTCATTGTGAATTCCCAGACAGTGCTCAACTGACCGGCCACGCCGATAGCCTCCCTACCCACTCTAGCACCAATGACCCATGCCATCGTGTTCGCCGTCTCCTCGCGAGCCTCAGCGCACTCAGCGGCGGCGAGCGCCGTATACGTCGCATCTATGAGGCCGAGTACGGGGGGTGCAGAGAGTGGCGCCGACGCCAGGTGCTCGACAAGCATAGACAGCAAGTGAGCAGCAGGGTATCGTATGATGCAGCCGCGCGCCTCGCTGTGCCAGATGAGTGCGAGGAGGTGGAGCGTGGTCATGATGGGGTGGAGGGTGGTGAAGTTCGTAGGGAAGGGCGCATTGGTAGGAGGTAGTAATCTGAGCAGCAAAAAAATTGGATGAGGCAGAGGAAGTGGCAAGGGACGAAACATACCGGCGTGCACGACCCACAGCTGTTGCAAGCATCAGTAGAGCATTTGCGGCCTGTCAAGGGACAATCGCGATGCCCACCTTCGTCTATGCTATTCGGAAAGCGAAGTTTGACATCGTCACGAGCCACCTCCAGCGCGGCGCGCAAGACATCTTCATCAGCGAGCGCCAATAGCTCGATGATAGCATCCTTCACTACGAGCGCGCTCTCGTCAATGGCAATCCCAGACGTCGCAAGATAATTCTCTACCTCGCAATCCTTCCTCGCCGTCCTTCAGCACGACGAGAACGCGCAAGGCCACGCTGCACATGTCCGAAGTTTGCGCGGGGAAGAGGCCGCGTTCTCGGCAGAGGTGATTGATTACAAGGAGAGCCTTGTGCGTGACGTCTAGAAGGTCGGGCACATCGGAGCGAATATGTGGCGAGGCGTAGTAGAGGACATGCTGAGAATATCCGTTGTAAGAGGCGCCTTAAAGATGAGTAGAATCCACTCACCAACATTGCCGTACAGCAGGCCTCCGCCTGCTTTTCCATATGGTACGTCGCTATATCCTCTGCCTGCATGACATGTCGCAACCACGCAGTTGTCTGCGATCACCGTCAGTCTAATGCATTGTTCGAAGAGCAACACTGTCCCACCATGTTTGACACGATCTCGATGCTCGCTATCCGATGATCCCACCACGTCCGCCAACACCATAGAAGGATCGGTGCGCCTAGCAGTACCTTCATTGGTGGATCCAGTACCTGCGAGATCGACTCGTTCGCCCCTGGGTGCATGACGGCGCGCGCGAGGTCTAGCAGCCGTCCTAGGCTGCGCGGGCGCATGAAGGGGTTGTTGTCCTCAATGGTACAGCTGTCGGCTGTCTGTGCTTAGTGTGATGAAAAACGCTGAAAATATTTTGAAAGGACTTCCGCCACCAACCGCATACAACGCGAATGTCATCGCACATGTCGTGCGCTCCTGCAACGCGATTATACCTGGCTGTGCGTCGATCGCCCGGTCAATTTGCACATGCTCGAGGAAGGCGGAAACAGCGGCGAGAAGGTCGGATGACGGCGCCGCGACCTCTCCATTATCAATCGGGTCTTGTGCTAGCACATAAACGCCAAAAAGCAGTCGTACTGCGAGGCGCCGCGCCGCAGGCGACATGGCGGAAGACGTGAGCGCATACGTCAAGTCGTCCCAGGACTCTGCGGGACGTCAGATGGGCGGGTCACGGATGGAGGCGTGTGTCGCACTTGGAAGCTGCGCCGCCGCACGAAGACTATCAGAGTACCGCTGCGACTGCAGGAATTCGTTTTGGGGCTCAGCCGCACGATCTCCTGCGATAAAGGGCGCGAGCTTGGCGAGCAGCGCATCGACCCAGCAGACGACGGTCGAGGGCGCAGAGTCGGATGGTAGCGCGCTGGCAGCTATGCGGTGAAAAACAGCCCGATGGGCAAAGAGGAGGCGCATGTTTGGCAAGGATACTAGCGAAGCGTCAGGGTAGGACAGACGCAAAAGCCCGCGAACGCACCCAGGTGAATGAGCTCGCCATGTGACAGACTCGCGTTCTCAAGTGCGTGCTCGAGCGATGCAGACGCCCGCGCAAGGCTCTCGTGAGCGGCTGTGTCCTGTATGGTGGACGCATTGACATCCGTATGCGCACGACCGACTGACTCACCTCTTCGACAGTCTCGAGATCGACAGCTCCGATAACTCGGATTGCGGACGCGATGTCGAGGTCAAATCTATCAGGGGGGTCAACGAGGATGCCATTTTCGTTACCGTCCTCTCCTGGGCAATGAAAAGATTGCGCAAGGGCCTGCGTCGCGGCCCAGCCGACTGAACGCTCAGATGCAGTGTCGGACTCTGTCTCGCTGTCCATGGCGGTCGGAAGCAAGAGGTGTAAACGCGCGTCAAAGCTGGTCGGTCGATATGAAGAGGACCGGTTGACAGGGAAGACCTGCTTGACGTCGGCAACCTCCGCTCGAAGGTCGAGCGCGACAGTCAAATCTGAAGCATACTTATGGATTACTCCCGAGGACCTAATAAGTACAACAATGAATACGGCTACATGTCTTGCTGGATGTCGTGCATGAGGTCGGTCAGTTCGCTCTTGAACTGCAATTCGCTCGATTTTTGGGAAAATATGCGTTCAAAGGTATCCTCTGCTGTGGAGGTCTGCGCACAGTTGTCAATGGATTCACAGTCAGGACCTGCAACGCACTCACATTCTCGTCGCGAAAGTCGAGATTTGCCCACTCCTCGTCCTCCTCCGCGTGGATCGTCTGCAACATCTCCCGCCGCCACGCGGTAATGTTCCCCTGCATGAGCACGCCGTTGCGCTCCTCGTTCTTGCGCGCGCTGACCGTCACTTCGCGCGTCTCGCCCCCCGATTTCTTCTTCTCCTTCTTCGGCGGCGGAGGTGGCGCGGGCTCGTCGGGGTCCGGCGGCGGACCGTCGTCCGAGTCCGAGTCCGACCCCGCGCCCCCTCGTCCTCGCCGGTTCTTGCGAGTCAGGTAGTCCATGTAGGTCAGCGTTGGGCGGAATTGGTGCGTCTGGCTGATCGGGTGCAGATGCAGCTCGCCTGTCGCGCGTCGGTTGCCAAGCAGCGATCACATGGCTCAACAGACGCACCTTCCCTCACAATCCCCAGCATGTGCACACCCTTGTGCGGGACCTCCTCGCTGCGGAGGCGCACCTCGCTCAGGCGCGGCTCGACGCTGCTCCGGCTGCTCTCCTCCTGGTTCTTCTCGCGATCATCGTCCACGCGCGCCGCACCCAGTTCCTTCCCGCGATCTGCATTCCACACCTCCGGTCGTGTGTCGGTAGGAATGTGAATTTCCATCCGCCGGGCGTTGGGCTTGACGCGGGCACGGATACGCTTGCCGCTGTTGCGCGCCGCTGGTGGCGCCTGCAGCGGGCGCGTCATGAGGGGAAATTGATGAATCTGCACATTAGGTGCGAGCGCATTGTTGAAGCGGATGGGGAGCCGCTGCACAACTGGATCGCTGTCCTCGTCGAAGTCCATCACCGCTCGCGGCAGAAAATCGAACAAGCGCCCATCCTGCCAAAGCGCCACAAAATGGCAATTTAACGCACGGTCACGTGTCAAATGAGGTTGAACATTCCTCATCCTGTCCGGGCTTCGGCCCCCAAACGACAGAAGTGGCTAAAAGAGTCCTTCGTCCACAATAGAAGTGCTGATACTCACTTACTGTCTGCGAGAAATCATCTCTCTGCCTCTCAGGTGCCGCTCAAGCCAAGCTCGAGCGTCATGTAACACGCGCCGGCAGGGCGTCGGCACGGGAGTATTCGGGCCGGTCTCTGACGGCATTATCCGGTGAAAATCCCCTTCTGCACTTCTCCTGCACTTCCCGGTCTCCTCCTCCTCCTCCTCCGAAAATGCTGGCAACCAAATCCTTCACGGGCACCGCCCGTCGCGCCTTCCGCCAGTCCCTTGTGCGTGCTGGGCGCTGACACCAGCGGGAGAGCGGCGCTGACGAGAGATTCACAGCAAACCCGCGCGTACGCCGCCGCCGCCCCAACCGCCGCCTTCGCTGGCCAGAAGGCGAGCAACGTACGTGCTGCAACAGTTCGCGCAACGCTCGTGCTGAACTTGCACAGGGGAAATACACAGTGACCCTCATTCCCGGTGACGGTATCGGTCCCGAAATCAGCGAGGCTGTCAAGGACATCTACACCGCTGCCAATGTATGCGCCCCGCACTCGCTCAAGGAGGCGCCCCAGGTCTGACGCGCTCCACAGGTTCCGATCCAGTGGGAGGAGGTCAGCGTGACGCCGATCCTCAAGGGCGGCAAGACCGTCATTCCCGACGCCGCGATCCAGTCCGTCAGGAAGAACACGGTCGCGTTGAAAGGCGCGTCTGAGCCCTTCCACCCCGCCCCCTTACTCTGCTAACTCGCCGCACAGGTCCCCTTGCCACCCCCAGTACGTCATGACCCTGCGCCTCCTCTGACCACCCTCTAACGCGCCCTAGTCGGCAAGGGTCACGTCTCGCTGAACCTTACCCTCCGCCGCACCTTCAATCTCTTCGCGAACGTGCGCCCGTGTCTCTCCATCGAGGGCTACAAGACTCCGTATGACGATGTCAACACCGTGCTCATTCGCGAGAACACGGAGGGCGAGTACTCCGGCATTGAGCATGAGGTGTGTCCTTCCACCGCTTCCCTTAGCCGTATGGCTGATCGTGTGCGCGCCCTGCAGATTGTCGACGGTGTCGTCCAGTCGATCAAGCTCATCACCTGGGATGCCTCCGAGCGCGTCGCGCGTTACGCGTTCCACTACGCTCAATCGAGCGGCCGCAAGCGCGTCACCGCTGTGCACAAGGCGAACATCATGAAGATGTCCGACGGCATGTTCCTTGCCGCCTGTCGCGAGGTCTCCAAGGAGTTCCCTGATGTCGTGTACGACGAGGACCTCTTGGACCGCGCATGCCTGCAGGTGCGTGCCAGCGCGAATAATCGGGAGCGCAGGGACTAAGAAAACCTTCAGATCGTCCAAAATCCCAAGCCATACGCCGACCGCGTCATGGTGATGCCAAACTTGTACGGTGACATCTTGTCCGACATGTGCGCTGGCCTCATCGGTGGCCTCGGCCTGACGCCCTCGGGCAACATTGGTCGTGTAAGCCTCTGTCTCGCACCGTGACCTGACTCTCGCTAATGCCCAACCCGTAGGACGCGTCCATCTTCGAGGCCGTGCACGGCTCCGCGCCGGACATCGCCGGCAAGGGCCTGGCGAACCCGACCGCGCTGCTGCTGTCGTCGCTCATGATGCTTAGGCACATGAACCTCTACGAGCACGCGGCTACCATCGAGAAGGCCGCGCTGACGACCATTGCAGAGGGCAAGTCCATCACGGGCGACCTTGGCGGCAAGGCGTCGACGAAGGAGTACACGGAGGCGATCATCAAGAAGATCCAGAAGGCCTGAGCGCGTCTTGTCATGTCGCGTTGCTGCGTCATATATCGTCGACCGCCGTCGTGGAAGGGTGGCGCCGGCCTTTCCTTCTATACCCGATCGATGTTGGCTGTAGGATGTCGAGTGCAGTGTTTTCGGTGATGAGAGGACGATTTGCATGTAGTCGCCTGCTGTATAGAGCTAATAGACGCATGTCGCTGTATGACAATGTTGTATCTAAGTGACGGCAAGTGTAGCCAGACTCGCACCAAGGTATATTCAACTGCGCTTCGTGCCCGTCGAGATTCACCGAGTTCATCAGAGGCGGACGAAGAATCCTCAACGTGAAGGGCAACGCTCATTGCCACATCTATGGAAATAGCTGGGATGAGTTGCGGTAGGGCTCTGACGTGAGACTCCGGAGGACCTTGTTTTCAACGTTCACGCCTGAAAGGAGGGCGCGTCTGAACTCGAGCACTCGGGAGATATGGCTGGGGGAGCAAATTCCATCTCGTGGCCACGCTGGAAAGGATACTTTAACAGAGCAAGAATCGCCTGACGGCGATTCGAACGGTGGAGATCAAGTAACAAGATAGATTTAAGGTAAGGAATAAGTATGGAGGCCTGCTACGGTATCATCAGGGCACATTAAGAACAAGTTGTAGTCCGAGAAGCAAAGTTTTCGGCCATTGTGATTGAGTAGCGCCTCATTTCAGCCGTGGTGTCCAGGATATACCCTTTTCATCACAAAGCTTCACACCATGCTCTAAAAGGTGTTCCGCACGCTTGACATCTCTGCTCTTCGAGATGTCGCGCCTGAAAACATAACGGAAGACCGTCAGCACCTGGTCAGCACCACGAAAGAAACCACGAGCGGCTCACGTACTCGGTCCCTGGCCACCTAAGATACTTAGACTGTATCTCACGCAGGGCCGGATACATCGAATGATCGAGGCTATCGATGAGTCCACCGGTGGTCTCATCTCTTCAAAGATCGTGAGATACGAATAATCATTGCGTGGGAGCCACTCACCGCAGATCCGTTACGGCGAGTTTCGCCAGGTTGTGATGCGGTGTATTGAGACCTCCACATAGCTTAACCGACAAAGGTCAGTATCTGCCAAGGCGTACGATACGGGCTGATGCAACGTACAATGGTCAGACGCGTCAAGGTCACCAGAGTCAAATTTGGACACAGTTCCATCAGTTTTGCATCGAACGCGCCGTCCATATGAAGTTCACGAATGCCATATCCTACGGCACGCATCATTTCGCGCTTCTCCACGACGCGCGGTGGCTCCTCGTGGTCGCGGACTATGACCTTCTTTAACCGATCCAAACTGAGCGTCGACTGTAAGTGCAAGACTCGCCGGAGTGGACAAATAACCGCACCGCATCTTAGCAAGCACCCGGACGAAGGAGAGATCGAGCCTTGCAATGTCGATGGTCTCGAGCGCGGGCATCGACAGATGTGCCTGCACCGCCTGATCGTCGAACGTCGCCAGTGAGTCCCAAATCAAAGTATGCAAACATGCAAACAGGCCAAGCGGCGCTGGTACTAGTAACGCTCCTGCATCCTTTATAGGAAAGCGGTCCAGGTCACGTAGACTTGGGCCGCTGCCCTCCGCAAGCAGAGTAAAAGTAGACCATGAAATTCCAGTCTCACTGTACTGGCGCGTCCGCAGGCTTTGGAGATTGCGTACATGTCGCAGGACAGGTTTGAGGATGTCTTCGAGGGGGGGAGAGTCAGAGAAGAAACTGTTGTCATCTTGGCCGACAGTAAGAGTCTTGATGAAGTCGGTACGCTCAGGATAGGCATAAAGGTGCGTATCGAGCTTGCGTGCGGCGGTAACGGTGCAAATACAGAGGTTCTCGTATGAGATAGCAAGTCCTGCTTGCTGAAGACACCTAATGAGTTTCGTCGAATAAGGCATGGCAAGAAGCACGCACATAAAAAGCTTTGTTGACCAGCAAATAGCTGCATCTGGTTTTATCACTCGGAGGCATGGACTGGGATGCGTCGTATCGCGTGGCGTGCCACAGAACACGAGACCAGATGTTCTCCGTAAGGTTGCTTGGGGTCGTTGACAGAGGTGTGGAGAGGGAGCTGACTGGCTCGCACTCAGATGACACCTCGATCGATCCTAGGAGGTCAAACCGACCATCCATATAGCGCCTTGGGAGCGTGTTAGCCGTGCAATTTCGATGATTTTGAACGTGCGTACTGCAGCTGCCGTAACCAAGCCTCGGTGGTGTTGTCCGTACAAACAAATCGAACTTTCGCTTGTAGTTGAGGTGTTTCCTTTTCAAGCTGAGTTTGCAACATTTGCGCCGTGAACATTCCCATGCCGAATGAGACCCATATGATGATGTCTTTCACAGCTTTAAGTTCACAAAACTTGCGATGATAGTTGTGGAGAATGCAGGTATGTTGCAAGCATATGGTGCGGAGGTTTGGCGTGCAGTGCTTCAGAGCTTCGCTGAATCGTTCCAGTCGCCACTGAGGGATGTTGCCACAGTCGAAGGTTTTCTTGGGCGGGTTCAATAAATGTTGAGGGGGTTGGTATCCTTTACACACACACCAGATTGTGCCATTTCGGTATCGCAACGGTCAGCGCGTCGAAAAGACTGTCTTTGTGCTTATTCCCTCGAAGCGACCTCTTTTCCGGATGCAGGAGGATGAGCCTGGTCGGGTTCAAGACATGGAGGGAGGAGCAAAGGCCATTGGCGTTGTCATCGCTGTACAGCTCAGCCGTGAGGCAAATATCCGTGAGCCGTGGCCCGCACTTCTCGAGTATGCGCCGCATGGACGCCCCAAAGCCACCTTCCACGCGTAGTTTGCGGACCCAAAAGCTCAGATCGGGGTTGGACTTGAAGGTAGCAGCAAGCGCCTGTGCTTGAGCTTTCGAGCGGAGGACGACATCGTGGTAGAGGAGTGGCGTGCCGACGCGACACCACGCTTTGTCGACGAGCAGCAAAGATGATGTTCTGTAGTTATCGACATACGTCGAGAAAGGTGAGCGGCTAGAGTGCTCTCGGAAAAGGGAGTCTGGTATCTTGAAGGCCGGCTCAAGTATCTCTCTGAGTAGCTCATCTGGCAATCTGGTAGCCATGGCGCGATGGTGGTGGAATGAAAGAGTGGTGAAGTGGCTAATCGATTCTTTTCACAAATGTCGGGCCGGCTAAGGTCATTTCACCGCACGTGATCGTTCTTGAACGCCAGTTCGACTTACTGTCACATACACACAGCCTGAGCACGTACAGTACAGCGCCTTCATCTATCATCTCAGCCTTGGTGTCCAGGGTACCCCCTTGCCATCGCACACCTTCACACCAAGCGGCAGTAGGCGCTCCGCCACCTTGACGTCTCTGCTCTTCAGAATATCGCGCCTAGATGGCCGAAAGGTGAGATCAGCACAGATATACGAACAAAGAGTCAACATACTCCGTCGCTGGCCATTCCAGGCAATCAATGTGAATTTCCCGAAGCGCCGGATAATTGACGAGTTTCAGTTCATCGACAAAGGTGATTGAGCTATCCTCCCTAAGTATACCATGAAATCTTGAGTACACCGAATACCGATGGTTGTTGGAACTAGGCTCACCCGTAGAGGGGCCGTACCACTATTCTGGCCAAATTTTGGTGCGGCTTCTCGAAGGTATCGTGGTATTGAGCCGAAAATCCGCGGCCGGCACCGCTCACAGGCGCATAAACGGTTAACGTCTTCATATTCGGGCAGTGTCCGACCATTCTCGTATCAAACATGCTCCAAAGCACGAGATCACGAAGTTTTGGCCCGAGAGCAAGCAGTAGGCCCCGTTGTGCCCCGTGACCCTCGCGCGTATCCTGCCAGCGGACAGTGATTTTGTTCAAGCAATCTAGCCTGCGCGCAACATAAGCGCAACGCCCGCATCTTGTGCAATTTGCACTCACCGCATCGAGGCAAGCACCATGGCAAATGAGACATGGCATTTTTTGACCTCGATCTCCTCCAGCGCGGGCAATGAGGCACCCGCAGGGATCATCTTCTCATCGAAAGACACGGGAGAGTCCCATACCAACGTGCGCAGGCGCGCGAAGCAGCATAACGGCGTCGGATCCACTGGCAGCTTGTTCGAAGTTGTCCAGAACCTTTCGAAATCGCGCAATGTTGCCCCACTACCCTCCGCCAAGGACACGACTACTGACCACGGCACCCACACGAAGCCCCGCGCACGCGTACAGAAGCTCTCGAGGTTGCGGACTTGTCGCAGGAGCAACAGGAGCTCGCTCGCTCCATCTGCCTGTGGGTAACCTTCATAAGTGATCCTCAGTACCTCCTGAGACACAATGAAGGCCTTGATGTGCGTGGCGCGGTCGGGATAGATTTGCAGATGCGCGAGAAGAGAGCTCGTCCTTTCTACGGTGAACAGGCTGATGCGTTCGTACAGCCAAGGAAGACTGGCTTTCTGCAGGGTGATTAGATAGGAGCAGCACGAGCAACGAAAATTATATACGTAGAATGCTTTGCAGACAAGTAGATAGCTGGGCATCCCCCGTCGGGGAAAGTTGTCTGAAATCCAAGGCAACGACTTGGGTTGCGCGGCGTGCCACAGGATACGGGACCAGATACGGTCGGCGATGTCGCTTGGTGCTGACGCCAAGGGGACGAACGACGGATCAACCCGTTTGATCTCGGTAGGTGAGATATCAGTACTTCGGGCTGCAAAACTCTGCGCGATTATGCGTAAGTCGACATAGACTGGGAACGAGATTGGACGTACGGCAGCCGGCTGGGTCGTACTTGCAATGTGTGGCGGTATACAAGCTTCGCTCGCACTTCGGGTGGTTCTGCCTGCAGTACCCTCTCGAGGACGTCTTCTTCGAAAGGCAGTATAGGTCTCCGTTTGTTGTCCGCAAGTATGACTTCCTTAACGCAGGGTATCTTGCAGAAGGTGCGGTAGCTTTTGTTGAGCAACGCCTCGTCTCTTCCTAAAATTACTATTTGTAGGCTCGTTGACGACTGCAGCGCTGGGCTCAGTAGGTCCATTTGTTGGATGGGGAGGTACCGCGTGTCGAGACTTCGCTGAAGGCAACTCTCAACGGCTTCAGCGCAGCCAAGGTACATCTTGAGACGTACCAGATTGTTCCACGTCGGCACCGCTTGAGCTAATGCTTCAAAAAGATTGCTGGCGTTCTTGTTTTGGGACGGGCGCCTACCAGGCGGAAACAACAAGACCAGACCCGTCGGGTTCAGGGCAGGAGGGACGAGGCGAGACCGTTGGCGTTTTCAGCACTGTAGAGCGCGATCATGAGGCATATATCCGTGATATAGGGTCCACATTTCTGCAGTATGTGCTTCATGGACGGCCCGAAGCCACCCTCGACGCGTAGCTTGCGAACCCAGCGACTGAGACCGGGATTGGATTTGAGCGCGGCAGCAAGAGCTACGGCCTGTGCCTTTGATCGGAGGACGACGTCGTGGTAGAGTAATGGGGTGCCGATGCGACACCATGTTCTGTCGACCAGCAAGAGAGATGACACTCTATAATTGTCGACGTAGGTCGAGAAAGGCGAGCGTTCTGAGTGGTCACGAAAGAGGGCATCCGGTATTGTGAAGGCTGGCTCGAGTATTTCCTTGAGGAGCTCGTCTGGCAGTACAGAAGACATGACGGTAGAAAGTAAAGAGACAAGCGCGCCTGTCAAATAAATCAATTACGGTCACAGTGTGACAAGCGCGTCGAACTCGGTGGCGGGGACTTGGCTGGACTTGGTGACTTGCGAATTTCCCACCGACTAGATCTTGATCATCATTGGATCTTTGCTATCAAATGCTGTCACCGGTATAGCCTGCGCTGGGCTACACTTAGGTGTACACTGGCGTAAATGTCATTCGGCGCCCTGAACCAAGATCACGTGAAATGACAGGCCAGTGTCACGGTGACACGGTTTGTGGCTTGCCTCTCGCCACCACAAAACGCCGCCGTCTCGCTTGCTTCCTGCGCTCATCTCCTGCCGTCGCGCCTCCACTGCTGACTCTGAACCAGGCGAGGTCCTCTGCACCAATGGCGTCCCTGCTCTTTGCCGAAAGCTCCCGCAGGAGATCCCAATCGGCCTCGCCATCTGGCCATCACGCTTCAGACAAGGCCGTAGAGTCCCGGCCGCAGCCCTTTGGCCGTGTGCGACTCTCCGATCGTGGCTCTCTGGTCTCGGACAAGTGGGACGCTGACTTGCGGCGGAAGGGCACCAAGAGGAAGCAGGGCCTCTCGGTACGTCTCCTGCCAGTCATCCGTCGACCGATGTGCTGATGTGCGCTTCAAGAGCCCTACTCCCGAGCCAGGGACTTTACCTGCGTCAATATTCTCGATAGGGCAGCGTAGACGTCCCGCACTTGCTACGTCGCCAGCCGAATTTCAGCTTGGGACCGCGCGCAATAATCTCTCCGCGCCCAGTCGCTGCCGTGGACGCGCCAGCGAGCCCGAGTCCCTGGCAAGCGACTACGAGATGCTGAGCGAACCAGACATGAGCCGCCTTCGCTCAGAAGCCGACTCGGAGCTCCATCGCAGTGTCGCAGAGACCAGCGAGCGCTTCGTGCGTCGCATGCGCGAACTCGAACAGGCGCGGACAGGTTCTCGGCCGGACATCAAAACCGGCGTCGCCGAGACTCGTCGTCGAGGCCACAAACGTGCACCTGCCGCCCGTTGTGCTGCATTCACATGCACCCAGGATGCCTCGGATGATGATGATGAAGTGGTCATATATACGGGCGAGCACGCAGACCCGTTCGGCGGCAACCCTCGTCGCAAACGCATGCGCGCCGCTCCTGGAGATGGCGACCCCGAAGCATCACCCGAGCGAAGCAGCGGCTACTCCTCACCGTCCGCGCCCTTCGATTCGGCGAGCTCCGCCTCCCCCTCCGACGACGATGACGACGTCGAGATCGATGTCGGGATGTCCTGCTCGGATGCGTTTCGGCCGCTGCAAGAGCTATCCAGTGCGGAGACGAATTCAACCGCATCATCATGCGCCTCCCTGCATTCATCGCCGCCCTCGGACAGTATTCCACTCCCGTCTTCTCGATCGGAGAAGGCTCTGGCGGCGCTCACGCTCGCCATGGAGCATGGCGTCGGCGTCGTAGATTACGCGGCGCTCCGCGTTGCTCCCGAAGGCGCGCTCGATGGACCCTACGACGACAGCTATTGGGGGTGATCCACAGCTGGTCGCGCGCCGCCGCCCCCGATAAACGACATGTAGAAAACAACATCTAGGTGAACGTGGCCGACTGCATATGCCACCGCCCCCTCCCACGGATCTCCGCCTGCATATGGATCCAGCGGTCAGCAGGAAAAGACATTTGGAACCTGGATTCTCCATAGCATCAAGCGTAAAGAACGTCCAGTCCATCATATTGCGATCCGCCGCCGTCACACAAATTCTCGTATCTCATTTGGACAGGTCGTCGTCAGCATCCTATCCAATTCTTCACATATATACCGCGCGCCGCGGAGGCACCCTTTGCTTACCCAGGTGTTATCTTTGCTTGCTTACCTTTGCGACGCGCACATAACGCACATACGGAACATTATCATGCCCTCGCTATACGTACATTCTGTCAAGACTCTCATGGTCGTATTATTGTACCTGTTTCTCAGCGTAGTAATGTTGTTGGTCGGGACTCGGTGGTCGTACATTTTGTTGATACTTGGGGTGTACAGTGGGGAGGGAGTTGGAGTGTCGGTAGAGTGGATCTCGAGTATGGGTGGGTGGCATCTGAAGTGCAATTGGTGGGGGAGATCTACAGTGTAGGTAGAGGGGTCCAAGAAATGTAGTGCGTCGTTGAGGTCAAAAATGTGTGTGTCCAAGAAATGTGTGTTCAAGAAAATAGGGGTTAGCTTCAGCGCTCAAGTGGTGAAGTTAAACACCAGGACGAAGGGGTGAAGGAGTCCGATGGAAGTCCACATAACGCAGACAAAGATGGTAAGGGTCGTCGACAACGTCACGCACGGGTCCCAGCATCGGAGCTCGACAGCCCAGCAGCACGTCTTTCGCGACGCCTTGCCTCCTTACGCTCACGACGCTCTTTCTCCTCCTGCCGCACGTTGTTCACCTCCTGTTGCATATCGATCACCTCCGCACGCAGGCGCTCGGCCTCGCGTTCCGCAGTAACGCGCAACTTCAGCTCAGCAGAGAGCTGCTTCTCCAGTCTGCGGCGCGCACCCGATTCCAGGGAGAGGGCGTGATGCATGTCTGGAAGCGACAGGATTAGCGACAGGATAGAAATGCTATGACAAAACTGACGGTCGAAGATGTGGCGTACACCAGGCACACCACCGTCGGGCGGGACCCACTCGGGGACTACCATAGCGAAATCCATTGCGACGGCATCGACGTCGATCGCGCTCTCGGTCTTCGCTTTCTTCAAGCGTTGGCCTTCTGCTGGCGCACTTGGGGGATCGGACGGGGACCGTGAGGTGCTCGGTTGCCCCGGTAGACTGAGCGGCTGATCTACGAGAGATTGAGTGCGCTTCGGGCTTACACGCTTACGGATTTGGTCGCTCGGTGGAGGGCTAGGCGGTAGACGAGGTGTCTGAGTGGAGATTGCTTCGTCGGTTGTGGGCTGTGGTGGCGCTGAAGCTGCAGTGATGTCGTTCGCGGAGACTGATAGAGCCCGTGGCGACGTTGCATTGTCAGGCGAAGGTTCGCGTTCGGTGTCGGTGTCGAGACCACCGCTGGCTGGTACGTCACGATGGACAGAAGCGCGAACCTCTGTCTCCTTGCAAGACGACGCTGGGACTGTAGTCGAAGCCTCAGTTGGCTTGGCCACTTCCTTGACGCGCGCCTCTGTAGGTGGTGCGTGAGGTCGAGTCTTCCGCGATGCCTTAGACGAGCTGGGAGGCTCATCTATCGTCAATGCCGATGTCAAGGACGTGGGTTCATCCGCAGGGCTTGCGCTTCGCGTTCGAAATCGGCTGCGAGGTGGAAGGCGCTTGGGCTTGAGGCCAATGCCCAACTGAGCAATGGGGGCGGCATGCAATCGAGGCGGTGCGCCCGATATCGCTATATGCGATAGGGATGAGATTGGTCATACAGCGCCTGAGATATAGAACTTGCACGCACACGCACGTCGCCCTCGCTTCGATGTAGGCTTTTGCGCTGCAACCGGCGACCCATCTGTACTCTTTGGGGCTCTTTTAGAGCTGGGAGGTGTTTTCTTTGCCGCCGCGTTGGTCTTTCCTGCCTTCCTCTTGGCGTCTGTCGTTGATCTTGTTTGTCTTGTTGGTGCAGGAGGGGCAACGTCATATTCTGTAAAACCATTGTACAGCGATTCGAGCCCCGCAGACAGATGCTCACTGGACCGCTTGCGCGGGGGAAGAGGAGTGACCTCCACACAATCTAAATGTGATTCAGTAAATCTGTAGCTGAAGAAGAGGCAACATTGTACGCTTACCCAGGACGAGCGCCCTCTTCTTCTGCACGGGAACGCTGGACGCTCTTCGTTTATCCGTCTTCGTTTCCATCGAGCCCTTGCGTTTAGTTCTGATGTTAGGACTGGCTTATGCTCGCGAAAATTCGCTCAGGCGCCTGGCGAGGCCCGAAGACAAGTCCCGCCGAACAAGTGAACACTGAGTATTGAGGCCTGAAGCCGATCGATCGAGCTCAATGATTCTGAATCCGTGCCGGCCCGATGTACCGCGCTTCACGTGCGTATCACATGGTAAATGTTGAAGTCTGTACAATGTACTTACTGTACATCGCCTTTCCCATATGTACTTCTTACACCGTCCTTTGCATCTAGTGTCGGGAAATATCTCTCAAGGTTTCGATGAAGCTGGGCTAGTTCACGTCCTCATCGTGTACGATTTTCAACCGACTACTGCACAGTGCTGGCTTTCCTCGGGGTTGATGCGGAGATGAAGGTGTCCTCGTCCAGGCCATCCGGCACTGACGACATATCGTGCATAGCCAAGTCTTCTGCCCCCCTGTCAGAGTTCCGGAGCGGATCATTGTTGAATCGGGTTCTGAACCGCATCGTCTCTAGGGAGCGACCATGGCTCCCAATCATCCATTGGGCGGTCGAACGCTGGTGCAGCATAATAAGCACAACGACGAAGGTCGGATAAATTCCCTGTCGTAGTTTCAGCGCCTATCTTACCTCTCAAGTCTATATCAGCCCAATGCTCGGCAATCGGCACGCACCGCAAGAAGGTAAAGTATACTCTCGAATATCAGGCTTCTACCAAAGACTTCCGAAGGCAGACGAGGCGCAGTTATGGCACAGTCAACGGCCTGAAAGGATGAGTGAGTCATTAGCCTCGCGCTCCGCGCTTCTATGCAGAGGAAGTACCCAAAGCACGCAATACGCTACGCCAGACTCGAGGAGGAGCATTAGGACACCCCCCATCCGAGCACCTGTGCCAAGCGGGCGCAACGTCAAGCCGACCTCTCGCCGGTGAAGCCTAGCGATTGATGCAACTGCGATGAGCAGAAAAAATGGAAGGAGTCACAGACACGCCACGTACCGGACTCGAATTCCGACGAGGACTGTCGCGACAAGATTAGTAATGAAGAGCGACAGCGGCAGAAGGATTTCAGGAAAGAGCATGTCCCCCCTGATGTCTAATGGCTTGAGCCAGATGCTTTCGAATATCGCTCCAACTGTGAGAACAGCAATGTAAGAAGATGTAGGAAAGCAAACCGAGGAAGGCTCACCAACGCTACAAATCATGCACAACAGTAGAAGGCCCTTTGCGAAGCGACTGTGCGACCATAAGACCCATGCTCTCCAGACGACGAGCGCATCACTGAGTATATACTTGACTGATTTCAGCATAACGTTCATAAGTCAATAAGAGAGAGAAAAGCAGGCGCACATTGACGCGGTTGCTCACTTCGATGACAATGGCAATGTGGTACAACTTCGCCGCTATGGACGGCGGATTTCGTTCATACAGCCGCATGAGGATCACGTATGATCTGGCTTGTGCTACTGCACACATCGTCGATGAGACGAACAGCACGACGACGGCTACTCTGAGTATCCAAGCTCTCCCTCCCTTACGCCTGATACGAGCAAGATTGGTCAGATTTGGCACGCGCATCGAATATCCCAGAAACTCACGCCAGTACGGCAATGGCCGCAATGAAGAGCCCGGTCTGCACGCCTGTATGTTGGTTCTCGTCAGCGCCAGATGCCAAGGGTTGATGGTCTGGCGTACCATAGAAGACGAAGTTCAGGCATATAACCACGAGGTTGTACTGGACATAAGCGATGTCGAAGGGAGTAAGCTGAGCACGGTTGAAGACCGACGCCAACGGATCGGACGACATGCCCACAACGAAGGGAAACCCGGAGATGCCTGCACTCGGTTGAGGGAGCAACGCAACAGCGTTCTCGGATCTCCTCAAGATCAAGACGGTACCAACATAGCGCGGCACACGTACTTATACGGTGCTTTCACGGAGATCTGCATTGGACCGATGCTGCTGGAAGAGACGATAGGCCGTGATAGCTATACACATCGGAGGGGATCCCTCCAATGAGGACGGGCGATGACTTCGGATGCACTGTTTTATCCACAGCAGTGAAGCGCGCCGGCCGCTAAGCACGCTGGGACCCTATTACACTGGTAAGCGCCCAATCTGATAAGAGGTCCACGAGACTCAGACGGGGAGTGGGATGTGAGAAGAACATGGAAGGGACTCTGAAGAAGGACGTTGAAAGAACTCGCCGGAAACGCAATGTGCCTCGAAATTTGTCTGATGACAAAAGCAGGTCATCGCTCATTCGCCCACTGCGCACAATCCACAGCCCATCGAAGACAACCATAGTCGTGCTGTTTTCATACCCCAACTTACTTGACGAGGATTCCCTGATCGGGCAGTACCCACTGCCGTGGAGCTTTTGGAGTCCACTGGATATGGCTTGTATGAGCATCGGCGTGCCATTAACTTGTCTTGAGGCCGGACGGCCAAGATACAGTGCGTATCGTTGTACAGCCGTTATCTATATGTATCGCAAAATCCGTTAGCGTGATGATCCTGAGGCTTAACCTGCCTTCGAAGGGACCCTCAAAGGATCGTCCTACTCTGGCATCCCCCGCCATACAATAGTCACTCCCTCATTAGGGGAAGCCGTCGTGGACGGATAGAAGCTGGCATGCGGCTCGCCAACTGTCAATGTCGGGAGAAGTCATTCACAGAGTCGCGAGAGGCCGGAAGGCGATGAGGAAGACGTAACTGATACTGAGTCCCGATTCGGCGTTCGGCGCAGTGAGCTTAATAAGGTACTCTTGACAATGATATTGGATATTAGTATGGACGAGGGCCGGAAAAGAAGTTTGAGATGTCGGTTACCCTACGACTTTGTATCTGGCAAGTTCGTATCTGACGCGGACGGCCAACTGACGGCAGTGGTCAGGGACGCGATGCTAATGAGTGTTCGTGCGCCGTCAAAGACGACAGATCGAGTATGGGAGCTTGTCTTCAGCTTGTTACCCGTTTTTTCGTGGCGGGCGCAACTAGTAGGCGCAACCGCCGTTGCAGAACCGTGACCGTCGAAGTTCAACGACGCGGCTGATGGGGCGTTTGTTGATTCCCACGGGTGTGATCTCGGAATGCGGTCCGACCGTCCGAGTCCACGTAGCATGACGTCACGCTGTCATTTCGTCATTGCGCGCCACCCAGTCAGGCTCCTTGCCGTCTCCCCTTCCGGACTGCATATCTCTCTTCTTCTGAACTGCCATGTCCTCTTTCCCTGATTACTACAGAATCCTCAACGTTGAGAGGGCTGCGACTGCCGACGAAGTCCGACAGGCGTACAAGAGAGAGTCCCTGAAGTGCGTCGCATGCGTTTTTCGTTGTTCTCCGCGAAATTGACCTCCTTCTGTTCAGGACCCATCCAGATCGTCTGGCGAATGCCACAGACACCGAGCGCCGGAAGGCGACGGAGCGCTTCCAAGCCGTTGCAGACGCATACTACGTCCTATCAGATTCATCCCGTCGCAAGGAGTATGACGCGCTCTACGCCTCTCGCTCCTACAACGAGAAGACGGAGGATCCCTCTTCGTCGAGCAACTTTTTCGCCCAGTTTGCGAACATGTTCGGCGGTGGTGCTGAGCGGAACGCGCCAGAGTCAGAACGGCCGGATGCGGAGGGGACTTTTGCGGACGTGTTTGACGATGTACGTGTAACCGATTGTGCTGCAGTTCGCCATCCTTATGCATCCCAATAGCTCCTTCGCCCGGAGATCCAGAAGAGGGTACCCTGGTGGAGCTACGTTGGTACGGTCTGCGGCGGTGGCATTGGCTTCATTGTCGCCAACCTACCCGGCATGGGTATTGGTGCGGTCGCGGGCAACCGCTTGGGTGCCATTCGCGACGCGAAGGGCAAGAGCGTAGCTGCCGTGTTCAGCCAACTGGGTGGTCAGCAGAAAGCGGACATCTTGCGAGCTCTTGCGATGAAGGTCCTGGGCTCCATCTAGGTTATTTTACTTGCGGCGCGGTGCAGGTGCTCTTGCTCGTGATTCGGACATCATGATCAAGCCTGTTTGGATTCGATCTGTATATATATGATGTACTTTACCCACTATTAGGAACTATTGTTGACGGATATGTTATGAGTTTCACTCCATGTGAATGTTCCTGCAAGACTCCTTCCAACCTCCTTGACTCCTGCGTGCAGACGATGACCGCCGCCGCACGCATTGGGACTTCGGACCACCACTGTCGCGCGACACATAGCCGTCAACAACGGGCTTCTTGTTTCCGACCTTCATGCACATTCAACTTGGTTGCGAGGGCGTCGAGGCCTAGCATGGAGGCGGAGAGTATGAGCTAGCTGACGCTCGTCATCAATAGATTCCTCCACCGACCACCATCGTCAAGGCGGCCGGCGTATATGCGCCTGCATATGACGTACTTGCATGCGTCTTTGGCCTGGGATGATCATGTTGTTTATAAGGAGGTGCGCGTCCCTTCTCTGCGCTTGGGAGAATACACAGTCGCCCTCACCCCCTGAGCTCCCTGCACCATGAAAGGCCTCCTCCCCCTCGCCACCCTTCCCGCGATGGCGTCCGCCGCGGCCCAGAACATCCTGTACAGTCCCAGCAGCTACACGTTCAACCCGCTCAAGCACATGTCTGGCATCGCGCCCTACTTCTCCGCTCAGGACCCAGGGCTCACGCCACGTCCGCCGCAAGGCTGCAACGTGACGGCAGCGGCGTACCTCGTACGACACGCAGCTATATACGCCAACGACTTTGACTATGAGTCGTACGTCGAGCCATTCGTCGACAAGCTGGAGAACACGACCGACATTGACTGGGCTGCGACCGCCGGCACAGCGGCGCCTCTCGATTTTCTGCGGAGCTGGAAGAGCCCCGTGGAGGACGCGGACCTGGAGCAGCTCACAAAGATCGGCGCGCTCGAAAGCATGAGCCTCGGCGTCGAGCTTGCGCGGCGGTATCCCAGCTTCGGCTCTCCAAAAAAGGTGTGGAGCAGCACGGCCGAACGCACCGTCAAGAGCGCGCAGAGCTTTATCAACGGCCACGACCGCTATTCCAACCAGACCGAGCTGGTGCAGGTTAGCGAGGGAGAGGAGGAGGGCGCCGACTCGCTTACGCCCTACAAGGGTTGCTCTGCGTACAGCTCGAGCCGCGGTTCTGAGCAGTCGGCCGCCTGGAAAGAGCGCTACACCAAGCCCATCCTGGCGCGTCTGCAGGCCGCCGCGCCCGGCTTCAACTGGACCTCCGACGACGTCTATGGCATGCAGCAGCTCTGTGGTTACGAGAGCGTCATCCGCGGCGAGTCACCCTTCTGCAACCTCGACCTCTTCACGCCGAACGAGTGGCTCGATTTCGAGTACGCCAACGATCTCATGTACTTCCACAACACGGGCTACGGCAACCAGATAAGCCCCGTCATTGGCTTCCCATGGGTCAACGCAACTGCGAGCTCGTTGATGTCCGTGGGCGACGGCGACGACGACGCGCAGAAATTGTTCGTCTCCTTCACGCACCGCGAGCTGCCACCCACCGTCCTTGTCGCTCTCGGTCTTTTCAACAACACGGAGTTCGCCGGCAACAACGACCAGAACGCGACCATGCCCACCGACCGCGCGAACCATCGCCGCGCTTGGCGCAGCAGTCATATGCTGACCTTCCTCACCAACATCGCCATCGAGAAGATGAGCTGCAGTAGCTTCGGCTTCGAGAATGACAGTGCCGAATATTACCGTGTCCTGGTCAACGACAGTCCGCAGCCGCTGCAGGGGTGCGACGACGGACCGGGCGAAAGCTGCGCGCGGGAGACTTTCGAGAGTTGGGTGGCTGGCAGGGGTCAATTATATGGCCGCTTCTCGGACGAGTGTGGTGTTGAGTACGATAACTCGACGGACGTGTTGAGTATTTATTCCTCTTGAAGCCGGGACTAGGACTGTAGGACCTTGCAACTGGACACTATATCGGACTGTACTGAGCATACCCTATGTATTAATCACTGCATCGAACTCACGTTCAGACGTTTACTGCGATAATCATTAGTCTCGCCCTGCAAGATTGACTACAGGTCGCGTTTGTCGGGCAAACCGTTTCCCTGCTTCGAAGACTCAGTTTTCTGTGCATCTTAGCTGCTCAGCGCTCAGACTTGGTGCAGTTGCGAAGACAAGTTGCATGAGGTGTGAAAGTACAGTAGTGTAGAAGACGAAAGGCGCTACGGATCGCAGCAATAAGTACCCAAAGGCTTGCAACTATATACATCATGGTCGTGCGAAGCAAAGACGATACTAATACACAGGTACTACTCGTAAATGTCAATCCTCCTGGGAAAAGACAGGTGGTGCAGCCCTCGGCCGCTCGTATGCACCCGAGTCGTCCTCAAGCTCCCCATCCTGGGGGAGAGGACGCGGGATGCTGATGACGAGGGCCTTCGCCGGGCGCAGCGAAGTGTTGGACCCTTGTCGCCGCGGGCCGGGCGGCATCCCGTAGCTGTTCGAGCGGTTGTGTAACGTCGGCTTGATGGCGGAGCGTGGTGGGAGACCAGGACCCGTACCGAGCAGCAGCGGTCTCAGTGGTGGGACGTCCTTCGTGACAGATGATATACGGACGTGCCGGGAAGGGCGCGGCTCGGTGGGCGCTGCATGCGTCACTGGAGGCCCACCAGAGGTCAAACGCAGAGGTCGGAGCACAGGCGCGACGGGCGAGGGCGTCACTCCAGAGGAAGACGCCTCTGCCTCAGATGAGCGATCGTCTGAAGGCGATTGAGGGCGCTCCTCTGACGGTGTTTGATCGATGGGTAGTGGCGACTCGGTCAGCACTACATCTTCCCCTCCGACGTGCTCGGCCGTGATCCTCCTACGGAGACAGGGAACGGTGGTGTGATGGCACGCTGACCGGTTTTCCGGAACGAGCTAGCAGTTGCGCCCTTCTCTGGCGACGTAAGGTCTATCGCAGAGGATTCAGCTTTCGTGAACCATGACAATGCGACCGTACTCACCTCCGATGAACGAAGTCACATCATACTGTGTTACCTCCGAACGCATTCTCCCTGGCGTCGGCAGCGGCGTCAACGGGCTGTTCGGTAGCCGTTGCGGGGTCACTGGACTGGCTGGTAGCTGTTGCGGAGTAATCGGGGTGTTGGGCAGTGGCTGCAGCGTCATGGGGCTCGCAAGCCCCGCTAAATGCCCCGACGCCTCGAAGGAACGCGGCACAATAAACGACGTCACGTCGTACTGCGTCCCGCTGCTCTGTATGCGCCCGCCGCGCGAAGACGGTGTCGCGGGGCTCGACAGGGCGCTCTCGCCCGGCTTAGGCGGCTGCAGTGTGACGCTTTGTGGGAAGTCCTCCGTACGCCCGCGAGTCGGCGACACGCCGTCGTACATAGGCGACGCAGCCCAGGGCGCAGGAGACATGTTGCTGCGCGCCGGCGAGACGCTACCAGGTGCCGGCGACACGCCGCCCGGGAAAGGCGACAGGCCGCCAGGCATCGGTGACACGGCCGCGGATGCAGGCGGGGCGGGGAAGACGCTCAGCGAGAATTCCGACTGCCCGGACGCCGCGGTCATCTTCCCGCTCATCTCGCTCGAGCTCGTCCCGCGCGACGGCGTGATCTTGACAACCGTCGACGCCCGCTCGCTTGGCGGTACGCTAGGCATGGGGTCTACCGTCCCGCTCTCCGGCGGCGTGTACCGCGACATCGTTGCGGCAGATGAGCGAGGCGAGAACAGCCTGAGCGCTGCGATGCTCTTGTCGAGCTCGCTCTGCTGACGCAGGAGCTCGTCGATGGACGTGCCGCTTCCCCGCTGGGAGGACGACTGCAGAGAAAAATCGGGCGACGGCATGCCGCGGAAGTCCCTCGAGGCCATCGGCTCCGCTGTGCTACTGGCGACGGTCTGCGGCGTAAACGGAATGACGCGCCTGTCCCTGGGGTCGATGAGGCCCTCCAGCCCGTATATCGGCGAATCCGGCGTCCTAGGTCGCGCTGCCGGCATCTGTGGCATCAGGAAGGACGACGGCGCGGCAGAGTTCGTGTAGGGAGTGTAATATGATCCCAACGAAATCTCGGTTCCTGGGCGCGCCATCCTGCTCGACGAGTCGGGGCTCGAGCGGCTCTGCTCTGGGCTGCTGCGCACGTTCTCCTCGCTGGATCCCTTCTCCGATATAGCGGGGAAGACGACGACGCCCGAAGCCTCGGGGCCGGTCGGCATGCGTCCGTGACTGTCCGCTGTTGATGGAGACGGGGCGGCGCTCCCGCTCGTGTACTGCGATCCACCCCATTGTCCTTGTCCGTCGCGCTTCAATTCCGACACACGGGGGCTAAGTACCTCGACCGTGTCAGAGAGCTTCGACTCGCTGGCTGTAGATGGAGAACCATCGCGCTCCGGGTCCATCTCGAAATGGCGCAACGCGGATGTCGAGTTGTGAGAGTACAGGCTTTGCGGCCGTGACGGGCGTCGAGGTGATATCCAAGACGCGAGGCGAGACACTGCCGAGTTGCGAGATGGTCGCGGCGGCGCCGGAGGGGGAATGTAGGGGATGACAGAAGGCTGCCTTACAACCGGGTTCGGGGTCTTCTCGGAGGAGGATCCCCAGAGTTCGGTGTCCCTGTTGCTGCGACGCGATGACGCGACGGACCCCGGGCGGCTGCGCGGGGAGCAGTCATAGAAGACGAAGACCAGGATATAAAGGATCAGCGTATACATGCCGATGGCAACCAAGAACCGACCGAGCAAGGTCTCTGTGAACGCAACTGCATCGTGGTCAGTAGATAGCGTGTGCATAGCCCGTTGGAGCTCACAATAGATCAGGTTCATGACGCCGATGGCCATGAAGAGAAAGAAGACACTGAGGGGAACCAGATACCACATGAACGCGCTACCCGTCTTGCTGGGCGGCGCGAACGCGGTGTTGAGCAGCAACTTGAGAATGAAGATGGACGCCGCGGTGATTTCCAGAGTACCATCAGAGACGTATACAGCGTTGGCATCCTCTGCGGTGATGCGCCACACGATCTGTAGGACGGGGATCGCGATGCTCATGCCCAGGGTGCTCCACTTGAGGACGTAGCCGGTCAATCCCCAGCGATCCCAGCTTGCGCTGTGCAGCATGTCAAGCGGCTGATTGATGAGCGCTTGGAGACTGTTGTGGGGTCTGGGTACGGGATCCCAGCGGGGCCGTGTCGAGACGAACTCCCACATGAAGACAAAGCGCAGTCCGGTGGAGATGGCAAGGAAAACTTCGCGGGTATTGAGCAACACGGAGACAGACTGGACGCCGGTCCCGTCGTTCATCTCATCGACGCCGCGCTCAAGAACCTGGCTGAGATCGAAGATGGCTGCACCAAAGGCAAAGGCGGAGGATAGGAAGAGATAGGTCGCGGACCTGTGTGTGCTGGTTAGCGTATGTGCATCTGCGATTGGGGGCAACGCACAGATTGAACTGCTTCTGAATAAGGAAGAAGGTGAACACTCCGAATCCCATGAGCCCGACACCGAATAAGGGGATCTCTGTCAGGATGGTCTCGATCTAGGGATATGTCAGTTACAGCGCACAGGCAAGAATCTCCGTCACGCACCGCTGCATCGTCGCTGAGACTGAATCTGTGAGTCGAAATGGATATAGCAGTAGCTCTGGAAACGAATATTTGCGACAGAATGTCGAACATAGCAAAGGGGGGCTGCAGCGCAACAGCGGATAGAATGGGAAGAACCGAAGGAAAGGAGCGAACGAATGCGATAAAGCCAGCGCTGAAGAGCAAGTTATGTGCAAAGAAGGGGGGAAGGGGGGCGCGGTCCAGGCGGCGGTCGTAAGGCAGTCAGTCTAACTTTGCGACCAGCACCAAGCAGAACTGTCCCGGGAACGAAGGGCGGACGGGGAAGCCAGCCGAGGGAGAACGAGCGAAGGATCCCAGGGAGGTGCCCGCAGCGCAGACCACCGTCAGCGGTGTGAAAGAAACTTGAAAGAGCAGTCGCAGTCACGCGTCGCAGCGACCAGCATCATTCCCAATCCCATTCAGAATCAACCGTCTCCGTAACAACCATACAATGGATTCTGGATTCATCCGGCGCCCGTCCCTTCGGGTCTCAGGCCCGCCCGCACGTGTATGTTGAACTGCACGTGGGGTCATGTAAAGAAACAGACAAGCAAAATTGCCATAGGACATATCAGCAACATATGTACGGACAAGCTCGACAGCTGCATAAACGTTACATCTAGAATGTCGTATCCATAGATACCATGCCAGGCCAGTAGAAAGTAATATACATTCACCCCTCACGCACCAGCGGCAGACGTCCCCGTGAGCTGCCGCACCAAAAACATCCCCCGCCCCTCGTCAACGCTCTTGCTGTGCCGCATCCCCAGCGCGCTCTTCGGCCGCGGTCGCAACCCGATGGCCGGCTTCGACGGGCTCACGCTCCGCAGCTGCTTCGTCGGGCTGATGCTGCGCGTCGGCGGCAGGCCGCTGCCCCCGGTGTGCTGCCGCACAAGCGGGTCCCCGCCCCCCATCCCCGTGAACTGGCGCGCGATTGTCGTCGTCCCCGTCGTCTGTGCCGCCACCTTGGGAAACGGGCTCGACCCTAATCCCGAGGGGAGCGGGATGACCGGCGACGAACGCGTCGGCGAGGACTGTGGGGAGCGGAGGGACGCGCTCAGGAGGAGCTGCAACGCGCGTCAGCATAAGGCGGGTGGTAGCGAAGATGCAGCACACGCACCGAACACTCCCTACACCAGACACCGCCATTCGCGTCGACCTTCGCGGCGCTGTCGAGCTTCTTGCCGCAGCCTGGCTCGCCCTTCTTTCGCTCGTCCCGCCCGCGCGCCATCCAGCCCTTGGCTGCCTCCTTCTTGCCCCCGCAACCAAGCACGCCCCGTGCCACTTCGTGTTCTGCGGGCCCGCCACCACGCCGCGCTCCATTGGGGACACGTTTTTGTGGCACCCCGGGCACGAGATGGAGCCGCCGAACCGGGGGAAGGACGTCTGCGTCGACGGCGCCGTGCGCGGCTGGCTGTCGTACCGGCTCGAGGACGCGGGCGGCGTGGACTTGACCTTCTGCAGGGATGGCGGCGGCGTCGAGTGCGAGGCGCGGTGCGAGAAGATATCTCGGTTGAGCGGCTCGGGATGAATCGTGCGGATGTGGATCTTCTCGGGTGGAGAGCACTACAGGACGCCGTCAGCAAATGAACTGCCGCCTTGATGGTATCGCTTTTACCTCGACATGACAAGGCCCGTCCTTGCCCTTCACAAACGTCGCTTGCCCGCCTCCACCGTCGGTGAAAGGCTCGTCGCAGACACTGCATAAAAAGCACTTCGGATGGTAAGTATGCGACGGGCGGACTGGATCGTCCGAGGGCACGGTGACGAATTTGCCGCCCTCCCGAATGCCAAACAGTGACCCGTGGCAGCGATCGCAGGTCGAGCTGGCGCCAAGTGTCTTGTCCTCTGGAGATGATGAAGACAGCCGTGGTGTCTTCGCGAGCGGCGGAGAGGGCGTCCGGGCGGGCTGTGAAGAGGAAATCGGGTCTTCGTGCGGAGGAGAGTATAACTGCGGAGCAGCCTTCTCCTCCTCCTCGGCGAGGACGACATACGCGGGGTCCTGCAGTACGACGACCGCAGAGAGCTCTGCGAGAGACTCGTCCTGAGCTTGTTCTCCGAAGACTTGCGGATGCGAAGCGGCGGGGTCGACGCGCCATGCAGCGGCGGGGACGCGATAGAGCTCAGCGGCGGGGATGCAACAGAGCTACGCGGCGAGGTGAACGAGTTGCGTGGCGAAGTGATGGAGCTGCGCGGTGAGGTGATCGAATTTCGTGGCGACGCAGCTGCGTTTCGTTGCTGGGTCCTGTTCGGCGTGTTGAGTTGGCTCCGCGTCTCCTCTACGATGACATCGTCGAGGGGGTCAATGTACTGGTCCCGGTTGTATCGCGACACGAAGCCCGTCCCGTATAGCTTGGACATGGACACATCATCTCTATCGAAGGTCAACGAGCGGTAGTCGGACCGCGGCGGCGTGTCGATGCCCGATACTGAAGTCGCCGAATCCGAGACGTCCGACACGAGATCTGGCGTTGGCGACACGATAGGACTGCGCGGCGGCGTTGAAGGACTGCCCGTGAGGGAGGCTACAAGCGCTGGTGGCGTCGTCCCCTTAATGAACCGACGCTTCATCTCCTCGAGTGCCTCTTCTGTGACCCCGCTACCCGTGCGCTGCCGCCTGATTGGGCTTTGGCTGCTAGCCCGGTCAAGAACATCGTAGTCAATGCTCTTCAAGCGGTCGTATCGCCGTCGTGGGCTGTCCGCCTGCCCTGGGAGACCAACGCGCGATTCGACAGACGGGCTACCGAGGCGACTCTGCGCCGTGCGCGGGCTCCCCGCTGCACTGCCAGCAGCTGAGTAGCGCGAGGACCGCGTTGGACTCTCCCGCCCGATCATGTTGAGCCGCTGCGTCAGGTCCTCCAGCGTCGCATTGCTGTCCCGCCGCGTCGCGATGCCGAGCCGCTGCTCGAGCTCCTGCAGCGCGGGACTGCTCTCTCGGCTCTTTGAGAACGACATGCGCCCCGGGCCCGAGTCCGTGTTCAGCCCGCCGATGTTCGTGGCCTTCTCGCGGGGCGATGTGGGCAGCGCGCTCTCCCTGGCCTTCTTCGGCGTGCCCTCGCGCTTCAGGCACGTGTCAAAACAGTCTGGACAGCACGGACGCCCAGGAGATCGACCATGGGCTTGTCGCCGATGCTCTTGCCGCAGCCCTCGCATGCGAAGCATCGCTTGTGCCAGTACGCGCCCGCCGCGTGCACGAAGCCGCCCTCAGACTTGAGGGTCAGCACCTCCTTGTTGCACGCGGGGCACATGCCCTTACAGCCGCCGCGCACGACGTAGCAGTCACGACAGACAAACCGCGGATCGTCCGGGTTGAGGGCGGATGGATCGGGGTAGATGGTCGAGTCGGGAAGGAAGACATCTGAGCAGACCGCGCAGCAATGCGTCGCGAGCGACTCCTTCGGTTGAAGCACAGAGCCGTAGACCTTGGAGAGGGTTGGGTCGCGTGTATGTATGGATGGGAGGATGCCAAATTCTGGGGAGGGCCAGTAATCGCGTGCTTGAGCGGCGAAGGGGGACGGTTGTTCAGCTGTGAGGTGGTGTTGGCGATGTGGCGGGAGACCCGGTCTCCGAGAATAACACTAGAGGAAGTGGTGCTTGAAGCAGGTTTGGGGAAGCGCTTGGTGGAAGATGCGCGGTCGCCGGTGGGCTGAGGAGCGATGGAAGAATTGGAAGGAGGGCCGCGGCTCAGAGGTCGCGAAGGCGAACGCTCGCGATCTCGGTTCACAACATACGTCTGCGACCAGCGGTCTTTGACCTTCTCATCAGAGTCTGATTGGTTCCACGGCACGGAAGGCGCTGCAAACGATGTCAGACGCGAACGATAACATGGCTGGCTGATAGCGCACCGACAGGCGCCCCTCCGCAGCGACAGCGGGGCCCGACGACTATATCACCGCATCGTCTACAGAATCCCATGTCAGTCGTAAAGAGATAGATGGGTAGTGTGTGGAAAATAGAAGACAGAGAACAAGGACGTGAGGACGCCGAACGAATGAAAGTGGCTCAAAGAGGCAAGGTCCACAACGTGAATTCCAACATTCACGGTCACGTGGTCGCACACGGTTCTTGCCTGCGGCCATCCTCTGCCCTGCTGGCGCCGGCGCTTTCTTCGGCTTTCTGCTCTGGAATTACTTTGGCATCAATGCGGATGCTTGAATACACGCTGAGGCTGACAAAATGTATTGCGTTCCAGGTCACGCATTGGCTCTCTCCTTCAATCAATGCTCCTGCACAGTACAATCCATCTCCAGTCAAGGCTCTGGACCACGCGCTTGCCAGACATTCATTACTTATGTGATGCTCAGCTACAGGATCTTTGGTTATTTACCTGGCGCAGCATAGGTGCGAAGACGCGTCGACCGCAAAAACATAGGTTGCACACCTGTCCGTAGCTCGCTACGGACAGCTGCAGGTATTGGGACAGAATGCGGCACGAGACCTGACCACTCGAATCCACTGAACAGGACTGTTACACGCCCGCCCAAGTTATTGGTTAGGAATTCACCAGTCAGGCTCGAAGATGGAACAATGCTTGCTCTCACGACAACATGAAGTTTGTATAGTGCTGAGCCTCGAGGGTACTTAACACGACTGGCAACCGGTGAGTAAAGCTCTGATCACCTTATCTTCTCACAAAGCGTCTTCAGGGTGTCATGCATCTGCGATGGCTCCGACATCGCCTCGAGCTTGCCTCGAGCATCGCATTCAACATTGCGAGCGCCGTGCTGTCGTGCCCAGGTCGTGCTCAAATGAGTTGCATATACTTGGTCTGTGCGCTGCACTCCTGGTCCGTGCGCGAAGGATGGTCCACACATGATACGCGTGACTTGCTCGCCGCATTCGACCCAAAAGAGAACAATAAGAGTGAGTGGATACAAATATCGCGATATCAGGCCCGCAGTCGTCTCTTTTACTTCCATCACTGCGTCCAGAATGCCCCCCGCCACTACCATTGCGATCATCCGGAACATGAAGCTGGAGAACGTCCCCGAGATCTTCCAGGATTTCAATGTCCACTACTGCGAGCTCATCGTCGAGGATGGTCAGGCGGAGCAATGGAAGGCGTACGTGAGATGCGCGCCGATGCGAGGGCTCAGCCATCTGTCGCGTTCTCTCGCTGGCTACGTCGACGAGCTGCATTGTCGGGATCGTGTTCCTGTTAACATAGTCGTGCGTGCCACAAAAACTGGCAGTTGACGAACAGACACGACTGAATACATCTACAGAAGCTGGAGGAGCGTGTTCTTCACTTTGAAGTTCTTGCCGCTATCGCATACTACTGGGTCGCGGGGCGGAGAAGAGGCAAGCTGTCTGACTCGGTCAAGGAACGCAACAGCATCGCGTTCAGCTTTCTCGACTATCTCCACAACGTCCGCCTGGGAAATCAAGAGAACTACGACCTTGCCTTCAAGACCTTTTTCGTACCCCTCGTAGACCACCTTAGTAAGCGCAGTGACCGCAGGTGAGTATGCATGCCTTTTTTGTGCGACAGAATCCCAAGTTCGACGCTGATCGCGCTCCAGGATCTATGGCTTTGATACCAATATGGACGAGTGGAATGAGGACTTGATGATCATTAAGCATCTGCGCCCGGACAACCTACTGGATGCTCTTGAGCCGGCGGCGAAGAAGCCGCGCCTTTTGGGCTCTGATGGCAGAAGGTATTGGCGCGTGGATGAAGCTTCCCGTACGTCGATTACAACACCTGCTACTCACTGCTCCTGACTGAATCCGTCGAAGGCAAGCGGTCTTGCAAGTACATCAATCCCGATACTCTTGGGACTTCATCTCGGCAGGGCAAGTCCTCTAGCGATATTTTGTGGCAAGCCGCTTACCGGCATCTGTAGCGCTCATCAGGCGCAGGGATGTGTCTCACTCGCCGTCTGCATATCGCTCGCTGTCTGTGTCTTGCTCATCGTCTGCGTCTCATTCGTCGTCTGCGCTCCAAAGCATATCCTCCTTGGGAGCAGTCGCTGGATCCAGTCGCGTGACAGCTGCGAGCGGCGCAAATGAGAGTCACGCAGAGTCCTCCACGTCCGTCCACATAAACCAGGCTTCTACGCGCAGAATCAGTTGTGTGGACAACTCGGCCGAGGAGCATGCCAGCATTTTGGGCAACGTCAAGGCTTGGTTCGGCTTCTAGCAAACTTCGTTCGCCAGCACAGTCGATCGATTTCGCCAAATTTTGCTCTCCACCACAATGTTCCATCATCATCAACTTATCGCATCTTCTCTTGCTCAAGCTCATGATACTGTAGCAATGTCCACTATATACCCATGTTGCTACACAATGTAATTCGACCTACATCATCTCTTCCTCTTCCCATCTTTATTGAGTCAATGAACAATGCCATAATCATCTCCTGAAAATTCACTTGTTTAGACGTGTAAGTGGACGAGATCAGCGTCGGCCAGACCCTGTAGTACTTTGTTGACTGAAGGGCTGCAAACAAACAAAACAGGCATGCGCATTAGTAACTTAATCCAAAACGCTACATAGTGGCCGCCTATGAGTAAATCTGCTGGAAATCATTACAACCTCGCCTTCACTTCCGGTTGCCAGTCTACTCGCTCGACCTGCACATCGCGTCAGAACATCTCACCATGACGATATGTAACTTCAAACTTGCACTCACCAGTTCTGGTGTCAGATCCTCTATCCTCGAGGCGCCCATGAGCCGCATCGCAGTGACGATCTCCGTTTCCAGGATATGGGTGATCCGCTTCACCCCGCCGACGCCGTACGCCTGAGAATTGTCAGGATGGGGCTTACATAATTGCCAGACAACCATCCCACTCACCCCCTGCGCATAGAGGTATGCCCGGCCGAGACCCACGGCGGTCGCTCCTAAGCAAATGGCCTTGAGGACATCTAAGACGATGATGAATCCGTTGATACAGGCCAAGAGTGCGGTAGGTAGGTGTTACGTACCGGTACCGCGAGTGATCCCGCCGTCGATGTAGACTTCCATGTGCTTGAAGACCTCTGGATGACCTTTACGAAGGCGATAGAGGACTTCTAGAGGAGGGAAAGAGCTACCGGTGTGTTAATCGAGGATGAAACTTCAGGGGAGAGTGCATTTACTAGTCTAACTGACGGCCACCGTGGTTGGAGATGAGGATACCATCGACGCCAGCCTTGGCCGCCAGTATGGCGTCCTCGACGCATTGTATACCTGCATAGTGATATGAGCGCCAGAATGAAGTACGCAAAGACGCTCAATGCGCACCCTTAATGACAATGGGCAGCTTCGTCACGCTTCGCAGCCAGGGAATCGTCTTCTCCCACGTCATATCCCGGTCGTCGTTGACGATCAGGCCGCCGGCTGTGCCGAAGGAGGTGCCCTGCAAGGAGTCCGCTTGCTCCTCCAAAAACGGGGACGGCGCGCCTCGCTCCAGGTCTTCCAAATACCACGGCGCGCGGATGTCGAACTCGCGCTTGGAGGGGACAACGGCATCGACGGTGAGGAAAATTGCTTTGTATCCCAGCGTCTCGATCTCGCGTATCCGCTGGAGGGCGATGGCATCGTCCTTGTGCTTGTATAGTTGGAAGAAGAGCGTTTGTTCGGGTGCCATAGCTTGAGCAATATCGGCGTATGAGTAGGAGGCATTGGAGGAGACCATTTGGATTATTCCTTGCGCTGCGCATCCTCGGGTAATGTTGAGTTCGCCTGCACATTCGGTGTTAGCGACACGTCCAAGGGCCTCAAGGAATGCTCTTACCATCGGGGTGCGCCAGCTTGGCCATCGCCGCACCGCTCACAAAGACGGGGATAGATGACTTGAATCCGAGAATAGTTGTGGCCGGATCGCATTGATTCACTGGTCGCATTACGCGGGCCTTGAAGAAGAACCGAGCGAACGCACGCGCGTTCTCACCCTTTGCTAGTACGGTCCGTCAGCAGAAGGGCAACACATTCTCCAAGAAGTATTCACAGATGGTGTCCTCCGTGGAGGACGAGTAGTATGCGTACGCTTTATGCGGCAATACCCTCTTCGCGACGTCCTGTGGATGAAAGTTAACGAGCCACGTCTGAACAAGGTAAGTGAAAACACACACCTCCATATCCCTCAAGCTCAATATATGGCTAAGCTTGGGCTTGTACTTGTGTGCCTCTTCCATCCGAACCTCGTCCTTGGTCTTCTTCCTGTTACGCACCGCGGCTTCGAGCGCGCCTGCCGCTTCGGTGTTGACCGGGCCGAGATGCTTCGACTTGGGCAGATGCTTCTCGAGGGCGTCCGCGGGGTGGATGGGCTCGTACACCGCGGTTGCATCGCGCCCAGCGTACTTGAGAATGATGGCTGCACCACCAGGATGTTCCTACAAGTCGTTACCGATCAGTCGTCTAGGCGGACGGGGGAAGGGAGAAGACCCACATTCAAGAACGAGGTAACATCGTATACCTTGTTCTTGATGATAACCCAGCACGACCTGTACACAGGAGATGATTAGCCCGCGGATGGCGCCTGGATGCGGGGCACGTACTCGGACGTCTTGTGCTTGCTGACCTCGTTGAGCGTCCAGCTCATGGTGCGTTCGAGAGGCGGCTTGGTAGATACCTCTTGTGCTTATCACGCCCTCCACCAGGCTATGAAAGTTAGTTGCGGAGAAGAAGGACAGCAAGAGCTGGGGTTCCCGCGCCATCCCCCGCATGGTGGGGTCCTCGTCTAAGAATCGGGCCCACGGTCCGGCGGCATCATGCGTCGGCATCCGGAGCGCGTGGCGGGAACCAATCACGGGATCGTCATTGTTGAACTTGATGGTCACGGCACGGTGCTTAAATTCTTGTCGTGTTGGTGGCCTGGATCATCTGGCCAAAATCGACCTCTGGTCGACCTACGCCTCCGTCGGCGCCGATGTCTAGACCATATCAACTAATCCGTCGAGGCAAGCGTAAGATATAAACACTGCCGACAAAGTTGCCCGGCGGGTGTCGTGCATCTCAAGCTTCCCGGGGCAAGCCCACACCGTCATCGACGTGAGTCTCAAGCTGCAACTTGTGCACAGTAGTTGAGACTAGATGTATACTATCAGAGAGGCGGGTTACTACCCCTTCGCAGGCGCGCGCCGCGAGGCACACGTCTAGGTGAAGGTCGAGGATACAATGGCGCGGCTCTTGAACCACTCACGTACGCATTCCGCCATCACCGAATGGTTCACGTTCAGCATTCGTAAGACACGCCGTCATTTCTCATTGACTATTGCTTCCAGATTGGGGCTGTTTATACAATGTGGACGCATAGGCCGCCAATATCGCCGCACGCGACTCTCGTGCTACAATTTCGCCCGAACAGGCTGCCAATCCACTCTCTCCACCTACAACAACGTATCAGCGGGAAGATTCAGGCGTACAAGCAAAGATGCGTGCAGACGTGCAAAAAATATCATGCGCGCAACAGAGAGGCTCACCATCGCTGGCGTCAACTGTTTGACATTCGAAACACCCATAAGACGCATGGCCGTGACCATCTCCTTCTCGAGGAGGTGGACGATGCGTTGGACGCCGGCGGTGGCGTATGCCTGTACGAAGGGTTTAGGAAGGAGGACAATGATAAATGATGGAATGCTCGTACACTTTGCGCGTAAAGGAATGGGCGTCCGAGACCACTGCAGTGGCGCCCAAACACAGAGCTTTGATCACGTCTGTGCCTCGGCGCACGCCGCCGTCGAGGTAGACTGCAGCAGAATCGCATTTGAGTCACATCGGTTGTCAACAGTAAATGGTGTATTTACTTCCATGCGAGTGAAAGGTCCGGGTGATTCATGCGCAGCCTGTAGAGTACTTCCAGGGCGGAAGAGAATAGTCTAGTTGCCGCCCTGTGATATGGTTAGGCAAGAGCTCATGAGAGAAGAGTGGCGAACCTCCGTGATTAGAAGCAAGATGCCATCGACGCCAGCGTCCGCCGCGAGAAGCGCGTCTTCTACGCATTGTATGCCTGCACATGTGGTCAGATGATTCTTCGCAGCACTTCGGACAGTTCACCTTTGACGACGATAGGGAGATTCGTCACGCTTCTCAGCCAAGGTATGGTCTGCATATAGTGAGTCACGCATGAAGGGTGTAGCATAGCCCGCCTCGCCTTCTCCCAGGTCATATCCCTGTCATCGTTCAGGACGAGAGCGCCGCCCGCACCCCATCCATGCGACGCCTCATCCTGCGGCTCCTCAATGTACTCAAGCGGCCCATCCCGTTCTTCCTCCTCTAGATCCCACGCGCTCCGAATGTCGCGCTCCCGCTTACTCGGCACGACGGCGTCCACCGTCAAAAAGATCGCCTTGTAACCCAACCTCTCTACCTCCCTCACGCGCTGCTCTGCCACCTTGTCGTCCTTGTTCTTATACAGCTGGAAGAAGAGCGTCTGGCCAGGCGCCGCCGCCTCCATGATCTCCGCGTACGAGAGCGATGGCGAGGAGGAGACCATCTGGATGATGCCGCCCGCGGCGCACCCGCGCGTGATGTTGGCTTCGCCGTTTGGGTGACCGAGGCGCGCGAGACCGGCGCCAGAGACGAAGATGGGGAGAGAGGATTTGTGGCCAAGGATAGTGGTGGAGGGGTCGCAGTAGCTCACTGGGCGCATCACGCGGGCGTGGAAGAAGAAGCGGGAGAAGGCTTGAGCGTTCGCAGCGTATGCTGCGCGTGAATATCAGTAGGGTTTCGGTGCGGGTTACGATGCGGGGGCAATTACACATTTCGTCGTCGGCAGAGGAAGAGTAGTATGTGCGGGCCTTGTGCGAGAGCACTTGGAGTGCTACTTCCTGCGAGGGTCTGTTATAGAATTTCTGGAAATGTATAGCTACACGTACCTCCATGTCGTGCAGGTTGAGGATATGGGACAGAGGTGGCTTCCACCTGTGCGCCTCCGCCGAGCGGATCTCATCCTTCGTCTTCTTCCTTGACGTCTTTGCGTTCTTGAGGGTATTCGCAGACTGTGCGTCTACCGAACCGAGGTGCTTCGACTGGGGCAGATTCTTGTCGAGAGCGTCTCGGGGATGAATAGGCTCATAGACAAGTGTCGCGTCGCGTCCGGCATACTTGAGGATGATGTCGGGACCACCGGGGTGCTCCTAGTAAACGTCAGACAGGACGCACTGGAGGGGGATGAGTGCACACCTGTAGAAAGTCCGTAACGTCGTAGACCTTGTTCTGAATGATGACCCAACACGAGCTAGGAAGTATACATGCTCAGCGATGGAAAGAACAGCAGGAGACATGCGCACCCGGCCGAGCTGTGCTCGGCGACCTGCTGCAATGTAAGGGGCATACTGGTGGTATACAGAGAGGGGATTTACAGTGGTGCCCCACACCGGGCAGACTCCGTCCCCGCGTTTATGGGATGGGGATCGGAGGTACGGCCCGCGGGTCGACTGTCCCCCCGCCCGTCGCGCTGAGCGCGCCGGTGGTGGGCGGTTTCTTGCGTCAGGTGAGCAAAATGGTGATCAATCTTACGTTCAGGCCATCCAAATGTAAACGTTGGAGGAGAGTTGGTCGGCAGTAGTCGATGAAGAACGAGTGTCAATGAACAAACCTTGACTTGAAGTTGGCTCTCCATAGCGCGTAAATTGGGTAGTCAGCGACCACTGCGACTGTGGCGAGGAAGTCTTTCTGTAGGACTGCATAGATTCGGCGCTTTGCTATCATGGCGTCGATTGGCCTTGGCAGACCAACACAACCCTCGGAACCCGGGGATCGACTGACGTTGCGCGTGGGAAATAAGCAAGACTCACGTGATTGGGCGCGTCATGTTGCAACGCGCCTCGCGCTACTTGAACTCGAACTGCCACCATTGTTTCTAACAAGACTCCATCCAACGCCTTTGTCAAGCCGCCGCTATGGCCTCTATACCCGATAGGCAGATCCTGAATGATATGAAGCGTCCGGAGCTTCAGAAGCTTTGCAAGGTGCGCCGCCTTTCAATCCGCAGTTTCCACGCCACTGATCGACGTTGTCGCCCAGGAACACCAACTGCGCGCTAATTTATCCAACCACGATCTCATTGCTGCTCTCATCAATCTCAACGACAGGTTCGCTGATCCTCGGAATGCAATGCCATTCTTTGTTCATTGTCTCACAGGGATGGAGCCGAGTCCGATGCCCAACCTCCGACTCCGTATACTGCCCCGCCCACCCCCACTCCCGCACCACTGCAAAGAACATCTTCCCGCCGTACCGTCAGCCGAGCGCTCAGTCGGTCCGCAAGCATCGTCGACAATGGCAAGCCGCAATCCAACGTTGAGAATCATCAACCGGAACCCGCTGCAGTCGCCTCGCCCGCTCGCGCAACCAAAGCCAAGCAGCAGACAAGACTGGGTGTCGGGCGCCCAGTTGCTGCTGGTGGAAAGGGCGCGAGAGCCGTGACCAAGTCCTTGAGCATGGCGAAGCGAGGCAAAGCTGCCAGCAGAACAGTCAAGCCGGAGGCGACCATACCCGAAGAGGGCTCTGTAGAGCAATCGCCTGTACCGCAGTCCAGCTTCGACTTCCGCTTCGACATGACGAATGGTGCGGGACCGTCAGGTCAGCCTTACTCGTCTTTCCAGAAGGTTCGGGATCTGAACTCCTCCCAGGGACGCAGTTGCCCGCCCAACCTTCGGCCCAAGACCTGTCAGCAATAGTTGCGAATTTGTCTTCTCAGGTCTCCCAGAACTCGCAAGAGCTCACAAGATTCGTGAGCGGTCAACACGCTGTACAACCTGTCCAACCCATGGACCCTCAACCCGCGATCGCTGCTGCAGTACGTCACGCGCGACATCGCCAGAACATGCTCTAACCGCCGTACAGATACGACCGCTGCAAGAACAACTGCAGACCCTGCAGAGCGAGATGTTCTCCATTCGTTCCATGTATACCGCGGAAGTCACTGCGCTCAAGGGCCAGCTCGCGCAAGCGCAGACAGCCATAACCTCCCTATCATCCCAGCTCAGTGAGCTCAAGCCTGTAGTGACGAAAGTCCGCGGAGACGTAGCGATATCTGTCGCACATAACGGGCAACTACACGCGCATGCTTTCGACATCCAGCAGCTCAAGGAGAAGGTCGCTATACTGTCCAGGGCCCAACCATCTGCTGGCCCGTCGCGTTCTGCGTCACCGGGCTCGGTCAGAGCTATGTAAGTCTCGTGGAGTGACCAGTACACAGATATTTACCCTTTCGTAGATTTCCTGCACAGCGCGCCATTACCCAACAACAGAATGTCTCATCGACACCCGGGCGTGCACGTGCCCGTATGGACTCACATGCCCCTCAGGCCCCTTCACCAGCTCCCGGTCCTTCTTCCGACCATCCTGGGTACGCTCCGGTAACGCTGGGCAAACATCGTCGAGACTCGACAGCCAGTGCCTCTACTGAGGTGGTTGAAGCCAGTCAGGCCTCTCAGATACCGCAGGCGCAGCTCTCCCACCATATCGTCCTTCCGGACAGGAAGCGCGCAAGGACCGTTCCCGATAACGAGAGCTCCGCGGAGGACGACCCGCCCCTGCCCAACGACGACTCTATCATCCTCCCCGCGCAGCCGCACACCAGCCGTTCTCATCTACAGGGACCCCGACCCCGAACTCTACCCGAGCGAGGAGCAGGACCAGAACGCGCCGCCCACCGCGTCTCTCGAGTCGTGGATGCCCAGGCGTCGGAGGATGCGATGGGGGAAGCTTTCTCGCTTCTGGCGCCGGAGGATTTCCCTACGCGGCAGCGAATTACGCCCCCAGCTGGCGGCACGCTGCAGTTCAGCGCGGGCAACCACTACTTCCCCATGCCCGAGACGCCGCAGTCGCCGACGCCGGGGAACGATGGGCTGGACGGGTATTTTGGCCAGCCCGAGCGCAGCGGGAGTGGGTCGGGACAGCAACAGGAACAGCAGCGGCAGCACGACATGTTCTCGATGTTCGGCCTGCCGTCGCCGTCGCGGCCGACGCTGCGTACGCCCGCGGCGCTGCGGCGCACGACGGGGCCGTCGTTCGACCCGGCGGAGCTGCTGAGGAAGGACGGGGCGGGGATGCCGACGCTGGAGGAGTTGATGGAGACGGGGCCATTGTCGCCGGGCGATCCGGGGATGAGGACGATGTATGGGACGGAGGTGGAGAACAATACGCGGTTTGCAGATTTTGGGATGAGCAATGTGGTCACGTCGTCGGGGTTTTGGGAGAGGACGATGTGAGGGGGTGAACGGAGAGCAACGGACTATCTGAAGGAGGGCAGGTCGTGGGGAGATGATGGACAATGCAATGTGTTTTTGATAGCTGCCTAGCTGTGGGCTGGCGATCCACTGTCGCTACCGTTCGTTCAAGTTGTGTATCGTGCTATCTCGCCAGTCATAGTGCAGTCAGGTTCGTTTGTTATCTTGAGGTCTTGCTCGTGTATGTTTCCTTCGTGAAGTACTTGCATGTGTGCTACACGCTCTGTCAGTGTCGAGTAAAGAAGTGCAAGTTGGCTTTGGGACCGTGATCGAAAGCAAGAACGTGAGGGAGATAAGATAAGATTGTTGTTTTCGTCAGAGCAATGAGTCGGCGTGGCGCGTATCGACTTGTCCGCGACGGTGACTGGCCATCGATGCTCGCCAGCTTACACGCATTCCGCCCCTCTCATGCTTCACAGAACAACTTTCTCAATTGCTGCAATCTCTCGCTCATCCATAGCGGAACCCTCAACTGACCGGCCGTCCATCGCCCGACGCGCCCTCTGATCGACTCCGACGCCGCACGCACTCATTTCGCGCGCACCACCCACTGTTCCCATAACTGTACACGCATATCTGTATTATCGCCCTAGTGAAGACACCGCCTACATAATCCACTCAGCCGACTAATCGACATCCACCCGCCGCTTGACTGGGCGTAAACTCGAGAAGGAGGGAGAACACAACCTTGGGAGCGGGGTTTTTGTGGCTTTTGGGGGATGGCCAAGAAGAAGAAGACGGCGCTGAAGCCGGTCGCGCGGGGCTTTGCGACGACGTCTGTGCCGAAGAAGGTCGTTCCGGTCGAGCCTGTGGAGGAGCCGGCGCCCACAGAGACCAGCCCGGAGGAGGAGTCACAGGAGGCGCCTTATGTGGAGGGGGATGCGGCCGGGGATGCGAATAAGGCCGCTGATAGTGGCTTGAGCGACGAGGAGCAAGTGCTGCAGGCCCTGGTTGACAAGCTGCAGGACAAGGTGGAGAAGGAGGTCACAAGGTGTGTACGCGTGTCTTTCTAAAAAGATATGCGCTGACTGGCTTTTCAGAACTGTCAAGGTATTGTCAATGTGAACCAGCTACACCGGCGGTCCTCAATGTTCGACAGGCAATCGAAGTTGACAGGCGCTTCGCGCAGACGCTGCCGGTGCTCGAACTCGATAGCATTGCTACGAAGCGCGTCCTAGATCTGGCTCTGAACTCCGATGTGCGACTGGATGGTCAGTTACATGCAGCATTCTTTCCATCAACACCCACTGAATCACGGGCAGGCAAGAAGTCGGTCGACGACGCGGATGACAAGTCGGTGACGAAGCTCGGCATAACCTATGGCGTCCTGCGAAGGCTGGGCTTTTCCGAAGCCCGAGTAGACGAATGTCTCCGCAACATGAACGGTTTGGATATTGAAGAGGCGTACGACTGGGTGTGTCAAGTTAGCTCATCGTGATGGCCATCTGAAATAACACATTTGCCCAGCTCTATCTCCACTGCGATGAAGCTGAGCTTCAGTTCAACAAAGGTCGGTTAACTTTCTTGCCCTCATACGCACTACTCAACGAGGATTGCAGAGGCGCCGGATGCACCTGAACCAAAGACTCCCGGAAGTCAAGCCAAGGGCACGCCACGCACACCCCGCACCCCTGCGCAATTCCTGGCCCTGTCCACTCCCACACCAAAGTCGGTGAAGGCATCAGCTAAGGCATCTTCCGGCAAGCCGCGCCTGGATGCGCAAGCTCCCGCTTTCGTCCCACGTTCGCTATCAACCACACCCTCCGCGCCGGGTACGCCTGCTGCAGAAGAGGACGAACCCGACCTATCCAAGCCGCGGACGCCTGCACCAAAGAACGGCTTGCAACAGATGGACGACAAGTTCGCGCTGTCGACACAGGACCTGTCCTCCTCAGACGAGCCGCACGACGACTATGTGAAGATCAAATTGCACATGGACGAGATCAATGCTCAGAAGCTTAAGGGCAATCCCGTTGGAATGGCTAAGCTGCCGACCCTCCGCAAGCAACTCGAAGACGTCAAGCAAAACTATTTCTTTGACTTCCGCGAAGCGGAAGAAATGTACTCGGTCGCGCGAAGCAAGGCGGACGCGGAAGCCTTGCAAGCCAAGTTGCGCGGGCTAGATGCTCAGGACGGCCCTATAACCACTCCGGTGAAGCGACCTAAGGCCGACAAGAAGAAACCTCCTCCAAATATCTCAATCAAGAGCGAGCCGGGCAGTACCGTAGCGACGGACGACGGTAGCGAATCAGAAGAAGGCGGGATGTTTGCTCTCTTGGAAGGTGCTCCCACTTCTGGAACGAACTCGGAGGGCAAGACGATCCCCGTGCGCGACATGGCACTTCCCAAGCATTGGTCCGGGCGGACACCGAAGACGCTCCTCAGCGAGGCCGTGTCCAAGATAGATCGCTATGCAGCCATCTCGTATAGCAACGTCTCCGGCAGCAGCCGCGCGATGCGCACCCGCCTCAACATCCGCTGGGAGGGTGGCCGAACGGACGAATGGGCTATGGAAGACGTGGCGTGCAGCGAGATGGGGCAAGCCGAGCAGTATATTTCGCTGGTCGGTCTACATGCGCTGTCGTTCCCGGCGACGGAGGGATTCGCTGCGGGTGCCATCAGTAGCGCTGTGGGCAGCCAAACGTTCTTCCGGCTGCTACCGCCCAATTTCCGGGACCTGTGGGACGAGTTGGATGCCGCCCGGAAGAAGCGAGAAGACGCGAGTAACCGAGAGACGTGGCGCAAGCTGCGTAGTATCCTTGATGAGAAGGCGCAGCGTAGCGGGAAGGTCAGTGTGCTCACCTGCCTTAGGAGAACATCTGTGTTGAATTGGCATGTCTACAGGTTCTCAAGGCGGCCAAGTCTGCGCCTGATGTCAAGGAAGCGCCAATTTCCGACGCGCCGACACAGAATGGCGAGGCATTCTCAGAGCAGTTGATGGAAGCATTCCTTGCACGACAAGCGAGCCTCAGCTATCAGGAGATGCTCGTGGGTATATGTGAATTTTTCGACGTAAAATCTTGCTGAACAAACGCCTCTTCGACAGGGCTACCGCGACCAGCTACCGATCGCAGCTTACCGTCAGGAAATTATCAATATACTCGACGCTTCTCAAGTACTAGTGCTGAGCGGAGAAACTGGATGGTATGTCATCTCCACCGCTGTGCGTCTGAAGTTTGACCATCTTCGCAGTGGCAAGTCTACTCAAGTTCCTACGTTCATCTTGGAAGACCAGCTTTCTCGCGGCAAGCCTTGCAAGATTTTCTGCACAGAGCCTCGGCGTATCTCCGCGATTTCTCTTGCACAACGTATGATTCCGTCAATATCGTTATTGCAACTGCTGATGTGCTGTGTAGGTGTCTCGCGCGAACTAGGCGACGCAACAAACGCTGTTGGGACCAACGCTTCTCTGGTCGGATACAGCATTCGTCTTGAAAGCAACACGTCGAAAAACACGCGTCTTACATTTGTGACGAACGGCATTGCGCTGCGCATGTTGGAGAACGGGTCAGGCCAGAGCGGGCATGGGACAGCATTCGATGAGATCACGGCAAGCAAATTATTGTCTCCCTGTCACCGGCTGACACAATGTATCAGCACATCATCATTGACGAAGTCCACGAGCGGACGATCGAGGTAAATCTCCACATAGCTCGCGTCGAAAGCTCACTTAGCAGCTCTACAGTCCGACTTCCTCCTCTTGACTTTACGACAGTTGTTGGCCCAACGCTCTGATCTCAAGGTCATCCTCATGTCGGCGACTGTGGACGCTGAGAAGATATCCGAGTACTTTGGCGGCTGTCCGACGCTGCAGGTTCCCGGTCGTACTTTCCCCGTGGACGTCCAGTTTCTCGAAGATGCCGTTGAGTGCACTCGCTGGAAGGTCGACGAGAAGTCGCCGTACGCCAGACGCAGTACGTGTTGTCCAAATATGAACACATCATCCGCTCACCTGTGACGCTGTAGAGCACGACAAGTTCAACAATGGCAAGAACAAGATCGACTGGTCCGAGGAGCTGGGTACGCGCGATGAAGATGAGGACGAATCGGATGCAACCGATGACTCCAAGGCTCGCCTAGGCAAGAGATACTCACCGAGTACGGCGGACACGATCAACCTCTACGACGACCGTCTCATTCCCTACGACCTCATTGTGCGGCTCCTCGAGCGCATCTGCTTCGAAGACCCCGCGATGATGAACTACTCCGCCGCTATCTTGATTTTCATGCCAGGCATCAATGAGATACGCAGGCTCAACGAAATGCTCACAGAGCACAGGGCTTTCGGGGGCGATCAGTTCATTTTGTACCCTCTGCATTCCACTTTGTCGAGTGAGGCGCAGGGCTCAGTATTCAATCTCCCACCTCCTGGGATACGGAAGATTGTCATCGGTGTGTTGTCTTCGTCCCCTTCGGATATAACATATGTTGACGTTCTTTGCTCCTACAGCAACAAACATCGCGGAGACTGGTATCACCATCCCAGACATCACCTGCGTTATCGACACCGGCAAGCATCGTGAGATGAGGTAGGTCGTCTCTTTTTGGCCCTACCTGAGCATCAAGCTCACTTGAATAAGGTTCGACGAGAAACGCCAAATCAGTCGACTCGTGGAAACATTCATCGCGAAGAGCAACGCTGCCCAGCGCCGTGGCCGCGCCGGTCGTGTACAGAGTGGTCTTTGCTTCCATCTCTTCACCAAATTCCGCCACGACAAGATGGCTGACCATCCTCTTCCGGAGATGATGCGCCTGAGCCTGTCTGACCTTGCATTGCGCATCAAGATCATGAAGGTCAAGCTCGGGAACTCCATCGAGGAGGTGCTGCTGCAGGCGCTCGACCCTCCACAGTCGGTCAACATCCAACGCGCCGTATCAATGCTCGTCGAAGTGCGCGCGCTCACGCCAACGGAAGATATCACGCCTATGGGCAGGCTTTTGAGCCAGTTGCCGACGGACGTGCATTTGGGCAAATTCCTGTTGATGGCGGCTCTATTCCGTTGCTTGGACCCTGCGCTAACGATCGCGGCGACGTTGAACTCGAAGTCGCCGTTCTTGTCGCCGTTTGGGATGGAGCAGGAAGCCGACCGGGCCAAGGCGTCATTCCGGATGGGTGAGCAAAATATCGCGCGCCAGCACCGCATTCAATAACCGCTTCACAGAGAACTCGGACTTCTCAACAATTCACAACGCCTTCGCGACCTGGCGGAGGGTGGTGACGAATCCTTCGAATAACGCCAGTTTTGTGAAGAGGTTCTGCCGCGACGCTTTTCTGAGCCACCAGGTACGTATCCTCCGCTGAAGTCTCGTCAGATCTGGTGCTCATTAAACATCAGAACTTGCAGCAGATTGAAGATTTGCGCCAGCAGTTCTTAGGGTACGTGTTATGGTGCCGCAAACTACCTGTACTCACTAAGTCGCAGCTATTTGGTCGACTCCTCATTCATTCACGTCGACCGGGCCTTCATTCGAGAGCTGCAACGGTACGACTGCCTCCTCTACGAGCCGTCCACCTATGCTCATTACTCTCAGTTCACGTTACACGCGCAACCGTACTAAGTTTGTCAGTGTACCGTCTGAATTTGACGTCAATTCGGAGAACACCTTCCTCGTCAACGCTGCGCTTGCTGCCGGACTGTACCCCAAGCTCTTGTCCGTGGACCGCGGCGGTACGATGCGCACAATTTCGAACAATCAAGCGGCCTCTTTCCACCCGTCGTCAGTCAACTTCAAGCGTCGGCCTCTGAGCTTCGGCGTCAATCACCTGGCATACTTCACCTTGATGTAAGAGTCGCCCTTGCCCGCGCGGGGATCGAGCTAACTCACAGCTCCTATAGGCACTCCAAGAAGCTCTACGTCTGGGAAACAAGCCCCGTTGACGACATGGCTATCGCTTTACTATGTGGGGACCACGACTTCAAGGTGCATATGTCGAGTGATAGCATGAGTATGGAGGCTGACGCTCACTCGCATACCAGTTGACAGCTAATTCTTTCTTTATCGATCGGAAGATCCGCTTCTGCGTCGAGCCCAAGGTGAACATGGCGATCAAGGTCTTACGAAGTCAGCTCGCGTCCAACTTGTCACAGCAGCTTCGGGGCAAGAGACTGGTGGGAACGCAGGTACAGTGGCAGGAGCTCGCTATGATGGTGCTGGGTAAGACGAAGTTCGAGGACGAGGACGGGCAGAAGTCTATCATGTTATCGACTTGACGTTGCTCTGCCATCATCGATCATCGACGGGCCCTTCGTACTTGAAGCATACATTTCACACTGGTACAAAGCGAGGATACGATACAGGGTGCATTGTTCTGGACTTCGCAAAGAGTGAACACTACAAGTAGGGTAGCTTTGAAGTTCTTCAGGCCCTCTGCAGATTCATTGAAAGCCAGGCAGTCTAGGGGCAGTCGTTCGCGGGTATACGTGCTAAGGGGCGTGGGAATTGCAGCAGGACCGCCGCCACGGATTGCCACAATGCCACGGATCCCGATTAGGACCCGATCACACCACGTGGTGATCACATCATAAGGCGGGCCAGCACGCGCCCTCATTGTTGAACTTGACTCTCATCTGGGCTCCCGCAGCCGCAGAACAAAGAGCTCTCTGCTCGATCTTGGCCCCTGGGAAACTGTTCATGACATCCATTTGAGACTATAAAGGTGAGCACAAACCCAATGTCTTCGCCCTCTCCGCCATTTCGCCTGCTCGCCACTGCCGCTTGCCACTGCCATCATGAGTCTTATGCAACACGCTACAGCATACAACTCTCTTAACGATTCACCTCGCAAAAGTCCCACCACACATCCCGAAGCAAGGGAAGAAGAGAATACCGCACAAGCCCGTACCATGCACACCCGCAGCGCAGAGAACCACACGCGCGAGTGCACTGTGGACGACTTCTATGCCACCTATATTACACCTAAAGGCTGGAAGAGGGTCAACAATACCTCTATGCGGGGAATCATATCCAAATTGACCGAGGGAGGACATATCAACGAGGATGGTCAATGGCGCGACCTCCTAACCGACGAGAAGTTCCATGGCGAGAACGCGCACTTCGGGCGGCTTGCGAAGGTCGTTGAGGCGGTCGTCGAAGCAGCTTCCTCCCAAATGCCTCGGCGCTTCGCAAAGAACAAGCGCACGTGCTTATTCAACTCTCGACCCGATAATGAGACGCTGTCGGAAGTGGAGGGGTCCTCTTTCCACGTCGACGCCTTTAACCACTTCGCCAAATCCACGTACACGTCCGACTCCAGCTCTGGGAGTGCACAATATACGACACTTGGCTCTGGAAGTGGCAATACTTGCAACATCAACACAGCGGACGTGACATTCTCCTACGAGTTCAAGCTTCAGAAAGACGACAAGAAGGTTCTTGATGTGAGTTGCTCTTCACCCGCGTGTTGTCGCGTCTAGGTATCTAAGCATTTCTGTCAGGACGATATGAAGACCATAGGTGCCGCAGGTCATTATCTCTTCGCTGACTTGCGACGCGCCTCGCACTTCGCTCTAACAAGCGAGGGCAAGTGGGCTCGCCTCTGGAACCATTCACGCTCTCACTCCGCGGTTACCCTGTTTTTCGATATACATAAGGTGCGTTGCGATGCATTCTTAGATTGTCTTTTCTCATTTATGTTATCAGAACAAGGAAGAGTTGATCCAGGGCATTCTGTTCTCGTCGTTTGCCGACGAGTTCCAGCTCGGGTTTGATCCGACCGTGGTTCGGGTACTTGACTCGAAAAAATACTGGCAGTATCAATTCGACGTTTGCCACAACGACGGGACGACCCACACCTATCAGACGACGGAGATCTTGCACGAAAACTGCGCTGCCGCTCTGTACACACGCGCCATGCGTGTCTTCAAAGTGCGACGCGTATCTGAGAGGGGGGACGGGCTATCTCTCTTGGACTGTGACGATAACGTTTTACGCGACTACTGGCTCTGGGACGACGACGACACGTTGCTGGAACGCGAAATCCAAAACTCTCTTCGTGCCAAATTTAAGGAAGCGGCCGCGTCGGACGAGGAGTTTGAGGAGATATGGAAACACTTCCTGCACATCGAGGCAGACGGCGTTGTAGCTTGGAATGGTTACCGTGACGCCGTCCCGGCCCCGCCTGCCGCATCGACACCCTATAAGTTCGCGGACCCGTTGAACCCGAAAGGCTCGAAGTCGTCCAAGGCTCGCGTGGAGGGGAGCACACCTCGTCAAGAAGCAGGATACATAGGCCCCGCCCGCCCAGCCCAGCTTGAATCTGCGCCCCTGCAGCTGCACGGGCGCAAGCACTGCCGGACACTCTACACGGAAGTTTGCGTTGACCTATACAAAGTCGATGATCCTGCCCTCTTTTTCTTTGCGTTGGAGGAGAGCGTCTTCAGTGCGTGTTGGCCCTTGTGTTCTGTTTCTCACATCTGACATATCTTTAGCTATCTCATGGCTTCGTCGGGTAGACAGCATGCACCGAGACATGAGCCCGGGAAACACGATGTTATGGCAACTGGCTGCTGCCGATGAATCCAACTCTCCATCGAAGAAGCCGTTGTGCGAGCGCTACGTGACCAAGATGGCGGACCTGGAGTACCTCAAGGATTACGACAAAATCTCGATGCATGATCCCATAACGGTCAGTCTACGCCGACGCCGCGTTGGGCTACTCGCTCACATACGTTCTGCCTAGGGCACCGGAGATTATATGGCCATCGAAGTGTCGCACCGCATGCATCTCTTCTACGACTCTGGCCTTTCCGGCCTTCTGGCGCGCAGATATTTCTCCTACAACTTTCTCCATGACCTGGAGTCCATCCTATGGATGGCTCTCGACTTCGTCATGCATCGCATGCCTAGGGACCGGCTACTGGACAAGGCTACCTGGGCTACATGTCGAGAACATGCTGTGTGTATGGTCTCCCACGCCAATCGCCTCTTCGTCAACACTACCGAGCCTGTCTCGGCTCGAGAGCTACTTATCAAAGACGTCGAGGCCAGTGAGGAGTTGAAAGAAACCCTTGCCAGCGTCTATGGCCTCGAGTCGCCCCTTGTCGCATTGGCGGATCTTCTCCCGACTCTTCGCAGGACGTACAAAACTGTGGAAGACAGCACCATCGTCCCACATGGGTCGACTCGCAACGCGCCTCAGGTTACGGAACGCATGGCCGCTTCGCTTTTCCACGCGAATGCGAAGATCTACGACGACGCGCGGAAGGTGTTTCGCGACATCATCACGCATTATACGCCTTCGGAAGGGCTGCAGCCCCTCGTCCTTCTGTCCCAAGTCGACCTGCAGACTGGCGAGCTCCTCATATCCGAGCCCGCCGAAGGCTCCAAGGACCAACCAATGCACGACATCAGCCCGACGGCGACAGCCCACCAGGAGCCCCCGGCATCAGCCGAGAGCGAATGCACAACTCGCAAGCGCAAGTCTGCAGATGCAGCTCGTGCGAAGCCGGCGAAGCGTGCGCGAACCACCCCTGCTCCTGCGCCGCAGAAGGCACCACGCAAGGCTGCCCCTCACAAACAACCAGCTACCGAACACGTTATCTTACGGCGGTCCAAACGCCTCCAAGCCAGCGCGGAGTCGAATGCGGGCGGACAGCAGCAGGGGACCACGAAGTCCACGAAGGGCTCGGGATCGAAGAAGCGCTAAAGGAGAACAGCACTCTTGCTGAAGTGGCAAATCGATGCCCGCATCTGTGGCGTGCCCCAGTGCCGCGGTCTCGCTGTGCCCAGGGTCACAAAGCGCACGGACTACTGCTGGTGGGCGGCAAGATGCTGGCAATCCTCTGTGGTCGATCGCGGGTTACTCACGGTGCTCCGCGGTTCGCTGAGCATGCTCTCGACGCTCAATTCACCTTGCCCATGCCCAGGCTGCCAGAAAGGTCAAGGACCTCGGGGCTGATTGCGCTATACAGAAGGCTTGTATGGCGGGGAAGTTCGAACGAGGTTGAGGTCAAGCGTAAAACAGGTTCAGGGCGAGTTTTATGTAGCACGTCCTCTTCTAGGTACTCAGATTCAGAAGAACTGCATTCCCGGAAAGTGTTGCGTATTCATCGATGCCATCTTATCGGTGAGTGATTCTCACTGAACGAGCGCAAGTTGTTTTCTTTGCCAGCGAGCGATCCGAGGAAACGGTCGACCGCCATCGTCAGCAGTTTGAAAGATCCAAAACATCGCGTAGAATATCAAGCAAGAGTCCCATCGTACAATATAAGATAATGCTACACGAACTACACACAACAGCAGCGGCCTTGCTCGCCCCTGGGGGCTTGTGGACCGTAAGCCTCACTTGCCTACTCGCCCCCTAATGACTCACGGGCCTTCTTCTCCTTCTTTAACCGCTTCTTCTCCCGTTTTGCCTCGTCATCCTCGCCCGCCTCCTGCGCAGCCTTTTTCGCGGCCTTCTCCTCCTTCCGCTTGCGCTTACGCTCCGCCTTGGCCTCCTCGCTCTCCTCTTCCCCGCCCTCGTCCGCCTCAGTCGCCATCGTCACGTCTGGGTCGAAATCGGGCACCTCGGACTTGCGCTTGCGCTTCTTCTCGTCCTTCTTCTCCTTCTTCGGGCTCTCAATCACCTCCACCTGCGCTGTGGTCGTGGTCGTCTCCGCCACGACCTCGATGCTCGCCACCGGTACACCGTTGGCGGGCTGGTCCTCGCGCGTGTACTCGACGTAGTCGCGGGACCACTCGTTCGGCGTGACGCCGGGGAGCTTCTCGCCGTGCTTGCCAAGCTGGCCGTCCTTGACCATCTTCTTCTTCTTGAGCGCGACGGGCCCGAGGCCCCAGCGGCGCGGGTAGGTATCGCGCTCCATGATGCAGCGCTTGACCTTGGCGACGACGCCGTGATCGCAGGTGGCGAGCTCGACGGTCGACATCTGCGCGATTGCGAGGGCGATCGCCTCGCCCTTCGTGGTCATCAGCACGACCTCCTCGTTCAGGTTGATGTCCGCCTCGTAGCGCAGGAGGCCGGGAATCATGAGTTTTGCGCCGTAGCACACGGCGTTGACGGCGCTGTCCTTGACGACGATGCGCTTGTAACCGACGAGGAGGCACTCGAGCGGCCGGATGACACGGCGAAGGTAGGACTCTGCGGAGCGCGTTAGCGGGGTAAAATACGCGTGCAGAGCGAATGCGTACCATCTCGGGTGTTGTCGTACGTCCACTGCGCGTCGAGCACGTCGTGCATGGTCACTATCTCATCGTTCTCGGACATGGCTCCACTGCGCACACGGCGCAGCTCCTGCATGTGACCGCCGACACCGAGCAGGAGACCGAGGTGGACGCATAGCGTACGAATGTAGGTCCCCGCCTCGCAGGACACCCAGAAAACGGCAAGATTGCGCTTCTCGTCAAATTCGAAGAGCTTGGATTCGTAGATCGTGCGTATGCGGAGCTGACGCTTGACGGCGGAGATGAGAGGCGGGCGCTGGAACAGGGCGCCTGTGAGGGTCTGGAGGGCACGGGGAAGAGCGGCGGGGTCGGGCAGGCCAGAGTGTAAGCGTAGCACGCAGACGTACTCCTTGCCTAGAGAGGGGGGAAGGGGATCAGCAGTGGAAAGGGGGAATGATCGGAAAGCGCACCTGCACCCTGCTGTGATTTGACCAACCGTGTCGCACGGTCAATGCAGACAATCAAGCAGCCAGTGACTTTGGGGTCCAGCGTCCCGCTGTGACCGGTCTTTTCTACGCGGAGTATGCGGCGAAGCCATGCAACGACTTCGTGGGAGGAGGGGTTGGAGGGCTTGTCAAGGTTTATGACGCCGGATCTGCCAGCGTCAGCATCGTACTGGGCTGCCGAGATCCATCGCGCTCACTTAATGTATGTGGTGATGTCGCGCTTGAGGGGGCTGCAGCCTGCGGGGATGGGGGTGAAGTGGGAGGAGCGGACGAGCAGCTTGTCGTAGTTTTTGAGGAGCAGCGGCCACTGCGACGTGTCCAGCTTTGGCTGCGCATTTTCTGGTTTTATCTTGTAGTCGCCGTCCAGCTGCGCCGACGCGACCTGCGCTTTTGTGAGTCCCGACATGGCAGACGTTAACGTTCGAAAACAAAAACTCCAAAATTTCCTTCACGCACCGGCAGCCGGTCCGACCCACACCGGCACACGCCGAGCAAAAAGTTATCACGGGCGCTTATTTTCCAACCTGATCATCCCTTCCCCTTCCCTTCGTCGCCGCCAATATGGTGTGGTTAACTGCTTTGCTGGTTTCTGTCAGTAGGCTAATACCCGCCGTCTCCCCCCTCCACTAGCCCAAGGCTTCTTCCAGCTCCACCAAAGGCTCTAGCGCCAAGCACAACTACGTGATCGACTACTCGAGGCCAGCGGCGGACGGTGTATTCGACGGCGCAGACTTTGAAAACTACCTCCACGATCGCATAAAGGTCGAGGGGAAGGCGGGCGCGCTGGGCACCAATGTCAAGATCGTTCGAGATGGTGCGTTCGATCGTTGTCGCGCCTCCTCCATCCGCTCACGATCGTGCAGGTCAGAACAAGATCACCGTGTCCTCGAACGTCGTCTTCTCAAAACGATACCTCAAGTACCTCACCAAGAAGTTCTTGAAGAAGAGCGGCTTGAGAGATTGGGTTCGGTGAGTTGTTCTGGGCTTGCATGGGTACGCCATGCTCATACTCCCCAGCATCGTCGCCACCACAAAAGACAACTACGAGCTCCGGTTCTACAACATCACGTATGTGCCTTTCTTGTAGCAAATCATGTCGTGTGGCTAACTCGCCTCTAGCCAGGGCGACTCGGACGCTGGGAGCGAGGATGAAGAGGAGTAATCGCTGGTGATTATCTCTTTGTAGTTTGTATCGGGTTTCTCATCTTGTATCCTGTGGGAGATTAGTATCGTATCCTGGGGTCTCTATCAAATAACCATTGACCTCGTCTGCGCATCTATGAGTTGGATCGTGAACTATCCAGGCCGAGCCAGGCCCTAGGTACCAAACCCCTCCTACTGCAAAGCCTTCTTCCATCGAACAGCAGCGATGCAGTCTGAACGTTGAACGTTGAATGTTGAACGTTTGAACCCTCACCCGAAGATCAACGCGCTTCAGCGCAAGTCGGATGATTGCTCAGCAAAGAGGGTCAAATAGCACTATGACAATTGCTACACAAGGAACAGCCAAGGTATCACAAGAAGTCCGGGTAAAGAAAGTCCTCTGCGCAAACGGTGGCTAGCACTATTCGCGACGAACGCTTGGTGCGCACAGAAATCATCACGGAGGGATTCAGGATCATGTCAGGGTCGTCATCACAACGCCAACGCAGCGACACCCATAAGCAGCGCCACCGTCGTCGCCACACCACCCAGACGCATCACGGGCGCGCCGTTCTCGTCCGTGTCAGACGTGGTGGTATCGGAGGTGCTGGCGGCGGTGGTGCCGTTCGTCTGCTTCGCGAGCGCCTGGAAGGCTGCAAAGTCGCGCTGGGAGCTCTCGTCGGAGTTGATGGCCCTGGAGAGTGAGTCAGCACAAGACGAGAAAGAGGGAGAGGGGAGATTAGAGAGCATATAGAGAGACACGCACATGACCATGCCCATCGCGCAGTGGTCCGCGGGCGTCTTCTGGGAGCAGTACACCCAAATCGGCGCGGTGTCGTTCACGGTGATGTTCCACGTCGGGAACTCGGTGGTGTCGTTGGAGACGGGCATGCTGGAAGGAAAAGCGTCAGCGGAAGCCAAAGACGCTCAACCAAGAGATCAAACTCACAAGCCAGACGAGAAGCCAGAGACATCGTCCTTGGCCAACTTGCTGCACGGGTTGTCGAAAGAGCTCTGGACGACGGAGTGGTTCTTCGATTGGCTGGAATTGCAAGGCATGGTCAGCAAATCTGCTGATTGCGAACACAATCGGTCGACGTACAACTCGAACATGATCGTGTCACGGGGCGAGGCGGCGACGAACGGCGGATCGAACACAAGCGAGTTGTTGGCGCCGACGATAACCTTGTGCACTACGCCCTCCAGGCTGACGGGAGTCGCCTTGGGCGACCCGTAGTACGAGCTATATGTCGTGGTCCACGTCGACGCCTCGACTGTGACAGTCTCGGTGACGACAGAAGGGGCGACGGCAGGAGGAAGAGTGACCGAGGCGTTGAACGCCGCGGTCCACGTCGCGGTCGCTGCAGCGGCAGACGTGGCCGACGCGCCCGCCTCGAGGGCGGCGCCGAAGTCGAGCGCGGCTTGCTTGAAGTTGGTGAACGAGTTCGCGCCCTCGGCGGGGCAGTTCACCGCGAAGATCATGCCTGAGGGTGAGGTGGTCAGCGTGCATATGGCAACAGGCAAGAAGTTCAACAAACCCTTGCCGCAGTGGTTCGCGGGGCTCTTCTGGCGACAGTAGACCCAGATCGGGTTCGTCTTCGAGCAGAATTAGCCACCGTTGCGGATGCGCCACAAGTCAGACGTACATCGTTCACAGTAATCGTGTAGGTGGGGCGCTCCGACTCGGCCAAGTCGTCGGTGACAGGCTCGAAGCCCGAGTCAAAGCCACCCTCCTTCAGAGCGCACGGGCTCGCGAACGACGACTGCGACACCGTGTGGTTCTTGGGGTTAAAATGGAACGTGACTTGGTCGCCCACCGCCGCGTACTAGCCAAGAAGCCCCGCCATCAGCATGCCATCAAGATCTTGAGGGGTGAAGATACGCACGACGGCTTCGGGCTCAAAGGTGAGGCTACCGTTGGCACCTCCAACCTGGACATCAAACATTGCGGCAGACGCGAGAGCGGGGAGGACAGCGGACAGGCCGAGGAGCTTGGTAAGGGAGAACATTGTGGTCGCAAAAGTAGCAAGAACGTGAAGGGTGGATAAGGAATGTCGTCGAGACGCGAGACCGGCAAGGTTGAACGAGAGAACAAGCGATGACCGCGCCGGGCGAGGGTTATGAAAAGGTGAAGGGGAGGAAGAAAAAGTGAAGAACAAGGGCTACCGCTGGGGGAGAGGAGGAAGAAAGAAGGATGCCCTCGAGCCATTTTGGCGGGCCTTTTAAAGTCAGGGGCCCCCCACCTGACAACGGAGAACAATTGGGTGCCTGCACCTGTGGGCGGGCAGCCCACTGTATTGGGCCGGCATGTCAGAAGCAGTGCTATTGAGCACCGGGGATGTGGAAGCCTGAAGGTCGTCTGACAATTGTGCAGACGCCGGGTGGGCTCCGGCACACGGGGCCGCTCTGTCAGCGCCCACCGCTGGCAACGGGAGGCGGGCGCTGGCAACGAGACTGTGAATTGAATGGGAACGTGGGATGAATTTCTAATTGGTTGGCGCCAAAGAATGATGGGCCCTTGGAAACGCAGATGTTTGCTGCCGTGTTGTCTTCGGACCAGAACTCGGCAGCTCCGAACAACAACTTCTCGAGGACATGGTTGGGACATGGAGGCGGAATGAACAGTCGAGGAGGAGCCAATCGCGGTGCTGCGGAGTCGGACCGTGAAAAAGTAGTCACGTGTAGAAGTCGCGTGCTCGACTGCACGCGTCTGGTTTGTTGCCCTTTTCCACTACACAGTGCAACCGCGTCCACAAGCGCTCGTTGACTTTACGCTTGTCCTGGCTTCGACTCCAAAGACGTGGTCTAGCTTCTGCTGTATATTCTCATCCAGAACAGGAAATCTCTCTGTCTTTGAGGACGTCCAGATCAGCACACAGTTGCCTTGCGTGAACCGCGATGTCCCAACAACTGCAGGCATCTCCCCTCAAGCGTGTGGCCACATCACTGAAGCCTCACCGCTCGGAGGCTATTGTGCGCGTACGCGCGAATGCATTGGCTTTGTCAGCCCTGCTGATCTTGACGTGGCTACTGCCGGTACGCACCCTACGCCACACGATGCATCGTCGAATGACTGACGCAGTCTTTAGGTACCTTCGCTCACGCTTGCTACGCGACGATTATCAACGCACTGGTATGAAGGAGGGGGACTGCTGCAGACAAAGGAGCCGGAGTTGTTGCTGGGCGCATTTGGTGAACAATGCATACCCTAACCGGCGAGCAGCGCTGAGACTTACGTCTTTGCACAGAACTTTTGGCTGCTACCATCTTTGCCGTAAATCTCCTGCAGGGATTCTACGCTATCAAGTTCCCGCGCAAAACCCCCACTCCCCCGCCAGAGTCGGCGAGAAGGCAGATGCCTTTTAAGTCTCCGCAGCCAAGCGCCAAACGTCCCTTCAAGAACCTTACACCCAAGGTGCGTACAGCTACCGCCTCCCCCCTTCCCCGCTAACGTTTGTCTCATCTTCAGTCTACTCCCCAACCCCAACGTGCATTCTCCGCCAGCACGAACAACACGCCATTGGGGGCTAGCTCCTCTATTGCTTCCCTCTCAGCAACATCGCCCAGCAAATACCCTGCGTCACCGGTGTCGACACCATCCCGAGTGTTGCAATACTCCATCCCCGACTCGCTTTCGTCGACTGCGTCGACCTTGCCTCCTACACCCAGCCCCATAATGAGCGAGTACCGGAATAAGCAACGCTCTGTGTATGGACGTAAGTCATCGGTATCTCAATGGTTCTCTCATGTGTTGTCTGACACGTCCAAAAGGTCCTATCGACGCGTCTTTCTTGCTCTCGCAGGTCGCTCCCGACGACGACTAAATTTCAGCATGTCAGACTCCTGCATGACGGCGCCTCGTTATGAGATCGCATCTATTGTTGCTAAGTATCCTTGTTTTGGTGTATATGTAGAAAATAATGCACTGCAACGGAACCCTTTAAGTACCTGACGCGAGCAAGGCGGCTCTGGTGTGACGCTAAGAACAAAAGCAGTCACAAACACATGCACGTCTATGCACGTCCGAATTTGGACAGTTGTTCTTTCTCTTCGACGCGTTCAGTGTTCACGCGAGCGCGATGGCGCGTTTCCGGGCATATACTACCGACAGCAGCGACGACGAGGAAGACGACAAGGCTGTCATCCCCGCTCCCCTTGCGCGCGTCAAGGGTGATGCCAACGCCGACATGGAAAGGGAAGACGAGGACGAGGACAACGACGAAGATGAAGGTAGCGAGTACGAAGACGACGAGGAGGAAGAGGAGGAGGACGAAAGCGACTCCGATGCCTCAGACCACTCTGGTTCCTCATCCATGCGCTCGCACGAGCTCGTTGTCAAAAAGCCCGCAAGGAACGCGCTAGTACCTGGGGACGACGGCGAATACGCGTTTGCGCACGAAGTCGGGACATATCTACCCTCGCGCGTGGACTCACGCAAGGTTGAGGTTATGCGGGCCTCCCTCTTTGAAACGGAGCGCGAGCGTGCGGCGCTACGCGCAGCGGACGAGCAAGTCCCGCGTACGTTCCCTCGCCTGTCCCCCCAATCGCTCAACCGCAAGCATAGCCGGGACTCGGAGGGGGATGGCCTACACGCTGATCCCAGAGAGGTGTGTGGCCTGACTGTCCTACACTATACGATCGCTGAAGGACTCGCAGCGCGCGTCGTTCGCGCACGACGTCGCCCTGGTGCCGCAACGACCGTCACGCAAATATGCGCGCGTAGCAAGCTCCGCCTCAGCAGTAGCAGGAAGCGAGGGATCCTTTGCGGATGCTGGGCTGGCTATGGGGAGGTCGTTTCGTGTTGGCTGGGGTCCAGGAGGCACACTGGTGCACCTTGGGTCTTTATGCGCGCCGTCATCACAACCGTGAGAGCCGCACTACCTCCGCGCTAGATCCCCGCTCACATTATGCAGGTCGCAGTCCGCCAACTCTTCCGTCATCACCCTCGCAAAAGTCCCCATGACATCGTCGTCAGAACACTCCCAACTGCTGTCCGAAACTCTACTAAGCCATCATCTTTCACACACGACGGTCGCACCGGACGACGACGACGTGCCCTTCGCAAATCCTCGAAAGAGCGAACTGAAGTTCTCCACCTTCGCGTCTCTCTTCGCAGCCACGGACCGGACATATGAGGCGACTCTCTTCCGGCTAGGTCAAGCTCTGTTCGACAGTTTGGAAGAACGACTCGGATCTAGTGTCCCTGAAGTAATGTGCTTCCGCATAGCCAACCTGCACAGAAAGGCTGCGTTATCCTCGTGGCTGCAGGAGGCGGTCAGCCCTACTGTGTCTGCAAGCCTTGCAGAAGGTTCCCCCACCGATCCCAAGACGTCCATCGTCAACGCCTTCACTTTACTCACCGGCAATCAGGTGGAGGAAGCATGCGAGGAGGCTATGAACGCGGGCTTCTTCAACCTTGCTACCTTGATATCGCAGGCCGGCGGGGATGACGCTTTTCGTGCAGATCTTCAGCAGCAGCTCCAGATATGGCGCGAGCAGAGCATACCCGTCGATGTGGCCGTTAAGCGAATATATGCGCTTTTGGCTGGGAATGAAGCCCTGGGCGACGGCCTGGATGTTACCGACGGCCTGGACTGGAAGCGGGTGCTTGGGCTGCACCTTTGGTACTTCCACCCCGCTGGCGACTCGGTCACAGACGTATTCCGCGAGTTCAGGACCCTCAACCTACAGCATACGCCGCACTACATCGAGGACATCGACAGCGCAGCCTGGACAGGTGTATGGAGCGTGCGACGCGATGCGCCTCTTCCGCCAGACGGCATGTACCAGTTGATTCAGCTGTACGCGGACCCGGCAGTCTCGCTATCGCAGGCGCTCGAGCCCCTGAGCTTCTCACCTTCGCCCCTGGACGTCGGTCTTTTGTGGCACCTGTACATTATAATGTCGCGCTGCCTCCGGCAACGAGACCTCGCGGACCGGGAAGAAGTGCAGTTCACCAGCGAGTACTCGCTCGAGGATGACGCGGAGATTGAGGGCCACAGTCCGTCAGCGGATCTGCTTACGAGCAGCTACGCGCACCAGCTGGAAGGAGAGGGTATGGTACAGGAGGCTGCGTTCGTCTTGTTGCATGTCGAAGGGTCGGCGGGGTGAGTCGTTTTGTCGTCGGGGGAGGAGATGCTGATACTGTACGGCAGACGCGAGCGAGCCATCAGGGATCTACTCGTGCGATCGGCGCCTCTACTCGACGAGTGGATGCAACGAGGCCTCATTGGCAGCCTCCGTTTACCTCATGCGTGGGTCGATGAAGCCAGGGTTCGTCTTCTACTGATACAGTTTTGATCGTCTTCTGCACGCTCACGCTCCTGCAATAGGCAACATACGCGCTTTACAACGATGACATGTTCGGCGCATACGAACTCTACCTGTCTGCTGGGCATCGTGACCCCGCGCACGACATCGCCGTCCGCCACCTCGCCCCCGATGCCATCTTGCGGCGGGACTACGCGCTCCTCACTGAGTTACTGGAACCTTTCGTCGGCAAGCCCGTCGAGAGCTGGCAAGTGCGCGGAAAAGTCCGTTGCTTCATCTCCCTTGTAATCGTGACACCGTTCTAAACCTCCACCGCAGATCCTCATGGATTACGCCCACATTATGCAGCGCCTGCCGCAGCTCGCCGCGCATCATGCGCGGGATGCCGTCCCCGACGCTGTGGAAGCACTGGAGCTCGAAGACCTTTGTCGCAGCGTCCCCAAGCTCCTGGGACTTCTACCCGACGTCTTCCGCGCGCGCGAGCCGCGGCATCGTGCGGCCCTCGCAGAGATTACGGCCGGTCTGCTTGGCGTGGTGGACCGCGTCCGCCCAGCGACGCTCGCGCAGGTGCAGTCGCGATTCGTTGAAGATGGGGCGCGATTGGGGCATGCGCGCTCGATGGCGCACGACCGATTTAAAAGGAGTCTAGCGACCGTTGAAATTGAGTCATGATAGTATGTACAGTACGATATTATGAAGATTTCCTCGGGAGTACTAGTAAGTCTGGGGTGAAGGATTAATTTTGAACCAAGATAAGGAGATGCACAGGTCCTCATCGACACCATTCGTCTACGTGCCAACTTGAAGTGTGAATGTGTCTGGCAGTCGTCTGCGAATATCATTCTGGCGTTGCGCGTGTATGATCTGGTGTCGAAAGCGCTACGCGGCAATGAGAATTGTGACAGGGATGCGACTTGGAGCACAAGTCAAGTGCTCACCTCAAGCTCATGATATGTCGAAGTCCTTGAGGTCTTTCCAAGCAGGTAAGCGGAAAACCCGAGGCAGGTCCACCCAACTCATCCCCTCAACGACTGACAGGGTTGATTGGAGCTGTTCATTGCAATGAGCGCACATCCCGGTCTGAAGTCCATTTATCCAGGGGCCTATGGGGAAACGGATGTTGGCGATGTCTGCGTAGGCCACGTATCCGGCTTTTCGGCATTCTGCCGGTGTGGTACAGACCACCCCGTGCGCATTCAGTTTGAGCCATTGCGCTACGCTGTGCGACAGAGAGCATAGCAGCTCTGCACGACCGCCGAGAAGATACGCACGCGCCCGATTATCGCGCGGGTAGGGGTTGTCAATGAGGGTGTTCTTAAATGCAGTCAGCATGACTCAACCAAGACTGATTACAGCTGGAACAACGTACCAAAGACTCCCGCAAGAGTATTCGATAATAGAGAGGCGGTAGGACAGTCTGAAGCCCGACCTCCGCTACAGTATCGACGAGTTCAAGGAGGGTTTCGGAAGGCAAGACGCGTATCGCAGTGGCTGTATTATCTCTGGTAATGTCGTCCCTCTTATAAAGACATTCCCGGAAGGCGACCTGGTTGGACGGAAATGCGCAACGCAATCGAGAGACAGAATCGTTCCATAGGCGTGGTATAAGGTACTTGTGCCCTATACGAAGTGCGGAGACCAGTTGGGAAATGGTCGGTGCCTTCTTCTCATCCTCAGGATCAGCCCTATTCATCAGTGATCAGCATTGGGACGATAGCGCTAGAGGCATTGTGTGCACGGCCTCAAGCATCGACGAGGCAACTCACAGGTTGAAGAGCTTGGCCAACGCATACTGCACGTCCGACGCGGCATCGCTGAGATAGACAATGGGAGGTCCGCCAGGTGCGTGAGATTCCTCGGTGCTGGCAGTGGCCTGCGGCATCGAGAACATGTCCTTGAAGACGGAGGAATGCCTGGCGAGCAGGCCACGATGAACGCGGAACTGGATGTTCTCCGCCTGAAGAATAACGTTGCCGTCGTCGAACCAGATGTCCGAGCATTGCGCAGGATATTCGACTTCCTCCGTTCTCTGGCGCTTGTCAGGTCGCTCAGACTCCATGGTCAGAGGGACCGGTGTGCGCGAAACCAAGACGCGAGTCTGATCCTGACGCGACATCGGCTCATCGGGCCGATTGCCGCACAGAGGGATCAGATTCAAATGGCTTGCAATTGTGGCATCATTGCAGACCACCAACATCCAAGGCGTTGCTGGAGAGCTACTGTAGGGGCATGGTATATGGAGGGCTTGCTTTAGACTTTTTTCTTCATCTAAACCCGCCAAGATTACAACGTCATCGCCGAATGCCATGAACTGAAAGTCCCGACGGACATCGCTATTGGCTAGGTACGCTCGTCACGATATCAGGAAACAGAGCCAGACAAGTCCGCGGTGTCGGTGAGTCACAAGCGAGTCTGTAGAGCAGCAGGAACACTCACCCTGTCAAGCTATCTGGAAGTCCTGAAGCTTTTCCCAAGAGGGTAAACCGAACGTTCCAGGCAATTTGGACCAGGCGGTATTGACCATGCCTGTAAGACAGAGTCTCGCAGCCTTGTGGCATCGAAGGCATAAGTCAGTCGGTAACTCATGGGTCCAAGGGCCTATGGGAAGTCGCTTCTGACTGGCGTCTAGACAGAAGTCGTACCGGGCTTGGCGGCAGATAGCTTGCGAGGGCATCTCGGCGGACACATCGGCTGTGTGTGTTTGTGCCCGAGCCCAGGCGGAGATATGCTCTGTCGTCATGTCTCGCAGCCTCGCACGACCGCCCAGAAGAATGGCGCGTGTGTGGTCACTAAGGAGGAAATTGCTGTCGATGATTGTTTCCTGTTGTAAGATATCAATTAGCCGATAGCGAGAAGAACTATTAACTAGCCGTACCAATGGCTCAAGAACCAAGACTCGGTAACACAGTGCCGGCAGAACAGTTTGCAGCTCGACTTCCATGACGACTTCAACAAGTTGGGAAAGGTTCTCCGAATGCGGGACACGAATCGCAGTAGCGGTGTCATCCGTCATGATGTCTGTAGACCCCTCTTTAAGACGTTCAATCAAACCTTTCAGTGTCGACGGGAAAGTGCTTCGCAGGCGAGCGACAGCGTCGTTCCACAAATGTAGTATGAGATATTTGTGACCGATACGAAGGGAGGCCGTCAGCTCAGCCACGCTGGGAGCTTTGGGTTCGTTGCCGGGCACGAACCTATTGACAATTATCAGTGCCTCTCCCATGTCACCGAAGGACCACTTACAAGCTGAAGAGCTTTGTTAGGGCGTAGTGGACATCGGCAGCAGAGTCCGTGAGATGTACGAGAGGACAGCCCTCTACTGCAATTTCAGTGCCTCCAAGCGGCTGAGGAACCGAGAAAATGTCTTTGAATATGGACGAATGCCTAGCGAGGAGGATGCGGTGTACACGAAACTGAACATTCTCGGCTTGTAGAACGACGTTGCCGTCATCGAACCAGATATCCGAGCGGTGGACAGAGGCATCTTCCCCAGTCCGCTGGCGTTTTTCAGGACGGTCAAATTCCATGACTGTCGTATCTGAGCTGGTCAGAGGTTGAGGTTCAAGAAGACAACTGAGTCGGAAGTTCATTTGGCCCCAAAGTCAGGTGAGCCGGTTTCCGGGCCGATTGCCGGGCAGATCACTCGACCATTGTCATCAAATCATTCCCACCTTGTCCCAGACTGTCCCAGACCACCACAATGGCATCGCTCGTTTGCCGCCGCCTGCAGCATCCCATAGCCTCGCATGTGCGGCACCTTGCGACGCCCGCTACAGGACTCGCCTCTCGCGCAAGCTTCAAGCAGGCATTGGCGGACGGGCCGTCATTCGACGACTTTGTCAGCGACAGCGTCCCGGAGCGGGTCACACTGGGGAATACAAGCGCGTATGTGTAGGATGAAGTGATACAGAGCTTGGCTGATACAGCCCAGTCCGCGGCTTCCCAAATTTTTGAAGACATCGATCCCCTCGGGGAAGCACTATAAGCGCCTGAAGAACGACCTGCGCGGGCTGAAGCTACACACCGTCTGTGAGGAAGCACGGTGTCCCAACATTGGCGAGTGCTGGGGAGGAAAGGAGGGTGCAACAGACGCAGAGAACAGGAGCTCGGCGACGGCGACCATCATGGTGCGTGCCGTTAACTCAGAGTTGGGGAGCGTTGTTGATATTGGCCCCTGCAGCTCATGGGCGACACATGTACCCGTGGATGCCGCTTTTGCTCAGTGAAAACTTCTCGCGCACCACCTCCTCTCGACCCACACGAGCCAGAGCACACGGCCGAGGCCATAAGCCGATGGGGTCTTGGCTATGTCGTTCTCACCAGCGTTGACCGGGATGGTATGACCCCTGTACGCCCAAGTCGTATTGCGTTCTGATCATTGCCTGTATAGACCTCGCTGACGGCGGTGCTCACCACTTCGCGGAGACCATACGCAAGATCAAACAGAAGGCCCCGCACATCCTCGTCGAGGCCCTCACGGGCGACTTCGCCGGCTCGATGGAGCAAGTCAGCCTAGTGGCCAAGTCCGGGCTAGACGTGTATGCCCACAACGTTGAGACGACGGAGGAGCTGACGCCGTTTGTCCGCGACCGACGTGCGACCTTCCGCCAGAGTCTCCGCGTGTTGGAGCATGCGAAGTCTCAAGGTGTGCGCATCACTAAGACGAGCATAATGCTGGGCGTGGGCGAGACTGAGGATCAGTTGTTACGCACACTGCAAGGTTAGTCTTATATAAGTGGTTTACGGACCTAATGACTGATGAAAATCCAGAGCTCCGCAAGGCGAAGGTGGACGTCGTGACGTTCGGGCAGTACATGCGGCCCACGAAACGGCATATGAAGGTCGACCGCTATGTTGAGCCGGCGGAGTTCGACCGCTGGAAGCAGGTTGCGGAGGACATGGGCTTCCTGTATGTGGCTAGTGGGCCGTTGGTGCGCAGCAGCTACAAGGTCAGTGCTGTCGGTTCCTTCTGTACATATATCCAACTTTTGCAACATCTACTTACCATGCTCCCCAGGCTGGCGAATTCTTCATCGAGAATGTCCTGCGCAAGGGTGAGAAGGAGGCGAAGAGGTTGGTGGCGGATGCGGCTGCCTTGTCTGTCGATACGGCGTCTGCGGCTTAGTTGATTTATGACGGCGTCAGCAGCTCGGGGTGACCACTACCAAGACTAGACGTAGCTAACTTACCTCCATCTTTTGGTAGTCAATAATGTATATCGGAATGCTGTACTCTTGGATGAACTGGGACAAGTCAGCAAGATTCATGAAGCTGAAGCCTTTGGCCAGTGACTGCGTTGCACAAAGAGTTCAAATAGATAGAATCCGCTGCCTGTGTCAGTGTCGGCGACCCGGTCCGGCCCCTCCGCACACGATCGCCTCTTGTCCTCAACCATGAACGCTCTATCACGCCGCGAAGAGGACACGGTCGTGAAGACCGCGAAGACTCGCGCTTTGAAGATATGTGATCCCGTAGTCAAAGGTGTGTAGCGTTGCGTCCGTCCACCCACAGGCCTTCCCCGGTCTACGATGCACTCCCTGTTCCCCACTCGTCTATGTTCTCTGACCTCATTATTTCACTCCTTGTCCGCATCTATAATACCCCTGCTGAAACCCACGCAACTATGTAGAATTTGCCGAGTGCGCAACGGGGCGCATCGTATCCGTCGCTTGGGCATGTCGGCAGCAGCTGCATGCGGTGGAGGATTGCATGAGGCAGTAGTGCGTGGATTCGTTTCTGAGCTGCGACAGTAGTTGACTGACTGGTATCATCTTCCTTTATCTGGTGTCCCTCCGCTGCTACCCACTACCACATTGACTACGACGTACATCATCGCCCTCCTCACACTGCTCATAACAATGCTCCTCACATCACTCTCCCCAACTAGCACGAGCCAAGAGAACATGGACAAAGTCCGCGTGGAGTATCTGCGCTTGCGCAACGCTCAGCCAGAGTATCAGGCGTTACAGGGAGAGATCGAAGTGCATCATCCGGCTTGAGCATCCTTGGATTGCGCGTAGGTAGTATGCCTGTAACCGCTGCTCGCACTCTTCTTGCACACTCCTGCGCGCAGCTATTCTGTATTCTTCATCCCAACTCATAAATCAAAGGTTATAAAACAGGGTATAACTGGTGACAACATAAGCAAGCAGGGTGGACTACTATACATTTCGGCCTTGAGCGACACAAAGCACTACATTGATCAGACAGCCCACGCTCTGGTGGGACTCGCAGCAGCGAGCAGATGATGTCCCTACTTGGAGGAAGCACCCGCCGTCGCCCACGACTTACGCAGTGCCATAATAGATGTGAGGAACCTGCGAGAGGCGTGAGGAAGACGAGGACAGTATGTGTGCAATGCACATACCCAGCAATCCCGAGGAAGCCTTCGCTCATGTTGGCGAGGCCAAGAGCGGAAGCAGGTAGCCATACATCGAGCGCGTCGATGTAGATCTGTTCGCGTGCGGCGACGCGAGCGCTGTAGGCCTGCTGTCAGCGGACATGCCAATAACTGCCCTCGTGAGACTTACGCTTCAATGGCGACGACTTGCTGTGCTAGCGCCTGTGCTTCACCAAAGTCTTTCTCGCTCATGTGCTGCGCTTTGAGAGACTTGGCTTCCTTAGTCAGGCGTGCTGTCTGCATGAAAGGTTGAGTATGTTCCCATTGCATTTTCGCTTCCGAACGCACCTTGATCGCGCCATGAGTAAGGCTGACGATTATGCCCGCCAGCCAGAAGCGATTCGAGATGCGCGCAATCTTCTGTGCCGTCTCCGGGGTGAGGGTGAGGAACTTGATGTTGCTCGCCCACACCAGCGCGTCGAAGGAGAGATACCCGAAGTACGCGAGCTGGCGCGCGATAGTGCTCATCTGCTCCGCAGGAGGGGCTGCAGCCATCGCGGCCTTCAGCGCCAGCTGCAGATGCTCAACAGGCTTCCCGAGCCGCAAAACTGCCAGAGCATGTGAATTCAAGGAAGGGGGAATGGAGGGGCGGGGTACACACGCTTGCGGGCCAGCGCGAGATGCGACTTGAGCGCATTCCAACGTGCAGCGTCGACGGTCTTTCCCTTCGAGAGCAGATACCAGGCAACGAAGCGCGCGAAGTACTGGACTGCGCGGTATGTCTGGACATACCCCGTCAATACACCGGCCCAAGGAAATGTGAGGGGACGCAGGCGCACCTTGTCCCGGCCGAGGGTCGTGTTCCCGACTCTCAGACTTTGCGAGACAACAGGATGGAAAACAACTTGAGATGCGATGCTGGCCATGCTGGTGGGGGAGATGATGGTGGTCAGGAAACAAGTGGGATGCTCGCCGCGGTGATCACAGGCGCCGGCACCCCGATGCGTGAAGGCGGGTGCCGGACCGGAACAATTACATGTGAATATTGCGGCCAACGCCGAAAGTTCAACTGTCACGTGGACAGCAACTTCGAGCGACTAAACCTGCAATCTGCTCGGAAAAACGAGCAGTAAGATGAAGCGCAAAGGTCTTAGTATAGTATCCCATGTATTGAGGCTATGGCATGCTCCTACGATTCTGTAAAGCGCGCATCCCAGCTGAAACTGACGGACTTTGTGCAGTGCAGTGCATTCAACGCGCCGACGACAGGTGAACGAGCTCTCCGTGTCGGAAATCGAAATTCTGAAGGGTACTGTAATGCCGATACTTACCTTTGCCTGAGCTCATTGTCACGTCCTCTCGCGCGGGAAGACGGAACGACCATCCCCTTCGTCATGTCTCGGAGGAATCCGGACCCGCCACGCGATCGACGCGAAGGCTCCGCCCGTTGCTTGGCTCTTACCTCTTGCTACCGTCGTGCCGCCGACAGAACATGTCTACCCTTCAGCTCTCTCGCAGGGTAATGTTGTCGCGTCTCCGCTCAAATATACGTTAACACGTGCGTTTCCCGACGTCACCAGATCCTATGCCGGGCACCTATAAGGCGGGCCGTGCCCAGCCAGCGCCTATTTTCGACTTCCGTCATGGTGCGTCTGTAATCCCCCTTGAAAGGCGAGATATGGCTTATAGAAACGCGGGCAGTCTGCCCGTCAATTCCGCGTTGAGAAAGATACGTTCGGCGAGCTTCAGGTCCCGTCGGATCGCTACTGGGGCGCGCAGACGCAACGGTGGGCGACTATCCAATTCACAAGATTTCACTCATCTTCCGCAGCTCGTTGCAGAACTTTGACATTGGCGGCCCCACTGAGCGCCTGCCGCCGCCGCTCATCAAGGCCTTCGGTGTCCTCAAGAAAGCGGCGGCCACGGTGAACATGACCTACGGCATGGACCCCAAGCTCGGAAAGGCGATCCAGGAAGCTGCAGACGAGGTGCGTGGCGCGCTTGAGTGCCAGTAACAGCACTCATGTCCGCAGGTCATCGCCGGCAAGCTCCTCGATCACTTCCCCCTGGTCGTTTTCCAGACCGGTAGCGGCACGCAGTCCAACATGAACGCGAACGAGGTGCGCCGCCCCCTTGTACATATAGTGTGTAATCTCACAATCTAACAGGTCATCTCGAACCGCGCGATTGAGATCCTGGGTGGCGAGCTTGGGTCCAAGAAGCCCGTGCACCCCAACGACCATGTCAACATGAGCCAGAGCAGCAACGACACGTGCGGCCCTTGTATCCCTCCCCACATCTCTCCCGCTCATTACCCGCAGCTTCCCCACCGTCATGCATATCGCAGCCGTCAGCGAGATCAACAACTCCCTCCTCCCAGCACTAGCCGAGCTGCGCGACACGCTCGACGCGAAGGCAAAGGCCTTCGAGAAGATCATCAAGATTGGCCGCACGCACCTGCAGGACGCGACACCTCTGACGCTCGGGCAGGAGTTCAGCGGCTACGTGCAGCAGTTGACCTACGGCATCGCCCGCATCGAGAGCACGCTGCCGCGTCTCAGCCTGCTGGCGCAGGGTGGTACCGCGGTTGGCACGGGCCTCAACACGAAGAGGGGCTTCGACGCCGCGGTCGCGGCGGAGGTGTCCAAGCTGACGGGCTTGGAGTTCAAGACCGCGCCCAACAAGGTACATTGTTGTGCGTAGACTCCTGTCCTGTGGCTCATAGTCCATAGTTCGAGGCGCTCGCCGCGCATGACGCTCTTGTGGAGGCCCACGGTGCCCTCAACACGGTCGCGGTTTCCCTCATGAAGATCGCGAACGACATTCGCTTCCTCGGCTCTGGCCCGCGCTGTGGGCTTGGCGAGCTCGCGCTCCCCGAAAACGAGCCAGGCAGCTCAATCATGCCGGGTATGTGGACAATATAGCAAGGAAATAATTGTTCTTACCCTTTGCTAGGCAAGGTGAACCCGACCCAGTGCGAGGCGCTGACCATGGTCGCCGCTCAGGTCATGGGTAACAACACGACCGTCAGCATTGCGGGCTCGAACGGTCACTTCGAGGTGAGATCAAGCGCCTTTTCGACGTGGGACGGCGGCTGACATACCGGCGCAGTTGAATGTGTTCAAGCCGGTGATCATCAAGAACGTGTTGCAGAGTATCCGTCTGCTGGCCGACGGTGCGCATTCACTCCTTTAACTTTGCCGTCGGTGCGGCGTTGTTTGCGAGAGGGCGCAAAAATAACCCTATGCCGCGAATGGCGTCGTTCTTGGTGTACTACAGCGTGGTTAGGGTGCTGATGCCGAGTTCCACAGGTTCACGTTCGTTCACGAAGAACTGCGCGGTCGGGATTGAGGCGAACGAGAAGCGCATTAGCTCGTTGCTGAACGAGTCCTTGATGTTGGCGACTATCCTCAACAGCCATCTCGGCTACGACAGTACGTGTTCCTTTCTCTACTCTTGAGGTGCATCGTCCACGCGACTGTTCCCACGCTCGCATGTTATGTGTACTGGGTTCAGCGTGGCTTCTTTGTCCCCTCTTCTACCACGCTTCGCGTCTGTCATTTTTTCATCGATCAGCGTACTGACAATGTCCCGCAGATGTCGCCAAGTGCGCGAAGAAGGCGCACAAGGAGGGCACCACGCTCAAGGAGGCCACCGTCTCTCTGGGCTTCCTCACCCCGGAAGAGTTCGACGAGAAGGTCAGGCCCGAGCTGATGCTGTACCCCGACGAGCCTTAAGCGTGGGGGCGAGTCTGGCGGCTCTAGGGCGGGCAAGCGATTGGCTGTGCAAGATGACTGATTGTCGGTTGAGTGTCGGCGTGAGAAGATGGACCACCTGCATATGTAGCTTCCTGGCTGTATGTACGACCAGCCCTTTGGGAGCCTGGGGGTCCTACCTGTATAGTAATTGTCCAATTCTACGCAAATTCACCGTAGCAGCGATTTGCCATCTCGATAGCGGCCGGCGAAGGCGCTTGGACCGGTTGTCGGTTGTCGGAGACTTTCCGGATATGGAAGGGTCGAAGTATGTAAAGATCAATCACATCATCAAGTTCAACGGTGGCCCTGCGACTCCGACTCGTGACGACAGCAAGGCAAGGGGCAGCGCGAGAGGCGGTAAAAAGGAAAATTACTGGCAAGTCATCAGCTGCAGAAAGGACGGTGGTATCGCCCAGCGCGTGCGAGGTCGTGAAGAGGGGACGTCGGCGGGCGCAGAAGTGGAAGCATGTTGGAATCGGAACTTCCCATATTCGGAGCGAATTGAGCATAATTCATCATGTAAAAAGGCACTTCCGCTAGAGGCGTGCGTTTGTACAGGTTTCTCATCGCCTTCTCTTATCCCGAACCACCACAGCAGAGCAGAAGCTAGGCCGGGGCTGACAAAACGAAAAAGACAGCGCCCGGAACCGTAAGCGCTGCGTGCTGGTCAGTGCTGAGTCGGCTCTTGCATTTCCGCTGTCCTCTTTCTCCCACGAGGCCAAATCCAAACCCAAGCTACTTTGCTCCACGTCTTCCTGGACGGCCATGTCGCTGAGCCGCATTCTCAACGACGACCCCGCGCCCGGCCCAGGGCCCTCCTCCCCATATGCCCAACCCCCGAGAGTCATCAACCTCGAGCCTTCCGCCCCAGAGCGCGCACAACAAAGGACTCCCCAGCCAAATCCCTACCGCGTAGAGCCCCCGCGGACGACTTACGCGTACAGCAGTCCGCCATACCAGCCGCCCCCGTCCGAATCCCGCGCCGCTTACAATCCATATGCCGCGCACTACGAGCAGCCAGACCCACGCGTTCCTACTATCGCAGCCACGTCGGGGGCGCGGGCCATCTGCCGCCGCCGATGATGGGCCCCGAACCCACCACGTCCACATCGCATCTCGCGGTTGATTCAAGCGAGCGTGATGATTCGCCTCCGCGCAAGCGACGCAAGGCCGGAGAGGCAGAGAGTCGTCCGGGATCCTCATCTCGACAAGTCAGTGGTTGCAGTCACAGCTCCTGGGCATGCGCTGACTCGTATATGCAGGCATCGCGCTCAACCGCCAAGCCGCTGCGACTGCCGCCGGATGTGGACGACGACATACAGCGCGTTCCATCGCCTAATTTGGCGGACACTGAGGAGGTTTGGCTCGGTGAACTTGGTGGTTATATACGTGAGACTCAAGACCGACAGCGCGCGGTGGCACGATTCTACGAGAACAACCTAACGGTGCGTAGCTTACCTTCGGCACGAGAAGTGATGCTAACGCGCACTCTTTCCTAGGATCAGAATAGCGTGACGGCGCAGCGTCTATCGCACCACTACGCTCGCAAGGTCGCCAAGATCCCCCAACCGCCCTCCCCGCATCACACACCATACGCACATTCGACCTCTCGCTTAGAAGAAGAGTGGGAGGCTCGCCGCAGAGAAGAGGCCAGACAAGCGGAGCTGTGGCGCCAGCGGGACCAGTCGCCATACGCCGAGTACTCGCACAGTGCTGGCAGTCCATCCTCTCGTCGTCCTTATTCACCGGCCGACGACATTTCCTACTCTCGATTGTCGCCATCCAGTCTTCCGCCACCTCCTGTGCACGCTGGAGTCAAGCGCAAGACCTTGGACGGTACTCCTTCTGATGCAGGTCGCGCTGATGTTATGTCGCAGAGCCCGTACTACCACGAGAGGTCCCAGCCCAAGGCACCCCCGCCTCCAGTCCCATCCTCTAGCGCGCCCCGACCGAGCGACAAGGGCAAGGAGCGTGAACTACCACGATCGCTCAAGTTGCCACCACCGCCTCCATCGTTACTTCGGGGGCCCAATAGCGTGACGTCGGACAGCGACACCGAGGAGTCTTTAAACATGGAGGGGAAGCGGGAATACAAGCGGCGAAAGGTAGATGAGTTCGACGCGCCGCCTGTGGAAGAGTCGGCCCCCGCTTCCCCGATGCTCCGACTCAATATGGCGCGGGCGAAGCCTCCGCCTCCCCCTCCTCTGCCTCGTGCGGCAAGTATGGAGAGCGCTTCTGCCCCAGTGCCAGCTAAACCACCTCGCAAGAGAGCTCCGCGCAAGAAGAAGGCAATCCCGGGGACAGCGGTGTCTACGCCACAGGCCTACGAGTCCACCATGGTCATTCCCCCAGTGCCATCTTCTATAAGCGTTGGGGCGCCGATCCCGGACTGCGACGATACCATGTCGATGTCGACGACTTCTCCTCCGCATGTTCCTCACCACCCGTACTACCGGCCAAGTGTCATGGAAAAGGCGGCGGAGGAAGCGGCGGCTGCCGCAGCTGCAGCTGCAGCGCTTGCGCCTCCCCCTCCTTTGCCAGAGTCTCGAGCACCTTCGCCGATTTTGCCTGGCATGTTCGTCATATACGAGCTCGACGATAATCCGCCTAAGTTGCGAAAGGCAAAGAAGGTTGATGAGGCCGGTATGGCGAAACGAGTGCGCGCAGTGGAGGAGGCGCAGAAGAAAGTGTGGACGACTATCGCAAGGCGTGACGTGGTGAAGGTAAGCGCACGCCTTCCTCGTGGTTGAGCTTTCATTGACGCGTCGTAGGTGTACAAGTACCAGTTCAGCGGATATCAGCAGCGACAGTCCCAACTGGCGCGACTGGCCACATTGGCGTCGCGACAAGCCCGCAAGCCCTTTACCAAGACTCCCAAGTCGCAGAAGGACGCCCAGACGCGCGCCAAGCGACTCATGCGCGAGATGATGGGCTTCTGGAAGAAGAACGAGAAGGAGGAGCGCGACGTCCGCCGGCGCGAGCACAAGGAGGCAGTGGACCGGGCGAAGTTCGAGGACGAGAAGCGCGAGGCAGCAAGGCAGGCTCGCAAACTGGAGTTCCTGATCAGTCAGACGGAGCTGTACAGTCATTTCGTGGGCAATAAGATCAAGAGTACGTTTGACTGCAACGCCATATATGCTGTAAGGCTGACCTGTGCGACAGCGGACGAGATTGAGAAGGGCGAAGGGCAGGATATGGGTCAAGCCGCTGGCTATGTACCTGCTGGTGCGAACGTGACTGTCGATGACCCGAACAAACTGCAAGAAATCGATTTTGACGACGGTCCGTATTGCTTATTCATTATTGTCTACCACATCCCGCTTACATAGCGAACAGAGGATACCACCAACTTGCACCGTAACGCCCGACATAACGCGGAGCAAGCCATTGCCGCTGCGAAAGAACGCGCTCGACACTTCGACGAGCAAGCCGGACGTCGGGCCTTCGGTGAAGCTTTGGCAGAACAAGGCGAGAAGGAGGACGTCGAGTCTGGCGCGGGTGCGGCAGGCGATATTGCTGCACAACGTGAGTCGTTCGAGTCTGTCCGTAGTCGCCGATCTAAAGCCTGCGTAGTGGACTCGGAGGAGCTAAACTTCCAGGATCCGGAGGGCTTGAGCGGGCCCTTGCTGGTTCAACAGCCGTCATTCCTGACCACGCCTCTGAAGGACTACCAGCTGAAAGGTCTGAACTGGCTGGCGACTTTGTACGAGCAGGGTATCAACGGCATCCTCGCTGATGAGATGGGTTTGGGCAAGGTATGACTACCTGTAAACGAGAGCAAGGCAGGTTCACTAACTTATAATCTAGACCATACAGTCGATTTCCTTGCTAGCTTACCTGGCCGAGGCGCACAATATCTGGGGCCCGTTCCTTGTAGTTGCGCCGGCATCGACCTTGCACAACTGGGACGCCGAACTCACGCGCTTCGTGCCCAAGCTCAAGGCCAGGCCGTATTGGGGACAAGTCAAGGATCGGGCGACTATGCGCAAGTACTGGAGCAAGAAGGATCTCACTTATGACCAGGACTCGGACCACCATATCATCGTGACCAGTTACCAGATGGTGGGAGTGGCTACTTGTTCGACGTCAATCGTGCTGACGGTCATCTTCGTAGATACTTCAGGATCAACAATATTTTCAGCGCGTCAAGTGGCAGTACATGATCCTCGACGAGGCTCAAAATATCAAGAACTCCAACAGTGCGCGGTGGAAGGTGTTGCTCGGCCTGCAATGTCGCAATCGACTTCTGCTCACCGGTACTCCCATCCAAAACTCTATGCAAGGTGGGCTACGCGCGATGTGCGACTGGGACACATGTTGAACTTTGTTGCAGAACTGTGGGCTCTGCTGCACTTCATCATGCCTAGCCTGTTTGACAGCCACGACGAGTTCAACGAGTGGTTCTCGAAAGATATCGAAAGCGGCGTGGGCAAGAAGGGCGGGAACAGGCTCAACGAACATCAATTGCGGCGACTGCATATGATCCTGAAGCCCTTCATGCTCAGGCGTCTGAAGAAGCATGTACAGATGGAGTTGGGCGAGAAGGTTTGTCTGTCTGTCATTGAGTGGCGGGAGATGCTGACGCAAATCTTGAAGATCGAAAAAGACGTATACGTCGAGATGAGTGGTCGCCAAGGGATACAGTACTGGGACACCGTCAAGTCCGTGTCGAAGTCCGATGTCAAGGGTGCACTGGCACCCAGTTCTGGCCAGGAGAGCAGCTATCGCTACCTGTACAACATCATCATGCACCTTCGGAAGGTAAAAACTCTGGTTCAACCCGCCTGCGCTGCGCTGACACTACATGCAGATCATCAACCACCCTGAGCTCATGGGACGGACGGCTGTTCAGATGCCGTTCTCGTTCTCGCCGTGTCGACCGCCCGTCTCCTTCGCCAGGGAGGCTGATACCCTGTTCTTGCCCTACACCGCTCGCAACCTCATTGAGTACACTGTGCCGAAACTTCTATGGCAAGATGGCGGTTTCCTATCTGTACCGTCGGAGGATACCACCACAGTGACGCGTAGTGGCGTCCTCTCGAAACTCATGAACATATGGTCGACGGACTGGATCGAGCGGTCTCTGGCCGAGGAAGGTGCATCTGATCGATAAATTCGCAAAATATGTGGCTGACCGTCATTTTAGTTGCCTCGTCTTTCTCGTTCCTTCGTCTGCTGGGATTGACGTCAAGCGAATCGCGTTCTATAACGCAGTCGTCTCTCTTGTACAACAGATTGCTTGGAGCTCAACAGGAGGGGCAGATGATTGAGGAAGGACCGTACGCTTCGTGAGTCATCTTAATGTTCTGTTTAGTGGTCATAGCTAATACTCTTATTAGCGATCCCGACTTCGCTGCATCCTTGGCGACACCGCCGCTACGCTTCAGCCTGTACAACCCAGTGCACGATCTTGCAGTTGCGCCCAGCCTACCAGCCTTGACCGACATCTCCCGCTCATCATGGACCTCGTCCGTCCTGTCTCTTCCCTCTGTTCGCTTCTGCACGCCTGCTGCAGTGGCACCGCCCATATATGTCCACTGCAGCGACCGTACATTCCTCGACTCCCGAAGTTCTTGGCAGGAAGCACCATTCGAGACGCTTGTCCTTTACGGTCTCCCTCCTGCGCTGCGGCAGTCGGAAGCTGCATGTGCACTCTATCACGAGCGCGTACCTGCGCTTCCGGTTGCCGGTTTGCTGAGCATAACTCCTCGAGCTCAGATCCCGCCCACCTTCATCCACACTCCAACGGCCAATCGTCTCATCTACGACTCTGGCAAGCTGTCGGGTCTTGACTTGCTATTGCAAGACCTGAAGGCGAACGGGCATCGCGTTCTCCTTTACTCCCAGATGACGAAGTTGATGGATATCCTGGAGGAATACTTGATCTATCGGCAGTACAAGTACCTGCGGCTGGACGGGTCGTGCAAAGTGGAGACCCGACGAGACCTTGTCAATGATTGGCAGAACAAGTAAGCGTCGTGTAGCTGGGAAGACCGTCAAAGGCTGATGATTTTCTCAGGTCTGAATACTTCGTCTTTTTGTTGAGCACGAAGGCTGGCGGCGTTGGCATCAACCTCACAGCTGCAGACACGGTTATCTTCTACGATCACGATTGGAATCCTTCCAATGATGCTCAAGCTATGGACCGCGCTCATCGTCTTGGTCAAACGCGGCAGGTTACAGTCTATCGCCTGATTTGTCGTAATACCGTCGACGAGCGCGTCCTCAGAATGGCTCGCAGGAAGAAGGACGTACGTGGGATATCTCAATCCACATCTGCCGATGCTTATGATGCTTTCAGGTACAAGATGTGGTCGTCGGCAACAAGTCCTTCGCGGAGGCGATCAAGGCCAATGAGGTCGTCGAACTGTTGCTCGGTGACGAGAGTGTGGACAACCTGGGCGACACCGGCAAGCGCATCTCGTTCCAGAATGATGACGACGACGAGTTTGGCCAATCTGGACCGCCCAAGGGTGAAGGGGAAGCGGACGAGGATGATATGAACAGCACGCCCGTCCCGACCACCTCAACTCGTGGGAGGAAGCGCGGAGGTGCTCGTGGTGGCGGTGCTGGACGCGGTGGTGGTGCTGGACGGGGAGGGGCTCCCGCGAAGCGTGGACGCAAGAAGAAGCAGGTGGAGGATTGAGGGGTATTATGTGTAAGCATCTAAGCGAATTTATGTCGATATGGGATTCTTGCCGTGCTCCGTGTTTGCTGTCGTGTATGTTACTACTGATACATAAGTTCTCTGGCAATCGCAAGTCGTTGTTCTGTATACTCCCCAAGTACATGCCGGCCTGGAGCAGCTTCAAGTTCATGGCCACACCACCCCACAGCTCAGTAAACTGTACAGTTGAACTTGAATGGCACGTGTGCATCCACGTGCGCATCTTCTTGAATGGCAGTCACTCAGACTGGTCGGTCAATGCCACCAGCTTCTTTCAGCTGTCTGCTCCCTGCCTCGAAGCTCGGGATAAACACGGGATGCTGGAGAGGCTGAAGCCTTTCTCAGAAATTCTGGTTATTGAGGATCTTCGAACTTCACTAAATGCGGCGTACGACTCGATCTTTCGGACTTCCCTAAAACTTACAGTGCAGGGGAGCCATATCTCTCTAGGCGCCGCACGGGGACGCTCCGATGGACTTGTAGCATTACGCTATCTCCACTTATAATGGACCAGCTGAATCTGGGTATGGCGCGACGTCGAGCGTCGACACCACCTCATGACACGCTTATCCGAAAACTCGAAGCTCGGGATTGGCCATCACAAACCGCTAAGCGCTTAGCGCAAGGCTTAGCGCCCAGGGCATGCATTAAGCGCCCAGGCGAATCGATGCCCGCCACATCTCTTGCAAGGCTTTGTCCGGCAGCTTGAAGGTGAGATTTCCTTCACGTATCGCAGTGCAACTGTCCATGCCTTGAGCACCTACCCATCACTCCAGCAGGTGGATGTTGAATCTTGGGTAACATAACCACCTCTCTGAGTCCGGCCTGGATCCTTCCCATCGTCCTGTCTTTCCAGCCCTGGTCCTGGATTCGCAAGCTGCGGTCCGTGGGATCGTCGACATCACAGGCATCACCCACAACTCACCGAGTAAGGCCATGTTTGATAAGGCAGGAATACATCCTTATCTTTGCTACGAAGTCCTTCTTCCATCATATGCGCGCACATAAAAGACGAGGGCAGGCGATTGCGGGACTGGGGCCGACTCTCGAGTCCCGTCTTCACGCCCGTCATGACCGTTCTGCAGTCAATCGCAGCGCAGTTCAAGCAGTTGCCGTCTGAAGTCTCCCCGGGGCCGTCCGTCAAGGAAAAGGACTCTGACGTCGAGGAGAAGGCCTCCGCAGAAGTTCATATTCATGTTGCGGACGGCGATCATGCAGCAGGTGTGGCGGGCATCGAGGCCATGCAGGTTGTGTGGGGGACCAAGGGAAGATGGATTCTCATAGCGGGGTGCGCACCACTCCGCGATACTTGACTGCCAGCCGCTTGCTTACTCGGTGTTTCCGCTTTCAGACTGGCGTTGATGATGGTCATCTTGTGAGGATTACTGTCAGGACACCGCGGTCACAGCTCGGCTGACCTTATATAGCGAGTTGGACAACTCGACGGTGTACAACTATCAAACATTTGCCACGTCGTCTTTCTCCTCGCTCAGTAAATTATCCGCCATCTCAACCGCCCAGACCCTTGTGTCCGCAGTGATCAAGCCTGTCGTAGCCAAGTTGTCCGATGTGATTGGTCGTGGTAAGACTGTCTATGCTTTCTGGATAGGAGAATGTAACTTAATGGCTTGCGTAGGGGAGAGTTACCTGCTCACGATCTCCTGTTACATTCTAAGCTACATCCTCTGCGCCTCATCCGCTACTGTCGACATCTACGCCGGGGGCGCTATGTTCTACGCCATCGGCCAGTCTGGGACGCAGGTCCTGGACCAGATCATCATTGCTGATATCTCGAATCAGCGGTGGCGTGGCTTTGCTATTGGGGTAAGTATACCGTTTGTCCGTCTTTTCCTCGCGTATTGACTGAACATGCTTGCAGTCCTCCTACTTCCCCTTTCTCATCACGCCTTGGGTGTCTGCCTTTATCGTCGACTCCGTCATTGGTGGCATCGGCTGGCGGTGGGGCATTGGCATGTTCGCTATCTTAATGCCTTTCTGCGCGTCCTTCATTATCATCACGTTGATCTTCTTCGGGAGAAAGGCGAAGAAAACGGGTCTTGTAGTCAAGAAGCGCCTCACGATCTACGACTTCTGCTCCCTCATTGATTTGGGGGGCATGATTCTGCTGCTCGGTGGATTCGTGATGCTCCTTCTCCCCATTTGCTTGGCTGCGACGACACCGAGCAAATGGTCTACCGCGTATCTCGATGCGCTTATTGGCGTTGGTGCTGTACTTTTGGCAAGTCACACTTCCTATCGATCGAGGAAAGGCGTTTATCGTGTCCTACCAGATCGCTCTAGTCCCTTACGAGCGATTTTATGCCAAGCACCCGATCGTACCACTTCGGTACTTCGGAAACATGACGATCGTCATGTCTTGCTTGCTGAGCGCCTTTGATTCTGTACGTTTTCTGCTGCCTATCCTTCATCAGCAAGCACACCTATTGACAAACACGCAGATCGGGTTCGCGGCTACACATACGTAGTAAGAGTGCCACACCGAGTTTCTTGTATGATACGCCGACACACTATGTTCGCAGTCTCTACGCATGGTGCATTGTGGCGCATGATTATAGCGTTCGCAACGCCACCTTCCTCGTCTACCTCAACGGCGTTACGCAATGTCTTGTCGGCATCGGTGCCGGCTGGCTGATGTACAAGACGCGCCACTACAAGTGGCTGCTCGTCGTTGGTTGTACAATTCGCTTCGTTGGCTATGGAGTAAGCTATCTTCCTAGTTATTCTTCGTTCGTGCTTACACTGCACCCAGGTCATGATGCGCCTCCGTGGGCAGGATAACACCATGGCGGAGCTCTTCGTCGTGCAAGCTGTACAGGGCATTGGAAGCGGCATCGTGCAGACTATCGTCGTAGTGTCGGCCCAAATTGTCGTGCCGCACGCGGAGCTGGCGCAAATCTCATCGCTTGTGCTGCTCATCGGCTTCCTTGGATCTGCTGTCGGCCAGTCTATCGCGGGTGGTGCGCACGATTATCTGCTTTGGTGTTTGTGGTCTCTGATCATGCTCCTAGGCATTTACACCAACACATTCCCAGCCAGGTTGCACGCCCGGTTGCGAACGCGTCTAACGAGGATGTCACGGCCCTGATCAACTCAGTCACTGGTGTTCTCCCCGAGTGGGGTACCGCAGACCGTTTGCAGTCAACTACGCCTACTCGGACGTGATGCGCTACATCACTATCGTTGCACTGGTCGTTTCCGTGCCGATCATGATCTTCGGCCTGCTGTTGCCCAACAGGCGTCTGGGGTGCGTGTTCCCGTCTCGCTTATCACGCCTCCGACCAACGAAAATCATGACAGCGACACGCACAATGCCGCGGAGGGTACCGATGTTGCGGGAAGGCAGATTGAGAACGCCTCGGAGAAGCAGTGAGAGCGCTAGGATCACGATGTTTCTCTCTACGAAGACGACGTACTTACTACATACGTCCATGACCTCGGTGTGAATATTCCCGTATGGCTTACATGCACAATGATATCTTACATAAGTAAGGTTGTAGATCCGTCGCTCTCCGTGACTTCTTCGTACAGGAAGTCACTCCTCATGGTATACTTCAGCCGCCGGTGACAGGCTCTCCGCTGTGTACGAGCATGCGCTGCTGGAATATTAGCACGCGTCCAACGCGCGGTTCGACATCCAAAAAATGTTTCTTGTCCGGCGCCCAGAAGCGTGTGGCGCCGCCTGCCAGGGACCCCTGCGCCTTCCCTCCCTCCTCGGAGTTTTTGTCATCGCTGAGGTAGAGATGGAGAGTCACAAATGATTTGTGCACGCGCCCGTCCTCCTCCAAGCTGACGAGTCCGTCGCAGTGGCGCTGAAAGTACTGCCCTGGACCGTACCGCAGGAAGCTGAGACGGGGGTTTACGCGCGCCAGGCGCCATACGGGACCCTGCACGCGTCCGGAGCGGTGCGCGATGGCGGCCCACTTTCCGCCAGGCCGAAGCTCGGTTATGTCGTCGACGAAGGGGGCGAGACGCGCGTATATGACGTCGGCAGCCTCAGCATCGATGCGGAGGATGCGCTCGCTGACGCGGAAAGACGCACGGCCTCGGGTGGTGTGTCTGCGCGAGCGGAATGCCATGTAGCGTCGGCGGAGGCGCGCGCAAGGAGCGCGGCGCACTCCGCGGGGGTGAAGGCGTCGTCGACCACGGTAGCATAGAAGCCTGTATATGCACCAGCAAGTGGTGTCTGTGAGAAATCGATGTGAGTGGCCTTCGCAGTGGCAGGAGGCAACTGCGAGACTAGATACGGCATGCCTGGAGGTGGCGAGATCGAGATTGACGACATGAGCGTCTTTCGGGGGCAGCTGAAGCTTTATAAGTAAGTATGTGTTCAGGAAGGCCTTGGTCTTTCAGAGTAGCTCAAACTCGATGTGACTCAACACCGCAAAATGCAATCTCGCGTGTCCACCACGTGGAGAAGGCAGACCAACACTCGTGACTTGCGTTGTACTTGGTCACTCCCGTTGTATTAGGTCACGCTAACTGCATGCTACGCCAGCTCTCTACATTCCGCACCACCATGGCCACCACCTCACCCCCGCGAAAACTTGTCATTCTTGACTTGAACGGCACCCTTGTCGTCCGATCAAAGGCAGGCCGCGGCGCGCATGTACCCCCCACCACCGGCTCTTACGGTAGCAGCTCTGCTCCTGGTGCGCGCAGCCCTTCTGGCGGGGTGAGTGACACGTATATTTATTTACCCTCTTGACCCGCTCCGCTTAAGTTTTTTCCACCTGCGTTTTCGCCTTGTCCTTGAGTCCTTACTGACTTCATATGCACAGGCTCAGCTCTCTCCTCGTAATGTCTATTCGCGCCCCTTCCTACGATCTTTCCAGCACTTTCTTACGCATCCCGAAACACGGTCATGGCTCGACACTATGGTGTGGAGCTCCGCGCAGCCGCACAGCGTGAACAGTATGGTGGCGCACGCGTTCCCCGGAAACACGCAGTCAGCTTTACGAGGCGTATGGACACGAAAAGACTTAGGACTGAGCGAAAAAGAGTACTGTGAGCTTCTTATCTTTTGTATTCTATAGAAGACGGACTTGCAGGCGTGCTCATGATCTTTCAGTCAGCAAAACGCAAACGACGAAAGACCTGAGCAAAGTTTGGCGCGAGATGAGGGAGCACTCGGGCGCGACGACCGTCCTCGTCGATGATTCGGTGCTGAAGGCACATTTGCAGCCGTACAACCATCTCTGTCTGCCGGAGTACACGCTCAAAGTCAGCGATTCATCTCCTCGGAACGTGCTTCGGCAAGACTGATCCCTTTGTTAGGCCCGTGCCGCTGACCTCTCTGTCTTGGCGCCACCCGCGACAAGTGCGAAGAAGGGCAGTCAAGGGAGGAAGAACCGCGCTGGAGCTGAGCCCACGACAGATCTGGACAGGCTATCGTCGCGCTTGCAAACCCTTTCTGTAGCCGACTCCGGCTCTCCTACTGCATCAGAGCGATCCAATACGACCGCCCCAGCCGATGCCGTGCACGACACCATCGCTCCGGGCACCACAGATCCACGCGTCCCAGCAGGCGTTGACGCCGCACTTCTTGCTGTCATTGGCGTCATGAGCCGCCTCCGGGATGTTGGCAACGTCGCTGGATGGATCGAGGACGGGAATATTACGCGGTCGTTGGGCGACAGGGCGAGCAGCAGAGGACACGATGGGCTAAGTGGAGCCCCGGCTGTCGACCACGGGCAAAGTCTGTGGTTCGAAAATGCAGATGTCGTGCGATATTGGACGGCGGAGGGAATTCGCGCGCTGGATGTGCTGCATATCGAGGTGGCACACGGCATTGAGGCGCCTGGACGCCACTGATATGGTTTATTTCCAAAGCTTTCTTGACCAGATGTATATTTCTTGACTAGATGTATGTAGACATAACAGAGTCTAGGCAGCTGTCATTTCGTGCTTACGCATGGAATATCTGGCATCACTCTTTTGTGGCGATTGTGAGATGCGAACAAACCATTGTCGTCCAATTTTGGAAGGCGTTGTACTTGACCGGTGACGAGGGCACATGTGGTGATGGCGCTGTATATTCACATGTAAGACTACTGTACGGTTGCTCAAGGCATTCCCTCCGGTTTTGCGCACTTGCGCTTTTCGATCTTTCCCGTCTTAGGGCAGCGCATTTCTTGCCAGGAAACTGGCTGCATGGTGACACCTGCGCATAGATGTGAGTACAGTACAAGGTGCGCCACCACTGCACTGACCTGCGTCACTGGTAGCAAAGACAACACCAAGGTCATTCCGCGCGGTAGTGATGAAGTAGCTACGCGCGTCGCCAAGGGAGATCTGTGCGCTCGTCAAGTCCCGATCGAACTGAAAGGGTAAATGCTTACAACCACACCGCGCACGACATCGCCGCCGCGAAAGCAATCGCCAATCTTGACCTTGTCCTTTTCGGTTGCGCGCACGTCCTGGGTACGGATAACGCCCGTGAACTCCTCACCCGGCGGCAAAGGAACTCCATCGACGACAGCAACAGCGATGATGGCCTGCAAGGGGGTAAGCCGTATAACGGACCCCAGGACGACCGAGTTTGGCGAAGGTGGATGTGGTCTGATGCGCGAAATGGCGAATTTCTAGGGCCGGTGAGTTTGAGGCGAGACTGCACAGCGGATGGATGCGTACCGGACCATCGTGACGAGGGATGCCGATGAGGCTTGCGCGCACATCCGCGCCGCGAGCATAGACACCAGCTCCGAGCTGCGGCACCGGACCTTGCGGAAGAACAAGAGGCTGGCCAGGGAGGACCGTCTCAGGCGCGGCCATCGCAAGCACTTCAAGGTTGACTCCAAAAAAATCCGAAAGTTCAACATTGCAATTGAATAAGCGCCTTCGGCGGCTCGGCCCGTCATCGTGCGCCGGCTTCGTCCGAGGCTTCGTTCGCGCCAGGCGGCGCGAGTTTTCGATCCCGAACCACCATCATGTCCGCCTCCGTTGCCCGCATATTCGCAAGACGTGAGTCTATTGGCGAAGCTGGCGCGTATGTCACTGAACTCCCGCAGGCCTCCATGCCTCGTCATGTCGCCGCGCGCTGGCGCAGTTCAACATGCCCGCAATGAGCCCGACCATGACCGAGGGCGGCATTGCGTCCTGGAAAGTGAAGGAGGGCGAGGCCTTCGCTGCGGGCGACGTGCTCCTGGAGATTGTGCGTCCGACTGTGGTCTAAAATGCGTGGGTTGCTGACCTCATTGTAGGAGACCGACAAGGCGACAATCGACGTGGAGGCGCAGGAGGACGGTATCCTCGCAAAGATCATCGTACGTGACTACCCCCGCCCTTGCTTCTGCCTGCTGACGCGCTGTAGGTCAACGACGGCGCGAAGGGTGTCAGCGTCGGCGCACCCATTGCCATCGTCGGTGAGGAGGGCGACGACATGGCCGCCGCCGCGGACATGGCTGCCAAGGCCGAAGCACCCGCGCCACCCAAGCAGGAGAAGGCCTCGGAGGCACCCAAGGCCGATGCGCCTCCGCCCCCTCCCGAGCCCAAGGCTGCACCGGAGACGAAGGCAAGCGTTCCCGCCGGCGACCGCATATTTGCCTCCCCCATTGCGAAAAAGATCGCGCTGGAGAAGGGCATTCCCCTCTCGAAGGTCAAGGGCTCAGGTCCGGAGGGACGCATTCTCCGCGAGGACGTCGAGAAGTACAAGCCCGAGGCCGCCGCTGCCGGTGTGTCCGGAGGCATGCCCGCCGCGTCGCCGGAGGAGTACACCGACACGCCTCTGACGGGAATGCGCCGTGTTATTGGCCAGCGTCTGCTGCAGTCCAAGGTCGAGGTGCCGCACTACTACGTGACGGTGGACGTCAACATGGACAAGGTGCTCAAGCTGCGCGAGGTGTTCAATAAGACGCTGGCGGAGAAGGACAAGGGCGCGAAGCTGAGCGTGAACGACTTTGTGGTCAAGGCCGTTGGCTGCGCGCTCTCCGACGTTCCTGAAGCGAACTCGGCGTTCCTCGGCGACTTCATCCGGACGTGAGTTGCTGTCATGTGTAGGGCAGGGCTTGGGCTAACGTGTGCTGTAGGTTCAAGAAGGCTGATATTTCTATCGCCGTCGCGACACCCACTGGCCTCATTACACCTATTGTGAAGGACGTCGGCGCAAAGGGCCTTGCGAGCATCTCGTCTGAGTCGAAGGCGCTCGCGAAGAAGGCGCGTGACGGCAAGCTCCAGCCACAAGAGTACCAGGTGCGTCCTTCGCTCTCTTCGATGTTTCTCGCCGTTAACCTTTCCTCTTTTCAGGGTGGCACGTTCACCATCTCGAACCTCGGCATGTTCGACGTCTCGCACTTCACCGCCATCATCAACTCGCCTCAGTCGTGCATCCTCGCCGTCGGCTCAACGCAGCCAACGCTGGTGCCGGCACCGGAGGAGGAGCGCGGGTTCAAGACGGCGAACATGATGAAGGTGACGCTGAGCTCGGACCACCGTACGGTGGACGGCGCGATCGCCGCGCGGTGGTTGTCGGCATTCAAGGGCTACCTCGAGAACCCGTTGACGTTCATGCTCTGAGGCGGCATGATGAGTGGGTGTACTACGCGGTAGTGCGGGTGGTGGCTTGCGCTAAAAGTACGGGTCAATATGTGCGCCAGCGCGCGCTTACGTTCTTCAGTCTGATACTAGCCTATAGTATATCTAAGGATCCGCATTTAGATGATTTAGAGGGATGTCACTAGTGAGGTCGGAGGTTGAGGTCAACCTGAACTTCCACTGTGTAACGCGTGTAACCTTCAACAGACACAAATTGAACATGGACGCGTCGCGACGCGTCATGTCACATGTGACTGTCCGGAATCAAATCGCCGTTGCGAGCTGGAATAATGTCGTCGTCTGCTTGATTGTTACTCTGTTCCTGACTCTCCGTCTGCTCTCTGGGCAGTTCGTCTGTGCTCTGGGAGCTCGCCTGCGCCCTCTGCTCTCCTTATCTCCCGTGTCCTTACTCTGCTCTGCGCATCGATGGCAACGGCCGCGGACCCCGCATCGGGCACCGCGCCCCTGCACCTGCAAACCGTGACCCTCCTCATACAGAACCTGACGCAGGACGCGGACAAGGTGAAGCGGGAGAATGAGAAGCTCAGATGGGAGGTGCGTAGTGTGACTCGACGTGTACACTGTATGTAGCGGAGCGTCTGACAGAACGCGACAGCTGGAGAGCGTGAGGAAGGGCCAGGCAGCTCAGGACTCGGGGAACGAGCCTCCCTTTGCAAGAGGGGCGAGCCAGCAAGCCGGACATACATCGAATGACGCGGGGGACACGACTCATCATCCTGCAGGTCCCTCTACCTTCCCCGCGGATAGCGCCCGCCTGCTGGCTCTTGGACGCGCTCAGCAACGCGGACACGACGAGTACGAGGAGATGAAGCGCGAGCTGGAAGAGTACAAGCAGAAGGTGAGTGCGAAGCGTTGGGTTAACCGAGCCATTGCTGACATTTCACCTCATTACGCAGTATCACCGCGAACTGCACGCGAATGAGGAGCGCATCCAACGCGTCGTGAAATTAGACGCCGAGCGTGTCCGTCTAGAGGACGATGGAAAGCGTCTGCGCGCGGAGACAGAGGGGCTACGAGACCAAGTAAGGACGCTTGAGGAGCAGTTCGAGTGGTTATTGAAGACAATCTGCAGCTGCGAGAGATGGAGGCCATGCGCCGGAAGAACGAGGACATGAACAAGGTGTGTAGCACGCAAGCCACCTCGAAATCCCACAAACTCATGCGCCGTCCTCAGACCATCGAGAAGCTCACTCGCGAGAAAGAAGCCCTCGTTTTCCAGCTCGCCGTCTCTCAGCAACAGGTGCCCAATCCCCCTTCCCCGCCCGTGCCCCAAACTAATCTCTCCCGTAGGTTGAAGACCTTGCCCACCTCACTGACGCCAGTCTCCGCCAGCGCCTCTTCGAGGCCGAGGACGAGAAGGAGCGGCTTCGGCAAGAGATGCACGCAAAAGATATGCAGATGCATTCCAAGGAGACGCAGCTCAAGCAACTGCGCGAGCGCATTGAGACCATGCAGCAGGCCGTGCACCGGCGGAGGGACTCGATGTCGTCCGCGGCGTCCGTGAGGCACCGCTCGCAGCCGCCCGTTGGGCGTGTGCCCGTGCCGGATACGGCCAATGCGCCGCCGGTGCCGGCGATGCCTTCGGGGTCGCAGTCAATGTCTGCAAACTCGCGGACGGTATCTATGGCAGCGCGCCCGGCGAGCATGACGGTGGCGTCGCCGTCCGCCAATACGCAGGCCTCGAATACGCACAGGCAGGGCATGCCGCGGCCCTCGTCAATGTCTGCGATTCCAGCTGAGGTAACCCCACGCCGGGCCAGCCATCGTCCAACGAAGTCTCAGCACTCGCCAGGAACGTCCAAGGCCTCGCCCGCGGGAACATCCAAGACCTCTCCGGGAACGTCCAAACACACGCTCGCGACGTCAGGCCGCCCATCGCACGCGCGTCCCCTCGCGGAGCTGCTGGGAATTAACAAGGATAAGGAGCGGTCGGTGAAGGAGGAAGACGAGGTGATTGAGCTGGACTCAGAGCTGAGTGACATGGAGGAGGATGAGACAGAAACGGGAAAGGGGAAGGGAAAAGAGGCGGGACCAAGCGCACAGGCAGGAACGGGGAAGGGAGTGCAGGCGGAATCGGGGAAGGGGAAGCAAAGAGAGGTGGAGAATGCGAAGGGCAAACGGGCTCAGCGGGGTACGTGCCCATTCGCCCATCCCGAGCACCGTCACGTCAAGCTGACATGACAGGCCTGACTAGTCTGATGCCTGAGGACGCGCCTCAAGATGTGATGGTAGAGGCGCGGCGGCAGGCACTGGAGGAGCACCCCGAGATCGTGGTGAAACTGTCGGAGGAGACGATGCAAAGGAACGCGTTCTCGAGGACGCAGCTGCAGTCGGCGCTTGGGGGGAATAAGCAGGCACTCATTGCTAGGTGCGTGGTCAGGCTTCACGAGTGTTGTCTATGTGTCGCACTAGCTGCGTTGCTGCTTGACCCATGTTGCTAACGCTACATCGTCTTTAGGATTGCCGCGGACAGGCTCGGCGAGAAAAAGGTGGCAGAGAAGCACGGAGTCAGGGTATACCTGTGTCCGGGGCGCGAGCTGAACCCTTGGGTGCCGGACGCGCCGGGGCGACACGGGTATATGTTCGTAGGGCTCGGGCTGGATGAAGGGACGTTCGAGCAGCAGGAGCGTTGCCCGCTGTTTGTCACGGTCGCAGCGCAGCGATGCGTGTATATGGGGACGTATGAGGCTCAGCGGGTCTGCCCACTGTCGACGCAGGAGTGGCAGGGCATGGGCGACGAGGTGCGTGCCTGTCGTCTGTGTGTGGTAACGGCGCGGCTCACTTCAAGGCTGCAGTTCAAAGATGCATACGCGCGCGTTACCGCTAAGAAGACGCCAGGAATGTCCCTCGGCGACGCAAAGCGGATTCGGGCGGACTACGACGGCGGCAAGCTGCACGTGCCCTGTGTGCGGCTCGTGTGCGTTGGGTTCGAGTATGGGCTTGTGGAGGACATCCTCGGGGCGCTACAGCTGCAATTGCGGACACCACCTGCGACGCCGGTTGTTACGCCGAGCGCGAAGGCTGCGGGGAAGCGGCGGCGAGAGCAGGCGGAGGATGATGATGCGTACCAGGGTGATGTGGGCGAGCCTGCGACGCCGCTGCCGTTGAGGAAGTCACCGAGGAGACATAAGTAACTTGCTTGGTTTGAACTTCTTGGACTGCCTTGAGCGCCTTCGCGCCATTGTTACCTTCCTTCTTGTGCATGTATCTCACACTTATTTACTTATGACCTCTTCTTGCTTCCTGTTTGCTTTCCGCTTTCTACCTATTTAGATTCCGTTGGGCCTCATGCTAACTTTCCATGTGGGATACCTCTGTATCCTGGACTTTCCGATATCTTGGACTTCAACTTGTGAACGCCACACGCCACCGGTGACTGCCGATCCCACGGATGTGACCGAAACCTTATTTGCTCTCGCATCCATCAACGAAAAGAATCGATCGCCTCAACACCGTTGCACTCGCGCTCGTCGACCGTCAAAAGACTCCACGATGGTGAGCAGTATGACCTTCTCATTTTCCCCTGCGTCCTGACATATTACAAAGGAATCCTCCGCAAAAGCCCCCGTCAAGCTCGCCAAAGTTATCAAGGTCCATATTGTCCTTCCCCCAAGCGACACGATCAGTAACTGACGATTCTCCAGGTCCTCGGCCGCACGGGCTCTCGTGGAGGCGTGACGCAGGTCCGCGTCGAGTTCATGGATGACACCTCCCGGTCGATCGTCCGCAACGTGAAGGGCCCGGTCCGTGAGGAGGACATCCTCGCCCTTCTCGAGTCTGAGCGTGAGGCACGGTGCGTCTTCCCCTTTCCCTCTTCTATGTTGCAGACATCTTACGAATTCTGCCATCCAGTCGCTTGAGGTGATTGCGCTATTCCGCTGGCCCCGATGCATCCATCTCTCCTACGTCTCTGTCGCATACACACTGTATCGCATATGCTCGTCCCATGCCTATGATATGAGCTGCCGCACTGCCCCCACGCGTGTCCCCCCATCCATTCATCCTCTATAGATGCTATCTGTGAGTGAAGAAGTTCACGTGGGATGCGCTTCCCGACCAGCGCCCAATGCTGTGGTCCTAGATGAGGCGACGTCAAATTTGTTGAGCGCTCCTTTGCCTGCTACTTCCACCATGGAGCGCGCATACGTGACGCTGCTCACCAGGGAGTCCTATCTTGCAGGTGTACTCGTGCTTGAGCAAGGACTGCGCGCGGTGGGCAGCAAGTACCCGCTGGTGGTGATGGTCACGCCGGCGCTGCCGCCAGCGGCGCGCGCAGTCCTGGCAAAGCGCGGAATTAGAGCGCGCGAGGTTGAGGGTCTATACCCTGAGGACGGAAAGCATACGCTTCCTGCTCATGACGCGCGCTTCGCGGATACATGGACGAAACTGAGGTGGGTGATCGAGGCATCGCGTCCCGTGGATGAAAACTAACGACGGGCAGGGTGTTCGAGCTGAATGAATACAAAGTATCCAATAATGCTCCAAAAGTTATCCAAGACTGAGCGTTGTCCGTACAGAGAGTGGTACTACTGGATGCCGACATGGTGGTGGTCAAGAATATGGATGATCTCTTCCAGATCGATCTGCCCGCGGACCAGATCGCAGCCGCCCACGCATGCGCCTGCAATCCACGGAAGATACCCCACTACCCTGCAGACTGGTGCGTTCGGAATTCTGACTTCATATTTTCCCACTTTCTCGTCTGTGCCTTCACCGCTCACACTCAACCTCAGGATCCCCGCTAACTGCGCCTACACCGCCCTCCAGCATCCCCTGGACACCCCCGCTATACCCACCAACGGCCCCCGTCCATACTCCCTCCTCAACTCCGGCACCGTCGTCCTCAACCCCTCCCGGCCGCTCGCCTCCTCCGTCTACCAATTCCTCCTCACCACCCCGCGTCTCTCCGAATTCAAATTCCCCGACCAGGATTTACTGGCCGCGTTCTTCGACGGCCGCTGGCGCTCGCTGCCATGGTACTACAACGGGCTCAGGACTTTGAGGACGATCCACAAAAATGCATGGCGCGACGAACAGGTGCGGTGCGTGCACTACATCCTGCCGCAAAAGCCGTGGGATGTGGGGAGGCCGAAGTCCGCGAAAGCGGCAGAGGGGGAGGAGGATCCGCAATTGCTAGAGCGGTGGTGGTGGACGTATTATGATGAGGTGATGAAGGAGTTGGAGGAGAAGGATCCGACGGGGCGCGAGCTAGTTGCGAAGTACGTGATAGAGTGAAGGAGGTGGTGAAGAAAGTGAGATCTAGATAGTAGACATCAGATGATTACCGGAAGGTGGTTACTCACATTGCCTTGCAAGGTCTTTCGGCACCTATACTGAAGCCATCAAAACTGACACCGGGAACGCAGCACTCAGAGCAACGAAAGTCAAGCAATGATAACATGACTTACATATATATAAGAGCAAGATTGACAATCTTAGCCGGAGCTTTCAGACTCTGCTGTCAGTTTCTCGTCGACGAAGCTTCAAGTTGATTATCATTGAGTTGAATCGCGACCTTCGTGCCGGCGTCACGTTGTTTTGCCCGGGTACTGCCCGGGCAAAACTCTGCGCGCTCATGTAAGGGTTCAAATTGACTCTCGGGCTCGACGTCGACTCGCTACCCGCCTGGGATCGGCATGGTACTAAGTAGTGACTATCCGCCACACCGGCGTATTGGGAGCTTTCTGGTCATGCATGGTCATTTATGGCTACAGGTTTATTTCGACAACACTATGCGCGCCACGATACGTGGACTCATCTGTCCTGAATCTGCGTAGCCTGTAAGCCATATATTCGACGCAACGAACAGCCGGCGCCGCACCTCTGTGTACAGCTCGTCTTGCTCAACGGAGTCCGCTGCCCCATTCGGTAGGCCAACAGCCCCGCTTGGGCGATCATGATCCCGTTGTCGATGCAGAAGCTGACAGTCGCACACTCGATATCAATGAATAACCATGTCTGATAGACCACGTACCGTTCATCAGTCGCAAAGACCTTGCCCAAGCGCTCCTCCGCCATGATACCCATCATTTGTTGCAGGCGCTCATTGGCTGGACGGCTCGCTGGTCAGCCATCTCCGCTTCATTCAAAACTGGAGAGGGTACGCACACCCAACGCCGCCCACCACCAACACCTCTTTGCTCCCGATGTGCGCCATTGCGCGCTCGGTGATCTCCACGAGCATGGCAAACACGGTCTCTTGCAGGGAGAAGCAGAGGTCCGCGGGCGTAATGATGTCCTCGTCTATGTGCGATGGGGTCAATCAGTGTGATTAGTGGCAGACGTCCAAAGGTAGTCCGTAACATCCAAGGTATTCAGTGCCAACAGAAAACACTTGCCTGGCCCATATTCCTTCCCATCGTCCCGATACCGCTTATCCGTAGTGTACTGTTCGATGGCGGTCAGGATGCCCGAGAAGCTGACGTCCATGCCCTTCGTAGTGTACGGCAGAGGGACCAGCCGCTTTCCCCTTCATTCGCTTTTGCATCAGTCACGATATGAAAGGGGAATAGACTTGATTGAAAAATTCGGAAGCAAGGAGAAATTGGAAGAACGGAAACTGAGAAGAAGGAGAGATATGGAAGAGCGGAAAACTTCGAAGGAAACACCCACTTCTTTGCCTCTTGCTCGATATTATACCCTGGAAAAGGGTCGTTGGGCAGGTTGATCACACGCGCGAAACGGTCAAGGCAGTTGCCGACCGCGATGTCGAGCGTCTCGCCGAAGATGCGGTAGCACTGGCGTGAGTAGGCGATGACTTGTGTGTTTCCGCCCGAGACGTATAGCACGACGGGGTTTTGGGCCCCGGTGATCTCGCGGCCCATTTCAATGTCTGAGTAATGGGGTGATAGTAAGTGAGGTGCGGGTCAGGCGATATAGAAAGAAAGAAAAGATGTGACACCGAAACAACTTACGGCCGACACAGTGGTTCACGCCCACCAGTGGTTTGTCGAAGAGCAGCGACAGCGTCCGCGCGACGAGTGCCACCGATTGTAGCGGGGCGCCCATGCCGGGTCCTGTCACGCCAAGCTAGCAACCTATGCTCCCGATAACAGCGTTTACCTGCTAAGAATTTCGTTGACCGCACCTTTAGTGAAGCAAATGCAGTCCAGTGCGTCCATCGCGACCCCCGCGTCCCTCAGCGCATCGCGGATGACCTTGAGCGCCCATTCGCGGTGGTGCATCGCGGTATCCCGCGGTTGAAATCCTTCACCGGGAGGCGTTATGTACGTATGTCGCACGTTTGAGAGGACGGTGACGGAGCCATCCTCGGCGTGCTTAATGACGCCTGCGCCAATCTTGTTGGCGGAGCCCTCGAGACCAAGGGCGTAGTAGGGGCGGTCTGGGAAGCGCGGTGAAAATGATAAGCGACAGCGCGCAGAGATGCTGCAGAGAAGAAATACCGGGGTGCTTTAGCGGACAGGACTTGCGCGTGCGAGCGGGCATGGTGTTGGTCCAGAGGAAGTTGATTTCGGAGATTCCCGAGGATTTCCGAGGCGCTATCACGTGCTCACAGGCGCCGGCCGGTTCATTGTCCTGGCTCCCGCGCTCATCAACTCGTCAGGCTTATGGCTTCTCTCGCTGTTCTCCTTCTCCGCGATCCTGATAGGGAGAAACCTGACCGATACGAAAGCGCTTTCTTGCGCGCCGGACACGTCGTCACATCAGTAGCCGCTCTCGACACCGGTTTTGTCAATGAGGATGCACTTCGTTGCGTCGTTCAGAAGCGAGCCTCTGATTTTGATGGCGTAATTGTCACTAGCTCACGAGCATGCGAAGCCTGGAGACGAGCTGCTCAAGGGCTATATCCTGATGCAGCAACGCCGTCGTTTCCTAGGCCCCAAAGTTTGTCCTCGGTCGATATCATGTCTCCGCTAGTCTGACTCACGTGGCCGTCAGATGGCTGGGCTACGACGCCTTTCTATGCGGTTGGGCGTGCTACTTCTGTTGCTCTGCGTGCCATCGCTGGCTCGCCTGCAGCCCCCCGCGATGTTCGCGGCGAGGAGTCCAGCACCGGCGAAACGCTTGCACGCTTCGTCGTTGATGATGTGCGTGCAGGGGATGCGACGCGCGGTCATCCAGCTCGTCTGCTCTACCTCACTGGCGACAAAAACCGTGACACCGTACCCAACATGTTGACGGAGGCCGGAATCGCTTTCGAACCTCTACAGGTCTATGGTACGCGTGGCGCGCCTGACTTTGCACAGCGATTGGAAGACGCGATGAGCGCCTTTTCAACAGGTATGCAGACTGAGCTCCTGACGCTTGCTGAACTCATCGGCTTTTCTCTGAAATCCTAGACTCAGGCGAGCTGTGGGTAGTCTTCTTCGCGCCATCATCGACCGACTTTGCCCTTCCTGTACTGCGGCAGCATATCGACTTCAAAGAATCGCCGTCTGTACTATCCTCCGGTTCATCCACCGAGCCTTCTACGCGAAGGTATGCCCGCGTGGCTGCCATAGGCCCTATGTCATCCGACCATATCCTCCGAGAGCGCAACCTCTATGTCGATGCCATTGCCACAAATCCTTCACCTGCAGATCTGGTCAATGCTATACACGCTGTGACACTCTCCCGACCTCCATGATGTGCGACTGCCTTGGTCCAGTATATCTCATAGGACAACAAGACTACGCCTCCCATCCACTTCATACTCGGTGTATAGCTGTTACTTCTTGCATCTGCAGCATGAATCGCTTCCGTGCGCAGTGAAGGGATGTAGCAGTACGCTCTCTACTCTTCCGTTAACTTGTACGCTTGCATTGCAGGCTTGAACACGACTCCAATCCGACTCAAGCTGAGGCAACGCGAGCTGAAATGTCCGTCGGTGTAGTCCACATGTGTCCAGAGTTCACAAGATATGCCGCCTGACCCCGATCAAAACAAAAAGCAGATAACACGGTCAAAAAGGTGCAAAATCGACACCAGAAGAAAGTGGCCTTCCTCAATGCCTCCTTCCATGATTCCACAGGATAAGCATCTTCCGGTGATACGCATGTGCAATGTGGATGTTATGATCCCTTCCTTCCATGACAATAATGACTGTGTGGCCGAAGCAGGCCCTGCTGAAACCTCTTCACGATGAGTTCTCGGAAGTCTGCTCCTGGACGGATTCATCTACTGATACACGGGCCCTCGGGAGCCCTCGGGGCGGTTGAACATCGATTGCCGTCGGCAGTTTGCGGTGTGATCACACTTTGGGTCCGTTTGCGTGACTCGTCACATCGGTGTTCGTCGACTCCCGACCACCTCCCGATCCGAGCTCCTCCTGCTGCAATTTCTTGATATCCACGCAGATAGCGGAGGAAAGCCTGAGAAGTACTGCTTGGGGCAGGAACAGAATAACCGAGGAAGCGCCGAGCGAAGCGAAGGAACGGGAGGAACCGAGGAGGAGTGACAAGATGCGGCGCGACACCTTGTATTTGCAATCCCAACGCTTGCCGCGAAGTGCGACACCTGCGAAAAATTCGCGACACCTTGAAGAAGTGCGACACCTCGTGCTGAAGCCACACGTGACTGATTCGGCAATTGCCGTCAACGGCAACTGCCGGGCACGTGCTGCGCGTGGACGCTTCTGTTCATCTTGGGACCTATTAACCATGCAATGTATGTTGATTCAAGCAGATGATCGATGAACGCTAAAGGAGAGTAGATATGCATAGAAACACTCAGATAGAGCGGAAGACCGCGAAGGTGCTGTCGAATGAGATCACGTGATATACATGTTCGAGTTCGAACGACGAACAGTGAACCCTGTTCAGAGCTTGTTTGTTTGGTCCTGATCTCTCATGCATACTGGGCAGGGCAGAGTACTTCTGTATCTCATCGGAATTTATTGTTCTAACCGTACCCTAGTATAAATGTGCGGGTAGACGCTTTTTTAATCAATGAGCCAAGCCCGAAGGCGCAGCGTGCGTAACGGTTGGGTCAAAGGTGGAGGAAGGGGGGGGGGGGGGGGGGGGGGGTTAAAGGACGGTGGCTGGGCTGGGAAGCAGTCGCGTCCGACTTCGCGAGGTCGGAAACTGTTGACGACCTCCACCTACGATGAGGCAAAAAATATGGCCATGGAGTGCGTGGCCCGTGAGCTGCATACGGCGGTCATAGAGTCCGCCAGCATCCGGAAATGCGGTCGAAAGCGCAGGGAAGGGGAGGCGAGGAGCCGGACTCGTGAAACGACCACGTCGCACAACGTAGAGAATGCCACGAGGCGCCTAAGGACAATGATGTCGATAAAATGCAGCGTGCAGAGTCAGTAAACGCACGATAGTCCATTTCCTCAATGGCGATCAGCGCGTCGACGCGATTCCGTCGTCGCTAAGCGCGACCGGGGGACGTTCATGGTGGTCGAGAAGAAAGAGCAGGTTGTTTACCTATGTTTAGCCGTGTGGAAGCGCTCGACAGCCGCACACGGGGTGTCGCGCTCGTACAAGCGCGGCACTTCAAAGCAGCATCAGCGACACATCGCGTCTATCCACGACACGTGTCGCTCTTCGCGCAAGGTGCCGCGCTTCCCAAAATGGGGTGTCGCGCCGCATCTTGTATATACTCGGAACCGAGCGCTAACCGAGCGCGGCGGGTGAATCTTCAACGGCGGTGCCACGCGCCCGAGGGATGCCTGGAAGGCACTTCGAATGTCGTGCTCCGGGACACCGCGTGCGGCGACCCCTATTGGCACCCGCCCTCATGCGCCCTTGCACAGGAGAGACGCGCCGCATCGTCTCACGCGATCTGCGGCCCTCGCGAACAATCATCGAACGCAATCGGCCATCTTTTGGGGCGCTGGAGAAGACTCCAGAGAGTATAGAAGTTGCAGGTGAGACCAGGGTGAGACCGCCTCAGCACCAGGTCTGCCCCAGGTGCACGCGCACGCGCGAGAAAGGGCACGCCGTGGCGCGCTTCAATCGACAATTGACAATGTCCAACATCATTCCCCAAGGCATGCAATTCTCGAGTAGGTAAACTAGGTAGCTCACAATCAGGTGAATAAATCGAATGGAAGCCAAAACCCAAAGACACAGGCAGGGGACAACGTAGAGGTAGGTAGTACAACATGGGCGACGCAGTAAATCAAGAACGCAATTTCGACAAGGAGTCGCAGCGGAAAGGAAGGGAAGTGGGACGGAGTCAAGAGTGGCGTGAACAGCACGCGGCCCACGAGCGTCTAGAGAGCGGCAGTAAGGCGTCCGTGGCATGGTACAGTCGCGCGCCGAGAGCTGGTACGCGTATACATAATATTCACAGGTGTCTCCGGATCCAGCGGAAGAGGAGCGTCGCGCGCTAGTGGGAAGTCCTGCCCGGAGATGCGCCAGGGCAACGAGCAGATCATACTGGATAATCCGACTTTTTATCATCATGCGAGCGCGTATCCTTGAGGTCCGTCGAGCGAGACTCGTCGCCGTCGAACATATCTCGCACCTGTAAACGAAAGGTCAGCGCCACGTTGAACAGAGAAATAGACCGAGCGACGAGCGTCCACTCACGTCGATCGCGCGCACCGTCTCGACATGTGTATGCACTTGTATGTTGGTTAACTCGTGGTCCTGATGCTGAAGAGGGCGGCTCAGCAAGCGAGATGCCTTGTTCCACGAAGAACTCACCCGTCCGGTGCGCACCACCCCACGCGTGCCACGTTGTCCCGAGAGCTGCTCGCTGCCACTGCCGCTGAACGGTCCGCTGCTATGAGCGACACGAATGGAACGCCGCGAGTTGAGGGTCCACATCATGCTGATAGCATAGAGCTTTGGAAGGATCATGTTGAACGCGGACGAGATAAGGACTTCCTGTCCATCGTAGAGCTGGGAGAAGATCAAGTTGAACATCGCGCTATAGAGGATAAATCAGCCGCTATCACTTTACATGGGCGAATGGGCTCACCAAACAGCTGCGGGCGCGGCGGTGGAAAATGTGAGTCGAACGAGCGCATTGATCATGCCGACGGTTCTACCGAGCTTGTTATAACCGCAGGGCAAATGGAGAGAAACAGTGCCAGAGCTTACTGTGGCAAGACGTTGGCCTTCGAGCGGATGAGGAAGTACGCCGTAGTGAGGGTCATGCATAAATCTCCGGCGAAGACGGCCGAGAGATGGGCAGCGACTGACAGGGTGTAAGCATGAGATGAGGGAAGAGGTAGCGGCCGAACGTACACCACGCTGCGATTGGCGGGCTGTACGCCTGGGCGATGTAATATGTCTGGACCAACGTGTTAGTCGGGCGCTTTTAGACGTAGGTAGATTTGGCGCATACCCCCACGACAATAGCGAGCAAGCTAAAGGTGAAGATCACAAGCAAGGGGATGATGACGAAGTAGCTCCTGGAGATGACCCAAAGACGATATACAAAGTACATTTGCACATAGAACCCAAGACACGCCACCTAGATCGCGTAAGTTCGTGAAGCAGAGCTAGACAGAGGGCGCACCATAAGAGGATTGCCCGATTGCCACCAGGTCGTGTAATTTAACAAGATTGCCCCAGGAAGGTCCGTGAAATACTCAATCATCTGTATCCAGATGAGAGCGCTATGCATCGTGGTGAGAGGCGACTTCGGCGGGGGTATGCGACGACTCACAATGATTGCACGGACTTCACTAGCGTGATCACGACCAGCCCGATAACTACCAGCCTCAACGACATCTTATCGTCGGAGTACCAGTTGAAGTAGTTGGTGAACTGGAGACGGTCAGGACAGAGTCTCATGCGCGGGGGAAGGGACATACCTGGGCCATGAGCACGCCCTGGAGGAATATCTCCAGGTAGCACCCGACCAGCTACGATTGTATTAGATGGCCCTCAACAATGAGGACGACGCGCTCACCCATGGTCCAAGCAGGAAGACCGCTTGATGGTGTTCCTCGGGTGTCATGGCGGAGAACAAGGACGCCGCATCAAGCGCCATACCCGTTATATAAGAAGGCGCAAGGCGGAGATCTCGATTGACACTCAAGGGGGCGAAGGCCTGACATGTGGACCTGATATGCTAGCACCGGCGGCAAATAAGCGCGACGGCGGAATCTTTTCGGAGGGCGCAAACCGGTTTGTTGGACACTGAAGGTCGATGTCGGTGCAGTTTCGGCGCGATTGCATCGATATATGCGTCACAGCCAGTTCTTTAGGAGCTGGCGCGCGGACGACGGGTCAGTTGGACGGCTGTCGCGGGGGTCGAGAAGGATGTGCGCGAGTTCCAGCACGCGCCGGGTCGAGGGACCACGGTGTTCGAATCAGATGCCACCAGGTACGTGAACGGTCTACGAAGACCCTGCGAAGACCAGACTGGGCTTCGGTGGCGCGATGGTTTTTGATCCCGGTTATTCCCTGGTTCAAGTTCCCCTTTCTCCCCTCGGTATCAGCACAGAGGTAGCGATCTGACTGCCGCCAAGCAGTGCTAGTGAGCCGTCGTTGAGCTCGCTGGTCGGTCCAAGAGTCTGAAGTCTGCAGGTCCTGCGGCCGCCAGCGCGCCACGACGGCACAGAGAATGGTCGGACCCCTGTACAACTTTTCATGAGTTCATGCAGGAGGTTCGAGGAGGATGAGGTGATCAAGTATATCGTGCGGGTAACGGGCCGGCAGACACGGAGGAGAGAGCGGCTGAGCCACAGAGGACCTGCAGCTGTGACCAGATCGACGGCCGTTCGCAGGAGACAATAGCACATGACGGAAATTTGTAGAGTCAGGGAAGATATATTCGTACGCAATTGAAAAGATTACTGTGCATGGGAATGGGAGACGTGCGTCTACTTACGGTCTGCCGGCCACAAGATCAAGTCTCGAGAACGTGTATCCACGCGATACCATTATCCTCGGCTGCATGTGGAGCCAGAGCACCTTTCTCTCTGAGGGTAAGCATTATCGTCGAAAGCTATCGAAATTATCTTAGCCTGGAAGTCGAACGTCCTTTACTGACGGAACGTCTGTATACCTGTGTTTGTGCATAACCGGCATTCCGGAGTGGACTACCGCTTCCGGAAATTTTGGCCGACGGATCCGCCGCTCAGCGTGCCGCCTGTCCGGAGGAACCGACCCAACCATGCTTTACATCGCACTTGTCCTCCTCCCTGACGCATCTTTTCCCTATGGATCCGTACGACTACGCACCTGCGTATGGTGTCCCTGCCTTTGCAAGCAGCAGTGCTACCTTCGATCCCTACGAACATATCCCCCCATCATCCGAGACGCATTCCGATCAGCAGAAGTTCGACCGGGGGGAGGACCGCATGAGCCGAAGGGATGGTTTTCATGGCAGACGAGAGTACCGTGAACAAGATCATCACAGGCAGCAAGAGACCTATCGGCAGGGAAGCTATGGTGCCTCTCGGCACTGGAATTACGAGGAGACTGGCCGTGCCCCCCGTCCACCCTATTCCTGGGAGCACTACGAACGCCAGGACACCATGACAGCGCCTCTGCCTTTCCATCCCCCTTTTCCTCTCGAGCACCCCCCTTCTCGCTCTAGCCGGCTTCGCTCCCCCTCTCTACCCCGCCAGTCATCCCCGTCTCCGGACTACATGTCCCTTGCTAGTCGTCCCTCTACCTTGGTTCACGACCCCACTTGCTCTCGCAAGTTGCTCATCCTTGACCTCAATGGCTCCCTACTTGTTCGCGCCAAATACAGAACTCCAACTGTCGTGACGGGTCAGCCTTGGACCGCACCTCCCACGCGCCTGCGCAAGGTGCACCGCCGCCCATACCTCCAGTCTTTCCAGGACTACGTCTTCCACCCCGCGACATGCACGTGGCTCGATACCATGGTTTGGAGTTCAGCCCAGCCGCACAGCGTGCACGACATGGTCGATTCCTGCTTCGGCCATGCACAGAAGAACTTCGTGGCGATATGGGCTCGAGACACGCTCGGCTTGAAGGACTACGAATACCGTAAGTACATCATCTTCATTCGAAGCGTACAGATAGTGACAATGCCACCCTTCTTCTGTTATATTTCGTGTGCACAGACATGAAGACGCAGACCACGAAAGATCTCACGATACCGTGGCAGAAGTTACGGCTAAACCCAGGAGATGGGAAGCCGCATTCTGCCTCCACCACGCTGCTCGTAGACGATTCTCCGCTGAAAGCACGTCTTCAGCCTTACAACCACATGGCCATCCAAGAATACGACAACGAAACGCGCACGCGCGACCAGCTAGCTAAGGTCAAGGCAATTGCTCGGAGATTGATCAAGGCCGGGACAGCAGAACAAGTCGAAGGCGACGCCAGCACGTCCTCCGTCGGCAAACGCAAGCGCTCACCTCGTGACGAGGGCGAGGATGATGGGCAAAGCTCCGCCTCCGAGGACGAGCACAACGACATCGACGACGCACCTGTCACGTCCTCCGACACTTCACCACTTTCCAAAAAGGAGCGTAAGGAACGTATCCGCCGCGAGCGCAAGCGGCGCAAGCAGGAGCGCAAACGTGAGCGATCTCAGGGCGCGTATTCCGGGAAGACGAAGGACCCTCAATCTTTAGACGTGCGCACGCCTTCGCCGGAGCCGACCCTTGAGTACACGCCTCTTGCTGGCTGTGACGCAACACTACTGGCCGTCGTTGGTGTGCTCGACACAATCAAGCATGAGGACAACGTGGCGGGGTGGATGCGGCACGGGGCGTTATGGGCGGGGCGCCCCGCACAGAAAACACCTGCAGGATCGGCAGATGTGGCAGTCGCGCAGCCGTGCACGAACAGCGAGCGCGTTGATCCGCCAGAGGCTCGGGGCGCCACTATGGAACCACCGAACGGCTCAGGCGATGCACCGGACGAAGGGACTGGGCGAGCCGACGCCACCGTTGCCCAGGGAGACGCGGCGGGGGTGCCGATGCGTACGCTGTCGCCGCGCGACAACGCGGCTGGCTCGTCTGGGCAGCAGAGAGTCGTCACCCGCGGAGACGTCTCGGACGTCGAGGGCGCTGGCGACGCGAGTGCTCCCGCCGACAACGACTCACGACCGCCCGCAGAGGTCACTGGCGCGGATGCGCCCGCACCCAACGCGCCGCTCTGGTTCGAGAACGAGGAGGTCATGGCGCACTGGGTCGAGCGGGGCGTTAAGGCTCTTGCGAAGCTTGATATTCCTCTCGTGCACGGCGTCGGTGGCGGTGGCGACTGAGGGCGGGGGTTGACTGAGGGGCGGAATTGACTGAGGGGGGGTGACGAGGGAGGGTAGACAGAGCGACGGTGAATCGCCGTGCCACCGACCCTTGCAGGAGACTACAAAGTGACCCCCCTGGACATCGGACGTCGGGCACGACACGTTCGCTGCCCGAGCTCTCTTGATACCTCCGTTGCGTGACATAGGCGGTGTACCTAGCGACGACTTCCTGGGGACGGAGGTTGATACTTATCTTGACTTACGCATTCAATCGCAGATCTATGGCCCTGCATACAGTAGCTGCCCTGCAGGAGATAATTACTATTATTAGGTACCCCTTGACGTTCATACGTCCTGCTTGTCTATAATGAAATTAGCAGTGCTCAATTAATCGTCTTGCACTTCTGGATGAGGCGAGCCACAGTACATGAAGGTGCAGCTCGAAGTACGACTCCGGTGACCCCTGGCGGTCGCGGATGACTCGCGCAAATCGTAGATGCGAAGCGAAATGATGAGCTGGACATGATGAGCTGAAAGTCGGTCGGTTGGTCTGGCCCTTTCAACAGGAGACGAACGCCGCTGCGCCACATAGAATGTGGATCAGCTCGTCTCGGAACACTCAACGGATGATTATGCCTCTTGGAATCCTTGCTGTGATGTTACGGTAAATAAGTACACACGTAGCGAGGAATTTAAGCATCCTGTTGATTCATAGGAGAGTCACCTCGCCAAGCCGTCCGCGTCAGATCCTCCGTGCTTTCGACAGACAACGGGCGATAGTCTCCACCTCGATACCGACCTGAGTCAAGCTGTCGGCACCAACGACGGTAGCAAATAAAGAAAAGGCCTAAAGTGGTACAGGAGAGTCAGCAGAGACGATAAGTATCATGGAACAGGATTTTGCTCAAGGGAGCATCTGCACAGCGGAATGGGTACTTACCTGAGTCCAAATTCAACTTGTCAACGTCACATTGAATCACGCGGAAGTCACGTGATCAGTTCGCTTGTTCGAATAGTGGTGCTCACGAGCTGTAGCTAGGGTGTGGCCCCAGGTATCATTTGTCCGCTGGTCCTAAATCTTGTGAATGTCTACAGCTAGTATAACACTAAGTGTACATACCTAATATACAGACAAGTATACTCGCACAGCCAGAGACTCGTCTACGCTATCCTAACGCTGCTCCTCCCTCGCATTGATCTACTCAGCGACAGTAGGCAGATGCGCTGCACCTTCCTTCTTCTCATCCTCTTCATACCCCTCGACCTTCATGTCGTTCAATCCCAGCTCCTCGTTCTGATCCCACGACCGCGCATATTCCTCGGTCGTCATATTCGGGTCCGGATCCGGCGCGTACAAGTTCTGCAGGTACGAGTTCGCCAAGGGATCATCGAGGACGATAGTGAACGGCCGCTCCGCGCTCTTGACCTCCTTGAGGTTCTTCAGGAATGTCTCGAACTTCGTGCGGCTCTCGATGTCGCTGGAGTCGTGGAAGAGACGCTCGTTGAGCTCCTCGTAGACCTGGTCGAGAATGCCCTCTATGGTAGTGAAGCGGCCGCCAAGCGTGCCGTGCGTCAGGACGAGATCAATTTCGGGGATACTGAGGCCGGCTGTTTCGCTCTGGGTGGGGCGTTAAGGTGAGAAGGACGGGAAGGCGTCAGGGAACGACCTTAAGGATATCCCGGCTGAGATCTTCTCGGTCCTCGACTTTCAGAGTAATGCGCTTGCCCTTGTCGGAGATGGAAGAACCGGACTTGATCTCGTTATCACGGTAGCCGCAGTTGTCACAGTTTGTGGACATGATCAGGCATTCCTAAAGGGTGGATGAGCCGAAGTGGCGCACATGGTAAAGAAGAGCGACTTTACCTTGAAGTAGGGGATATTTACCCGCTTCATCTTTGTGTCGACGCGCTTACTACAGCTCGAGCAGGTGCCGGGGAACTCGAACACCTCGTCCTCGGAGATCTCCTGCGGTGTTGTGCCCTCAGGAAGCTGCTTCGTCTCGCTCTGAAGTGCAGCGGCGGCGTCCAGAGAGATCAGACCCAGCTGCACGTTCTGCTGAAGTGTGCGCGGATAGGTACGCAAATTCCACTTCGGGTCGCTCATGTCGCCGATGAACTCGATGAATGAGTTGCCGGCAGGGTCGTCCAGCTTCAGGGTAAACGGCTTCATAGGTTTGTCCACTTCGCTTGCCTTGCCGACGACGGCAACCTCACCGTCTTCGCTCTCCTCGTCTCCAAGGATGGCGCGCAAGTTGTTTAGCAACTCTTCAATTTTGTTGAAATTTGGCTCGTCCTGAATCCTCCGGAGTGGCTGATCGAAGGCGAGGTCGGTGACAATTTCGCGTATGAGGCCCTCTACGGTCGTGAGCTGACCATTACCCGAGGCGGGGAGGGTGAGCTGGAATTCAGGGATGATGATGTCGCAGGATGCAGAGCGGACTATTTGGCGATCGAGATCGGATCGGTCGAGGACGCGTGCCGTGTAAACGGTGCCTTCAGCTTCACTGAAGTTAGTAACTTGTGATCGTAGAAGTGGATGAAGACGTACGTCGTATCTGCCCTGCTGACTGGATCTCGTTGTTGTTGAAGCCGCAGTGCTCGCAGCGGAAGGACATGACGATCACTTCACGGAAGAAGGGGATGGAGGTGAGCAGCATTCGGGTCATTCCCTACTAGTAGCGATGAGAATCTGCATGCTGAGAAACCACTGACCCTCACCTGTTCACCGCACTTCATGCATAGGGACTCGACCTCTTCGGTTGCCCTCTCGTCATCTTCAGTCCTCTGTTCATCGAGCTTCTCGGTCTTGTCGGCAGCATCGCCGATGGTGGGGAAGAATTCGTTCTTGGACATGGTGGTTGGAGGCAAGAAGTAAGTACTTAGGATGACCGAGAAGTGATCGAGGGATCTCCGCGGGCCCGCCGGTGTTTAATGTTGAGCACGTGCCTGTGTTGTTGTTCGACAGCCTCGTGGCTGTTTGGGCGCTACTTGGACCGAACGTTGGCGACCGCCGCGACGCCCAACGACCCCGTCGTTGTTGCCGTCGATGACCGCCGTACTCAGCCCCACAGACGCCTTGCGCAGGGACAAGATGTCTCTGGACGACACCCAGATCAAGTTTGTTCCGCAGCTGCCACTTCGGCACTGTACTGACTCTTCCCCAGTTACAGCTCCGGGTCCACTGACTGGCGGGCCAAGTACAATGAGGTGCTCAAGCTGTGGCAATTTGACTATCTCAGCCTGACTGAAGATGATAGGTGTGCGATATGCTGGAACAGACGCGCGCCGAGCTGGACGACTTCCACCAATCGAGCAAGGAACTCGAGACCGAGCTCGAGAACGAACTTCAGCGAACGGAGAAGGCCCAGCAGGATCTGAAAGTGAAGGCAGCTAGAGCGGAGAATGAGCGGGATGAGTGGAAGGTATGTGGCCCACTTCCCCGCATATGCAGAAACTGACGCTATGCTAGTCCAAGTTCATGTCCCTGCAGACCACACACAATCATACGACAACATCGCTGCAACGCGAGCTCGATAGGCTTAGAAAGGAGCATCAGCAAGTCAAGCTCTCGTTGCGCGAGTTGGAAATGGGGAATGACGACCTGGAGCGCAACGAGCGGGCGGTATCGTCCAATTTGGCTGATGTAGAGAACAAGTACTCGCGGGTCTTGGAAGAGAAGATCCTCCTCGAGCACGAACTACTAGACAAGGCTAGCATGGAAGAGGAATTCCAAAGGCTCAAGGACGACTTGAGAGGTGCGTGTTGCGTTCATCAACATGGATAGCATCTGAGTTCTCCGATAGATGCCAATGTCGAGATCTCCATCCTCAAGGACCAGCTTGCAGCCTCCCCGTCACCATCGACTCAGCGGTCACCAGAGAAGCCTGAACCTGCTCGACTGCCGTCCGAGGAAGACTTGCTTCATACCATGCCGCCTTCCGATATGACGTTGTCCGACTTGTCCCCCGCCTCCGAACCGAGCTCGACCGACAGCATGGACTCCCTCCACATGACGCCAAAGGGACGTTCTACGTTGTCGACGTCCACCACCAGCTCAGGTCAATCTGCTCTTCTCCATCGCGCTGGTTTCCAACCTGGCCGCACCTTCACGACGCCTCCTGGGTCATCCGGTATCTCGCGCGCCTCCACCCTTCCTACCTTCCATGGCTCCCCAACTAATCTTCGGACTCCTACACGAAGCCCGACCTCCACCCGCCCCTCCGCCTACCGTACTGCGTCCACAACCAGCAACGCTTCCACTAATACCACCGCGACGCGCAACAAAGGCGTGCAAATGGTGTCCGAAATGCGTGCTCGTGTCAAGAACCTCGAGCAGAAGATCCACACACGGGTCCCGAGGCTCAGAATGGGCAGCGTATCCGGCAAGCCAAGTCCCAACCCGCTGGGCGCATCATCGATCAGCAACTATCAGACGATGTCCACGTCTGCGACCAGCCGCGCGGGCCTGGCAAAGTCCAGCTGGGAAGGTATATCACGGCGAAGTGTCGAGGTCAAGCGAAGTACCGATAGTACCTCCGACAAGCCGAAGAAGAGTGCCGACTCCAGTGGCTGGGTACTCATTATGGAAGACTCCCCATCCCCACCGAAGATGCCCGACCGCGAGCGACGGCGAGCCTCGAGCCCTCAACGTCCTGGTCTATCGACGCGCGGGTCGCCCACACGACCGACAAAGCCGAGCGGCCTTGGCCAAAGCTCTATCAGCACGGGGATGAAGCGGCCGCAGTCCCGCCTCTCCGGTGGCAGCATGAGCACGACGACGTCCAGCCTGAGCGCGACCACTGCCACCACCTCATCCATTCCTACACCAACCTCACGTCCATCGACGCCGACGTTGCTGCCCATACCCTCCTCTGGCTTGTATGCGCCGACAAATGGTGGATTGAAGCGCTCGACCGGGCCTCTCGCAGTGAGCAAGCGGTCGTCCCTCGGTGCAAGCACGGGCATCCCACCACCACCATCACGCCCAAGCTCGTCCATGGAGAAGCCGCTACCCGGACTCTCGAACGTGACGGTGCGAAGCCGTCTGCCACCGAGTGCATCCAATGCGTCTCTGTCGAAGAGCCGCATCGGGCGGCCAAGTGGCGGCGGCAGCGGCAGACGAAGCGCGGGTGGCGACAGTGACCTCGATATCAGGGAGCTGCGCCCACGGTCTGGCAGCTCGGCTGCTGTATTGTCGAAGTAGATCAGGTCGGTGGAGACCACTCGCCCATGCACAGCCCTTGCGACACGGTCCCCCTCCTCCGACTCGTCTCGCGAAACGGTGCATTGCTAGGTTTGTTGTACCTGCTATCCTTGCGATATCTTTTTATACATTATATGCCCACCATCTCTCAGAGTTCTCGTTCTCCTTATTATTCAGAAGTACAATTTTCATCCTCACCCCGCTCCCGCTCAGTTCGTCATACGAACGTCGCCTTTGTCGTTTTACACGCCGGTCGCGCTGATTGGTCGTTCACGCGACGGGTCATACGCACCGGCTGTTCGTAACGCCCCCATCTTTGTCGTTTATACGCTCCGCCCCAGTCGTTTATACGCAGTTCGGTGCACACTACTGACGGGCACCAGTCACTCCCTTGCTTACGAATTGCCTGCAACCCCCCGCACTGCTAATGATTTGCTTGTAGCCTGTACTACGATGATTACGGTGTCCCTACGTATCTCGTACGACGGCGCATGCATACCCTGCGACGACTGCATGCGCCGCGTACGCACGACGCATTATGTATGACCTTGAATTTCAGTCTGTTTATACGATGTGCTGTAGGAGTGGTGCGCAGACTTTCTGGGGCGAAGGATGGTCGAACCGGCGAGGCTGCCAGTTGGACTGCAACTCAAGTTCGACTTGACGTGAATGTCACGTGCGGGATATTATGCGCGTGAGAATTTGAATCCATTGTCAATGTGTTGCTTCTGTTTCGCCCCACTCATACCAGCCTTCTACTGATACTGACAACGACCTCATCCAACATTCCTTTCTTATACCATGGGTCGAAGCCTGCCTATTGCCGTACTGATCATGAACAGCTACCAGTTCGCTTGGATCTAAAGCGACGGCTACGCAGGGGTATTCATGCGATGGCTCGTTTACAACTCTTCCAACGTAGAACGCAGCACGACTTTGGGCTTCAACAGGATCAAACCTGCATCGCCGCCGCCACCGACATCTTTAGAAGGCTTTCTTCTCAGACCCAGCGAGCAGGTCCCTGCAACGTAGTCCTGCCCCTGCTCCGATCCTTTGCGCATGCCGCGTCTGGATCCTGGCGTGCTCCAGTAGTCGGACATGCTCTGCTCGTCAAATTGCTGCCCTGACGGCAATACGTAGACCTCCAAGTCCTCAGAGGATACTCCAAAGCCGACTCCTTCGTTGAGGTCCATCGCCAGGTCCGCAAGTAGACGAAGTCGCTCTCCACAGGACTGGAGCACTGCTTCTGTGAAGTAAGTCTCCCCGTCCGCCACACTCTTCACTCCCGCTAGCACCTCGGAGAGCGTCCTAGAGATGTCCTCTCGCGCTCGAAGCCTGTCTTGCTGCGGAAGTCGCAAGCTACGTCTTGTGATGGTTCGCCACCGTCGCGCGACAGTAACGTCCTCTGGTTCTCATTTAGCCTGCGAATGGGCCAACATACATGGCAATGATAGCGTCGTCAAACTCACCGGTAAGTGACACCTTTGCATAGACCGCCTCCCAGTCCCGAGACGTCGCGGGCCCAAATTGCCAAGCCCCGATGATTTCCGCAAGGCGCGAGTTCAGGCCGACTTGCAACGCAATCTGCAAACTGATCGTATACATGCTTCCATCAGCGTTCTCGCGGCACCGCTCGAATGCGTGAAGGACGTCGTAACCGCGGAGTTTCTCGACGCGCTGCGCAACTTGTGAAGGTTTGAGCCTGTCCGCGTGGCCAATGCTGCCGAAGGGAGAGCTTTCAGCGACGTTCGCTGAGAGCTGACCGACTTCTTCGGTCAGCCTTGCGAGTTGCTCTGCGACATCGGCCTCCGATAATGAGTCCGAGCGATCCAAGAACCGACGCGCAATCTCCATTTCCGCCTCCTCGACCTCATCGGCGCGTTGACGTCGGCGCTGCAGCTCATCTCGCTCCATCCGAGCGACGCGCAACTCGCTTTCTAGAGCTGAAGCTCGAAGCTCACACACCCTCCTGCCTTCTTCTGCATTGCGCAGATGGGCACTTACTTGAGAGAGTTGTCGACGGAAGCTATCTTCTTCGTGGCTGTCGGAACGCGTTAACTCGTCAAGCTGTTTCTCAAGCTGACGCACGCCCTCAGGCTCGGTCCTGCTCTGAAGCAGCCGCGAAGGCGCCTCCGCAGGCCTTTCGGAGGGATCTGTCGCGCGGTGGGGCGGCTGGTCACGAATGTTCGCTGGCGGAACGCTACCCTGCCGGCGATGCTTGGGAAGTGGCACCTCTCCTGCATGCGTCGTCGCAAGTGGCTGGGACCGGGGAGACCGAACCTCGGAAGCACCGCGTTTCTTGCTTCCATGCGTGCGGTGCCTCGACCGTGGACTCTGGACGGCTTCCGAGTTTTGCTCTTCTCTCCGATGTGTCTTCACGTTGTCAGATAGCAGGGACTGCTGCCCATTGTTTAGGCGACCATTGTCCCTATCCGGTCACGTCAAGATTCTGATCATACGGCACCTCGCATTGGCACTCACTGGTCGCCAGATCGCTCGCCCAACCACTCTGACATGCTACGGACCAAGTTCATTGGGCGCGAGAGACGAGGGTGAAGGTGCGCAACCTGACGCTCGGATAGCAGCCATGCAGCACACACGTTTTCGCCTTGCGCGTTTGTCCTTCGCTCTTTGATCATTCAGTGGAATGATCTTGCTTGGAGCCGTGCTCCCTGTCGCGGCATCATCGCGAGGGTCTTTGTGTAATTGTATGTAAAGGCTGACAGTAAAGCTTGAGTGCAGCCTTTGGAATTCATCTCTATGTTTCTTCTTTCACATTGTAACGATTGAGCGCCTTTGTTTCGCGCATTGGTTGTGACGTGGCCCGGGCGAGTCGTGCTCGACGATTTCGTTTTCTCTTCCACATTCCCTTCCACACTGCTCGCTGTTCACGACCATGTCTCAGCTGGAAGCATATACAGGTGATGCCAGGAAACTCTTCATCTCTTTCGACATTGGCACGACTTACAGCGGCATTTCATATTGGTGAGCACGTTTGCGTCGTGCAACGGCCGCTGTTACTTACTCTGCCCGCTTAGCATCGCCCTTCCGGGACGGCCCTCGGAAATCAAGGCTGTGACACGGTCTGGCGCTGCACCTCCGTGATGTATGTAGGAAAGTTGACGCGCTGCGTAGGTTTCCTGGGCAAGCGCAAATCGGCGGGAACGCCAAGATACCCACTGTTATATTCTACGACGGTGACGGTAACGTCAAGGCTATAGGCGCGGATACGCTATCGGATAGCAACATCGAGGCCGCTGAGGTTGAAGGATGGACAAAAGCAGAATGGTGTGTTGTCCCTTTCAGATCGTCTCGCGAAACTGAACAGCTATGCAGGTTCAAACTCCATCTGGCGCCGAATCACCCCGGCTCCCCGACAAGCAATCAGTCTTTACCTCCCCTCCCACCATACAAAGACGTCCTTGACGTGTTGGTAGACTTCCTGCGCTATTTGTACTCATGCGTGCGAACGTTCATTGAAGAAACCCATCCAGCGGGGGACAAGCTGTGGAAGTCACTCGAGGACACATCCGACTTTGTTCTGACGCATCCGAATGGCTGGGGAGGCGCACAGCAGGCGGACATGCGGGCTGCTGCTGTCGAGGCGGGCCTCGTCCCAGGCGATAAGGCGCATGATCGCATACATTTCCTTACTGAAGGAGAGGCGAGCTTACACTTCTGCGGGCACCATGGCCTCGTTCTCGACTCCATGCAGGTGCGCCACAATTCCTTCACTTGGGGTAACGTTTTAACGAGCAATTGCAGGATGGCAACGGCGTAATCCTCGTCGACGCCGGAGGTGGGACAATCGACTTGAGTGCTTATGCGACGAATGGCAAAACCTCTGGCGGAACGTTCTCCGAAATCGCTGCCTCAAAATGTGCGCGTCTTCCTTCTGTTGTGTTACAGGCGCGCTTCCAAACAAGTCAATAGGTGTATTTCAGGGATCCATCTTCGTTACGCGTCGAGCCGAAGAGTATTTTTCTTGTACGTCCATTTTTCCGTGAGCAACCCTAGCGGCTGAGCGAGGTGGCAGCGACTTTCAAGAATAGCAAATGGGAGGGAGACGTCGCCTACATGGCGCAAGTCTTCGACAAGCAGACGAAGCTCACAATCAAAGGCGCTGCAGACGCAGCAGTTGTCAAGTTCGGCAACTTTAAGGATACAGATCCCGATTTGAATGTGCGGAATGGGCAGCTCAAGATACCTGGGTTTGTCCCCATGCTGATGTTGCGGTCATCCTGGCGCTGATGATTTGGACAGAAACATAGCAGTGGGCTTCTTCCAGCCGTCTATCGACGCGGTCTACAAAGCAGTCCTAGAGCAAATGGCACTGGTTCAAGGCCGAGGCAAAAGAGTTACGGTACGCCTGCTCTTTTCCAATCAGTCCCGGAGTGCTCATGGTTATCCAGTCAGTATATATCGTCGGTGGATTTGGCGCCTCCCCACTTCTGTTTGGGGACCTCAAGGCTTCCTTGGACAGGCTAGACATTGCCGTTTGTCGACCGGATACTCATGTGTGGGTCTCTTCAACCTAATATGCTCAAGACGACTGAGATACATGATTCTCTAGGAACAAGGCTGTTGCAGACGGCGGTGTCCTTCATCTCTTGAAAGGGCGTGTCACGACTCGCATGTCACGCTACACATATGGTATCATTGTCAAATGCAAGATCCCGTACCTCGCGTCGAAGCCAGGGCATCGTAAGCGCGAGCATACTGCGTTCAAAGACGTGAAGGGAGAGAAGTGTATTCCAAACTCTTTTGCGATCATCCTCCCCGCGGTCAGGCTGTCGCTTCCGAACTGCATAAATCCCGGCTGATCTCTGCGCAGAACGTCCAGATCTCACATGATGAAGAGTTCAGATGTCCATTTGCCAGTGTCACTGAACAGCCACCGGATGCCGCTTTCGTTCACTATGTCTCGCTATATGCCTATCGCGGGACAAAACATGACCCCGAATGGATGGACGAAGAGAAAGGTGAATTTGCACGTTTGTGAATATACTAGATTGGCGCTCATAAACGGCAGACAAGTTCTCGGTTTTGTGCGTCATACAAGCGGACACGCGACTCAATGAACGCGCGGTGTTCATACAAGATCATGAACCAGGGGGAAGCCCACACTGGAGGCTTGTTTTCGACGTCGTGCTGTTGTTCGGCCTGACCGAGTTAAAGGCGCAAGTTGCTTGGAAGGACTACAGAGTACGTGATCCGTCATCGAGAAGGCTTCCTGGGCTGATTTATTCGCTGTATAGGGCAAGGAGCAGAGGTGAATCACCGCACGCCGATGCTTTCTGAAGCATCATTCCTTGCCTGTCTACACATATTGACCACTTTATCAGGGGACCAGCTCAGATCATTTACAACCACTAGTGGCTTGACGGATTAGACCTGTAGAGTTACTGTGCTCGATGGCTCGTCGTTAATGGCAGCAGGAATCGGTCACGTGAAAGTTGAATCTGGTAGCACGTGCCACTGCCTTGCCAGCAACCTTGATTCCTTGCGATGCTCAGACTTTTCGGTGCGTCTTTGTACATGTCCGCTACCATTCGCTACGGAAAGTAGTACTGGCCGATGGATGTTCTTAGTAGAGGTATGAATTCAGGGCGTGGCTTACAGCCACGTGTTAGTTTGACGAGCGAGTGACAGTGACAGAGTCAATTGACATTGTGACAATGATCGCATTGTCCATTCGCGCGCCAACATTACTTACCACCTTTGCCTTCGACTATCATGGCGACACCACGGCAAACACCAGTAGCCACTTCCACCGCGATCATACAGACAAACGACGCCGCTGCTGAACGTTCTCTGAACCGTCAGATCGTCCTGGAAGAAGATGAATACACCGCCGCCCTCTCACACATTATTGCCCGCGACTTTTTCCCTTCAATCCATCACCTCGACGCTACGAATGACTGGCTGTCCGCAGTGGAGGCTGGTGATGAGACTCGCATTCAGAGTACCGTGCGGCGCCTCGAGGATCTTGGCGCGACTCCATTCACCGGCGCAACCCCGCGGTATCACCCAGGCTCTGTCGAGGACACGCCACGACCCGCGAAACGCGCGCGCCTTGAGAAGGCGGAGCGCGACAAAGGTTTGCACTTGACTCTGGATGAATTCCAAGCACGCTTCACTTCGGAGGACAACTCGAGCTTCACGCGGATCTTGGACGACGAGAACACCAAGCGCCGGGAGATTCATGGCTGGGCGTTTGACGCGCAGCGGAAGGCCACGTTGGCGATTGAAGAGGGACAACAGAAACGGCAGCTGCTACTGGAAGGACATGCCACCGAGGCCGACGGCGTGGAGGGCGCGGGCGTGCGGGGCAAGCTCCGGATCGAGTACTCCGATGCGCCTTTGCGCGGCCTGATCGAGAGCAAGAAGCGTGAACACGCTGACGACGGAAGCGGGGACGAGGCTGAAGACCAAGATGGGGACGCGGAGCAGGAGCAGGAGTCGGCCCAACCACTCGTGAAGTACGGCGAAAGCGAAGGAAATCACGACGAGAAGGTCCTGGCGCAGAAGAAGGACACGCGAGATCCTGGAGTACAGGCATGGAAGTTCAAAGTGCGTGTCACAATATACATACACTCACCCGTCGTTGCTGACAGTACATGTAGGCTCGAAATTCGCTTATGTTCCCACCAGACGCGGACGAAAGCCCGTATCATCCAAAACCAATGGATGCCAAGCCTAAGGAAAAGGTCATCAAGCACACAAACACACGTCTACTCGAGCAAGAAGAGGCAGAGAAGTCTGCATCTGAGCCACCAAGCCCTACGCGAAGTCGCATAGACGCGGCAATCATGGGAGCCGCTTGTCAGTGCTACTACCCTCTCTACTTTCCGAGCAATACTGAAATCTCGACAGATCACTCCTCCTCCACTTCCGACTCCTCATCTCCCTTCAAACTTGTACCCAACCTCCCCTCCCCCACAGCCGATCAGCTGGGCCCCGCACGCATAAAAGAGCTCATGACCTGGGGCACCCTCGCCGGCACACCGCGCATTCTCTCCTCAGCTTCCGCAGACGAGCCGCCGACACCCTTCCGCATCGCCGAACCGACCTCCCGAGAGGTCATATCGCGAAATTTGAGCGTCAGCGCGAGCAAGAGCCTCCGCGAACGCGACAATATTATGCGCGGTGTCCGGAAGGCAGGCATGCCGCCGCCGAACTGGACGACGCGGAGAGAGCGCGAAGGGAACCTCACGCCGGCGGCGCGGCGGCTATTGGATCGGACCGTGGGCGCGCAGCGGAGGGCGGACGCGATGGAACGGGCAAGTGGCTGGGGAGGGAGGGCGAAGGAGAGGGACATCGCCCAGATGCGGTGGACGCCTACGCCGGGGCGCGGGTGAGCGATCGTGGTCGCTCTCGCAGTACTTTGTATCGTTGATGTTCGCGAGCGGTGTCTCGCAGGGGATATACACCGCTAACAGCGACAAATGCCTGACTTACGCATACGATGTAGCGAGTACCTCATCATGGCTGTCTGTCGAATAATCTCACATGCATGGATTTTGTGGCGGTACAACTTCAGTGGCGTACTTGTGTTTTGTTTTGCTTACGCGGCTGTCTCTAGCCTCCCGTCAGAAGCGCCTCAGTTGACAGCAGTCCCTGCGTTGTCTGTGAATTGTTGCTGCTTGACTCGCCTGACCACGAGAGGAGGCTGTGGAAGAGACCAAGTAAAGAAAGGTTTGTCCCGAAACGTTTGACCAGCCGCAGGCGGTTCCCGCGGATCTGTTTCTGCCTTCTGAAGGTGCAGCCTCAGCAGGATCCTCGCATCTGAGGCTTTTGTTTCTCGGGCCTCGACTCTGACGCTTGACATGCAGGACGCGACCGGTACTGTTCCGGGGACCGGGTTGCTGCCACACGTGCGAGGCATGGTTACCCTCTTCGCGATTATCAAATGACTGTTCGCTCTTCCTCTCAGCGGCCTCCATCACTGACGTTCCTGTGCGAATGCGTTCGTGCGGCGTCCTTCGCCCCAGGAGTCCCATCGCGAGTTGTCCATCATTGCTTGTTTGTGCACCGGCGCCATCTACCGCTGGCGATCAGAATATCATCAAAGTACGTCGCGAGCCACATCAAACGCGTCTTCGGTACTGACGAGTTTGTTTGTCTGCTCACAGCTCTCTGTTTCTGAGCCTAGTTACTGATTCTGCTACCCACTTCCCCACACCAACGGGTTCTGGCAACACCGTCCCCTACGCTCTTTGCTCTCCCTCTGGTCTTGCTCTGTTAGCTCCTGCATTCCCACTCCACTTTAGCAGTCCCCCTTGATCTTGCGCTACTCAATCAACCTCTTTGACGTCTTCGGCCCTTCCATCCATCCCTTCATCCTAATCTTCCTCTCTGCCGTCCATCCATCCTCCGCTTCCACCCCGGACGACGCAAAATGGGACATCGCAATATCACTATCGACGACCGCAACACGTCCATCATCAAGTATACCTCCAATACCTGGTTCCTCGAGGGCTCGTACAATGCCAGCGCGACGGGGGAGAGCGGCACGCTGTCCTCGACAAATGACCCCAACGCCAATCTCACGTTCGTCTTTCCGCGTGAGTGCACCTTCTGCCCCTGTCCGTACCGCATGCACGCGTGCTGACAGCACACAGAGCCGGCCGTTGCCTTCTACTACTTCGCCATGAAGGTATGGGCATCCATGCGTATGGAAGGACGTCTAGGCTGACGGGCTGCAGCGATCGGGTGGCGGGTTGTACAAGATATGCATCGACTGCGACCCGAACGACCGCGTGTATACAGATGTGGACGCGTATAATGCGACGGACGATGGGCACAATCCGCCGGTGCGTTTGCTTGTGGTCACCTTTTTGAGTTGCTAGCTGACGACGTATCAGAGCGTCCTGTATTCGCAAGAGTGGGACACGCCGACCACGCACGAAGTCATCCTCCAAAACACCGAGGACGATCGGTACAGGAATGCCACTCAGATCACCCTGGACCGCTTCGTGCTGACCATCCTTGACGGTCCGTCATTCCCTTTTGCACTCAGAACGCCACCTGACCCCTCACAGACTCGGTCACGGACCCGACGAGCTCCTCTGCTTCCTCGTCGACATCTCACATCTGGTCTGCCTCGTCAACGGGCGCAACGTCGACGAGCTCAGCGACCGCGGCAGCGGCAGCGGGCAAGACGAACAACGCGGGCATCATCGCCGGCTCTGTCGTTGGTGCGCTGGCCTTCCTTGTCTTCGGTTCCGTCTTTTTGTGGTGGTGGTTCCGCGGTCGGCACCGCACGTCCGCAGAAGGCAGCTCGGCGGCGCGCCTTACACAGCCAGAGCCGTACATGCAGCACCCGCACGCGCCTTTGACGTATCCCGCTCCATACCCAGCAAGTCACCCGACGGTGGGGATAAAGCCCTTTGATAGTGAGTGGCGCGCTTCTGTATTCTCCATGCCTCCTCGATCCGATTGTGGCCCTCCCAGTCTATTGACACAGCTTGGAGTGGGCCTCGAACACCACGGGGTCCCCTATTTTCGTTGCTGCTCTTGATGTATGTGGGGAACATCGCGCTGATGTGGTTCTTGATGTGCAGGCCGTGCACAGTCCATGTACTACAGCGAGAAGCACCCGCCAGCGCCTCTGACATCCGCACCGTCATCCCGTCCTGATAACCATCGGTCGCCAACGCATACGCAAGGATCCTCTAGCATGGCTTATGGATCGAGTGCCAACGGACAGCCCGTAGCAACCGCCCGGCCGCCGCCAGACCCCAACCACAGCACGTCGCCCGTCGAGGACAGTTCGAGCGGCGCACCGGCGAGCATGCGGACGCGCCATACTGTACCGCGACGAGAAATAGACGCTGGACCGGCCGAGGACGTGTTCGAGGATGTGCTTCCGCCAGATTATAACGACGCGACACGATATCGGCAGGATCGGTGACAGGAGCGCGGCGCCGTCCGCATCCTGAAGCGGGTCCTGTAGCTGCTATCGAATCACGTCCGGGCTTTATTATGTCTTTTGCGATAGATAATCCGCTCTCTATGAGAGCCTCCTAGTACAAATCTACATCATGCCAGTGGTGGCGGGCACCCGAAGGGTCCGAGGCGAAACCTCGGCATTTGCGGACCGCTCCTCCGACGGCCTAATCGTTGCGAAATTCGTCTAGATATTTACAACTTCAGCTGGATACTTCGGATGTCGCGGAATGCAATGTAGTACACCATCCTCTCGTGTGAGAGCATTTTTTGGAGAGAAAAACAAACAAACCAGATATTTGGCAAGATATATTGGCCATAGCTCTCGTTGAAAAAATCCTGATTTTTCGTGAATGCCTGGCTAGGTGGACGATGTGTGTAAAATGCTGCCTTTGAAATCTCGGAGCATGCAGGGCGCTGTGCGGAAAACAGACGAAGTTGCAAGACCCGCCGCGGACGTGCTCCCAAAAAGGGAATTTCGCTAGTCACATGACGCAGCGCGTCGACGGCCCATGTCCTGTCAGCGCTTACAACCATGTACATGCTGCTGGATGGCTGTTCTAGTGGACGAAGTTGTATATAATCAACCATAAGCTACTTTTGAGACATCTAGATCTATATAGGCTCGGTGATGCAGGCCAAGAAATACTATGATGCTGGCTGATCTTGCTAGTGTCCTGAAAGTCCCTTCGGAGAGCAACAGCGAGGGGCTTACCAGTAACCAGTTGAGCATATACTACGGTATAGTACAGGGAGTTTTGCACCCCTTTGAAGTCCCGATTAGAGGGTTTCGGGCTCAAAGGTCGCGGAAAGCAAGCCCGTGTTAGCACCAGCTTATTAACAGCACATTGCACTAAAAATTGAGAGAAAGGTCGTTCTGATGCGTATTCAACTATTGGTGGTCTTTGAATCCAGAGATATCCCAGCAAGGAGGATGGAGACGGCGTGCAAGAAAAGCGATGTGCAACTGATGCACACCGATCAGCCACTGATGAGCCGCCTACGATGTATCTCGCGAACATGGCCGTTTTATATTCTGCAACTTCACGCACATGTTCTTCTACCCGATCATACATGTTTCCCTGGATAAGTTAGCCAGTGAATGGCTGCAACATATTCCTACAGGCAGTCGCGCTTTTTTCCCGGTTACTCTCAAGTAACCGGTCCCATCAGTGCGCGCCTCGGAGCTTCGGATGCCCGCCACCACTACATGGCCTGACAGGTTATGGGATGCGTTGTTTGGCGGGTTACTTCTCTTCCTCGGACACACGGGTCTCTTAGCTTATGGTTTTTTAGCATTGAATACATTAGCTACTATGAATGTACAATCAGGTCCATGTAGGGTTTTCTGAGCCAGCTGCCTAAACAGCAGCAAACAGAAACGACGCCTCTGAACTGAAGTGCAACGTTCAACGTGAGATCTCAATGAGAGACCGTGGATAGCGTGATGGTAGATGGTAGTATAAAGCAGGAGGCTGACAGGGCTGACCTGAGGTCAGAAGTGAACTTTGAGGAACCGGGGAGTGCCGAGTGTGCACGTGGACGCGCCCGTCGTCGTGCCGCAGCGCCATCACATTGGACTGACAAGCGTGGATCGCCGCTTCCGTTTCGCCAGCGACGTGTCCGACGTCCGTCAACGCTCTTGTCCTTCTCCTTCTTCTCTGTTTTCTATTCTTGCAAAGTTTGAAGTCACGAAGCACGGTGGTTGTCATCCTCAGGAGACAGGGAAGAAGCGGGCGACCTACGGCAGGACAACGGACGACCAGGAGATCTCCCGACCACGAAACGCACACCACATACACACGAAATGGCCATGTCCGCGCCAGTACCGCGACCGACACCGCCCGGGTCGCGCAGAAACACAACGAGCTCCCCGACACAGAGCGCGTCCATAGCGAGGGGTGCAACGGCGCGCTCAGCAGTCTCTCCCCGTGTCAACTCGGCTCTGGGCGGGGCCGCCGCGCGTAGAGCGTCTATCAAGGCATCCACACCACCGCCTGTGGGACAAGAGACTAAGGAGTCACTCGCTGTGTCGCTGAAGCAGGAGGTCGAGAAAAAGGAACATGTGCGTTGCGTTCGTTCCACATGCCGATGTTCCGTCCTCACAATAAACCTCAGCTATTGGTCCAAGTCCAGGACAAGGAGCAGACTATCTCTACCCTCGCTGCTGACAATGACAAGCTCACGTCGATGCTGCATGCGGCCGAGACACGCATGAACGAGCTGTACGCTGATCAAGAGAGGTCCGAAAGGGAACTCGCTCAGCGTATAGAGGTGGCAGATAAGCTCCGCTCGCAGGTGCGAGAGCTAGAAAAGGAAAAGCGAGACCTCCAGCGAAGATATAACGAACAAGTAAGTGATTATGCGCGACGACTCGATTCATACTTATCTCTGTCAGACCCAAACGTTCGAGGCCGAACGCCAGGCATTCTACGATAATGAACAACATCTCAAATCGCGCATACAAACCCTCAGCCAAGCTAAGAAGGTGGCGGATCGCGAGCCGGCTGCGTCTGCCGAGCCAGAGACAGACATCGACGAGGAGTCGGACACCGTGTCCAAGGTCTCCGTCCGCCCCCCGACGCCGAAGCAGGAGCTAGACGACGAGACTGAGCCAGCTGAAATGACATCGCTTCGCCTGGAACTCTCCACCCTCTCCACCTCGTACTCGTCCATGCAAAGCACAACCGTCCTACTCCAAACTCAGCTCAACGACCTCAAGCGCGTCAATAACGAGCTTCAGGAGGAGAACGAGAGCTACATGATCCTGCTGCGCGAGAGGACCCTCAACGGACAATTCGATGTGATGAAGTCAATGGGCGTCGCATCCAACTCCGACTCCGAAGATGAGGAGGACGAACGAAGCAGCGGCGGTGATAGGGGCAGCCTGCGTAGTGCGGGACGTAGCACGCTCGAAAAGGTGGAAGAAGAGGACCATGTACCCGAGACGCTCGACCAGCAGCTCGAGCGCAGCCTCGCTGCCAACCGGTCCGAATCGCCGGCGTCGCGAAGTGGTCAACGCAAGGGCCGCAGACGCGGTGCATCCACGTCGCAGTCCCCCGCCCCTCGCGGGGAGTCGCTGGCCGACTTGCCTATCACTGGCCCCGGCCTCGATCTCGCCGCGGAACTCGGCCGTGCCGAAAACAAGGACTTCTTGGACGGCACCGTCAACATCGACAACGACCAGTCTGTGCTCAACGGCAACAAGAAGCGGTCGAAGAAGGGCTCGGACACGCGCACGCAGACTGCTGGGACTCTGGAGCCCAGCGGGTCGATGAATGACATTGACACTCTCCGCAACGAGGTCAAGTCGCTGAAGGACGCAAACAAGGCACTCTCGCTGTACGCGTCCAAGATTGTCGACCGTATCCTCGCGCAAGAGGGCTTCGAGCACGTTCTCGCTGTCGACTACGACAAGCAGCCACAAACACCGAAGACACCCGCTCCTACGACCTTTGAATCCGCGCAGTCGAAGCCGCGACCCCAGTCCGCCTACGTTGGTCGGTCCACGACCGCCCCTATGCCGGAGAAGGCGAACACATTCCTCAGTCCCAAGCTGGACAGTCCCATGGCGCCGTCACCCTCCGCCAGGGCCAGCCGGCGCTCCATGTCGTTTGACTGGCGCGCGCTCAATCCGTTCGGCGACAAGAATGCTCAACAGCAGCCTCCCAATCTCCGTCCATTGACGCTGAAGCCGGGTGCCGTCAGCAACGCCCGCAAGCTGGACACAGAGGAGGACGAAGAGGACCGCCGGGAGCGCGAGCGTTTGAACGCCACTATGAAGCTCATGGGCTACGAGCCCGCGCCCTCGCCCGTCGTCACCCAGATGCCCCCCATGCAGCGTTCGCACTCCACGTCCTCCTCGACGCCCACCGCCATGGGCCGCCGCTGGTCCCTCTTCGGCGCGCGCTCGCCGAACCTAGACTCCTTGTCCGCACAGTCGTCGCCCGGGGCGACCCACAGCAAGTTCTCCGGCGCGGCGATGGGCCTAGGCATTGACGATGGCGGCGCGGCGGGCGGGCTCACGCAGGAGGCCCTGGAGCACGTGGAGGCGCAGAACTCGCTGGCGGCGCTGGATGCGCACGAGCGTACGCTGAGTGCGGAGCTGGCAAAGGGTGGCGGGAGCGGGTTTACGGAGATCCAGCGGAGGAGCCCTGGGAGCAGGCGGGGGCGGCGGAGCGCGGGGAGCGGCTCGACTGTCTGGTCCGCGGGGATGAGCGGGACAGGGGACGACGACTAGAAACCATAAGGCGACTAGCGGTTACAAGGTGAGTAGACGATATACGATGGTGCAGACGCGATACCAACCAACAAAAGATACGGAAGGAACGGAACAATAGTCGCAACTAACGATATGCGCACGACCTTTGAATTTGATGTGGATAATGTATACCCTCACGATACTTATGCCTCCCGGTACTTGGTTTTCTGTGTTCATTTTTTCTTACTTGTATATGCTTCTCTAATGAGACAACACACTCGTGATCCACGTCCTGCGTTATGTGTTGATTGTGAGAGACAGCGAGATGATGAGCCTTGTTCACTGCGATGATTCCGTTACGGGGTAATCTGGTATTCGCGACGGACAAGACTGAGCATTGACTGAACATAAAACGGTACAGGAACAAGCATCAAGATGTTGCTGGTGTCGGTGCTTGATGCTTTTCGAGTGTATTCTCAGCGTGTGTCCTGATCGTCTTGAACGGATTCGCTGCGAAACTCGGATTTGACAGGATCAGAGGATGCCTCATCTTCTCGGCTTTCCTGCGCTCTGCGTCAGCACCCCCGCTGCCCGTAGGCAATAGACAATTGTGACACGGATGGGAGACGTACAATGCGCGCTTTCGCTGAGCTTTGCTCAGAGGTTCTGATCGCCCCTCCCCGATGATCCCTGCTTTTGGCTTGCGCTTCTTCTTCGCCGGCTCTTCAGATGGGTCCTCTGCCTGTTCTGCTATAGTCTGAGGCTCCGGGTTGGCCTCTTCGAGCGCGTCGACGGCTGCCTGCATCTCATCCATGCCGGTTGCGAGCTGCTCTCTTGCTTTTCGCTTGAGACGTCGCTCATGAGATTTGGAGTAAGGGGAGTGTGTGGATTCAAGGCCTGCGACGGAGGTGAGCTGAGGGTGTGTATGTATCGGATGGTGAAGGGTACGCACTCTGCAAAAACGCCTCCTTCTTTGCTTGCAGTCTTTCCTTCTTCTTGACGAGGTTGGTCGGTGCGGGTTCGTTCATAGATGCGAGGATCTCCTCTGCCTACATGACGCGGTTAGATGAGTAACTTATGGTGATCGACTGAGTTACTTACTGAAGCATCGGGGGTAGCCCCGATCTCGGCGTGCTCGACGGCATTGTCTTGCACGGCGAATGGACGTTGCGCGAGGGAGAACTTGGCTGAGGGGTCGTGAGCGCCGGCTCTTTTTCTCGTTGCTTTGGGCTGAAGATATGTGAGTGGTTGTAAGCTTACAATAGGGATGACACTAGCCATAGTGTATTTGTTTTCTGAATTCTCAAGTCGGGATAAAGAGTTGCTTGAGAAATGCTTGAGAGAGTCGAAGGGGAAGCTTTGTCCGGCAGATCGGACCGCGTCGATCACTTCACACATTCGCAGCTGCAGTGGTTCTCAACTTGTTTCTGCCCTTCATGTTCCTCTCACAACGTGCTCCATCTCTCGCTCGCACTGAGATATCATGACATGACATATCTCGACCGAAGATAACAGATAACAACAATGAATGTTGTAAAGCGCCACGAACACTGCTTCGCTGCGCGTTATGACCAGAGCTCGGACCCCGCTCTTTGTGGCTCCACATGCTTTGGGACCCTTGGGTCACTGACTCAGCTTGCGAGAGCACTAACACGAGGCTTGGGTGGGCAATCCTATTGTTTGTGCTGCGGGCATATCCATGTGCGCTGCGGCTATATAAGGATCGGGTGGCAGACAACGGTCCTCGCCTTCTCCTTGTCCGCTCGTCTGCGCTCGCTCGTATCCGTCGTCCTCCTCTTCCGCTCTCCCTCTTTTTGAGCCACCCCCGTCCCTCTGCTCTCCCTAGGCTAGCTCTGCCTTTATACCAGCAATAATGGCGCTTTGCGGAGACGTGTACTACAACCGCAAGTTCTACGACGTGGCGCCGACCTGTGTGGCACGTCCGGTCCTGCGCCGGGCGTCCCCTTTGGGCACAAGCACCACCGTCACGGACGGTGCACCCGCGCCGGTGGCTCAGCATAGGGGATTGGGGCTGGGGAGGGTGCTCAGTTGGCGTGGGCTAGACGCTCGACGCCGCGACACCACTGCGGCACTTGCGGACGAAGTATCCGTGCAGGTGTCGACTGTGGGCGACGATGAGGAGCTCGAGGCCTTATTGGACGGGCGCGACATGACGACCATTGCGGGCATGGGCCGCTCGACAGGTGTTCAAACGCAGAATGCTCAGACCGCTGCCCAGGTGGCAGCACGGACCTTTGGGACCGACCGTACCAATCTGGCTAGCATTCTTGGGCTGGATGTCGCCGCGCAGTCTAAACCAGAAGTCTTTGGGACGAAGGAGCGGGAGGTTCCGTCGGAGAAGCCAAGGCACAAGCTTGTGAGTGCACTACTCGGGATCGTGACGCGCAGCGCCGAGTCGGTGAAGTCGCACAGCGCCAAGTCGAAGAAGAGGCGGGCGCGCCCACCGACTCCTCCCCGGCCTTCCCAGCGCGTGCGTGCGGTCCTGTTTTACGGCTCATCTGTGGCTGACACGATGTTTTCGCAGACTCTCGAAGCTCCTCCTCAGACGCCGGACTCACCGCCTCAGACGCAGGATTCGCCTCATCAGTCACAGGACTCGCCTGCTCAGTTGCAGGACTCTCGTCCCCAGCCGCGGGATCCGCGACCCGCGCTGATACTGCAACGGCGGCGTGCGAAAATCTGCAGGCAGAGACCGAATCTACCGAGGCCGTTCGAGGTACGATGTCCGTTCTTTGTCCGAAGGAGGATCTGTCTCACATGTTTATATTCTCTCCGCAGATTGCGATGCGAACCTACGTGCACCCCCAGCGAGTGATTCAATCACCACCCCGCCCGCGAGTGTGGAAGAACGCAGGAACAGACTTGCGCAGGCTCGCCCTGAACATGATGACCAACCCAGTGGACTTCCCTCTGCAAAGGTTCAAGAACGTCCGTCTCACGCTCAAGATGCTGGATTTGCGTGCAGAGGCAGACAGAAAGCTGCGCAAGATGGTACGCTCGTCCCGAACCCACATAATTTGCGCACTAATATAAAACTTCAGAACATCAAGGATCTCGAGAAGGCGTATTTCAGCGGCAGGGGTACGCCGGCGTACTCCCCCGAAGAGGAGGCGGACGACCTCACCCTCTCACCGCATGAAATCTTTTTGTGGTTCGCTAGCCAGCCTAGTCTCGACGCGAGCGATATTCTTGAAGTCTTCGAGGGCCATGTCATCGGGCCCGACCAGATTGCAGAGGCAGAGATGTTTCTCAAGATCTACGGTTCTATTGTCCGTTACGACTGCTTTGGCTTCCTCGAGAAGCGGGGATGGGCAATCACGGAGGATCGGGGGTTGGAGGTATGGGCGTTCTTGGGGGTTGTGTATGCCACGACGCCATGGTCGCCGAAGGCCGACCTGTAGGCCTCAATTATGCAAGCCTCTTGATGAGGCGTCTACTCGTTCTTTGTCTACTTATTCATGTTGTACTTACGATATCTTACGCATACCTCACGTTATAATGTGCTTACTACACGAATTACGATACTTCTGTACCCGGACGACGTCCTACCCGGATATTGCATGTAGCAGCTTTACTCGCAGCATCACTATGTCCGGCCATAGAATCCTGCGTGCCATGCTGTTGACCGACGGCGGATGAGGAAAACTGAACTTGTCAACATCTAGTCTTCGTGACCATGGGAGAGTCTTGATTAAGGGCTGCCACAAGACTGCCAAGTCACGCTGATCCGCGTCTATCTAAGTGTCACTTCCATTGTTGTTCCCTTCAAGTTCAACACTATCTTTCGAACAACAAAGAATTGATCTACCCACCAGGCTGTCGATCTCCTCCTTCTTCGCAGTCTTGTGGCTCTGAACTCAGACACTGGTCGCTACGCGCAATGGTTCACTTCGGCTGTAGCAGGCTGCTCGTTAGTCTCCGTTCAGGAGCCGCTGTCGCTGTGTAAGGTACTTTACGGCACCTTTACTTGTCCACAGGGCCTCGGCGCGCCGGCAGATGCATGATGTGCCTGCTAGCACTGGCACTGGCAGGCAGATTGCAGCCAACGCTCAATGATAAAAACTCTACGAAAATTGAACTCGGCCATGCCTGCACCCCGAGCCTGCACCTTGCCCCCCTCCATCATGCTGAGGCGCCTGCCCGTCCTGTACATCCTATCCGCGCCGAAGACCCGGCGCCTCCTGCGCGTCGTCCTGCTTGTCGCCGCCTTCTACGTCATCCTCTCGTTTTCTCTGGGCTCGCATGTCGATTACGGGCAAAAGACTGGTCTTCAGGCGAAGGCGCGCCACGCGTCGGTGTCCGCTATCAAGAAAATTACGGCCTTCACGCGCGGGGCCTCGCCATCTGGGCGACGAAAGACGAAGCAGCGGCTGGCGAACCCAGCGACTGGCAAGCACAAATATCACCAGAACGGGCTCCTGGTGGTCGACCCGTCAGGCGCGCACCCCATCTATGAGCTCATGGCGCGCGCGGAGAAGCAGTGGATGAAAAAGCAGGCAAAGGCTAGTCGCACGCTAGAGCAGGCCGTGAAGGAATACCGCAGACGGTACAAACGCAATCCCCCCAAGGGGTTTGACATCTGGTGCGTTCTGTTCATCTTTGTCTGCTCCCTGTTCTAATTGTTCGCAGGTGGGACTTTGTCTCGAAGAACAATGTCAAACTTCCCGACGAGTACGACCAGATCTACTGGGACTTCGAACACTTGTGGGGCGTCTACCCACCCGACCTCATCGACTTGCAACGCGAGATGCAGGACGCCCACACTGACGATTGGTACTCAATAGGCCGGAATGAAGACGGCCACGTCGATGTTGTGGCCACATCGTTCATGGACGGCCATGACCATCTGGTCGCCAACTCCATACCTGTCCTTACGCTTCTGAAGCAAGTGGAGGATTACCTTCCGGACAACTTTACTATAATGGTGTCCCCACACGACTCGCCGCAGCGCTCCACGGACTACAACCACCGACAGACGCTACGTGACGCTGCACGACACAAGACCTGTACGTGATGAAATCACCGCTTTGAGCATCTTCGCTCAACCAACATTTAGACTTCAAGCGCGACGAACTTCCAGGCATTACCTACGGCCTCGGATGGTCTGCCGCATGCCACCCATCGTCCCCCGGGCGGCATTACTTCATTGACCTCAACCAGGATCCCCCACCACGCGAGGGCAAGACCTTCATCCACGACCATTACAAGAGCATGTCCCCCTGCCAGCACATCCATCTTTTTCATGAGCACGGTCAGTTCGTCGCACACGAAGCCGGCCCCGACCCCCAGCGCGCCATGATTGCGCAGTGGGGATACGCTTCCTCCACGCTCCACCACGACATCCGCATGCCCGCGCCGTACGACTGGGTCGAGGACATCCCAGGCGAGCCCGAGTGGGAGGAGAAGACGGATACGCGGCTGCTGTGGCGTGGGACGACGACAGGCATGCTGCACGACCGATCTTCCACTGGGAGAAGTCCCATCGGCTGAAAATGGTCGGGCTAATGAATAATATGACTGCTGAGCTGCCGGTTCTGGAGTCGCGGGAGCAGGGCGAACGGTCGGGCAGCCGAGGATGCATTCGTCGGCGGACCTCAATCTCAATATGATGGACGTCGCGTTTGCGGGCCGCGCGCATCAGTGCGAGCCGGATGTCTGCGACCAGATCGACGCGAACTTCGAGTTCAGGGAGTTCCAGACGGTCAGCGAGGCGGCGAACTACAAGTACATTTTGGACGTGAGTGGTTTGCCGGATACGCTCGAAGCTCCTCCTCTGACGCCTCTGCAGGTCGATGGCAACGCGTGGAGCGGACGCTTCAAGCGCTTGATGCTGGCCAATTCGGTCATCTTCAAGGCGACTATATACCCTGAATGGTGCGTGTCCTGTCTTCATCGATTCTTCCCCGTAGCTCAAACTGACGGGCCTACAGGTACATCGACCGCGTCCAGCCGTGGCTGCACTACGTCCCAGTCCAGATGGACTACAGCGACTTATACGACGCGCTCGTGTTCTTCCGCGGCGACGAGGACGGTGTCGGTGCGCACGACCGCTGGCGAAAAGATCGCTGTGCAGGGTCGCAAGTGGAGCAAGGACTACTGGCGACTAGAGGATCTGCAGGCATACTTCATACGGTGAGTGTCGAGTCCGGACGTTCTCCGCGCCATGGATGTTCTGTCACGCTTAACCTATCCAGGTCGTTACTGGAGTATGCGCGCTTGATGAGCGTAGACCGGGAAGCCATGACATATCACGGGCCGGGGACAGAGTGAGTACATATATGGGGAGCTTTGGGGATGGTGTTAGTCTCCCAATGGGCAGTCGTTCGTGGGTGGTATTGGGTTCGCGGTCGTGTGATGTTAGACTACTGACGGGTTATTTGAAGCACTAATGGGCAATAGATGTATAATGATAGAGGCTACTGTAATATTTAATATGCGATATCTAGTTGAGCGTGATAGACTGCACAAGGGCCAGTCAACAGGCTGAACCAAATTCGTGGGGATATTTATGATTTTGAGCAGACGGCAATTGCCGGAACATCGGTTGAGCATGTCCATGTCTTCCTGTCGTTCGACGTGCTGTGCAGCCTTCTTGGCCACTGGACTCCTTGCCGAGTCCAGACGATTCAATGTGCTCAATAATTACGCACCCCTCTGAACCTCGCCTCTGACGCCAAGTCTGCCGCGGGAGATCTCGCCCTCATTCCCAACTCATTCCAGCAAATAGCGAGTCGTTGCTAGCGTATCTACAAGTACAACACGTAGGTCAAATAGGGGTTTTCAGAGCTATTAGGGTACTGTAGAACGAGCGACGAGGGAGTGTGGTCGTTTTATATACACACGCGGAGCGTAACGCCATTGCCCCGAGAGCCGTAACACCACCAGTCCTGCTGCGTTGCGCAGAACCGAGGATATAGCGGTGCATAGTCAGCGCTGGATGACGACTTTGCGAGCACGCACAACGGCAATGCAAAGGGAATAAGCGGAAGTGCGAGAAGAGCAGGCAGGGAAAGGAGTTCGGGAAGCGTCCATAGTTATAACGATAGCGATGTAAAATAGTCGTACAATTGTGATCCTAGTGCGCACTGGTTCGTTCCGCCGGTAGTTGTGGCGCGACTGAGTGCGCCGCGCGTGTAGGCGGAGCGCAAGCGAGTGACGCTGCAGGGCGTAAGCGAGTGTTCGTCAAGTCAGGTCGTGGGGGTGCTGATGATGCATGGGGCGCAGAAGGTGCTTTGGCCGAGCTGCACAACAGGGTAGTCGTGTTACGCGACCGCACGTGGACTGCACGACGAACGCCGCCCACATTACATGGCCGGCGGTGCGTGAGAGCCGCGATTATATGCACACGTTACGGCGCGCCAGCAGGCGGAAAGCCCGCATAGCGCATATTGCCGACCAACCCTTGCTTAGCCTGCGGATAGCGCCCCGAGTGTACCTTCACCTTCTCGAAGATCCGGAAGAGGCTGATGACGAGGTTGATGCAGTACATGATGAGCCCGACGCCGACGAGGATGATGAGGACCAGTTGCTCCTCGCACAGGCGGTCGCCCGCGCTGCCTTCGAAGTTGGGTAGGGGGATGCGGGGCGCGGTAGCTCGTTATACCAGTTGGACGAGAACGGGGATGCGCAGGGTATAAGGGATGTGAAGAAGTTGTCGAAGCAGAGAGAGAGGCGCCGGACCAGGCGCAGATGAAGACGACCTCCGTGAGGGTGTGGAAAAGCTTGCGCGACGTCCGCCACAGGCCCAGGGGGCGCCCGAAGTATTCAAGCTACGCTATGTCAGAATGAGGGGTAGACCGGAGGGGGATTTAGACGTACGTAGACAGCGATGAGCACGTGCACAATGTGAGTGGGGCGAAGATGATAACCAATGTCCTAAGATGGGTTTGTCAGCCGGAATGCACCACGGGCATGGTGGGGGTTACGTACGGTGAGCTGCCCAGTGCGCCGAGGGCATGACTCTGCATTTCCAGCTGTCGTATTGGATGGCGTACGCGAGGGCGGCGGTCGTGAACGTGACATTGATGAATCGGAAGAGCTAGAGCGTGTGTGAGTACATATTTATACGTAGGAGGGGGGGACGCACGAGGGGGACGTAAACATTGTTGAGGAGGAACGCCCGCCATCGTTTCGGCCGCTTGCCCGAGCGGGATGCGACCTCATCATCTGTGCCGTAGCCACGCCAGCCGTACGAGTCGCCGTTCTCGCCGTTGTCATCGCGCGGGCGCGCAGTCCACGGCGTATCCCAGCCCGGCGTCGGGTTGTGGGAAAGCGTGAAAGGGGCGGCGGGGGGCGGGGGTAGGGCGACATTGAGCTTGACGTTTTTGCGTTCGCTGAGGCTGCCGGTGTGCTCCATCTCCTTGCCCTTGTCTCTGCGCGCGGTGTTGAGCGAGGAGGTGTTTGGAAGCCAGGGGCGGCGCGGGGGCGTGCGCTGTCCCTTCTCGAGGTCGTCGACGGCGGTGTCGATAGAGAGCTTGGGTTTGGGCGGCTGCTGCTGATCGCGGGGTCGAGGGAGGGTAAAGGACCACCAGCGGGACGCATCCTTGGCAGAGTTGAAGGAGATGACATCGAACGAGGGGCGGGACATGGAGTTCTGGAGTGGCTGTGAGATGTCGAAGTTGGTCACCGACGACGACGGCGACGGCGGCTCGTCTCGTGCCCATGCTACGGGGATGTCAGCAGGCTTCGCTTGCGCTGTTGTCGGATACGTACGCGGTGCGGTGATGACCTTGCTCGTCGTTGCCCGAGGTGCAGTGCTCTTGATCGACGCGGAGTGGTTCAACGTAGAGGTCGAAAGCAGCGAGGGCGGCGAGAGACTCTTCGAAGGATCAAGAGAGCCCGACGGGCCCGCCATTCACAGAAGAACGCAGAGGTCGCTGGCGACGACGATGAGGGGAAGAAGGAACTTGGGAATCGTGCACAGCCCGAATTTCCGAGCCGGTCCAAGCGGCTCATCGTCTTCTCGTCAGCATCCATGACTGAGGAAGCTGTTGTCCCCTCGCTGTCGTCGACGAGCACCGGTGTCGGCGCGCGCTTCATCACCGCGGACGACATCCAGGCTGCGCGCGTACGCAGAGAGGAACAATGGCGCGCGGCGTATGCCCGGTATGTTCACTATAACCAGATGCGATCGTTCCCCGCTGATGCTCGACTATCAGTCTCGGACAGGAGCCGCCACCGCAGCAGACAGAGGAGGACTATGACGGTCGTAGTCTTGCTGAGGTGCGCCCCCGACTTATGAAGTCCTCTAAGCTGACTTCGACAGAAACTGGCCGCGAACCGGGTATGTATGCATCCCACAGACGTGCCCTCGTAATGACTCCCTCTGGAGGCTGCCAAACAAGAAGAATACGAGGAGCGAACAAAGCTAGGTGCAGCTCAAACTCTGCCATGTCTGCATAATATGCTCAGGCCACCACAGCCAACCAGTTCCGCGCACTAACGGAAGACGAGACCGCATACTTGGACACCCTCCGCGAGAAGCGCGAAGAGGAGGAGCGCCTTCGCAATTGGAAGATGGCGAGGAGCTCAAGTCATACCGGGAGTGCGTGCTGTTCATGATTTCCCCCAAGCACTTACTCACACGATCACAGAGCCGTCGCAGCGAAGATGACTGCCAAGCCTCCACCAAACATACCCGGGACTGCTGCTGCCGCAGCTACAAAGCCCCCTGCCCCCTCCAAGCCGCCCCCTCCCAAGAAGGAGCCGGCAAAGAAGGGCAGCCTCAAGGGCATCGTTGTCAAGAAGAAAGCCAAGCCCGCCAAACCTCCGCCAGCGAAGGAAGACAAGGGGTCTGCGCCCACGCCAACTACTGACGACAGCGACGAACCCTCAGCGAAACGGAGAAGAATTTCGTCGTCTTAGTGCCCCCTCTACCATCCTCCTTGTACTGTCGGTCTAATGGGATCCCTGTGGCATATTTATCATCCAATCTCCATGATTCTGCGCTTGCCACATACACACCATCTGGGCGACCAGCCACGTCCTGTTCTCCTGCGCCTCAATATCGCCTCTGCTTCATGCCTTCGCGATAGTAAGCTGGGTTCAGACGGTCCGGCAACCTGCACAAAACTTCTTGTCTAGCCTCTCTTCCCTCTGTGCAACAACACTCACGGTGGACTGGGCGACGTATTCGGTCGATTGGCGCGCAGCCATGCGATTCTCTCCTCTTCTGAATACGAGTTCCTCTTCCGCTCCTGACGCATGTAGAGCCAAAGTAACCCGTAGACCGCTGCAATCAATGGGAGGATTTGCGACGAAAAAACTGACATGGTGTAGCTCAGGGTAGGCGTCTCTTTGCTGCAGGTTCTTTGCTTTCTCGTTGCCCTGGAGCGGATGGGGGAAGGGGGGTCGAGAATGTCGGGGGCAAGGAGCAGCGAGGTACAAAAGGGTTGGGAAAGAAAGCAGATACCCTCACGCGCGACATGTGAAGAAGTATGAGACTGTGGCTGTTCGCTCCATTGTTCTACGGCATGCCGCAGATTTTCGAGTCGCGTCGAGCTTCTATGTGCATTGCGGCGCGTCAGATGACTCGCGTACACCCACACAATGCACCCAGGCCCAGTGAGTCTGTAGAGTGCAGCGATAAGGCGCAGGAAAAGAGCCCTTCGGCCGATAGTCGAGTCACAGCCACGTCGTAGGCAGGCAGACAGCTGAGCAGTCGCGGGTAGTTGACCAACGCCTCTGATGATAAGTGGCCCGGAAAATGATACAATAGGCTACGCACGTTGAGGCATCCCTATGTGAGCAATAACAAAGATCCCAAACCTCTAGGTCCCTCCCAACTCCACCTGCTCGCTCCCCCTGCGCCCTGTCAGGCTCCCCCTCCCCCTCGTCAAACTCACGCTCCTTGCCTGTGCCCGACTCTCACTGCGCCTCCTGATACTATCCACCAGCCCGTCATCCTCCGCTACATGCCTGTGCGCCAACTCCTTCTCCTGCACGCGCGCGTCGTCGACGCCCATGGCGACGAAGCTCGCGAGGACGAGCAATGCGCCAAGAATGACCTGGATGCGCACGTCGCGCCCGAGGACGAGGTCGCCGACGACGGCGAGGGGGATGGTGAGGCTGAGGCCGACGGTGACGACGAGGGGTGTGGTCTTGAGCATGGCGAGGACGTAGATGTAGTCGCTGGAGAGGGTGATGGCCATCTGGATGGGGGTGTTAGGGTCGAAGCATATGATACGGCGGGTATGGCAAGCGAGAAAAAACGCACGTTAGCGAGGATGGCGCCCACAGCAGAACCACTGTGTGGGATATCGAACGGCTCGACGCCGGTGAAGTGCAATATGACCGCGACGGGCCAGAGAGTGATGATGTTGAAAAGACCGACGAAGCCGAAGAACAACTGCATGTCGATGCGCGACTCCGATCCAATGCGGACCTTCAGCAGCGTCACGTAGAGCGCGTAAAAGAAGGCGGAAAGCAGCGCGAGCAGGTCGCCTAGCATCGGGCGCGGAGCATGCTCAACCCCGTCGGAATTGGAGTCGGATAGGGAGACGAGGACGACGCCTGAGAAGCTGGATGGGGTTAATTAGAGGGTGCGGCGGGAGACGCGCAGGGCTAGTCACCTCGTGAACACTGCACCGAGCTTAGCGTAGGTGAGTACTTCGACCTGGAATACTCTTCCGATGCCTAGTGTGAAGAAGCCTTGGGAATGTCAGCAACTCAACAGATGGGGTGGTGCAAGCTGCCATGCACGCACCGCTCATGCTCGACAGGATAGTCGTGCTGGCGACGCTTGTGTAATCCAGTGATGCATTTACTGTCCAGTTTGCGATAAACCTAGGAGGATCAGGGCGTGTGGCAGGGGAAGGTTTGGCTGACGAACCAGAAAAAGCAAAAGACGGACGCCAGCTTGGCCGTCTCCTGCGTTGTGAGAGGAGGAAGCGCCTCGTCATCCAGGACAACGTGCGGCTCGGGATGGATGAAGTGTGGGTGCAGATGTGTCTGTACGAGATGAGCATGCAGCTTCAGGTAAGGTAAGACCGAACGCACGTCTTCTTCAAGCCCCCGAGCATCGTCGTTATCCGACGCGAGAGGTTGGTATGCGTCTGCCTCCCTTGTCCTGTGTTTCTTCGTGAGTACACCACACTAATACACCAGAGCGACCACGCACCTCTCGAGGTCATCGCGCGCTATGTCCTTCCATCGCCAGTGGATCTTCTTCCCCGCCAGCACCCTCCGCACAAGTGAGGGGACCAAATAGAGCGCGAAAGAGCTCGTGTTCAGGTATGTCACACTGTGAAATGCACGTAAGCAGGAGTTCACATTCAAAGGAACATCAGGACGCACAGGAAAGGCTTCTCGAATCCATCTTCGAATAGGGCCTGCACGCAAGGGATGAGTCCACGGGCTTGCACGCCACACTCATTGATCAAGCACCTGGGTGACAAAGTTGCTGCTTGTCCACAAGAATACGACAATGAGCAGCAACAGGATGCCGATGATGTAGTCCCGCTTCTTCAGGTATGCCAACGGGGGAGGGGCAGGGGAGGCCGAGCGCGACCGTGGGGCGTCCATCAGTCACCTCTCGAGGGCGACGCCAGGTGTTGCTGGGTAGGGACAACTAAGGGGAGACGCTAAAGAGCATGAGCGCCCGTAGCCGAGCGGGCGACGGCGGGAAACGAGCACGCAAGCCAGGTAGCGCCGAACGCCAGTCACCCACGACCGTTATCTCATCTTATCGCGCGGCTTCGGAAAACCGGCAAGCGCCGACAGAGGTTGAACTTGCTTCGGGCCGCGCGCCTCTTTGACCAGAACCATCATCTCGCCCGACATATTGAGAAGTTCGGCAGCTCGTCTCTCACGTCGTTATCCGGTCATGAACTTATTCAGCTCCTCGAGTCGGATCTTGGCGGAAACATACTTGATAGAGAGCTTTCCTCTGAGCGACGTGAGTTTCTGAAGCGGCGCGAGAGGTTATGATTGACTGGGTCACGCGTAGCTTCTTGTTGATATTGTCTGCGAAGGTGAGCAGTCGGAAAAGTACGTACCACAAAGTTAACACTCCTCAGAGGAAGGTCCAAAAGCTACAGGGATTCCGGAGCTTGACGCCCATTTCCAAACTCTCAACGGGTCGTCCTTCGAGTGGGGCAGCGTCATCGAAATTCAGGGCTCTCCTGCTTCTGGAAAGACTCACTTTCTTTACTATCTGATTGCTACCTGCGTGTTGCCTGCTGAACACGGTGGATGGGAGAAAGCTGCGGTTCTGTGCGATACGGATGCCACTTTTGATCCACTTCGCTTGCGACAAGTCCTTGTAGAACGTCTACGTCCGCGGAATTCTCAAGCAGCACTCTTGAGTGACACGGTACTTCGGCCTGTTCTGCAAAGAATCCATGTATTTCGACCGTCAAGCTCGAATCAGCTGGCCATGACGCTGGCTCACCTCCCCAATTACCACTCTTCGCGGCTGCCAAATGACGAGATTGGCATCCTGGCGATCGACTCTCTCAGCGCTTTCCACTGGTCGGATCGCTTCACTGTCGAACAATTGCGCGCCACCTCGGACGGCAGCACGTCCGTCACCAGCCCTCTGCGGAACGTTCTCAAAGCCATACGCCGCTTCCGCGACTCCCACCGCCCCATAATCCTCCTAACCAACTGGGGCCTCACCGCAATTCCGCACACACCATTTTTCGACCAGCACCTCCGATCCTTCCCCTCGCCCTTTGCGGACACGCCGCCGCAGGCCGTGGAGCCCATATTGCCGCTTACGCGTCACATCACGCTGGCGCGCCGCACCGCTGTCCGCCTAGGCGAGGGCATCGCACTGGAGGAGGCAGCAGAGCAGGAGCGCACCGCGCGGCGGCCTGTCATGGAGCGAGGCGAGATTACCGGCCTCGTGCGCACCCCAGGACACGGCGGCGTCGGGCAATTCACGCTGTGCATCGGTGCCGACGGCGTTCATGCTGCCATGCGGGAACTGCAGCCTTCGCGTGAGCCTATCGTGCAGAATGCGCCACATCTCACGAAGCATCGGCCTTCTGAGAATGCGGCAACAACAATAGGGGCGGCGATGGGATGCTCCTGAAGCTCGCATTCAATTATCGGGATAAACCCGTGGAACAACCCGCATGTTCGTAAGCCAACTACGAATAGCAACCTCTCGGGGACAGTTCCCGCCCACGAACGCGTCCGGCATCTCTTCCGAGGACCTCCAGCTCGCGACGGCGTTTCCACGCCAGAGGACGGGTACAAGGTGGGCTGCGTGTACAGGCGCAGCACCAGAGTCGTCCCTCTTCATTGAATCAGTAGTCCCAAATGTCACCAAGTGCCACCGCCCATCGTCATATTGGAATCGTGGCTGCGCTCCCGAGGTCCATCCATCTGGTATGCAAGTGCGCAGACGTCAAACAAACAGACACCGATACAGATGCAGTAGCCTTACAAAGGCTCGATCGTCGACTGGTGCGTTTCAATGACATGGCTTCGCCAAGTCTGAAGCTTCAAGTCGATGAGACAGGATGCTCAGGCCAGGAACGTGCGGCTTTCAAGGCGTCGGAGAACATTGACCTGATCCGCACCACTGCCGCCCATGTGGCTCTGCGTGTATGTATATGAAGCTCTCAGATCAGACGCCACCAAAGGGGAAGGAATTCTTGGCCCAATCCCCATTTGTATGGTCTTTGTCTTTGATGGGCGATGCCGCGCGCCCCTGCAAGAGCCAAGTCCGTATGGTATGTATGGCCTGATGCCTCTCACACTCCATGACACTTCATGCATATGGCTGTTGTTCTCCAATCTCTCGGTGGCGTTCAAACGCTCTCATGCCACGTCCCCTCAGGTTAAGCTTCAAAATGAGAACGTCGCCACAGGCGAGCTCAAACGTCGATTAAATTGACGCTCTCACAGTGTTTTTTTTTTTTTTTTTGAATCATTTTATGACCAGGCTACTATGTGGTCTTCACTTTTATGTATCCGTATACCTTCCTTCATAATCACTTTGAGCCTGTCCGAATAGCCTACGGACGGGTAAGTCCCCCGCCCAGCGCTTCCCACTGTTATCGGCCACCTGCGTCATCTTCGGTATACATCCCACCTGAGCGTTGCACCGTAAGATACTGCGCCGTCGTGTTGCCTTGTGTATGTGGGCCTTGAAGTGCTTCTCACAGTGTTAATCATCGCAGTGCGGCAAGTTGATCCTCGCCTGATGTCAGGACATGTAGTCCATTGCGTGCCATCACCACCAGGCAGGTCCAAGTTGAGCTCTGAGATGGACAATTAGTGCTAGGGCTCGCGCCTCAAAACATCACCCGGCTGCGCAGGTAGGGATTCGCATTCATCACCCAGAATGTTTCTGCACAGTCACTATTCCCGTGCCACATAATTTGACTGTCCCCGAGGATCCGAAGGCTGCTTCATTGCCTGCACAGATCGTGCACAGAGCTCAGTTCCCTGATGACAGTTGAGTCGCGCAATGCCGTCAAGCCTTTCGACGATGCCGTACAAAACTTTCCCAGTTTATTCTAGTGCTACAGGGGACGAACTAAAGATGCGTAGACTACACGAGCGATTAGGGAGCCCGAGGACTGGTACAGTGACTGTGGTACAGGTAGATTACAACAGCACGAAGGTAAGGTAGATACCGATAATTTATACGTGGTGGATGGGGCAGGATGGTGGTGGAGATATATAAATAATCATAAGTACATTATTGCGTGAGTGGATGAGTCCAATGTGAGGGGATGACAAGAGGATGGGATAGATCAAGATCAATGGATGGTGATGGACGTGCTTCATGCGAAGATCTGGTCTAGAAGAGAGGTGTACGCATCCTCACGGCTTGTCGGCGGACGTTGCCCTTGGTGGCTGTCCGCGGCAGTGTTCCACGAGGGACCACGATGACCATCTTCGTCGACGTGATACGTTCGTGCAGGTAGCGTCGCGAGTGGAAGGCTCGAGTCTTGCGAATGATCTCGCGCTTGATCTTCTCGGCGTCAGCGTTCGCATCTACCGGCTCGATGAAGATCACGGGAGACGGACGGCCAGTGCCGACGACGATGCACTCCGCAATGAGGTGCCCACAGGTCGCGCGTGCGTTGTCCTCGATCGCGCTGCACATCTGTCAGCGACACCCGAGACAAGACACGACGGCGAACGTACCGAGTGTCGCACCGCAAGCTAGTCTGCGACTTGATCCAGTCGTCGTCGCGGCCGCGGTATACATAGCCCCCGGGCACCACCTGCGCAAACAGGTCACCGGTGTGGAAGTGCCCGTCCGCCGCTCGACGGTCGCGCGGGCAGTCCGGCGAGTCGCCGCGGATGACCATTTCGAGAAGGCGCGCGGACGACTCGTACCCAGTGTCTACGGCGCCGTCGATGGGCACAAACTCGTAGCGCGTGCCACGCAAGGGCCTCAGGATGCCGTCGTCGCCGCGCATCATGGCGCCGCATTCCGTACTACCGAGCAGGTTCTAAGAGACGTGAAGATAAGTATCGTTTCGGAAGCCCGAGGGAGAGAGGTCATACGACGAGGGGGAGGCCGCTTTGTAGTGCAAACTGTTCCTCAGCGCGAGGAAGTGGCATGCCAGAGTAGAGAATTTCGTCGAACCCGCGGAGGACAGCGTGGAATTTGGGGTCCGCCTGCGCGTGGCGCAGATGCCCTGCAAGGAAGCCCGCGAACTGGTTGAGGCGATTCAAGCCGCATCGGGAGATCATGTCCAAGAGCTCCTCGGAGGAAAACCCAATGACCCTAGGCTGGATCGTACACGAGCCGTGTTGGAGACTGCCGATGAGCACTAAAAACCTATCAGTACGAGGCCGCTTTCACCAATGTGGCAGGACTCACTAAATGACTGGCCGACATGGCACATGCTTCCCCTAGACGACGAATGGATGTCAGTCTTGCGAGCGGGAAAGCGGGTGCAGTGAGGACTTACATCCACATGCTAACGTCTTGGCGGGCAGGATCACGCGGTCGAGAGACCTGCTCCGATTTGTTGACAGCTGACTCGAGCCAGCGGTAGTCGTAAGGAACGACCTTCGGGCTACCGGACGTCGATCCGCTCGTGTGATAGTAGAACGCGACATCATCAGCCGTCACCCGGGGATGCGTAGGCAGCGGTAGCGCGTCCAAGTCCTCTCCGCGGGCATCAATGGCGAGGTGAGTTGGGATAGGCGCTTTGCGGACGGCGTGTGCGAAAGACGCGTCGTAGACCAGCGCCCGTGCACGTGAACGGCTAAGAAGCTCGAAGACGACATCCGGGTTCGGCAGTCGAAGGCTGAAGAGCTGGGGGATGTATCCTGCGCGGCACATGCCGTAGATGTGTAGCAAGTCGATGTACGTGAAGCCGCCGATCCTTAATGGGGTGTAAGCATCGCGAGGGGGAACAAGCGAAAGCTAGCGTACCACATGCCAATGGTAGATCGTTGAGGGACGCCGCTCACGCGCAATGTACGCGTCCAGTACTTGGCGAAGTGCTCGACATCGTGCGCGAACTGAGAGTAGGTGATCGACTGCCACTCGATGACCTCCTGCGTGGTGGTGTCGACGAGGGGGACCTTGAAAGCAGGACGATGGCGTAGCGCGATGCGCTCGACTCGAGGACTGAAAGATGTGTACTGGACATGAGATGGGGGAAAATTCGTGGGGAAGAAGACAATGGGTAAGTAGGAGAATGAGATGGACTGACCCACCACTCACCTTATATAAGACAACTGCGCGAGCTGTTTTCTCGTCCAGGATGACAGTGCAGTCAATCAATCGGAGCCGCAACCGCCCTATACAGTGCCGAGAGATTGACGAAAACGCCGTCATGAGCGATAGTTTCGAACTGCCACTGCGGCAGAGATCTGGTGAAACGCGGCTCTGTAAAGATCATTTCTGGGATGGCGAGAAAACCGGAGAAGGTAGAGCAGCGTCCAGTGCCTTGATGCCGGAATGGCGCAGGTAAGCCGAGCTGGAGGGCCCATCGGGTGCAGAGAAACCGGGAGATAAGATAGTTTTGACAGGCGTCGTGGACGCGAAATGGGATGGATCGCTTTCCAAACCTGTAAATTCTGCAACGAGGTTGTTGACAGAGGACGCAATGAAGGCTGTGGAACAGTCACCGTTAGTCATAGCAAAGGTGCATCCGACATACGACGTACCCTCGGCGCAGTTTTCCTTCCTTATCCAACTTCCGTCTACGCCGGACTTCCACACTTCAACAACACCGCCTCTGCTCCGTTAAAGTTGACAACAGTGATGTCTTGTTCCTTTTTGGGCCAATTAATCACGTGATCCAAAATTGAACACGGTGAGGACGAGACGCCACGGGGAAGCAAAGCCGGAAAGAACAGTTCCAAAGCAGCAGAACGTGTCGACGAGAGTACAGACGATAGCACAGCTGCAAGAATCCCTGTTTTGAGCGGGCGGCGAGGCTCCACGCGAACGGAGTGTGCGCATGAGTCATCAAATCCGGGTCGAATCACCAGTGCTGTTTAATGATCCTGTGGCTTTCGTGTTTGCACCCGATGTGAAGCTTGAAAGTACATGTGAGAATGGCGGGGCCTTACAGATGTAAAAGTCGGACTCTCACAGTCGGAGGTTGACGGATGTCGGGGCGCCTCGCGGATCGAAAGGCATTCATGCTGGCGCTGTATGATTGCGATGGCTCAGGGTTTGGTGGAGGACGGGTGGGGATGGCGGCACCGAAACCTGGACTCCCAATTCCTCAAAAGTGTGGCCGGAAGCGCATCACAAGGGATGTGTTGGCCAATTGCGGCAGTTGCTCGCATGTTGCTGACCAGATTAGACCTGGAATGTAAACCTAGTGAGCATTGACAGCCCTTGTGCTAGCTGCATCTCGCGGCGTCGCCTATCCGCGCGGGCGTCCTGAGAGTCCTGCTGCACGTCAGAATCTCAATGGCAGCCCTCATAACTCAGTTGACTGATCGCACTCACTGTGTTCGAAGGTTGTAAAAGTACAAGGGGTACTTACAAAGGCAGTTACTCTTCTGGTTGGGGCAGTTCCCGGGGATCAGAAAGTCCTGTAACCTGATTGCTGAAGGACAATGAAGGGGCACGACGGTCAGGGCACGGACTGTCAGAGTCGTCGTGCGTCTGTCTTCGGCGGGCAGGAGGCAGCAGACGACAAGCCCATCGTGGATATAGACAAGGGCGGATGCCGTGGACCAGTTGTCGAAGGGTCTGGCCCACTGCAATACGGGGAAGGCCGCTTCGCAGTCCAAGTTCAAGTTGATGCAAACGCCATCAAACAAGTCTGGACTTGCGTCACGTGGCGAATTTTTGGAGACTCTGTTCCGCATATCCATTGCCGCTGTCTGCGCCGACGACGACGAGGTGCACTAGCAGTCAAAACGGGACCGAGCTCAGCGGGCGCGACGGCGAGCAACGAGAACTGTGCGCGTGCGTCTGATGCCCAGCAGGGCCACGTATCGTTCGCAGTCGAGTAGCCAAGGCTCAAATGTGCGTGCTCGAGTTTCTGCGCTCTATGCCGCCGTGCTGACATGCGGAACGCAGAGCAGACGCCAGTCGAGGACGGCTGGTGTCGATGCTGAAGAGGTTTCGTCTTGTTCCAAGGCAGCTTTCCCCGACATACGCGGCTCGCGCACTCGCCGGCTGCAGCAACCTACTCTCTGGTACGCTCCTTGCCAGCTCGCGCCTCGCCATCTCAGTCAGATGCGCGACGGCCGCCGCCCTCCGCCGCGATGTCACCTGGTTCTCTTCCGGTCCCCCAGAGCCCGCTGCTATCCCCCGACCGCGCGCCACATCTCCCGCCGCTCCCCCAATGCCCGCCTCCCAGGACCTGCCCGAAGAAATGATAGCCGAGGTCCAGTGGCTGCTGGAGGACTCGCAGGATATGCAGTACCTGATGCGGCGCGTGCAGGACTCCGAGCCGCTATCAGACGTCTTTCTCCAGCAGGACAAGGCCCGCCGGATCGCTACCGCCCTCGCAAATACGCAGTCCCCGGCTCAGGCGAATCGGGCGATCATGCTAGCGCACAAGATGGGCGCCAATCTCAAGCAAAACGCATACGAGGGCGCCGCCCACGCACACGCGTATTGGAAGGAGTGGAGGCTTGTATTGGAGGTTGTCGCGCTCGGGCTGAAGCAGGAAGGGAAGACCACCGCGCGCTTGTTGAACTGGAAGATCATGGCACGCTCGGCTCTCCGCCATTACAGCAAACTGCGCACTGCCCTCGACGAGTTCGACGAACACCATGTCAAGCCCAACCTTCGCACCTTCCATCTTCTCATCATCGCGCATATACAGAATCACGACCTCAAGAGGGCCTCCCATGTCCTTCAGCGGATGGAAGATTACGGCTTCACTCCAGACCCGTCCACCCATGCTGTCATATTGACAGCGTATCGAGACCTGGGCACCGATGCTCGCCTGCAAGACAGAGTGCTGGAGTCGCTATCGGAGCTACCTGTGCCCCTCGCGGTTTCCGTGTTAAATTCGTGCATGCAGTTACGCCTCGACGCGCGCGATCTCGGTGGCGCGGCGCAGCTCCTGCTCTACTTCGATCACGATCTCGTAGCTCCGATTTACGACGTCCTGACAGGCTCTCCCGTTATGCCCCCACCGCCGCACGACCACAAGGCTTACCCGCCAGACGTACAGACGTTCATCATCTACATCAACCAAGCGGCAGCTCGAGATGACCTCGAGCGCGGTCTGCAGGTGTTCGATGGTATGCGCGCAGCGAACATCGAGCCTGACGTCAACGTGGTCGTCTCGCTCCTGCACCTGCACTTCACCTCTGGCGAACAAGAGGTGGCGCTGGAGTTGATGCGGCGTATGTGCAAACGCGGCACGTCCAAGCTATTCCCGCGAAAACGCTCCTCCACAATAGACGTCCCTCTCGATACCACAGGCATAACGCCCACGATCAAGGTGTTCAACGCCTTCCTGCGGGGGATGATGCAGCTGCGCGGCGTGTATGTCTTCAACGATGTTCTAGCCCTTATGCGCGCCAACGGAGTCATCCCAAACGAAAGCACTCTCGAGATCCTCATGTCTTACCTCGACAAAGAAGAGGCTGCCCCACCTCGTGTACTCATGCGTCTCGCCGGCCAGTTCACCGCTGAAGCGGAATTACGCCCCACGCTGAGGCAGGCTCATATCATCCTTAGCGCGATACTGCGAGAGGAGAAGAGTAAGGCGTATAGCCACGGGTGGCAGGCAGTCGCGGCGCAAGTCAAGGGTCGGTCGCGGCGGAAGATGCAAGCGAAAATCGTGGATTGGATGCACCATACAGACTCCACCCTTCATATCAAGAAGTCTAGGTATGTAACCAACTCCTTGCTGAGGTGGCTGCGCCGCAGAGGCGTGCAAGGGAATGGCACGACACTCGCCTTGCGCATGCGACACGAGGCGCTCACGACGTTCGACCTCAACATCATCCACCATCTGTTCCACGAGCTCTTGGTCCGCGGCATACGCCCGAACGCGCACCACTTCGCCGCACTCATGGAGGGCTACGCGGCGAACGGCGATGTCGCAGCCGCACACGATGTCCTGCGCGCGGCGCGCAAGGCGGAGGTCGAGCTGAACGTGGTGATGTACACGATCCTCATCAGCGGATACGCGCGCGCGGGCAAGCCGCACGTGGCGCTGCGCACGCTGGAGGAGATGCAGGAGGTAGGCGTGCAACCGGATGTGCCCGCCATCGACGCCGTGGTGAGCGCGTTCTATGCTACTGGCGACCTGGACGTGGCGCGCCGGGTGCTCGTGGGGCTGTGGAGGCATATTGGAGAGTTCCCGGAGGAGATGCGGGACACGCCGCTGACGGAGCTCGCGCGGTACTTCCGGTCGCTGCATACGAAGACTCCTCAGAGGATACTCACGTCGGAGGAGAAGCGGGAGCTGGATCGTGAAGTGGACGCATTGAAGAAGGCGGTCGGGAGAGAGCTATGTAGGCAGAGGCGGATTATTACTGTAGCTCAGACATCTGAATCAGACGGAGACCCCAGCTAATCATAATTGGGAGGACATGGCTGGCGCTGCTGGGGAACATCGGAAGCGAAAAGTACTGGCAGGATGCAGTGACCGATGCACGTGAACGCATAGCCTGGGGCCTGGAGTCCAGACCGCTCGGCCGAGCACCGGCTGCGGCCGATTTCGGGACCGGGGCGATAAGATTTGATAAAGTGAGACGATAAGATTGTGCACTTGCCTCCTCCCAATTTCCTGCTCGAGCTCGCGCGCGTTGCGCAAGAGCTGCAGGCCTGATTCATGTCGTCTGCCGTTGCTCCAGGCGCTGCCTCATCCTCCACGACCCTCTGGGCGACAGGTACGGCGTCGCTTGTCCCCCTCGGTCGCACGTGCTTAGTTTAGTAGCCTCCAAGGAATGGGTGATCCCCTCCAAGCCGAAGCCAGGCAGGAAGCCCAAGAAGGAGACTTTACAAGCAAAGGAGGGCGATGAGCAGGTGAGAGGGCCTTGTACATAAAATGGCGACCGTCGACTGATGGTGTCGAAGACGGATGACAAGGGCCGACGCGTGCAGAACAGGCAAGTGCGATCGGTGATGTTCGGCATATTCATTCGATAACATCCCCTGTCGCGTAGAGCCGCCCAGCGCGCCTTCCGCGAGCGCAAGCAGTCCCAGCTCGCCGAACTCCAAGCACGGCTTCAGGCCTACGAGCAAGGCGAGATCGAACGTAATGTTGCACTGCAGAACATCGCGAAGCGGCTTAAGGAAGAGAACGAGACCTTGCGGCAGGAGAACACTGCGCTAAAGGAGAAGCTTAGTGCCTACGAAGAACAGACGCAGCAGCCGACAGCATCCTCGTCCGCTCTCCACCAGAGAACGAGAAAAAGCGCGGGCGTGACGCCTCCGCTAGCACATCGCGCAAGAAGTCTAAGGTCGATGTGCCCGAACCGCAGGTGGCATCGCCCTACGCCGGCACCCCATCGCCCCCCGACCTTGTATCATCGCCGGAGTCCGCCGATACGCCCGACATGCGCTACTCGCCGGTGCCCCTGCCCGCTATGGAACCCGTCTACACCACTCACCCATCCAAGCCCGACGCAAACGAGCAGCACTCTGCCGAGCCTCCGATGCCTGCCTTCGACTGTGGCTTCTGCTCCGACGACACACCATGCGTCTGCCGCATCGCATTCGAGCAGGCGGCGGAGGGGCTGGCGGCTGAGGCGCAGAAGATGAGCAACCAGCCGCACCTGATTTCCTTCGACAAAGCGGACATGCATTCGTCAATCCTCGACAACATGCCCACGTATCAGCCTCCTGTGCCCCTACGACGTCGGAACGCAGGGGCTCCACGTAATTCCATCTTCGCTGTCGCGCCGGCCCCGCCAACCTGCTCCGGCGATCCATCCAACTGCGCGGCCTGCGCTAGTGACACATTTGGGAAGGCTTTCTGCGAGGCCCTGGGCGAGTCTAGCGAGGTGGCGCCGCCCTCGGTGGGACGCTGCGCGGACTGTCCGGGCGACTGTGACCGCATGCGTGGCAGCAGCGCCCCCGACGCCTTCTCGTCCGGCCGTGGAGACGAAGCGGAGGCGTCGACGATCCCGACGAATGACGCCTGGATGCAGCTCAAATCGCATCCCAACATCGCGTTCGAGGACCTGTCGCTCTTGGCCGACGTGGTGTCGCGGCGATCCAAGTGCACAGGGCCGCGCGTCATTATATCACCAGCGCCCGGCAGCATCACGCCCGAGCGGTCGAGCACGCCAGTCGACTCGCAGCTCTCAACCGAGGCGCCGCTCCAGCCAGCCGAGGCACCGTTCAAGGAGATCGAGCCCGAGCCCGAGCCCGAGTGGCGTTCCTCGCCCGAGTTCCGTCCGTCGCCTGATTTCCGTCCGCCGATTTTCAAGGAGGAGGAGCGGCCGATGTTGGTACCGCAGCACATCTTAAGACATGCGGACGGCGTGGGATGCGGGAGGTCGAGGTCACGGCGGTGCAGGAGGCATTGCGTCTGTTGGATGCGAAGTTCCGGCTGTAGAGCGCGAAGCGTTGGCCGTAGCCCGCGAAGGTTTGACTGTAGCAGCACTCCCATTGTACCACCTACTTACTTACTCTCGATTCAGTCACCTTGCTTGCAAGGATTAGCTTGAGTGCCTGATTTCCCCGGATTATGTCTAATAGAAAGGAACAACTAGCAACTATGAACCTGGAAAAGTAGCCGCCTTCGCTCACGTATTCATCGACGGAAGCAGCGTCACTGATCTGGCCGCGTTGAGCATTGACAAAGTCGTACGGAGAGTCATCGTGCTTTACACCACCATCGTCCCCGTTCGCGTGCTCGTGAGAGAAGCGGCGCAAATTATATGGATGTATGACTCCGAACCGCAGGATTCTTCGCAATGCGACCTCCCTTTGCTTGCAGTTCGCTCTAGCAGCGGCGAGTCCAGTATTATCATACATTACTACTTCTTCATCGCCTCGAAGTCGTCTTCGCTGTCCACCCCCTCCTTCTCCCCCACCTCGCCCTCCCACCCATTCTCGCTCAGGTATTTCATGAATGCCGCGTCCTCGTCCCTCAGGTCCACCCCCGTCATGTCCGGGACGAAGAGATACGTGACGACAATGCCCGTGACGCCGCAAATCGCGGCGATGATGAAGGTCCACCTGCAAGGTTTGTGTTAGGCGCCTGCTCGCGGACGAAGACATCGGAAGGTGTAGGTGATCGGTAGTTCCTCCCGGTGCATGAGTCATCATTTAGCGTGTATGGTGATGGTGGCAAGGAGTGAATGGTGGCAATGAATGTGTATGGTGAGAAGGAGAGCGTACGACGATCCCGCCTCGATGACTCAGAAGATCCGGCGTCGATAAAACTCAAATGCCATGAAGATTGAAAGAATCTGTAGCTCGCAGATCCAACGCACTTTTTACCCAGATTGTCCTGAATGGGCGTAAAGGCCTGCGTGCCCACCGCAGCGCCGACCTTCCCGATCGCGGCGGAGAGGCCGTAAAACGTGCCGCGGATGGGCGTGGGGTATGATCTGCAACGTTGTGTCAGCGACATTCAGTTAAACTGGAGCAGGCAATTATGGAAAGGGTGGTGCATCAAAAAGGGCGGATGACTCTGGAGGGCGCAGATGTACCCAGATGCGCAACAAATGCATTTGTGGCACGATGAGAAATTCAGCGTAGAGAGATGCAAATACGCACTCAGCGCTCACGAGGCCGAGCATGTCACCAGGTCCCATGTTGCCGAAGGATTGCATGAGGCCGTAGCTGAATTGCGTGTCGTGAGTATAGAGTTCGAGTGAGCGAAAACGGAGAGGCGTACAAAATGATGAACAAGGGAATGATGTTCGTGATCTTTTCGTACGCGCAGCCGATGATAAGGCCTGGATCCTAAATGAGTTTCAAAGGTATGCCACCGAGAAGGAGAAATTCTCACCGAACACCAGATACCCGCTGAAGCCCAACATCATCTGCGGGAGCAGAAACCGTCAACTGGGCCCAGCTCATATAAAAGTACGATACAAACTGTGTTGCGGCGCCCAAGGCGATTGCAAAGGAAGGCACCCCTGCAGACGACACCCTCAGCCAATCGTTCGGAAGTGGACGGAGGCGACTCACGCAAAAACGCCAGGCAAGGCGATAGTACCCAGCAACAGCTGCCACTCCGCGGTCCGCTTTATGTCGCTGTCGTGCACGACGCTGGATATGATGGTCCCAGAAAAGACGCCGTTGGGGAATGTGACCTGGATGTTGCGTGGGTACGTATGTGTTCGGTGCGAGAAACTTAAGACGCACGAAGTCATACAAGAACCAAGCGCCGCAGGTACCAATGAGCGACTTCCAATACCGCTTCAGGGACAGCATGTATGGTACACGATCTGGGTGGTCGGGGCGTCAGTGAGATTTCTCGGGGTTGGGCAAAGGAGAAGCTCCCAGAACATATGGCAACGCACGTTTTATAGCGCTGTCGCGGTAGAGCTTCGTCGTGAGCATGCGCACTCGGAAGTAGAACACCGTGAGGGGAAGCAGGACGCCAATTCCGAAGCAGACGCGCCAGACGGTGGGCAAGTGGTCCTCACCCGCGGCGGAGAGGACGATGAGGAAGACCGCAACAGCGAGGGGGCCGCCAAACTGTTGGGAGGTGAGTAAGTCAGTCAGTTGGTTGAGTGGCGAGCGAGCAAAAGCAAGAAAGGTAGGAGGGGTGTAGAAGAGCATGAAAAGGAGGAGAAACCAAACGCACCGACAAGACGAAGTTCGTGACCATGATGAAGACGGGGCCGCGCTGGCTAGGCATTCTCTCGTTCGCGGCCTCTGAGGCGCTCGTGGAAGATGCTGGATACTCGCCACCAACACCCTGATCAAAGAGCATAAGTCGAGACGCCGTGCAAGCGCAAACCGACATACGACACCAGTTATTCCTCTGCGCACAATCATTAGACTTAAGAAGCTAGGATCGTGTAAATGCACTCTTACCTGGCGATAGTAAGAAACCAGAACAGACCCGCGACGCTCCCATGAGCACCGTGAGCGGCGGTGCCCAAAATGCCACCGACTACAATCATAATCGTCGTCCCGACCAAGGCGAATTTGCGGCCAAGACGGTCACATATGACGCCTACGATGACCTGCCCGAGAACAGCACCTGCCGCCCAACAGGATGCGTCAGCGAGTGCTGGTAAATGGCGGCACACGAGTACACACCAACAAGCAGGGAGTTGGAGACGCGTGTCTTGACTTCGGAGGTGTAGTATTCAGGGTACAGGTTCGTAAAGACGACCTGGGTGTGCGGGTCAGTAGAGTTCGTATCTATGACCAGGGAGGGAGGCACATTAGCCATGGTCATGAGGTTGTTCTGGTCTACCAAAAGGGTTAGCAGGGTGATGTGGCAAGGTCAGACGACCCATATCGTGAGCACTAAGAAGGGAGGCAGGGGAGTACGCACATCCATCACTGATCAGCCCGAACGCAGACGCGAGGATGGTGAAGAATGAGCTGGTCCGTTCTTTGCTCGAAAGTTCCTGCATTTCCTCATCACGCTTGTAGGGCGCTTCGGGAACCGCGATGGCATCCTCGGATGACTTGTCCATCTTCGCCAAGTCGGTCATGATTGGATCCAGACAGAGTGTGGGTTACCGACGACAGTGAGCGCTGAGCAGAGACTTCTCCCCGTAAGTCCTCCTGCTTTTATAGTCAGCTGGAGGGTGCCGCCAGCAGCGTAAAAATAGAGACGTTGGGTAGGCGTTTGAGTGGGAGGATGGCGCACGTGCATGGTAGTCGGGCTGCAGGGATGGCCAGAGGCGCGGAGCGGCATTGAGGACTCCGAGGGGAAGAAATGTGAGCCTGATCGGCTAGCACGTTCGCTGATAGAGAACGGAGGTGTACTGAGGAACAATGAGTCTGCGTTTGCAAGGGGAACGATGAATCGAGGAGCCGTGCTAAACCCAATGCGGGAAGCTGATGGCGCGCGGAAAGCCACAACTGAGCATTCAAATCTCTTGAGGATGGGCATGTCTTAGTAGCAAGAATTGCGTGCCAGCGTTCGATATGACAGAAGCCCCACTGATCGTCGTGACCAGAAACGGTGAGAACAAAGGCAACCGAATTAGGAAGGTGCTCTAACTGGACCTAACGGCACGTGGCCCTAAAAAGTTTGTGATCAACCTCGTCGACGACGCGCGCGAGCAAAATGCCCGGCCTCAACAAAGATATGCAGGACGACGACATCGACTACTCTGACATCGAGGCCAAGTCGTTGTGTGCACCCAGACACGGACCCCTGCTGAGCAACGACGAACAGGTACCAGGTCGAGTACGACGAGGGCTTCGACAACATCGTTATCGTCGATGGCGCTCCCGTCATCGACAGGAGCAAGCAGGAGCGGCTGGTAGCCAAGATCTGCAAGGATTTTGGCAAAAAGGGCGTCCACGTCAAGCCCGATAACATATACATGCCATGGGACGACAAGGTCGGCAAGAGCAGAGGGTGCGCTTCCCCCAGTTGTGCAGTTGCAAACCCTGTGGCTGATCGCCTTCCTACAGCTTCCTCTTCATTGACTTCCGCAATAACGAGGAGGCGGCTATGGCGATCGCGATCTTGAACAACCACCCCTTCGATTCGAAGCACACGTTCAAGCTCAACCTGTTCACTGACATCGAGCGGTTCGGGGAGATCGACGAGACTTATGTCGAGCCGAAGACAGAGGAGTATACGCCAAGGGTACGTTCTGTCATTCTCTTGTCGTGTTTACTCGTCTGACTGGAATTATAGGAGCACCTTCGGGCTTGGCTTGCGGACGGGCGCGATCAATACGTGACGAATCGCGGGGACGATGTCGAGATCCACTGGCACGGGAGGAAGGAGCAGTGCGAGATCGCTCACAAACCCGTGCGTACAGCCTTTCTTCTCCACTCACACCTACTGAACATCCTTTGCTTTCTCCAGGTGTTCAAGGAGCCGTTCCTCTACGTCGCCTGGTCCCCCCTCGGCACCTTCCTCGTCACCCTGCATCGACCCGGTGTCCGCCTCTGGGGCGGGAACTCCTGGAAGCCGCAACAACGCTTCGCGCACCCGCTTGTCAAGCTCATCGACTTCTCCCCCTGCGAGAACTACATCGTCACCTGGTCGAATGAGCCGATCACCGTCCCGAGGGCGCGCCACAGGGCCCGCAGTACCTCTCCCCGGACGACGAGGGCAACAACATCGCGGTGTGGGACATCAAGTCCGGCCACCTCCTGCGCACGTTCCCGACCATCGACGCGGATGCGACGGAGAAGAAGCAGATGCCGTGGCCGATGCTGAAGTGGAGCCCGGACGACAAGTTTGTGGGCCGCGTGACGCCGGGGCAGATGATCAGCGTGTACGAGCTGCCGAGTATGGGTCTTCACGGGAAGAAGAGCATGAAGATTGAGGGGGTTGTCGACTTCGAGTGGTGTCCGCAGGGCGACAAGGACAAGGAGGATGCGGACAAGGACACCAAGGCAACTTCGAACGGGAAGGCATCGGCGAAGAAGGCGAGGGACAACATGCTCGTGTACTGGACGCCGGAGGTGGCAAACCAACCGGCGCGTGTCACCCTCATCAGCTTCCCGAGCCGGACGATCCTGCGGCAAAAGAACTTGTTCAATGTGTCTGAGGTATGCAGAAAGTACGCAGACACTGCGCTCCCACTGACGTCTCGCCCAGTGCAAAATGTCATGGCAAAACCAGGGCGACTTCCTTTGCGTCAAGGTCGACCGGCACACCAAGACCAAAAAGTCGGTCTTCTGCAACCTCGAGATTTTCCGCGTCCGCGAGAAGGACTACCCTGTTGAGGTCGTCGAGCTCAAGGACCCTGTCACCGACTTCTCCTGGGAGCCCAAGGGCGAGCGCTTCGCCATCATCTCCACCTCCGACCCCAACCTCGGCAACCCCGGGCCCGGCGTGACGCTCAAGACGGACGTCAGCTTCTACCAACTGGACCGCGCGAAGAACGACTTCAAGCTGCTAAAGACGCTCCCCGCGCGCACGAGCAACGCTATCCGTTGGTCGCCGCGTGGAAGGCACGTCGTGCTCGCGACTGTGGGGTCATCGAGCAAGAGCGAGCTTGAGTTTTGGGACCTGGACTTCAACAATGAGGACAGGCCAGCGGGGTCGAGCAACGAATGGGGCTCTGGTATCCAGCTGCTGGGCTCTGCTGACCACTACGGCGTCACTGATGTCGAGTGGGACCCGAGCGGTCGGTACCTCGCCACCAGCGCGAGTGCGTGGTCGCACACAGTGAGTCTTGCATGTTCTGCAGTTGTACTTCCCCGCTAAACCGTTGTGAAGCTCGAAAACGGCTACGCCATTGGGACTTCCGCGGCCAAGAGCTCGAGAAGCAGATCCTCGACCGCTTCAAGCAGTTCATATGGCGCCCGCGACCACGCACGCTGCTCTCGCGCGAACAGCAGAAACAGATTCGCCGCAACCTGCGCGAGTACAGCACAGTGTTCGAGCAGGAGGACGCGGAGGCGCGCAGCACCGTCAGTGCGGAGCTTACTGCGCAGCGGAGGCGGCTCGTCGACGAGTGGAACGCGTGGCGCGCGCAGTGCAAGGCGGAACTTTTGGAGAGCGGGGCGGGAGAGGAGGGCGGGAAGGAGGAGGCGAAGGAGGAGATCGAGGTGTGGATCGAGGAGGTCATCGAGCAGACGGAGGAGGTTATCGAGTAAGCGTGTGGGACGCTATCTGCGCTGTTGTATTTCTCTGTGACATATGTAACTTGCGCCGCAGGGCGCGATGTATCATGAAGGCACCCAATCTTTCGATCTGGAGGATGTGCGCACGGCCTGCGCCAATACCTCCGACTCGGCATCTGCCGACCAGCACGCGCATCGCGTGTCCGGCACGAAAATCCGGGCAATCGAGCAGGCGCGTCTTCGTCCTGGAATGTCATCGGCTTCCTCGCTCGTTCCCTCCGTCTCTCAGCTTCCGTATGTCCAAGACGACTGGCCAGCAGATTCTACGCGTCTCAGTGGCGGAGGCGGCCGCAGCAGGAGCCACAAATCCCAGCGGACCAGCGACGACCAGCGAAGCGAAAGCTCCCCGGAGGCGCCGAAGCCCCAAAGCCTCTGCTGACGGTACCCCCATCCCTGATGGAAGCCCTAAGACACCCAAGAAGCGTGGCCGGAAGAAAGACTCGGAAAATGACGACCCAGGCGAGGAATACATTGCCGGCAAGGTCGTCCTCGGCTACCTCGACCAGCTCGCCTCTGCGGAGCCTCCCGCTGTGAGAGAGCTAGAGAGGCTCCAGAATGCCGTCCGTGAACGTGATCATCCACGCTTTGAGACGAGCTACTTGGGTCAGCTGGAGAAGCTCAAGCGCTCCTTCAGGTCAAGCAGCTGCAGTACTTTGCGGAAGACTGCTACGGGCTCACAGATCTCGTCGGGGGAAGCGTCGGCGGAACAAGACTGAATGGGCCACGCTCATCATGGAGAAGAGGTGGAGATGGCCAGAGCTGGAAGGTGTGCTCAAGGAACGGCGGGACTGGTCAGAGCAGGCTTCGGAAGGTGCGCATTGCCTCTCTCGACTCATGCTTTGCTGACAATACCCATTAGTGCACCCTGTGGATGCAAAGGAGGCATTCCTGCTTCTTGGCCCAGACGGATCCAATCTCAAGAGCCTGTCCGTGCGGTACAACGTACATCTGTCCTTCTCCTCAAGACCCATGTATGTCAAGGCCGAGGGCTACAAAGGGTCTGTGGATCAACTCAGGGAGTCGATCAAGGAGTTTCGTGAGGTGCGTGCGCTATATTCAAATACCACTGCTTTTCTGATGAGCCTCAGGGCATAATCGAGGATACCTTCTCCCTGCCAATACGGCAGCCTGTGAGCGATGACCTCTTGCACCGTATATCGAAGCGGGTCGGCGCATTTCTCCAAAATGAACGCCCCGGTGTCGTAAGCCTGCCAGGTATCATTAGTTCCAACCAGCGCTGACGCGCATATCAGATACGCATAACATACGTGGCAGGGCAACAGCACACCTTGGCACAGGCTCAGCGACTTTTAGCGCGCCGTGTCTGCGAAGTACGTGTGTTCTCATCCGGGCGCAATCGATCCTGACGCACCCGTAGACGGAGGGTACATCACAAACCTCTGTGCTCGCATACGCACCAGCGGACATCAACAGCCTGAAGCCGCTGTCAATGTTTCCGCAGGCGTATTCTCTCTACCCCTTCCTCGCACAACGGTCGACACTGCAGACGCTAAACGTCTCCGGTGCTTTTCGCGTGCGGAAGGTGGGCGACTGGCTCCATGTGCATGGCTCAGAAGAGGTGGAGCGCACCGGTGGTCTGAGCAGGCGGAAAGGGAAGAATATTGGGCTTGATCAGTGAGGCTAGCAGCGTGCGTGTGCTGCAACGGGGATTGACGTCTTTCATAGGGATCATCATGATATTCGAGAGGCACTGATGCAAGCATTGCCTGGCGATATCCCCGAGGGCATGCAGCGGAAGATTAGCGCGTCGTATGTTATAATCCTTACCTCTTGCAGATCTAACATTCAATGCTGATCTGCCTACAGTACTGGCCACATACTCTTTACGCGACCACCGGCGAAGATCAGCACCCTCGTGCCACCACTCACAGGCACCTGGTCGTTGGACTCCTTCGTCAAATGGGTCAAAGACAACCGTGCGCCACATATATTCTGCTCGGAGTAAGTCATCGTCGACAGTTTGTGTAGAAGCTACGGACTGACCGCTCTACTTGAAAAAAGTCTCCCTTCACCGCTTCAGACAGCCGTCCCTCGACAACAGGACCAGTTGCACCGGCTTATATACCAGGCGGTGGACCCTGAGTCTGAGGGGCATTTCATTAGCGTCGAGGCTCTCATGCAAAACACTGAGCAGGCAGAGCAGCATGAACTCGAAGATGGCGAGACTGCTGCTCCTCCGAATAAACTCAGTGTATCGTGTACATCTGGCGTTGAGCGTCAGCTGCCGATCATGCTGCCGGATCGGCAAGTCGCTTGTTTGCGTCGTCCTCAGCGTTGTTGCCTGACCTGCCGTATAGACCACTGGATATACGGTTCTCCGTCGCCGACAGTCGCAACCTGAGCACAGAACAGCTACCGAAGGAACTGCAGCACTATCTGGCCGACCTGAATGCTTTGTGCGTACCTTCAACTTTCGTGCCTTATCTTTGCTGACCTCGTCCACCCCAGCATCTTCGAAGGCGGCGACAGGCAACGCCCCATCACACCTTTGATCGTCCAGCACGAAGGCCGCGCGTACGTCGTGCACTCCAGCCAGAGCGTCGGCCGCAGCGTCGTGCCCATCACGCACCGCGTGTTCACCTCGGACGACCCGAAGGATACGGATACGTGCGCGACGAAGGAGAGGGTGCTTGATCTGGAGGGCGCCGAACGCGCGAATGTGTGTCGGGTGGAGGTGGCTAGGTGGGATGAGGATGAGGAGTGGGAGATGTTTTTGAGGACGTGCGATAGGCTGACTTGTCCACCGATGCCGCAGCCGTTGGCGGGGAGGAAGTTGCATGTCTAACGCATGGGTGGCAAGTCCCATTGTTTTCCATGGTTGATTACCTTACATTCCACATATATTACTGCATACCTTCGCACGTCACGCAATCAACTCACATCTCAGAGGTCTGGTGTTCGATACTCTCGTGATTCATACCGGGAAGGCAAGAACAGGGCGAGAACTATCCAGTACAGTACGATGGATGGCACTATCTGGTGGGTAACTTGACCAGTGTTGTTGACGTCTGTCGAGGTCGCACGGCAGCCCTTTGTTCAAGGTCGTTGCAATGTGCGTATAAGACGTACAAGAGATCCTTTGATCTACGTGCGTAGCAGATGGGGTAACGAAATAACAAGTACAGTCGCTGTCGTGAAGCATTCCAAAAGAGAACGAAGAGGGTGCTCATGCCAAAAAGTGCCAGATGGCACTCAGTATTAGCAGAGCGGTATCCGGGATATAAGATGCAAACATAATGATACAATGATGAGAGATTTCCGAAGGCACTCATACCCAGAGACATAGGGACGGATGGGATCAATGGACAAGGCGGTGGCGCTCAGCGCGACTACCACGACGGGATAGTCTCGCCCTCGGCAAGTGTGAGGCGTGCAGCACCATCTGCATCCATGGTGTTCGCCCAGAACCTACGCAAACGTCAGCCCAAATATCATATGAACAAGAAGATAAAACTCACGTGTTCCCCCACCAGTCAAGCTCGATAGTGCCGCCCTTCGGCAGCTGCACCGCGAAGAACACGACGACCATTGCGACCGCCACACCCGCATCCATCCCCGCGCTGATGATGTAGTTGTACCGCATCCAGAAGCCCGTCCTATACTTGCGGATGAAGTAGTTGAACACGAAGCCCACGAGCGCCCAGCTCGCAAAGTTCGACCCCGTCGCAGGCGGCATCGCGCCCGTGCCGGCGAAGAAAACCGGGATGTTGACGTAGCGCCAGAAGGAGAGTGGGTAGCGGCGGGCAAGGAAGTAGAAGGGAATGGGGGCGAGCGCGCCGACGAGGAAGAACCAGAGGAGGCCCGAATACGGGGCGCCGGGCGAGAACATGCGCTGCGGGCCGACACCGCCCCAGATGAGGGAGGCCGTGGCGAATGTGCGGGACGAAGTGCAGGTGTAGCCGTCCTTCTGCTCATCGGTGCAGACGTCGGGTATGGTGTTGTACACCCAGTCCTGCACGGCGACGGACACGACGGTGCCAACGGCTGCGGCGACGCACTGGACCTTGAACATAACGCGCGGCGGAACCTTAGGCATAATCAGCATCATCACCAGGGGATATATGCAGCTGCATACCTTCATATAGTGTCCAAGCTTGAGGTCGCCCGCGAACGAGACCGCCTGGCTTGTGCCGATGTGCGCAACGCACTTGAAGACCATGTTCGCAATGGGCATCCCCGGGAGCATGTAGCCCACCACGAGCTCGTCAAACACCTGCAATGGTACCGTCTGGTTGGTGATCGCCTGCAGCATCGCGACCGGGACAGCCAGCACAAACGCGAGCACGCATGCAATGAGCGTGGCCCAGATCGGGAGCTGCGTCACGCCGATCTCGACACCGACAAAGAGGAAGACGAGGGAGATGAGGCCGATGCCGATGTACCAGAACTGCGTGACTTCGGGGTAGACAGACATGAGGCGGGAGTGCACGTCGCGCTCGTCACGGAGTGAGGAGCGCCAGCGACGGGCGATGTCGCGACGGAACCACACTTCACAGTAGTTGTAAGCTTATGACCAAGTGCAGTGGAGATTAGAGGACTCACGGAAGGTGTGCATAAACACTGCCGTGAGGGCTGCAAACTGCATACCGTACGCGATCGCGAGGGTGGCAGGCATATACAACCGCGAGTAGCTGTTATACTTCTCCTCGTCGAATCGCAGGCCGGTCAGGATCTCATCTGGGTCGTACGAGGACCCAGTCATATCGAAGGACCTCGATGAATTGATGGGGAAGTAGCCGGTCTGCCAGGTGTTTGTGACTGCAGAGGAAGATCAGCGCAAGACCGGAACAATATAGGCAGGTGTACGCACAGTACATGATTGGCACGACGCCCCACATGATAATGCAAAGCGACGCGAGCACGTTCAGTTCGGTCCACCACGGCGTGACGAGCGGGCTGCCGACATATGCAATCATGGACCAGTCGAATGACCAGAAGCTCATCCCCAAGCCCGAGTTCGTGCCGAACAGGCTATACAGCACCGTCAACATCCACAACCGTTTCAAGAACTTGCTGCAGACTCACGCATTGACCGTCTGGTTCTGCGGGGCAATCCAGCACACCCAGTTGAAGACGCTGAGCCCGGTGAAGAGGAAGCCGGGCACCCAGTACCACAGGAAGCTGCCGACGAAGATGTAGATGAAGAAGCGCTCGCGGCTCATGTGGCTGCCCTCCTTCTTGCCGTAGTTCTTGTGCAGGGTGTTGAAGAGCGCCGAGTTCACAAGCGCGCCAGGCCAAATCATGGACGTCGGCCAGACGACGAGCGGCGGAGGAGGCCACCGATGGAGAACCCGACCAGCTGCGAACCAAGCGCAATGCAGTACTATGGCGATGTCAAAATTGGGTAACTTATAGATCAGCTGTTAAAAGCGCACCTGATAGGCGTAGCTGACATCCTGATTGTAGAAAAACTTCTGCGAGGCGATGACATCGTTCGCGTACACGCCGCTAGACACGATGTTGGCCATGACCGTGATACAGACGTGCTCCTTAATCGTGAATGGGCCCGGATTCAGCGTGAAGCGCCAGTCGGAAACTCCGGATGTGAGCTTTGGTACCGAGAAATACTTCGTCACGCCTGTCGATTTCTCCGCGCTGTATGTGTCCATCCCTCCGCCGAGAGGCGGGTCCGAACCCCAAGCCAGAGATACCCATGCGTACGGCATAACGAAGATGTAGGTCGGTAGGATGTACTGCAGCGCCTTGCCCAGAGGGAGTGTTAGAAGCTGGACGACAATGCCGGTGATGTACAAGTTGGGGTCTGGTAGGGTATGAGCAAGGACATATACTCGAGAATGATACACATACAGCGCATTTCGTAGAGCTGGTTGAGACCTGCCACGACGACGGTGGCCAAAAGACCGAGAAACCACATGCGGAAGGTGTTCACGGGCATTGTGGGGCTGCTCGACGCATTAGATAGAGCGCACTCCGTATCCCTGAATGGCAACTCACATATCAGTACTGGCCACAGATGCTCGTACTTCCGGATATGGGGATTCGCTGAAGAATTATAAGCCAGTCGTCGCAAGTGAGACGTAAGGACGCACTCGTCAAACTCGATGTCGGTCGAGTTGCGCCACTCCGCGCGATCAGTCGAGTACCGGTCGCTCTCATAGTCTAAGTCAGACCCCGACCATTTGGCCTCGCTCTTTGCAGGGACGCCCTTCATCTCCGCCGTCCACTTGCTGCTGTCTCCCGGCGCGAACTGCGCAATCGCACCTGCGCGCGAATGCAGCCCGCCCTGCGCGTCCTTCAACCCTAGCTCAAAATCTGGCTCGGACTCGCTGAAGAAAGACCGGCGCAAATCATAGTTCGGGTCGTTTAGATGCTCGAGCATGATGTCGACATCTTCCGGTATGTCGGAACGCAGCTCGCGGCGGTGGCGCGGGCGCAGCGTAGGGATGCCCGCGTCGTTCATCATGACAGCGGGCCCGTCGGGGGAAGTAGAGACAGGGCCGTTGTACGGGATGATAACGGGCTCACCGAGCGCGTGATCGCGCACGGCCTGGTCATGATCGATGGGGGAGGACATGGCGGCGGCTCGCGCGCAATGTCCACGGAGGAGAGGAAAGGGATGGAGGAAGGTAGGGAGGGGTGAAGGGAGGGGGGGGAGCGGTGAAGAACAGCCTCAAACGCCGGGAGGGTCTTAATGTACTCTGCGCACCTGATAGACAATAAGGCTTCGCCCGGTTCATAACAATAGTAAGACAATAAGGGCTCGCCGTGCGCATATCTCTCGCACGCTACGACGCATGATGCCGCTTCATGCGCAAACCCGTGCAGTTTCCGTTCTTCTACTGTCCTTGCAGTGAAGAACAGGGCGCAAACTTGGCAAAGGGAGCGTCAAGGACGCTGGGAGGTATGAGGACCGTCGCGCAACGGTCATCGCCGGCGCGCCTCTTCCCCATTCGTGCCATTCATCGGAGCAGCCACCGGCTGTCCTTATTGTCCAAGTCTTTGCGGATACGAGACTGTGATAGCGAGTTCAAGCATGGCCATTCGCTGGCCGGGACTTGTTGAGATGGAAGGCAGAGTCAGGGCGGATCCTTATTGTCTTTCGGACTGGGCACCGGAACTGCCGGTACCTCTTCCCACGCGGGTTTTCTTCCCAGGACCACGTGCGGTGTTCGACTTTCACTGCAGTGCTGGAACTGTGTTCTGAGGCGGTAGCAACATCTGAGATCTGAGCGACGATACACATACAAGGCGAAGCAGATATAATGGTTCGCTGCACTGAGTGAGCCTGGATCAATGTCCCGCTGTCATCTGACGAGGTTGGCTCAAAGCTTCAAGGGAGAGGAAAGATGCATGATTCATAGGTCTCCCGCATAAGAAACAGGCAAAAACATAACGATGATCGAAACAGTCAAGAAAGGGATGGGGAGACAGGACAGTCACGAAGTGGATGGGGAAACAGGCGAGAAGGGAATCAGGCAAAATGGACGGAAGAGGTCAGGATAGCTAACGATGGACAGGGGGTCAGACTGGTGGAGGAGACAGACAAGAGCCATGCAGCAGCATAGGATAATCAAGAACGCGACGAATGCAGTGGTTACACATGTATGTACGTGCAGGCGGAATAATAGTACAAGTGAGGATGAGGATACGGATGTCCTGAGTCAAGCAATCGGAATAGTGTAGGGTGCGGAGAATGCCAGGAAGTCGATACACGCCAGAATGCGTTGCGTGGCATGCGAATACTGCGAGGGGGTCAGCAACCAGGGCGTCGAGAGAGCAGAGACAGCAGACTTACGATAAGTGTTCCAAGATGGGTCCAAGAAGATATATGCTCAGCCTCTCAGCGCCATCAACCGCGCTCGCTCCCCATCCAGTTGGCCCAGCAGCGTGCCAAGCAGCGACAGGTCGCCCCGCACATCGCTCAAGTCGCCCTCCGCAATATCGCGCACAGCCGTCCACCGCACGCCCGCGACCTGTGCCGCAGAGGCCGCCGCCCACCGCCCGCGCGCCTTCTCCAACGCCCTCGCCTGCGCCTTCTCCGCTGCCCTCGTGCTCTCCATCGAGCTCCGCTGCGCCACCTCCTCCGCCTCCGCCTCGGCCCTTCTTGCGTCCTCCTGGGCGCGCCGCGCCTCATCCTCCGCCCGACGCGCGCGCGCCTCCGCCTCTTCCGCCTTCCGCGCCCGCACCTCCAGCGCCATCACGTACTTGTGCCGCTCCTCCTCCCCGCGCTCGCGGCTCTCCATCGAGCGCGTCAGCTCGCCCTCCAGCGCCGCCAGCTGCGCGCCCAGCTCCGCCGCCTCGCGCTTGCGCGCCTGCTTCTCGCGCACACCCGCGTCCGCCTCCTTCCGCCGCACCGCGTGAACCTCGCCCAGCTCCTGCTTCGCCGCGTGCAGCTCCTCCTCTAGCACCTGCAGACGCTGCAGACGCTCCCGCGCAGTGTTCTCCGCGCTCGCGAGCTGCAGGCGCAGGAGTGTCGCCAGCGCGCTCGAGTCTCCGGGACTCCGCGCGCTTTTCTCCTGGTTGAAGCTGCGAGCCGCATCATCGAAGCGCGCTGACACGTTGAATGGCGCAGGCGAAGGCGTCACCTCGGGCAACAAGACCTGCGAGATGGACCCGTACCCGCCGCCGGGCGTCGCGGGCGTCAGTCCCATGCTGCTCAGCGCAGGACTCCCAGGCGGGAACGGCGTGCTCGTGGTGCTCGACGTGGGACTCTCCGGCGGCAGCGGCACGTCCAGCGTCACCGGCGACAGCTGCGGACTCGCGAGCGACGCGCGGAAGGGCGCAGGCATGTCCGCTAGCATCGCTGCCATATCATCTTCGTCGAGCGCGTGCGAGGCGTCCGCAAGCTCCTCCCAGGTCAGAATAGAACCTCGTGGTGCGGACTTGGACGGTGTCTCGCCATTGGGAATACGCAGGGAGCTGGCGTTGCTGGTCTTCCGCGTGCGGAGGGAATTGTTGCTCTTGGGCGTTCGGAGGCGAGGGGAAGAGCCTTTGCGAGAAGGAGTGGACGGCGCGAGAAACGAGCGCCGCTTGCCGACGGAAGAGACGCGACGCGTGCGCGAGGGTGTCTGCGGCGACGCCTGTGCGTGCGACGATACTTTCGAAGTTTTGCGCGTCCGCGACGTGTAGATGCGCGGCATGGAGGGAGTGGGCGCAGACGGCGAGGCGACAGGCGCGAGCAACGCCGCAACATCGTCTTCGTCATCGTCCGAATCAGCATCGCTTCCCCTATGCGCGTTGCGGCCGTTCATCCCGCGGTCGTCATAATCATCGTCCTCCTCCTCAGACGTCTCTGATATATCCGACATGTTGCCTGCGTCTTGCACGGCCTTCGGCGGCGGCGTGGGCGCAGGAGAGGGAGCGGCCTTCGCCTTGCGCGCCAGCGGGGACTCCGTGCGCTGCGTCGCCACGGCTTTTGCGGCGGCGACAGGCGTTACGGGTGTCACTGGCGTCCTTGCACTGGCGGTGGACGCTGCGCTGCCCGGGCGCTTCGGCGCCGGGGACGCATTCGCCTTCGGTGCACTCGGTTTCGGCGCGGGCGACCCGGATCCCTGGCGGGATGGCTTCGCTGGTGGCGACGCAGGCTTGTGCAACTTCGCTGGGCGCGTCGGCGTGGGTGCAGGCGCCTTGCCTTTGGCTTTCGGCGATCCAGACACGTGGATGGCGCCGGTCAAGTTTACCTCGAGCGCGGCGCGAGGCTTCTCCTTCCCGCTGCTGCTGGTGGAGGTCTCTTGCAGCTTCTCATCGTCGTCGGTGCTGGGCTCCCGCGGGACCTTGGGTTTGCGTGGGCTGGTCTTGGGATCCAGCGGACTGACCTTCGGTGCGCGCGCTGGGTCAAACAGGCCGGACCTCGGGCGGTACTTAGGGAGCGCAGACGCGGCGGGGCGCGGACGGAGAGACGTAGCGCGCTTGAGTGGTTCGCCGGAGGTGGAGGAGGAAGTGGTGGAGGTGGGGGTGGGTGAGGCGACCGCGGCGATGGCAGCCTTGGCAGGCGAGCCCTCGTCCACGGACATGCCGCGGGAGGACGAAACGCGGCGGCGGGTAATCGTCTTGTCCTGAGCGAGCTCGCCGAGGGAGGGCCGGCCACCGCTGGGGCGTGCACCGAGGGTAGAGCGGCGGCCCTGTTTGATCTCCTTCGCGGTAAGGTCCTTCGCGCCGAGCTCCTTCGCGCCAAAGTCTTTGGGTATGTCCTTGGAGATGTCGTTCGCGTCCTTCGAGATGTCCTTCCAGTCCCGCGAAATGTCCTTCTCCTTCGTCTTCGTCTTGGCCAGCTTCTCCTTGTCGGAGTCCTTGGGAAAGAAACGCCCGAAGGATTGCCGGAGCGAGTGGCTGCGCGTTGCTGTCTCGGGGGGCATGGTTGCGCGCGGATTGGTGGCTAGCAATGGATGGGTGTGGTCGTCTGAGCCGATGCAGACGATGTCAAGGGGCTAGTGCCGATGCTGTTAATGTATGCGGGATGGGAGAATTTCCGGGGTCCTGATGCCGAGGCAGTTCTGGTATACGGGAGCAACGTCGTGTCGTCCGAAAGCAGGGAGCGCGCCCAAGAGCCGTGGCTGTCGCCTGGTCCCCTCACGGTGGCGAGAAGCAAGGGGCAGCAGCGCCAAAGACGCGCAAAGTGGCGCGAAAACGGCGAGAAGGCTGGGGAAAACCGGTTGTCGCCGTTGCCGTACGGCCTGGTGGTGGTTGATAGAGTGTGGGATCAAACCTCACACACGTGCGCAAACAAACGCGTCGCGTGCCCGATAATAGGCGCGTCGCGTGGCGCGGTGGCAAAGATGGAAAGAAAAAGTCTGCCGTTCTACTTATCGTCCTCCTAGATGGCATACCTTCCAGCTTACAGACAGTTCCCACTCATAGACACTGTTTCTTGGATGTCATGGTCAGCTCGCTGTACTATGACATCTCTGCGCCGATAGGCCACATCGATATCTCATAGCGCAAGAGGCCACCATGCAGACTCGCACATTGTCTTCGACAGGGACACCACTTCTCCTATACGGCGTGAGTGGGCCAGGCCAAGCGAGTTGAACCTTGTGAGCAAGCACGCCGTCTCCGGCCTGCCTTAAACCTCCACCCCACGGGAGCTACACGACGCGAGAAGTCAAACAGGCTCTTCGAAAGGCCACCCACTGGTCATATCGATGCTCTATACACGTCGCAGAGGCCACACATATACTGCGCAACAGTCATATCATGGCCAGCCGTACACCAGCAGTCCAGGGTTCTCTTGTAAAGTGCATGGCTTCTGGGATTTCGCCCATATCTGCGACAAAAGCGCACTTATGCTTGAACTTGCAAATATACACACATTCGTTGTCCTTATATGTTGTTGGTCCTTTTCCATCTGCCGTTTTGCGGCTCGTGTTCGATGTGCGTCTTTAGCGTGTCGCCACCTTGAGCATGTCCCTTACTCAAACAAGTCAAAGGGGAGACCCCACGACTCGCTCGGGTTCAGCGTGCGCTGTGGCTTATGACCCACCGCAGCCGCCTCCAGCTTCTCAAACAGTGCGTCCGGCAGGCGCGTAACTGCGTGAGTCCCGTCAGCATTACTCCCTCATACACAACCGCCCTCAACCAAAAACGACAACCACATCAACCAATGAAACCCCGAAAACAAAACCACTCACCCTGCAGATTCTCCTCGATCCTCGCCGGCGTCACGCTCTTCGGCAGCACCACCGTGCCCCTCTGTACGTGCCAAGAGATGATCACCTGCGCGGGCGTGATGTCCAGTTCCGCCGCGATCTCCTTCACCACGGGCAGGTTGAGCGTGCGGCCGACCTGGCCGTCGCCGCCGAGGGGCGAGTAGGCCTCAATGAGGATGTTGTGCTCCTTGGCCCAGGCGAGCAGCCCGGGCTGGGGGTTATAGAAGTTGAGCTCGACTTGGTTGATGGCGGGCGGGATGGTGATATTGGGGTGGGAGAGGAGCTTGGAGAGGCGCCAGATGTTGAAGCTGGGAAGGTGGGTTAGTTCGTTGGGACTTAAGAGAAGGGAGAGTGAGGAGAGGCATAAGTCGCAAGGAGGGTTTGAGGGGGGACGATAGGATGAATTACGGGAGATGAGGGAAAGGATCACTCACTTGCTAACTCCGATATTGCGAACCTTACCCTTCGCCACCATCTCCTCCATCTTCTGCCACGTCGGGAAAGGGTCGTCCGTGAGCTCCTTGTTGTACACCGACCCGTCGCGGTTGAACGCGATCGGCCAGTGGATCAGGAACAAGTCGAGATAGGTCGTGTTCAGCGCTCCAGGCTCGCGTCGAGCGACTCTCCACATCGCGTGGGTCGTGGTGGTCGTTCCACAGCTGGGGAGGCATTAGCGCTCAGTGACCGTCGTTTCTTGTCATCCCTCTCCGTCCTTTGTCCCTCTCCTTCTCTTCGCTGTGCCCAGCTGTGCCCGTCCCCCTTTCCTTCCCACCCCCATATCTCTCCCACTCACCTTACTCGTCAACCACACATCCTCCCTCTTATACCCGCTCTCAAACACCGCCGCCCCCACCTCCTCCTCGTTCCTATACACCCGCGCGTCGTCGATGTGTCTGTAGCCCACATCGAGCGCGGTCTTCACCGCCTGCCCGACCTCGCCGCGGCCGGCCTTCCAGACGCCGAGCGCGACGGAGGGGATGCGGTCGCCGGAGGGGAGGGTGTAGTGGGAGGGGAGCGAAGTGGTGTCATGGGAGCAGGGGGTGTCATAGGAGGAGGGGTACGGTCAAGATCATAGACGTGGTGGTCATGATGCAGGCCGCGGCGCACGCTGTTGGTGGTGAAGTAGATGATCGCGAGCGCGACAATCATGGGGAGGAGGGCGCGGTGCTTCTTGCGGCGGGTGCGCTTGGCTTCGCCGGTAGGATTGTCTCCTCGACGGGGGATACTTCTTCGCCATGAACTGTCTCCTCACGAGGCCGGGAGGCCATCTTCTCGTCGTACTGGGTGCCCATTGCGTACTGTGGCAGGGTCATGGTGGGCGGGGAGAGAAGGAGGATATCAGCTTCGCCGCCATGATATATCCTCGCGTTGCGTCAGCTCTTATCAGCTGGCGATGGGCGTGAACACTGCTTGCGATATGCGTACACGGTCACGTGATATGGGAGGCGCGTACTTATGCCGGTCAGATCAGGGCACGGATGAGGTCCACAAAGCTATACTGTACAGTGTGTAAGTACGCGTATCCACATCTCATGCTAACCTAGGGGATTCTCTCCTCGAGCTGCCATATACAGGGGGAATCTGAAAGCCATACGAGCTTGAGAGAGGAGTTCGCCTCGGCGTATGCCTCAGACAACCAAAGAGTGTAACACAAGAGCTTGCGCAAAACTGGTACTTCTTATCTACGCATGCTACCACATAAATCGAATCTCCCCTCTTGGAAGATACACGAACACGTACAGCGTCGCCGCATTGATGAGCGCGTACCACGAGAACTCGAGTACGAGGGAGGCAGTAGGCGATAGCCGCAGCCAGTCCCTCGGGCATTTATCGCCTCCCGCTGCGCCTCCCTCCCCTCCAACCCCCACCACCACCACTCGCTTCCTTCCCCCTCCTTGACCCGGCGCCACACCCTCCCCCAGCCCCACCAGCAAAGCCCTCGCCAACACTAACGGCACCACAAAGTACCGCGGCTCCAGCAGCGGCGCGGGCAACAGCGTCGGCGCTGCCGCGAGCGGGATGAGAATCGTTTGCAGTAAGGATACCTCGGTGCCGCCTATGACCTCCGAATCACCCACAGCAACCCACCACGCCCAGCCCATGGCCAGGTACGCGGGCGCCAGGAGGTACTTGACGACGGGGTGCACGAGGATGACGCGCCGCCAGAGGTAGAAGGTGTAGTGCCGATTGTCCGCGAGGAGGAACGGGTGGTGGATGCTGTGGGTGGGTGGGTGAGATCGATAGATAGGTTTATGGGCAGACGGGTTTGTAAGTGTGGGCGACGAGATTCGTGCTGGTGACAGACCAACGACTGCGTTTTTCCACTAAGGCAGATAATGACCACTCACGTATACAAGTTGATCGTGACGCATATTATCGCGCATAGCGTTGTCGTGCATAGAATCCGGGCGACGCTCCCAAACATACGGTGCCACACCTTGCGCGGTAGATCGCGGACGCGGAGCAGGACGGGCCAGGAGAAAACAGTCGCGGCGGCGAGGAGGTAGTACAGCTGAGGAACGTGCAGCGCGGGGGTGTGGTTGGATTTGTCGCCTAGGGGGTGTAAGCGTTGCATAATGAAGGCTCATATGGAGAGTGGCGTCCCCCGAAAAGCAAGGGGCTAACTCACCGAGCACAATACCCCCATTCCAGACCAAAAACGCGCCAAAGCCGGCAAGCACGAACGCGTATGGGAGGAAGGCGGGGACAAAATCAGGAAGAAGCGACAGCAGCGAGAGGACGGCCTGAGGCAGTGATGCTGGAGTAGCGCGTCAATACACAGCACATATGCACAGTCGAGGGCACAGATGCTTCTCACTCATTGTCGCCTCGCCAACGGGCGGATCGTACAGGCGCACACCAGTTCTTCGATACCGAAGATAAGTGAGCTGGCTCGCTGCGTATGCATACATCACCCAAATGATGTTCGTTTGACGGAACGTGCAGCTGAGGGCGCCTGTCTATGCCTAATTGTGAGCCAATGATATCCCAAGCTCGGACCAAAGAGCTCACCAATGCCGCCAACCAGTGTCGCTCCTCCTGCGCGAGTACAATGGTCGTAACGACCATAAACAGGCTTGGAACATCCGTGTAGTACAAAAATCCGTAGAAGAACACCAGAGGGTGCATTGCCAGGATCACGGCCTCAGGCGTGGGGTTGAGCCAACCGGGTGGGTGCTGGCGCTTGTGGAATGCGACGAGGCGGGTGAGGATGAGCGGGAGGAGTAGGAGAAGAGAAGGGGGGTAAGCGGAGTGTGGGAGGGAGCATTTGACTATGAAGAAGCGCTTGAGGATGACGCTGACGATGTAGCTGGAAGGGGGTTGGGGGAGTGGTGTGTTCGATGTGCGCGTGCGTGTGTGAAGGGGGAGGCATAGAAAGTATTCAGTGATGCAAAGGCACTGACACCAGAGGCAGTACTTACAGGCCTAGTGGTGTTGTGATCTTAGGATCCCAGTAGCCAAAGTCGCCCGCGCAATACGCCTGCGCTTGCGGGACGTGGAATGGCTCGTCCTGCGCGGTGTCAGCGGTGTGCGACGCGTCTCGTGGAATGACTTACCATGTATGGCTCTGTAACATGTTGATTGACCTCCTTCAAGATAGACACGCACGCCGCGCAGAATGCCGCGTACAGCGCCGACATGAAGGGAGGAGGTGAGGAGCGGGTACCGGGCCGGCATGCCGCTCCGATGATTGAGCCAAGTCGATGGACTACTAGTACTTACATGCTCCTTGCTCCTCGCCACTATCAACTTACGTGTGAATGTCAATGCTGAGGCTTTGAGGCCAGGGCTGCTTTACTTACTGACTCTGGTTGCTGGAGTCTGTGGAGAGGCAAGTATAGCGACTCTCCGCACTCATCATTTCATTCTGCTGATCAGCCGCAAGTTGGCCGCAAGTCGCTCGGGGGAAGCGCGGGGCCTCGCGGCCTTTGTAGCCTTCCTGACAGTCCTTCCTTTCTCACCGCGTTCCTTGTCTTTCTAAAAGTCTCGCAAGAGCGTCCCCCTTGTTACGGACCTCCAACATGACGGACTCCCGTACGCGTCGCGCGCTTCGTGCACTGGTCGTTGCTGCTGCCGCCTACTACTCCATCAGCGTGATCTGTCAATCCTCATCCCTTGCTTGGCTCGACATCCACGCCCATGACCCGATCGGGGAGAGCAGCGCGATTGACACTGTCGTGCTTGATATCCTGGTCAATGAGTCCCATACACCGCCCCTCGGCACGCACGAGTACCTTCCCAACGGGCTTGTACGCGTCAATCCGGCGGGAGCTCACCCCATTTACGAGCTCATTGCGAACGCGGAAGCGTCATGGGAAGCAAAGTTTGCGCACTCGAGCACTACGCTCGAGCAAGCGGTACGCGAGTACCGCAGACGATATGGACGCGCACCCCCCAAAGGCTTCGATGCCTGGTGCGTTCCCCGCGTGTCGCCCTTCCCCTACTGACGTTACCGCGCAGGTGGGAATACGCGCAAGCGAATAACGTCCGCCTTCCCGACGAGTACGATCAAATCTTCCACGACCTCGAGCCCTTCTACGGCCTCCACCACGCCGATCTCGCGGCATACCAGCGCGAGAATGAAGCCAAACGCGACACGTTTACTTTCGGACGTGAGATCGGTGGCCCCCTCGTCGTGTTCCCCGGCGAGAATGAGCACCGCCCAGAGGCAGACCTGCTCCTCAATCTCCTGCGTGACGTCGCGCATCTCCTCCCCGCAGATTTCCGTGCGGTAGTCTCCATGCTAGACAACCCGAACCAAGTACGAGACTACGAAGCCGTGCAAGCTGCTCGCGAGGCTGCGTCGCGCGGGACGACCATCCGCATTACCGACCTCCCGCGCACCGAGGGCCGCGGCTGGGCCGGCGCTTGCCCGCCCTCCTCTCCAGGCGCTCAGCCCGCACAAGACGCCTTCACTGCGCCCGACCCCGCACGCCACGAGAAGACCTTCATCCGCGACCACTCCCTCAGCATGGACCCCTGCCAATCCCCCCACCTCCTCCTCTCTCACGGCCAGTTCGTCTCCTTCGGCGCAGGCCCCGCTCCACAGGTGCCCACGGCGCCAGAGTTCTCGTACTGTTCGACGCCGCTGCACGGCGACGTGCGCACGGCGTCCGCCTACGGCTGGGTGCCCGCGCCGCTCGCGGGGGATCCGGACTGGGAAGACAAGCGGAACGAGCGGCTGCTGTGGCGCGGGAGTAACACGGGAATCTGGCAGGCGCCCGAGCGCCCATGGCGGCGGAGCCAGCGCATTCGGCTGGTTCGCATTGCGAATGAGCTTGGGGGCGAGCTTGAGATTCTGGATGCCACGAAGGCGGCGAGCGAGCCTGTTGGGGAGCCACTGCAAGTGAGGAAGTCACTGCTGAACCCGGCGGTAATGGATGTGGCCTTTGCGGGGGCACCGCACTCGTGCGATGTGGAGGCAGGCACGTGCGAGGTATTGAAGGAAGAGTTTGAGTGGCGCGCGTACCAGACGGCCGAGCAGGCGGCGAACTACAAATATGTGCTTGATGTGAGTGGCACCGAACATTTCCTCCCCGTATGCCACTCGAACACAAGGAGCTTAATGCGTCCCAGATCGACGGGAACGCCTGGAGCGGCCGCTTCAAACGACTCATGGCATCCAATTCGCTCATTTTAAGGCCACCGTGTACCCAGAATGGTGTGTAAGGATGTTATGCTTGACTACGCACCCTTCCGCTATGCCAATGTGCGTCACTCACTCACACTTGCCACAGGTACGCCGACCGCATCCAGCCTTGGGTGCATTATATTCCCGTGCAGGTGCGCTGCACTGCTTCCTTGTCGTGGTTTGCGAATCTCATTTCTTTTCCAGATCGACCTCACCGATTTGCACGACGCCATTGTATTTTTCCGCGGCGACGGTGCAGGACGTGGCGCGCACGAAGACCTCGCGAAAAAGATCGCGCTCGCCGGAGCTCAATGGGGCGCCGAGTTTTGGCGACAAGAGGATTTGAGGGCCTACTTTGTAAGGTGCGCTTTCGTATAAGTCACTGCGGCAGGACAACGAGCTAAGTTGATTTCCCCAGACTGATACTCGAGTACGCACGGGTGATGAGCGAAGATCGTGAAGCCATGTCCTATCATGAGCCGGGAAGCGCCGAGTCATGATTTCCTCACGCAAAATCCACCTGATACTTATTAGCGACGCTCGGGTGCGTGCCCGGTTATTTATCATGCTAATACCTATTTTACACATACCCACCCCAGTGTATTATCAACGGTCGTTTGTATATTTGTCTGTCCTTGCTCTACATGTTGTATCTGGCTGCCAGCGCAGCCTTTGTGTCTATACACCCAGCCCTTGTGTCATGTCTATACACGCACGCATTTTCATCAGACTACTTCTTCCCAACACGGTCCAAGGCCATTGGCTTCTGGTGACTCAATCGGGTTTGCCTGTGGTCATTCATGTTGACGGTCAGGACTGCGAAGGTGCCCTGCCAGCCTGATGCGTATGCCATCTTCAACATCGTCCTTGCCTGTAGCTGAAGACCCCATTTAGGTGTTACACTTGGTCAGTCGAGGGACGTCGTATTACACGGCTGCTGTGCACGAGCACATGATGGCTGGCGCCGCTAGCGTTCGTCAACGGCCCTCTCCTCAGCCATGACCAGACTCACATGATGGCGCGTACGACACTCAACCATACTTCATCGCACCACTGCTGTTGTGCGGCCTCCCGTTTTTCTCGTATGGGTGAGCAACGACCGACAAATCGCAGTGACGTCCTCCATTCAGTAGCGTTGACGCGTAACCCTCGCGGCTGGTCGTACTACGGTGAGAAGTCATCGCCTCCAGCTTCTACGCCTTCTACATACCTGCCGAGCGCTTTCGCATGCTCCCCCGTTCATCAGATATATAGGCGTCCGTGGCCATAACCATCTCAGCTCTCCTACTCACATCTCATTCGCCAATACTCTCTACTCGCCCTCACCCTTCACCCACAATGACGATCTTCTGGCCCGGCGAGCACGCCAACTTCGACACCTGGGCCGCTAGCGAGGCCTACCACGCCCGTTTCCTCGTCGGCGAGCCCGACGAGGCGCTCACCTTCGCTCTCGCCAACGCGGACAAGAACGGGCTTCCGGAGATCGCCGTCTCTGCCGCGCAGGGCAAGTACCTGCAGCTCCTCGTGCGCGCGTTGGGCGCGAAGCGCGTCATTGAAGTCGGTACCCTGGGTGCGTACTCGACAATTTGGATGGCGCGCGGGCTGCCGGAGGGCGGCAAGTTGGTGTCTTTCGAGCTTTCGGAGAAGCATGCCAGGGTATGTGGTCTTGTCAGATTCCCCCACAGTATGTGTACTGACGCCCTGATAGGTCGCCCGCGAGAACATCGCGCACGCCGGCCTCGCCGACCGCGTCGAGGTCGTCGTTGGCCCCGCCGCCGACTCCCTCGCTGCCACCGAGGGCAACGGCACCTTCGACTTCGCCTTCATCGATGCAGAGATCGCCAACAACGTCAAGTACATGAAGGAGTGCAAGCGCCTCGTGAAGAGCGGTGGTGTCATTGTGAGTTGGCCACTATAATCCTTTGGCTACATATCCGCCCACATCTCACATTAGACTCACCCTTCCTCCCTAGATCGTCGACAACGTTGTTCAGAACGGCCTCGTAGCGGACGAGGCGCAGACCGAATCCTGGACCACGGGCGCACGCGACCTCCTCAAGTACCTCGCGACGGACGAGGAGACGGAGGCGACGACTGTGCCGACGGCCGATGGAAGGGGCTTTGATGGATGGATGTTTGTGCTGAGGAAGTAAGCCAAGGATATCGTGGAGGAAGCAGCGAATGAAGGAGCGGAGGAATGAGGAAGCTACTGACTCGGAATTGATGGGTGGCAGTAAGTGGTATATCAGCACGCGTACGCATTCAACTGCGCGCAGTCGTGTCGCGGTCTCGGAGTCGTAGTTATCGTACGCATTCAGCTGCGAATATCAATTGTGTAGAGTGCTGAGCAGTGCTGTGTGCTTTCAACGTTTCTCCTGTCTTTTGTGGCACGGAGATCAACTCGAATTGGTACTAGTGACTATCCGCCACTTCAACTCACCGGCCTTGCATTGGCCCATAATAGCCCGCAAGGCAAGGTTGGCGATTGGAGACCCGGCGCCGGGCGTAGCAGGAGCTTGCTACTTATGATCTTGCAATTGTAAAAGAGCTTACGCTGAAGCGGCACGCAGAGAAAGATATATGGCGTGCGACAAGCCAGCGATATGATCATATCTCTGCGCAACATCGTATCACAAAAGCAGTTACAAAATCAGTACAGGTAGTGAGAGCTTCAGCCTGGCAGGCCCCAGATCCTGACCTCCCTGCCGGTCGAGCCCCAAACCTCCTTCCCGTCCTTCGCGAGCGCCAACGTCGACACCTCGCCGCCCTCCTCAAACCGCACCAGCTCCTCCCACGTCTTGTGCGCAAACAACCGCGCCCCCGTGCTCCCGCAACCCCGAAGAACTGCGCGCCGAGGTCGTACACCACCTGGTTCACCTTGAAGTCATCTCCCAGCGCAATATTCTGCGTCATCTTCGACTTGCGCAGGTCCCACACGGCCACGCTAGACAACCCGCTCGGCGCCAGCAGATGGTACCCGTTTCCGAGAACGAGAGCGAGTTCACGGTGAAGGGCGCGCCGTCGGGGGGCGTGAGCGCGGCAACGGGTGCGCCCGTGCGGATGTCGTAGATGTGGATCGTGGATGCGGGCGTGCCGAGCCCGAGCAGAGCGCCGTCGGGGTGTATAGCGAGTGCTGAGAACGCGTCATCGGCGGGCGCGGAGCGGAACAGCGCCTGCGCGTCCAGCCGCGCAAGGTCGTGAAGCGAGTACGTCCGGTCCGCGGAGGCCAGGGCAAGGAGCGTGCGCGTGGGGTGCACCGCGAGGCCGGTGATCTCGCCCTTGTGCGTGCGCAAAGTCCCGCGCGGGGCCCACTCGCCCGACGCAGAGTCCTCTGCCCATGCCTTGGCAATCTTGTCGGCGCCGGCGGAGAGCACGAGGCGCGGGGAGTCGGTCGCCTCGCGGAACGCGACGTGCGTGATTTTCTTTTGGTGGCCCTTGAGCGACGCAAGCACCTTGTCCGTCGCGCGGTCGTACACCTGGACAACTTTGTCGTTGCCGCCAGTGAGGAACTGCGTAGGCTGGGTAGTCGAGAGCGCGAGCGCAGTGATGCCGGCGGGGGAGGAGGAATGGAGGGAGGGGATGGTGTGCTTGGAGGTGAAGGTTTTGGCCTCGGCGGCAGAGGTGCCGCCCTTGGTGCTCTTCTTCTCGCGGCGCAGGGCGGAGAGCTGGGCTTGTGTCGCGTCAATTTGGTCGGCGGCTTCCTTCGGGAGCACCTGGCCGGACTCTTCCTCCTGGTCGCCCATCTCGACGTCCTCGCCCTCGGGGCGCGAGGTGACGGCGCCGGTGCCGGCCTGGATGTTGTTGAGTGCCCTGAAAGGAGTGACTTTAGTAAGGGCATGCAGATGGCGCGTCGGAGAACATACTCTCTGGCCGCGTCACGCTCCTTGATGAGGCGCGCGACAACGCGGTTGGCGGCGTCCTGCGCGTAGAGCGCGTAGCTCAGCTCCTGGCGCGTCGAGTTGTACTGCTGCCGCAAGGTGTATGTCTCGAGCACGAGCGCGTCCCACTCATTCTGCAGGCTGTGGAGGAGCGCCGGAATTGAGGTATGCGTGGGGGGACGCGGGGGAGCGGTGTCTGGACCTGCAGAGTTCTGTCAGCGTCCCTCTCGCGTGTGTGTAGTCTGCTACGCACTGGCTTTGATGGCAATCAAGTCCGACTCCTCCAGCTTGTCCCCTGTGACGGGGTCCGTGCCGTTTTCGGTGATATACTTGACGATGAGCCTGCGCTCGTAGACTTTGCCCGACTTGGCAGAGACGACGGGCTCCTGGGGCGGCTCGCCCGAAATGGCGCAGAAGAACATGGTGGCGGCAGGCAGTCGGTGGTCCTCGCCTGAGTTCGAAGTTGAACTTGACTGTTGTAGACAAGCAAGAAAAACGCAACCCGTTTAGGGAATTACAGCCGGGCCGAAATTCCGCTCATCTCTGAGCACACCGAGGGCAACTTCCCGACCGACGCGTCCTCCCCACCTGCTCCCCTCTGCCATACTAACCGTAATATGCCATGAGATTAGAAAGGCGACACAGGCGGCAAGGAGCGTCCTGCCAGAAGAGAAGGCAAGTACGGCGCTAGGAAGTGGAAGGCACAATAAATGGCGTCGGGAAAACGCTCAGAAGGCGTGTCTAGTCGGGCCTCTGACTGACCGAAACAATGCCACAACAAGCGTACACAAACTGTATATCACAAATAGTAATACCCTCGAAGTTCTGGAATGCACGAGTGTCGGAAGGACGAACTGTCTCCAAGTTGAAGTTTCCGTTGTGGCAAACTCGCCGAAAAAGGAACTCATCAACTCTACTGCGCCGCTTGGACGTGCCGTCTTCGTTGTCCGACGCGCCCGCGATGTCCAACTCTCAACGCCTGGTGCTCGCCATTATCGACTTTCTCAACCAGTCCATCGATGACGGAACTGTAAAGTCCGACGACAAGGAGAGCCTCGAGGTTGCCAGTGAGCCCGAGCCTGTCCCGTCGTCGTCGTCGCGATCTATTCGCCCAGTCCAATGCATCGGGGAGGCCTTCGGCGTCGACCCCACCAACAATACTCAGGCGAAGGAGCTCAGCATTAAGCCCGCCACGCTCCAGACCATTTTTGACGTCTTCATGAAGACCCGCTCCCGCGTGCAAGCCGCGCCCGAGCCCGAGGTCAAGAAGGCCGCCTCGCCCGCGGACAAGGCGCAGGCCGACAAGCTCAAGGCCGAGGGCAATGCGCTGATGAGCGCCAAGAAATACGACGACGCGATCGCCGCTTACACCCGTGCCCTCGCCCTCGACCCCAGCAACCCCGTCTACTACTCCAACCGCGCCGCCGCGCATTCCAGCAAGCAGGACCACCTCTCCGCTGTCGGCGACGCCGAGATGGCCATCTCCGTAGACCCCAACTTCACGAAGGCGTACCACAGGCTGGGGTGTGTGGCGATCTCTTCCCGATTTGTGCATATACCAGAAACTGACGGTTCGCAGGCACGCGCAGTTCTGCCTGGGCGACTTTGCGCAGGCCGCGGACGCGTTCGAGCGCGGCCTCAAGCTTGACCCGAGCAACGCGAACCTGAAGTCTGGCCTGCAGAACGCCAAGGCGCGCATTGCGGACGACGACGCTGTATCGACGCCTGAAGCAGCTGCAGCAGCAGGTGGCAGCGGGGGCGGGATGCCCGACATGGGCGGGTTGGCAGACATGATGCGCGGCATGGGCGGTGGTGCCGGCGGCGGCGGCATGCCCGACATGTCGAGCATCATGAACAACCCGCAGATGCGGCAGATGGCGGAGCAGATGATGCAGAACGGCTCGCTGCAGCAGCTAATGAGCAACCCCGCGATCATGAACATGGTATGTAGCTGTATTTGGTTCCATGTGGCAACACGTACTGACGCCCTCCTCCAGATGGGCGGCCTCACCGGTGGTGGCGGCGGTGCTGGAGGCGCAGGGGGCGGCGGAATGCCCGACATGGCCGAGCTCATGAACAATCCGATGCTCAGGAATCTGTGAGTATCTCTATCTTTTCTTTGATTTATTGCCCTTCACCGGCTTCTTTTCTCTCCGCCTGTTATGTCTGCGTCGTCCTCTGAGTTCGGTCTCAAACACCTTCGTGCCCCCCGACTACCCTTACCCGCTTTTCGTCCCTCCATCGCCACGTATTTCTTCTGACCTTTCTCCCAGCGCCAACCAATTCGGCGGAGCGGGTGGTGCTGGCGCAGGCCGGTAGTACTTGGCTCTGTGCTAGTGGTACTTACATGCATGCTGATGGTAATTCTATGTTGATACTGATACGTCTGTACTGTTCTGCCCGATCTACTGATACAAAGAAAATCTGCGGCACGTCGAGGGGGAGTTTGTGGCACGTCGATGAAATGTTCCATAAGGATCTAGTTACGAAAGGACTGGCTTGCGCTAGGTGACCAATGAAGACTGCAAGTTTAAGTGCGAAAATCAACGAAGATTCCGGTCACGGTGAAGATGTTGGCGTTTCGACAGGTTTCCGTATCATAGGAGGCTGCTGTTCGCGCTGATGACTGCCACTGACCAGCAAGATGGATGGATGCTGCGGCCAATGTGCATGAAGAGGGAGGCAAAAAAACCCGGTAGTTCTCCGCGACAGGATTCGACGTTCGTCAGACTATCGGTCCACGAATCAGGCATGCTCGATGACCGTACATATACATATCTTACATTGACTGTTGGCCCGCTATTGATCACATTCGGTGGCCAAAGCCGTGGTCTCATGGGCTTCATCCATATGTAGCAGTCTCACGAACTCGATTCAGAGACGCTGCACCCACCCGCCACCTCCAGCACTCTCCAATCGATCTCGATCCCCTTCTCCCTGAATATCGCCCGCGCGCCCTCCGCGATGGCCTCGAAACCGTTCGTGGCGAGGGCGAGGATGGTGGGGCCGGCGCCGGAGAGGCAGATGCCGAGCAGCCCGGCGTGCGTGGCGGGGGTGATGGAGGAGGTGACCTCGGGGAGGCCGGGGATCTGGGGGGTGGAGAGGGGCGAGTTAGTTTAAGGCAGGAGGGGTAGAAGGGGGAAAAGGTCTTACCAAAGCTTTCCGATACGGCTGGTGCACCCGGTCCTTCATGGCCTCGTAGATGAGGTTAGGATCGGGCGGCTCCTGGCCGAGGGCGGTGGTAAGAACCGCTAGACGCTGCATGTTGAACACCTGGAAGAAGAGAATGAGCGGACAAGATGCGCCAACAAGGAAAGCGCTTACCAAGTCTTTGCGCGAGTATTGCAGCGGTAGCGCTTCTCGCGCTTTCGCTGTACTCAGTTCGAAACGCGGTATGATGGCGACCGCCTTGATGCTGCTCGACCACCCGAAGCGAATGTAGTGACCGATACCGAGGGGTGGCACGGGTGGGTCCATGCCCCATTCCTCGCCTGCGTCCGGTGGATATTCGGGCAGCACTTCGCTGAGGGGAACGCTCGCAGCCTGCGTATCTCTCTCGTCCAGCTCCTTCAAGTAGGAACCGACGAACCCGCCGACGAGCGCGGCGGTCACATTGTCCGGATGCCGCTCGACCATGAGGGCAAAGTCGAGCAGGCGCTCTGTGGAAAGCTTGAGCCCGCCCAGCTCGTTTCCGAGCAGCACGCCTGCGATGACTGCCGCGCCCGAAGAGCCGAGGCCTCGGCCGAAGGGGATCTCGTTGTCGCAGTGCATTTTGAGCGATGAGGGGAAGGAGGGGACGCCATGGCAGCGCAGGAGTACAATGCGACGCGCGTGGTGAGGTTTTTGTACGCGTCAAGCGGCACCTCGTCCGCGCCCTCGCCAGAGTAGGTGATGGAGGGCGGGACGAACGGCGCGTCAGGTGATTGTTGAGGAACGGTGACTGTCAGAGTGAGGTAGAGCGAAAGCGAGAGGCCGACGACGTCAAAGCCTGGGCCGATGTTTGCTGATGTAGCTGGTACGCGGACTGTGAAGGTGCGCGACATGGTGGCGGCAGCCAACGCTGGGAGACGAGGCGGATAAATATCGCAATTTGAATGACTCGCAACAAAGAACCTGACGTACGGAGATAACCCCGTTTGCGGCGAAAAGGTCGGGAGTTTAGACGCGCGTGGAGCACGTGGCCGTCAGAGCTAAGCGACTTTCCCTTTTGGAACGTCTAAATTGCACTCTCCTCCGACGCTCTGTTGGCGATTTTGGGACGCGTGCAGCGCGTCGCGTCCTTTGTTTCCACGCTCTTGATTAGGCGCCCGCAGTCGCGTCGCATCTCCCCCATCGGCCCCCCCGCCATGGCCCGCACAACCCGCTCAACCGTGGACTCGGACAAAATCGAGGACGAAAGCGCAGCATTACCACCACAAAAACCAGCAAAATCGGCTGGCAAGAAGCGGAAGCGCGTATCCGAGGCCGGCGACGAACCCGCGTCCAAGCAGCAGAGGTCACAGAGTGCAGACGTGAAGGATGAGCCTGCCCCAGCAGTGCACGCCCCCCGTCCATACGTGGGCGACGCGCATATGTCGCAGGAGCACGCGCAGAAGTTGCTGGTCATTCTGGAAGAGTGCGTTGGCAGCCCTTACCGTACACCATTCAAAACTCATTACCCCCCAGAATAGACGACCAGTGCTTACTGGATCGTGTCTTCCCCCTGTCCATCGAACCAACATCCTCAGAACAGGCGTCGTACTCGTTTCGCAGTCTGCTGCAGAATCCATCCAAATATCCTCTATCTGCCTTCCGTGTGCGTGTCATATTCAGACTTACCACCTTCGCATACTCATGTACCATTCAGTGCGCCATTCGACATCTACGGCCCATATCTCCTCACTCCCAGACCCGCTCCGAGTCCCCAGCCGCCAAGCAAGAATACTTCTGCGACCGCGCCTGCTCGCTTCTTGAAGAGATATCACGCCATACTGTCTCCATCCCGCTCGACCAGGACATCGGTACCCTGATACCAGACGACTCCGACTCTGCGCAAGAACCCTCGGACGATGCTCCCAGAGCTCCGCCGCAGTACGCGCTCGTGCAACACCTCCCCAAAGGCGACCTATGGACCTCACTAAACTCAGACGTAGCTGATGATGGCAAGGACATCAAGGACCTATCCACAGGCTACGCCGAGCTTGTGTCCGTGCTGCCAGAACCTGCGCTCGACCCCTCGCTGAAGAACGTACCCACGCTCGGCTCCTACTGCACACGCACCTACCCCAAGACGCGTGTGCCAATGGACCCGCGCGTGTGGACGTGCGGATCCTTCATAGACTACGGCCCATACGCGAGCTTCGCGCCGACCTTCGAGCAGGACGCGATGGAGATAGGTCGCGAGCAGTTGGGGGAGGTTGTCTGGTACGAGGAGGAACGGCGGCGCATACGAAAGTTGCAAAACGCGCAGAAGAAAGCGCGTGCCTTGCGGCTTAGGATGCAAACCCCAAATGCTCCGTCCACATCCGCTGCCGTCGAGGATGCGACGGAAGACATCATCATAGAGGAAACTACCGACGCGCCGCCTGCCGACATGCGCAAGCAGCTGGAAGAACTCTTGCCCGAAGACGCTGTCGATGGCGTGTTGGCCGCTCTGCAAACTGCTGAGCTGGAGAAGATGGCGCAGGAACTTCTCACTCGGAACGTGCGCGCGTTGGAGCGGTTGGAAGACTTGCAACGCGTACGTTTGACCTCCTATGGCGGCGAGAAGAGCAAAGTATCAGAAAACTCGGAAGAGTGGGACCTCGGTGCGTTCACCTACCTTGCGCACCGCAACTACAACTCACACCTTCGGCAGCCCACAACATCATGAACTCTCTCACCCTCCTCATGTCCCTGCGCCCGCGCCAGTCCGGAGCACTAGCCGACGAACCATCCCCCTTTGTGCCTTCAGAGCACGTGTTGCACAAACTGACCGCCTCCCTACCGCTGAGTGCGACGTCGGGGTGGCGTGGGACGTTGCCCACGGGGCGTTCGGCGGCGCGCGACAACGCGACGATCAAGGTCCGCACTGTAGCTGCGCCTGTAGTGAGCGGCCCGCCAGCGACCGCCGCCGCAGTGCCGCAACCACAGCAGCAGTACCTCCCTTATGGCGGCTATCCACCTGCGCAGTCGGGCTACCAGACGGGACAACCCGCCTACTCCGCCACGCAACCCGCGTATCAGGCTCAGCAATCGTCCTACTCCGCGACGCAGCCGTCATACCAAGCAACGACCCCCGCGTACACATATCAGCCCATGCAGACCGGCCAGAACTATTACCAGAAGACCGGCGCGACGTACTACGGCCAGCAGCAGCAACAGGCGGCCGCGCAGCCGCAGGGCGCGTACGCCGCGTACCAGCAGCAGCAGCAGCAGCCGCCCTCGTACACCCCGCAACCCGCGGCATACACCCCTCAGATAGGCGCGTACACCTCGCAGCCAGCTGGGTATACCCAGCCGCAGGCGCAGCAGGCATACGGGCACCAGGGCAACTACTGGCAGCAGGCAGCGCAGTACGGGCAGCAGCCGGCCTATGCCCAGGGGCAGCAGGCGCAGACCGGGTACGGGCAGCAGGCGGCGCAGTACGGGCAGCAGGCGCAATACGGGCAGCAGGGCAACCTCTTCGTCAACGGCGCGAGCTGGTACAACATGACGCAGGCCGCGCAGCCGTCGTCGGGGCGGGGCACGCCTGTGGCGGGGGCGACACCATACGCAGGCGCGACGCCGTATGCCGGCGCGGTCGCCGCTGTGGCGAATACGGTCACGGGCGCGGGGTATCAGGGACAGCAGCAGGGTGAGTTTGTGCATTATCAGTGATGGGGACAAAGACTGACTGTTGAGTGCAGGTGTGGCGCCGACGTTACCGGCTCATTTGCAGCAGCGGACGGCGACGGCAGCATTCCAGTCGTAGGCGACTGCCGCGTTCCAGTCAGAGCCGCTGCTGCGGTCCGCCAACAATTTTGGCAGGGCAGAAGCCTGCTCGCTCGCATCGCCTGCGCCTGACGACTTACTTTATTCGCTTTCGAAGGAGACCCCTTTGTTTCCCTGTGGTATACTATTTTTCTGGCGGGCTACATAGCATGTGCACCTGCTTTAGTTCTAGAGCCGTCGTCGACGTACATTTGAAATTAAGGCTTTTGCCAGTGCACAGTCTGCTTGAGCTTGATCTAAGTATCGAGAAAAAACGCCGACTACACTTATATTGCAAAGCCTCAGTGCTTATTACTAGTTAGAGGCTCGAAGGGATCCCGTTGGCCTGGGGTCCGAGGCCTGAGGCCCATAGGTCCCTTCCAAGAATCGGTCAAGTGACATGGTACAGAGTGTAGGAGAGATCGCCAAGCTGCCCAACCGCACGCTCGCCTGTAGCATGAGTATCCTACTGAACAGGTTGCTGTGGGCACCGTATAGCTCCTTTATAGAGACCTCACAGTACGCCTTCGTCCAATCAACCAGGATGAGGATGTCCACGCAGTCCTTGTATGCCGGTTGGAGCAGCGTATCGCGCACCTGCTCACGCATGCGGTCGAAATGCAATTTCGTGATCTGTTGCAGCCAGACGCTATCCGACCGACTCGCAACGCTGGCTAGACCCCTGTCAGTCACAGTATCACCTAGTAAAAGTGTACCTACTGTCTTCCCGCCTACTAGCGCAACGCTCGCGGTGCATTTCCTCCCAATCGCGCGCCTGGCATGTTTTCGAGCAGTAGAACACGTTCCCGCAGAAGCAGTATCTCAGCTTCAGTGCATCGTCCTTCGGCGTGGGGCACTGCTTGCGCAATAGGGTCAATTCGTAAGAGCTGACGGAGAGCAATGACGAACCTCTCGCGCATGACAGTACCGCCGACTCTCCATATAACGATCCGCTTCCTCTTTGAGACCTTGGACGTGGGCATATGTAGCCATCATCACGTTCCAGTTCCACATGAAGACGCTGGGCGCCTTCGTTGGCAGGTTAAACTTCTGCTGACTGCGCCGGAAGATATGCAGAAACGAGCGGTAGACGAGAGCCGGAGTGACGTAGATGCCGATGAAGTTGTCCGTATATTCGACGAAGTAGCGGGGCAGTGGGCTGTGTAGCATTATGGCTAGTAGACCAGCGTCGATCAGCTTGCCCAGCGCAGCGAGACTGAACGGCTCGGAGATAGCCGAACGGTAAACACCAAGGAACGTGTTATAAACTTGAAGCAATTCTGCGTTTGTAGAGTCGTAGGGGACCCGAAGCAGAATCCTGATCATGGGCAGCAGTACAGCACCATCGGTGCAGATGCGCGTCTCTTTTTGTATGAAGTGCGCGACTGTGTCGAAGAGTTTTTTGACTTTCGCGAGATCCAGCGTCGGCGCGTCCAATAGCTCCTGCATAACTTCCGAGAGGACGCTGACAACGCGTGCAGGACCATCGTCGAGGAGCTGTCGCACTGCCAGGAGGAGCGCACCGCGGCGGTCTTCCCCGCCTATTATGTTAAGCGAGAGTGCATGTGCAGCCACAGTGAGCCAAGGGAGGTGATGCCGAGGTACAGTCGACGGCAGACGCAGCCAGAGCAGAATTAATATCGCACACGCGTCGTCGACAGCCCAGAAGGCGCGCAAACCCGCTGTGCTGCAGGCAAGGGCGAGATAGACCCTGGTCATGACCTCGACGACTAGGCAGTGGCTGATGCGGGGATCGCAGAGGTTTCCAGATTCGGGGTTGACGTAGAGCATCCACTTCCAGACGAAGGACCAGCCGCGATCCAAGATGTGCTTGGGCGGCTTCGCGTCTTTGATCAGAAGGGAGAAGCAGTCCATAGCCGAGAGTGCTTTCAGGACAGCGATGGCTTCTTTCTCGTTCATCGGGCGACTACCCAACGAATGTGATGGTATGTTGTTGAGGTCGAGCGCGTTCCACATCGCAGCTTCTGCCGCCGAGCATAGACTCTTGTTCGCTGAAAAGGGATCGCGCATGTACCGCTCCATAGGTGAGCCGCATAGCCGATCTCGTAGGGTGTATGGGGAGTACCACGGGGTTTTCATGGCGATCGCGAGTCTGGGGAAGGATCCTTGGTGCTGGTGAGCACGAGTGAGCGACGAAGCCAAGCTGGAATATGGGAAACCGGCTGCCGGAACCGGCCGGGCCGGTTACCGGCAATTGCCTGAAGTGGACCCACAGCGCACACTTACTCGTGTGGGACCTGGAAAAACAGATATAGAAGTAGGTGATTCATCCAAGGTCGTATTCGTCAGTCGCATCGTATTGTATCGTTGCCAATAAGTAAGCTAGGCCCATGGTGTGGGCGTGCAGCCTCATCCAAATCGTGCAGCCTCATCCTAATCATGCAACGTCAACATTATAGGCCATGCGGCATTGTCAGACGTCGGATACTGCTGCTCTTGGGCAAGGCCTGGTGTTCGACCGCCCAAGCCGCCTGCTCAATCTCATCCTCGTTCAGGACGCGGTTCTTGCCCAGTTGTCTGCGGGCTAGTCAGTATCGTGATAGCCAACTTGGAAGATGGCTGAGCCTTGATGCGAACGACGAAAAGTCTGCATCACGAAGAAAGGAAAGAAACCGCAAGAGAAACAAGATACTCACCGCTTCTTCTTGCTGGGCGCCGAAAATGTATCAAGCTCGTCGACGCTGGCTTCCGTTGCAGCCGATCCACGGCCCTTCTTCTTGATCGGCACGATGTCATCCATCGACTCGTCTGCCAGGCTGCTGCCCCCGATGCTCAAATCGTCAAGGTCCTCGGCCAACTTCGTCACGCGGCCCTTGGGCTTTGCGCGCGATTTCCCGCTGCCAGTCGCCACGGATTTGCCACTCGCCGTCGATGCGCCCTTACCGCTGGCAGTGGATGCGCTCTTGCCGCTCGCAGTCGCCCCCTTGGCTGGTGCCTTCGCTTTCGGCGTCTTCGCCGGCTCCCACTCCTCCTCCGTCTCCTCCTCTTCATCCTCATTGTAGTCATCGTCCTCTTCTTCCTCCTCTTCCTCGCCATATTCGCTTTCTTCCTCGTCCTCGTCCTCATCCCCCGCCGTGCTGGCCGTGTCTTCCGTGAGTGCCCCCTCCTCGTCGGAAGACTCTGCATCCTCGGTGTCGGACGGGACCATGGGCGGCGCGGGAGGCTCCTTGATGGGGGTGTGCACGTAGATGGCGCCGGACTCGCGCACGATGCGGGAGCCGCGGCTCTGGCGCGCTAGGGGAGCCTCGCGACTCTTGCGAGCGAGCGGCGACTCGGAGCGGGAGCGCATGCTCTCATCATCATCGTCATCGCTGTCATTATCTTCGTCGGAGGACTCTTCCTCCTCTTCGATCTATGGGGTATGGGTTAGCGGTGAAGGAGGTGGTTTGCCACAATATCTTCTCACCAAACTCATCTCCACATCTTCCTCTTCTGCCTCGCTGGGCGTGCGCGGGGCCGGGAACGTTGGGCGCGGCGGGTTAGGGAATGAGCGCTTGACGGGGCTGCCGAAGGTGGACTTCGTTGGACTGGCAAAGATGCCGGCGCTGCGCATCATATCGATCTTCGCATCCGTCTTGAGCTCGTTCTGCTCCCTCTGCATCCCACCAGTCAGCACCAGACTACGGCAAACCTCTCAAAACGCGCACCTCCATGAGCAGCTGCCGCTTGTACATGTTCTCCATATCCGCCATCCTCTGCTCCATCTCGCGCATCACCTCGTCCCGTGTATCCGCCTCGATTTCGTAGCATCGCACATTGAGGGCAAACACCTGCGCCTGAAGATCCTCGATCTGGTCGAACAGCGACTGCACGAGCGGGTAGATGTAGTCGTCCTCCGCCTCGTCCTCTGGCTCACCGTCGTTGGGCGCGTCTTCCTCCAGCACCTCGTAGGTTGACTCCACCGGTCGCGCGTTCTTCCCGTCCCCGCCCATGGAAATAGTAACCTTGCGCGTGTACGGCCGCGGCGCGACATCCGCGCCCTTCAGCGTCAGCGGACCCAGCTGCTTGATCGTCTTCCCCGCCGTCTTCCCCGGCCCCACGTCGCGCTTTGCCGGCTCCTCCGGCGTCGGCGGCAGCCGCTGCACGGGCGCCGGCGCGGGCGTAATGTACACCTCCCGCGCAAGCGCGGCGAACTTCATGACGTGCGAGTTCTCGTCGTAGCCGGTGTCGTAGGGGTTGATGTTAACGATCATGACGGTGCGCCCGTCGCCGACGAAGTAGTCCATGAGCGCCTCGGTGAGCTTGCTGTAGCGGAATGGCACGAGTGCGAGGTGCTTCTTGACCTCGCGCGTGTCCAGCCGGTTATCCCGGCTGACAGTATCGGCAAGGCTGCTGGCGAGGCGGCGCTGGTTGGCGCGCATGACTTCGAGGCATTGGCCGAGGACCATGAGGGACTTGTTGATGTTGCCGGCCTCCCGGAGGCGGTCGCCTTGAGTCTGGGTGTTCTTCGTGCGCTCGGAGCCGGCGAGGTCGACGAATGTGAGGCGAGACACCTGGAGGGAGGTGGGGTCCTGAAATACAGTCAGCGATGGGCAGTCCGGCGGACGTCGAGTACACGTACATTGCGCTCGCCGCGATGACCGCGTACGATCTTGATGATGACCATACCATGACTGCGACTGCTCTGGCGGTTCGCAAGTGTACCGAAGACGCGGCGATGAAGCTGGCCCATCCTTATAACAGACTTGGCCTCCGCGGCGCTGGACACTCGAAATTGGCGCAAGTCATGGATATATTTACCGGGTGATGTTGCCTCGTCCCCGTCGGACGAGGGGCAGGCCTTCAACTGCAACGCACGCCGCGTCACGACGGTGTTCGGTCGAGGAATGCCGCTGCCCTCGTTGCCGGACTCCAGAAGGTCGTACACCTTTTCGTTGTAGACTTCGACGTACGAGACCCAGACGTTGTACTCGTAGTTGCGGTCCACATCGAGCACGGTGGAATCGACGTCAATGTCGGGACTCGCACTGTTGGGTGACTGCTGTCCTAAGGCCTGTGCTAAAGCAGGTTCGGCCTTGAACGGGAGGGGTCGATTGTCCTTGGGATCCGCCAACTCGACGCTGTTCAGACGCAGCGGGCGGTACTGCGAAGGTGTTACAATGAGGACAAAATATCCAGGAATCAGAGCTTACTTTACCCTCTCCTTGTAGCCCATCGATGCTGTTAAAGATGACGTCCACGGCGCGAGGAAGAATGCCTGCAGTTCCCTGCTGGACGCCGCCTTGCACAGTGTACTGTGTGTGTTTGTGAGTAAGGTAAATATATGGCAACGTATACACGCACAGTCTTCCCAGAGTTCGTGTGGCCATATGCAAAACACAGACCGTTCTGGCCTTCCAGAACGCCTATGACGAGAGGAAGGGTCGTGCTGGAGAAGAAGTCCGATTGGGTAGTCTCCGGCTTGAAGACATGCGAGAAGGTGTAGTTGCACGACTGGGGCAGGCTCGATGGACGGAATCGAGATGCGCTATTCAGCTCCTGATTAGGATCGCACATCTGGACTGATGTGTCGGACAACGGGGTGAGATATGGTGCTGTCGTCGGCTCTTCGTCATTGAGATGGGGTCGGATTCGCAGATACGCCTGTTTGCACAATTAGGGAAGATACTGCAGAAGATGCAGACACGCACCATAATGGACTCCCGCTGGGGTTCCGGCGTTGCATTGGCCTTCTTGGTCTTGGACGCTGGTGCAGCTTTGCTCGACGCCTTGCTTGGGGGAGGCGATGGAGAAGCTGATTTGCCATCGTCTCGATTCCGGTTCAGCAGTGGCTTCCGCGCCGGAGCAGTCCTTGCTGCCGCTGCCGCTGTAGTCCTTGCAGCTGCGGGTTTGGTGGCCGTGGTTCTCGAGGTGGTGGCGCCGGCTGCCGGCGTCGGTGTCGCAGCCTTGGATCGTGTTGTGCGCGCCGGCTGAGCTGGAGCAGCCGGTGCCGCCGGCGTCGTTGCGGTCTTGGTGCGTGCGCGGGTCGTTGGACGGGTGGCCATGGTCGTTTGTGTCTGGACTCTGGACTCAGGACGCGACGCGCCACACGGCAGACACGCTCCTCGACACGTGACGGCAGGTGATTTGTTTGCCGCGAAGGCCGGTGCACGTGGACGCTTGGACACTCGCGTTCAACCGCGTCTTGACGCCGACCGTCATCACATCGCTCGCCTTTGCGCCACCGCCGAATCACAAAAACATCTACTGGCACACATATATCAGCCGCTTTTTCTTGATTTTACGCAGCAATGGTCGTCAGAGAGGAATCCTCCAAGCGCCGCAAGTCTATTGCAGGCACGAGCAGCGGCAGGGCTTCCCTCACGCACAAGGGAGGAAAGCGACGAGCGTATAGTATCGCGCCTGGCTCTGGCTTGAGTCCTTTGACCAAGGCGCGCAGAGATCTGGTGCGTCATGCGACTACACACATTCCCCCATATCCTAACGCCTCGCCAGCGACCCCGCAAGAGCATCCTCAAAGTACCCGTAGCCATCCTACACGGCGATGACCCTAATTTCACGCCCTCGCCCGACACAAGCGAAACACAAGACTTCACCACAGACGTGCACGATAACTTCCGCCGCAAGTCCATGGGACGGCGCGTCAGCTTCTCTAGCACCGCGCACATCCGATACTTCACCAAGAAGGGACCCCGCACCTCGGATGCTCCCTCGTCAGAGCCGGATCCCGAGGACAGCCCCCCAAAGAATACGGCGCCTCCCCCTCCGCAAGTCATCAACGACGAGAATGCCTACCCGGGGAGCAGCAACAACCGGCGGCGCAGCTCCGTTGGCCGTCCCTCCTTTGCGCCTTCAGACATGGACGTGACAGGCGTCTTCGATTTTGGGCAGCCGCCTCCGGGGGACAGCGCCGTTGGGGACGAGGACAGCTACGTTGAGGACGGTGACGAGGACGGCGACATGGACGTCACACAGGGCATGCCCAGCGATCTCGCACGCCGTAAATCCTCTGTGGCTTTTCAGGAGCCGGAAGACGACTCTAACATGTCCATCGACCCCGACGCAACTGGCTCCTACATGGAAGAATCATCAGGAATGCAGTCCGATACGGAGCCACTGGAGTGCGAGGTGCCTCTCGGGCAGGCGCTCAACCCGCCAGTAACAAATGATGCATGGGACGCGCTCGCCCAAGCCGCGAACGCGCCAGTTGAAGGCGGCGACGATGAGGATGACCTGGAAGAAGCGATCCTGCGACTGCGTCGCGCCTCTGCATTCCTCCCGCCCACGCAAGGCGGCACATCCGAGGACTCGTTCACATCGACGGAGGACAGCTTCAACGCGGACGGCGATGAGACGATGAACATCAGCCGCGCTATGGGGCGCGTCAGCGTTGGTGGCAACGATCTCGCGCGCATGAGCCTCGGGGGCGAGTCGGCCATGGACGAGTCGGAGGTATATGGCGCGATCGGCGTCGAGCCTCAGATGCCGGCGGCGACGCCGCAGGCGCAACTTTCCAATGGCTCTCAATTCCCCAGTGGCTCTCAGTTCGCCAATGGCTCGCATACGCAACCGCTGCCCACCTCGCAAATGCAACAGCAAGCCGCCGCGAAGCCCTTGTCTTCTTCACAATCCCTACCCCCCTCTCAAATGCAAGCCGCCTCGCAATCCCAAGCCCCCTCCAAATCCACCCCCGCGCCTGTCTTTCGACCCCCCACACTTAGCTCTGTCACTGGCGGCGGAGCCAACGTCTTCTCAACGCCGAAGCCTGGCGTTTTCTCCACGCCCAAGCCAGGCATCTTCTCCACGCCCAAGCCAGGCGTGTCCGCAACTCCCAAGCCCAGCGTCTTCTCTGCGTCTACCGGCCCGTCTGCGTCTACCGGTCCATCTGCAGCTGCCTCCGCTGGTCCATCTGCCTCTTCCGGCTCATCCGCGTCTGCCGCCAACCACACATCAGCCGTTGCCTCCACGCCCAAACCCATGCTCCAGGGCCACCCCAGCTCCGTCGTACGTCCTCTGACCAAACCCGCTCCTTTCAGCTTCACACCGCGCGCGGTGAGCTCGCCTGCGCGGACGAAGGCAGCGGCTGCCGCAGCAGCGAGACCGCCGTCCCCGGCCAAGAGCACGGGCTCCTCAGCTGCGAAGAGCGTTGGCTTTTCGGCTGCATTTGCACCGCCTGCTGCGCGTCCGTCGCCGAAGAAGTTTGCGCCAGAGCATAACAAGTCTGCTGCGCCCGCGCAAGACAGGGGCACGTCGCAGGAGCAGCATGGGAGCGATCCGCCTGCGGTTGCGCTGCCGGAGAAGCGTCCTCGCAACGAGAACGATGAGCATGCTGCAGCCGACAAGAGCAACCCAGCCAAGCGGGCAGCGCTGGGGCAGAAGCCATCCGGCTCTTCACCCTCGCAGGGTACGGACAAATCCCCCCTTCTCGAGACGGCCGCTGGACCATCGTCCGCCTCCGCGGCGCCTGCTCCCCGACCGCTGGATCCCAGCCGAACCGCGCCGTTCGAAAGCGTAAGCGCGAACCCGGTCGTGCAGCGCAGGACGTCTATGATGCGCCGGCCGTCATTGTCTGCGCGCAAGAGCATGGTCGGGGCACTGCCACCGAATTTGGCGAGCAAGGAGCCTGCGACGTCGTCGGCAGTGGCGTCGCCGAAGAAGAAGGCCGTAGTTGGGATGGGCCGTGCGAGTATGGGCGCGGCGCCGAGAGGCGGAGTGCAGTTCCAACCTCGGCGACCGTCGGTTGGGTTGGATAAGGGGAAGGGGAGGGCGGTGGTACAGGAGGAGCAGCCTGCACCGGAGGATGAAGATATGATGGAGATTGAGGACGGCCAGGAGGAGCATGGGTCCGCGGAACATTCGCTAGAACTCGACTTGTCGAGAGAACGGAATACGGGGCCATCCTTTGAGGACCAGGATATGGTGGGCGTCGATGCGCAGCGCATGCAGGACTGGGTAGACGGCGTAGAGCAGGACAACCTCGAAGAAGAGGATATCGTGCGTCGTCTCATCCGTTGTATTGACCGCGGCTTACTCTCTCTCCTCCAGCCCCAGATATCCATCCGTGGCTTTTTCGAAATGACCGGCATCAAGTTCATCGACGAGATGATAGCGCCCCGTCGCTCCATTGCGCCTCGGCAGGCCAGACCTGCAGACTCCATCCCTCTCCATGAATATCTCACCGCACTTGCCATCGACCTGCCCCAGCTCGATCTCTACGGCCGCGTCGCCGGAGACCTCGCGGAATGGAATGCGAAGTACAAGGAGAACTTCGAGGAGATGGAGCGCGATGCGGCGCTGGATATGCCGGAGCTGTTCGGCGAATACATGCGAGCGGAACCGGAGGACCAGGAGGACCTGAAGCACTACCTGACGCTGATCAAGGCGAATGCACGCATGCAGGCGAAGTCGGACTGGTACTCGTGGAAGACGAAGTGGGTGGAGGAGCTCACTGGGATTGCACAACAGGAGTTGGATACAATGCAGGCGGTGCGTATTTATGCATGCTGAGGCGCAGGAGTAGCTAGCTGAGTATGAATACAGGACCTGGAGACGATTAACGCGCTCAATGCGTCCCTCGAGATCACGCTGCCAGAGCTTGAGCGTCAGCACGAGGAGGTGACCGCGCAGCTGGCGAAGGAACAGGCGGAGATCGACGAGATTCAGGAGTCCGACCAGGACTGGCTGAATCAGCTGAAGGCGGAGATGGCAGAGCAAAGGTACGCTGCGGCATGTTATGGGCGCTTTTGCAGAGTAAGGCTGATAAACCTCGTAGCACTGTGATTCGGTCGCTCGAGACGGAGGTCGCGCAGGTGCGCTCTGGCAGGCAGCATGTTCAGGAGCGCCTCGATGAGTACGAGGCGGAGAAGCGGGAACACGCTGCCGCTATCGCAAGCGCAAATCGCATGCTCGATGTCCGTGAGCGGCGCACGCACTCGGAGGTGCAGCGATTGCAAGGTGAGCTTCAAGCCTCTTTTGTTTACTTGAGAGCTTTTCCCATTTACACGTGCAACAGCGGAGCTTGAATCGCTGGAGGACCTGCACCAATTCCACCTACGAACCGTGACCTCTGATACGTTTGAGTACGAGTACTTGCAACGGTACCTCGTCACAGTTCCGCTTCGTGCGTCTCAGCCGGTCGTGCAGGGCGTGGACATCAAGGACCTACCTGGGCGGCCGGCGGTCCGAGACGATTTCCCGCGCTATACAGCCCTAGTGTTGGCAACTGCGAAGCGGCGCATCACTGAGGGACCGCAGAGGAGTTTGCCGGACGTGCGTTGTCTCCTCTTTACCTATGAACTCCTAACTGATGTATTGTTTTCGAACCAGATCGTGCAAACGCTGCGCGCGTACTTTTTCTCGTGCAAAGAGCTGCGCTCCCAGCTAGGGCTCATCACGGTGAAGTATCCCGTCGAGCTCAATGTGATCCACGAGGGCAATCAGTCCACGGGGTTCATGGCCACGGCAATCGTGCTGTTCAAATCTGTGCGCGCCAAGGCGTTCGTGAGCTTCATCTTTGCAAACGACGTGTTTGCGAAGTGGCCGTACAGTATCAAGGACGTGCAGGTGAAGGTGGATGTGGCGTATGGGAAGGTCGAGTGCGTCTTTACTCTCTCATCACTTTGCAAGATGATTATGCTGACCATGCACCCCAGTCCGCAACTTTTGTCTGTGGCCGTGACAAGTCGGCTGGCGCAGGCGACGCCACAGGACAACTATGCGTGCCTGCTTGATGCCTGTATACAGGCGCAGGAGCAGTATCCCGCAGAGTGACAGCCGTTGAGTGTCAAATCTAGTTTTTTTTTCTCTTGGTGTTCTTCCCCAATCATCGGGGCTATGTACGTGAATCTCTGTGCATCTTGTATCTCTCTCTCTTCTTGACTGGATACTGTATATCCCGTGTATATTATGATCAATACACATCCTTTCTTCCGCATCTAACGATCGCGGTGCTATTCGAGGTTAGCCAGACTTGCTGCACCGCGAAGGTACTCGGTCATAGAATCCCGTCCCAGTTATTCTCCACCTAGCAAGGCGAGAGCTGAGCGCTGAGCGCTGAAAAGTCACAGATTTCGCCCGAGTCAGCCGCCTGATTGATGATTGAAGCTTGCAGCTGGCCGATCCGGGCTCAGCGCGAATATACAGTCATGTGACCGCGTCTAGCATGATAACTACATACGCGCGCCGCCGCCGCCGCGTAAGCGCCTGAAGCCGCTCTTGACGCCAGCTGATAAGTAAGCCGTTATCATGGCGAGAGCCCATAGCAGGTGCACAGCTTGCACCTTCCCACCATGTCACTACCCCAGTACGCGCCCGTCTGCACGGGCGATGAGAAGATCGTCGCTCCCAGCGCCGAGACGCAGGCTTTGCGCGCTGAGGCCGGCGCTGCCCCCCAGCCGCGTCGCGCGTGCAAGAAGCACCGCGTCATTTTCCGCGGCATGCTCATGCTTGCGCTGATCTACTTCACCGCCTCTAGCGTGTCGTTTCCCAGCATCTTCGGATGTCATCGCCACGCCGCAGAGCTCCCCTCGCACTTCACCCTCCCCTCTGGCTCGCGCATCCCTTCCGTCGCCCTCGGTGTCTGGAAGGCAAGCCGCGGGGAGGTTGGGCAGGCGGTACAGGCCGCGCTTGACGTGGGATATCGGCACATCGACGATGCGCGGGTGTATAACAATGAGGAGGAGGTCGGGGCGGCGCTTTTGGGTAGTGGGGTCAAGAGAGAGGACGTGTGGTTGACGAGCAAGGTGAGCAAAAGGCAGGATGGGATGGACTAAGATGATGATGACTGACTGGTGTTGTTTGTGTAGCTCCCAGGCACCTATCACGACCCGCAGGATGTGGAGAAGTCTGTGGACGAGAGTCTGGCGGCGCTCAACACCACCTACCTGGATCTCTTCCTCATCCACTTCCCCGTCGCGCTCTTCCCTGAGAACGGGACGTACAACGAGGCACTCACGGAGAACATGTTCCCTACGTGGCAGGCTATGGAGCAGATGGTTGTGAAAGGCAAAGTCCGTAACATCGGTATCAGCAAGTGAGTGTCGTTACTTGTACTTGCATCCCCATTCACAATTCTTCTCATCCATGTACTAAACCCCGCCCTCAGCTTCAACATCTGGCGCACCCAGAAGCTGCTCTCGCATCCCAACATCACTATCGCGCCCGTCATAAACCAGGTCGAGCTTAACTTCTTCAACCCGCAGCCCGGGTTTTTGGCCTGGATGAAGGAACACAACATCCTTGTTGAGGCGTATTCCCCGCTCGGCGGTGAGGGCCAGGTCGGCAAGACCCTTGGCCTGCCCATCGTCCAGGACATTGCGACGCACTTGGACATCACGCCGGCGCAGGTTATCATCTCATGGCACGTCCAGCGCGGCACGGTGGTGCTACCGAAGAGTGTTACGCCGAGCCGCATCGAAGAGAACCTGAAGAGTGCGTGATAGCCTTTTTGTGTACCGCATGTGGATCGTTGCTGACACGCCTGCATAGTCACTCGTCTGCCTGACGCGCTATTCGAGAAGCTTGAGGCAGCTGCCGTAGGCCACAAGCCGGAGCGCACGCTTAACCCAAGCCAGCGATGGGGCCTTCCCTATGACATTTTCGACTGATGGGCGAACAAAAGGCAAAATTGCGGGAAATGATACTGAGTCAAATAGAAGATTTTAAGTATGTTTTCAAATTGGGCTATAGTTTAGAATAAGTACTTCTGCAGTTGCTCCCATTACTGTACCTACCTGTATGGAAGCAACCGTCACAGGTCACAGGCCCTCGGTTGCGTTGCCTATGTCACAGGTCACAACCCCCTCGCGCACCCAACCACCTTCCAAAAGTGGTAATTTGTGGCCAAAAATGCCCCCAAAAAGGGAATTTTTGGCGGCCCGGCGTAGCCGGGCCGCTTGCCGGGGCTCTGGTTGCATCACTTTCCAAGTGTCACACTTCCCAGCCGGTTGCTTCCATACAGGTAGGTACAGTACATAGGAACAGCCACTACTAGGGATCAGCGAAGTTAACCTGGCGCCACATGAAAGTCTCACGGTCAGCTGATCCGGCGGCGCGGCTCGCGTCCGCACGTCGTCGTCTGCACCATCAAACTAGCCTCGAACCAGCTCTACCCAAGCCATGCGCTACTTCTTGCGGCATCAGTCCCTCGCCTATGCCTCTCATCACCAGCCCTCATCATTCAAGACCGAGCAGCCTGCCGTCGGCGACTTTCATTCTGGCGGCGTCTCTGAGCCGAACTACGAGGAGCAAGGATATTTGCCACAGGTCCCTAATGCTGCGGTACAGTCTGCTGGACCATCCGACAACCAGCTCTCTACCCCTAGGGCTCGAACGACATCCCACTACCAGTCGGCAATCCGCTTGAAAGTCAACGTAGAGAAGTCTCTGAAGGACGCACGAGCAACTATGCAATTCTGGAAGCGGCGCGCTCGCGAGCACGGAGAGGATGTCATCACACCATCTGCGTCTAAAGCCTCGTCAGTCGGACTGGATGAGGGGGACGTGCTCAGCCCAGAGCGGCGGGCAGCCGTTGAGGCGCTCCTGGAACGTTACCGCGGTGCAGAAAGGGCTACAAGCAGCTCTATCTCTACAGGAGATGATTCACAGGTGCGCCTGTGACAGCTGCTGTCTATATATGCGCTGAGTTGACTGGTTTCAGAGCTTCAGTGATGACTTTTCTCTCGATTCCATCCGCTTCATGGCTGGTGCCACGCCTGACGAGCTGGCGTCGATCTTCACCTCTGATACTACTCTCTCCGGCGCGCTTTCTGCGATTTGCGATATTCTGTCATCTGACGGTGTCATTCCATCCGGAAGTCAAGACTTGGGTTCTCGCGCTTGCTCTCCTGCTGCGTCCGTATCCTCTTCTACGTCGACCATGTCTGCATCGCCAGCCTCAAGGATTCCCCTCCCTGTCAGATCGCGCGCTGCGTCCATGACTTCAACGCCGACGAGGCCTACGCGGGAACCCACCAAGGCGTCTACATCAACCAAGTGCATCTCGTCCGGACCAGACACGCTGCAGCATGTCTCTCATGTCACTCAAACTTCGCGTGCTCAGTTGTCGTCGCCATCTCGTCTGTCGTCGCCTTCTCGCTTTCGCTCTTTGACTGCGCTCCGCGACGCTTGTTCAGCTTCCACATCGAGTTCACCGCCACCTCCAGCCTTGCCTTCGACGCCACAAAAGGCGCTGGCAACTCGCCTCCGCCGGCCCACTGTGTCCTCTGCGCTGAAGGCGGTCGATAGCCCGCTGTCTGTGCATTTACAAAGGACCTACGAAGCTGATTCGCCCATTCAGTCTCGCTCGCTCTCCCATAGGAGTCGTGCGCCTACGTCAGCGCAGGACAGTCCCTTGCAGAATAGATCACAACAAGCGACTTCGCCTTCGTCTTCGCCGTACGCTGCTTCGCCTGCGCGATCTCGCATGAAGGATGTCTCAACACCACTTAGTCCGATTCGCTTCGCTTTCGATGACAGCCCGCCGTGCTCTGCCTCGCCGCTAAGCACCACTCATCCTACTGCGTCGCTGAATACCGCTCGTGCTATCCCTTCGTCGACACGTGCCACTGCTGCCCTGAGCACCGCTCGTCCTGCTTCATCACTGAATACCTTTCGTGCGGCGTCGCTTGCATCTCCTCCGGGAACGTCTCGACCGCATACATCGATGGCCGCACGCCCGCGCTGGCCTATACGCGAGACGAAGCCACTGGTCATCAAGAAGAAATCTTTGACCTCATTAGCGCAGGCAGCGGGCAAGGCTCCACGACAACCAGTCGCTAGTGCTTTGCCGCAACATGGCCTCGTGAGATTGTCGGGTACCACCGGGAAGGCAGCTACAGTCACGCAAACATCCTCTGTAATTCCAAAGGCGCCTGCGAAGGCGGTGGACAAGAAGGACAGCGTGGTTAGGAAAGCGGCGGCGCGCGACCCTGTCGTGGGTGTCTCCCCCGCCAGAGATCGTGCGCAGGAGATGGGTATGGAACTGGCAGCGAATCGCGCGCGCGAAGCCAAGGCAGGTGTTGGAGGGAGGGTGCTGGCTTCCAGCATCCGACGTCCCGCTGGGACGTGGCGGAACGGTGTATAAGTTGGGACATAGTATGTGATAAGCATGTAGTCTGTAGCCCGCCGATTCATCGCTATGCGCGAGATGGTTGACGCGATTTCGTCCCCTTCACCTACATTTCCACGAAGGATTGGATGTGGATGTAACTACGCCCACGACACCTTGCCGCCCTTTCTGTGTACAGACATATATGAGAGTCATAGTGAGAGAGAAGCGAGAGGTGCACATACGCTAGCCGCGATCTCAGTCGTTGCTCTCTGGCTTTGACGATCTTGACAGTGAGCAGCGTCCCGAGCTCATTCATCTCGTCCACGGTCAGGCTGTCATCTCGTTGACAGACGAAATCGTAGGCCTTCTTTGCCCAAGCGTCGCCCATGCCATGCACGTCAGCAAGACTGATTTTCCGGACGGGGCTGAGTACGCCGTGATGGTTTAGCGCGGTCACAGCGACTTTGCACACGTCGGCCATGTCGTACTTCTTGGCGAATTGCAGTATGAACTCCCATTTGTTCGCCATCTCGGGCGCGACATGCTCTGACCTGCAGATATAGGTGTCAGATATGAGCTGAACAAGGATGATATGAGCATACCATTCGTACGGCGAGTCGTAAAAGAACCACAACATGCTGTCCATGCACTTCGCGGTATCACCGCGGAGTCTAATCGGGTCGTCCGGGGAGTGCCCTTGGTCCCTGTCATCCGTGTTCCCTGCGAGAGTGAACATAGTTGCAAAGACGGGGCTGGCCTTGATCAGATGGAACGAATGCAGGCGGAAAACGGTGTTTTCAACCTAACAAGCAGCGTCAATGATTGCCTGACCAAAGCCAGAAGGACAGTGGCGGCAGACTCACTATGAACCACGTGTCTCCCTGTTCAGGTCCTCGCACACTGGGAGGCGATTTTGCAGACACGCGCTCCAGTTGCCCTTGATGGTGAGATCCTCAGCTGCGAGAAAACAGTCATATGGACTCTGCGGAAGACGCACCACGCAGTTTAGACAAGTTTTCGTAGATATCCTTTACGAACTCTGTTCGTAGGGGTAATGCGGAAGCCCTTTCCGGACAGCTCCAGTGGTGCTTGACATCTGCGTCACATACGTGAACGAGGCCCTGCAGACAAACGACGGCCTCCGTATCAGTGCATTGAGAGCACGACGCCGCAGGAGAAGGGCAGGATGTGCGTCCGTCCATTTGCGCGTGGTGGTACAGCTCGCGAGACTTTGCCAAAAGCGCCGTCACCGCAAAGCCAAGTTGGCCACATTCTTGAGCAGACAGCGACTCCTCGCGAGTGAGCACTCGTTTGAGGTGCGGGTCCATCCAAGCGTCAGGCAAGCCATAGCGCATGCATAGCTCAATTTTGCGAGCGTCACCCAAAGGGGCTCCATTGCGATGAAGAGCGTAGCAGGCCACTTTTGCGATCTCAACCATGGAGAATTTCTCGGCCAGTAATAGGACGGACTTCCAGGTCTTGTCAATGTTTTTCGTACCCTTGATCAAGCCCTGCCTGCCAGATTATAAGCTACAGTACGCGCCAGACGTCAAAGAAATATCTCATACCAAGTGTAGCCAGATTCGTAGAAGAACCATAGCAAGCCCTCGAAGTCGCTCGTACGAACGCCGTCAAGCACGATAGGGGACCTGTCTACGTCGCCCTCGAGTTGGAGAAGTTTATCGAAATAGGTTGTTGCCCGCTGAAGGTGGTAGGAGTGAAAGCGATAAAGCGTGTTCTCGACCTAACAGTACAGTGACGGACGCGTGAAGAACACGTTCAGCAATTGCCTGCGCCCGCCGTGAGATTCGCGACACAACTGACCCTGACGATGACATCCCCTTCCTCTAGGTAGTATTCTTCGCTGTGAGTGGCCATCATCGACCCTTGCATGGTCGACATGATGGACCAAGAAGAAAATTGTATAAGCGCCGGTTGCGCGTGGCGAGCAGGTGGTCAACCGGTCACCAGTGGTTAGCATGAGGCGCGTACACGTCCATATGATGTTTCGGTAACGATATACTAGCACGAGTGAAGACGAGACGATGTGCGCATGCATAACTTGTAAGTATGCGTCTACTACGAGTACACAATCAGCAGTACTTAGTAGTCCAACCCACAGTAACATTCGATCGAGATCATTTCTTGGCGATTTTGCGACTCTTGAGCTTGCTGCCCGGAATGAGCAAACAAACAAAGGGAAACGACGGCCAGAAGGCGATGCGTACCTCATCAGGGCGCGCAAATACTGTTCTCTGTCCTTCACGAGTGCCATTGCGAGCGGTATCCCCAGTTCTTCTGCTTCTTGTGCGGTGAGGCTCTCCGCGCGCTCTGAGACAGCCCGACGTGCTTGCGCCATCCAACTGCCGTCAATATTGTGTCGAACGCAAAGGCCTATCTTTCGGACGGACGTAAGGGCATTATGATGGTCAAGCGCGTACACTGCGACTTGGCAGATGCCTTTCATGCAGTACTTTTCTGATAATGCCAGGATGCACTCCCATTTAGGGATGTCATCGCTTTTGACCTCTTCGGACCTGACCTCGACGTGAGGACCTGTCGCTAGACAAATGCGAGACAGACGCACCATGCATACGGCGAGTCGTAGAAGAACCAAAGGAGGTTCTTCCATGCGTCCAGATTCTCACCCTCCAGTGTGATGGGATTCGCCCAGGTGCCTTCCCTAGCGATCGTAGATGTAGTAGGTAAAGCGAGCATGTCCGTGAAAACACTGCTCGCCGTCATCAAGTGATATGAATGGATCTGTACGACCTTGTCTTCGACCTTTTGAAGATTTATCAGCACGGGGGCAGCCTGAGCTCACGCAGAGGGAAAGTACCTTTAGGAATAGGTCTCCCTGCGCAGAACCCCATGCATCGCAGCGAGACTGCAAGCTTGCTCCAGAAGTGAGGTGGTTTTCTGAGCAAGGCAGTTAGCAGGATCCGACCAAGTGAGAAGTATGCGTACGGTCGATGCTCGTTATGTCGATGGCGTCAATGATGGGCTGCCTGTCAATCTCGGTCGAGTCACATTTACAAGCATGCATGCGGTCCTTGGCACACATATGGACGCCCAAGTGGCATCGATAATTTGGAATCGAAATACCGTCCAAGAAGGTTGTAGCGCAGGGTATGCACATTTTAGTATCCTTGCAAGGCTTTGGTATCAAGCGCGCGCTCGTTTCCCGAGCGTCCGCCAATACTGTTGTCATCTCGAAGCCAAGTTGGCGCGCTTCATCCGCGGAAAGACATTCCTTGCGAGAGATCACTCGTTCCATCTCCCCTCGTATCCACTCCTTGCTGAGACCATGTCGTACGCAAAGCGCAATTTTGTAGATATCGCCCAGCGCAGCGCTTGCGCGATGCAAGGCATAGCAAGCGACTTTTGCGACCTCGTCCATGGAAAACTTCTCAGCGAGCAGCAGGGTGGATTTCCATTTCTCGTCGAAGGACTTGTCGACCAAGCAGGACCTGGGGAATGCGTGAGAAGACGCCGCAGATCGGATACTAACAGCCCACCATCGGTAGCCCGACTCGTAGAAGAACCAGAGTAAGGCTTCGAAGTCGGTCGCCTCCACTTCGTCAATCACTATAAGGAATTCGTCCACATCGCCCCCGCCCCTAGACTGCCAACTAGCTGGCGGCGTGTTTTCGAGGAGCTTGTCAAAGTATGTCGTAGCCCGCTGAAGGTGGTAGGAGTGGAAGCGATACAGTGTGTCCTCGACCTGAAAGTAATCCCGTTCGTCAATATGACCGCAAGCGGAAGCAAAACTCACGACTAACCCTCACGATGACATCTCCTTCCTCCAGGTAGTACTCCTGGCTGCGAGTGGGCGGGGCCGGATCTGGTGCGGACGACATGATGGGGGTCGATGAGCAAGATGCGATTAGGCGCCGAGAACGCTGGACGTGCGCATTGCGGGCAGGTGGCCGGCATGAGGCGCGCACTAGCTCCCTAGTGATGCTTCGGTGGCCTCCCGTGGCCAGCGTTGCTGCGGTACTGATATAATGCAGAAGAAAAAGCATTCCAAAAGCAATAAGTTAGATAACTACACGGCCGGGCAATACATAGGAGGGATCAATGCCTCAGAGCGGGCTCCTGAACAGCGGGCCTTCTGTCGGCGGAGTCAGGTCGGGCGATGTGCAGCTGGGCTATGGAAGCCGAAACAAAACCAGCCAGGTCGACTATAAGTTGTATATCGGCAAGAGCTTCCCCAAGGACAGAGATTGCCGACACAGTGGACACTCGTTCTGCGAGAGGGGGAGGTCAGTATGCGAAATGCACCGTTTGAGTTCAAGGCGAATGGAGGGGCCAGAGTTTGGGCGAGGGCAGGCAAATTCGGACTCACCCTCTCCCTAGCCCATCCCACGATACACGACCAACAAAACAGATGGCCGCATTCCGTCACCGTGCTGTTCATGCGCTCTTCCAGGCATAGCGTGCAGTTGCGTCCAGAGCGCAAGTCGTCTGGTATGGCAGAGAGATCCAACGCGGTGCACTCGTCCTCCTCAGGCCGGGGTAGTTCATCGTCCTCTGCAAAAGAGAACGGGTGAGCGTCTGGCAGGAATCACGCAGAGAAGGAGGGGTACCCGTTGACTGCTGCGATACCAGTTCGGACACGGAGCGGTCATCGAGGGAGCAGTCGTTCGAGGTCGATTGTCGTGCCTTGCCCTTCTCGTTGGAAGGCGGGTCCGCTGCGGCGCGGCGGGAGCGGAGAGCAGAGACGAGGCGGTAGATCAAGCGCATGCCAATGAGAACGCCCAAAAGCGAGTAGGAAGGGGGCCGAGTGTGAGGATTCTCTGGCGTTGAGGATATCTGTGCGGGCGGATGATCAGCGGGACTCGTGTGCAGCAACAGCCGGTACACATACATGACCGACTTTGAGCAGTCGCCTCCACAAGTCATGATATCCTCCGCGGCCCCAGATATAGAATACAGCGAGATTAATCTCATGTAAGACTTCGAGGCTGGTCAACGCGCGGCGAAGCAGCGTACTGCCTCTCCAATGCGCGCTCACTTTCGCTAGCACGTATGGTGGAAGAGAGGGCAGCAATACGAGGAGTGCGCGAGCCGCAGTGGAGGGGGGTACAGAGCCGTCGCGCTCAGCCCAAATGTCGGTGTATTCCTCGCCGAGCGTCTGGGTGGCTGCGGTGGTCAGCGAATGCGGTATGCCTGAATCACGAGCTTGAGACACACCTCGACCGGAAGTCAGGCCAAAATAGACGAGCTTGACGAGGAGCTCAAGTTCCTTGTCCCATCGTAGTACCGAGCGGTTCCCTGTACCTCTCTCAGCAAGTCTAGACGCAAGCGAAAGCAACAAACTGACCAAGCCATGCTCTTGTCACATTCTCCGTCTGTTCTCGCAGAAGCGCGACATGGTACAAGTCCCTTTGATTTGCCCTGACTTCAGCACGGTCAATCTCCTGCCCGCTAAGTCCAGGTTCTAACTCACTGATCTGGGCCTGCTGCGCTGGAGGGAACGATGGCGCGGACGACGAAGACATGGTCCGGCTGTCCGGCCCGGAGCTCTCTCCGCCCACCTTGCGGCCGAAAACACGGGTCAACAGACTTGCATTTCTCTCAACGCGATCGCGACGAAGTGCAGAGGACCGGCAGGAGCCATGCAGCGCAGCCAAGAACCGTCCGTATGGCAGAAGAGTGCGTATCTGACTCTGCTAGGGGGCGCTGCGCGAAGCTGAAATATGTATTTTCTGTGCAGTGAAGTGAGGAATTACAGACCATGCCCTACCGAGCGCGTTCTTATTGTCCCCTTTAGGATGGGCTTCATAATGGGCGCAGGAGTCGGGATGACGACTGGCTTCATCTTTGGGTCTTATACTATCCTTCGGTGCGTTGTATGTTCCTGAGAAATGAGCTTTAACTGAGGTATTCCAGCGGTGGTGCCGGCCCGCGCGGGGCGCTCTCGACGCTGTCCCAGTACATGCTTGCTAGTGGTGGCATGTTCTCCTTCTTTTTGGCTGTTGGCTCAGTGAGTATGCCCTCCCACACATCTACACACCAATGCATCCCCCGAACTCCCACATCCTTCACGAGGGTACTGACGGTATAACAGGTCATTCGCAACGATACCGCCTTGGACTTCCCCGTCCAGGGTCGCGTACCCGTCAATGTGACCCCGCTGGCAGTCATGCAGGCGCGCTGGGCGCAGGACCGGCGCAGCCGTTCGTGAGCGAGTACGCAGCTGCTCGTGCACACCCGTCACTCCCCACATCTCTTGAGGTACCTACGTGCTGACCACAACTCCTAATGCCATATTGTAGTCTATTGCTCCGCAACGTCTTCCTTGGTTCTTGTGATCTACGAGGTCGTCTGCATCCACCCATGTGCCTTTGCTCGCAAATCGCGACTGCAGAGACGCTGAACTGCGCGAGTGCGCATGCCGTCATTTAGTTTGACGCGCGTGAAGTTCCGGCAAACGCCGGCCCTCTGAACTTCAACTTCAACCTCCATCCAGGCTTTCAGTACTTTGAAAAAATTATCTCTACTTCAGCCTTTTCAAAGTCCCATCTGCAGCGCTACTGCTATACACATCATGTCCGCAGTAACTCCCGACGCGCAACACATAGTCGAAGCCAACAAAGCCTACTTTGACTCCGTTGCAGAGACCTACGATACGAAGCCTCACGCCATTGAACTTACGAGAAGGTAGCTCACCAGATTCTTTGCGCCTCCCTTTGCGCCTCCTTCGAATATTGATATATGATATATCCCAAATCAGGCTCGCCTCCCTCTTCCTCAAGGCGTACCCCTTCGACGAAGACAGCACTGCAATCCTGGACTTTGCGTGTGGGACAGGTGAGTCGCGTTGGCTATAAGCGTTCCATTGTTTCGTCAGAACCAGGTTCAACCTATCCATCACATCCGAATCCCGCTGACACTTGAATACTCGCTGACATCCGAATCATCACTCACAACCACGGTGCCCCGCAGGCCTCATCTCTCAGCACCTCACCCCGCACGCGAAGTCCATCGTAGGCGTCGACATCAGCCCCGGCATGGTGCGGCGATATAACCAGCGCGTGGAGCAGCAGGGGTTGGAGCCAGAGGATATGCGCGCGGTGTGTGTTGGGGTTGAAGCGGACCTGAAAGACGAAGGAAATTCGGAGGGAGACCTGACAGACTTCGAGGACCAGTTCGATGTCGTTGTGGTAAGCTTGAACGAAAATCCTGCATGGCCCTGCAACCCACGGCATCTATAATTCTGAACCCACCGCATGATACAGTGCGCGGCGTCCTACCATCACTTCCCGTCCATCGAGGACACGACGCGCCAGCTGGCATCCGTGTTGAAAGCCGGTGGCACGTTGATGGTGGCGGATTTGTTGAAGGCGGAGGGCGCGGAGGATTTGTATCCTGAACATGGTAAGCCGGCAATTGTCGCAGGTGTTGGGGAACGTCGTCGTGCAGGCGGTGTGCAGGCATCATCGTCGCCTTGCAGGCATCGTCATCATGCAGGCATCGTTCAGCATTCACACAATCGATACTGACGAGACTTACAGGCAACAACTCATCACTCGTGTGCCATCACGGAGGCATCGCGGAGGCCGATATTCGGAGCGCGTTCGAGGCAGCTGGCCTCACCGAGATGCGAATCTCCGTTCATGATATTGCGGCGAAGAGGAAAGGACAGTCGGTGAAGTTTTTCTTGATGCTGGGGAAGAGGGCATGACAAGGGTGGAGGGCACGACAGGGGAAAGCAGGACAATGTCGTAGTAGCGTGCTTTCAAGCAGAGTCCGCGGCACGATGTTCGAGGGATTAGACGAAGGGCAAGACAAGACAAGACAAAGGGCAGGCACTGCATTATACACATCGAGAATACAACAAATTGCGAGTGAGGGATGTCAGAGATCGAGTCTTGACGGAGATGGGAACAATAGTGAACTATGATTGGACTTGCTGGATGAGCGTGATGTTGTCGCCCTTGAGCAAAATACGGCCTGATGATATGTTCAGTGAGTGAGATGAGAGGGGTAAATGGCTACGCACCGAGCTCCCTACGCGGCTTGGCCTCCTTGATGTATACCTCGACTGCCTCGTCTATTACGACGTTCATGAATTCGTCAAAGCCCTGTGGGAGGTGGAATCAGCATCCAGCTAACATCTGAGACACAAGACCAGGAAGGATTTAAAGATAAGAGATGTAGAGGAAGGGGTAGATGGAGGGGACAGCGGCGCCTTGGCGAACACCGTTCAACGCGCTTGTATGGTTTTGAAACGATCCACGCACAATTATGCGACCCTCTATGCGCATCTCCACGTTGTCGTATAGCCAGATGCATACGTGCGATTTCTGCCAGGGGAACGATGATCAGCGGGAGATGGGGGGGGTACGCGACGCGCGACGAACTTGCTGCAGATTTTTGAAGATGACATTCTGCGGCCTGGGTCAGACAATGTCGCATACGATTACTTCTCACATACGATGGGCTGGACCATCACCCGCTGCTGGCGTTGTGACATTTTGGGCGCGGCACTCTGTGATTTCTTGGGGCGAGGAGGGTGAGGGTAGAAGAACAAGCAGGCTGCTTACGTAAATCAATTGCTTCCTCTTGACCGCGACCTCGACGCGTCGACACTCAACATGGAGGTTAGCGACTGCCGCGCGCCCCGTCGCGCCCGATGTGCTCACCGCTCCGCAGGCCTTTGCCTCGCCGAACTCGTCGACGGCGGCGGCCGTCACGTTCATCACGTTCGTGCAGGACCTCAAGAAGAAGACCAAGGCATGGGCCCGATGATCGACCTCTGCGCGAACGGCGAGAAGACGCTGGAGCGTTTTCGGTTCCAGTTCCCGGATGATTGGCTGTATAGCGACCAGCTGCGCGGCGAATGGAGCGCATACAATGAGATACTAAAGCGCAAGAACGACTCGATTCAGGAGCAGCTCGGTGCGTGCGGCTCTCATAGCGCGTTCCTTGACTAATCCTGTCCTTTCTAGCCGGCCTGCAACTCAAGATTGTCGCGGAAGACAAGATTGTGGACAACAAGATCAACGACATCATCGCCGAGTGGGAGACGACGCGCCCGGTGCAGGGCAACATGCCCGCGGATACGGCCATGAACACGATCAACGTCTTCGAGAAGAAGCTGACGCGCGTGCAGGAGGACTACGACCTCGTCTGCCGCGCGAAGGAGGCGCTCGACCTGGAACTCACGCGCCACGCGCGCCTCGAGCCCGTCTTCGAGGAGCTGCGCGACCTCAAGGCCGTATGGACGGCGCTCACGGGCATCTGGAGCGCGATTGGGGAGCTGAGGGAGTTGTCGTGGGCGACGGTGCAGCCACGGAAGCTGAGGCAGCAGATTGACCAGCTGCTGGCGAGCACGAAGGAGATGCCAACAAGGATGAGGCAGTATGCGGCGTTCGAGTATGTGCAGGAGGTTTTGCGAGGCTTGTTGAAAAGCAACATCATTGTGGGCGAGCTGAAGAGTGAGGCCCTAAAGGACAGGCACTGGAAGCAGTTATTCAAGGTGCTGAAGATGCCGTCGTCAATCAGCTTGACTCTGTGAGTGTGCACACACTACGATCGAGGATAGCCGCTTAACTTGCTTTGGCAGCCTGACGCTCGGCAACGTCTATGACATGGACCTCAAACGCAACGAGACGCTCATCAAGGAGGTCATCGTGCAGGCCCAGGGAGAGGTACATTCGTTCATGGAATCAACAAGGGGCTGCGCTGACAGTATATCAGATGGCTCTCGAAGAGTACATCAAGCAAGTGAAGGAAGTGTGGAGCAACTACACGCTCGACTTGGTCAACTACCAGAACAAGTGTCGTTTGATTCGTGGTTGGGACGACCTCTTCATAAGTGCAGCGAGAACTTGAATTCCCTCACGGCCATGAAGATGTCACCGTACTACAAGGGTGAGGCAGCCTCTTTCCTCTTAATGATCTGAGGCTAACGGTCGTGCAGTATTCGAGGAGGAAGCCGGTTCATGGGAGGAGAGCTGAATCGCATTCACGTTCTCTTCGGTCAGTCCTTTCCCGAACGCGCTTTATTCCTGCTCATCTTCTTTCTAGACGTTTGGATCGACGTCCAACGCCAATGGGTGTATCTCGAGGGCATTTTCTCCGGCAGTGCTGACATCAAGCATCTTCTCCCAGTCGAGAGTGCTCGTTTCCAGAACATCAACGCCGAGTTCCTTGCCGCGATGAAGAAAGTTTACAAGTCGCCCTTCGTCCTCGACGTCATGAACATCCCGGCATTCAGAAGAGTCTCGAGCGCCTCGCCGAAATGCTCAACAAGATCCAGAAAGCGCTCGGTGAATACCTTGAGCGCGAGCGTTCCTCATTCCCGCGGTTCTACTTCGTCGGAGACGAGGACCTGCTGGAGATCATCGGTAACAGCAAGGATATCCTGCGGATTATGAAGCACCTGAAGAAGATGTTTGCTGGGATATCGACGGTTATGCTCGATGAGGAGCTGACGGAGATCCGCGGCATGGCTTCGCGCGAGGGAGAAGAGGTCATGTTTACGGCGCCCATCCTGCTGAAGGAGTACCCCAAGATCAACGACTGGCTCGCGCGTATCGAGACGATGATGCGGCTGTCCCTGTCGGACCTGCTTTCGGCCGCCGTGGAGGAGCTGCAGTCGTTCTATGGTACCGGCGAGAAGGTGGCCGTCGACCAGCTCATGGAGTGGATGACGAAGTATCCTGCGCAACTCGTCACGCTCGCTATTCAAGTTGCATGGACGACCTCCGTCGAGGCGTGCTTGGAAGCGCAGCAGCTGCCCGAAGCCCCGCTCGAGACCGTGCACGAGGCCTAGACCTGCTCGCGGACATCGTCCTGCAGGAGCTCGCGCCCGTGACGCGCCGCAAGTGCGAGCACCTCATCACGGAGCTGGTGCACCAGCGCGATGTGACGCGCGCGCTGATCAGCCAGAAGATCACAGACCCGAAGGGCTTTACGTGGTTGTACCAGATGCGGTTCTACCTGGACAAGGCAGCGGAGGACCCGCTGGAGCGATTACGGATTTGCGTGGCGGATGCTGCATTCCCCTATGGGTGGGAATATTTGGGGAGTGCCGGATCGGCTGGTGCAGACGCCATTGACGGACCGGGTGTATCTTACTTTGACGCAAGCACTAGACAATCAACTAGGAGGGTCGCCGTTCGGACCTGCGGGTACAGGTGCGCTCACTGTCGATGTTTTACCTCATTGCATGCTGAGGACATGTTCTAGGGAAACCGAGTCTGTCAAGGCACTCGGTGTCCAGCTCGGCCGCTTCGTGCTCGTCTTCTGCTGTGACGAGACGTTCGATTTCCAAGCCATGGGACGTATCTTCGTCGGTCTGTGCCAGGTCGGCGCGTGGGGCTGCTTCGACGAGTTCAACCGTCTGGAGGAGCGCATCCTGAGTGCCGTCTCGCAGCAAGTGCAGACGATCCAGCAAGGTCTCGCATCCCTCGTCAAAACCCCAACACGGAGATTGAGATCGTCGGCAAGAACCTCAAGCTGGACAAGAACGTCGGGATCTTCATCACTACTAATCCGAACTATGCGGGTCGTTCGCAGCTGCCGCCGAACTTGACGAAGCTGTTCCGACCGTGAGCAGTTTTATCAAAACTTCTATGAGTCAGTCACTCACGTTATCGCAGTATGGCTATGACTCGGCCAGACCGAGAACTCATCGCTCAGGTCATGTTGTTCTCGCAGGGTTTCCGTACTGCGGAGTCTTTGGCGTCCAAGATCGTGCCGTTCTTCAACCTTTGCGACGAGCAGCTGTCGCCGCAGCCGCATTACGATTTCGGTCTCCGTGCACTGAAGGCTGTTCTGGCTAGTGCCGGTATCCTCAAGCGCGAGCGTATGCAGATGGCCCGAGAGGACGAGAAAGCACTGGCGGTCTGTCCGATGCGATCTCGGAGCAGATCATCGTCATCCAGAGTGTCACTGAGACCATTGTACCGAAATTGGTGGCTGACGATGTGCCGCTTTTGACCAGGTTAGTGTCGAAGTCTACCCTACGAACACATCGGTACTTACTGTTGTCACAGCCTGCTTGCGGATGTGTTCCCTGGCGTCGACTACATGCCTGTCAACCTGGACGCACTGCGTGAGGAGATTCTCAAGGTCTGCAAGGAGTGGCGTCTCGTGGACGGCGAGATCTGGATCTCCAAGATCCTGCAGCTGTACCAGATTCAGAAGATCCAGCACGGTCTCATGATGGTCGGTCCTCTGGTAGCGGCAAGACGAATGCCTGGAGGGTGTTGCTGAAGGCGCTCGAGCGCCTCGACGGCATTGAGGGTGTATCATACGTCATCGACCCGAAGGCCATTCACAAAGACGCTCTCTACGGAACGCTCGACCAGACGACACGTGAGTGGAACGATGGGCTGTTTACGCATGTGCTGCGCAAGATTGTGGACGACGTCCGTGGCGAGAGTGGCAAACGGCACTGGATCATATTCGATGGTGATGTCGATCCTGAGTGGGTCGAGAACTTGAACAGGTACGTTCGCACAGCTACGCGATATATGTGACGCTGACAAGACTTCAGTGTACTGGACGACAACAAGTTGCTCACCCTGCCTAACGGCGAGCGTCTCAATCTTCCATCCAATGTGCGCATCATGTTTGAGGTCGAGCATCTCAAGTACGCGACACTTGCTACAGTCAGTCGCTGCGGTATGATCTGGTTCAGCGAGGACGTCATTGAACCTCCAATGGTCTACCGCAACTATCTAAACACCCTTCGTTCTGCGGCGCTCGATGCGGACGACGAAGACGCAACCGACGTCCTCGCTACGCGCGCCGACCTTATGCCAACGGATACGGCGACGGCCAATCTCGCGACTCAGCAGCAGATCGCGGATATGCTCGAGAAATACTTCGAGGACGGCGACGTCGTCAGCTCTGCGCTATTATTCGCGGAGTCGATCGAGCACATCATGGACTTCACGAAGACGCGGGCTCTCACACGCTCTTCTCGCTCATCAACAAGACGGCGCGGAACGTCATCGAGTACAATCTTCAGCACCCGGACTTCCCGCTGCCCATGGACCGCGTAGAGCAGTATGTCACCAAGCGCTTGCTCCTCAGCATCATTTGGGCCTTCTCTGGAGACGCCAAGCTCGACCTGCGTGCGGAGATGGGCGAGTTCCTGCGCAAGCAGACCGGTGTAGACCTGCCTCCTATGCTGTCCGGCAGCTCTCTGCTCGACTACGATGTCCAAGTCGGGAACGGCGAATGGGTGCAATGGCAGTCGAAGGTCCCTGTCATCGAGATCGAGGCGCAGGCTGTCACGGCTTCGGATGTGGTCGTGCCCACCATGGACACCGTTCGACATGAGGAGGTCCTGTACTCTTGGCTCTCCGAGCACAAGCCGCTTATGCTTTGCGGTCCTCCGGGTTCCGGAAAGACGATGACGCTCTTCAGTGCCCTGCGGAAGCTGCCAGACTTGGAAGTCGTCGGCCTGAACTTCTCCAGTGCGACGACGCCGGAGCTCATACTGAAGACCTTCGAGCAGTACTGCGAGTACCGCAAGACGCCCAAGGGCATCATCCTCGCTCCTGTGCAGATCGGACGTTGGCTCGTGGTCTTCTGCGACGAGATCAACCTGCCCGCTGCAGACAAGTATGGCACGCAGCGCGTCATCTCCTTCCTCCGTCAACTTGTGGAACACGGCGGCTACTGGCGTACAAGCGACATGGCGTGGGTCAAGCTCGAGCGCATACAATTCGTCGGTGCTTGCAATCCGCCCACAGATCCCGGACGAGTACCTATCAGTCATCGTTTCCTACGTCACGCCCCGCTTATTATGGTCGACTACCCCGGCGAGGTCTCGCTCAAGCAGATTTACGGCACGTACAATCGGGCTGCCCTCAAGGTCGTCCCCAACCTTCGTACATACGCTGAGCCGCTCACGGATGCTATGGTGTCCTTCTACCTGGCTTCTCAAAAGCGCTTCACGACGGACGTGCAGGCGCACTACGTATACAGTCCGCGTGAGCTTACTCGCTGGGTTCGCGGTCTGTACGAGGCGATCAGGCCGATGGAAGTCCTTTCCGTCGAGGGCCTTGTTCGTATCTGGGCACATGAGGCCCTCCGACTGTTCCAGGATCGTCTCGTTTCCGAGGAGGAGCGACAGTGGACAGACGAACACATCGACTCCGCTGCCATGGAACACTTCCCCACCGTTAACCGCGACGAAGCTCTCGGCCGGCCGATTCTGTTCTCCAACTGGACCTCCAAGAACTACATCCCGGTGGATCGCGAGACGCTACGCGAGTACACAAAAGCCCGTCTGCGTGTGTTCTACGAGGAGGAACTCGATGTTCCGCTCGTGCTTTTCAACGACGTCCTCGATCATGTCCTTCGTATAGATCGTGTGTTCCGGCAGATACAAGGTCACTTGCTGTTGATTGGTGTCAGTGGCAGTGGAAAGGTGCGTTGACTCAGTCGCGACGAGAGCAATGGCTAACACATACGTTAGACAACACTATCCCGCTTCGTCGCCTGGATGAACGGCCTGAGCATATTCCAAATTAAGGTGTCCAACAAGTACACTGGAGACGACTTCGACGAAGATCTGCGCACGGTACTTCGCAGATCAGGCTGCAAGGGCCGAGAAGATCTGCTTCATCATGGACGAATCGAACGTCCTTGACTCCGGTTTCCTCGAACGCATGAACACCCTACTTGCCAACGCCGAAGTGCCCGGTCTTTTTGAAGGCGATGAGCATGCGTCGCTCATGACAGCCTGCAAAGAGGGCTCGCAACGTGACGGCTTGATGCTGGACTCGCACGAAGAGCTCTATCGCTGGTTCACGCAGCAAGTGGCAAAGAACCTGCACGTCGTCTTCACCATGAACCCTCCGGAGAACGGATTGGCTTCCCGAGCTGCGACGTCTCCTGCCTTGTTCAATCGTTGCGTACTTGATTGGTTTGGTGACTGGTCCGACCAGGCATTCTACCAAGTGGGCATGGAGTTCACGCACACTCTGGACTTGGACGTGCCGTCGTACAGTCCTCCTGCCTTGTTCCCCATTGCATACAGAAACTTGGAAGTGCCGCCCGTTCACAGAACCGCTGTCGTCAACGCCTTGGTTCACGTCCATCTCAGCCTCCACGCGATCAACCAGCGTTTGAGTCGCCGTCAAGGTCGTTATAACTACGTGACGCCGCGTCATTATCTCGACTTGTTAGTACCCTTTCTCTATTCACTACTCTTCGCTGATGTCGTCGCAGCATCAACCACTATGTACGTCTCTACTCCGAGAAACGCGACGAGCTGGAGGAACAGCAACGCCATCTGCACGTCGGCCTGGACAAGCTGCGCGACACCGTTACTCAAGTCGAGGAGCTGCGCAAGAGTCTTGCTATCAAGCGAACTCAGCTGCAGGCGAAGGATGCTGAGGCGAACGAGAAGTTGAAGCGCATGGTCTCCGATCAACAGGAGGCCGAGCAGAAGAAAGCTGCATCCATCGAGCTTCAAGCCGCCCTCGTCGAGCAGGAGAAGCACATTGAACAGCGACGCGCTGTTGTAATGGCTGATCTTGCCGACGCCGAACCCGCCGTACTCGACGCGCAGTCCGCTGTCAGCAATATCAAGAGGCAGCACTTGCAGGAGGTCCGTACGATGGCTAATCCGCCCGAGGCTGTCAAGCTTGCCATGGAGTCGGTCTGCACGATCCTAGGCCACAAGATCGATAGCTGGCGCACTGTGCAGGGTATCATTCGTCGCGATGATTTCATCCAGCGCATCGTCAACTTCGACACGACCACGCAGATGACAAAGCACCTTCGCGACGTCATGAAACGCGACTTCCTGAGCCGACCGTCGTTCAACTTTGAGATGGTGCAGCGTGCCAGCAAGGCTTGCGGACCTCTTGTCAAGTGGGCCATCGCGCAGGTCCGATTCTCAGAGATTCTCGACAAGGTTGAACCTCTTCGCAACGAGGTGCAGTCTCTGGAGGATCAAGCAGAGGCGACGAAGCAGCAGGCGCAGGTTGCTATCAACCTGATCTCGGAGCTGGAGGGGAAGATTGCCAAGTACAAGGACGAGTACGCTCTTCTCATCAGCGAGACGCAGGCTATCAAGTCGGAGATGGAGCGCGTGCAGAGCAAGGTCGACCGCAGCATGAAACTTTTGGAAAGTTTGTCTTCCGAGAAGGGACGCTGGGAGTCTGGCAGCCGCACCTTCGATGCCGAGATGAGCACGATTGTCGGCGACGTTTTGCTGTCTGCTGCCTTCCTGGCATACGGTGGCTTCTTCGATCAGCACTATCGCGAAGTGATGTGGCAAGAGTGGTCGAACCATCTTTCCGAGGCGAACATCAAGTTCAAGCCGGAGTTGTCCTTCACGGAGTACCTGTCTACGGCGGACGACCGACTCAGCTGGCAGGAGAAGTCGCTTCCCTCAGATACGCTGACGACTGAGAACGCCATCATGCTCAAGCGCTTCAACCGCTACCCTCTCATCATCGACCCCACTGGGCAGGCAACTACGTTTTTGATGAACGAGTACAAAGAACGCAAGATCACTGTGACGAGCTTCTTGGACGAAGCCTTCCTCAAGGTGCTGGAAAGTGCTCTTCGATTTGGCAATCCGCTCCTTATCCAAGACGTCGAGCATCTCGACCCAATCTTGAACGCCGTCCTCAACAAGGAGTTGCGCAGAACTGGTGGACGAGTACTCATCCGCTTAGGCAGCCAGGACATCGACTTCTCACCTGCCTTCACCATGTTCTTATCAACGCGCGATCCATCCGTCGAATTCTCGCCGGACATCTGCAGTCGTGTCACCTTCGTCAACTTCACCATGACACGCAGCAGTCTACAGAGCCAGTCACTAGATCAGGTTCTCAAGGTCGAGCGGCCAGACACCGAGCGCAAGCGCACGGATTTGATGAAGGTCCAAGGCGAATTCAGATTGCGCCTTCGCACACTGGAGAAGCTGCTTCTTCAGGCCTTGAACGAGTCATCTGGCAACATCCTCGACGACGACAAAGTCATCGACACGCTGGAGACGTTGAAGCGCGAAGCAGCTGACATCACCCGCAAGGTCGAAGAGACGGACGTCGTGATGAAGAAGTCGAGGAGGTGACTGCGGAGTACCTCCCGCTCGCGCAAGCCTGCAGCTCGGTCTTCTTCGTCTTGGAGCAGCTGAACTTGGTGAATCACTTCTACCAATTCTCTCTCAGATTCTTCCTCGACATTTTCGACTACATCCTTCACCACAATCCGCATCTGAAGGGCGTCACCGACTATGCTCAACGCCGCGAGGTCCTCATGAACGACCTGTTCTTGATCGTGTACAAGCGCACATCTCGTGCTCTGCTGTACCGTGACCAAATCGTACTGGCGGTATTGCTGGGACAGGTCAAACTTCGTGGCGTTGAGGAGATAGCGGACGAAATCGAGTTCTTGCTGGAGAGCGGGGAAGGGGTAGCCACGGCCGTCTCCGCCGAGCGCAGCTCCATTTTATCCAGCGATCAGCAGCAGAGGTTGGAAGCTTACGCCAAAAGCTCCATGTTCAAGCCCGTTCAATCTCACTTCGTGGAGAATGAGAGCCAGTGGGCTTCCTTCTTGACTGCAAGCGCTCCGGAGAACTCGGTACCCACACCCTGGGAGGCTAGCACACGTGAGTATCGAGCGACCAGTCTTATCGCTTAAGCCTTACATCTTGCATAGCTGCCGTTGAGGAAGTTCGCAAGCTGCTCATCATTAAGTGCTTCCGCCCTGATCGTCTGCTGCAAGCGACGGCGTCGTTCGTCCGTGTCGTCTTCCAGACTGACCTGGGCGAAGTCGCTAGCTATGATCTTGGCGAAGTTGTCGCGGACGAAGTACCAGCGTCTACACCGCTAGGCTTGGTGTCTGTCCCTGGATACGATGCCAGCTACAGGGTGGAAAGTCTCATCAAGAATACGGGCACCCGCTCATCGTCCGTCGCCATGGGCTCTCAAGAAGGGTTCTCGCTCGCAGATCAAGCTATCGCCGCTGCATCTCGCCAGGGTACTTGGGTACTGTTGAAGAACGTGCATCTAGCTCCGTCTTGGCTGGGACAACTGGAGAAGAAGCTGCAGACCTTGAACCCTCATCGCAACTTCCGACTTTTCCTCACCATGGAAGCGAACCCGTCCATTCCTACCAACATCCTGCGCCAGTCGCGGCTCATAATGAACGAGCCGCCTCCGGGTGTCAAGGCCAACCTCCTCGACTCCTTGCGGTCTATTGCGCCATCGCGACTATCCCAGGGCCCTGCTGAGAAGATTCGACTCTACTTCCTTCTGGCATGGTTCCATGCTGTCGTACAGGAGCGTCTGCGCTATGTGCCCCTCGGATGGAGCAAGACGTACGACTTCAACGACTCCGACATGGCCGCCGCATTCGGTACCATCGATGCATGGCTGGGAGCTGCGTCGAAAGGCAAAGCTAACGTTGATCCCGCCGCTATCCCCTGGGATGCGCTTCGGACGCTGGTCAAGGAGTCGGTGTACGGCGGCCGTGTCGACAGCGATTTCGATCAGCGCATCGTCAATTCCTTCGTCGATGGGCTGTTTACGCCTCATGCGTACAACATCGACTTCGAGCTCGTGCCAAGCACTGGTGGCGCCCAGGCGCTCGGGGTGCCGGATGGGACCAAGATGGAACACTTCTTGACCTGGGTGCAAGGCCTTCCTGACCGCGAGCCACCGTCCTGGCTAAGCCTTCCGCCGACGGCGGAACGTGTGATAGCTATCGCACAAGGTATGGCCACCGTCCATCGTGGTCCCCTCAATGACTGACTGGTCTTTAGGTGACGAGCTTCTGGGCAAGCTTCGCAAGATGCGAATGCTGGCGGACGATGACGAGGACGTCGCTGCCTCTTCATCTAAAGTACAAACTTCTGCGCAACCAGCCTGGATGAGAGCGCTCCTCGACCGCTGTCGGGAATGGCTAGCTCACCTACCCGAGGTTAGTCTTGCCTCGCAGACTCATAACCGTCTTGCTGACAGTCCGTCAAAGAAATTCGCCGCGTTGGATAGGCAGTCGGGTGATAACCAGGACCCGCTGTACCGCCTTTTCAGTCGCGAAGGCAGCATCGGCCAGAACTTGCTTTCCCAGGTCCGCAGGGACATGTCGGACGTTGTCAAGGTTTGCCTAGGCGAGCTTAAACAGACCAACCATTTGCGAACCTTGATGAGCGCGCTTACCAAGGGTCAGTCCAGTGCTTTACTATAACTGTCACATTTCACTGACAATGCTTTAGGTACTATCCCCGACCACTGGCGCGGTACAAAGTCAACCACGTGATGGCTGTGTCTGGTTGGATCGCCGACTTCGGTCGCCGCCTTGCGCAGCTTGATCATATCGCTGGACTGGACAACTTGAACAACGTGGAGGTCTGGCTTGGCGGGCTGTTCTTCCCCGAGGCCTACATCACGGCTACACGACAGGCGGTCGCCCATCGCAAGAAATGGAGTCTGGAGACGCTGAACCTGCGGCTCGACATCGAGCGGGTCAACGACCCGAGCGCTTTCATTGTCGACGGTACGCTCATTTACTGCCTGCCCCATCATCTTTCGTTCAACGTATGACAGGGCTCGTACTTGAGGGGGCATCGTGGGACTCGAACCAGCTCGTGCTCAACGATGGCCAGTCTGTGCGCCTCAATCCGTCGCAAATCCGCTGGGTGCAGACGGACGACACGTCCAATGCGAACCTGGTCAACCTGCCCGTGTACTTGAATAACGACAGGCGGGACGTGCTCTTTACTGTGGACTTGCCCTTCGACGAGAGTGCAGGCGCGTTGGTTGCAATGCGTGCCGTGTGTCTGACGGCTGGTTCATAAGTAGATGCCCGATGGGTTGTGGCTCGGATTCTGTGATCCTTGTAGTTGGTGCTTACCTTGGTCTGATTGCTGTCGTGCTTGTATACCCTCTTATGATACCTTACGGAATATTTACGACTCTTCAAGCATAATAATGGATCTCTACATGCAGTCCTTTGAGTTTTGTTTCGGGTGAGCTACACCAGATCAAGTTTCCTGCAGCGCCAGCGCCAGCGCTCAGCGCCATCATCCAGAGGTTCACTGGAAAAGAATTTCTTGCACGATTGTTTCCATGACTTCTGGCGAGACTGGGATCTGAATTTGGGCGTAAGCGTTATGGAGACTATGTACGTAGAATCAGCCGCATGCACAGACCTTAGCACCGTGTACCTTTTTAAAAGCCGTTTCGCGCGCCGCTGCGATGAGACTAGTCATATCGACACCCAGGTCGCGCGCCTCTTCTTTTGTGATAGGCTCCTCGCGAAGACAGACATTCTTCATAGCCTCAAGCGTCCATGTCTTGTCAATATCGTGACGAACGCATAGCGAGATCTTCCGTATATCCGACAGGCCGACGTTGTGGTCCAGGGCGTAGATTGCCACCCTGCAAACCTCGTCCATGTCGAACATGTCAGCGATTTTGAGGACCTCCTCCCACTTCTTCGATGTACAGGGGTCTGCCTTACACGACCTGATCGGATGTTGACAATCAGTGTATAGCTTACATGCATTCAATGACGGTGCACACCATTCATATGACGAGTCATACAAGAACCAGAGCAGGCTTCGAAATTCGGATACCTTGACATCTGGGAGGACGATTGGTTGATCCTCCGTCTTGCCTTCCAGACAAGAGTCGCCGTTCTGGAGACTCAACATATCGGCGAAGACATTGGACGCTCTCTTCAGATGGAAGGAGTGGGTGCAGAACAGGGAATCCTGAATCTGATGTAACCGTTCAGCGAGAAAACAATAGCCTTACAAACTATCACCTGAAAATATAGGTCTCCTTTCATCGGCACGGTCACAGTCGACGCGGACGCAGGCGCGGGCGCGGGAGGCATAGCCGTTTCGTTGCTGTCTGCATGCTTCCGCTTGCGGCCTCTTTGACGCGTATCATTTGGTAGCGGAACTTCATCTGTTTGGTTGGTTGGAGCTGTATCTGAAGGAACTCATATGAACACTCTGTATGCGCTTCTGGTAATTCCGACTCAGGGAATAGTGTGGACATGGCTTACTTTGTGGCTCAAATAAGTCCAGCTCTTGTACGACCATTCCCGCGTCCGGAAGCTCCTTCGAAAGATAATATGCCTGCAGAGCTGGGCAGATGTAGGAGCCGCAATAGCCACCTCCGCGGCAATAGTGCGCGCCTGCGCCGCATTCGATGTATCCACTCCGCCCGCATATATGGCATTTCATCATCGACCCGATACAACGATCGGGTCGCGGTCCAGGAGGTATCTTGCGTAGCTTTTCACGGGCGGCCGCCAGCACGATGGCCAGGCAAGTACCTAGCCCCTGCCCCTCGTCCCTCGAAAGCGGCTGTTCGCGAGCGACAAGGCCTTTGAGCTCTTCAAACACCCAATCTTTTCCCATGGAATACTTTTGGCACAGCGTGATCTTCCGCAGGTCCTCGAGAGCCTTGGCACGGCCTAGTGCAAAACAGGCGACCTTCGCGACTCGGCGCATGTCGAACTTCTCAGCGAGCAGTAGAACAGATTCCCATCTTGGTGTCAAAGACATGTCGACGATGCCGGACCTATCAATTTGCAAGTGAGATGATACACAGCGAAGTAGGAGGCATTAAGCACCATTTGTACCCGACTCGTAGAAGAACCACAGCAAGTTCTCGAAATCAGACGGCTCTACGCCGTCGAGCACGAGAGGATTACCATCGCTGCCGCTCAGTGCGACCGTAACATGGCCGCTGCGTTCAATGACCTCATTGAACACGGCTGTCGCGCGCTGCAGATGAAAGGCATGGAAGCGGAATAGCGTGTTCTGCGCCTGGAAGGACTACGATCAGCGCGCCATTCGAAGCCCGCCATTGAAGAACCCCTTACGCGCACGACGATGTCGCCCTCATCGAGGTAGTAGCTGCTGTGGTGCGTAGGAGCGCTCTGGGAGTCGTTACTCTGCATTGATAGTGGTAGTCGGAAGAGAGAATGCGATAGGCGCTGAGATATGGCGAGGTCACGTCTTGCTGTGGGAGACATGAGGCGGCCCTCGTGACGACCGCGTTGTCCGTTCTATCTGCGCGAGCATACAGTCAGCGAGAACGGTCAGTAACTCGCTCGATGGGGCTGCAGCAGCATAGAGGAAGATGGACAGCACTTCGTACAATAACGCGCAGCGGAGGCGCGTTTTCCTGGTCGCGCATATCAGTGGACTAGATAGCCCACACCGTCAATATTGACTTTGCAGTATCATTTCGCGTACAATGCCGTCCAGGTCACTAGGCTGTAGTCGTAGTCATTGTTAGTCAAACGTCGCTTGCGCGACCGATATGGGACTCACCTGACTACCCCAACGAATAAATTGCTCCCTCGCCAGTGCTATCAAGGCCGTCATGTCCGTACCCATATCCCGCGCTTCATGAACCGAAACACCGGAAAGTCGGCCACATACATTCTTGAGCGCCTCAAACGCCCACGTTCTGTCGATGCGATGCCTAACGCATAGTGATATCTTGCGCACATCCGTGAGGACGCTGCACCGGTCAAGAGCCGAGGTAGCAACCTGCGCGACCTCCTGCATGTCGAACATGTCCGCGAGCGCGAGGATGGACTCCCACCTCGCGGCAGAGAACGCGTCGTTGACCGTGGGTGTCCTACACAGTCAGGTCAGTCCGCATCCTAAGTTTTGATGAGCACGAGACAATTGGGCGTACCATCCATAAGGTGAGTCATAGAAAAACCAGAGCAAGTCAGCGAAGTCCTTGGACTTGACATCGAGTACGATGGACTCTTCTGCTTGCGCATCTGTTTCAACCGAGGGCTTTGGAAGCAAGTACATGTCTGCGAATACTTTGGACGCTCGTTTCAGATGATAGGAATGCAAGCGGAACTGAGAATTCTCGATCTGAGAGAATGGCGAGAAGTAAGGGTCAGAGCGACCCCGACATTCTGCAATCATGACTAACCTTGAAAAACGCATCACTCTGCCGGGCTGACCACGACTGGGAGCTCCTTTTCTTCAGAATCCCGTAGCGTACAGGAATCTCTGTGTCATGGCATACAATCAGAGTGCTAAACACCATTATGACAATTTCATACATACCGTATATGTCTCCTAGTGAGAGAAGGGCGCTGCGTACGGCCTCATTCGCGGTTAACGTGCCTAGTGACGGACAGACGATGATTCCATGGCCGGCAATATCACAAGCATGGACTCCATGAGCACATTTGGTGGGTCGGTGACAGCTTGAGTAGCCCAGGTTTTGACCGCATCGTGCCGGACTTGAGCATGGCCCTGCTAGGTCGGGTACGCGCGATTTGAACAAGGCTTCCCGGGCGGTCGCTAGAACGACAGAGATGCGGACGCCAATCTGACAGCCTTCCGCGAGAGATATCGCCTGCTGGCGCTCCGCCACTCGGACGAGCGCCTCTATGGGCGTTATACTGTCCGGAAAATCAAAAGGATAGAGCACAGGTGCACCTCACGAAAAACATGGTAGCCGGATTCGAATCAAAACTATAGAGCATAGCCGGCTAGAGTCTAAACAGCATAGGTCATCGGATGACTGTGACACTGTGTGACGATGACGCATTCTCGTGATCTGATGCGGCCGTTACCGCTCTGGACTCACACGGTTCGACTTTGAGCGACGAGTGTGGAACTGCCGGCAACCACACCCAGCGCGGTTGAAATTGTTCGCCCCTTCACTGATTCCTCAATATCCTACACTCTAGAGTCTAGACCTCCTTTAAGTAGAAGAAAAATGGACGGATCTGAGCACTCATCAGCCCTCCGCGGCGGTTAAGTTGGCGGGACTCGGCGGCGACGCGCGGTGTGGCCCCCCCTCCCCCCAGATCTGCCCTCTACGCCTCCTTCAAATCCAGCCAACTCATCAAATGAGTGTCCCAGGGGATGGTTCAGAATGGCGCACAGGGGGCCAGAGAACCACTGACAGCATTCCCTCGCACTCGTCGCTCAAAGTCGAACCGTGTGAGTCCAGAGCGGTAACGGCCGCATCAGATCACGAGAATGCGTCATCGTCACACAGTGTCACAGTCATCCGATGACCTATGCTGTTTAGACTCTAGCCGGCTATGCTCTATAGTTTTGATTCGAATCCGGCTACCATGTTTTCGTGAGGTGCACCTGTGCTCTATCCTTTTGATTTTCCGGACAGTATAACGCCCATACGCCTCCATAGCCCAGTTGGTGTCCCGCACATGCTTCATACATAGCGCGATCTTGCGGATGTCATCGAGTGCTCCCGCGCGTTCGAGGGCATGGCAATATGAGTTTATTTTTCACTAGATAATGGTAAAAGCATGGTGTGCAGTGAAAAGCATGCATGAAAAGCATGTCCGGAGCATTATTTGAGCCTAAAAGCGCATCTGTAGCATTTTTCTCATAGCAGAAGTGAAAATTTATGAGGCTGGAGTAATCTACAGCACTGTCAAAGCAAAATATGTCTTTCCAGAAGCATTTTTCCAGCAGTTGCTGTACAGTGCAGCAACCCGAGAGCGTACTGGACCACTGATGTTACATTGGCGTGAATATATGAGATCAGGCTATCTCAGCGCCTCAGTATCTTAATCTTTATTTATCTTCCCGGGGGTGCTGAGATTCCCATTTCCGGAGGGGTTCGACCAGGGTTCGAGCTACTACGGCAATTGCCGAATCTCGTGTCGTCCTGACTTGCGTCTTTATCACCCTCATTATCAATGCCTACACATCACCAGCTACTGTTGTGCACCCTACCGCTTTATTCTGTAGGACTTTTCAGGACTGTAAGGCTCACAAAGGCCAAGAAACGAGCTGAGGACTCAGGGTCGTGCTAAGTCACGTGTGGTGCCGGAGCCGTAAGCGGCAAAGCCCGAGCAGCCCTCGGCGCTCAACTGTTTCCTGCATGGATGTTGTCCCAAGTGCATCCACACACGACTATAATGCTCTGATATATGTTTCTGCAAATACATTGCTATCTTATGCCAATTGCGCCGATAGAGTCTCGCAAGTGGCCTTCCATATCCTGCAACTGCAGCAATCAATGCTTCACGTGATTTGCTTTCCACGTTTTGCACATGGTATTTTTTAGTGAAAAATAACGTCATATGGCAAGCGACAAGTGCAACTCGCTCCATCTTGAATTCTTCGGCGAGAAGCAAGACGGACTCCCACTTATCGGTCAGCAAAATTGGGTCCACGGGCCCGGACCTTGTCCCCAAATCAGCCATCTATAGCGTCTAGCGTCGTGCCAGGCCAGTGGTTTCTCGGCTCACCACTTGTATGCTGAATCATAAAAGAACCAGAGGAGATTCTCGAGGTCCAATCGCTTGATACCATCCAGCACAATGCGTCTTTCAATGTTTCCCGCCTTAAGCTGTGTATCAAAGTACACGGTGGCTCTCTGAAGGAGATAGGAATGAATCCGGAAAGTGACGGACTCCACCTGCGAGAAGGGTCAGCATGTATGATCATTGCACCGACAAGTAGTAGCAAGTTTGCGTGACTGACCTCAAGGAGCACGTCCCCGTCAGCGTAGGTGTACGGAGTCGCGATAGTGGTCTCCATGTTGTTTTCCAGGATGAAACCTCAAACTTGAGGACGCTGCACTCAAGAAATTCCTGAGGTTTTTCGCAGCGGGGGGGTTCCGAAAGTGAAAAGGCCGTATGTAGCTGAAATTCGCGATATATGGCGTGGTTCAACGGTATAGATCAAGCCAGTAAGCGTACCAGAGATGACAATTGGAACTTGGAAGAGACTCAGCCTAGTCGGACACGCGCCACAAATGCGTGGCTGATTCTTCAACACGTGTTCGGCGCGGGAGCCGATGTCATTGTTTGCTGCCGAAATGGGAGCGGTGTGCTTGTTCTTCTTGGCTTTGCATTTTTTGCCGCGTGCACTCTTTCCACGACTCGTCCAAGCCTTTCACGACCCGAGAATCCTCAGGCGGCTGGCCGCAACAAAGACTTTCGTTATCCTACGACGACGTCCAGGTTTCCATTGCAACCACAGCTGATATACGAAGTGTAGCCACCCGCATCCCCGTTGCTGCTTTCCCACCGCATCATGCTTCTCCTCCCCATCTCCCTCGCTCTGCTCGTCCTACAGCCCGTTCCAGCGCGCGCGGGGCTCTTCCACGATGCCCATGGCTTTGCCAGGCGCCATACAAAGCAATTCGCCCGCGATCTGCGGGTGGCGTTCGGCGGATTGGTGCTCCCGCGCGATGCGTCGGAGTCGCAGCATGTGCTGTACTGCAAGGTCTCCACAGGCAGCTCACTGACCGGGGGCGATGACTCTGATAGTGGCACGTCCCCAAGCGGGACTGGCGGCTCGTCGAGCTCGTCGGGTTCGTCCACGCACACTGCGACATCTAGCGCGGCTTCAGCCACGTCCTCCGCCTATAATTCGCCTTGGAAGCTCAAGACTGAGAAGGTGCGTTACCTATTTGCTTGCAATAATGCGTTCTCATTCTTTTTAGTCTGGTGACTCTTTCTTCGACGGATGGGACTTCTGGGACTACGACGATCCCACGCATGGCACAGTGAAGTTCGTGGACGAGAAAACAGCGGTGCGCAGAATTCCCCTTTCATCATATATGCTCAATGTTCATGGTCCCCAGCGATCAAACAACTTGATCTCGGTCAACGACGACGGGAATGTCATCATGCGTGTTGACACCACAGAACAAGTGTCCGACGGTCGCATGAGCGTTCGTATCCACTCCCAAGAGAAGTTCAATGGTGGCCTCCTCGTCCTCGACGCCATACACCTCCCCACCGGCTGCGGATCATGGCCGTGAGTCTCACCACTTACGCTCCCGAGCTTCCCATCCTAACTTGCCTCCCAGCGCCTTCTGGACCAATGGTCCCGACTGGCCAACGGGCGGCGAGATCGACATCGTCGAATACGTGCACGATTACACCAACGATCAGTCCACAGTGCACACCGCGCCCGGCTGCAAACTGTCATCCGACAACGCGCGCGAGCTCAACATCACCGGTAGCATCGTCGGCGGCACAAACTGCGCCGCTGCGGAGACAGGCAACCAGGGCTGTGGCGTGCGCTCGCCCGACAAGCATAGCGCGGGCGCCGCCTTCAATAAGGTCGGCGGGGGCGTGTACACGAGTGCGTTTCTGCTACCTCTTCATTTGCTGAGGTGATACTTATGGGCTTTGCGCAGTGGTCTGGGACGACGATGGCATCGCGATCTACTTCTTCCGCCGCGACTCCATTCCGGACGACATTACCGCCGGCCAGCCGCGCCCCGACCTGTGGGGCGACGCCGCGGCGCGGTGGCCCGCGAGCGGCTGCGACCCCTACAAGTACTTCTATGACAATATCGCCATCTTCGACACGACGTTCTGGTGAGTCGTCTAGTCCGCCGTGATTATGCGTGCTCATATCCATACAGCGGCGACTGGGCGGGCTCTGCGTGGACCACCTCAGGCATCCTCGGGCAGGACACGTCGTGCGCTGAAAGGACGGGCGTCGCCACCTGCGAGGAATTCGTGCTGAACCACGGCTCGTCGTTCGATGAGACTTGTGCGTCCTCCCCGTGGCCTGTCGCTTCACAGTTCAAGCAACTGATTGTACCTGCAGATTGGGAGATCAAGAGCTACAAGCTCTACCAGCAGTCCTCATAGCGCTCGCGGACCCTCGAGCACTGGCTCGACCCCCACATACACACCTATTCACACACACTGACCATAGACACTCCCTCGTGGTAGACCTGGGCGATGGGTGGGACCTGTCGTCGCGGCTCTACTGCCCTCGCGGTACACCCGAGCGAGAGGATTGCCGTTCTGCGAGCGGTACTTACGACGAGACATGACGCGGCTTAGAATGCTATCGAATCTTTATCTGTATTTTTGGGCATTATACAGGCAGCTATAGTGGATGGACTGGATTATACATGTAACTATCCCAGGTGTTCTTGGTGCGATGGGTCGAGGTGAGCTAAGTATGAGTGCTGGAGCCGGTAGGTGAGCAACCGACAGGTGACGCGCTGAGGCCGTGTGGCTGCTTGGCACGCCCCGAGATCCAACCTTGCGAAGCCACCATCTTCAATGCAGGCCACCGACTGTGCGAGCGCTAGCATCCGCCACGAGAGGTACTATCTCGAAGAGGGCGATCTTGTCGTACGCGTTGTGGCCTTGATGGTGCACGCCCGGAAGATCGTGCTTTGCTGACCGTCGACCAGTCCTTTCAGGTGGAGAACACGCTGTATCGATTTCATTCCTTTCATCTACAGCGCTCCGCGACCCAGTTCGACAGTATCATCGAGTCGCTTCACGTGAAAACCACCGGTGATAGCGATGTCCATCCACCTGTCGTCGGACGTGCTCAGACTACACGTCTCGTAGATGCAGCCCCGCTCGACAGCAGGCGGCTGTACTACTAGCTTCGAGCCACACCAGCAAGTACCCACGGAAAACTTGTTCGCTGGGTCTTCCGCGAAAATTTCGCACTGCGCTTGAGTGTGTTACTCGTTCGTGGCCATGTCCTTGAGCGCGGCGAGCCCGAAACGGCGAAATTCAACGTTGTGGGTCCGCCAGTTCGGCGGGGCCCGGCAAATCCCGACGAGTGTGAAGTCTTCACTGGAGATTCCGGGGAAGGATATTTCTCGACCTCGTATACGTATCAGCACCCCAGATGCCATAGTAAGTACATACACCAGACATCCACCAACTGCACTTGATCGCACGCAAACAAGCTACGTAGGTCGCTGATACTTACATAATCTAGAGCAAGCGCGCCACGCCGCATGCAGTTGCACCTTCGTGTTGCCGTCGCCAGTGCCACAGCGATATCGCGAGCCCAGCAACCTTCTGGTGGGCTTTGCGAGTATTGCCGGACACCGCCTTCCGAGCCCAATTCGCGTCCATCGCTGCTAAAACGGGCCGGCTGCCTTTACGCCGAGCACATCTCGCGCCTGTGTCCCTCAGTTTGCCCTCAGCACGGCCATCCCGCCTTTCTTCCAGGCGGCCACTTATTTGCGATGCAGTCTAGCGGCGCAGACCCCTCTCCGCTCAAGCGCAGTGCTGCTTACTACTTTGACGACGGTGACATTGTCGTTCGGGTAAGGGCGACCTCCAGTACTTTCACAGCTTCACGTTGCTCACCGATACACGTTTTATAGGCGGAGGCCACGCTTTTTCGCTTCCATGCATTTCATCTGCAGCGAGAATCGACTCATTTCGACAACGTGATTCGAGCTCGCGTTGAAGGAGGCGCTGCGGGCTTGCAGGCTGGCAGAGGATTCGGCGAAGACGATCCCCTTATCCTCAACGACGTCAAAGGCGACGATTTCGAAGGCCTGTTATGGGTCCTGTACGAGTCCGCGTATGTGTGGTACGTCATGCTTTTTGTCATACTAGCATGGTCGCTGATCGTCGCTTCTCAAGGCCGGGCACAGTCGACACGTCTGTCACAGCGAAATGGGAGTCAGGCCTACGGGTCGCCGCCAAGTACAACATGCGTGAGATCGCAAAGGTAGCTTGCTATGCCCTTGGTCGTACAGGCATGCTGGGGGACGCGCGGAAGATTGCGCTGTGCGCCAAACACGGCATGGACAAGTACTGGGTACTCGGAGAGCTCAGGCGAGTACTGTCTCGCGTGGAACCTCTTTCCCCTGCGGAGGGCGAGGAGCTAGGCCCGGCGCTAACGGCCACTCTGGCCGCCGCTCGGGAGGAGCTACGATTAGAAGATATCCGCCACGGAACGCCCTGCACGCCGACCCCGTTGTGCACGAGGTGCCGCGAATACTTTGCGAAGTGTTCCGGAGGCATCCACGTTTGCGTCGGCTTCAGCCTGCATTCGTACTTGTGTCCCAGAGCGGGTCGAGAGCCGTGGCCGCAGGACAAGTTTTTGCGAGAAATTGTGCTGGTCGCGCCGTATGGCATGTCGGAGCGCTGGCGCCAGCGTGCTGACAGTCACCACTATGGCTTGTCGTCAGGATCCTCCTACACAATTGTTCCGCCTCGCATCTGCGCGTCCCCTGATACGTGGCCACATGCAGGGGGAGATCTGTACCTTCAGGTATGTCGCGTACTGCCAGCTCCCTTCAGTATCATCTTTGACTGGACATGTAGATCGAGGGCAATGTGTATTATGTGCACTCTTACCATCTCAAGAGGGCATCACCTGTGTTCGCTCAGATGTTCCATTTGCCACCGAATGGTACCGTATTGGAAGGAACTAGCGCGAGCCACCCGGTCACACTCGACGTCAAGGCATACGACTTCGAGAGCCTGCTGTGGTTTTTCTACGACTATCCTTACCAGTGGCATGTCTTTCAGAACTTGCTACGTCCCAAGTCTAACTCATACTCCAGGTCGTACGTACCGGACGGCCATCTGATTCCCAAGTGGAAAGCCATCCTCGCAATGGCTGATATGTTTGACATGGAGGATGTCTGTCGCGTCGCTTCGTACGAGCTGGACTATCATGGCGGCCTTACGGACATAGCTAAGATATCTCGCTGCGTGCGGCATCGACTCTCCCTTGATTGGGCCCTTGGCGCGCTCGTCTGCGTCTGCGCAAGGCCCGAAGCCATTACTCGAGAGGAAGCGCGCGATCTAGGCTGGGAGATGACCGCTCTAGTAGCTGCTGCACGAGAGCAAGGCAGAAATCAAGGCGTTCGAGAGCATGCTCTACAGGTGTGTGTTATGCTCTGGGTCTGTACCGATGCGCCTACTTATGCTTCTCATGCAGGCGGACGGCTTGACCGAGACTCTTAGCGATATTGTGCGCGACAATATCATCCATGTTTGGAAGTAGTACAGAATGAGGTCGGAGGCCATGGCTGCCTGCATTGTAATCTAGTGATCGTATAATTGACTTTGAAAAGAATTATGTCTACTGGCGACGTTCTGCTACGTGCATAGGCGCTGGAATAGGCTGCCGGCACGCAGTCGGGGAGCGTCGGGGCTTGGGACACGAGCGTTGTGGGTCCTTTCACGGCAATCTCCGGGCAAAAATGGACGAAAACTGGCCTTGACCTGTACTGGCAGCAAACTGTCACGGACTTACTCCGACGCTGAAGCGCTGACCCGTCGCTGACCATATGCCGCGTATGGCTGCAGCTTTCCTGATCTCTCCGCCGCTCCTCCTTGCCCATAAGCATGTGTGGGGACACCCAACGCAGACTTACTGCATAGCCTCAGCCGCAATACGAGATCACCATGATGCTATGTCACTACCATTGAGTCGCAGTCTCGAAGGTGGTCATCTTACATCAACATAGCTGTGCATCTCTTCTGCGACGGTCGTCAACGATGCTCTCCAGCCATGATTACACGCCCTCACCCACTCGCAGCGCCATATACTATTTCGGCGACGGCGATCTCCTTGTTCAAGTAAGCGTTTCCATGCAATATACTTTGCGAGTCGCTCACTTCGCCTGTTAGGCTAGGGACAAGGATTCTGGGATAGATATCCTCTACCGATCTCATTCTTTTCACCTGCTCAAAGCAACAACATACTTCGACAAAACGCTACAGACTCGAGCGGCAGGTCCAGAAGGCACACAAGACGGCGATGAATGTGCGCTTGTTCTCAATGATACCGAGAGCAAGGATATCGAGCATCTGATGTGGTTCTTCTACGATTCTGCGTATGCATGGTGCGCTCAATCATCTTTCCCGAGCGCCCACATGTTGACTGCTTTACGCAAGGTCAGGCATGGTCGATACGTCCTTGACCAAGAAGTGGAATTCCGTCCTCCTGCTGGCCGAGAAGTACAGCATGAAGGAGGTCGCAAGGGTCGCCTGTCACGCTCTCGGTCGTGCCAATGCATTGGGCGACATCCACAAGATCGCGCTCTGCATGAAACACGATATGGGGAAGGACTGGGTTTTGGAAGCGCTCAAGCGACTGCTCTCTCGCAAGGATCCAGTCTCTCTGGATGAAGGCCAGAAGCTGGGTCTGAGGATGACGGCTGCGCTGACGGAGGCCCGCGCCAAAATGCGCGGCAAGCGCGCGTCCCGTCCAGTACGAATCTCTTGTTCGCCGGAAGCCTCCATCTGTGGTACATGCAACCGGCCAAACGCGAGGTGCTCTCGTGGCAACCACTTCTGCCCCGGTATCGGTGGATTTGGTCTTCATCCCCATAACACGCCGTGTCCGAGGCGGCCGAACGCGGTGGTGCCTCAAATAGACCTCTGTTCGCAAGACGTGGCGGCGATCCTCGACTCTCGCGATGTATCGCTCTCAGAGCACGATCCCGTCGAAGATCCCTTGTCACGATCCCACTCAGTACCATTTGGCCAGGACTATAAGAGTTTGCGTCCAAGGGACGACCTGTTTTTCCGCGTGCGTTATCTCCAGATTCACACCAACAGATCCGCTGACCGGTTGATAGGTTGAGGACAGCGTCTGCCACATTCACTCTTACATTCTCAAGCGAACACCGTCTGCGTTTGCTGATATGCTCGCCTTGCCATCGGACCATCTTTACACTGAAGGAAGGAGCGCAGACAAGCCGATAGCTCTCGATGTCAAGAAACGCGACTTCGACAACCTGCTGTGGTTTTTCTACGAGTCGCCATACAAATGGTACGCGTATGAGGCTGTCATCTTCACCGCACGATTATCCTTACGCGTATAACAGGTCGTATGTGGCAGATCCCAGGTTGACTACCAAGTGGGAGTCTATCCTCGCCGTCGCAGATATGTTCAGCATGGAGGAAGTGTGCCGCGTCGCCACATACGCGCTTGCTCACCACGGCGGTCTGTCCGACATCCGCAGAATTTCCTTGTGCTCTCAGTACTCAATTGAGTCCGAGTGGGCGATGGACGCACTGAAGAGCTTGTGCTTACGGACAGACAGCGTCACATTGGCCGAGGCACGCGAGATAGGTCTGGAAATGACGACTCTCGTCGGCGCGGCGCGGGAGCAGCTCATTCGAGAGCAGTTGCAGAGTCAGCACTCGCCAGTGAGTCCTCTTCGTATTGGAGAAACTTTATGAAGCTCACTCTGTCGAAGAACGTCGTATCATCTGAAACCGCTGGAAAAATTGTGCGGGACACGATACTACTACCTCGGAGGCAGTAGAGACTGCTGAGAAAGTGTTGACGCTGCAGACTATAGTATTTGAATTATTGTAAGTAGACCCACTAAAAACCCATGTCCGCCACATTTCTATTGCATACAGAATCTACGCCTCCACCTCCGACCAGTCACTGTCAGTATTCTCCTTCTCTTGGCGAGTATTCTTCAACGAGACCTCCGCGTTCTCAGCGGGAAGCAGGAAGGTGTCAACAACAGGCGAGGGCGATGCAGAGGATGTCGCTTCGTCGCTGTCGGGGATAGATGTGGGGGCGTGGAAAATGGAGGTGGCGGAGTCCCTGGCCGTAGGTAACGTCGTCGTGTCGTTGGCCGCGTCGACATGCTCGACAGTGGTAGACAGCGTGTCAGCCGTGATGATTGTGGGAACGAGGGTGGCCGCGTCGGTAGCGATGGCCTCCTCGGCAGATTCGGCTGGCCCCTCATCAGGTGTGGGGGAGATATCGCAGGCAAGCGCCGGACGGATCGTAAGAACGGAATCCGCCACAGAGGATACCTCGGAAGGGTCAACTTCCTCCGACCGCGGCTCCTTGTCATCCTCCGCCTTCATCACCGACTCGTTCTCCGCATGCACGGTCATCTCGGCCTCCCCCTCGGTCTTCGGTACCTCCCTCTCAACCGCCTTCTCGGCTTCCACCACCTTCACCGCTTCTCTGCCTCTCTCCCTCTTCATCCACACACCCCACCTCCCCTCAATCTCGCCCTCCACCTCCTCCAGCGCATGCTCCACGCGCCCGACCGCTTCCCTCCGTGCCGTGCGCACATCCTCCGACCCCCAACTCTCAACGGCGTCAAGCTGCGCCAGAAGCGCACTCAGCGCCTGCTCGTAGAACCGGACGGGCTGGTTGCGCGAGGTGTAGGCGAGCTTAGCGAGCGGGCTGGAGGTCGAGGTGGAGGATGAAGTATCAGACGGCAGGGGAAGGCGTTCCAGGGACGTTGCGCGGGATGACGCGGGGGAGAAGTCCAGGGCGGACGGCCATGCGAAGTCGCCAGAGAGTGCGGAGAATGCGGCCTCGATGTTGCGCACCGTGTCGAGCGAGGCGAGGACGTCCTTGGACGTCGGCGTGCGGGTCGGCTCGGGTGATGCGCGGCCCTTGCCTTTGCCTACGTCGGAGCCTTGGCTAGCGTCGGCATAGTTGGCAGCGGACTTGTTCGTGTTGGTCGATGAGTTGGCCGCAGAAGAACTCGCGCCAGTCATGTCCTTGAGCGCCTCGTCCTGGTCCTGCAGCGAAAGCATGATGGCACGCATAGTATCGCGGATCTCCTGCTCGTCTTCGCGGTTCACGCGGCTTCCGAACTGCTCCTTGACGGTGGCGATGGGGTCCACAAACTTCAAGGACGATCCAGACGCGGCTGCGGGCGAAGACCCGGCAGCGGCGGTGGAAGACGAAGACGGCGCTGCTCCGCTTGACGATGATCCAAATTCCTGCAACCATGTCAGTAAACCAATACCACTGCAGGTAAGAGGTTCTCACGAACCTTTGAAATCCCGAGGAGTCCGGACAGAAGGTCGTTGAGGCCGCCTGACGACGAGGACGACCCAGAAGTACGAGAGGAGAAGGCAGAGAACAGGTCGATGGCGTTCTTGACCTGCTCGGGGTCGACTGAAGTGCCGAGGAACTGGCTGGCCAGATCCGCCACGGCGTCGGCGTCAAGCTCAGGAGTACTCGCAGGAGAGCTGGCGAAAGGCGCCTTGCTCGCCTCCGGTTTCTTGCTGTCCTGTGGGACGACGCCCGCGGGGCGCGCCGAGGGCCGACTGCAGCAGGGTACTTGTGCATTCTGCGATAGCATGATGAGGGAAAAGATGAACGCGGGCGCATGTTCACATACCTCGTCCTGGGGTTTGGCGGCAGGGATGCCGAATAGACGACTCAGGACGTCCTGCACATCGACTGCCTTCGAGGGCTCGTCATGACGTGCGGCGGTCTGCGTCTTCGGTGGGGATGCCTGCCCTACGAGATCTTCAAAAAATCCGGCGGGGAAGTGGTCGTGGTGAAGACGCGAGTCTGCCTTGCGAGCACTGGACGGATGGTCGAACTTGGATGCAAGCCCTGAAGAAGATGGAGAGTGACGGCGGGAGCAGGCATGCTGTTCGAATGCATTAGCGTCATTCCAGATATACGGGCGCGGGCTACGCACTATAGTCTGCTGCTGGCGTACTCGAGACCGTGCGGCTTCCTTGCGCATGTGCTCCTGCTCTTCCAGGCGAATGCGGAGCCGCTCCTCCTCTAATACGCGAGCAAGACGAGCGCGTTCCTGCTCCGGAATTCGACGGCGAATGCGTTCCTCCTCTTGCTTGCGATACTCTTCTGCCTCGATTTGACGACGAAGGAGGTGGCGCGCGCGGAGATCGGGCCCATACGGTTGTAAAAGGCCAGTGCTGGACCGGCGCATGCGTAACTCTTCAAGACGACGCTCGAGGGCCTCTTCCTCTTGACGCGCGGCCTCGTCGGCGAGGTAGCTAGCTCTGGCCGCTTCCGCCTCCGCGACCGCCGCGAGGTACTTGTCGCGGGGTGATAGGGGCTGGACCGGATAATGCGCCGTTGGGAGAGGATAGTACGGCGAAGGTTGGTAAAGCGAGAACATTGTGTAATGTTGTGGGGATAGTGTTAGGATGAGGATCTTGTGAAGGGGGAGTCCATTCGAGCCGGGTTATATACCCCATCGCTGGAGTCTTTGTCAGCTGGACGCGTAGACGAGGACGCGTATGCAGCGACGCGCGTCCATTTGGGGAACATTCGAGCAGATGCTGGTCTCGGACAAGCAGTGCTCATGCTGACAACTCAACCATCCTGACTTGAAGTCTTGATCCTGACAAATGTTGGACAAATGCGCTTCCGCCTTGATGGCGCATCAGTGATCATCCAGCTCACGACGTGGCTAATTCCACGTGGTCAATGAACCGCGAGAAATGCAACTCGCCACCCGCGACCATCCTGCCGATTCTGTTGCTGTTTCTGTTGCATACCTGCCTTCGCCTTAGCTTAGCCTTCAACCTCTGAATCTCCCGGCATAGTCTGAGCAATAGGGGCGCTCGCGGCACATTCACGAGAGCTGCCGGCCCATTTTGAGAAGTCGAGTCGGCGCCTTTCACGATTCATCCTCCTCTGTAGCGTCCACCATCCATGTTGTTGCAGTTCGGCAACCCCAGTACATCTTCAAAAGCTCTGGCCGGCACTCGCAGTCCTACCTACTACTTCGACGATGGTGATATCGTCGTCAAGGTTAAGGGCTGACTACTGCGGTGCCCTGCAGCTTTTCCAAGTGCTGACGCTGATACCGTTCAGGTGGTCGCGGAGGACGTACTGGGCCTCGTCAACACACTTTTTCGATTGCACTCCTTCCATCTGCAGACAACGACCAGATACTTTGACGAGGCGTTGCAGCCTCGCGACCTGGACGCAGACGTTTCAAAAGCTTTTGACGTCGACGATCCGATCGTCCTCAGCGACGTGAACAGCGAGGATTTCGAGAACCTTTTGTGGTTCTTCTACGACTCGGCGTATATATGGTATGTCCAGCTTGATTTCGTGCGCTCATACATGCCGTCCTCATGTTGCTTGATTCTAGGTCCGGTGTCGTCGACCCATCCGTAACCAAGAAGTGGGAGTCCGTCTTGCTCCTGGCAGAGAAATTCGACATGAAAAAAGTCGCAAAGGTCGCCTGTCATGCCCTTGGTCGTGCTGGAGTTCTGCAGGACGTGCCCAGGATCGCACTTTGCGTCAAATACGACATGGGGAAAGACTGGATGCTTGAGGGATTAAAGCGACTGCTTCTGCGCGAAGAGCCCTTATCAGTCGAGGAAGCCGTCCTACTGGGCCCGGAGGTGACAGCTAAGCTTGCAGCTGCGCGCGAGCAGGTCTACCGCGGGCATATTGATACGACTTCATGCACAGTGCAATCAGCAGTGTGCCAGCGTTGTCCGCGTTTGACAACATGCGCAGGGGGCCTACACATTTGCACTGACTATGGTGTTAAACGTTTAAACACGTATCACTGTGCTCCAAAATGCAGAGAATACTGCAGCCGAGGACAGTACAAGACAACTCTCTACTTGATCTTGTTCTTACAGAGCCGCAAGGTGTGCCGACGTCCTCGCAGGTGTCAAGCGAGTAATACCATTGACTGCCTATTGTTAGAGGAAATTCCCAAGTCTGAACATGACAAGCACCCCTCCAGACAGGGTGAATTTTTCTTCAAGGTGAGCCGGCTTCTATCAGCCTGATGACATCGACCATACTGAAGTGCCCATATAGATCGAGGAGAACATCGTCTGTACGCATTCCTACCATTTCAAGAGAGCATCGCCTGTGTTTCTCGATATGCTCAACTTGCCATCGGACCAGCCTTTCGCCGAAGGAAGAAGCGCCGAGCATGATCCAATCGCGCTCGATGTCAAGAAAAGCGACTTCGACAATATGTTGTGGTTCTTCTACGACTCGCCATATCACTGGTATGCGCTCAAGATATTTCATCAGACCGCTATGTGATTCTCACACTCATCTATCAGGTCGTACAAAGCAGACGCCGGCTTGACACCAAAATGGGAGTCCATCCTCTCGATCGCCGACATGTTCGACATGGAGGAAGTCTGCCGGGTGGCCACGTATGCGTTGGACCATCATGGCGGTCTCCTCGACATACGCAAGGTATCGCTCTGTGCACGGCACTCCATTGATCCAGCCCTGGGCTCTCGATGCGCTCAAAAACGTCTGCACGAGGAAGGACGCGATCACTCCGGCCGAGGCGCGCGACATGGGTCTAGAGATGACGGCGCTTGTCAGCGCGGCACGGGAAAAGATTATCTTACAGCGCTTTAGTGGCGCGACGGAGGTGAGCTACGTTCTATGTCTTTGTATGGCTAAGATCAGCTTGCTGATGATCCTCTTCGTGCTGAAAGGTCGTCATTGTGCCGGAAACAACCGAGAAAATTGTGCGGGAAACGATTATCGGGTCCTTGCCAGCGTTTCCTGCTTAAGGAAAAGCATGAAGGTACTCTCGGAGGACAAGAAGCACGCCTGTAGCGATACGAATGGCACGAGTACGCGGCTTGCCACTTTTGGTAATTCTGAGTGTGGGTCCGCAATTGATGATCGAATGACGATCTCGATCGATCACCAAGACTTGCCTTGAACAAGTTCGAACCGTCCTCGCGCAGTGCTGTGTCTACGCTGTGTCTGTATTCTCCAGGACACAGGAAGCAATAAGATATGGAGGCTTTCCAGCTACTCTCTCGTGGGGGCGCTCAGTTTGACAAGAAGCGATTCAAGGGGGACGTAGAGCTGTTCCAAGTGCGTATGCGCGCAACTCCTTCCGTTCCCCTGCTAATTATGTTCGATTTAGCCCTCAAAAGCTGGCCAGAGTAGTAAAATGAGAGAGGAAGACACTCAATCCAACCTACCCACCGAGCTCGACTTCTTCAAGTACGCTCAGTCCGCTCCGGGCAAGCGGAAGACGGAGGAGGGCAACTCAGAGAAGCGACACAAGAAACGTCGCGTTCAGGATGAGGAAGACGCAGGCGATGAATCTGCATCGGAGACAGATGCTCCAACCCAGAAGCATCGTGTGACGGCCAAGGGCATCGACGTGCCTCCTGCAGCCGCCACCTTCGACGCATTGAAGAAGCGCTATGATGTCCCCTCCCTGCTGCTCTCGAACTTGTCCAAGCACGGCTTCAAGCATCCGACGGGAATACAGTCGCACGGCATACCCATACTTCTGGAGGTGCGTGAACATCATGCGCTGTGTGGATCGTCCGCTCAATACTCATCGGGCTACAGACACGAGACCTCGCAGCCATATCCCCGACCGGTACCGGGAAGACGCTTTCTTACCTCCTCCCCATCATGGCTGCGCTCGGATCTTCCGCCTCGTCGAATGAAGCTGCAGGGAAGGGGCGTCCGTGCTGTTATCGTTGCACCAACAAGAGAACTTGCACATCAAATCCACAACGAATGCCTCAAGCTCGCGGAGGGCCGCAAGTGGCGCATTGTTCTCTTCAGCAAAGCGACTGCAAGTACGCTAGCGGACAGGGCTGTGCGCGACAAAGTCGGTGAGGCGTTTCTATGAGCGTCAGGAGTGAGAACAAGCTCATGCATGGTTCACAGATATAATCATCAGCACCCCGCTGCGCTTAGTCTCCTCGCTGCAGGCTGGTGACCTTGAACTGAAGAAGTGAGTACCCTGATCTTATGCAGTTATGCACGCGCTCAATGAGAGGCGCCAGTGTCCGCCATCTCATTTTGGACGAAGCTGACAGGATGTTGGACCCTGAATTTCTTCCGCAAGTGGAAGAAGTCATAGCGTCTTGCACGCATCCAGATGTGCAGAAGGCTGTCTTCAGTGCGACGCTGCCTGCTGGTGCGGAGAAGATCGCCATGGACATGCTACGCAATCCTATCCGAATCGTGGTCGGGCTGAAGTGAGTTCCCCGTATATTAAACGAAATTTATCTGACCGCGATGCTTCACCAGGGACACACCGCTACCGTTGATAGCGCAAAGCCTGACTTACGTCGCTGACGACGGGTCTAAGCTCCCCAGCTTACTCACATACTTCGCACAACCCTACAACCCGCCCGTCCTTATCTTCACGTCCACTCAACCCCGCGCATCATCATTAGCCGAAGAGCTCATACTCAACGGTGTGCCCAACGTGGACTGCCTACATGCTGGCATGACCATGAAGGAGCGTGATGATGCTGTGAGTCGTATGCGCAAGGGCGAGAGCTGGGTAATGGTGAGCACGGAGGTGATGGCGCGCGGGATGGACTTCAAGGGCGTGCGTGAAGTCATCAACTACGACTTTCCTACAAGCGTGCAAAGCTACATTCACCGCATAGGTACGGCGCGGATGACTTGAAATGGCGGGCGGGCGGCGCTGATGTGTTCATAGGGCGCACGGGCCGTGCGGGCCGAGAGGGAAAGGCGATCACGTACTTCACTGACGAGGACGCGCCGTTCCTAAAGGCGTAAGTGCATTCATGTTGGCCAGGTCACATACATCAATCATCCGCCCAGTATCGCCAACGTTCTCCTCCAGTCCGGGTCGACGGTCCCTGACTGGATCCTCAAGTTGCCGAAGCCGTCCAAAATGAAGCGAAAGCAGATGGGCAAGGTCAAGCGCGCGGAGATCGTCAACAGTGCCAGAAAGATTGGGCGCGCCGACGCCATGAAAAAGAGGTGCGTCGTGCATGTTCTGCAAGTCTATCTCTTGTATTCACTTACGCTCGTGTAGGGACATGATTGCGGGCTCGAAGAGGCGCAAGGCAAAGGCCGATGCCGCTGACGCAGATGGTCCTAGCGATGACGGGAGCGATGGCGCCTAGACGCGGAGACCTCACACTGTGTCCACGATTGATTGATAGCGATGCGATGAAGACTTTGCTGGCAGTACTTCATGTTCGTTCGTCCAGAATCCGAGTATCACAGCGTCTTCGCGGACATGCGCTGCGCTCTTGAAACTCATTTAACGACGGATCACATCTCATCACACCGTCCAGGTGCTCGGCATGGGATGGTGCGCGAGATATAAAGCTACCCCGCCTCGTTTTTGATGTTTGCAGCCTCATGTCCGCCTCATGGTCCACTACAGCCACTCACTGGTACTTCGACCTTTCCTTTTCTACGGACTTCATCGCTGCTTGCCTGGGCTTCTCTTCTGCAGGGGGACGTGGGAACGACACCTACAGGCTGCACAAAATTATCCGACACGAATCGACGAACAAATACGCCGACCGCGTCCTCCGCGTGTTCCTCTTTGAGGGCCACAAGAGGCAAGTGACCATCGGACCCGTTAATGTGACGGTGGGATGTCCAGGAAGGTTCCGTGCGGGGATCGAGTCAATGTCGAGCTGCAGGCTGTCGGCAACGTGTGTGACGAGGGGCCTTAGGTGCGCTTCTTGTGGTAACAAAGCGAATGAGTTTCTCTCGTTCATTTTGCGGCGTGTCCGTTCCCAGGATGAGGTCCTACAAAAGGTCTTCCGACGTGCCGATGAAGGCCAGACTTAGAGCCACTCCCTCCACCTCGAGAACTCGACGCCGCCCCCGCCGCTGTACATCCAACACCTTCACGACTCGCACTGACGCCGCCATGCCTGCCGATCGCCATCTTCCCTCCCGTCGCTCTGTCCGATTGTCGCAACAAGGGCCGAGACATTATGGTGTGTTAGTTTGCATCCGCGATTTTGCTTCCGCTGACGCCACCAAGCGGGCGATGAACTCGACTTTCCTCAAAGCGTCTCCCCCGCCGAATTGACGCTCGAGTACCCGGACGACAATAGCCTCCCAGCCCTATCCCCCGAGTCCGACTCTGGCTCATCCTACAGCGGGGAGTACTGCACATACACACCTCCCACCCGCTCCACCTCCCATTCCCGCCGCCGCGGTGACAATCACATCCCCCGCCCGCCCAACGCGTTCATGCTCTTCCGGTCCGACTTCTGGGCACAGCAGAAGGAGAGCGCCGTCGAGCGTGACCACCGCAACGTCAGCCGCGCCGCCGGCGTTCTCTGGAACGCGCTCCCCGAGCACGAGCGCGAGCAGTACCGCCACAAAGCACAGCTCAAGAAGAAGGCGCACGCGCGCATGTACCCCGACTACAAGTACACGCCCGTCTTCCGCAAGGAGAAGGCGCCCTGCAAGCGGCGCACGAAGCGTGGCTCGCTCGACGAGGAGGAGCACAGCTCGCCGTGCCGGCGCCAGGAGCGGCGCGTCAAGCACGAGCCGAGGCTCATGGAGGACACGTTGGCGACGCCACGACCGCGGGCTGCCCGTCACGCGCGCGCGGCACCTACGCATGCCTCGGCGCCCGCGTCCCTGTCTACACCGACTGCAGGGTCGCGCCAGCAGACGCCTGTGAAGCAGGAGCCCGAGCAGAGCGAGATGCAGCTCAAGTTTCTTGATGGTACCTTCGTGCCGATAGATGAGATCCCGCCCCTCTCGTTGTCTCCAGAGGCCGAGTCCCCGGCTGAAGAGGTGCGTCCCAGTTCTACTTTTTACGACCTGATACTGATTCGTCGTTAGAAATGCCCCGAGCTACACACGCCTCCCCGCTCGCTTGCACGCGACGAGGCGCACCGAGACACCACGCCCTACTTCGCTCACGAAAAGTTTCCCGCCCATCCGATGTGGCCGGAGGCCCCCAACGACTCCTTATTCCCCGCCGTCGCTGTCTATACTGCGGACCATCTGTACTCGCCGGGCACGCAGTATGCAGGCGCGGACACCCCCTTCCCCGCCTACACGCCCGAGACGTGCGCCTCGGATCAGTACACCTTCGGCGCCTCGAGCCTCGGCGCGCCAATGGACTCGGGCATCGACTTCGAGAGCATGTACACGACGTCGTCAACAGATGCGGGTCTCTACCCTCGCCGGGTACTGTACTCGGAGTCGGGTATGGCGTTCACCGATCCCTTCAGCGAGCTGAACAAGTCGCATCCCTCGCGGGCACCCGAGACGCCCGTCGACCCCCTCACGATCGCACCCAACGATGCGTACTACTGGCTCGAGCAGCAGCTGCCGCCGCCCCCGCCTTACTACTACTAGACGCGCTCAGTATGATCTCTTTCACGACTCTTCTTATGCATCCGTCACGGTAGATAGGTATCTCTTTCCATCTCTTTCATTATAAGCATCAGCATCATCAGCATCGCCTCTCACGTACACCACTCACTCTATTCATGTTGCCACCTCTAGCATGTTGCCACTTCTAGCATGTTCATCGCCAGTTCCTCGTTTCGCATCGCAATCTCCCCATCTGTACCTGTACGCACACCTTCCGCATCGAAAACGAGCTATGTAGCTTATACAGCCGTGTCCTCCACCATGTAGTCGTCGGAATAGAGCTGGACCTCTCAATGTTTGAACAAACTACTGCGTCTGACCACCTCAAAGACCAAACTCCGATTACCTCGAAGACCAAGCTCCACATTGCCAACTCCGAATACGAACTTCTTAGCGGCTCTTCTTTACCTTCTTCGCCGGTGGCTCCCCACTGCTCAGATCCACCTCCAGCCGGCCCGCCGCGTGCTCATCCTTGAGCCACGCCGCGCACGCGTCCTTGGCACCCTCCGGATGCTCGAGCTGCCAGTCGACGACCCGCGCGAGCACCGCGCCCGTCCACGGGCCCGGTTTCGCCGCGCCGAGGAGGGACACGACCTCTCTGCCCTGTAAGACATGCGTGAGAAGCGAAGGCCAGGACTGGGGTGCATCCCAGCAGAAATGAAGGCACGCACATCAAGGATGGGCCGAGCGTCACCTGCGCCGCCCAGGTCAAGCTCCTCCACCCGGCGCGCGAAGGCGTTGTATGTGGTGATGATTCGGGCGGCTTGGGTGCCTAAATAGGGAAGGGGGATCAGATTGGTCGGAAGGGCTGTGTGGCAAGCAGAAAAGCATGGGATGAAAAGAAAAGAATACTTACTATCGAGCTCGTCTTTGGCGGGATCGTAGTGGGCGGACAGCTCAGTCACGAGCGCGAAGAGCACGGATTCCGTCCAGACGATGCCGCAACGGCGGTTATGCACGGATGGATGGCGAAGTAGGGAGCCTGGATAGCGATGAGGCCGCGACAAGATAAGTCAAAGATATTATTTACCGATAGCCAGCCTCTCTGACGACATGGTCAAGCGTTCGCTGCCAAAGACAGGATTCCTGAGCACATCCACCGCCGTGAAGAGCAGCGGGACACCATCCAGGAAATGGTTCTGCACTCCCAGCTTGAGACACTCGCGGATCACGCACTCCACCGCGGGCGCCTCCTTCTTCTTCGCCATGTAAGTCAAGCCAAGATACGGCGAAAGCGCGCAGGCGAGATAGAGGCGTGGCCGGGCAGTGGGGTCGGCGGACACGGGTGCCACAATTGCTGGGTCGACCGGAGGTAGGAGAGAGGACCCGGCGAGCACGGCACGTAGAATGATTGTGCTGGCGAGTGCGCGGGTGGGTGAGGCGGGCTGACCGGACCATTTTGGTAGGGTGGCAGGCGGGACGACGGCGTTGAAGATGGCAGGATAGAGGCCATATTCGTCGATGAGCTCCACGGCACGTACGGGGTCAGCGCCTGTGGAAAATAATCATGAGAACACAGCAGAAAGTCACTATCTCGACAAACCTTTCATCATCTTGGTGAACTCTTCGCCGACTCGCTCTCGCGAGATTTTCGACACCAGAGCTTGTTGGACAACTGGGTCTTTCGCAGCTTCAACCAGCTCGGGCACGATGTCAAAGCCAAAACGTGTGGCGAATCGAAGGCAGCGCAGAACCCGTAAGGGGTCATCAAGAAACGTTTCCCTGGGTGGCAGGGGTGTGCGTACGATGCCGTTGCGCAAGTCTTGCATGCCCTGTGAAAATATAATTCGATCTATTATCTGCAGACGTGTGCAACGAAGTTTCTTACCTTTTCGGTGAAGTCCTCCACTGCACGTTCATGAATATTGTAGAACAGAGCGTTGATAGTGATATCGCGCCGCAAAGCATCTTGCAGTGGTGTACCAAACGCCTGGCCTGAAGTCAAGAGATGCAAGATATGTGGCGACACACTCACCATTTCTGTAGGTATGCGGCTGTCAGTGGCATATTCTTCGCTGCGAAGATTGACGAGGTCGACGTCGTAGCCATGTATTTTGCATGTAGCGGTCGCCAGATGCTTCGACTGATTCGGATTTGCCTTGATCTGTCCGATAGCGCCCATCTCCTCGCCTCTTTCCTTTGCGAATTCGGCAAGATGCTCAGCAAAGGTCAGACCGAGGACGTCGCTCAGGGCCACATCGATGTCATTGCTCTGCGATCCCAAAAGCTACAACAAATATTTATTGGTACATGCACGAGATGAGAAATCTGTGGGACGTGTAACCTTGTCTCTGACCCACCCACCCGCAATGCGACAAGACGTCGTGATGCCTTTCTCGTCACGCAAATAATTCGCGCAGTCGTCGAGAAGCGTGCACAGGCGATCCTCGTCATCCGTGAGTCGAACAGTCAGTTCTTGTGGCACGGCGATACGCTGCCGAGGAGACGAGCGAAGAGACATGGAGCGAGTTGCGTATTTTCTGTAGAGTTGTGCGCGGGATAGGAGTGATTTTTGCAGTCTGCAGAGCATCCAGGCGGGGAACTGGATGGTGGCAGGACGGAAGTTGAGGTTTGAAATCACGCGCGCGCATGTGCGGCGATGACTAAGCGGGAGGCATCAACAATTTCGTGGTCTCGATTTCGCAAGTGCGTCCAGCAGCAAACACCAGCGACAGAGACTCGGCGCCGCCGCCCGCCTTCCCGCCCCGCTTTGCTCTTTTCTCTTACCGTCATGGGACAAATAGCCAGCTGCTGCGAGTCTTGCTGTACGTCGTCGCCGCCGTTGACCGCGCGCAGCAGCACTGACACCGTCGCCACCAGTCCACTCCAGGAGGTCGCAGTCCTACGAGCCTTTGCTCCTCGAGAACGAGAGGGAGGCCGTCGCGGATCTGCTCCAATACCTAGAGAGTGCGCTCGCCTGCTGCGTCCCCCATTTGCACGCTGACTCGCGCAGACCGCACGACCACCAACTTCTTCACGGGGGACCCGCTCTCTGCGTTGACTACACTCTCGTTTTCGGACAATGTCGACCTGCAGCGCAGCGCCGCCCTTGCCTTTGCCGAGATAACGGAGAAGGAAGTCCGGCCTGTTGGTCGCGATACACTCGACCCCATCCTTTTCCTCCTCAGCAGTCACGACACTGAGGTGCAGCGCGCCGCGAGCGCGGCTCTGGGCAACTTGGCCGTCAACAGTACGTGCAATCTATCTCTGCACTGCCAGAAACTGACCGGTCTCTCAAGCCGACAACAAGTTGCTGATCGTGAAGCTTGGAGGGCTCGAGCCGCTGATCCGTCAAATGCTCAGCCCAAATGTGGAGGTGCAATGCAACGCTGTCGGCTGTGTCACCAACTTGGCTACCCACGGTGCGCTATATGACCTCCTTAATATGTCGTTCCCATCTCATCCATATGCCTCAGATGACAACAAGACCAAGATCGCAAAGTCGGGCGCTCTTGTTCCCTTGACGCGCCTCGCGCGGTCAAAGGACATGCGCGTTCAACGTAATGCGACTGGCGCGCTGTTGAACATGACACATTCCGGTACGTTATCCTTGCAGCAGCCTGTTGCCGTCATCTGACTTCCCAAAGACGAGAACCGCCAGCAACTTGTCAACGCTGGCGCCATCCCCGTCTTGGTCAGCCTTCTCAACTCGCCTGACACGGATGTGCAGTATTACTGCACGACCGCGCTCAGCAACATCGCCGTGGACGGTATGTGCCTTTCTTCGCACTTTGAGCGCCATCGTTAACGGTCATAACAGGCGCTAACCGCAAGAAGCTTGCGCAAAGCGAACCCAAGCTTGTCGCCAGCTTAGTAGCCTTGATGGACAGCCCTAGTCTCAAGGTACAATGCCAGGCGGCGCTTGCTCTGCGGAATTTGGCGAGCGATGGTATGTTGTCACGATATCTGCTGCGAACCACTTGCTTACGCTTCCATTACAGAGAAGTACCAGCTCGAGATCGTCAAATCTGACGGTCTGACATCTCTGCTTCGTCTCCTTCAATCCACCTACCTCCCCCTCATCCTTTCTTCCGCTGCTTGCGTGCGCAACGTCTCCATCCACCCGCAGAACGAATCCCCCATCATCGAGTCCGGCTTCCTTCAACCCCTTATCAACCTTCTCTCGTTCAAGGACAACGAGGAGGTGCAGTGCCACGCAATCTCTACCCTCCGCAATCTGGCTGCTAGCTCTGAGAAGAACAAGACGGCCATTGTGAAGGCAGGAGCCGTACATTCCATCAAGGACCTCGTCTTGGATGTCCCAACGAACGTGCAGAGCGAGATGACCGCATGTGTGGCTGTCTTGGCCCTCAGTGGTGCGCTTCATGATTTGCTATCATAATTGCCATGCTCATCTATTTGCAGATGAGTTGAAGGGCCAGCTACTGGAGATGGGGATCTGTGAAGTGCTCATCCCATTGACGGCCTCGCCAAGCTCTGAGGTTCAGGGCAACAGTGCAGCAGCGCTCGGCAACTTGTCTTCGAAGGGTGCGTATAATGTCCGCGGTAGACGACAGTCAACTGATGAGATTGGTCAGAGAACAAGACCGCTAGCGACGACTACTCTGCCTTCAATGATGTCTGGGATCGCCCCGAGGGTGGTATGCACCAGTACCTTTACCGCTTCCTCACCAGCCCGGATGCTACGTTCCAGCATATCGCCGTCTGGACGATCGTCCAGCTGCTTGACTCTGGCGACCCACAGCTCGTCAGCAACATCGTATCCTCCAACCTCCTCATCCCCAACATCAACCAGCTCGCTCAGTCCCAGCCCTCGTCTCCAACGTCATCGAACGGGACACCTCGTTCTCACAGCCCATCTTATACGACGGAGACGGGCGACGGCCAGGGCGAGATCCAGCTGCTTGCCCGCCGTATCCTCGAACACGTGAATGGCGAGGCGGAGATGGTCACTGGTAGCGTCGCCAACAGCCATATGCAGGCGGGGTCGTACGCGCAGGGCTCTTCAGTAGCCAGTTCGATGCGGGAACACGAGGAGCTGCGCCGGAGCGTGCGCGACGCGTTCGGCGGGCCGAGACGCTAGTCGCCGCGAGCGATCGCCGCGCTGGAGGATTTGGATAGCCTCGCGCAGACGAGGCAGAAGGCAAGGACTCAATCTTGTGCATATTATATTGCGACGTGATCCCTTTGTACTCCGTTGCGTGCCGCATACTTCACCTAGAGCGCGGGGAGGCGCACGGTTTTTTATGGTGTATATTTGCTTTCTTTCGCAGAGTTTATAATCCCTTCGTCATCTCCCTTTCCTTGAGCCTACATTATGTCCTTCTTTTTCATACCCTCAACGCGACGCCACTGTCACTTGCAGCTACAGCATGTGCACGCATCCCTGCCCCCGCCTACCTATGCGCGCTGCCCAGTCTTGTGTTGTAGCTCACCCCACACTACTCTGCTGCCGTGTTGTGTTGCCTACTGTCGCTGCCAGCTCGCTGGCTGTTGTATGTTTACGACGGACGCTGACGCTGGTCTTCTCGTAGCCTCCTGGTTTCGTCCGCCTTTGCGATGTCATGTAGGTCGACGCCTCAGTCATGTACGTAGCCCTATGCCCTTTATGCCTTCACGATGTGATCGGTAGCTTCGACAACGCTATGAATCGCTAGCGAAGGCGCTGCCGAGACGGCGCAAGGTGCGCACAGGGTGCGCACTGTGCGGGTAGACCTCAGGCATTGGCAAGTTCAACATACTTATGTCACGTGGTATGGAAGAAGCCGAACGGCCCGCGACCTGGTGACGCTTTTCAACTTGAACTTGTCTGGGGCATCTGACTGGAAGGCAATGTGCATGCTCCCCGCAGCTCCCTCCTTTTGCTATCTAGCGCATTATCCACCTCAAGTGTCCACCATGCTTGGTTCGAGGATCTTCTGTTCTAGAGGAAATTAGACCGCACCACTCACGGAACTGAACCCAAGTTCAACAGTAAGGAATGCGCTGCAACGTCGGACCGCCCTCGGTATCCTTCAATAAGCACTGTCCACTCATCGACTGTCCTCGCGATCCGATGTTTGTATCCGTTACCCATCGTGACTGTTTCCATCTCTTCTCGAACAAGATGACGCGAGCTTCGAAGTCTCGACGCCGTGGCCCCTGCAAAGGCCATCGCCACCAGCCTCTGATGGCACCCTGACTCGGTCTCGAGGTCGCCCGGGGTGCAGGCGATGTGCCTGCCAACCCGAGGTCTCGCTCACCATATGGGCGACCACTGGCTTCTCTCTGCAGGTGACGCAAGGCGCTGCCCGACGAGGCCGCCCGGCCCCCCGATTCCGTGTCGTATATAAGTAAAGGGCGGCGATCTCTTCGTATCTTTCTGCCGGTAACATGCTCTTCTCGCTCGCTGGCGCTTTCTTGCTTGGGGCCGTCGCGCAGGCAGCGGTTATCGTTCCCGGCGCTGCATGGACTGACACAGACGGGAATGTTATTCAGGCTCATGGAGGAGGCTTTCTTGAGGTGCGTTCATACTACATACTGTGACTTGCGGTATATGGCGGGCTGACGGGAACTTCAAGGTCGATTCGACATGGTATTGGTTCGGCGAGGACAAGAGCCATAACAGCGGGTCCTTCAAGGCTGTGTCCTGTTATTCTGTGCATACGAGCTCGTCCACAAACCGTAACTAGCTGTTCTGATGAGGTTTGTGCAGTCCTCAGACTTGATGACATGGACCCGGGAGCAAGATGCACTGTCCCCAGTTGCTGGCACCAACATATCGACCGACAACATCGTCGAGCGGCCCAAAGGTATGTTCTGGCGAGAAAAACAAGTATCTGTGATAGCGTCCGACTCTAATTCCTCCACGAGTGATCTACAACGAGAAGGTATGCCACTGTTTACAATCGTTCGATTTTTTATGCAGATAAGCATAACCTTGCAGAACAGCGAATACGTGATGTGGTTCCACTCCGACTCCTCCAACTACGGCGCGGCTCAGCAAGGCGTCGCCACCGCGTCTACGCCGTGCGGGCCGTACGACTATCGGGGGAGCTTCCAGCCCTTGGGCGCCGAGTCCCGCGATATGGGATTGTTCGTGGATGGTGAGCCGAGGAGTAGCCTATCTCTCGCATGCCGCTCATGATGATCGCTTCTGCTCACGATGATCGCTTCTGCTCGCGACGATACGCCTCTGCATAGATGACGGTACGTGGGAAGAGCACGAAACCATCGCGCGACCTTATGGACATTATCTTTGCCAGGCACGGCCTACGTCCTGTACGCCAGCGACAATAACCAGAACTTCAAGATCTCTCGGCTCGATGAGGATTTCTACACGGTGGAGGAGCAGGTCAACGTTATTTCGGGTAGACATTTCTATCATTATCATGGCCACAAGCCCGATTGCTAATTCGGGGTTCGAAGCGTCGACGCTCGAGTCTCCTGGAGTGCTCAAGCACGATGGGGTAAGACGTCCTTGTCAAATGCCTGTTTGGTCAATGCTGAATCTTTCATGAAGACGTACTATCTCATCGCTAGTCATACCTCCGGGTATGTGCCCTTTGCATCTCACTCTATTCATCTTGCTCAACAACCTTTGCAGCTGGGCCCCCAACCCAAACAAATTCTTTACTGCATCTGTCAGTACCCAACCTTTCTTCGCCGACCTTACCCTTTCGCTGACTTTACCCTTTCGCTGACCTTACCTTTTCGCTGACCTCCCCCTTCTTTCGCCAACCTGACCCTTCCGCTAACCTTACCCCACAAAGTCCATCTCCGGCACCTTCTCCTCCGAAGCCGACATCGCGCCCTCCTCCACGCGCACCTACTACTCCCAGAACACGTACAACCTCCCGCTCGGCAGCGATGCGCTGTACGCCGGTGACCGGTGGCGCCCGAACCTCCTGGGGAGCAGCCGGTATATCTGGCTGCCGCTGTCGTTCGCGTCGGGACGTCCGGAGCTGGTGTGGGCGGATGTGTGGTCCGTGGATATTGGGGCGGGTGAGTCAATTGTCGGATATCGATACCCCAGAGCAGAGGAGGATGAGGTGGCGGTGATCGAGGTTCGAGAGCGTCGCTGATACGACCTTGCAGGGACGTACACGATCGCGGAGGGAACGACGTACGAAGCGGAGAGTGCGACCAGGTCAGGGAATGCCACCCTGGAGTCGAACTCGGCCTTTTCGGAGGGGCAGGCTGTTGGTTATCTTGGTACGGCTCTCCCTTACGAGAAGGTGCACGAAAGCTTATGGGGCCTTAGGCAACGGCGGCAGCGTCATTTTCGAGGACGTCGAGGGCACAGGCGCAGCCCAATGGGTGTCGATCTACTACGCAAACGGTGCGTGGCATATCTTCTCAGTGGCGCGAGCGAGGAGTTCATGCTGAGACGATCGCTTTTCAGGTGACTCCGATTATCGTACTCTGACCGTTAGCGTCAATGGCGGCGACGCAGTCACGGTCGACCAGCCGGATAGTGGTCAGTTTCCCTTCCACGCACGGTACAAATCCTTGAAGATCTGAACCTGACTTATCCTTCATCTCAGGCGGTGGTCATGTCGTGCTTTCCGTCCCGGTCCAGCTCACGCTGAACGCCGGATCGAACACGCTGACGTTCGGGTCCGGCCAGGACTGTGAGTGTTCTTCGTCAAGTTGGTGCACGCATGATGCTGACGGACATGCACAGCGTATGCTGGCGATCTGGACAAGATCATTGTTTACACGGCTTCGTAGGAAGGGTTGAGCGGAGTTCTTTCCTCACAGTCCGTATACGCAGGCCGGATCCGACAGTATTCGAATCAACACACGAGCGCGCAGCATGCATTCAGCGCTTGATGAGTACTAAGTGTAAGATACAACATATGAGGTCCGAGATATACATGCCCTCTTTCAAGATACAATCTTCTCTCACCGACTACTTCGCGAGCTATTAGATGATTACTTTGCAGGCTCCGCCTCCTCAAGGGGTGGGGGGCCGTCGTCGTCCGAGTCGTCATCGTCGTCGTCGTCCGCGCCGCTGCCCGAGGGACCCGCGCCGCCAGCGCCCATCTGGCCCATCTGTGCCATGAGCTGGGTGGAGAGTTTAACACTTGTACGAGGATTGACGTGTGCAGGCATACCTTCTCCATGTCCATGCCGCCCATACCTTCCATGCCTGGCATACCACCCATGCCACCCATGCCCGGCATGCCACCCATACCGCCCATACCTGGCATACCACCCATACCACCCATACCTGGCATGCCGCCCATACCACCGGGCATGCCGCCCATGAAGTCCTCGTCCTCAGCCGGGGCAGCCTCGCCCTCCTGCTCGTCCTCATCGACCCACTTGGAGAAGTCGGTCTTGATGAATTGCGAGCGAACCTTCTCCTTGGTGAGCCGCGGCCAGTACTCTGCCTGCTTCTCCTTTTTGCGGAGGTTCAGGACGAGGGAGCGGGTGGTCAGCTTGTGAGATGACGCCTGAAAGTGAGAATAAGCGCCACGCGATCGAGTGCACGAAAAGGGTGGGCAGCGCACCTCTGGGTCAATCTCTGCGAAGAAGTCGAGGTCAAACGCGTAGTCCTTCTCTTGAATGCCTTTTGCGGCGCTGCGCGACGCGTCAGAGGGCTGGCGCTAGGTGCAAACAGGACAGCCGACGTACTCGCCGGCCTTGGCCGCGAAGGAGACCTTCGTTGGCTGAAGATCAAACTTGAGGGAGTCCTTCTGGATGTCCGGCAGGTTTATCGTCACGAAGAGGACGTTCTGAGGACGGTAAACGCGTCAGTTCACCACCGATCACGGTGGGGGAAGCGGATAAGCGCGCACTTGGGCATCCTCGGTCTCGGACGAGCGCTGGGCCCAGAGGACCTCGGGATGTAATGTTGAGCTCATCGTGGTGGGAGACAAGTTCGGATGAGTGCTGGACGGGGAGGCGATGGGGAGATCGCTTTTCAGGCCGAACGACACGAAAGATCTGGAAGGTGCCAGGTGGACCGTGGGAACACTGACGTAGCACGTGCCCCGCCGCGTAATGGCCTCTTCGTTGCCGCCCTTTGTTCTCTCGCACAAGCGTCAAGCAGTATGCTGTGAGTGGCCTCTTGTTTCCTACTTCCATCACTAAAAGCTGCTATTTAGATGCACGAAATGGTTCCTTCCTCTCATCTTCCTTCCCCTGCCCACCGCACCCCCGCTCTTCCTGCTGCTCTTCATTGTCTCACTAGTAGCGCACGCTAAGCCCTGGTAGGTCGTGAGTTTGTCAACAGACGATCCTCCCGCTCACCTTCCGCCAGCTTCTACTGCATCATTCTCATCTCAACAATATTTGTCTCGTCCTGCTACTGGCAGCCCTTGCCCATCGACAGTCCACTCAGCACACCCTGGTCCGACGAAATTACGACGTTCGCCCAGGCATTGCGGGCCTCACTCGGCGCGAACTACACGGATCCCCTCCCCGCGTACATTCGCCCCCTCGACCGCTGCTGGTGTGACCTGTCGAATGGCTTCCTGCAGCCGTTTAATGTCTCGCGGTGGGAGCGCGACTCCGTCCTCCGCCTCAGCAACGAGCTCGAAGCAAATACACATCCCGATGCAGCGGAGTCCGCGCCCCCTCCGCAAGTCTCGCACGACGCGCAGGAGGAGCAACCAACAACGCACACGACAGGACATGATACGACTCACACGATAGTCCATGATACAACGGCTTCACCATCCGATCGGATAGAAGACGCATATGCTGAAGACGCGTCCGTTGAGGATCCGTTGCCTGAAAATACTACGCTACTCGACCTCGACAGGAGACGAGCGGCAGAGGAAGTGTCTTCAGCGAGAGACGCAGCTGAGACGAAAATATACTCCACCGTCCCCTTGCCGTCAGCCTCGTCTTCCCCAAGGTCGACATCGACTACGGTCAACGGGATACTGGCGCGTTGCTTCGCGCTTCCGCGCTTTCTTGTCGAAGCGCTCGTAGCATTCTTGAAAGCCCCCTTAGAGGGCTTCAAGATGTTTCTCGCCATCGACGCCCCGCCAACCGAAGCTGCCGCAAGTTCACCGCATGAAGCTTCAACACGGGGCTCGACGGCGGACGCGGACCCTCCGGCGCCTGCAGAGCCAACCCATCTGTCCAAAACTCCTGCACTTTCCGACTCAGGCCTCTCCATGAAGGAGGGCCTTCTTGATTTACGACGCTACGGCATCGCGTTGGTACTTGACTTCCGCTGGTCGTACCGCCCTTCATGACTGTAATAGACCATTGTACAGTATGATACATGTAATATACTTGGGTGGGGCCTGCGCGGCACAATGATACATAAAACTCTCGCCTCTGCCGAGGACGCGTCCTGCACAGTGCAAGCCGTCCAGTTGTAACTTGTTCCCGGAATCCGGATCGGGGCAGGCCGCTGGCGCTAGAAGGCGTGGGAACTTACTTCACTTTCGCAACCGTCACGTCTCCAGGCCATTGTCCCCGGCCGCGCGCGCCCTTTGCTTCCCACCACCATGGCGTCCGAGCCGAGCTCGTCGTCTACGCGCGATGCAGATGCGCAGCGCCCCGGGCCCAGCAAGCTCGAGCTCATGCAGCGCGCCATCTTCTCACCGTTCCATAAGAAAAACGAGTCGACGCGCATCCTCTCCGACTGTGCGCCACCTATCCTCTCTCCTCCCACTATACCTGACCCTATGAACGCAGTAGCCCCCGTGATTATGACTCCAAAGATGACGGCGGCGACGGTCAGCGCCGCGAACAGCAAGCAGGCCGGCCGTCCGAGCCTCACCTCCTCGGACTCGCGCAAGGTCGACTTTGCCACCATCGGCCGAGCCCCGCTGCGCCTCGGCATGAGCTCGCGGCGCCTCACCTCGCGCGACCTGCAGATAGTGGAGGCGACAGATGAGCTGCTGGGCGTGGACGTGCCCGAGCCGGACGGCGTCGCGTCGAACATCAGCCTGCTGCGCGGCTTCAACGCGACGATCCCCAGCTCGGAGCAGGGCAAGACGCGGCGGCGGCAGATGCGCAACGTCGACACGCCGCGGCTCGGCCTGAAGCGACTCGGACTCGACGCGCGCGGGCTGCTGACCGCGGAGGAGGAAGAGCACGACGTCGCGAGCGACGATGACGTCGTGGTCGTCGGGCGGGGGGCAGGGCAGCAGAAGAGGAAGAAGAAGCGGCGCGGGCGCGAGAGTCTGAGTGCGGCGAAGGTGTTCGGGCAAGACGAGTTGACGCGGCAGAAGAATGAGATCGTGCGGGACAGGGAGAACCTGCATGTTCGGAGGGTGCGTGGTCGCAGCGCGTGTGCTGGGCCTTGCTAACTCTGCATGCAGAGTCTCATCAACAATGAGATCGACGAAATTACGCGGAAGATCGCGACGCTGGACAACATCCGGTCGAAACTAGAGGACGATCTGGTCAAGTTGCAGGAAGACGAATTGGAGTTGGAGGACGAGTGTGCGTGTGCCCTGCTCAATTTCTATCCATATCACTGACTGTATTCTAGTGGAAGGCGTTAAAGAGCGGATGGATTTCGAGCAAAGTGGCAGCCGTCAATCATCAGCCGCACAACCCCTCCATATACAGCAGAGTTCGCGACGACGCAAGGGACCTGCGTTCTTGCCCTCAGAACACGACGACCTGCCGCCAGGCGTCGCCTTCATGGTGCGTCATGCGTGTCACCCATAGCACCACAACTAATATAGCCTCGCAGTCATTACAAGGACACCAGGGTCCCATAACAGCGCTCGACTTCTCGGAGCCCTACGGCACCCTCGTCAGCGCTGCCCAAGACGAACCGCAACCCATCGTCTGGGATCTTCTCACCGGCGCCGAAATTGGGCGATTGCGCGGCCATGACGCACCCGTCCGGTGCCTCCAAGTCGAGGACCATGTGTGTCTAACGGGAGGCGGCGACGGCGACATCCGGTTATGGGACCTGCGGCGCGTGGACGAGGACGAGGAGTGGGGCGACATGAGCGTCAGCGAGATCGAGCACGACGTGGACAAGACGCCGCGGAAACCGAACGGGGGCATCCGCAACGGAGTCATGACTACGGAGAAAGTGCTGGAGGACGGCCCGTGCGCGCGCATCCTCCAGGGCCACTCGCAAGCCGTTACTGCGTTGTACTTCGAGGACGAATGTCTGGTGCGTGCGGTGTACTCGGAGACCACATCATCCTGATTGACATACCGAACAGGTCACAGGCGCGTCCGACAAGACGCTCCGGCAATGGGATCTTTCAACAGGCCAGTGCGTGATGACGATGGACATCCTTTGGGCGATGTCGCACCCGCACTCGTCGGTCCCCGGCGGCGCGATCCCGGACTACATGTACGCCAGCGGCTCGCCCGCGGGCGCGTTCGCTGTGCCGACGGCGCCCTACGCGGATGGCTCGTGGGATATGTACCAGGACTTTGTCGGGGGTGTCCAGTTCTGGGGATACGGCCTGGTCAGCGGCAGCGGCGATGGGGTTGTGCGGATGTGGGACAGTGAGTGTCTGTCCTCAAAGTTCTGAACGGCGGGCTGACGGATGTAACTCCCGCAGTGCGTACGGGCCAGGCGCACCGCACGCTGGCGGGACACACGGCGCCGGTGACGTGCCTCCAGTTCGACGAGCTGCACATCGTGAGCGGGAGTCTCGACAAGACCGTGCGGGTGCGTATCCATTCACTCACTTCCACGCAAACAACCCCGGCTAACACCGCACCCTCACCAGATATGGGACTTGCGCACAGGCGGCACGTTCGAGACGCTGCACTACGACTACCCCGTGACCGCGCTGCAGTTCGACACGCGCAAGGTCGTGGCTGCCGCGGGGGAGAACGGGGTGAAGGTGTACAACCGGACGAGCATGCAGAAGTCGACGCTGAGCACGAACGGACATGCGAAGCCGGCGGAGCGGGTGCGCTATATGGATCGCTATATGGTCACCGGCGGGCGCGATGCGATGCTCAAGATCTGGTCGCTGTGAGCGCGTTCGTTGGATAGGCACGCGTGTGTGTTTGTGGTCAAGTGTGTGTCATTGTTTAACGTCTACTTAACGAACAATCTGCATCTGTGCTGTGGGGGATGTGTCGTGGCGAGGGTCGGCTGTGGTGGGATCAGGATGCGCAGCGGTCATTCACGGCTTACCTCTCCCCACCTCCATCGCGACCCCACCTGCTCCATCTACCAGCTCTCCTCGGCCCAATCTGACCGTTGCCGTAGCATACAGCGCCTAAATTCTACGCATTAATGTATTTATAATGCACGCAACAACCACATAGAACTCCTTCGCTATCCTCCTTGTCGTTGTTCTGTTGCGAATCGCAACGCAGTCGCCTATCGTCGAATCGTTGTCAACCAATCCTTTGTTTCCTGCAATTCTAGGCTTGGGTTTCACGCAAGCGCGTAAATTGATATAGAGAGCGTGTGTCATAGTATAAGTGTACAGCAGTCACAAAAGGAGACCAGCTCCAGGCTCAGTAGCACGCGGTCAGCGCCATGGCACACCCTCCCCAGCCACCTTCCCCGCTCTCGTCCCAGCCACCTTCCTGACTGTCGGCTCACAACCACGGTGGCTTTCGCCAACACGACGCTCCTTCGCCTTCTCAGCCCCCACGCCCACAAACATCCGCCTGACCTCCTGCTCGAGCACCGCGGCGATCGCGTCCCCGGCGACCACCTCGGGGAGGCAGGGCGAGCCGATTCCAATGAAGGCGTCATTGACAGCGTTCAGCGGGTCGCTCCAAGCAGCGTTGCCGCCGTCCAGCTGTACGTCGGGCACCGAGTCCTGCAGAAGCGCCGGCCGCGTCTCCGGCGTGATGACCTCCTCCTCCTCCTCCGACGTCCCACTCCCGATCATCGCCGGCGACATCGGCGCATGCACGAATCCGTCCGACAAATCCGCCTCCCCATCCTCGCCCACCACCTCTAGATACGACTCCCCGACCTCCTCGCCCTCAACATAAAACGTGTCGAGGTTCATGATGCCCTGGCGGAGGTCTGGGATCGGTATTCGTTTCTCAGGCCTCGTGCGAAAGATGCGCCGCAGGAGTACATTGACGGCTGCTGTGATCGGTAGGACCTCGACGAAATAGAACGGGTTGGTGATGTATGCCTCGAAGTTGCGGTCGGCAAGCTCGGCGCGGAGCCAGGGGAGCCGGCCGGAGACCATGGCGATGAGGACGACACCGAGGGCCCAGACGTCGGTGGGGCCGTTGGGGAAGGATCGCAGGCGGAAGGCTTTGCTGCCGAGGCATTCTGGGAAGACTTGATTAGAGGTCGCTGTTGGCGAGGGGGCGGGCAGACAAACCTGGACTCATATAATAACCAGAGCCGCATCCGGTGGTCTTAGATTCAACGTCGCGCGTAGCCAGGCCGAAGTCCGAGAGGTAGAGGCGGCGGAGATCGAGCGAGACGAGAATGTTCTCGGGTTTGAGGTCGCGGTGGTAGATGCCGTTCTTGTGACAGAAGTGTACGGCGTCGAGGATCTGAGAGTAGCCGTCCTGTATGAGCTCGGTGCGGCCGACGAAGGCCTTGGACTCGATAGCAGCGAAGAGATCGTGGCCGTCGCAGAGGTCCATGACAAGACACAGGTAGTTTTCAGTCTCGAAAGTCTCGCGGAGAGTGACAATACTCGGGTGAATGCTGACAAGACCGTGGAGGTTTGCCTCGCGCTGTTGATACATCGCCCGCCGAGAGTTGGCGTCTGCCTTGACCTGACATTTGACGGCGTAGAGCTTGGGACGTTCCTTGTTAGACAAGAGATCGAGCGCTTTGTAGACAGCGCCGTAGCTGCCGCTGCCCAGTAGGTCATCAAGCAGATAGCGTTCCTTCTTGATGGCGAGACCGGAGAGCTGGTCGACAGCAGGGCGAGGAGAGGGAGACATGGTCGCCGGCGACATTGCTGCTGAGCGAGAGAAGTAATGAAGTAGAAATAGGCTGTGAATATTGAACGAAGAGGGATCAACCCGGAGAAGATGAATGTAGGAAGCAAGAAGAGATGAACGGCGCGGAAGACGGAACACGCCTTTTGACGCGTCGCGTGAACATAGGGGCATGTCGACAGGGGCCAACGCTGAGTCATCCCCTTCGACCTTGGACGCGTCTTGCGTCCAGCGCCCTCATGCCATGGGCGGCGTCAACTATATGGGAGGCAAGCGGTAGCTATCCCAATCTACTTTATTGGCAAAATATCTGACAAGGTTACAGAAATGCTGCCAAGACGCGCGCAAAGGACATGACCCGCATACATAAGGGTTTCTTTCGCAAACAGAAACTCGAGAAGCTCTCCAAGGTGTACACTACACGTACGCCCTCTGCAAACAAGGAGACTGAGCCAATTGCTCTCTCACATGCTCTTGGGCGCCGAGATTCGCGCGACAGCGCGCCCACCATCTCACTTCACCTCAAACGAAGCAACAGCGCGACGGGGTTACGACACGCAGCGTCCAGTAGCAGCGGCAGATCAGCGATCCTGGATGCGCTGGACACGACGGAACGTGCGTTGAATACGCTTTGTGTAAGCGCAGAGGAGCTGATGAGGCGTAGCCACATGTCTTCGAGGACTACTGGATCGCGTGCTCGCTACGCCAGATCTAGCGGGTCTGTCCACGCGAAAGAGAAAGAGAATCCCTCCCCCGCCTTACACACCTGCCAAACGGCGCCGCGAGGACGCACGAGCGAATGCAACAGAACGCGCGTTCAAGCGTCACGCAAGCCCCGAATCCTCACATTCATCCTTCGTCATGGTTCACCATCCTGATCACGAGGACCGTCCAGATGACCTGCCCGGAAGCGAAGACTTCGCGTTTACCACCTTTGCCGAGCGCCCCAGCAGTCCAACGATGAGCACGGACGACGAAGCCGACGCCAACGCTGGTTTTGTGGCCAATTATCGCAGCAGCACGCGCTCAGATCAGCAGTCTGCTTCCGGTGGGTCATCGCTCCTACGCCATCGCTGCTGTCATCGTCTCATCGCTCTGCAGTTGCTCCAGTTGCTGGCCCACTGCACGATCTCACCAACATCCGACGAGTTCATCCTGTCCCTCGAGACGTTGACTGGCCAGAGAATATTCTCGAACACAAGAATCCTTGGAAATCCATCGGCATCATCATGGGACTACCAGAGGAAGCCGCCGCCAGTGCCAACCCCAGCCTATCAAACGGCTTCAACAGATACGCTCTTCCTTTGCTGCCTACTAACCAAGCTCCTAGCGATCTAATCGCTGACGACGACGACGGCTGGGTCGAATATGCTTCATCTCCGTATGCTCAGGCTGCTTCATCTCCGTATGCTCAAGCTGCTTTGTCCCCATATGCTCAATCTCGATCTCTACATGCTCCCTTCGACCCCATTGCTCAAGATGCTCCTGCTGATGAACACGCTTCTTCCGATCACCAGCACATCGCCAGCCGCCAGGACCTGTCCAGCCGGCCGCCGTCGTCTTACGCATCCACGTCGTCTCACTCGCTACATACATCCATCTTTCGGGAGTCGGAACAAGGCGCGCCTCTGTTTGCTATTGCCGATTCAAAAGCTCGTAAATCTTCGCGTGAAGCCAGTCGGTCTTCGCCCATAGCTCGTGGGCCTTCGTCCCTGGCCCGTGGATCGTCGTCAGCTGCTTGTGAATCCTCTCCCTCGCGCGGTTTCGACGATACGTCCTCTCGCGCCAGGCCCTCCGAAGATATGTCCTCTCGCGACATGTACTCCCGAGCCAACGAACCTGCTACTTCGCCATCCAAGCGCTCTGCGCCTGCTGGATCATCTTCTGTGCTCTCTCGCCAGTTTCCGGTGCTCTCTCGCCCGTCTCCCGCGCTCTCTCGCTCGTCCGTGCCCAGGGCTACGCAGCTGCTCTTGTCCTCAGCGCACTCGCGCAGCTCAAGTCGTCCTACTCCCAGCTCAAGTCGCCCTGCTACACGACTCCCTCAAGATGGCGCCTTCTTACAAGCCCCGCTCTCCTCCGACCCGGCTGCTGACGCGCGCTCGTCTGATCACGATCTTCGTAGTTCTTCAGACAACAGCAACGGCTCTCGTCCTCACTATACTACTAGGACCACAATGCGCTTCCGCGCTCTGTCACAACTCATGGGTTCCGAAAACCATAGCTCGGCGAACGGCGCCGAGAGCAGTCCCGCGGACCACCGCCCTCGATCGCGTAAGCCATTCTATGACGACCAGGAGTCGTTCTCTGCCATTTCGCCTCTTCGGATCGCGTTGCGGTCGCCTCTGCAACCTCCGAGCAGTAGCGTCCGGAGAACACACCGCGCGTCCGGCAATTCTGCCGTCTCCGGAGGCGCTATACCTTCTCAGCGTCATGGACCTTCCGAGACCCAGCAGTCCTCGCCCTTCCGACCTCCTGCTTTTCCTCGTCGACAGAATCTCTCGCCGCCGCCTACGGAACTGCCTTCGTTCACCGACACCATTCCATGCCGGGAGCAGCTGGTGCATCATACGTCGTCTTCGCCGCCTCGTCCCTCTAAGCGGACGCCGGAAAATTCCGCTGTTGTGCCCGAACTGTCGGCGGAACGCGCACCTCCGCTATGGTCTTTGGCGGTACGGACTTCGCCTACAGGTCTTGTGCAGAATTCTTCCTTCGAGGCTGAGCGCAATGTTCAGCCTCCTCCGCGTTCGAACCAGGATCCCGGTGATATTGTGTGCGACGCGCCAGTCACTGTAGGAGTGGAAGACAGCGCGACTACACTACGCGACGAGCAGGATCATGTCGATGGACTGGTGCGACGCGAAGACGACGAGCAGATGCGACACAGCCTTCCGGCCAGCCATACGATCGCAGGTCACGAGACACCGGTCGCCACCAAGGAGTCGGCGCCAGCTATTGACAATGACCTAACGTCGGCATTACTGGCCGCAGCAGGTTTCGCGCCGCGCGACGCCGACGCGAAGCCGGCGGAGGTTGACATGCGCAGTGGGCCATGTCTTCTCTTTGCGGACGAGATCGAGGTGGAAGAGGCGGACAGTGATGAGTGACGCTGTTGTATGTGTGTTCAGTACGTTCTCTCAGACTCAGTGTACACACGTCGGTCTTGCTAATGTGTATTGTTCAGGACGATATTTATCGAATGTCCTATTCTAGATCGGAACGGCTGAGCGAATACGTTTGTATGTTCTTGATGATGGAGGACAGGCCTCGAACGGGTCGATCGAATGCCTGAGTCTTCTAGAGTTGTTTCTCGAGGTTCGTGCCGATGCATTAGCGGAAGCGCCTAACACTCTCTTGGTCCCAAACGTCGCAGTGTGGAACTTCATCATCTCCGAGCGAAGTATAAGAGCAAGTTCAGCGTCTCATTCTCTTCATCCGCCTCTCCTGCCTCTTCTACATCGGCTATTCTACGCCATTGCCATTCTTTTACGAACACTCCTTTTTCAATATTTGAACAAAATGTTCCAATCCACAGCTCGCTTCGTAACCTTGGCCCTCGCGCTGCACACTGTCGCTAGCAAAGACGGATTTGAGTACCGTTTTCGTCACGGCACGACCAACAACGGGACGCTTCAGACAAGGAAGACATGGACGCTCGCGGACAAATATCAAGGACAGGCCTTTTTCGAGTGCGTATTTGTGTCCGCGATTTATGGGACGCACTGATAGGTGTCGACAGCCAGTGGAATTTCTTCTCGGATTCTGAGTGAGTCTATGCCATAGAGCGCTCGATACACAACTGAACCCGATTGACTTTAGCCCTACCCACGGCATGGTAAACTATCAGGACAAAGGCAACGCTCAAAACAAGGGCCTCGCCTACGTCCAGGATGATGGCACGTTTGTTATGACCGTCGATGAGACGAACTGGATTGACGTTGGTACCAACCGTGACTCGTGAGTGTCTGAATCTGGTCTGAATCTCCGTGATTGTCCCGTACTAGAAAGCCTGTAGGGTCCGCATCGGTTCGCAGAAGACATACACGCAAGGTCTCTTTATCGCGGACATCCAGGCCATGCCGCACGGATGCAGGTGCGACGCGTGTGGCCACTCTCTTGCAGGACTTATCTTACCAAATTCATGCAGCGTTTGGCCCGCTTGGTGGACAGTGGGCCCGAACTGGCCCGCTGGTGGCGAAATCGACGTTCTGGAAGGCGTGCACGACCAGTCGGTAAATCAATACACTCTCCACACGTCCCAGGGCTGCACCATCGACACCAACGTCCAAGCGACCGGGCAGATCGGCAACCAGCAGTGCGCCGTGGGCGGGAGCGACAACACCGGCTGCTTCTTCACCGACACACAGAGCAACTCGTACGGGCAGCCGTTCAACGACGCGCAGGGCGGCGTGTTCGCCCATATCTGGACGGACGACGGTATCAAGATGTGGCACTTCCCGCGCGCGAGCATTCCGGGCGACATCACAAGCGGGTCGCCGAACCCGGACGGCTGGGGTGAGCCTGTGGCGTACTTCAGCTCGAGCACGTGCGATATTGGGAGCCACTTCTACGAGCATGAGCTCACGCTTGATATCACGCTCTGGTAAAGCTCTCCGAAGTCTGGATAACATCCCGATACTCACTCTTTGCAAAGCGGTGACTGGGCAGGTGCCACATACAGCAGCGTGGGCTGCCCTGGGTCGTGCGCCGAGCGGGTTGCTAACCCGGTCAATTTCCACGGTGAGGATCTCGCCGCGTCGTCGAACACTCTCTCAAGGCTATTTCTCCAGACGCGAAGTTTATCGTCAACTACGTTGCAGTGTACCAGTGATGTGTTCACGCTTTTCACGATGCACTACAGAAGTGCAGTAATATTATTTATTTCTCGACTTATTGACAAGCTATGTCATCTGCTGCTGTACGCTGTCGCGTGAAGCTTTGCCATTATGACCGATAGAGGTAGGCTTCCTCATTTACTTGCCCACGCAGCGCAGTGCTAAGCTTGCAGTTGAACATTCAGTCACGTTGTCGCACGTGAGCGTGTGAAGCCATGGCGATACTGGGGAGTACGGAATCTGCCGAAACCAAACTCTTGCCCCTCCGACTCTATTCGCACTTCGAGGTCTACACTGCCAGTGGTCATTGGTTTGAAACAACGGCCTCTTTGGCAGGTGCTTCACTTCAAATTCTAGACCGTATCCACCTCTGCCGTGCCTTTGTTGTCAGACCAACTTGAACTAGCAATCTAAGTGCGATGGGCACCTTCGTACTTTTACGCCCTGCGTGGCTGCGTGGCCAAGTCTGCTGGCGACGAGAACTTTTTCCAAGGGTGCGCAGTACCTTGTGTATAACGTACGGACTGAGACCATCTTCAGCCTTCCTATGGCGGGCGGAGGTCGGGTACTGCCATCGTCCGACTCTTGAGCGCGCGCTGTGTTTGAAGTCATATCTTCGCACATGTTGTTACTGCCGCCCAGGAATACGGTGCTGACTCGGACAATCCCTCTGAGGCCCGAACGGGACAACCTGAATGGCAGGACAGGTTATCTTTACCGAAGCGTTTATATGACGCTCGCGCCGGCGTACCGGCGGGTGTGTCTGACGCTTCGCGGCTGGACTTGCATAGGAGCGGGCGCAATACTGCCGCGCGTGAAGCCAAATCCCATAGACGAATATATACAGAAGTACTGGGATGCCGGCTTTTCCTCATTCCCTCCTCCCTCCTTTCTTGCTCTAGCGCTAACCGACGCGCTTGTCTTTCTTTCTACGCACCCCTCATTTATCATTATCGGGCAGCATGTTCGTGTTCATGACTCGCTTCATCTCTCTTGCTCTCGCGCTGCAGGCCGTCGCTGCGAAGGACGGCTTCCAGTATCGCTCTCGTCATCGTGCGCACGGTAACTCGACCGTGCTGCAAGCGCGGAAGTCATGGACGCTTGCGGACAAGTACCAGGGACAGTCATTCCTCGAGTGCGTGTATCAACCTCCGGACATACAATCATACTGACTGGATTTGATAGCGAGTGGGATTTTTTTCTCAGTCTGAGTACGTTGTAGAAGCGAACATATCGTCAGGCAATTCACCACCTACAACAGCCCTACCCACGGCATGGTCAGATATCAGAGCAAGGAAAATGCTCAGTCGAAGAACCTCGCCTTCGTCCAGGACGACGGCACGTTCGTGATGGCCGTCGACAGCACAACGCAGCTCAACGTGGGCGACTACCGCGACTCGTGAGTTCAACCTTCTCTCTTGAAGTCTGCCTAAGGCTAATACACCCATAAAGAGTGCGCATCAGCTCGAAGAAGTCTTACACGCAAGGTCTTTTCATTGCGGACATCTACTCGATGCCGCACGGCTGCAGGTACGATCGCGATTACATGCCTTTGCCTTAGAATCCTTATGCCCAGATCAGCGTCTGGCCCGCATGGTGGACAGTGGGCCCCAACTGGCCTAACGGCGGTGAGATCGATGTCCTCGAGGGTGTCCACAACCAGGCGAAGAATCAGTACACTCTGCACACCTCCACCGGCTGCACCATCGACACTAGCGTGGACGTGAGCGGCACGCTCGGCAACAAGCAGTGCGCCGTGGGCGGCTCTGACAACAGCGGCTGCGCCTTCATCGACCCGGACATCACCTCGTACGGCAACGCCTTCAACCTGCTCGCTGGCGGCGTCTTCGCGCACGAGTGGACGGACGAGGGCATCAAGGTCTGGCACTTCCCCCGCACGAGCATCCCTGCGGACATCACGAGCGGGTCGCCGGACCCGGACTCATGGCCCACGCCCGCGGCATTCTTCAGCTCTAGCTCTTGCGACATGGCTAGCCACTTCTACGATCACGTCCTGACGTTCGACATCACTCTATGGTACGGGCGCCCCGTCTCGTCATCTGCCTTGTGTGCAATGTACTCACTGATGTGCAGCGGCGATTGGGCAGGCGCTACCTACAGCGGTGCCGGGTGCCCGGGATCGTGCGCAGAACGTGTCGCAGACCCCTCGAACTTCAAGTGTGAGTGCTGCAATGTACTCCTGCCCTATCCTTCTGATATCTTCCTCCAGACGCGAAGTTCAACGTCAACTACGTTGCTGTTTACCAGTAATCGCGTATTCTGAGGCGCTCGTAGCATTATGAGCATAGACCAAACGCCTTCTTACGACTGCTTCATTTATTCGGGTATCTATTCGGGGTATATATATTGTTCTATTGACATTGTGAGCAATCCGCCATTTGTAATGTCACGACGCCGCCCAGACTCCAGAGGCATGGACCTGCCGAACCGGAGCGCTCAGCATCTGAGAGTAAATATTCATCATGGCTTCTCACTCTCGAGGTCTATGTAGAGGCATGTAGAGGTCTATCATTCGCGCTGTTTGGCCTTAGAACAGGCTGCCATCCCATATAGAGCACCTCTATAATTACACCCCATAAGCTACCCATAAGTACAATGTATACAAGGATCGTGACGGTCGTCAATGTCACCGCACCAGGCGATGACCCTGTAACCCACCGGAAAGAACGTCGAGAGCGACTACATTTATATAACGAAAGGTACCTCCTTCACAGTGAACCCTGTGCAAGACCTGTCCGATGCGTGCTCAATTACTGGTACACAGCGACGTAGTTGAGCTTCCACTTTGCGGCTGGAATACAGGTCAGTATACGGATCTGCGAGTGAGATGATTGCACGCTTACTCTGGAAGTTGGTCGGGTCTGCCACCCGATCCGCGCAAGTCCCCGGGCAACCGGCGCTGCTGTACGTCGCACCTGCCCAGTCACCGCTAAGAAATCCGTCAGCCCTATTTGATCCCAGCCAGCATCCCAGCCTCACCATAGCGTGATGTCGAACGTCAGCGTGTGGTCGTAAAAGTGGTTCGACACGTCGCATGAGCTCGACGACCAGAACGCCGCAGGCGTCCCCCAAGAGTCCGGGTTCGGCGCCTTGCTGGTGATGTCTGCCGGGATCGCCGTCCTCGGGAAGTGCCAGATCTTGATGCCGTCCGCGTCCCACAGGTGCGCATACACGCCGCCGCCGATGAGGTTGAAGCCCGCGCCGTACGTGCTAGTGTCGCTGTCGATGTACGCGCACCCGGTGTTGTCGGCGCCGGCGACGGCGCACTGCGTGGTAGAGAGCGCCGCGCTGACCTTGTCGGTTGTGGTGGTCGTGCAGCCGGTGGAGGTATGGAGCGTGTACTGGTTCGTCGACTGGTCGTGCACGCCCTCGAGAACGTCGATCTCGCCGCCTGATGGCCAGTTGGGGCCGACGCTCCACCATGCGGGCCAGACGCTGCGAAGAGGTCAGTAAGGGCATTTACTGATAGCCATTGTACCCACCTGCACCCGTGGGGCATCACGTAGATGTCGGCGATGAAGAGACCCTGGTTGTACGACTTCTGTGAGCTGATGCGCACACTGAGATGTGCGTTAGCGCAAATGAGACAAGTGAAGAAACGCCACGCACGAGTCGCGGTAGCTCCCCGAAGACAGCCACGTCGAGTCGTCGACGGTCATCACAAACGTCCCATCATCCTGCACGTAGGCAAGATTCTTCGACACCGCGTCCTCCTTCGACTGGTAATTCACCATGCCGTTCGTGGGACTGGGCGATGTCTTCGTCAGATGATGGAAGATGTAACATAGGCATTTACTCACTCAGAGTTGGAGTAGAAATTCCAGCTGCTGTTATGGGCGTCAGTATGGCTCGACGATGCGAAGAATGAACCGGACGCACTCTAGGAAGGCTTGGCCTTCGTACCAGTCCGCGACAGAGTAGGTCTTGCGCGCGCTCAGTTTGGACGCGGCGTGCCCGCGATGCCGCGAACGAGACGTTAAGTCATTGCGCGCCTCGACCGTGTGTAGGGCAAGCGCCAAGGCAAGGATACGGAGTGCGGAGGTGTACATGGCGATATTGAGATGTAGAGGGAGGGTGATAGACGACGATCACTAGGACTGGTTCGAATTCGGGAAATGCGCTCGCGCGGTATTAGAGAAGAACAAGGGCGGAGCGTATGACGCAGCAGAGGGAGAGGGTGATGCAAAGAAAGGGAGGGGGATCCTGGATACGACCCGTGGAGAAAGCGCGAGGGCGTGGAGAAGGCGCGAGGGTGGTGGAGAAGGACCAAGGGAGAGGAGGGCGAGGGGAAGCGAGGGCTCCAAGATGGCGCTCCCCTATTTATGTGCTGTGATCAGGTCCCAAGGCCATTAGCAACCGGGACCTTCCTTGTGCCTGCCCATGCAACAAAAGAGACTGCGGCATTGTGACCGTTTAGGCAAAAGGGCGGTTGTTTGTGCCCAGAAAGGCAGCATTCATGCCGTTTTAGGAAGGTGCGACGGCGGAGGCGGCAACCGGGGGAATGCAGCTGGCGGGCGGGGGAATGCAGAGTGCGGGCGTTCGAAGGGTCAACGGCAAGAGACGACAAGAGGAGCAAGAATAGAGCTGGAATGTTTTGCTCCTCGTGGAGTGTCCGGTCCCGCGATGCGATAGCACGGTCCGCAGTCAGAGTTGACGTTGAGGCTCCCAGCGACGCCGAGGAGATGAGCTGCGCGTCGTATATATACTCTCAAAAACACGCGCCATGTCTGTGTCCTGAGCAGCTTCTCTCTGCGCGTATGGTCCGTGACTTGACAAAGACAAGCGCGAGGGCTGGCAAAAGCGGAAGGAAACCCCTTCTTGGGACACAAAGGAATCATCAAGCCCATAACCACGAGGCAATTATGCGGGCACGTGCAAGTTTCGCTCCGAGTGTCACGATTGTTGAACTTTACACCTCAACAAAAGCAGTCACCGACCGGCGACGGCAGGTCACAGCACGTTCGACGTCTTCCACTTCCGCTGTCCAGCTGCGCGTTGGAGCAGGATGTTACCTTGGCGTAGAGCTTCGACGGGGGGTAAGGGAATATTGAGCCTCAGCGGGCATTCACTAGCACTCGTCGGTCTGTCAATAACCCAAGAATCCCAAGCAATGATTAATGAGGCATAGCTAGCATAAACCATTCTTGAAAAGCTCAACATAGTGGCGCCCAACCTCCCTTCGCTAGATGAACGCTTGTCCAGGCTTAGACGGTGATGGTCTCTCGAGACTTCTCTGAGCATGTCCATACGGACTCTGGAGAACCATCTTCAGCAACCATCCATGCAAGACGTCAACTCGGTTGCTTACCCGGTTGAGGAGATGCCAACGGTGCGCCTTTATGGTCCGAGGTGCCCAATTCTGCGCGATTTCAGCACGATCAGGCTTGTCCCGCGAACGAGCTCAGCTCGACTCACCATTGTCCTCTGGAACCTCCGCACGGGCAACGAAGACACAGGACGCAATAGCGGTGCTCATCGCAATGAGCTGAAAGCTCACGATATATAAATATGCGATACCAGAGAGCATGGCGGATTCAGAAGGTCGAGGCCAGTGTTAGCGAGTAGCCTGGATCAGAAAAGAAAGAGTGACAGGAACTGCTTGAGTCGACTTGGGGTATCGTCCGCTCGTCAGGAGGTGGGGCGGAGGGGAAAGGCGTCGCGAATGGGGCTCTCTGCTCTTATACTCGCTGCCTCCCTCCGTGGCTCCGAGA